>BSBN01000391.1:1309583-2619166 GCA_027924645.1 Cunninghamia lanceolata | reverse complement strand
GACTGATTTGATGATGTCATCCACAAAAAGAGTAGGCTTTTCAACATATGTTTCAGTCTTTTACCTCTTGCTTACCCTTTTGCTTCTAGAGGGCTTCTCCTTAGATACCTTGGTTGCTTTTGTACCTAAGGCCTTTAACTCTTTGATCTCAACATTAGAATTAGTTTCTTCTTCATCATTTTTCATGCTTTTATATGTCTGGGAGGCCTTTGTTTTCACCCTTTTTCCTTCTTTTTTGGATGATTTGCCTTCTGGTTTCTCAAGTTTGGTAGGTTTTGGGGGAACAGGGGCAGCAACAAAGCTTTTGGTTTTTCTAGGTTAGCTGGTGGAGACTTCTGGAGCACTTTCTTGTTTCTTATCATGCATCTCCTTCTCAACTTTTTCTAACTTTTCTCTATTCTGCTTCACAGCTTCCTTAGTTATGCCAATGCTTTTAGCATACATTTCTACTTGCTTTTGTACTTTCCTCTTGATTTCTAGTTTTCTAAGCTCAACATGCAGTTTCACACTTAGCTCACTATATGTCCCAAATCTTTCAACAGAATCATCCTTGGGTTTGCTCAAGAGATGTTGAGCATACATATCCAAAATTTTCTTATCTACCTCATACCTCATGGGCATGATCCAAATAGTTTTTGGTTCTATTACTTCCATTAAGTACTAATTAGTGTCCACCATAAAATAGATTTCATTCTTGTATTTCTCAACCATAAATGAAGGAATTATTTCCCTTAAATGCATCATGCTCTAAAAATTCTTGAAAAATACCCAAAAAGCAGTCCTTTGGGCATTAGAGTCTCCAATATTGTTCAAGTGCTCTCTTATTTGATAGCAACAGGTTTATCACTGGTCCAACACATGCTTTTCTTGCCGAGTAACTCATTCATGAAATAGGAGAATAAACACAAGACCAATGTACCATATTTGAAAGTGTTCTTCTTAGCCTTCTTAATCTTATTCAAATTTTCCAACAACTGGTTCTGCAGCAACTCACATAAGTCATAGTCAACATTCTCTCTCAAAATTTGATAAGAGGCATAGATAGCTATACCAGATACATAGTTTTCCCTGCTGGAATGATAAATCTTGTATCCAATCACCATTGAAGCAAATTTGACATCTGGATCAATAATGTCATTGATAGTCATTGCCCTTTTGTCAAACCTTGAACCAATAGCATCAATCACAGTTTGATTCTTTATAGCCTTCAACATTGGTAGTCCACTAGATGAGTTTAACCCTGTCACGGCCTTGATGGCATCCTTGGTGATCTTGAAAGGTTTCATTAGCCACATAAACTCATCATGCATATGGCTTAAAACATACCAGACCCATACATCTTCATCAAAGCATGGAAACCCTCTAACCTGAATGAAATGTTTATCATGCAGTGCCTTATACTTAGGTTTAAGACCGTGAATTTCATCCCTTAAATGATTCTTGAACAAATCTACAAACCTTGAGTCTCCAAATTCATCTATGCTAGCATGAATATAGGCCCTAATATCCTCAACATGCAATACACCATACAAAACACTTGAAAATGCAACTAATAGGTCGACTTCTATTGATTTGTGTGGATGCTTCTTGAATTTGGGTCGAGGCCTTTTAGTAACATCAACAACCAACAATGTAGCCATTGCAAAAGATCACAAGTTCAAAGTTTTGTAGAAAATACCTTTTTCTTCATGGAGTTAGGGTTAGTGGATGAATTCGATGGTTGCACTTCAAATCCTTGAAATATTAGCTTAGGTGCTCTTCTGCTTGCTCTCTTCAAATGCAAAGTGATCCAAATGCTTGAATGAATGACCTTTTATCCTCTACAAGACCTAATTCTTCATTGTAATAAATGCTTTGCGCTAACACATCCGGTTACACTATTTCTGCATACAGTCGATCTACAATTGCTCCGCAAATCGCCATATCCACTTCTTTTCTTCTGGAAATCCTTTCAATAGGTCTACAATAACCCAATTTTTCTTCTCTCATTGTGCCAGATTCAGGCACCCACTTATTGGTTGGGGGAATTAGATTTTCAATGCAACTCCCCCTGAGCCAGAGCTCCTGATTCAATTCCCTGAGGAATTATCAGCACTGGATTCTAGTGCAAACCCATTGTCAATATTCATTTCACCTTTCTTTACCCATGTTTTTCTCATTTCATTTTGAACCTCATTCACATCAACTTTACCCTTGCCTTTGACTTGTCTCTGCATGTTTTGGTTTCTGTTTACTAGACCTTTTCTATTATTCCTACTTCTGCAAAATCTAGAAAAATGACCAGATCTATTGCAATTAAAGCACATAAGATTTCTTTACTTATTTTCTTGATTTCCTCTTGATCTGCATTGATTAGCCATGTGTCCAAATCCATTGCATGGAAAATAGTAACCATTGAAATAATTGACATTTCTTCTACTATTAGAGTAGTTTGTCATCATACTTTTGTAATCATTGGATCTATGACCATACCTTTTACAATTGAAGCATTGACCAGAGAAGGATGGACTACTTTGATTCACTCTACTTCTGCATTGAGTAGCTCTATGATCAATTTTTTTTGCAATTGAAACAATTGTCATTGAAGGATGGATACCTTTGAGCATTAGGTTGTCTTACTGGAGGTCTTCTAGGTCTATTTCTCCCATTCTTTGATTGAGAATTTCTTTATCCAGATCCAGAGCTTTCTCCTTTCTCATACCCAAGACCATGCTTATCATCAACTTTCTTCTGACTCTCAAGTAGTGCTTCAAGTTTAGCTCAGCTTATCTTGAACTTCTCCTTGTATTCATTTGCAACTTCTAGGTCATGTCTAAGAATGATAATTTCCCTTTCATGTTCCTCCTCATTATATCTGCATTCTTGTAGATCAAATTTTAAGTGACCAATTGTTCTATCCATTTTGCAACATTCTTCTGTTCTTTCCTTCAGAGTTTGGTTTAGGTTTTCTTTAGTCTTCTTCCTTTCCTCAATTTCTTTGGTTAGCTTCATTACCCCAAATTCCATCTCATGTTTTAGAACATAAACTTCTTTTGTCATCTTCTCACATTCCTTTGTCTTTTCTTCCAAAGTCTCATTCATGTCATTTTCTTCAGTAAAATTAGCTAGCTGCTGAAGTAGCTCCTTCCTCCTTTCCATAGATTTTTTTAGTTTTTCTTTTAACATCTCAATACAATCATTAGCATCTTTAAGGTTCGCTTTTAGTTCATTTACTTCTACTTTGGACTTATCAAGATCTTCTAAAGCTAATTGAAGTTGTTCCCTGAGTGAACCCATTGATATTCCTTCTAGATCTTCCTGAAGCTGTTAAGCTTCTTCCAAGGAACCTTGCTTTGATACCAATTGTTGGAATAAGGGAAAACAATTGAGGGGGGGTGAATCAGTTGTCTCAAAACTTTAACACTTGTAGCAATTTACAAATTGATGATATAACCATGAAATCATATGAGCAGAAACATAATCAGCACACATAACACTAAGATTTTTATGTGGAAACCTGGTTAAGAGAAAAACCACGGTGGGGGTTAACCCACAAGAAATTATACTTTGTTAAAAGTATTACAAATGGGGAAGGCACATGCCTTCAAGACGCACTGCCCAAAGCTCACTGCTCCAAGAGGATCACTGCCTACAAAAATGATTACAAGAAGATTACAAAATGTTTGAACTGATGAATAGCATCTACTAATGCAAAAATTTAGTTTCGGTTAAGTACAGAATACTGATCTTACACACTTCATCCTTACTCTGCCCTGTTTCACTCTTTAGCCATAATTTGAGCTTAGATCTTCACCTTCACACTTTTCTCTACCTCCTTCGCACTTACTCCATCATCACATCACACCAAAACACTCAAATCCATCGGCTATATATATCTTCATCAAGAGATTCAATCAACTGTAGTCGGCTTGAAGAAAACTTAGAACATTTATTAAAAACTCTGCTCTATCGGATGAATCCATGCATGATCAACAACGCGGACCAAAAAATTTTGTTCTCAAATCATCAATCATGTTGGCCAATACCACTATTTATCACAAACTACTTAACCAACAACTTTTCTTCATTTAGACCAAGATCAAATACTAGGTCAACCTTTTCTTCTTCTATCTGTATTGACTAACTGGAACCCAATACTTAGATGCTTATAACTTTTGAATCCTTCGTCACTAGAGGCTAAATTCTTGGAATTAGATAGTCCTAACAATCCTTATCACTCCCTCAGATCCACATCTCACTGTGATTTACCATCGGAGAGATCAGGACCAAGATACCAAACCCTGTCATAGGCTCTATTTCTAACTACCCAGACTTAGACAAATCTTCACTCTGACTTTCGGTATGAACAAATTATGTAGAGAAGATGTGTAAGAGAGACTTAGTTGCCATCAATGACAAAACCTATCATGCATAGTAGTGTCTCTTGCCAACATATGTTATATTAAATGAGAAGGTCATGTATAAGGATCAACTGCAGAAAAAGAAGCATGAATAGGCCAAAAAGGAATATGTGGTGCTGGATGAGATACCAAAAAGTAAAATGCCAGTGGTACCTGATGCTCAGCAAAAAGTTATCCCACAGACTCTTGCAAGTGTTAGATGTTCTACAAGGATAACTAGACCTCCAGAAAGATTTTCTCCATCATTATATTCTATATTATTAACTGATTCTGGTGAACCTGAAAGTTATGAAGAAGCAATGTAGGTAGATACCAAAAAGCTGTGGGAGCTAGGCATGAAAGAGGAAATGGATTCCTTGTTGCAGAATTAGGCTTGGGACTTAGTCCAATTGCCTACAGGTAAAAGAGCATTGCCAAATAAATGGGTTTACAGGTTGAAGGAAGATGATGGAGGCAAGAAAAGATATAAGGCCATACTCGTGGCAAAAGGTTTTGCATAGAAAAAAGGGTATAGATTTTGATGAAATATTTTATCCAGTTGTAAAGATGACTTCTATTAGAACTATTATAAGTCTTGTGGCTGCAGAAGACTTGCATCTTGAATAGCTAGATGTGAAAACAACTTTTCTCCATGGGGATTCGGAAGAGGAAATATACATGCAACAACCACAGGGATATGAGGTCAAGGGTAAGGGTGAATTTGTGTACATGTTAAAGAAGAGTTTGTATGCCCTGAAGCAAGCACCTTGGAAATGGTATTTAAAATTTGATAGTTTTATGGTTGAACAAGGTTACAAAAGATGTCATTCTGATTATTGTGTTTATTCCAAGAAATTGAGTAATGGTAGCTATATTATCATGTTGCTTTATGTTGATGGCATGCTTGTTGTCAGGTCTAACATGGAGCATATTAATGAACTTAAGCAGAAATTAGCAAATTTATTTGCTATGAAGGATTTGGGTGCAAAAAAACAAATCCTTGGTATGAGGATCACACGGGACATGAAAAACAAAAAATTATTTTTGTCCCAAAGTGATTATGTAGAGAAGGTGTTGAAAAGGTTTAACATGCAGAATGCCAAAGCAATTAATACACCTTTGCCTAGTCATTTTAAGTTGACTAAGGAGATATGTCTAAAGACACAAGAGGAGGAAGACAAAATGTCTAAGATACCATATGCATCAACAGTTGTCAGCTTGATGTATGCAATGGTATGTATAAGGCCAGATATTGCACATGCAGTGGGAGTTGTGAGCAGGTATATGAGTAATCCAGGAATGGAACATTGGAATGCTGTAAAATGGATTCTTCAATAATTGAGAGGTACTACTTCAAAGAAACTATGTTTTGGAGGAACAAATTCTTCTCTAAAAGGATATGTTGACTCTAATCTGATGGGTGATATTGATAGGAGGAATACTATAGGGTATGTTTTTACTGTAGGAGGTACTGTAGTCAGTTGGATTTCATGATTGAAAAAGGTTTTTGTGCTTTCAACCACTGAAGCTGAGTATGTTGCTGCTACGGAAGCTAGCAAGGAGATGATTTGGTTACAAAGTTTTCTAGAGGAATTGGGGCAACACCAAGAAGATATCCCTTTGTACACTGATAGCCAGAGTGCCATTCATCTTGCTAAGAATTTAGCTTTGCATTCAAAAACTAAGCACATATAGCTCAGATACCACTTCATCTGGCCAGTTTTGGAGGATGGGTAGTTGAAGCTAGAGAAAGTTCACACGAGTCAAAATCCTGTAGATATGTTCACAAAGGCAATTACATGGGAGAAATTGATTTCCTTATCAGTTTCCATTGGCCTTCACGATTGATAATGGTGGATATAAAAAACAAGCCAAGCCTGTAATCTAGTGGTAGCTGCAAGCGTAGCGGTGTCATCCAAGATCAGTCTCCAAGTGGGAGATTGTTGGTATGTGGCAACTGATCATGCAAGTACTGTACACTAGTAATGTATCCTCGCTGGGGTTTTTTTCCCTCTTTTTTGCACAATCAGAGTTGGTTGTTAATTTTTTGTTAACTGACAAAAGAAAAACAACATTGCAAAACCCTAATTCTAGAAACTTCCAAAAAGCTTGTTATAAGCGGCTGGGATGTATGTTATGGTGTGGAATTCATGAAATTATAACTTGTTTTACACTAGATAATAAAATCATTGGATGGCTGAGTTTCTGTGGATGGAGACCATTTTGCGTGAACCACATTAAATTTCTATGTTGATCTCTTTTGTGTTGTTCTTCATTGTTATATTTGGGTTATTTAATCTACATATAATTGTTAGTGTTTATTGCTTCGATCTTACTGAACCCTAACAACTTCTTCAACAACTCTTTCACATACTTAGACTAAAATATGAAGATTCCTTTATCTGATTGATTTATTTGTAGACCTAGAAAGAAATTCATCTCACCAAACATGGACATCTCAAATTCTTTTTGCATTTCACTAGCAAACTTCATACACATACTTCATTGCCTCCAAAGATAATATCATCAACAAAGACTTCAACAATCAAAATTTGATCACCATTAATCTTGAAATAAAGATTACTATCAGCAGTACCTTTATTGAACCCTAATTGCAATACGTACTTATCCAACCTTGCATACCAGGCTCTAGGAGCTTGCTTGAGTCCATACAAAGCTTTATTCAACCTACATACAAAATCACCTTGGTATGATAACTTAAATCCTTCTAGTTGTTCACTGTAGACTTCCTCTTCCAACTCACCATTCAAAAATGTAGAATTCACATCCATCTGATACACTTTGAAATCTTTGTGGGCTGCAAACACTAGAAATATTCTTATTGCCTCGACCTGAGCTATTGGAGCAAAAGTCTCTTCAAAATCTATTCCTTCAATCTATGAATATCCTTTGTACACAAGTCTTGCCTTATTCCTTACCACTTCTCGATTCTCATTCAGTTTATTCCTGAAAACCCATTTGGTTCCAATAACATTTCTGTCAACAGGTTTGGGAACTAATTCCCAAGTATCATTATTTTCTATTTGCATTAGCTCTTCCTCCATGGCTTTTATCCAACTTCCATCATTGCATGCTTCATTCAGTCTTTGGTTCAACATTTGAAAGCAAATAGTAATTTACTTGTTCTTCTGTAGCTCTTCTCCTTGTCAACACACCTTTGTTTTTGTCACCTATAATCTAATCTTCAGAATGATTGATCCTTACATATATGGGAGTCTTGGCAACACTTTTCAGAGCTTCTTCTTCATCCTAACAGACTTCTTCCTCATCTTTTTTTTCATTCATTATAGTCATGGGTTCATCTATTTCATAGTAATTCAGGTCTAATATTCTCTCCTTGCCTTCATCCACCTTCACATTTGTACTCTCAACAATCTTTTTGAGCCTTTTGTTGTAGCACCAGCAGGCCTTACTCTTAGTAGAGTATCCAAGGAAGATTCCTTCATCACACCTTGCATCAAACTTTCCTAGATCTTCATCTCTCCTGATATAGCATTTGCTTCCAAAGATTTTGAAATATTTTACCATAGGAATTCTCTCATACCACAATTCATAAGGATTTTGAGTACAATTACCTTTCACTTGGACTCTATTTTAGATGTAAACAATAGTATGAATAGCCTCTTTCCAAAACACTTCTGACAGATCTGCTTCCTTCATCATAGACCTAGTAGCCTCTTGAGCTATCCTATTTTTCCTTTCCACAACTCCATTCTGCTAAGGAGTCGTAGGTGCAGAAAGTTGTCTTTTTATCCCATGCTCTTCATAGAAAATGTT
This sequence comes from Cunninghamia lanceolata, assembly GCA_027924645.1. Taxonomy (NCBI): domain Eukaryota; kingdom Viridiplantae; phylum Streptophyta; class Pinopsida; order Cupressales; family Cupressaceae; genus Cunninghamia; species Cunninghamia lanceolata. The sequence goes on along the minus strand of BSBN01000391.1, from coordinate 2,610,989 downwards.
GAATTCATTTGATGTGAATTCACCTCCTCTATCAAACCTCAAGTATTTAATTTTCAATTCTATTTCATTCTCAACCATTGCCTTGAAAGATTTGAACTTCTCTAAGGCTTCTAATTTGTCTCTTAGAAAAGTAACCCAAGTCATTCTAGAATAATCATCAATAAGCAACATGAAGTACCTGTCACCTTGTAGACTTCTCACCCTTGTAGGACCACAGAGATCTGTATGCACTAGATCCAACAAACTGACAGAAAATTGCTCTTTTCTCTTGAAACTTGTTCTTGTCTGCTTCCCTAACTGACATTTCTTGCAAATTGTATTGGATGGTTTCACAAGTTTTGGTAAATCCATCACAATCTGACCTAAACTTATCTTTATAAAATTATCAAAGTTTATATGACACATCCTTCTATGCCACAACCAACTTTCATCTGTCTGGGCCAGTAAATAGTGATCATTAGTTCCTCTTAATTGATAGATATTACCTTTTGTCTTTTTACCGGTAGCAATCATAGTTTCAGAGCTTTCCATGATCTTGCATCCATTGTCTTTGAATCTTAGATCATATCCTTTGTCACACATCTGACCAACATTGAAAAGATTATGCTTCAAACCCTTCACATATAGGACATTGTTAGTAGTATGCTTTCCATCAAATGAAATAGATTATTTTCCATAAATCTTACTAGTTGCATTGTCTCCAAACCTAACTAGTCCTCCATCATACTTTTCCAAACTTACAAACTTACTTTTGTCACCAGTCATGTGATGTGAGCATCCACTATCAATAATCCATTCATCCTTGTCTTTCTCAACCTAAACAGCCAAGGCACTTTCTTCCACTAGTTTTTCTTCCTTCACATAGCTAGTAGAATTAGTAGACATATGATCTTCTTTAATAGCAATAAATAGGCATTCATTTGCACTAGTACTAGCATCATCAGATTCATCATTAGTCACATCTTCATCATCAAAATCACTGATATAGTAGCATTTCTTTGGAACTCTAGGCCTGCTCTCATATCTTTTCTTATTTCTTTCAATTCTTTCAGGATATCTACAAGCATAATGACCTACTTTACCACAAGAGAAACATTTGAAAGGTAATTTACCTTTGAACTTACCGGAGCCTCTTTGCAGCCTATCAACAAAGTTAGCTTCAATTTCATCAAAGTCATCATCCACCTTGTATTTCTTAGCTCTGGAAATCTTTTTTGATGTACTAGATTTAAAAGTTAATTCAACTTTCAGTAGGGCATCAGCAAATTCTCTCATCTCAAAGGCTGTGAACTTTCCAAGTAACTGATCTCTGTCAATAGTTTTCACAGTCATGATTTCTTCAATAGCAGCTACCTTGTGACTATAGGACTTTGGTAGTGATCAGAGAATTTTCATCACAAATTTCTTATCACTGAGAGTTCCTCCCATGCCTTTTATTCCAGTGACTAGTTCATCAACTCTTTGCATAAAGGCTGTTATGTTTTCATCTTCATTCATCTTCAAACCCTCATTTTTCACTTTTAGGATGTGTAGCTTGGCTTCTCTTATAGAATCATCTCCTTCATACAGATTTTTCAGCTTCTCCCATACCTCATTTGTAGATTCAACATCCACAACATTTGTCAACACTGAGTCACTTAAGGAACTTAACAGAGTATCCTTTGCTTTGACATCCAACTCATATTCTTTAATATCATCTTAAGTTATCAAACCACCTTCAGGCATGACAAATTGTGATTGTGTAGCTAGCCATACTTTATAACCAAGATAGAGGAGATGGATTTTCATTTGTACCTTCCAAAGAGCATAATATGTCCCATCAAACTACAGAGCTTCCTTCTTATAAGACATCCTAGATCTTCCTCAAGCTATTAGGCTTTCTTTAGAGGAAATTGGCTCTAATACCAATTGTTGTAATATATCAGACAATTGAGAGGGGGGGTGAATCAGTTGTCACAAAAATTTAGCTTCACATGCATATCAAACCATTAAGCAACTTAATTATTCATAATTAGATTTAGTCATGAAAACATGAAACCATTAACTTAATCACAATCACACATTCAACACAATAGACACTAGATTTTTACATGGAAAACCCTAAAAGGGAAAAACCACGGTGGGTGTTAGCCCACAAAATATATAAGTTATAGAAATACCAAAAAATAGAGGCTCACTACCTACATGGATCACTGCCCAAATTGCTCACTGCAAAGAATGGCTCACTACCTAAGGGTGGCTCACTACCAAAGGATGGCTCACTGACGAAAGGGTGAACTGATTTAACAGCATCTACTCCATGCCAGGATTTAGTTCCATTGAAGCACAATATTATTTCTCTGCTCTACTCTTTCACACCTTCGCACTTATCTTTTCATTTCCGTGACACACACAATCTTTCACAACTTCATTATATACTTTTATATAATTCATCAACCTTGGAATGTACATCAAGGTTGGCATTACATTCATCAACCATTGGATCAATCTCCAAGGTTGGCATTACAAACATACATAAAATAGGTCTGGAAGATGTAAGAATGTATGGGGATCACGCCACGCCTTAGCTAGGACTCAAACACAATCCTCCACACAATGACATGCTTCTACAATCTTCGATGCATCTCTGCAAATGATGAATCCAACCAGGTCAGCCAAGACTGATGATAGCACTAGGTCTTCTAAGAACATTCTTCATTCATGATCTAATTTTTTCTTTGCAGACCAATCCAAATGTAGGAACATGATCCGGAGATATCCACAAGCACATTGTAATCACCAGAAACAACCACACAATCTCTAACAACTTTGTCAAGAAGATTCTTCAAACTGGAGCACAAGAACAACACTAACAACCACTGTCATAAGCAAAAGATAGCTTGTGGACCACCAAATCATGAACCATTACAGTTGTAGGCACTTAACATTATCACAGACTTGATTCTAGAACCACAGACCAAAATAATTTAATGCAGAGCATAATACTTTCTCTCTATCATAGACAAACACACAGGAAAAGCATTTTTCACACTGGTGAACACAATTCACTTAATTTTTCATACCAAAGGCTCAAACTTGGAATATAACATCTTTAGGAAGACTTCTAAATCACTTCCAATCCATAAGTAGAGATATTCATTCTATAGAAAAAGTAGAGCTATCTTCTAGACTATTCTTCAGAGTCTAATACACTATTTCAACTACAACACATTGTTTCCACTGGAGGGACTAATTTTCTCAATATCCTCAACATTAGAATCACTTAGATAGGTAAATGCAAAGCATCTTACTCATGAAAAGCATGCAACAAAATAAGAGCATAGTTGACAACAATGACAACACAGATATGTTGATATCAATGACAACACCGATTAGGCACATACTTGCAACAGAATGATGAAACAAATAGAAGAATGGTTATAATAGAGGTGGTCTCACGGTATCCTTGACCTCACAAGAGTATCAAGGGTCATCCAAGGAGGCCTAAACAACACTTAACACATCATGGGGGAACACAACACATATATATAGATATATAGTTGTATTTGATCTAAGAGGAGTCCAAACTTGTGAGCATCTTAGAAAGGTGCTCCATCAAGTTTTATAAAAAGTGTGAGTAGTTCATACCTGATTGATTCTTATTTCCAGGACAGTCATGTGGTGCTAGTTTCTCAAATCCGTGGATATTTGAAATCTTATGTTGCTTGTGAGGAGGGGAATCATTATTATTTCTCACTGATGATAGCTACCTTGTTCTTTTCCAATCTTTTGCTTTCTTATTTCGATGAATAAACCTTTTATGGTGGAATGGAATACTTTCCACCATGGCAACCTTTTCTTGTATCATAATATATTTTCGTGGTTGTTCAATTTGCATATCCGGTGTATTTTGGTTGAGTCCTAATCATTGAAGGGATAACGGTGGAAGAAATTCTGCATAGACACCTTTTCCTCATGGATGAGGTGAGTCTTTAGTCTTCTCCTTATCCACTTCTATCATACCAACTATTTCATCATAATCTAGATAGTCATCTTGCTCAATTGTGTTTTGTTCTACCATATTGTTCTCGCTATGCCTCAGAAATAGATTAGTGAAAATCTACAAATTCTGATTCAGAGAGGCAACCAACTTATTTCCATTGTCACTCACTCCAGTTACCTATATTATATTAGAATTGATGAGCTCTTGAATTTCATGTTTCACATGCATACAATGTTCAATGTCATGTCCTGTCGATCGGTGATATTGATATAAAAGCATTAGCATCAAAATTAGGTCCATGTATCATGTTACTATTAAGTGCTTTCACATGAGGAAGATTCAAAAGATTGTTGCTTACTGCTTGATTCATGATTGATTGAAGGGATCTTCAGATAATGGAGTAAACTATTGATATTGTTGTTTGAATTGAAAAGGTGCTCGTTTAGGATTACTAATAGCGGACACTTGTGATTGAAAATTATTTGAATGATGTCCATTAATCTTGATGAAACTCTTGTTATTCATCTTAAAGTTGTTTTGTGAAGATCCAGCTGTGGATTGACCAACTTGAGCCGATGAGTTTTGATTTTCACACTAACTAGACGAGATTTGATAATCATGAAGTGTTGTGCATAGGTGTTGAAAAGAGCTATACTTCATCAAGAGGATTTTATCATGGATGTTAGGTTATAAATCCGTAATGAATACCTTCTAAATATCTTCATCTTTAATCAGGTATTGTATGTGCGAGATGAGACCTTGATATCAACTGATAAATTATGTTAACTTGTCTTTTGAACCTTGTTTACAATGAACCAAGTTAATCAAAGAGACAGTAGGTCCAATGTTTTCTTGGAAGTGCTATAAGAATTGATCAACTAGTTGCGAGAAAGAGTTTATTGAATTCAAAGGTAAAGAGAAAAACCATTCCAAAGCAGTATCTTTGAGAGATCATGGTAAAAGTTTTGCTAACAAGTCCTCTTCAAAGAAGAAATCACTACACATCACTGTGAATGCTGTCACATGAGTATTAGGATCACATTTACCACCATAGTTTTCAAAGCGAGGAGTCTCAAATTTTTGGGGCATAAGAGTTCTTAGGATTGCATAAGATAGAGGATTACGAGCATAATATGTTGGTAAAGTAGTGTTGGGAGCCATTAACCTTGTAAATCCCATTATTATATCATTCCATTTATTATTTGTAATTATCCATAAGGGATGTACAAGTTTCACCAACAGTGGTAAAATTATTTACTGTCCACGAAGTTACTGCACGGTAAGTCTTGGAGTTACCGGTGGTAATTACGGGATGTCATTTACTATGGTAAATGGTAATTAGTCAAAGTGGGGTGCACATGTGGAGGAATAGTCTATTTTTAGTGTTATGATGCACATCATAGATGTTGTAATAAGGTGTAAGAGATTCTATGACAATTGTAAGTTGTCATAAGAATCTATGACACTAATAATAGCATATGACGCATCATAAGATGCTGTAAGTGGTTATTTTTAGCCCCAAGGCGTTCAAACTTGCATGGGTACATTTTCCCAAGTGTAGGATGCATGTATGATAGCATTTATGACCCTGTAAGAGCCTATTCTTGGCCATGAACACCCAAGGTTGTGTTGTTGACTCTTGAAAAGTGTTATGGGCTTGTAAGAAGTCATTTAATGTCCCTAGGTTGTGTAAATTCTATAAAAAACCGTAGCATATTAGATGAGGTGCATATAACAGTTTACAGGTACCTAGGTTTTCTCGGAGTGAAGGCTGGAGGACAGAGGAAGTGAATGTATTTGTAATCTCTTTTTGTGAAGATAATACAACTTGACCTCTTTTCTTGGTGGAGTTTTTTACCTGGAAGGGTTTTCTCCATGTTAAACACTTGTGTTATGTGCTTCATTCTGCTTCTGGTATATTTATGTATTATGGGTTTTATGTTTTGTTATAATCTCCATTGATAACACAGTTAAAGATTGCTGAAATTTATTCGAATCAGATTTCCATTGAAGTAGTGTTTCTTTCATTTCTAACATTTGGTATCAGAGCCTGACCAACTTTGACTCTTGGGTGGTAGTGTGGAAGTTGTAGCTGGAGTGGGAGATTTGGTTGCATTTGTTTTACAAATCTTGTGTTGTTATTATGGTTGCATCCACCGTTGCATCAACCTCTCATTTGGACATTGAGAAGTTCAACAGAATGGGGTATGAGTTGTGGAAGCTGAAAATAGAAGATTTGTTGGAAGAAAGGAACCAATGGTTGGTTGTCCAAAAAGAGAAGAAACTTGACAATGTCTCTCAAGATGAGTGGGATAGACTGCATACAAGTTGTGGAAATGGTTGGGTGAGATCTATCAAGCCAAGAGTATGGTAAATAAACTTTATTTAAAAAGAAAATTATTTTCCATGAAAATGCGAGAAGGTGAATCAGTTGCAGAGCGGTTAAATTCTTTTAATTTGTTAGTGAGTCATCTTGATTCAATAGATGTTGAGGTTAGTGAGGAAGATAAATGTATCTTACTTCTTTGTTCTTTACCTGAGTCTTAGGAGAATGTTATCCTTGCTATCACTGCTAACCTTGCGGATCCAAAGTTGGATAATTTTGTTTTAGTGCTACTGTCACAGGAATTGAGGAAGAAGAGTTCAGATAGTTCAGGGGATGCTCTCAGTGTCTGGGGAAGGTCTAAGGAAAGGGGACCTAAAGGAGATTAGAAAGGGGCTAAGGATAAGTCTAAGGGCCAGTCTAAGACTCTTGGTAAAAAGAATAGAGTTAAGTGTTGGAACTGTGGTAAAAGGGGACATGTGAAGGAGTGCAAAAATCCCAAGAAACGGTGGGAGAGTTCTTCTGATAAGTCCTCGAATGCAAGTGAAGAAGTTTTACTTTCTGCATGTAATCTTGTTTCTAATAATCATTGGTTGGTTTACTCAAGATGCTCGTTTCATATGACTACGCATAAGGAATGGTTATCCACATATGAAGAATATGATGGAGGCAATATCTACCTTGGTGGCAACTCTACATATCTGATTGTCAGGAAAGGAAAGGTATTGTTGTGTTTCAATGATGGGAGGGTTAAAACCCTCCCTGGTGTTTTGCATGTTCCTAGATTAGGTAGAAATTTGATTTTAGTCTCGAAGTTGAATGATTTGCGAATGCATTTGACATTTGACAAGCATGGCTGTAGATTGGTGAGAGGGAACGTGGTGGTAGCAAAAGGGAAGAGATTCAGGAACTTGTTTAAGCTTGAAGCCACTATAGTTTGTAGTGCCTCCTATGTATCTGAGGCCACTACTAAAAATATATGTATGTTGTGGCACCATAGATTGGGCCACACAAACAATAATGTACTAAAAACTATTAAGAATAAAAATGTGTTGGATTGTTCCTCCTATTCTGATGAACACTTTGATTTCTATGAGCATTGTGTGTTTAGTAAACAAAATAGAAAATCATTTCCTTCAAGAAGAAATAGAGAAAAAGAGAAATTAGAGATTATTCATACTGATGTGTTTGGACCTGTGGATAATGAATCTATTGGAAAATCTCATTATTTTGTTACCTTCATTGATGATGTATCCAAATTTATATGGATTTATTTTATGAAGCATAAATATAAAGTTTTCACTAAGTTTAAGGAATTCAAAGTCTTAGTAGAGAACCAATCAGGTTTAAATATAAAAATATTAAGATCTAACAACAGAAGGGAATATTGCTCTAAGGAATTTGATGAGTTTTGCAAGTATGCAGGTATAATCAGACAAAAGACAACTCCATATACACCATAGCAAATGGTGTTGTAGAAAGGATGAACCAAACAATTATGGAAAGAGCTAGAAGTATGCTTAGTTATGCACAGTTAGATAAATGCTTTTGGGCAGAGGCTGTGTGTACTGCTTTCTACTTGATAAATAGATCTCCTTGTAAGGCTCTTGATTCGACACCTTATGAAGTGTGGACAAGTAAGAAACCTTTTGTTTCACATTTAAGGGTTTTTGGCTATGAAGCTTTTGTTCATGTGCCTAAGGAAAAGTGATCTAAGTTAGATCCAAAGGTTGAAAAATGTACATTCATTGGATATGGTGATAATGTCAAAGGTTATAAGATTTGGAATCCACTAACTCGCAAGATTATCTTTTCTAGAGATGTTATTGTTGCAAGTATGAGGTTAATCAGTGTTGTCATTGATGTCAACATACTCTTATTACATTGACAAGAAGGATTGGATGAACTATGAGCTGAGGATATTGAGAAAATTAGTCTCAAATAGGAACAATGAAGAACAGTGATGAGAAGAAGGCCAAAGTACTCAATAAGTTGATGACCAAAGGATGTGGATTAAAGGGTTTGTAGATATGAGTCTTGAGATGATCCAGTTAAGTTTTCAGAGGTTTGCATGCAGATTTGAAGAAGTTGTGATTGATCAAGTAGAACCGGTTCCGGGAAGTACTCTGGAGTGACAGAGTGCTACAAAGAGGTCCGGTGAGATCTGAAAGTACATTATCCTATCTTGCGGATTGGATGGAGTATTTGGGATGTCCTTGTGATGTGTCATCTTAATTTGTTCATGATTTGGAGGTCCGGAAGCACATGTTTCAGTATGACAGTGGCGGTAGACTGTGTTCTTGAAGTTCCGGATGAGGAAGAGAAGAGATTCCTGTGAGTAGAGGAAGTGCGGATGTACTTGGTCATTTAGGCAAGCGTGTGAAGGTTCTTGGATCATGTTGAGGCTGTGTTGTTGGTCCGCATTGATGGTAGAGCTCAAAATTGAAGACATTCTTTCGGATGAAGTTCTTGTTCAAACTAGTCGACCGGATGAGTTGTTCATCTTGCGAATGTTCTTGTGGTGGCTGACCGGATGTGTTATTCATCCTGCGAAATGTTCTTATGGTTCATTGCTGACTTAGATGATTGTTCCTAAGTCAATGTCTTGTATAAATAAAGGTTTGTGAGTTCATTTCAAAGTGTTTGTTGAAGCCGATGAGTGTGATATAGCAAAAGAGCAAAAGGGCAGAGCAGGTGTGTTTTGAGCATAAATGGAACTGATCCAGACATGGTGAAGATGTCATTCTCCAGTTCAAGGTTGTGATACTTATGATCTTGTAGACAGTGTGTCTCTTTTGTAGGCAGTGTGCCTCTTTGTGAGCAGTGTGCTCAGGTAGTGAGCCCTGACTGGCATGTGCCATTTGTTTTTCTTATTCTTTTAACAGAGAATAATCCTTGGGTTAATCACCCTATGGTTTTTCCCTTAACCGGGTTTTCTATGTCAAAAATCTTGGTGTCTAATGTGTTGATGTTTATCTGCTCCAGTGTTTATGCTTTCTGCTTTCATGAATGGTTAATTTACATGCTGTTAACTAACAAAGAAGAATCAAGTGTTTGAAGTAGAAGCAAGTTTTTACACAATTGATTCACCCCCCCTCTCAGTTGTGTGCCCTAGATCCAACAATTTTTAGGGAATTTAGAGCTATTTCTGAACCTGAGCAGACAAAAGAAAAAGATGAAAAGGTAAAGAAGGTGCACTTTGATTTAGAGCAGCAAGATGCACCTCAGGAAGAACAGAATGATGGATTGGGGGTGAAGAAGAAGAAGAAGATTCAAGTAGTTCTGATGAAGATGCATCTGTTGTGATAAAAGAAGTTGGTGTAGATGATCATGCAGAAGAACAAGTAGAGTCTCTTACTCCACCCTTGAGGAGATCCACAAGACAATAGAATCTAGTTGATAGTTATAGCCCACTAGATTTCCATTGTGTATATGCTTTATTGAGTACTAACAATGAACCTAGATCCTACAGGGAAGCTATTTCTGCAGATGATAACGAGTCTTGGCAGCTAGCCATGTAGGAGGAGGTGATGTCTTTGGACTCTAATAACCCCTGGGATCTTGTTCATTTTCCCAAAGGAAGAAAGGCCATAGGATGTAAGTGGATCTTCAAGAAGAAGTTTGGAGCAGACAGGTCATTGGAGAAGTACAAGGCTAGATTGGTAGCTAAGGGCTACTCCCAGAGAGAGGGAGTTGATTTTGGTGAGATATTCTCTTGTTGTTAAATTGACTTCTATTAGATTTCTCTTATCCATTGCTGCAGCTTATGATTGGGAGATTGAGCAAATAGATGTTAAGACTACATTCTTGCATGAAGATCTTGAAGAAGAAATTTATATACAACATCCTACAGGCTTTGAGGTAAAAGGAAAAGAACATTGGGTTTGCAGGTTAAAGAGGTCTCTTTATGGTTTGAAACAGTCCCCGAGAATGTGGTATCAAAAGTTTGATTCATTTTTTTTGAAATTAGGTTTTATTAGGAGGTTGATGATTCTATATTGGTTATTGCTTTGTATGTTGATGACGTGTTTTTCAGCAATAATAAGGGTATGGTCAGTGAGCTTAAAGCCCAACTTTTAGGTGCATTTGAGATGAAGGATCTTGGTGCTACAAGGTATATTTTGGGAATGGAGATCAGGAGGGATAGAGTTAACAGAAAGCTTTGGTTGTCACAAAGTAAGTATGTGAATACTATTTTGTAGAAGTTTAATTTGCAGGACTGTAATCCAGTTAGAGTTTCTTTACCCATTGGTACTAAGCTTTCATTAGATATGTGTCCAAAGACTGAGGATGATCTTGAGGATATGTCTAATGTGCCATATACTAGTACTGTAGGGAGTTTGATATATGCAATGGTTTGCACTAGACCAGATATTGCCCAAGCAGTGGGAGTTTTAAGCAAATTTATGTCTAACCCTAGTAGACAGCATTGGAACTACGCGAAGAGGGTGTTTAAATATCTTACAGGTACTCCTGATCATTGTTTGGTTTATTCTAGTACTGATAGTGCTAATAAATCTTTGGACATACAGGGTTTTGTTGATGCAGATTGGGCAGATAACTTGGATAGTCGAAGGTCCACTAGTGGCTATGTGTTTACTCTGTTTGGAGGTGTAGTGAGTTGGATGAGTAAGAAGCAGCCCACAGTTGCTTTGCCCACCACAGAAGTAGAGTATATGGCTGCTACTCATGTCTCTAAGGAGGCAGTTTGGTTGAGGAGATTGTGTACAGGTATTGGTTTTGATTGCAGGAACATTCAGATTGGTTGTGATAGCCAGAGTGCTATCTGTTTGGCCAAGAATCCCATGTATCATGCTTGGACTAAGCATGTTGATGTTCAGTATCACTTTGTTCGAGAGTTGGTTGTAAATGGATAGATTGAGCTGAAGAAGATAGACAATCAGGAGAATGTTGCAGATTCATTGACTAAGCCTGTGAGCACAAAGAAGTTTGTATGGTGTAGAAAGGCCATGGGCCTTGTTTCTAGTGCCTGATTATTCTTCATTTGATTTCCTTTGGGTTGATTTACAATGTATAATGTCAAGTGGGAGAATGTTGGGATAAGGTGCCATTAACCTTGTAAATCCCATTATTGTATTATTCCATTTATTATTTGTAATTACCCATAAGGGATGTACAAGTTTCACCGGTAGTGGTAAAAATTATTTACTGTCCATGGTAATTACGGAGTTACTGCATGGTAAGTCATAGAGTTACCAGCGGTAGTTACAGGATGTCATTTACTATGGTAAATGGTAATTGGTCAAAGTGGGGTGCACATGTTGAGGAATAATCTATTTTTAGTGTTATGACGCACGTCATAGATGTTGTAAGAAGGTGTAAGAGATTCTATGACAACTATAAGTTGTCATAAGAATCTATGACACTAATAATAGCATATGATGCATCATAAGATGTTGTAATTGGCTATTTTTAGCCCCAAGGCATTCAAGCTTGCATGGGCACATTTTCCCAAGTGTAGGATACATGTATGGCAGCATTTATGACCACGTAAGAGCCTATTCTTGGCCATGAACGCCCAAGGTTGTGTTGTTGACTCTTGACAAGTGTTATGGGCTTGTAAGAAGACATTTGATATCATGAGGTTGTGTAAATTCTATAAAAACTATAGCATAGTAGATGAGGTGCATATAACTGTTTACAGGTACCTAGGTTCTATCAGAGTGAAGGTTGGAAGACAGAGGAAGTGAATGTATTTGTAATCTCCTTTTGTGAAGACAATACAACTTGGCCTCTTTTCTTGGTGGAGTTTTTTACTCGAAGGGGTTTTCTCCACATTAAGCACTTGTGTTATGTGCTTCATTATGCTTCTAGTATATTTATGTATTGTGGGTTTTATGTTTTGTTATAATCTCCATTAATAACACACAGTTAAAGATTGCTGAAATTTATTCGAATCAGATTTCCATTGAAGTAGTGTTGCTTTCATTTCTAACAAGTAGGTTGGGAAGGATTAGTCAAGTTGTCACCTTCTGTTGTAAAGAAGTCATGCTTTGCAAGAGTTGATTTAAAAGGGCATCATTAGGAGATGCCGTTTGTTGTTGACAAGAATTAGAAGTTGTGGTCATGAAATTTTGGGGTGACTGGTTGTGAGTGGTAATGAGAGGTGATTGAGAACAATTGTAAGTGAAAGGTCGTTGAGAATAGGTGGAATGGATAGGTGGTCGAGAGTGATTATTCATATAAGAAGTCACCCTAGGTGCTAAGTTTTGATAGTTGAATTCCCCCAGCCTTGTAATTCTGTGAATTAATGCCATTAGATACTCCAATACTAGTGGTAGCATTATTACAAGCTTGTGTATTAGTAGTGAGAATTGATGATGTAAAATTAGACATTCCGGTAGGCAGTAAATGCGCTGATACTTGTGTATGAGCCAGTGATGACATAATGTTAATAGCGTTCGCACATTCAGTCACAAGCATAAAATTATGATTCACTATATGCACTAAAGCCATAGAGCATGTTAACACCATCTTGTCCTTCTTTTAACAACTCCCTTAGATGAACAACATGCACAACTTCTTCTGCTATCCTTTCTTTTTCCACAAATGCTTGAAAATCCGCTAGTTCTTTATCAAGTTTGCTTATTTGTTCATCAAGTACATGTGTTATTATATCAATAGGATCTTCAAAGTCATGAAATATTTGTTCTACCATTGTATTTGTAGGAGGTATGATATCTTGCAAAGTTTATGTTTCTCCTTTTGTTAAGTAGGCGCTCAATGGATTTTTTGATGTTGGTACATCGTTGCTATCGGGAGCACTAGAACCCATTAATCTAAGACTTCTCCTTAAAGGGATGTTTCTATTAGGGAAGTAGGTTATACAACTCATGCAAAAGCATAAAACACTCAATGCACAAGCTAATAGAACAAACCAAAGGAGCAAGATGTGCTTGTTGAAATACACATGTATTTTAGCAAATATGCCAATTTTCAATCTAGAGCATTAAATGATGCCAAATTTTCAAATGATAGATGAATGTATGCTTGAAAATGAATAAAAGATCTAAAATGAAAGATATTTATGACAAATGCAATCAAACAAAGCAAAACTATGCTTGCTTATGCACCTAAAATGCTCAATTTTTTCACTTTTTTCAATATAAATGCACAAAAAATGTTATAAAGTTATGACCAAAGATATATGAATGAAATGTAATCTGATTTAATGTGTAAAATAACTTAGATTAGATCTAAAAATGATGCCAACATGCTACAATGCTCAATGCAAATGCAAGATGAATGAATATGCTTGTTTTTGTTGAAATACACAATGTGTAAATGCTGAATTTGAAATGTAGATGCAAAAACACACTATGATGAAACACTACAGTCCAAAATTAGATGTGAAAGAGTGTTAGAATGAGCAATAAAATTAGATGAAACAAGATTTTAATTACAAACCCTTGCTTTAGAAATTACTAGGTTATATGAATAATGCAAAATTTCAAGCAAAACCCTAGCAAATGAGATATGAAAATGCAAGGTAAATAATCATGAAAATAGGAAATGCTATAATTTATCTTAGATTTGATGTAAATATCAGAAAATTAAATGTTTTCAATGATATGCAAGGAAAATAGTGCAAAGTTCTATGTCTTAATGCAAGCCAAAAATGCCTATTTTTTTCAAATTTTTCAAGTTTTATGCAAGATTTTTGAATGTATGTATGATGAAAATGATATGGATGAATGCAAAATTGATTACAACACTTAGCAAGGTGCAAAATTCAACAAAAACATGGGTTCACCAAAATGTTATGTAGGAAAAGAGGGATGATGATAATGTTTTTAAATCCTCTTTTCACATATAACATTTAAGGACATTAAACCAAGTCAAGTCACAACTTTTGCAAGAGGACTTAGCCACAAGTTTGGTGTCACTTGGAATGATAAAGAAATTTAGAATTTGTTGATGAATTTGTTAAACCCTAATCCGATTAAGCCTTAAACCCTAATTATATGAAATCATAAAGAAATAGACAAAACACGACAAATGCTCACATAGGAAGGCACTAAATGCATATTAGAAACATACCATGATTTGGATTCTAGAAAGCGGAAATCTTAGGGACACTGGGGAGGGTGCCTTTGTCTAATTAGAGCTATTTTCTGTTATTTTCTTTAGATCCCGAATCTTTATCCTCTGTACTGATCTCTTGCAACTCCTCTCCACAAGATTTTGCACCTATAGCCTGCAACCATAAGAGAGGGGTTGGGGGTTGTGGTGTTTAGGAGCTTGCCTCAATCAAGCCCTGGAATGGCATTCAATCCTTCCAACATTGTTGTTAGATAGAGTGTGTGTCCTTGGTGGACAGAGGCAAAAGCAAATGATAAGATTGATTGATTAAAATACAAAGTAGATATCACCTTAGTAGGTGTAAACTCTCACGAGATGAAATGCCTTCACATCATGAGGAAATGAGTTGATGGAGCCAAATTTGTAACAAATACATACAAACACAACACAATTATGCTCTATAGCACAATGAATGCCTTGAATGCTCTTTTCTTGATGATCATAAGTTCACCTTCATCCACTACAAATAAAATGAAGCACTAAACATGTTTATATGTGCATTCCCGCTAAACATTCATAATTCAAATTGAATAGGCTAACAAAGGGAAACTTTTTAACAGCCACTTTGCCAACATTTAAAATTTGGGTTCCAACAAAATAGATCTGGACTAGGGCGCGGGCGCCCAAGTCCAGGGGCCTATTTTGGGACTTGATTAAGCTTAAGATGCACCCCTAGACCTCATTTGACATGGGTTTCAGGGGATTTTGCTTCAGGATTTATTTTTAAGATGCATGATTAAATCTAAGGGACCTAGGAGCTAACCTTAGGAGGTAAAAGTCCTAGGCATTTGACTACATAACAGAAATGTGTAGCATGTAACGTGCAACGACCACAACAAGTCGACACCCATGCACTCCTTTCTCTGAATTATGTATCTTCTTTCTCGCGCAAACAAACAGACACTGAACCCAACATCTCTTGCAAACTTTGAATATACAGTCTTGAGATAGAACATTGAACAACAAACATGCAGTACACTTTAACACCTAAAACTTAGAATGAACAAACATACAGACTATCTGAACTCAACATCCAAACTCCAAAGCCAAATAATGTAATGCAGTGAAATGCGGTTGCTTTTACTTTCTCCTTCTAACAACCCCAAACAACAACATGATCTGTCTTTATTCTACTGACTCTGGAGACCTCTGTGGTACATTATAACATCTGAAACTTGAACATATCATACCTTACATCTACCTCTGTCAATCCTTTAAGCTGCAAAATCACATCTTCAAATGCAGAGAAATGCGAAGCATTTCTCTGACTTTTTCTGACTACAACAACACAGAACCACTATCTTCACTTTGCAAGCTCTAAAAAATTTTGCGGCAACTTCTATGCTCTGAAATTAAGAACATACATACTTCACACCTATCTTTGTCTAACTTCCAAACTACAAGGCTATATCTTCAATTGCGGAGGAATGCAGAGCATTCTCCCGAGCTTCTTTAGTGCATCTTCTCATGCCTTTGATAGTTTGAAGTATTTTGCACACTTTCTTTGATAACTTATGCAATGCTTATCAGCAGTGGACAATAAATACAACATCAACAACATCATAGACAACAATCACAGCTTATTGCATCACAAACAAGTAACTACAACTTCTTCATATCAGCATACTCTTCAACCTAACAACTTTCACCTATCCATGAACTTCAGTAGATAAGGTACAATATGTACAGGACAATATGCTCATGACTTTCATCACCTTATTCTCCACCTCACAACTTCTATGACTGTTCCCTCCTTTGCCTGTTCTTCTGAGCACTTACTCTCTTGACATCATTGGTCACCATTCAACAACAATCTCCTTTTGGCATCTTTGTTGACATCATATGCAGCTCTCCACAACATAGCTCTGTTGACATCAATGACAACTCATATGCAACTGCTTGTAACTTCCCTGCCATTTTTATCTAAAAACTATGAAACTAAGTACATGCATATAAAATCTGTCCATCTATAACTATATTGAACATTATGAATAATGACTTCTACCTAGGAGAAGCAGCTGTTGCATATTGCTGTTGCAACTACTATTTGTAATCTTCTGTTTTTGTAACTCTTCTTATTCTAATAAAAAAGAAGAAAGAAAGAAAGAAAGAAGCAAGCACACGATCAAATTGAATTTTTCTTGGAAACCAAAAATCTGAGAAATAGGTTTGCTGTAGACATAGAGACTTATGAGCTAAAATTTCTTTTAATTGATATGACATTATTCATGTGATGTAATGATGAGGCTTGTTGAATAGAATAGTTTTTGTAATTAAATAATTTTGACCTTTAGATTATAAGGAACAAATCCATCGATAAAGGAAAAAGGAACGCACTATCAATCAATCTGTTGTTGATTCCAACCAATCAATCAATCACTGTTGTCTGTAATCATCATCGAAGAAATATCTGCCACTCTATTTCTTCACTGTTCACTAATGAGCTCAAATAGCGGCACAATGTAAGGTGCAAATTCGTTTCACAGAGCCCGTGGTGCATTTGTCAAGTGTTATTTGACCCGCTTTAGGCAATTCTTGTAAAATTAAATTTAAATCTTCGCAGAAATGTTATTTCAGAGAAGACGTGGAAAATCCAGCTCAAAAACGCCGGGATTTATTTCCGGTTTGAATGCTAAAGTTTTCCTTGGGTTTCACGCACTGAATTCTTCAAAATCTCGAACAAGAAACCAAAACCCTCAACATTTTCCGTCACGAATTCAACGTTGAATTATTCAGAGCAATCTGTGGAAGGCAACGGAGAATTATTCAGAACTAAAAACAATAATAAAATTGAGAAGAACGAAAAAAAAACAAGAGATTCTCTTAAAGTCCTTATCCGCCATGACTAACTGTTTAAAGGTTGCTTGGAGTCAGATAATTCCACAACAACCGGGCAGCGGCGGTGGATGTACGACTCCATGGAACTGGCCGGTTGGATATTGGAGGAAAGAAATATGTAACACCCTTGGGGCATGTACACGTGGCCAGAGAGCATTGATGTAGAAGAGCATTGATGTAGAAACCCTGTAATCTTGTCAATGGGGTTTAGGTTTATTGGTGAAGTTGAATGGTTCGAGCCCACCAAGAATCAAGTTTTGTTGAGTGCAAGGCCCCACATTATAAGGATGAGGTTGGGATCATGCCCAGATGAGATGACTTTGTGGATTGGATACCCCTCACTCAATTAAAGGAACTTTGGCCGAATGGATACCCCTCACTCAGTCAAAGAAATTTTAGGGTAATGTTCCTACTCCAATATCCAGTAGCTAAACAATTATGTAAGTTTGATATAAAGAATAATTTTTATTGTGTATCAACACCTGTAGGAGATTTCAAACCGTCGATTTCATCCCTTACAGTACTTGGCTCTCCTATAGAAGGAACGCCTATCGCCTTAAAGATAATAGATTTCAGATAAATAAAAAATTTGAAGGTTAACTTATTCTGGTTTCAAGCAGTAGCAGTTGTTGAAATGCGATTGATAAATCCATGCATAAACCACCCTTAACAACTTTGAACTAACTCAAATAAACCAGTAGTAAAATACCCGAAGCTGCACCATTCTCAGGGTTAAGAATATTGAAAACCCACACATTAAGCCCTTTTCTAGGTAGAACAGTATCTCTAGTCAATTTTACAATGTTAATCTTGTACGCCATATCAAAATTCTATACTAAATTCTAATGAACAAGTTGCTTGAAATGTAAGTAACAAAATGTAACTACTCTCAAAATCAGTATATAAATTGTTGTAACCTAACCTTCACAATAATAATTAATAGTTTCAGTCCATTTCATCAGTAGAAAGTGCTGAAGGGGTAGTTAATATCGAACATCTTAGATTCAATTGCATTCGTTTAAAAGTTAGTTGATATTTTTGACTTTGGCTGGTTGTTTCTTTCTACAACAACTCAGCTTCAAGATGAAAGTGAGTTCAATTTGTTTATAGGAGGATAATACAAAGGTCAGAGTGGGAGAAAACATCAGTTTAGTGAACTTATGGAATTTACCAGCTTAAAAAATAAAATGTTCTTCTACCATATCTGATTAGTTTTATTTCCATTTGATTAAGTAGAAACTGCTGATAGCTTCCAACAATATATATCTTTTGTTGTATGCAACACCTTGAATTCAAAGCAGCATATAATCCTGCATTGATATCATATTTTAAAGATATTTACTGCTTGAGGACCAAATTGGAGAAGCAGCAGCATATCTAAAGATGGTAATGTTAGCACAATTCTATGCTCTTAATTATTAGCTTCAACATTGTTTTTTTAATCTTTACCTGTAACATATTCGTGCATTCTGAAGCAAAGAAGAAACTCTGCAGAATGTGTTTACAGTTGCAGTTGTTTTGGTTCTTCTATTTGTGGATTCATGCCGGGCTACCCACATAATTTATCCTGGTGGAAAAGCAGAAGCATACTACGAAAGAAGGAAGCAGGATTATCAGGGCCATTCAGAGAATTTCAATGTTATGGAATATGGAGCAGTTGGTGATGGTTCACACGATGATAAGCTTGTAAATATTTATCATGAACTTTTAAAATTTCTTTACCTTATCACCATGCAAATCTTTACTGTTAAATCCTTCTTTGGCTATGCAGGCCTTCTTCAACACATGGAAAGCAGCATGCAGAGCACCTTATAATGCAATGGTAGTGGTGCCAAGCAGATATAAATTTTTACTGAGTCCCATCACATTTTCAGGCCCTTGCAAGTCTCACATATCAGTCCATGTAAGAAGAGATATACTTAATTGGTCCTTTTATATGTAGTCTGTAAGAAAAAAATGCAGGATATATTGTCATATGGAATGCGTCACAGATTGCAGGGAAAATAGTGGCTCCAAAGACACCATCTGCATGGAATAGTAATGACAAGACTCTATGGATTCAATTCTTAGGCGTCTCGGGCCTCACTATAGATGGTGGAGGCATAATAGATGGCAAGGGCTATATTTGGTGGTCCAAATCTTGTAAAGTGAACAGCAATTATGTAAGCGAAATTGTTTTGGTTGATTTAAAATGGTTTTTTAGATATACTAAAATGTAAATCTTTTTCTGACAGGTTTTTGGTTTTCTTTGTATTCATGTGCAGCCTTGCGTGCAAGCACCCACGGTTGAATCTCAGCCCAGACAGGCTACTAATCTATTGATAAAATGCAGTAGTATCATTGTTTTATGATGGAAAATTTGACATTAGGTGTTTTAACCCATGTTTCAGGCAATGTCAATAGTCGAATGCACAAATGTTGTGGTGGAAAACTTGCAATTCTGGAATAGTCAACAAATGCACCTTGCATTCATTTACTCCTCAGAAATCCAAGTCATTGGAATAACGATAAGAGCTCCTAAGCAAAGCCCTAACACAGATGGAATTCATCTCCAAGGAGCCAAGAATGTCCAAATAAGTAACAGTGACATTGGAACAGGTTGCGAAGTCTAAAATACATATTATCTTGTGAAATATAGAAAGAAAAAGTGTTTATAATCTAAACTTTCATAGTTATGTGGTATTCAAGTTATAACATGAAGCATTCTTGGTTGTTTTCTGGGTCTCTCTCAGTGATAAGGCCTCGTATACAGTTTTAGGCCTGCCTTGATAAGGCCTTGAATATATAGTGGTTAACTTGTTAGATGTCTAAACTATGCTAATCAGAAAACTCTATATTACAATGGTCTTAATGAGTTAAGAAAGATCTATATTTCATGATAACCTGTATTAATTCTGATTACTGTTGACTGTGAAGCAGGGGATGACTGTATCTCCATTGTATCTGGAT
This sequence comes from Cunninghamia lanceolata, assembly GCA_027924645.1. Taxonomy (NCBI): domain Eukaryota; kingdom Viridiplantae; phylum Streptophyta; class Pinopsida; order Cupressales; family Cupressaceae; genus Cunninghamia; species Cunninghamia lanceolata. The sequence goes on along the minus strand of BSBN01000391.1, from coordinate 2,590,794 downwards.
CCTCCAATATTGATATTCAAAAGATCAAATGTGGACCAGGCCATGGCATCAGGTATTCAAGGACTTAATCATGAAGAAATTCATCAGTCCAAGGGATGATTTTAATGCATTTATTCTTTTGTGTTTTTCAGCATTGGGAGCCTAGGAAAAAATGGGGAAGAAGCAAAAGTGGAAAAAGTCGATGTCCATAACATTGTATTTACTGGAACAGATAACGGAGCAAGAATCAAGACTTGGCAGGTTGTTTAACTTAAAACACCAATTACTGAATTAATTTCACATGTCTTGATACTTGATAATGAAGTTAGTAGAAATCAGTTTCATCAGCGATTTTATATTTGTCTATATCTCCTGAACACATTTCTTAAGTATACAAGAGGAAGCAAATATTAGTGTATTTAAACTACTACATGTTATTCACTGAAGTTTGGATTGTCTTTTCTTAATGTCTGCTCATTCTTTTATAAATTCAATACTAAATTGATTAAGAGCGCTGAGAGTGATTTATGGACATGCAGGGTGGCTCCGGGTATGCGAGAGCTGTTGTGTTTGAAGACATAACAGTTCTAAATGTTGAAAATCCCATAGTTATAGATCAGTATTATTGTGATTCCCCTTCACCTTGTGGAAATCAGGTGAATATGATCTTCTCTATACCATTCAAGTTCAATATGAATATGTTGTATTTTTTTAAGGCTTGAACTAATATGATATAATTTCCATGCAGCATTCTGCAGTGCAAATAGAAGATGTGACATTCAAAAACATTAAAGGCACTTCATCCATGTACACGGCTGTAAGTTTAATGTGCAGCAGGGCTGTGCCCTGCAAAGGAATTGTGATGAGAGATATTGATATAAAATCAATTATGACTTCCCACACAAAGTCAGAGTGCATTAATGCTTTTGGCTTTGCTTCTGGAGATATCTATCCAGCTAACTGCCTTAACAAGTATTGATTGAATATCAAATCAGGCTGTTACTTGTATTTGTGATGCTCAAAATAAAAATTCAATTCATGTACTAATTTTAATAAAGCATAGTAACATTAATCCATACATTGCAATCTATTTTAGCTTAATTTTATACATTACTAGTTACCTTTTAAATAGACTTATGTATATTGGAAGAAAAAATATATGCTCTTGATTGTGGACGAGTTTATTGTTAATACTGGGTCAGAACATAATGATTTTTTTTTTATTGGAAGGATAAATAATTTGATATTTTTTTTTATGTTTATAAATATTGAAAGTATGAATTATCAATCTTTTTGATTTAGAGTTAAGGATTTGGAGTAACCATTTTGCCAATTTTTTTAGGATTCAAATCTGGCCTCATCTTTTATAATGTCACATCTTTGTACATAACAAAAATTAATTCCTAATAATCTCTTTTTGATCCGTGGGGTTGAAATGCAAATGAGTCGGAAATCTCCATGGCTAGTTCTTGAGGATGGCCAAGATGATGTAGATGGAGAGGATGAGGATGAGTGGAATGGGTCTCTAGATGAGGAGTTCTAAGAAAGGCTAATTGATCTTTGGTTTGAGGCTCATAAAAATGTTGGAAAAACTTCGGTAGTGTGGCCTATGGTTGTAGAAAAGGAGCATTCAAATAAGGATGCCTCTATCGCTATTGTTTCTTGCATGGCTTGTTGAACTGCATTGGACAACTGAGAAGGGGGGGGGGGTGAATCAGTTGTCCTAAAACTTTTAACCAAATATGATCATCAACTTATCAATTACTCATATTCAGATATAACCATGAAAGCATTAAATGAGAAGCTCAACACAAAAACATAAACAACACAGGAGACACCAGATTTTTACGTGGAAAACCCTAAAAGGGAAAAACCATGGTGGGTGTTAGCCCATTGAAATATATAAGTTAATCAATACCAAAAAATAGAGGCTCACTGCCTACAGGGCTCACTGCCCAAATTGCTCACTACAAAGAAAGGCTCACTGCCAAAGGGTGGCTCACTGCCAAAAGAAGGCTCACTGCCAAAGGGTTGAATTGAGATAACATCTACTTCATGCCAATGGTTCAGTTCCATTGAAGCACAAACACCTCTGTTCTGCTATGCTACCTTACTTCACTTTATCTTCCCATCTTCACACTTCGATACATTTTCATGACTCAATTACAAGTATTTATACACTACATCAACCTTGGAATGATCATCAAGGTCGGTATTACAATCATCAACCATTGGAACAATCTCCAAGGTCGACATTACAAACATACATAAAATAGGTCTAGACCTAATACACATTCAGCTAAAGAAAAGATGTAAGAATATATGTGGATCACGCCATGCCTTAGCTGGGACTCAAACACAATCTTCCATTCTACAACATGCTATCTCAATCTTCGATGCATCTTCGCAAGTGATGAATTCAACCAAGTCAGCCAAGACTGATGTCAACACAAGTATTCTCCAGAACACGCTTCATCCACGATCTGAATTTCACCTTGCGGACCAATCCAAATGTAGGAGCATGATCAAGAGACATCCACAAGCACATTATAATCACTAGGAACAACCACACAATCTCTAACAACTCTATCAACAAGATTCTTCAAACCGGAGCATAAGAACAACACTGCCAGCCACTATCATGAGTAAAAGATAGATTGCGGACCACCAAATCATGAACCATTACACTTGAAGCCATTTAACATCATCATAGACTTAATTCCAGAACCACAGACCAAAATACTTTAATGCGGAGGAATGCGGAGCGAAACACTTTCTCCCTGTCACCATTAAACACATAGAAAAAGCTATTTTCACTCTAGTGAACATATCTCACTCAATTCTCCATACCGAAAGCTCAAACTTTGAATATAACATCTTTAGACAGGCTTCTATATAAATTCTAATATGTAGGTAAAGATATTCATTCTACAAGAAATGCGGAGCATTGTTCTAGACTGTTCTTCTGAATGTAATGCATTGTTTCTACTACAACACATTGTTATCACTGGAGGGGCTAATTTTCTCAATATACTCAACAAAGTAAGAGCATAGTTGACACCAATGACAACACAGATATGTTGACATCAGTGACAACACCAATTAGGCATATACTTGCAACTATCTCCCCCTTTGTCATTGATGGCAACATATGATGTGGAAAAATGAAAAGACCACCAAGACAAGATTCTCCCCCTTTCTCAAGTTACACAAATGCATTATTTTTCCCCTTGAGTTTTTCACATGATTTCTCCCCCCCTTTGACATCAATGGAAAAGGGCACATACTTGCATGTTGCTGCTCTGATTCATTTACTTTACCAGAAATATTTAGCTACTCCCCCTGAGAGATAGCCTTCATAACACCAATCCAGATCAAAGAATAACACTTTGAGCTCCACTAGATTGATACATTCCTATGCATCTTAGTTTAGGATAGGAGGGGTAATGACCCCTAACTTTTCTCTGAGATACTCAAAGGTATATTTAGGCAGAGGCTTAGTGAAAATATTTGCAATTTGATCCTTTGTGGACACATATTCCAACTTTACTTCATTCTTTGTCACCTTCTTTCTCAAAAAGTGATATCTTATTGATATGTGCTTTGTTCTTGAGTGCATCACTGGATTCTTTGGAATGTTTATGACAATTGTACTGTCGCAAAAGATTGCAATTAGATCTTTATACACAACTCTTATATCCTTCAAAGTCTGCTTCATCCATAATATTTAACTGCAACATGTTGCTGCAATATACTCTGCTTCTGCAGTTGACAAAGCTATTGAATCTTATTTCTTGTTCAGCCATGAGACCAATCTATTACCCAAAAAGAAGGCACCTCCACTTGTACTCTTTTTGTCTAACCTTGCATACCAGGCTCTAGGAGCTTGTTTGAGTGCATACAATGCTTTCTTCAACCTACATACCATATCACCTTGATTTGACAATTAGAATCCCTCTGGTTGCTCAATGTATACTTTCTCTTCTAATTCACCATTTAGGAAGGAAGATTTTACATCCATCTGATATACCTTAAAATCTTTGTGAGCTACAAACGCCAGAAACATTCTGATTACTTCAATCCGAGCTACTAGGGCAAAGGTTTCTTCAAAATCTATCCCTTCAATTTGAGAATATCCTTTACATACAAGTCTTGTTTTATTGCTTACAACTCCATTTTGATTCAACTTGTTCCTGAAGACCCATTTAGTTCCAATAACATTTTTGTCAGTAGGTCTAGGAACTAATTCCCAAGTTTCATTCTTCTCTTTCTGCAATAGTTCTTCCTCCATTGCCTTTACCCAATTTTCATCATTGCATGCTTCATTCACAGTTCTTGGTTCAATCTTTGAAAGCAAATAGTAATTGACTTGTTCCTCTATAGCTCTTTTTCTTCTTAGCACACCTTTGTTCTTGTCACCTATATTTTGATCTTTAGAATGATTGATCCTTACATACCTAGGAGTCCTGACAACACTTTTTGGAGCCTCTTCTTCATCCTGACTGTCTTCTTGCTTATCTTTCTCTTCAATTTCTATAGTCACAGGTTCATTTGGTTCATAACAACTCAGGTCTAATATTCTTTCTTTGCCTTCATCTACCTTCACATTTGCACTCTCAACAATTTTTTTGAGCCTTTTGTAGTAGCACCGATAAGCCTTACTCTTGGTAGAGTATCCAAGAAAGATTCCTTCATCACATATTGCATCAAACTTTCCTAGATCTTCATCTCTCCTGATATAACATTTGCTTCCAAAGACTTTAAAATATTTTATTGTGGGAATTCTTCCATACCATAATTCATAGGGAGTTTTAGTACCATTACCTTTCACTTGAAATATGTTTTGAATGTAGACAATAGTTTGAATAAATTCTTTCCAAAAGACTTCCGGCAGACCTTCTTCCTTCATCATTGTCCTAGCAACCTCCTGAACTATCTTGTTCTTCCTTTCCACAACTCCATTCTTCTGAGGAGTCCTAAGTGCAGATGGCTATCTCTTTATCCCATGCTCTTCACAGAAAATGTTGAATTCATTTGATGTGAACTCACCTCCTCTACCAGACCTCAAGCATTTGATCTTCAAATCTATTTCATTCTCAACCATTGCCTTGAAAGATTTGAACTTCTCTAGGGCATCTGATTTATCTCTTAGAAAATTAACCCAAGTCATTCTAGAATAATCATCAATAAGAAACATGAAGTACATGTCACCTTGTAGGCTTCTCACCCTTGTAGGACCACAGAGATCTATATGCACTAGATCTAGCAAACTAGTGGAGAATTGTTCTTTGCTCTTGAAACTTGTCCTTATCTACTTTCCCAACTGACATTCCTTACAAGTTGAGTTGGAGGGTTTCATAAGTTTTGGTAAATCTCTCATAGTCTGACTTGAGCTTATCTTTATCAGACTATCAAAGTTTATATGACACATCTTTCTATGCCACAAACAACTTTCATCTACCTAAGCCAATAAACAATAATCATTAGTTCCTCTCAATTGATAGATGTTACCTTTTGTCTTCTTACTGGTAGCAATCACAATTCTAGAACTTTCCATGATCTTGCATCCATTATCTTTGAATCTCAGACCATATCCTTTGTCACACATCTGACCTACACTCAAAAGATTAAGCTTCAAACCCTTCACATACAGAACATTGTCAGTATTATGCTTTCCATCAAATGAATTAGATCCTTTTCCACAAATCTTACCAGCTACATTATCTCCAAACCTAACCAGTTGTAACATCAAAAAATATCCCCTTGGGGGCTTTTCCCTCATTAGGTTTAGCTCCTAGGTCTTTTAAGTGCATTTAGGACATTTTAGTTCATATTTTGGCATCCCGATAGAATGAGACCTGGACAACATGACAAATGGGACCTAGGAGGACCCCTTGAGTTGTACTCTACCCAAAATAGGGGGGGAGGACTTGTATGCCGGTGCCCTAGTCCTGCCTTATTTTGGGGCAACCTAAATTTCTGGGTGTCAGTTTATGACCATTATTTGGTTATTTTGCCAACACGGTAAAGTTTGAATTTTAATTTCTTGGCGGGAGTGCCTATAGATGCATATATAAACATGTGTAGGCATTCATTTGAAAACTAGATTACAACTAGATGATCATTGCATTCTTAAGGTGATTGAAGGCTTCTATTGTGTTGCAAGAGCAGACTTGTATGTTTTGTGTGTTGATATTTGTAGATTTGAGCATCAATTCCTTCATGGCATGAAGATCATCTTCCTCCATGAAAGCTTCACTACAAGGTGACATATCATTGTGTTTTTATCATTGATTCCTTTGGTTTCTGGCCTCTACCTCACAAAGGGCACATCCTCTCTATCTGACAGTGGTGTTTAGAGACTTAAGTGTCCTTTGGGGTTTGACTAAGGCAAACCTCTAAACACCACAACCCCCAAACCAAGTCTTGTGATTGCAGGTTACAGGTGTCACATCCAGGAAAAGTGGAGTTGTAGGAAGGCTGGGCAGACATCAGGGATTCAAGATCTAGAGAAAAGACAGACAAAAGAGCACTTCTAGGACTAGGGTGCTTGCTCCAGTGTCCTCCGTAGATAGATTCCAGAAAATAGAAGTTACATGGCTGATTAGTATCCTAAGGAGGTCCAGATTCCCTGAAAAAGAAGGTACCTTGGACTTGGGCACCCGCTCCAGTGTCCCTGACTGTTCCTCTTCGGAACCCCAAAAATAGGTACTCTGTAATTCTGTATTTTGCTCCCGTCTGCAAGAGCTTTTTCCACGATTCATTAATTTGTTGTCGTATTTACATAATTAAGGTTTTAATGGTCAATTGGACATAGGAGAAGGAAAAATTGATAATTAATTCCCTAATCTATGTTTCCCTACATATGAAAGTGACTCTAGGGTATGATAGTGGTTGCCACTTGACCCTAGATCCTTCAATGTTTAGTGTAGAGGCGGATTTTAACATCTAAACAACAAAGATTAACAAAATCCAATTTTACCCTAAACATTTTGGTGAACCTGTGTTATTGGACTTAAATTGCAACTTGTTGAGTGTTCGTCTGAATATTTTGTGTGATTTCATTCATTCATATAGGCATTTACTCTATTGCATTGAGAAAATTTAAAAAAAATTGAAAATTTTAGAAAAATACAAAAAACTTGCATTGTTGGGCTTACTAAATGGTGTCAATTCTTTCTAAATTTTCCTAATTCATGATTTTTACATCACATCTGATATAAACTATAGAAAAATGCACAAATTCAAAATCTTTCTTTGCATTTTCATCATTTAATTGCTAGGGTTTTGTGGAAAATTTGACAATTTTTAGATAACCTAGGAATTCCAAAATCTAGGGTTTGTAGGCAAAATATTTTATCATATTTTTATACTAATTTTAGAGGCTCATTCAAATTTACATTTGGCTGTAGTCTTGCATTTTAGTGTGAATTTGCATTTAAATTTAAATTATTTGCATTTTTGCATTGAAAATTTCAACAAAAAACTAGCAATTTTGGTGCATTTTCATTAAATTTGCATGGGAATTTTGCATGATTAAGCTTTAAAATCATTTTAAAATCTTATATTATGTAGTTTCCATCAAAAATTAGACTTAAAACCATTCACATAGCATTTTGTTCCAAAATCTCAAACCTAGGGCTTCGAAAACAATGATTTTCACTAATTTTGGCCTTATCGACTTCATAAACTTGCACCATAGGTGTGTTGTGAAAGATATTTTTGCATTAAATTTCTTTTATCAGGGTAATAATTTTCTTCCCCTCATAAAAATCTTCACAACACCCTTTTAACGGGCTCTTGTAGTGAAAATTTGGCGAAAAACTACACTTTTTGGCTATTTTTGCCCTAGGGTTTGACCTAGTTTGCACTCCACGTGTGTTGTGATGAGTTTTATGGATTGGGGTGACTGATATTATTGATATTATTTTATTTCCCTCCTAAAATTCTTTACAACACCTCCTTTTCTAGATCTTGGAGTTGAAAAATTGTGAAAAAGAGACTATTTTTACTATATTTTCACTAGGGTTTTACCTTAAGTGGTACTAAAAGCATGTTGTGTTAGATATTTTAGCACAAAGTGACTATTATTTCTGATATTATTTTCTTTCCATCACTATTTTCCTCACAACACCCTTTGTTATGCTCTCTTGCATTAAATTTTGGTGAAAAAAGTGCCTATTTTGACATATTTTCACTATAATCGACTTGGCATTATCTTAAATTTTCATCAAAAGTGTGTTGAGAGTGAAATTATTTCTGTTTTAGACTGATATCAGACATATAAATTGCTTCCCTTGACTGAAATCCTTACAAGACCATTTGGTTCATTCATTTGCATTAAAAAAAGGAAGTGAAAAGTACAAAAAATCAAGCATTTGAGGCTATTTTGGACATATCATTTTGCATTTGCCTTTGAAATACATTTGAAAAGCTTTTAAAATCTGACTTTACATTGAAATGGAACCTTCATGTCATTTTTCAATGGTATCTTTGCATGCATTTGTCAAAAACTTTGATTTTGACCAATTTTTAACCCTCATGAGTGAACATCCTACGATATTAGAGAGCTTAATTGAGTTCTTCTCCATGAGTAGAGAGGAAAAGGCTGATGATGATCCCATAAGTTATCCTACTTCCCCTATAACTGAATACTCAAATGAGAAGACTAGGGATAGCTTTAGTAATTCCACTACTCTCCCTGGCTAGGATGCAACATTAGTGAATGAAGAGCTCCCTTTAACAAAGAACATTCCATGGGTAGAGAATAAGCATGCATTTAATAATAATCAAATTCCTACCTCTGTGGATCATCCCACCAACCTTCTTCCTTTAGTAGATTGTTCACACACCTTGGATTTCACTAAGGAAGAGAAGACCTTTAATGTCCCTCCTTTGTTTGAATATTCAAGTCATTTGGACATCATTAAGAGGATAGATAATAAGTACGATAGTATGCTTCAATAAGAAAACATTCCACCTACGCAAACTACATTTGATCTTGGTGCTTCCTCCTCTACAACACAAAAATCCATAACAAATCAAAGCCCTATGTTACAAAAATTAAGTCGTAAACTATACCAATGTAAACTCGCAAAAGGGAGAAAGAGAAGGCGACGAGCATACCTGGCATCTCAACAAGAAAAAAATGATCCCAACATTCAACCAAATAAACATGATGATGAGCAAGACAAGAATTGGGCTATGATACCTTATATCCCACCTTCCTCTAACATTAGGGAGTGGGAGGATGACAATGATTTACTTGATGATAAGACTTAGCATGAAGACCCTACAGGTAAGTATTTTTAACCCTTTCATCTCTCTCGTGATGTGCTTCCCCCATGATGTGTTATGTGTTGTTTAGGCCTCCTAGGATGACCTTAGATTCTCCCGTAAGGTTTGGGATACTAGGAGACTGCCTTTATTGTGACCTTCTTCTATTTGTATCATCATTTTTCTATATTGCCTATCTCTCTGATTTAACTGTTGTGTGTTGTATCTTGCAGACATAGCATCATGGTTTGTGACTTGGGGGCACCCTCCTACGTGACTGTCCCTAAGACATTTGTTTCTCCTCTCTTATTTATTGTTTCACTTCCTCTAGTGTTTCCATCTAGCGGGCGGATGACAAAAAACATTTATACTGATGCAGACCTAGTGTCCCTTTCGAGAGCAATCAAAAAATGGACTTAGTTCCTAATATGATGATGGGATTGTATATTTCATCTGATGCTTGGCTAGTGGAAGCACTCGTGCTTTTCGTGTAGTGAATTTTATGATGTTTCTATCACATTTACAAACCTCAACAATACTGCTGCTCTATGCACCTTTGTTTGCCTTTGAATCTGGCCTTGGCGATACTCGATTCAGAGAGCTTTGTGATATAGCCCCACGGTTATCCTTGAACTCTGAATTTGTTGTATAACGTTGGTTCTTTGTGTGGTTAGTCATATGCATTGATGTTGTTGTTTATCATGATGTTGTAGACACTAACATGTTTCTTGCAGGGATGTGTTTGTGGGAACATTTGGTGATCATAAAGTACATGTCACCTTCAAGGGGCATGGGCTTTGCAAAATTTAGTGTTCCCTTGTGTGTTTTCTTCCTACCTTAACATGCTTGATATCGATAATTGATATCAACCACCTTAAGATGGGGGCATATAAGGTAAGCTGTTTGTTATAGATGTTAACAATGTGTTTGACCTTAGATGCAAAGACTTGCGCCCCAAGGTAGTGCATCTTGCATCCTGAGTTTGTTTGCAATCAATCAATCAATCATGTAAGCCCTTTGCAGAGGCGGGATATTGAGCATATCCTTTTTCTTAAGCCCTCTGCGGAGGCGGGGAGAGGTTCTATGACTAACTCAACCCTTAAATATGTTTTCGACGATTGTTGTGGTGAAGCGCAATCATTGGTGTGTGCCTATAATGTGCCCGAGATGGTGTTGGACCTAGAAATAGGTACACTCCATCGCTTGTTTGCCGTGTTTTCTTCATGTCTTCAAGTGTGTGTGTTTGGTGTGCTTGTTTTGTATGGCATGTTTGTTGCCCCACATGCATAGACCAGTGGCTTTGAGTAGTGCTTCGTGCATTTTGGGAGGTTTTGCGTGTATTGCATGTGTGTTGCCCCATATACAGAGACCAGCACCTTTGAGTAGTGCTACCTTCATTTTTGGGAGGTTTGTTTACTTTCCAGTACTTGCATTTGCATTTCATATATACGAGAAAAAGAAAAGGAAAAATATCATTTCTATCTTCCATGCATTAATGTGTCTTCTATGCATTGACTATTTGTACCATGTTCTGCGTGACTGTAACTATCTTCTCTGTGTTATGCGTGCCTATTATTGTCTTCTATGTCATTGGCGTGTCTTCTCCATGTTTGATGTGTTTGTGACCTTACTTTAATGCATGTATTGGCCTCGCATTTATACATACATTAAAGTGGGGGCTAAATGTAACATCAAAAAATGTCCCCTTGGGGGCTTTTCCCTCATAAGGTTTAGATCTCGGGTCTTTTAAGTGCATTTAGGACATTTTAGTTCATATTTTGGCATCCTGATGGAATGAGACCTGGGTAACATGACAAATGGGACCTAGGAGGACACCTTGAGCTATACCCTACCCAAAATAGGGGGGGAGGACTTCGGCACCTGTACCCTAGTCCTGCCTTATTTTGGGGCAGCCCCAATTTCTGAGTGTCAGTTTATGACCATTATTTGGTTATTTTGCTGACATGGTAAAGTTTGAATTTTAATTTTTTGGCGGAAGTGCTTGTAGATGCATATATAAGCATATGTAGGCATTCATTTAAAAACTAGATTACAACTAGATGATCATTGCATTCTCAAGGTGATTGAAGAATTCTATTGTGTTGCAAGAGTAGACTTGTATGTTTTGTGTGTTGATATTTGCAGATTTGAGCATAAATTCCTTCATGGCATGAAGAGCATCTTCCTCCATGAAATCTTCACTACAAGGTGACATATCATTGTGTTTTTATCATTGATTCCTTTGGTTTTTGGCCTCTACCTCACAAGGGCATGCCCTCTCTATCTGACAATGGTGTTTGGAGACTTAAGTGTCCTCCGGGGTTTAACTGAGGCAAACCTCTAAACACCACAACCCCCAAACCAAGTCTTTTGATTGTAGGTTACATGTGCCATAACCAGGAAAAGTAGAGTTGTAGGAAGGCTGGGCAGACATCAGGGATTCAGGATCTAGAGAAAAGATGGACAAAAGAGCACTTTCGAGACTAGGGTGCTCTCTCTAATGTCCTTCGCAGACAGATTCTGGAAAATAGAAGTTATAGGGCCGATTAGTATCTGAAGGAGGTCCAAATTCCCCTAAAAAATAGGTACCTTAGACTTGGGCGCCTGCTCCAGTGTCCCTGACTGTTTCGCTTCAGAACCTCGAAAACAGGTACTTTGTAATTATGTTTTTTTCTCCCGTCAAGAGCTTTTTCCGCAATTCATTAATTTGTTGTCATAATTGCATAATTAGGGTTTTAATGGTCAATTGGACATAGGAGAAGGAAAAATTGATAATTAATTCCCTAATCCAAGTTTCCCTACATCTGAAAGTGAATCTAGGGTATGAGAGTGCTCGCCACTCAACCCTAGATCCTTCAATGTTTAGTGGAGAGGTAGATTTTAACATCTAAACAACAAAGATTAACAAAATCCAATTTTACCCTAAACACCAGTCCTCCATCATACTTTTCCAAACTTACAAACTTACTTTTGTCATTGGTCATGTGATGTGAGCATCCACTATCAATAATCCATTCATCCTTATCTTTCTCAACCTGAACAACCAAAGCACTCTCTTCTACTGGTTTTTCATCCTTCACACAACTAGCAGAATTCATAGACACAGGATCTTCTTTAATAACAATAAATAAACATTTATTTGCACTAGTGCTAGCATCATCAGATTCACCATCAGTCACCCCTTCATCATCAAAATCTTTGACATAGTAGCATTTCTTTGGGACTCTAGGCCTGCTCTCATGTTTCTTCCTATTTCTTTCAAATTTTTAGGACATCTAGATGTATAATGAACTACTTTACCACAAGAGAAACATTTTAAAGATAATTTACCTTTGAACTTACTGGAACCTCTTTGAAGTTTGTCAACAAAGTTAGCTTCAATTTCATCAAAGTCATCATCCACTTTGTATTTCTCAGCTTTGGAGATCTCTGTTGAAGTGTTGGCTTTAAAAGCTGATTCAACTTTAGGCAGGGCATCACCAAATTCTCTCATCTTAAAGGCTATAATATTTCCATGTAAATGATCACTGTCAATAGTTTTTACAGTCATGAATTCTTCAATTGCAGCTACCTTGTGACTATATGAATTTGGTAGTGATCAGAGAATTTTCATCACAACTTCCTTATCACTGAGAGTTCCTCCCATACCCTTTATTCTAGTGACAAGTTCATCAACTCTTTGCATAAAAGCTGTTATGTTTTCATACTCATTCATATTCAAACCCTTATACTTCACTTTTAGACTTTGCAGCTTGGCTTCTTTTATAGAATCATCTCCTTCATACAAAATTTTCAGCTTATCCCATACCTCATTTGCAGTTTGAAGGTCCACAATTTTTGTCAGCACAGAGTCACTTAAGGAACTTAGCAGAGCATCCTTTGCTTTGACATCCACCTCATATTATTTGATTTCATCTTTAGTCATCAAACCATTTGGAGGCATGGTATATTTTGCTTCTGTAGTTTTCCATACTCAATAGCCAAGACAAAGAAGATGGCTTTTCATTCGTGCCTTTCAAAGAGCATAATTTGTTTCATCAAAATATAGAGCTTCCTTCTTATAAGACATCCTAGATCTTCCTCAAGTTGTTAGGCTTTCTTCAGAGAAAATCAGATTTGATACCAATTGTTGAACTGCACCACACAACTGAAAGGGGGGATGAATCGGTTGTCCTAAAAATTTTAACCAAATATGTGTTGGAAAGAGACATTGCTATGCATGACTAGTGTTGTCATTAATGACAACTAAGTCTATCCTACACATCCGCATTACATGATTTGTTCATACCAAAAGTCAGAGTGGGGATTTGTCTAAGTCAGGGAGTCAGAAACAGAGCATGTGACAAGGTCTAGTTGCTTGGTCTGGATCTCTCCGGTGGTAAATCACAATGTATTGTGGATCTGAGGGAGTGATAAGGATTGTCTGAACTATCTAAATCTAGGATTTTAGCCTTCAGCAGTGAAGGATTCAAAAGTTGTAAGCATTTGAGTATTGGGTTCCAGTTAGTCAGTTCAGTCAGAAGAAGAATAGGCTGACTTAGTATTTGGTCTTGGTCTGGATGAATAAAAGTTGTTGGTTAAGTAGTTTGTAATAATCTGTGGTATTGGACAACATGATTGATGATTTGAGAACACAGGTTTTTGGTCTGTGTCATTATTTGTGCATGGATCTAGCTGATAAAGCAGAGTTCTTAATAAAAGTTCTAAGTCTCCTTAAAGCTGACTACAGTTGATTGATTTTATTAACACAGATATATATAGCCAATGAATTTGAATCTTGTGGTGTGAGTGAGGGATGCGATGATGGAGTAAGTGTGAAAAAGAGAAGAAGTGCAAAGGAAAAGATCTAAGCCCGGATTACGGCAGAAGAGTAAAACAGGGCAGAATAAGGATGAGGTGTGTAAGATCAGTATTTTGTGCTTAACCGGAACTAAATTTTTGCATTGGTAGATGCTACTCATCAGTTCAAACATTCTGTTATATTCTTGTAATCATTTCTATAGGTAGTGAGCCTCTTGGAGCAATGAGCCCTAAAGGCATGTGCCTTCCCCATTTGTAATACTTTTAACAGAGTATGATTTCTTGTGGGTTAATGCCTATCGTGGTTTTTCCCTTAACCAGGTTTCCATGTCAAAAATCTTGGTGTCAAGTGTGTTAATTATGCTTATGCTTATGTGTCTTTGATTCATGCTTTTATGGTTACATCTTTAATCTGTTAAAGAAGAATTAATTGCAGTAAGTATTAAATTTTTTGAGATAATTAATTCACCCCTGCCTCTCAGTTGTCAGCCCTTATTTCAACAATTGGTATTAGAGCAAGGTTCCTTGGAAGAAGCCTTACATCTTAAGGAAGATCTAGGAAAGTAGTACAATGGATTTTTACAACCTTAATGAACAACTTCAACTTGCCTTATAATATCTTGATCAGTCCAGAGTAGATGTCAAGGAACTACAAGAGAACCTTAAAGATGTTGAAGACTTAATTGAGACCTTAAAAGAAAAATTAAGCAAATCAAATGGAATGAGGAAGGAGCTACTTAAGAAACTAGCTAATTCTACTGAAGAAAATGGCATAAAGAAGGCTTTGGATGGAAAGACAAAGGAATGTGAGAAGCTGACAAAAGAAGTTTCAGTTCTAAAACATGAGATGGAATTTGGGGTGATGAGGCTAACCAAAGAAATTGAGGAAAGGAAGAAGACTGAAGAAAACCTGAATCAAACTCTAAAGGAAAGAACATAAGAATGCTACAAAATGGACATAACAATTGGTCACCTAAAATCTGATCTACAAGAATGCAGATATAATGAGGAGGAACTTGAAAGGCAAATTGTTATTCTCAGACATGACCTAGAAGTTGCAAATGAATACAAGGAGAAGTTCAAGATAAGCTCAGCTAAACTTGAAGTGCTACTTGAGAGTCAAAAGAAGGCTGATGATAAGCATGGCCTTGGGTATGAGAAAGGTGAAAGCTCTAGATCCGGACATTCTCAATCAAGGAATAGGAGAAATAGACCTAGAAGATCTCTGCTAAGACAACCTAATGCTCAAAGGTATCCATCTTTTAATGGAAATTGTTTCAATTGTAATAAATTTGGTCATAGAGCTACTCAGTGCAGAAGTAGAGTAAATCAAAGTGGTCCATCCTTCTTCAGTCAATGCTTCAAGTGTAAGAGGTATGGTCATAGATCCAATGAATGCAGAAGTATGATAATGAATAACTCTAACAATAGAGAAAATGACAATTCTTTAAATGGCAAATGCTTTGCATGCAATAGATTTGGACATATGGCTAATCAGTGCAGATCAAGAGGAAATCAATCAAATGGGCAAAGAAATGTTGTGTGCTTCAATTGTAACTGATTCGGTCATATTGCAAGATTCTGTAGACGCAGGAGCAATGAAAGAAAAGTTCCAATAAATAGAAAATCGGATGAGCAAAAACAAGAAAAAGGCAAGGGCAAAATTGATGTAAATAAGATCCAAAATGAGATGAACAAAACATGGGTAAAGAAAAGTGAAATGAATGTTGAAAATGGGTCCGCACTGGAATCTGATGCTAACAATTCCTCTTAGAATTGAATTAGGAGCTCTAGCTCAGGGGGAGCTGCATTGTAGATCAAATTCCCCCAACCAGTAAGTGGGTGCCTGAATCTAGCATAATGAATGAAGCTAAAGAAGCCTATTGCATAACTATTGAAGAAAATTTTGAAAGAAAAGAAGCAAATGTGATTAATTGTGGAGAAATTGAGGATTGGCTGCATGCAGAAACAATGTAACTGAATGTGTTAGGGCAGAGCATTTATTACAAAGGAAAATTAGGTTTTACAGAGCATAAAAAGGTCGTTCACTCTTCATTTGAATCACTTTGCATTCGAAGAGAGAAAGAAGAATAGCGTTTGAGCTGAGATTTCAAGGATTTGAAGTGTGACCGACGAATATATCCATTAACCCTAATTTCGTGAAAAAGGTATTTATCTGCGAAGCTTTGAACTTGTAATCTTTTGCAATGGCTACACCTTTGGTTGTTGATATTACTGAAAGGCCTTGACCCAAATTTAAGAAGCATCCACACAAATCAGTAGAAGTCGACCCATTAGGTGCATTTTCAAGTGTTCCATATGGTGTGCTACATGTTGAAGATATTAGGGTCTATATTCATGTGAGCATAGATGAATTTGGGGACTCAAGGTTTGTAGATTTGTTTGAGAGTCATCTAAGGGATGAAAATCATGATCTTAAACCCGAGTATAAGGCACTACATGATAAACATTTCATTCATATTATGGGGTTTCCAACATTCGATGAAGATGAATGGGTCTGGTATGTTTTAAGCCGAATGCATGATGAGTTTTTGTGGATGTTGAAACCATTCAAAATTATAAAGGATGCTATCAGGATTGTGACTGGGTTGAATTCAACTGGTGGTTTACCCATGCTGAAATCCATGAAGAACCAGACTGTAACTAATGCAACTGGTGCCAAATTCAACAAAAGGGCAATGACTATCAATGATATTATTGATCCGGATGTTAAGTTTGCTTCAATAGTAATTGGATACAAAATTTATCACTCCAGCAGGGAGAACTCTATTTCTGGAACAACCATATATGCTGCATACAAAATGTTAAAAGAAAATGCAGATTATGACCTATGTGAATTATTATAGAACCAACTAATTGAGAACTTGAACAAAATCAAGAAAGATAAGAAAAACACCTTTTTAAATATTGTTCATTGGTTCTATGTTTGTTTTTCTACTTTATGAATGAGGTACTTGGAGTAAAGGGTGTGCACTGGACTAATGATGAGCCAGTTTCAATTCATATTAGAGATCATCTACACAACATTGGTGACTATAAAGTACAAAAAACTGCAATCTGGGGATACTTTAAGAATTTTTAGAGTATGATGCATTCAAGGGAAAGAATCCCTAAATCAATTGTTGAGAAGTACAAGAATGAAATATGTTTCATGGTGGACATTGATCAATGCTTAATGGAAGCAGTATAACCCAAAAATGTTTAGATCATGCCTATGGGGTATGAAGTAGATGATAAAATTTTGAATATGTATGCTCAACACCTTTTGAGAAAGCCAAAGGACACAACAGTTGAAAGATTTGGTACATGTGAGGAGCTAAGTATGAAATTGCATGTTGAACTTAGAAAACCTGAAACCAATAGGAAAGTAAGGAAAGAAGTCAAGCAGTTGGCTAAAAATCTAGGCCTCACCAAGGAGGTTGTGAGGCAATTTAGGGAAAGAACTGAAAAGGCTGAGAGGGAGAAATAGGATAAGAAACAAGGAAGTGCTCCGGTAGAATCCTCCTCCACATCAAGGACTACTAGGAGCTCTATTGTTGCCCTTGTTCCTCCAAAACCTGCCAATCTTGAGAAAGTAGAAGGCAAACCATCCAAAAAAGAAGGGAAAAGAGTAAAAGGTAAGGCCACCCAGACATACAAAAGCATGAAAAATGAAGAAGAAGAAAATGATTTTGATATTGAGATCAAAGAGTTGAAGGTCTTAGGTACAAAAACAACCAAGGTAACTAAGGAGAAGCCCTTCGAAAGACAAGGGTCAAGCAAGAGGCAAAAGACTAAAACATATGTTGAAAAGCCTACTCTCTCTATGGATGACATCATCAAATCAGTCACTGTAGATGGGAACTTAAGGCCAATGACTGAATTATTTGATGATTATAGTGATGTTGATAAGAGGGTTCTAGAGGAAGCAACAGTCAAATATTTGAATATCTACAATAAGGCTTTGATTGAAATAATTTCTGAAATTCCAAAAAGTCTTGCATATATTCTAGAGTTAAGAAAAGAAAATGCCAAAGGTAAATACATTGAGATTAGGGAGCATGTGTTGATAAATATGTGGCCTCAAATTACTTAGATCAAATGAACATGATATTCAAAGAAGTAACGGATGATTTCAGGAGCAAGAAGAGAATGAATAAACTCATGCTTGGTGAAATAGATGAGATGGTCAAAGATACTTAGGAAATTCTTCTAAATGCACTAAAAAGACATAATCTTCCTATTGTTGAAGAAGAGATTGATGATGGAATTCACTCCTCAATACCGAATGTTGAAGAATTGAAGATCAATGAGCAACAAACTAAGTTAGATGACTCCTTTGTTTTGGAAAAGGAAGCAATGGACAAGGAAGATGAAATTGATGATGCAGGAGGTATTCAAACTACCGTAGATCAATCCAAAGAAGATACAAAGATGAATGTTGAAATAGATGATCAAATTGAAAATAATTCATTGAAGAATATAGAGCATGAATTAGAAAAATCCAATGACAAAGAAATAGAAAAGGCCAAGGAGAAGAATGAAAAAGAAGAAGAGATTGCAAAGGCTGATGGAGAGCCCAAGTAGGACAACCTAGTTGACTGTACCAGTAAGGATCAAAAAGATACATCATCACTTTGGGTAAAAGACATTACAGAAGTAGTAAAGGAAATTCTGGAAGGAGACAAATAAATTAAAGAAGATCAGAACATTATACAAGGTCCAATAAATTTTGATACCTTATCTCCGGTGCAAAAGATAAAGTTGGCTTCCTTTGCTCAAGCTAAGGCCAGAGAAGATATTTTGAAGTCTCACATAGAAGATAGTGAGCTACTTAGTCTTGCATCTGGAACATTGGAGAGGATCATGCCCACTTTTCAGAAGGATTCTTCAGCATCTCCATCCAGCCAATTGAAAAGTCTAATAAACTCGGTAAGCTCTCATTTTGAGTCTCTAGAGAAGTCTGTAGAGGACAAGGTTCAAAAGGAATTCAATGATAAGAGATTTGATGCTCTAAAGGGGTTGATTGGAGTAGATAGAATGGTGTTAGATGCCAATATAAAGAGTATTCAAATAACTCTTACAGAAGGAGGAAATGTATATAAATTTTGCTTATCTTGTCCTAAAGTTATAGAGGACACTGAAGATAAAATAAAAGTGTCTAAACAAAAACTATCTAGTGTATCCAAATCCTTTGATCTTGTGACTGCATCAATAACAAGAAAGGAGGGTCAGATGATTAGCTTGATTGAAGATATAAATAAATTGAGAAAAGAAAAGGAGAACATAGAGGCAAGGATGAGTGAGCTCTGGGAACTAATTTCCCCTAAAATGGATGTAATGTTCAATGCTTTGACTGAAGCCCAAGCTGCAACTTAGTTAAGTGACCCAATTGATCTATAGACAGAAGAATCACAAGCATTCCTATTCAGTGGCCACATCTCAATTTTGAACACTATGAAGAAGAACTGGGATAGTGAGCTGACATGATTGAAGAACACTTTTGGTGATGTACTTAAGTTTATGTAAATAAGACTTAAGGACTACTTGTACATATGCGGCCCAATATGTAAATTTTTTTTTACAAATTTTGGTCTGCAGACCCCACCCTTTGCCATTGATGTCAAAGGGGGAGTGAAGAGTAGTGAAAAATAAGGAATCCAACAAAGGGGGAGCATTGGAGAACTATGAAAAGCATAAGTACACATAGAAAGGGGGAGTTGTTCCGACACTTAGTCATTTTTCACTAAGTGTTGCCGTCAATGCCAGAGGGGGAGATTGTTGGAAAGAGACACTGCTACGCATGATTGGTGTTGTCATTGATGGCAAATAAGTCTATCCTACACATCTGCATTACATGATTTGTTCATACCAGAAGTTAGAGTGGGGATTTGTCTAAGTCAGGGAGTCAGAAATAGAGCATGTGATAGGGTCTGGTATCTTGGTCTGAGTCTCTTTGGTGGTAAATCACAATGTGTTGCAGATCTAAGGGAGTGATAAGGATTGTCTAAACTATCTAAATCCAAGATTTTAGTCTCTGGTGGTGAAGGATTCAAAAGTTATAAGCATTTGAGTGTCGGATTCCAGTTAGTTAGTATAGTCAGAAGAAGAATAGGCCGACCTAGTATTTGGTCTTGGTCCGGATCAATAAAAGTTGTTGGTTAAGTAGTTTGTGATAATCAATGGTATTGCCTAACATGATTGATGATTTGACAACATAGGTTTTTGGTCCACGTTGTTATTTGTGCATGGATCCAGCTGACAAAGCAGAGTTCTTAATAAAAGTTGTAAGTCTCCTTGAAGTCGACTGCAGTTGATTGATTTTCTTAATGCGGATATATATAGCTGATGAATTTGATTCTTGTGGTGTGAGTGAGTGATGTGGTGATGGAGTAAGTGTGAAAAAGAGTAGAAGAAGTGCGAAGGAAAAGATCTAAGCCTAGATTATGGCAGAAGAGTAAAACATGGCAAAATAAGGATGAAGTGTGTAAGATCAGTATTCTGTGCTTAATTGGAACTAAATTTTTGCATTGGTAGATGCTACTCATCAGTTCAAACATTCTTTTATCTTCTTGTAATCATTTCTGTAGATAGTGAGCATCTTGGAGCAGTGAGCTCTGGGCAGTAAGCCCTAAAGGCATGTGCCTTCCCCATTTTTAATACTTTTAACAGAGTATGATTTCTTGTGGGTTAACCCCCACCGTGGTTTTTCCCTTAACTGGGCTTCCACATCAAAACTCTTGGTGTCAATTTTTTTAATTATGCTTCTTCTTATGTATCTTTGATTCATGTTTTCATGGTTACATCTTTAATCTGTTAAAGAAGAATTAATTGCAGTAAGTATTAAAGTTTTTGAGACAAATGATTCACCCCCCCTCTCAGTTGTCAACCCTTATTTCAACAATATGATCATCAACTTATCAATTACTTATATTCAGATATAACCATTAAAGAATTAAATGAGAAGCTCAACACAAAAGCATAAACAACACAGGAGACACTAGATTTTTACGTGGAAAATCCTAAAAGGGAAAAACCACAGTGGGTGTTAGCCCATAGAAATATATAAGTTATATCAATATCAAAAAATAGAGGCTCACTTCCTATAGGGCTCACTGCCCAAATTGCTCACTGCAAAGAAAGGCTCACTTCCAAAGGGTGGCACACTGCCAAAGGGTTGAACTAAGATAATAACATCTACTTCATACCAAGGTTTAGTTCTATTGAAGCACAAACACCTCTGCTCTGCTCTACTACCTTACTTCACTTTATCTTCACATCTTCGCACTTCAATACATTTTCATGACTCAATTACAAGTATTTATACACTACATCAACCTTGGAATGATCATCAAGTTTGGCATTACAATCATCAACTGTTGGAACAATCTCCAAGTTCGGCATTACAAACATATATAAAATAGGTCTAGACCTAATACAAATTTAGCTAAGAAAAGATGTAAGAATGTATGTGGATCACGCCACGCCTTAGATGGGACTCAAACATAGTCTTCCATGCTACAACACACTATCTCAATCTTTGATGCATCTTTGCAAGTGATGAATTCAACCAGGTCAGCCAAGACTGATGTTAACACAAGTATTCTCAAGAACACGCTTCATGTGGGATCTGAATTTCACCTTGTAGACCAATCCAAATGTAGGAGCATGATCAAGAGACTCCACAAGCATATTATAATCTCCAGGAACAACCACATGATCTCTAACAACTCTATTACCAAGATTCTTCAAACCGGAGCACAAGAACAACACTGCCAGCCACTGTCATGAGTAAAAGATAGATTGCGGACCACCAAATCATGAACCATTACACTTGAAGGCATTTAACATCATCATAAACTTACTTCTAGAACTGCAGACTAAAATACTTTAATGCGGAGGAATGCAGAGCAAAACACTTTCTCCCTGCCACCACAAAACACAAAAAAAGCTGTTTTCACTCTAGTGAACATATCTCACTCAACTCTTCATATCGGAGGCTCAAAATCAGAATATAACATCTTCAGACAAGATTCTGAATAACTTCCAATCCGCAAGTAAAGATAATCATTCTACCATAATTGTAGAGCATTCTTCTAGATTGTTCTTCTGCATGTAATGCACTATTTCTACTGCAACACATTGTTATCACTGGAGGGGCTAATTTTCTCAATATCCTCAACAAAGTAAGAACACAGTTGACACCAATGACAACACATATATGTTGACATCAATGACAAAACTGATTAGGCATGTACTTGCAACATGGTTGATCTTACTGTCAAGTAGGGATCTATTGGTTTTGGTTTGAAGCAAGGGTTAAGACAGAGCTTTCTACTCCCCTCTTGTGCATGCATTAATGACCCTCTTTCATGTGTTGAGGCCCTTAATGGAATTGATAGTGCAATAGAATTTGAGTCTAATGGTTTGTTGTAGGATCTAGGTGGGAATAGGGATGTGGTGCAACACGATCTCCTACTTCTCTTTGGGTGGGTTAGCAAAGGCATATTTGATTCTTTGTGTATGGTGGTTGGGGACAAGGATGGAGGGGATGAGGTCCCTCACAATTTTGTTTTCTAGTTGGACAAGATCTGCATAAGGTTTTTTAGTTAGTGGTTACTTTGCCAAAGACCATGCCCCTTCATTGCAAAAAATTGAAGACTCCATCTAGAAGTCTGTTTGAATGGAGGGCATTAGATCTATTCAAGGGAATGAATTTTGTCTTAGATTGATTCCTCAAAAAGGTAAGAATCCCTCATGCTCTAGTGTTCCTATTTAGTTAGAATCCATGAGGGAGAATAGAGGTCTCCTCCTTAAGATCCTAGACTTGGTAGTTGTTTTGAAAGGATGGTTAATTTCCTTATTCAGAAATTTTTAGGTTTTAGACCAAATATAGATATCTTCAAGTGTTGGGCCAATAGAAAATGGAAGTTGAGATGTTAGGTGGAGGTTTTTTCTATGGTCAAGGTGGTCTTTATTATATCCTTTTCAAACCACGAGGAGTGTGCTAGAACCTTGATGAATGACATGTGGTTTCTAGGTAGATCTAGATTATTCTTAAGAAAATGGAATCCTAGTTTTAACTCAAATATAGAGAAGATAAATGTGGTTCCTCTTTGGGTTAAACTGCTAGACCATCTATCTCTTTAATATTGTGAAGATTTAGTGTTGAAGGGTTTGCTAGTTCCTTTGGGTAGCCTATTTCTATTGATGTTGTTACTAAGTCTAAGGAAATACTGGTTAATGCTAGGTTCTGTGTGAATGTTAATATGGATATGGAGCTTCCCTCAATTATTAATCTCTTCCAAGTTTCAAAATTGGCCTCAACCAATTAAATATAAAAATACCTATTTTGTCTACTATAACTATCATTGAACGGGTCATTATGTGAGGAACTATCCAAAGAAGAAGTTTTATAAACTGGCTTGGAAAAAATGGAGATGGTCAATCATATAGGTTCTAAGGAGGTTGATGTCCTAGTTGAGAGGAGTTTGGTTGAGAAGGTGATTCCCATCATGAGGGAGGAACAAGGTAATTTCAAATTAAAAGGTCAATTTTTGAATCACAATATGTTGTATGCCTTTAGGCAGTTGTAAGTCCTAGTAAGGAGGATAAGGAATTTTTGTCCTTGAAGGAGATTGAAGGAGATAAGAGTTTTCTCTAATTGGAACCCCAAGAGAATTTATCAAATGATAAGAGATGGAGCAAGGGCTTGATTGGTTTGGAGGATGTGAGTGAAAGGTTGGAAGAGACTTGCTCACCCTCTTCAACCAAGGAAGAAAGAAAAATGGAGGATCTAAGCCAAAAAGATCATTTTGGTATAAGGCTTACAAGACACCCTATGAATTCTTCTAACTTAGGTTTCACAATGAAAAAAGGGAGAACAATTGAGAAGCAAATTTTCTTTTGCAATTCAGTGGGAAGGATTGCTCCTAGTTTATAGGGCTAGATTTGGAGCTCTTTGATTTCAAGCCCCCTGGCAAACTTTTGGGGGGCAATTCATCTTGTTCTTTTTTTTTTCCCATTTATTGTGCTATCTCTACATTGTTAGTATTGTGGTTGTAGCTATTGGTTTTTATCTCTAGTATTATCAGTCCATGTAGTTGTTTATGTCACATCCTTCACTATAGGTAAGGTAAAAATATAAAATATTTAATGCAAAGTAACTTTACCTATAATCTAAGCCAATGACATCCATAAGAGAGGGCTATGAAAATGAACACAATAAAATAAATATGTCTTTGATGAAGGAGGAAGTAGTTGGGGGAAAGACAAAAATATTTATGGTGTAGGTATGGATGCCACAACAAAGAAGGGGGTCATGCTTGCAACGTCATTGAAGAAGGAATGGTGCCCACCTGCTACGACTCTAGTAGTAGTGAAAGGGGTAGGCATAGAGTATGGACATCCATCAAAGCATAAAGGATGGAGGAATTTTGTAAAATAGAAGAAGGTCTTAATACTGAGAGATGACTCTCTTCAAAAGGTGACTCATTTGAAGCTAGCAAGGGTAGTGTCTCATAGATGACACAACAATTCTCTTACTTCTAAGGAAGTAGTTTGAGAGCATGGTTTGTTGGGATGATGATGCCTCAACCACTTGAAGTAGGAGTGATAAGTAGGGATGATGGTAGGGATGATGCCCCCTCAAGAGGGTAGGTAGGTTCAAAGAACATAGGTGTTCTCTCAAAATGGATGAAGATGACATGATTAGAAAGATGAGAGTGGAATTTAAAGAAAATGGTTTGGAGGATATAAGAGATTGGATGTAGGGGATTTGTAGGAAGGGGGCAATGGAGGATGAATGATTGGGGGAGTAGATTGATGGAGATGAGAAGGATGGTCAGAGAAGAATGGATGCTCTAATGCAACTAGATGGATGGAATGATGTGTTATGTTGCATTGGATTGAGTAATCTTATTTGATATGGCATGAGATGTTATGCACCAAGGTATAAAGAATCAAGGTGATGATGTGTCATGTGCATAGTAGATAAAAGAATGCCCCAACACATCACAAGGCATTAGATGACCTTGGTGGGTACTATGATGAGGCAACTAATAAGGTCACAAGCAAGCCTATGTAGTCTAGCACCATGATATGGAAGACCATGATACCGCTATGGAAAGTAAGCTATAGGGATCGATGAAAATACAAGACAAAATGATAATGCACAGAAGCAAGCAAGAAAGCGTGCACAAAATGATTCAAAGACAAACATGATGTTGTCCCTAGTCAAGCTAAAAAGCCAAAGAATAATTTATTGATGATGAGGATAACATTGTTGATGATAAGAACAACACACGGATTGGGAATGATATATCCCAATGATGATAGTGGAAATTTGATTAAGGCTTGCAATGAGGTTGTGAACAAGATTGATGGATGCGATTGGATGATTTTCTTAAATTGCTTAGCTCAATATGCATGGATTAGGATTTGCTTGAAATGTTTGGATTGCTGGGAGATTTGAATTGTTGGGAGGGATTTCATTGGATTCCATTTAGGTAGCTTTATCTTGATACCAATGACAAGGGAAACTAAGTTTTATAGACAAGGGATTATGTGATGATTGGATGAGGTGATGGGGGATTTGGCGATGGATGGGGGAATGTAGTGCTTAGACCATACCTATGGATGTCAAAACCACATCTAAGTTGGGTAGGGGAGGGAGATAATATGGGTGAGGGAGTTCAAATGTGATCTCCAAGTACTATACCACATAGGAATAAGATGCTCCACTCTAGATGTGTCTCTTATGATGAGGCACTATGATGTGGGTGATGATGCATGATACGAAGGATCTTTTACAATGGATTGGTGTATGCCAAGAGGTGTCCAAAGCATGCTTTAACATTTTTGCCCTTATCCTTATCGAGATCAAAAGTGGGAAGGGATGATAGATGGGAAGACAATAGGATAGGAGTATGAATATAGTTAATGGGATGGATGGGAGATGATAGGATAAATGAGGCTTGCCCCCAAATGTAGGTTCGGGGTGATGGTGAAGAATTAATGGTGGTATGTACATAAATCACTATTGGGATAGGGATGGGGGTATTGGGATAAACATATGGATATAATAGATGAGTAGGGTGGGAGTGATAAACTAGACGAGACTTGCCCCCAAGTGTAGGGTGCTTATGGATGGGGGATTATGCATGAAACCCATGAGGGGTTTTCATCATGGTACTTGTCCAAGGTGTCATAGAAATGGTTTTTATTGTTGGATAATTCTTTTTAACTTTTATTTTTATTTTTATTTTATTTTTGACTTTTTTAATTTTTTTGATTTTTCTAGATTTTTTCTAGGATGGGATGGAATAGATGGATGGATTAGGTGATTTGGATGGAAATCAGAGACTTGATTGTCTATTTCCATGAGGTGATAAGGTCCCATTTTGAATAGATAACTTGCACATAGACCATGTCAATTGTCACTGCATGCATAGATGTTGGTAGATGGCTATGCAAGCTTCTTTAAGGTAGAGGATGTTATGGAGGGAGATAAAGTGTATAGGTAGTTGGATGCAAGAGGGATGGATTATGTGAAAGCATGGATCATGGGGATGTGATGGGAGATATATACAGGATGGTGGGATAGAGGCACGAGGGAATGCCATGGGGTTGAGGGGAACTAGGACCAACATTTGCACACACCATGTTGGATTTTGAAGCTTGTGATTCTAATGGGGGATTTGGGATGTGTAGGGATGATGGATTTTTAATTGTAGGGTTAGGATGGGGAATTTTGGGATTGTCATAATTTTGGGCATTTGGGGACCCAAATAGACTTAGGATTTTTGGGATGCTTGCATTGGATGTGGGTTGGGGGAGAGAGATTTGGGGATTTGGGGAGGGAAGGGGGTTTTGGAAGTGTATATGTAGATGCCTTACTTGGATTTATGGGTTCCTTTTGTTTAGGGACCCACATTGTTTTGAAATGGTGAGCCTTTGTGGCCTTTTGTATGGATTCTTCTTTGATTTTGTGTATCAATGCTTTACAACATGATAATCCTTAGGCTTTCATGGATTCTTTGCTTCATGTGTGGAGGAATCCAAAATGATTCCAAGGTTGATGGGGTGATCCCATGGGGAGATATTATCTTTGAATCCCATGATTTTTGTGATAGCTTCATAATTTTTGAATAAATCAAATGGTGTGTACATTTGTTGGTCTTGATTAGGGATTTTGGGGATGAGGGATTAAGGGATTTAGGGATACAATATTTCTAGATTGAGGGATTAGGGGATTTAGGGATTAAATGAATGGTGGGAATGTGGATGAAAGGATAAGGATGATGGGATGGAGGAGAGAGTTTGGATTTTTTTTTGGATTGATATGATTAAGGAAGGGGGATGGTAGAAAACATCTTGGAGGAGTAACATGAGGCACCTATTTTTGGATTGGGAGAAGCTTTCTTAGGATTTATGAAGTTGGTACCAACATGTTTGGATTGTTTTCCTTGAGATATATAGCCAAAGCCTTGTGATTGTGAATGAATTATGGCATGGATAGGCTCCAAGATGCCTTGTTCACGAAGGCCTAAACCTTTTCCTTGATAGTTCATGTTTTGGAGCATGTGATGGGTGATGGGTTGCTTATTGTTTTGGAAACAAGATGTGAATTCATTATTAGATGGGGGAGGATGGGTGGTGGAAATAAGTTATGCCTCTCCTATGAGAGAAACACCGCAGATAAAGGTGTCGGGGCCAAGGGGATAGGATGATGCTTGTGTAGTGGGGTCGACAAGGGATGGTAAAATGTTGATAGGAGCTGGTATGGGGTTAGGAGAGGAATTAGATGGGATGTTTGGATCTTTATTTAGATGGGGATTGGATGTTTCAACATGCTTTGGAGTAGGCTCTTGACATAGCTAGATTTTCTTGGGTGATATAATAGGGGAGGAGAGTTTAGCTTCAATTGTTTCGATAGCCTCTAGAATAGGAAGTGGAGGTGATGGGGACCTCATACAAGGATGGATGCTAGTATGTGGATGGAGGTTGATATATGGATGGGGGGTGGAATGGATTTCCCTTGTCAAGGGTGCCATAAGGATGGCCATAAATATGCAATTAGGAGTGGCAGAGTAGCTCATGCTCTTTGAATCTTAGTCAAAAGATGCTTGCATGTTCATAGATGGGTGATGGGAGATTATGGAAAGCTTTATTGTGATGATTTCATCAAGGTTGTCAATTTCATATTCATCTTGATCAACAAGACTAGATCATCATCACTAATTCCAAAAGGACTCATGATGTTTGATTTGGGTAAATTTGGTGAGATTGGATGATTTGATTTTAGATTTGATGACTTTAATTTTCTAAGGTATGGAACTTAATATTTTCTTTGATATCATGATGACCTTATATTTTGGATTTGATGGGCTTGATTGATTGGTTTGGTTGATTTTGGATTAATCAAGGTCAAGGATGCATGACACTTGATTTTGGATTATTTGAATGGTTTTGATTAATCAAGGCCAAGGATACATGGCACTTGATGATTGGATGGATTGGTTTGATTTGGATTTGTTAGGGTTTGATTGGCCAAGGGCCCCTTGATGTTTGATTTGGCAAATGGGGATGATTGGGCTTGATTTTATAGAAATACCCTAGTATTTCACACTAGTACCTAAGTATTACTAAGGCGCTACAATCTATGGAGGTGATTGGATATCCATAATAGTGCCTAAGGTTCTTGTCTATATAGAGGCACATGTTTATCCCTACAAGTTCTTGTTCATGGACAGAGGCGCTTGTTTATGAAAATAGGCCTTCAAGCTTGATGTTAGGGATTGGATTTGATGGGTTTTTTATGGATAGATAGGGATTGATTAGGGATTAGGTCTAGGACCCTTGGATGATGATTTTGGATGATCAATGAGGATAGATTATGATGGGATTATGATTAGGGTTTTGGATAGATGGATGGATTTGGAGAGGGTTGAAGGTGTTAAGTTCGTAACCAATTTTGATTCGCAATAGATGAATTTGATTAAGGATTAGGGTTTTGATGTTGATGGAGATAGATGAAGGATGGATAATGGATAAGGGATGAAGGTTTAATTGGATTGGGATTAGAATTTGGATGAAATTATTAGGGGGATAAATGGGATTTGGATTTAGGATGGTTAGATTAGGATGATAGGCTTGATTGGGTGAATGGGCTAGATAGATTAGGGATTATATTAAGAATGGGTGGGCTTGATTAAGATGTGGATGAATGATGAAATTAGATTAGGGTTGATTGGATGGGGGTTTATTAATATTTGGATGATGAAGAAATTGGATTAGGGTAGGTCGATTTACTAGAGATTTAGATTTGATTGGGATGAAATTAGAGTAGGTGATAATGGATAAGACTAGGAATGAACATTAGATAAGTTGATTGTGATAATTAGATTGGATTAGGATGGAGATGAAATGGGATTAAGGAAAGTGGATTAGGATGTGATTAGGGATGATGGATGATAAAGCTCAATGATGGGATTAATTAAGGATTATGATGATTATGAGGGAGATGATGAAGTGAATTGAATGGATTAGGATTAGAACCTTTGATTATATTAGGAAAATTGATTTGGATTAGGGTCCTTGATGATGGATAAGAGATGGAGTGATTAGCTTAAGGATTAGGCTCAAACCATGGATTAAATGATTGATTGGGGTAATGATTCAATGCCTTAAGAAAGGATAATGAATGATATGGATGATAGTGGATAATTAGGATGATTATGATAAAGTGGATTTGGGATGAAGGGTTGGCTTGATGGGTGTTTAACTTTAGGGGAATTTACAAACAATAAGTTTCACACAACATGCCAAGTTTTCAAAAGATTTTGATTTTGGATTTTGGATTGAAGGGGAGTACATGGGTTTCAATAAATGCAAACATGCCAAACATAATAACACCCTAGATTATTCAAGTGGGAGTGTACATTGAACTTGTAATCCCACCTTGTTTCCTTTGTTTATGTGTAACATGCAAGTCCCATGATGAAGAAACTAACCACTTTTGATCACCCAAGATCGCTCAAAGGCATGAGGGGAGAGCATACACAACATGCACATCCATTTGTAGAGGGCATATGCACTTGCATGCAATGAGTAACTTTCTAGGCCTAACTAGTATCTAGTGCATTACAAGGATATATGGATGAAATGTCTTAAGCTAGGATGAACACAACTTCTAGGGGTGTCCTCGATATACACAAGGTACTTGAGGTTGATTTACATGTGATGAGACCTACATGTCTAATGGTGTGGTTTGAGAGTGTAACCCACTCTCCAAATTCATTTTTCAAGGTATAAATTTCTTGCAAGCTAAGAAAAAGTGACAAATGCTCCCTAGTGGGAGAGTCTTTCGATTCTCTCCCAAATTTGCATACTTTTTCTAGAATACGTGGGTTTGGGTCATCCCCTAAGGTGATCAAATCCTTAGGCAAGTCCACTAAGAGGAAAGAGGCCTAGGTGCTTTTGATTTGTGATATCACCTTTTGACGTGGAGGGAAAGCATATGCACATTAGGTTCTTGGGATTGAAAATGATAAAAGATTGATCAAGCCAAAGATTTTGATCCCCAAGATCATCCAAAGGTGTGAGGAGAGAGCATACACTTATAACTTGATCATAAAAAAAACATACAATGATTAATTACCCTTAGAAAATGAAGTGTGCCTAACGATTAGTGATAAAAAGATAATGTCTTTGACATGTGTGCTACAAACACAAGTTAGTAGTTTGATTTTTTGTCTTGGACAAGAGATTCCTATACAAAATGATGTTAGATGACAAGGTACACCAAGAAAATGATTAGTCTAGAGGTTAGGAAAGCTCAAATCCGAAGAAAAGGTGATTAATGATTAAACAGAGATAGAGTTGCTCAAACAGAGTTACATGCACTCAAATTTTATAGAAATGCTTGTCTCTAGAAACACTCAAATATCCCTACAAGTACTCAAGTATAAAAATGCACAAGTATGCAAATAGGCCTGAAAACATAAGATTTTGACAAAAATCTAACAAAAAAGGGGGGTTAGACATGCATTGATGAAATTTTGGCATTGTGACCCCCTGTAAAAGTGTCTCCCTATCAAAAAAAGAAATGTTAGATTTTCTAAAAGTTGTAAAAATGTGATTTTTGATGCTTAAATACAAAGCCGCTTGTCTAGGTCACACAAACACTTAAACTTTACGGAGGCACAATTCATCCATGATTAGGTCATAAAGATGATGTTTTGGTCTACAAAAAAGATGGTTATGGATTAAAAAAAGGGGTTGGATGATATATAATATGTTAGGATAAAAAATACCTATAAAAAAACTTGATTAGAGCCCCAAAAAGTGATTAGAAAAGCCTAAAAACAAAAATTGAATTTTTAATGAAACAAGCTCCTAGGCTTGATATAAAGGTGCATAAGTATGTCACATAGGCACTTGAGTATGTCATAGAGGTTCTCAAGTAGATATAGAGGTGCTCAAGTAGATATAAAGGTGCTCAAGTGTGACTTGGGGTGCTAAAATAGGTCAAGGATGCATTGGAATAATCACGAAGGCATTGGAATAATCACAAAGGCAGTTGAAAAGGCCTACAAACGCTCAATTGGACCTTGCAAGCTTCAAAAGGCTAAAAACCACTGCAAGAAGATTATATAAAGGACATTGGATCCCACCAGGTGTGCAAAAATGTATTACATAAAAAAAATGTACATAAAATAGAACAAATTAAACTAATATTAGTCTTTTCCATTCACATTTAATGCAACCTCTGATTGAGAAAATAAGGAATGCATACATAAAATGAAGCTAACTAATTAACTACAAATGGAAACCTTGATTGTTTTGGATGTGCTCCTTGCCTCCTTGATGTTGGATGTGTGATTGCTCCTCAAAATAGTAGCATAATACTGTATAACTTGGAGATTTGAAAATGGCTTGCATAAGGTTGAATTTATTGAATTTTAGATGGACGATTGGAGGGTTGAGATTGATTTGGAAGATCAATAGTTGAGATTGGTTGAGAGGATTGGATTGATGAGAGGCCACCAAGTGACATGATTAGATTGGAGGACAAGTCTATTTCTTGGATTGAGGAAAGCTCAGTGGTGGAGAAGTGCATTGGATAAAGCAGATGGATGGGATTGACGGAGGACAAAAGGACCCTTTTTAGAGGGATGTGCAAAAGGGCTTGCCCATCCCTTTGTTAAGGACCCATGTGGTATTGTACAAAAGGTCATGCATTTGTACATTTTGAGGAACATGAGGGGTTTGCATGGGTTAATGATGGGTTAGGATTGTGCAAGTGAGGGTTTAAGTTGATTAATTGGTTTTAATCAACTTAATCAAAAGTGAACAAAATAGGAATTAAATAAATATGAAAATATTTATTTATTTTTTAGGGTGAGGATGAGGGACTCAGGTAAATAAATATTTGGATTTATTGACCTAAGGTGGACTATAGAAGAATGATGATAAATGATTAATTAATCATTTATGCTAGGAGGAGGTACAAGTGAATAGTGATGAATAGTGAAAATATTAATTAAATAATAATAAAATATTATTTAATTAATGTAAAAAGGGGAAATTATGAAGAGCATGGGAGGCTAGGAACACAATCCAAAAGGTTGCATATGGTTTTCTTTGATGACTGTCCCAAAAAGGCTGACTGTCCCCTTAATTGGCATGCTCAATAAGAGAGGTAAAATGCCCAAATGAAGGGTAGATGGAAACCCCAACTTGCAGACCACCCTAACCACCTTGGATCACTTTCTCTTGGTAGTCTATAACCACTGAAGGCCATAAAAGATCATGACTAAACACCCACCTATCCTTTTACTCACAACTAGCCTTATGTGCTTGTAGCCCTTGGAAAGAGGTTTTTTGGGCATAACTCACAAACTACTAATCAAACCACTGAACAAATTAGTTTTTTGGATACCCATTTGGTCCATACACAACATATCTAACATGTACCCAAGGTTTATTTGGAACATATGCCTCTAAAATTGACTGCACCCTGCTGTCCTAGGCCTAATTAAAATAGCTGAAGTAGTATTTTTGACATAACTTTCTGAAAACAACTCAAACCCACAAAATAAATGGCTTTTCAGATACCCATTTGGCTCTTTCATGACATATCTTGAAATGGGCTGGGGTGTTTTTTGGAGCAACTAGGTCAAAAAATGACTGTCCCACCTAGATAATAGGCCTAATTAGGCTTCTAGACTGCTTTGGCTTGGTTTCTATACCTCCAAAACACCAAATGGGATTGGGATCTTACAAAAATGACTTGAAGAATCTTAATAGACTCCAAATAATGAGGTTTGAAGGTTTATTTTCAATGATTTAATGTGGAATTGATACAACTAGGACTGCACTACTCTAAATTAGCATTAACAACTCTGTCATGATAGGACAGTCAAGAAAAAGGCATGGAAACTCCCATGAAGGTTCTTTCTCTAGATTTATATGTCATCCTTAGACTCTTTGGCATCATATACAACTGCTCCAAAACATGCAAGACCAAAAACCAACCCCAAATGCCCAAATTCCTCTTCAACTTTGCTATCACAATCTGATACATGAGGATATCAGACCTTCAAACATTCCTCACATGTGCCAAACTTCTCCCCTGCATATGAAAACATTAGAAAGACAATATATATGCTAATCTATTCCATTCCATCCATTTTGGGGATCCATGATAGATGGAATGTATAAAAAATCCATTAGTTTCACTAAAACCCTCAAAACTAGGGTTTAAGAGCTGTCTATAGAAAATGATTGATAAAATACTTCTAACTCTATGAAAATCCCTCCAACTGGATTCAAATGAAATCTTAAACCAATCTATAGACATTTTCAGACATTTTCCCTCATGACAGTACTGTACGGCTAAGTGTAGTACGTTGGAACAGCAAGGAAACAACAAAAACTCAGAAAAATCAGAAAATAGGGTCAAAATTTTGTATTATCTTCAATCCAAACACATTCTCTGCCTTTCTCGAGGAATGAGAGGCAAAATATAATTGTTTACAATAAGGTCCATGTTCACCATGCCTTCCACCATCATGGAAAAGCCATAAATAAGGCAAAAACTGATTGTTACAAAAGCTGCTCCAAAAGGAAAGTTCCAACATTAGGCAAAAATATTAAATATTCTACTCCTACATAACTTCCACTATGTCAAGATGCCTCTAGTGGGCTTATTACATCATTTAATAAGGAAGCCACCACCTATGTTTCTAAATAGAGACCAAAAATTCAAAAATTGCCTAGGGAAAATAAAAAATTGCCTTGGGGTCTAGGTGCCCCTGCAGCATACAACTAGGCTTGAAATTTTTCGAAGTCTCTTGGAAATATTCAACTCTTGACTTGCAATAACTCTTTGATCTTCAACTCTTTGATGCTCCTTGTTCTTGTAATAGATTCATTTGTTCTTCATCCCCACCTTTGGCTTGCACTTGTTCAGGCAAAGTAGTTCTCTTTTTGCTTTATCATCTTGAATCTACACTTTCATGTCCTGACTTGTCTTCACCAGATTCATCCATCTGCTTCCACTTTGTCCTTTAGTTTCATTCATTGAAAAATAGCTCTCACTTATCTTTCCTCTTTTATCTTGACCCTTGGTTTGACTCAAAACAAGTAAGTAATAAAGGACTTTATTCACTCTTTGCCTCTTACCCTTTCTCTTCACAACCATCCTTTGGCTCGCTATTCTTGGAATCCTCATGCAATCAAGTTTTGAAACCACTATCATGGCAGCATATGACTACCTACCAACCTCTCTTTGCTTTGAAGGACATAGTATTGTCCCCACCATACTATCCTTACATTTTTCCACTTCATTTGGGGTCTTTACAGACATTCTATCCTTCCCTTGGCCTATCATATCCTTGGTCTCTTCCATCACTAAGACCTTCTTCAAACTCATTGGTTTAACCTCTTCACCACTTGGGCTGACTGTAACTTTCATCTCAACTCTCTGTGTGTGCTCAAATCTGTCCACACTTCCTTGTATCTTACCTTCCATCTCTTTACCTTGACGGCCCATTCTTTGCATTTGATACTTTGCCTCAAGGACCTCTGTCCTACCAGGTTTATGAACCTTTATGCTAACAAAATCTAACTGTCCACCATCCTCTTTGGACACCATGTTCTCAACTTGCTTCTCTTCAACCTCAACCATTTTAAACTCTTTCACTTACCATTTACCTTGGCTCATTGCACCTTTTACTCTCATGCCTTGTATCAGATTTCCTGCCTCTATTATCACCATGTTTTCAGACTTAAGAATCACTGTATCTGTAGACCTCAACTGCTTACTAACTCTTCTTGAATCTAAAGGACTAGGTGTTGTCCTTGTAATTCCATTATCTTTCCAACCTTGAGTCTTCTCTACCAATTCACCTCTAATCCTTTCTTTATCAGTCATTGACATCAAACCATTTCCATTACCTTTCAAACTCAGATTACATTATACCTCTATCATGGTAGTGCTTGACTGCTCATCCTCTTCTTCTACCTTCAAGGGACACAACACTGCCCCCACCATGATTCCTTCATGCATTACAAGCCTATCTTGGCTTACCTCGGTCCATTTACTCTCTTTCCTCTTATCTTTTACCTCTGCCTTCATTCTCTCTACCTCTAAGACCTCCTTGCCATTAGGTCTTCCATCTCCTTCACTATCAGACTTCTGCTACATTTTATCCTTTTGTCTAATCACTGGACAATATATTTCTTCCACAATGACCTTGCTAGGCCACTCTTGCCCTACCTTAGGAAACTCCTTTGCATTCACATCTCTTTCTCTTTTTAGGATCTCTATCCCAAGATTTCCTTTCTCACAAACCTTTGTATTAGATCTAGTCATCACTGTCTTGTCAGCATTTGCCTTTGTAGTGGCTACATATTCTTCATTTTTGTCTTCCTCAAACTTCATGTACTCCCTCTTGCCAAACATGATTACTCTTTCTTCTTTGGTATGCTCCTTAGCATTCTCCTGCAGCGGTGTTAGTTTAAAAGTGGTTCCATCCTTTTCTATAGTGTAGGTATTATGCTTCCCATCATAGATGGCATGTCTATCATACTGCCATGGTCTTCCAAATAACAAATGACAACAACTCATAGGTACCACATCACAAAGAATTTTATCCTTATAGCCACCAATATTAAAATCAACAAGATCTTGTTCACATACAAAAATTGACTGATCATCATTCAACCAAGATGCTTTATACGGTGCTTCATGAGGAATCCTTACCAAATTCAGTTTATCCACCATTTCTATGGAAAACATGTTGTCAGTAGAACTAGAATATATCACAACTTTACATACCTTGTCTTTGTATTTGTATGGTATTATGAATAGTGACCTCCTTGGAGTCATCTCCTTTAACATAGCATACATTTCTTTTAACTCTCTGATTTCTTTTGCTATGGTATCTTCTGGATGCATCTTGACTCTTCAAATTCCAACTGTCAAACTTGAATCTTCAACTCCTTCAACGATCTATTGCCTGAGCTTTGATACCACTTGATACATATCATGGGAGGCTAGGAACACAATCCAAAAGGTTGTATATGGTTTGCTTTGATGACTGTCCCAAAAAGGCTGATTGTCCCCTTAATTGGCATGCTCAACAAGAGAGGTAAAATGCCCAAATGAAGGGTAAATGGAAACCCCAACTTGCCGACCACCCTAACCACCTTGGATCACTTTCTCTTGGCATTCTAGAACCACTCAAGGCTATAAAATATCATGGCTAAACACCCACCTATCCTTTTACTCACAACTAGCCCTATGTGCTTATAGCCCTTGGAAAGAGGTTTTTCAGGAATAACTCACAAACTACTGATCAAAACACTGAAAAGATTAGTTTTTTTGGATACTCATATGGTCCATACACAACATATCTAACATTCACCCAATGTTTCTTTCAAACATATGCCTCTAAAATTGACTGCACCCTATTGTCCTAGGTCGAATTAGGACAGCTGAAGTAGTAATTTTGACATAAATTTCTGAAAATGACTCAAAACCACAAAAGAAATGGCTTTTCAGATACCCATTTAGCTCTTTCATGACATATATTGAAATGGGCTAGGGTTGTTTTGGACAAACTAGGTCAAAAAATGACTGTCCCAACTGGATAATAGGCCTAATTAGGCTTCTAGACTACTTCAGCTTGGTTCCTATACCTCCAAATAACCAAATGATCTTAGATCTTGCCAAACTAACTTTAAGACTCTTAATAGACTCCAAATAATGAGGTTTGAAGGTTTCTTTGCAATGATTTAATGTGGAATTGATACAACTAGGACTGCACTACTCTAAATCAGCATTAACAACTCTATCATGACAGGACAATCAAGAAAAAGGCATGGAAACCCATGAAGGTTCTTTCTCTAGCTATATATGTCATCCTTAGACTCTTTGGCATCATATCCACCTACTCCAAAACATGCAAGACCAAAAACCAACCCCAAATGCCCAAATTCCTCTTCAACTTTGTTGTCACAGTCTAATACATGAGGATATCAGACCTTCAAACATTCCTCACACATGCCAAACCTCTCCCCTAGATTTGCAAACATTATAAATGTTAGATTTGGGGCAGAAAACTAAGAGGGGGGGGTGAATCAGTTTTCCAAAACTTTCTTCCAATTAAACACTTAAATCCACTTTGAAATTCAGCAGCATAATGATAAATCAATCATGAAAACATAATGCATTAAATCAAGAGCAGAAACACATTAACACACAGGACACCAAGATTTTGATGTGGAAAACCCGGTTAAGGGAAAAACCACGGGGTGATTAACCCAAGATTGTATTCTTTGTTAGAAGAATAGAAAGAACAAAATGGCACATGCCAATTAGGGCTCACTACTTGAGCACACTGCTCATAAGGGGCTCACTTCCTACAAGAGACACATTGTCTACAAATAATAAGTATCACATACATGAACTGAAGAATAGCATCTTCATCATGATTGAATTAGTTCCATTTAAGTCCAATACTTTTGCTCTGCCTTTCGCTCTCCTCCTCTCTACCACACTCACATCTCCACAAGACACACTTTGAAATGACTTTACAACTCCTTATTTATACAAGGCATCGACTTAGGAATAATCATCTAAGTCAGAAAATATCTACAAGAACATCCACAAGATGTGTAATACATCTGGTCGGCTAGTCTCAGGAAGAACACCATCATCATTCAGAAGTTATTCTTCAATTGTGAGCTCCAACTCCAATGCGGACCACCAACACGAACTAGACATGATCCAAAGACCTCCACAAGATTGCCTGAATCACCAAGAACATCCACACTTCATCTGCTTACTAAAATCCTTCTCTCCTTCATTCGAAACCTCAAGAACATAGTTTGTCATTACTGTCACAAAGGAATAGATGCTTGTGGACCTTCAAACCATGAACCAATTAAGTTGACACTTCACAAAGACTTCCTCAACACTCCCTAAAATCCGTAGAATAGGATAATGCATTTCCGGATCTCATTGGACCTATCTTTTTCACTCTATCACCTCTGAACACCTACCGAAAACGGTTTTACTTGAACAACAACAAATTCTTCAGATCTTCATGGAGACCTTTGAAATCTTTACTGGATCACCTTAAGACACATATCTGCAAACCCTTTAAACCGCATCCTCTGATCCTCATCATATCTTGGACTTTTACCTTACTGTCTTCACTGTTCTTCATTGTTCCTGATATGACCAATTTTCTCAATATCCTCAGCAAACAGTTCATCCAATCCTTATCAGTAATGCAACAGGAGTATGTTGACATCAATGACAACACCAGTTGGGCCCATACTTGCAACAATAAAGATAATATCTATTCTAATCCATGCCATTCCATCCATTTTGGGGATCCAAGATAGATGGAATGGATCGAAAATCCATTGGTTTCACTAGAACCCTCAAAACTAGGGTTTAAGAGTTGTCTATAGAAAATGATTGATAAAATGCTTCTAACTCTATGAAAATCCCTCCAAATGGATTTAAATGAAAGCTTAAACCAATCTCTAGATGTTTTCAGACATTTTCGCTCATGACAGTATTGTACGGCTAAGTGTAGTACATTGGAACAATGAGGAAACAACAAAAAACTCAGAAAAATCAGAAAACAGGGTCAAAATTTTGTATTATCTTCAATCCAAACACATTCTCTTCCTTTCTCGAGGAATGAGAGGCAAAATATAATTGTTTAAAATAAGGTCCACGTTCACCATGCCTTCCACCATCATGGAAAATTCATAAATAAGGCAAAAACTGATTGTTACAAAAGCTGCTCCAAAAGGAAAGTTCTAACTTTAGGCAAAAATATTAAATAGTCTA
This sequence comes from Cunninghamia lanceolata, assembly GCA_027924645.1. Taxonomy (NCBI): domain Eukaryota; kingdom Viridiplantae; phylum Streptophyta; class Pinopsida; order Cupressales; family Cupressaceae; genus Cunninghamia; species Cunninghamia lanceolata. The sequence goes on along the minus strand of BSBN01000391.1, from coordinate 2,551,361 downwards.
CTCCTACATAACCTCCACTATATCAAGATGCCTCTAGTGGGCTTATTACATCATTTAATAAGGAAGCCACCACCTATGTTTCTAAATAGAGACCAAAAATTCAAAAATTGCCTAGGGAAAAAAAAAATTGCCTTAGGGTCTAGGTGCCCCTGCACTAGGAAATAGACAATTAATTATCTAAATAAGGATTTATCCAATTAATTATAGAAGAAAGTGGTCTAGTGATGTCCTGAATACAGGCGAATAGTGATAAGATGATGAGTGGATGATTTTAGGTGTCTACATTTTTAATCCCTTCTATAGTATTCTTTCTATTTCACTTTTATGAAGAAGTTTCTTGAGTGGTTATGAAACCCTGGGTATAGGAATTCTATGTGAATGTTCTTAGAGAGATTTTGTGAGGAGAACTACATGAGACTTTGATCTCATTTGGAAGTGGGTATGTAAGCAATCTTTGGGTGAAGGATGCCTTTAGACCCAAGTTTGTAGGGGAGGGGTTTAGGGAATTTTCTCCAAGTTTGGGGTGTTCCTAAACTTGTTAAACCTTCCCTCTTCAATAAATTTTAGCATGAGGCTAAAGTTTGCTCCAAATGACAATGAACTCACCTTTCCAATTAATATGTCCTGACTATATAGGCCTGAGCCAATAAAATGTGCTCTATCAACACTGAGATTATCTACTCTAAGGTTTGTGGAGTTTGGCTTCCACAATATACTCCAATCTTGGATGGACTTTTAGAATCATCTCTCTCTAATGTGAATGTATAAGAGTGCCTCTGGACTCATCTAACTATAATTATTAGAGTTTTATGTGTGGAACACTAAGGGATGATGTCTTGACTTAAGGATAAGTATGAGAAGGAATTGGTTAGACTCAAGATGTTTGGGAGGTCTATTCTTTCAAAGGGCTTGATAAAAATGGCTATGGCATGGCTATGAATGGGTTAAGGAAACCTACTAAATTTACATTGAATGATGATGTTGAATCAAGAAATTATGATTTAATTGTGTGGACAATGTTTGATCTTTATGGAAGATGTTTGTTCTAGGTATGTGCCTGGATTTATGTTGAGTTTGGGACAAAGTTTCTTATGACTACCTTTTCCAACTATGGGCAATTGATGGTGAGAATTATCAACTGTATATGGTGTTTTTCCTTTACATTTGGTTGGTGGATAATTGTATGGTAAGCTATATGATTAGAAATATGCCAAATGTTATGTACTCAAAAGTAGAAAATTGTCTAATATTACTACTACAAGTTTAAATTATTATCTAATAATATGGTGTTTCCAAGAAATAATTTAATGTATTGATTGACCTTTGAGATTATGAGTTGTATTGGTTTACATATATGTGTTTGGACAGAGGCCAACTCATGTGGGTTCAATGTGTTACTTGTGTGTAGACCAGTAATTTAGACCCTTGGACCCATGAGACCATGTGTATAGGTCTATGGATCACCTTATTTGGTATGCAAGCAATTCAACCTAACTAGTATTTGTGAATCCTTGTGATATCTTGATTATGTATACTTGGCTATAAAATGACCGCACATGTTAGAACTAAGTTTGATACAGGTGTGGATAATAGGCTGCCACTAGTACTATGTAGATGATGGATGCCAGGTACTATTTGTCATATCTTAGGATTAGCATAGAGGTGATGGATGTCAGGAGATATCCATGTTATGATATAAGAGTGGTTTAGCAGGTTGTCACCAGTATTGTGCAGGTGGCAAATGCTAGGAGCTAAGCATTATATCTTAGGGTTTAGCCTATTGTTGCTAGTAGCACAAAGGTGATGGATGCTAGGAGATACCCAATAGGATGATAGGGATTAGATGACTTTCACCATTACCATGTAGGTGATAGATGCCAGGAGCTACCCCATACTAGTTTGAACCAACTTCTGCCAGTGTCATGAAGGTGATACATGTTAGGATCCATTGACTTGAAAGGTTCAACAGGTTGCGGAAATATTATTAATGACCTTATGTGTTGTATGTCATTACACTTACACCTCAGCAAGTGATGACAACAAGTAGTATGGGATGCTTTCTTGTCATCACAACTAGTAGTGAGCAAGGTAAAAGGATGGGACCCATAATGTAGCATGAAACATGCATTGACATTACTTTTTCTAGATAAGATGTACTAAAAGGGTAAGTGTCAGTGAACCAAGTGATGGGAAGGTGCATGCAGTAGGTTGCAACAACTTCCTATTACTAGTTGTTTGCTATGTGTGTGAGATTCAATCATTGTGTACATGTGTATTGATGGCCTCATGTGTTATGCATTGTCACACTTGTGTCTTAGCCAATGATGACATCAAGTAGTATCATGGAATGGTTGTTTGTCATCATAGTTGGTAATTAATCAGGAAAAAGGATGGGACCCATGGTGTAGCATGAGATGCACTGACATTCCTTTTACTTGCTAGGAGGTATTTATGGGCTTATGTGTTAGTGAACTAGATAATGGGAAGATGCATGTAGCAGGTTGCCCACTTCCTATTACTAGTTGGTCACTATGTATGTGTGAGTCAATCATTGTGTGCATCTATATTAAGGACCTTATGTATTGTGTATTGTTACACTTGAGCCCTTGCCAGTGATGACAACAAATAGTATGGGGTGCTTGTCTCATCATTATAGCTGGTGGTGAACCAGGAAAAGGATGGGACCCATGGTGTAGCATGAGATACGATGAAATTCCTTTTCTCTTTGGGATATATATTTGATGGCTTATTGGTTAGTGAATCAGGTAAAAGGGAAGATGCTTGCAGTAAGGTCACAACCATTCCTCTTTCCTAGTTGGTCACTATGTGTATGATCTATGATATGCATATGAGCCAATCACATTGTGTTTATGTGACACATGCACAAGATATTCCCTTTGTGTATATATGTTGTATCCATGCTCAGCTAGTCACACTATGTATGTGTGATGCACACAAGAGTTAGTCACATTGTGTACATGTGATATATTCTTGAGCCAATCACTATGTGTGAACAAGTGATGTTTATATGGCTTGGTCACTATGTGGTTTTGTATGCAATTAACATTTGATAGGATTGCATTTGATATCATACTATTGCATACAAACTGAATTGAAATCATAAGATTCACTTAAAGGATAAGATTTAAAAGTGAAATCGAAGATCTCATATCAAGGAGAGAATGAAGTCTCTCTATTATTGGTGTATGAACTACATAGCCTCTAGTTCCCACAAAGGGATACATAGGTATGGCTATTATGAATAAACCCTCAAGGTTTAGGTTTGGGTCTAGGAATGGCCTTGACATTAGGAGCTTACTGTCATGTCCCTTTTTTCTAAAAATAAACTTACTAAAAATATTAAGTCCTCACTGTCCTGAAATAGTATGTCGGAGGTATAAATGGGACAGCTTCAGAAAATATTATTATTTAATATTTATATTGTTCTGGCACAATATTCATCCCTTGGACAAATAAATATTAAATTAATAAATATCTTAGTGGTGCCAGCATAGGTGGGGTGTGGGAATTCAAGGAGTCAACTCTACAGTTAATTGCTAATTTTAAATTAGCATCTTATGACAGGTGATTGAGAGTTATAACGCATGCAACAACTGTCATAATCTTTATTTGGCAACCACCTTGGGGAAGCTTCTAGATGCATGGAATGGAAATTTGAGCGCCCTTCTTTGGCCTCTTGCATATAAATACTAGAGGTTATTCATTTGGAGGATATTGCATTTTGTTTATTCTTCTCATAGAGTTGTTATGCTTGTGTGTTCTTCAGTGTGCATTGGACCATTGGAGTTGGAGGCTCATGGGCGTTTGTTCAAGAGTTTCATATTGTCTGAGGTTGTTTATCCTTGGACTATAGTAGGAAATCTCATCTAGAGGTTGCAGTTGTGCAAAAAGATTCAGAGATTTTGCTGGTTTATTGATAGGATTTGTAGGATGTGTGTGCATTTCAGTTTGGTGTTTGTTGTTTTTGATAAAGATAAGCAGAAAAACAAGGGTGTCAGTCCCTATTACAAAATAGCCCCCAGGGCACACAAAATAGGCTCAAATAGCTAGAAATAGATCACCAACAACAAAAAGATAGTGGATAGACAACAAACGTGAGAAACTACATAAACAAAAACAATAGAAGAACATAACCCAACCAAAAGAAACTAGTTAAATAGCCATTCCTAGTCCTTAGTGAAGAAGATGTATACATATCCTCATAGTTTTTCATTTTATCTTTCCCAACCCCATGCTTTTTCATTTCTAGGTTCTGTAAGACAACCAATGTGGTGGCTGAGTGGTGCATGACCTTGGTAGTTAATCGAGCAAGGATCTTGAAATTCCCTTCCAGCTCCAAGAGCTTAGCTTTAATACCTACAATATCATAAACATATTGAGAACAAGTAGCATAATCGTTGTTGTCCTCAGTTTTCTCCTCCATAGGGTGGTCAAGCATCTCCAAGTTAGAGAAAGGGAGATTCATCTCCAGAAATAGACTAGGTCCTTCATCATCAGGAGCATTAGCCCCTTCCATTTTCTCAACATCCCCTGGCTTTCGTCAATATCATCCTTCTATTCAGAATCACTAGAAACCACCATCTCCTTAAGACTGGAAGTGGGTTTCCCAGCCAATTTGATGGACCTTCTAGTGGTCAATTTTTGAGTCTTTTACCCACGAGGACTAACAAACTCCCCTTTCATAGGAATATCACTAACCCTTTCATCCTCAATAGACTTAGCTTCATTCCGACCCTTATCCCTTTTATCTTTCCCTTTATTAAGTAGCTTCCCGACATTGATAAACATACATTCCTCCTCCCTAGACAAGGAGACCCCTTTCTGCTTTTTATCCCCTGAACATATAGTATTTTCTAACTTCCTCTTAGGGGTAGACTTGGGAGCAACACACTGCCCAGAGCCTTCTTTGAGGGAAACTAAACTATCAAAAACATCATGACTGGGGGGAGCTTTAGAAGATTTAGGGATTTTAAATAGGCTCTGCTTAATGCTAGGTTTTTTCTTAGTCACCGAATTCTTGGGATCAACCACATTCTCCAAAGGTCGTTCAGGAGTGCCTTCATGAATCACAATTCCATGTTTCATGTTTGATGTTCCTTTCATGTTGCTTTTGTGTTTTTGAGGGTTTTTTGTGTTTGTCTGCTATACCCTTACATTCTAGGCACCATATCTCAAACTAGGTTTTTGTGGGTAAATTCTATGTGTGTTTCAGGTGGATTATACACCCCGTATTGTGTCCTATTTGCAATGTAGTTGGAGTTTCCCTTATGGTTGTGATTGCAAAAGTCTATTTATGTTTATTTTCTATTGTAGGAGCCATCTTACTAATATGAACAATTAGTTTGCAATTAAAATCAGATTCTGGGATTTTGGCACATTTTGGGTGCATAATCGTCATTTGACAGTGTGTATTTCAACAAATTGTGGTGTAGTTTGCAGTTAATGTTTGGAGTTTGATGTAAAATGATGTTGTTGTTCTAAATTAGTATTTCATACCTGTATACATGTAGTTTGCATCAGAAATTTCAATAAATCAGTATTGAAGTGTTCTCATGTGTTTTTGGGTTTCATGGGTTGTCGGTAATTTTGTGGGTTTTCTATATATTTTTAAAAATCAATTGTTCGGTGAATTTGAAATTAATTAATCACTCTTAGATTGCTGTATTATTTGAAAATTTTATATTTGGAATATTATAGTGGTATCAGAGCTAAGATCTTGCCAGCCTGTAGGGTATTAATTTGTTGATGTGAATCATGGGAGGTTTCATTGTGTAGACACCTAAAAGTGTCTATCCCTCACAAAACCCTAAACACTTCCGTAATCCCCTAATTCTCCCTAGTTTTCCTCTATGGATATATAATTAATTTGAATTAATTAATTATTTATTCATTCGTTTTCTAAGGTTCCCTTCACTTGATTTATTCAAATAAATAAATTAATCCCATAAAAAGTCCCCTTTCACATGTCCCCTTCCTCAAATGGATTAAGTAAACTAACTAAGTTTACTTAATCTAAACACCCTCCACCTCATCATATTTGTGAATTTTAAATTCACTTTTGTCCTCTAGTGGTGAGGAAACCCTAATCAATCACAACCCTCCATTTTCAACCCTCAATCTTAGCCCTCCATTCAAATTCCTCTTCTATAAAACCACTTTCTCCAGCTCATTTTGGGGCTCTTGGAGTTCATTTTTCACCCCTTAAGCTCTCTTAGAGGACATTTTCTTAGCTCTGCATCTCATATACTATCTCCAACATCTTGCCATTCTCATGAGCTTCTCAAGATTATGCAAAAATCTACAAAATTTGAGAACAAAAATGGAAGATCTAGGAGGACAATAGAGATTAGTCAATAACTAGCTTAGATTTTAGTTTATTTTCATGTTTGTTGATGATTTTGTAGGCTAGATTGCTCTCTATTGTAGTTAGGCTTTGATAGTTTGTTGTTTTTGACTATAAATCTAATTTTTCCCTATCTACACATTGAATCACTATTGAAGAGAATGCGACATAATGATGATGCAAGAGAAATTCCTAAATGGTATGAAAAATATCAAGGTTTTAACGCACTTCTAACATTTCAAGAATATTTAGAATTGACAGGAAGAACTACGCCCCAAGAAGAGGATATTATTAGAATCTTTGAGGAATACCAAGGTGAACTTGAAGCTATCAAAGCTACATAATCTTTTGAAAGGTACTACATAAGGAGAAGAAAGGATGGAAAGAAATTGAAAGATGCTAAGGAGCATGATATAAAGGAAGAACATCAAACAGAGCCATAAGAGGGTGAGAAGGATCAGACCATGGAGGAACCCACAATGCAAGACAAAGGTAAAGAGATCTCACTTGAAGAATCTATAATTTAGTAACTTTTAATGAGTCTACTTGGCAGGACAATGTTTGCCTCAATGAAGTCAAAGAAAAATAATATTTGTAAGATGTTTTTCAGAATGAAGATGATGAGGAAAAGGTAGAGAAGGAGAATGTGTTGAAAAAAGAAGCTTGTGAATATTCTTTTCAAGAGGTTCCAAAAGAAGAGAATGTTGATTTTGAACATGTGGAAATTGTTAGAGCAACAATTAGTGATGAGTACACAAATCTCTTTGATGAAGCCTTTTTAGAAAGTGAATGGGAGATGCAAAAAACCTTTCAGAATAAATTATAGAATTATTTTATTGAGAGGTATATCTTTGAGGTAAATGTTGATTTTGGCATTGATTTTAATAGAGGTCCATTATCTTTGCATGGCCCTAGATTTCATGAGAAGAAAGAAAAAGCATATCCATGTACATAAGAGTATGGGATCTAGGTGCTAATCTTGGCTACATGAAGGGCCAAGTTGTGGATATATTCAATATTCAACTTGTTTGAGGGTTCATCATTGAATGCACCTTCATTAAAGGGAAGTTAGAACATCTGAGAGAAGAATACAAGGAATTGGGGGTGAATGCTGATAGATTTCAATGGTTGCAGTTTATGGAGCTGAAATTTACACTTGATAAAAAGTTTCCTTGGACAATGAGATGTCTGGTGATGGAGGACATGCATGCTAGCTCATTTTATGGTAAGCAACATAGTCTTTATTTTGATATTAGAATGCTTACAAATCAACATAGTATGGTATTCAATATGGAATCTATTAATATGCCCCCATAATCACTATTAGAAAGAGGAGTCCAGCATAACACTATTCATTTATCAAGGAATGGTGTTAAATTTGGCCACCACCATATATGTGTTTGCAAGAAGACATTTTCCAGAGGCTTCATGAGATACATTAAGTTTTTGATCATGACATGCAATGCTCTAGGTACTTTCAAATTCATGGTAAAGTAGGTGCATCAAAAGAGGATTCAACTTTCTCTAGTTTGGTTATTCTCTATCATACTAACCATGTTGAGAAGATTCATCAGTTTATGCAGCCATGTTAGAAGGATTGATTATATAGCAGCAATCTTGACCACCATGACCAAGAAAGGAGCTCTTCCCTAGATGGCTAGAACACAAAAGAAACTTGATAAGTGTGAGAAGGTAATTAGTTCATATCTTATAATTTTCATTTCAGATTTCTCACATCCATTTGTGGAAGGATATGGTGTTTTTGAGGAAGGTGATTGTACTTTTTTGATGCAAAAGTTGGGCTCTATCCAAAATAAGAACAAGAAGTTAAAGGTTGTTGGAAATGGGTTCTTTGTTTATGATAGGAGTTTTCAATACACTTTAGAGTTTTCTATGGGCTGCATTGAGTAATTATCCTTAACACTTGCTACACTATGTATTTATGAGGAGGCATCCTAAGATGACTACATTGAAAGGAATGCACATGGAAATGGTTCCTTACTAGTTACTGATGTCAAATTTCAGCATGTTGAGATTTTCAAATCAGCAACCTATGCAGGAAAATTAAAATCGAACATGCAAGAGCATAAGGAAAATGGTGTAAAGAGTTATATGAGCCAATGGTTTCAGCCTATGAGTCAAACACAAGGATCCAAATGATGTTACTTCTTATCTGATTATGGTGATGAAGCAATCCAAAATTTAGGCAAGCAGTTTCATATGATTCTAGTTGACAGAAAATGTGACTCTTGGGGAAAGGTTGCCATGAAGATTTGGAGTGCATTCCATAGGCATGATTTAGTTGCCCAAGCATCTACATGAAATATTGGTATCATCTATTTGGGTCAAATCATGAGTACTCAAAGAATATAGGAGATTGTAACACAAGAAACATTGAAAGAGTTTGTTAAGTTAACCAACTCATATCATGTACTCATTTCATATTTCACACTAGCATTTTCTATAGGGTGTGATGCTTCAAGGAAGGGAGTTTCTATGGTTGCAATGCAAAGGTGGAAACCCATGAAAATTGATAGCATGAAATCCAAAGATTTTGAAGAGAGCTTCACTACGAATGATGAGGAGGTAACTACCACTATGTATGCTTTTGATCATTTGGTTTATGATATATGTGTGGTAGGAAGGAATCACAAGGAATTGGAGTTCATCTTGGATCAACATGATTTGAATGATGAGCAGCAAAAAAGGTATGTGCTAGTGGGTGGATTTAGAGAGTGCACAGTCTTCCATCAAAATGCATTTGTTGTTTACAGATTTAATATCCAAAGTTGGGTGGAGTATTTGCTACTGTTATATGATGTTAATTATTTTTCCTCAATAGTACCATTGCTGTTATAGATCTGATCCTGAAGTTGCATTTAACATCCTTCAAGATGAGGAAAACTATGAAACAATTAGTGATGATTTCAACAGGGTGTATCTTCACAATTCGAAGGTAAAAGAGGTATTTGTTTCAAAAACATGTCTTTGCTGTTACGAAGGATGCATGGACTTCTATAATAGTCCTATACGTTGTAAAAATTAGAATTATATCATTGTAAGAGGTTGCAAGAGTTTCTAGTTTAACTTGTCTTGTGATAGTGCACATACACTTTGGGAAGGACAAGCTATAAGAAAGAGGTTGTTGATTGAGGAAGATGCAAGGCATACTAAAAACCCATAGGTAATATGGAATATTTGGTCAAGAACATTAAATATTGTTGTAACAATATCACATAGCACATGTACACTTCTCAGAGATTTACCAAGATGCTAGGAGGGAAGATGGACAAAATTCTATTTGACAAGTTTACAAAATTTTTGTGGATGTAGTTCAGATTGGGAATTAGAGAGAAGGCCTCAATCATCCACATATCAAAGGGCTTATATTCCATGGATATTGTTGTTTGGCACATGGTATTGTCACAAAGAAATATGAGTCTTTGGGTTGGCACAATGTTCTTTGGCAAAATATGTAACATCTCATAGGTATAGGATCAAGGCTTAATATGCAGTTTGACATGATTTATCATTTTGACATAAGGATTTGGAGAATTATGATTGCAATTGCTTGAGGAAAAACAATTTTGGGAAGGGAGGACTTTTCATGTCCTTTTTTCTAAAAAAACACTTATTAAAAATAGTAAGTCCTCATTGTCTTGAAATAGTAAGTCAGAGGTAACGGGACAACTTCATAAAATATTATTATTTAATATTTATATTGTTCTAGTGCAATATTCATCCCTTGGAGAAATAAACATCAAATTAATAAATATTTTAGTGGTGCCATCACATGTGGGGTGTGTGAATTCAAGGAGAGAACTTTGACAATTAATTGCTAATTTTAAATTAGCATCTTATGATAGGTGGTTGGGAGTTATAACGCATGCGACAACTATCATAATTTTTATTTGGAAACCACCTTAGGGAAGCTTCTAGATGCATGGCATGGAAACTTGGGTGCCCTTCTTTAGCCTCTTGCATATAAATACCAGAAGTTATTTATTTGGAGGCTATTGCATTTTGTTTATTCTTCTCATAGAGTTGTTATGCTTGTGTGTTCTTCAGTGGGCATTGGACCATTGGAGCTGGAGACTAGTGGGCGTTTGTTCAAGGGTTTCAAATTGTTTGAGGTTGTTTAGCCTTGGATTATAGTGGGCAATCTCATCCAGAGGTTGCAGTTGTGCAAAAAGATTAAGAGATTTTGATAGTTTATTGCTAGGGTTTGTAGGATGTGTGTGCATTTCTATTTCGTGTTTGCTGTTCCTTTCATGTTGCTGATGTGGTTTTGAGGGTTTGTTTTGTGTGGATGTTGTACCCATACATTCTAGGCGCCATATCTCAAACTGGGTATTTGTGGGTAGATTCTATGTTTGTTTCAGATGGTTGTACACCTCATATTGTGTCCTATTTGTAATGTAGCCGGAGTTTCCCTTGTGGTTGTGATTGCAAAAGTCTATTTATGTTCATTTGCTTCTGTAGCAACCATCTTACTGCTGTGAACAATTATTTTGCAATTAAAATCAGATTTTGGGGTTTTGGCACATTTTGGGTGCATGATTGTCATTTGGTAGTGTGTATTTCAACAAATTGTGGTGTAGTTTGCAATTAATGTTTGGAGTTTGATGTAGAATGATGATGCTATTCTAAATCAGTATTTCAGACCTATATACATGTGGTTTGCATCAGAAATTCCAATAAATCAGTATTGAACTATTCTCATGTGTTTTTAGGTTTCACGGGTTGTCCGCAATTTTGTGGGTTTTATCTATATTTTCAAAAATTAATTGTTTGGTGAATTTGAAATTAATTATTCATTCTTAGATTGTTGTATTATTTGAAAATATTATATTTGGAACATTACACTTACCATATCTTAGTGTGAGTTTATGAGTTGTGACACAGTTGTTTCCATGGATATGGTTGGTATGTCTATGAAGTTGACACTTCTAAAATCAGATAGAAGATGCTTGATTGATTAAGTTAGTACTTGAAGTGTATTATTTAAAAAAAAAATAGTAGTAACTAGGGTGGATACTACAATTTCATTGCTAATTGTTAGGCTCTAAAACTTTTTCTCATCATATCTTTGTAAAAGGGTTTAGGCCCTTTGAAAAACCCATCTTATCCTCAATCCAAAAAAGAAATTATTACATTACGTTATTTAGTAAAAAATATTTATTATTATTACTTCATAAATGGTAAATACTCTCAATTTTTTTTTTTTTAAACTTTCATCAATTCATATAGAAGTTTTAAAATGTTTATTACAAAGATTATTAATATATCAATGAATCTGAAAAATTATATTTATATAATTGCAACTTGTATTATATCATCAAATTAATCACACAAGTTTACAATTTCAGATAACAGTCCTATGCTGACCACTTCATATGTATTTCCTTACTTAAATTTGCATTTAGATACTAAAGAAGTAAAAATTAATACAACTGTTGGTTAATATTTATTTTATAAAACATGGATCGATTAGAACTCTAGAACCTTTCATAGGCTACCGGGCTTCATTCTGATATCATAAATACGAGTTAAAAATTTCATCTGCCAAGGCAAAGGCAGTGTATCTATATTTGCCGAGTAAGCTGATGGAAAGAGAGCGAGTGAGCAACACTAGCAATAAGAATTTGCTTGATTCTGTATGTCAATTTTTAACTAGCAGTTGTAATTAGCCGATTGAGTTTGACTGTGTTATTGTGAATAGCCATTTTAGATCTCTGATTCAAATGGATGGACTCATGGGCATTATACTTTTCTTGAATCTCTCTTTAAAAGGAACAATTTCCAAAATAACCCAACACATTATTTCCTTTTAAGAAAGTCTGAGGGCCAGCAAAGATGTTTTAGGGGTGTACAAGTAATTAATAAGGCGTTGAAATAAACCCTCTGTACATTCATTTGACAGTCACAGCTAATGAGAAACAGTGCACTAATTTGAACAATGCAGGCTGCAAATCAGATAAAGTTTAACTTTATAGTCGTAATTCTTAAAGGCTCAATCTGCTCTATTTTGCTAAGCAGGGGAAGCCCTGATACCACTTTGAAAGAGTTTTGTGTGTGCTCTGTTTTAATATAGAAAGATAACATTTTGAAAATGTTTCGTATGTGCTCTGTTTTGATAAAGCTCTCTTTCTAGATTATTAATTCTAGCTGAATTCTCTTCAAAATAAACACTATAAAATAAGATGCATTCACACAAGCAAACAAACTGCTGTTTTTGGACAGAATAATCCACACACAGAAATTCCCAAAATTCTGCTGCAATTGTTTTTAATTAATCCTTTTTTCCCTATATATTAGCTCTACATATTATATATTTTTACAAAAATGCTACAATTTTCCAGCTTATTCTGGCAGTTTCCACATGAAACTATATCCTTTTAGAAGATGACTTATTTCAGCAATCTATAAAGACATTCTGGATAGTTCTGAAATATTGAAGGTTCCTATATGAATTAGCTATATTCATTAGATGTCTCGTATGAAAACTTAAAAAATTTAAATGGGTGGAGCTGCTCGGGCCATATTTCGAGGGTGGAAGGCAAGCTCAAGATAAGTAAAAAGATAACCAGAACATCAATTTTTCATGTAAAAGGAAATAAAATCGTTCACTGATGGTGAGGGAGGAACTGTTTGATGCTTAGAGAGATGACAATAAGCAGAAACAGGGGCCACTGTTGGTGTCAACTCTCTTGCGCGTCAAACGCAGCAAGCCCTTTTTCTTCTCTTCAATATCACATCAGTAAAATTATTCTGAAAACATTGCAACAATGTTACAGACACTTATGATCAATTGGGCTACCTTTTTTCTCTGTGATGAAGCGACGCGTAGATTTTTTCTAAGGCCTTGCTAGGGTTTCCTGGCCTAGCCGGGCCACCATGGCCTTCTCCCACTTCGTCATTCCCATCTCCCTTCTTGTCCCCAAAGCCATCCTTTCTCTCTCTGATCCCTTCCTCCTGCCACCCTTTGCTAAGCAATGTCTTTCATTTCCAAACTGGATTATGTACCCCTTGTGGAGATAACTCCAGAAAACGTGGTGCATTCGGTCATCAAGCTTTCTGAGATAGCTTTAATAGGCAGATTTGTGTGCCTTTGGCCCAAATCTTCAGAAATGGATTGGGAATGTTTGGGCCCACAAGCTTTCAAGCCTGCATGAGCTCATTATCTACAGTAGGGCCTTTTTTCTTGTCATTTTTTGTTTACAGGTTGATAGGGATGTGATTTTCCAGGGTGGCTCATGGTTCATGGGCTCAAGTGCCCTGCTCTTAAACTACTAGTCCTGTTCCTTTGATCCGTAACAGGAAACCCCAAAGAAGGTCCTGGTTTGGGTTAGATTGTCTTTTTTGCCACTACATCTCTAGAACAAGTCTTCACTGGAGATCATTGGAAACTCAATCGGCACTTTCCTAAACTGGGTTCCACCAAAATCTCATAATGCCTCTTGTGCCCATGCTTGTGTCAAGGTTGATCTGGAGAAAGGGCTCTTGGATGCCATTGACATTAAAGTTATGGACTGGATCCACAAACAAGTAGTGGACTCTGAGCACCTTCCGTTTAAATACCTGCATTGTCACACTCATGGCCCCTTTGCCAAGCAATTTCCTATGCTCAAGGAATCAATAACAGATTCTCACCCTACCATTGGCTTTCAAGATCCTCAAAGGAAAAAACCAAAAAAGGAAAAACATGTGCAACAGACAACTAACATTGAATATTCCAATCCTTTATCTGCTCTACAGAATGTGAATGCTAAAGAGGATATTGATGAAGGTTTGGAGCTACATCTAAATCCGAATCCCACCCTGAATGTGGAACCCACCCATCAAGGGCAGATTGTTGACATGCTTGATGAAATACCTCCAACTGGAATGTCTGTTTTAATAGTGCAACCTTTAATTTTCAAAGATGATGCCTTGATTAATGTGACTACAGGCACAACAAAGACCGATGTGCAGAATGAATGTCATCCATCATCAACAAAGGCAAACACCAATGACACTTCAAAAACTAGGGAGACAAGCACTCCTTTGAAAAAGATTGAAATTAAGAGTGACCTTCGACCATCAAAAACAAGAACGAGCATGCAATTTAATAAAGAATTTGTAATGTAGAAAAAACAACACTTTCACTTTCTACACTACATTCATATGGGGGCTGTGTTGCAAGTATGGGCCTAACTAGTGTTGTCATTGATGTCAACATACTCCTGTTACATTAATGATAAGGTTTGGATGAATTGTGTGCTGAGGATATTGAGAGAATTGGTCTCAATCAGGAATAGTGAAGAACAGTGATGACATAAGGCAAAAGTCCAAGATAGGATGAGGATAAGAGGATGCGGATTAAAGGGTTTGGAGATATGTGTCTTAAGATGTTCCAGTAGAGATTTCAGAGGTCCACATGAAGATATGAAGAAGTTATGACAGTTCAAGTGAAACCGGTTCTGACAGATGTTCAGTGATGACAGAGTGATACAGATAGGTCCGGTGAGATCCAGAAATGCATTGACCAGTTCTACGGATTTGAGGAAGTGTTGGTGAAGTCTGTGTGGTGTGTCAACTCGATTGGTTTGTGGTTTGAAGGTCCGAAAGTATCTATTCCTTTGTGATAGTAATGGCAGACTGTGTTCTTGAGGTTCCGGATGAAGGAGAGAAGGATTTCAGTAAGTAGAGGATGTGCGGATGTTCTTGGTGTTTCAGGCAAGTTCGTGGAGGTCCTTGGATCGTGCTTAGTTTGTGTTTATGGTCCGCATTAGAATTGGAGTCCCAGAAATAAAGAATAACTTCCAGATGTTGGTGTTCCTTCTATAACTGGCCGACCGGATGAATTTTACACCTTGTGGATGTTCTTGTGGATGTGTGCCGACTTAGATGTTTGTTCCTAAGTTGATGTCATGTATAAATAAGGGATTGTGGAGTCATTTCAACGTGTGACTTGTGGAGATGAGTGTGTGGTAGCAAGGAGAAGAGCAAAAAACAGAGCAGAAGGTTTGGGCTTAAATGGAACTGACTTAAGCATGGTGAAGATGCTATCTTCCAGTTCAAGTATGTGATAATCATTCTTTTGTAGACAGTGTGTCTCTTGTAGGCAGTGAGCCTCTTGTGAGCAGTGTGCTCGGGCAGTGAGCCCTAATTGGCATGTGCCATTTTTGTTCCTTCTATTCTTCTAACAAAGAATACAATCTTGGGTTAATCACCCCGTGGTTTTTCCCTTGACTGGGTTTTCCATGTCAAAGTCTTGGTGTCTCTTGTGTTAATGTGTTATCTGCTCTTGATTAAATGCATTAAGTTTCATGTTTGATTTATTGTTATACTGCTAAGTGAATTTAAGTGTTGAAAGTAAAGCAAGTTTTGGACAACTGATTCACCCCCCCTCTCAGTTGTCTGCTCTAAATCTAACAATTGGTATCAGAGCCGAGTTCCTCTAAAAGGAGCTTAACCGCTTGAGGAGATTCGAGATGTCATCCTACAAGAAGGATAGTCCGAAGTTTGATGGAACTAACTTTTCTCTTTGGAAAGGTCGCATGGAATGTCACTTGCAGTGTATGGGATTTGCATACTGGTCTATGGTTAAAAAGACCTATGTACGTCCACAGGGTGGTCCGACAACCCTAAATGAAATCACGGATACTGAAAACAATCTGCAGACCAAAGAGGCTCTATTAAGCGCGCTATCTGATTCAGAACTCTCAAATGTTATTGATCTACCAACTGCCTTTGAGATCTAGAGTAAATTGGAACTTTTGCATGAAGGAGATCAGTTTGTCAAATGTGCAAGGTTACAAAGTCTAAAAGGGAAATTTGAAAAATTGAAGATGAGAGATGATGAAAATATTACCACCTTCATGCTAAGAGTAAATGAGCTGGTTTGTGGAATCATAAATGTAGGTGGAACCCTGAGTGAAGATGAGATTGTTGGAAAAGTTCTCAAATCCCTTCCTGATTCTTATAAAATAAAGGCTTTTGCAATTGAAGAATTTAGAGCTCACACAACAGTCACAAGAGATCAATTGATTGGTAAATTGGCTGCTTTTGAAATGGCTGAGTTTGGAGATGCCCCCCCAAAGACTAAATCTGCATTCAAAGCTAGTACCTCTGTAAAAGGGAAACAAAGATTTGATCTGGGAGAAAACTCTTCAAGGAACCTATCATGGTATGAAAAAGCAAGAAAAGACTTGGAAGAAGAAGCTGAAACTTCTCATCTTGAAGCTCTTATTGCTAAGAGACTACCAAGAGGATCTGGTAAGTATGAAGGAAAATTACCTTTCAAGTGTTTTAACTGCAATAAAATTGGTCATTTTGCCTCAAGATGTCTGGAAAGATTTTTAAGACCAAATCCTAATAGACCAAAGTTTCAAAAGAATTGTTACTATGTTCATGAAGAAGATGATAATGAAGGAGTAACAGATGATGAATCAGAGACATGAAACAAATCCGGTAATGAATGGGTGTTTATTGCCATCAAAGAAGAGGAACCTATATTCTCTGTATCTATCAATCATAAAGTTGAAGAAAGAGCTCTGGCTGCCCAAGTTGAAACAAAGGATGATTGGGTCATTGACAGTGGATGCTCTCACCATATGATAGGTGACAAGAATAAGTTCTTAAAGTTGGAAAAATATGAAGGAGGAATTGTAAAGTTTGGAGACAATTCTGCTGGCAGAATCAGAGGTAGAGGAACTATTTCTCTTGATGGAAAGAACAAAACCGGTAATGTACTGTATGTTGGAGGATTAAAGCATAATCTTCTCAGTGATGGACAACTGGTGGACAAAGGCTATGATCTCAGATTCAGAAATAGAAAATGCAAGATCTTTGAAAGCTCTGGAACAGAGATTGCATCTAGTACTCAAACTAAAGGTAATATCTTGCACTTGGTTGGTACTGGTAAAAATTGCTTATTTGCTCAAATTGATTAGAGTTGGTTATGGCATAGGAGGATGTGTCATGTGAATTTTGATAATATCATCAAGATAAGCAATACTCAGGCTGTAAGAGATCTTCCAAAACTAGTGAAACCTACTAATAGCTTGTGCAAAGAATGTCAGTTAGGCAAATTGAGCAAAGTCACATTCAAAAGCAAGGAGTTGCCTTATACTGGACTATTGGACCTAGTTCATACTGATTTTTGTGGTCCGGCAAGAGTTAGGAGTGTCCAAGGTGATAGATACTTCATGTTACTAATTAATGATTATTCCCGGATGATATGGGTAACCTTTCTGAAAGAAAAATCAGAAGCACTTGAGAAATTCAAAATATTCAAGGCCATGGTGGAGAATGAAACCAGATTAAAACTGAAATGTCTGAGGTCTGATAGAGGTGGAGAATTCACATCTGGTGAGTTCATAGACTTCTATGAGAAACATGGAATAAAAAGACAGTTGTCTACCCCTAGAACTCCACAGCAGAATGGAGTAGTTGAGAGAAAGAACCGAACCATCCAAGAAGCATCCAGGACCATGATGATAGAAGTAAATGTTCCTCAGATCTATTGGAGAGAAGCTGTCAGCACTGTAGTCTACACTCTCAATCGATTTCAAATTAGAAACAATACCCGTAAGACTCCTTATGAACTTTGGTTTGGCATTACTCCCACTGTGAGATATTTTAGAGTTTTTGGTAGCAGATGTTACATTAAGAGGGATGAAGATCTAGGAAAGTTTGATGCTAGAAGTGATGAAGGAATATTCTTGGGTTACTCTACTTAAAGCAAAGCATACCGGTGTTACAACAAGATACTGAGAAAGATTGTAGAAAGTGTAAATGTGAAGGTTGATGAAGAAATTGAAAGACCCTCAAGAATTCATGAGTATGATGAAGATAATCAGAATGGTGTCCAGATTAAAAGTGTTCAAGCCTCTTCTGAGAAATCAAGTCAAGTTGATCCGGTAAGACAGGAAGAAGAGTTATGTCTTAATGAGACTGATCAAGAGTTAGAGTTACAAGAAAGTTCCAAGGTATGTAACTCTAAACCACTCTGAAGATTAGATCATAGGTGACAAAAGCAAAGGAGTGCAAACAAGAAGGTGTTGATAACTGAGAGGGGGGGTGAATCAGTTATCCTAATTATTTCTTCTTTCTTAACTTTCTTAATTATAATGCAGCATTAATACAAATAAGCAAACATAACCATGAAAAGGAGAATACACATAACACAATATTTTTGATGTGGAAACCCTGTTAAGGGAGAAAACCACAGGGTGATTAACCCAAGAATTATTCTCTGTTAGAAGAATAAGAAAAATAAAAATGGCACTTACCAATTACGGCTCACTGCCCGAGCACACTGCTCACAAGGATGCTCACTGCCTACAAGAGACACACTGTCTACAAAAAGAGTGTTATACAATACTTGAACTGATTGGGAGCATCTACATATGCTGGAGTTCAGTTCTGGTTAGGCTCAGTACACTGATTTGCTACACTTCATCTTTCCTCTTCTTTTATGCTGCTTTCCTTTCACATATTGGATCTTCCTTACTGCTTCTGCTCTGCTCTTCTGCTCTTATTCGCACATATCCAACAACAACAAGACATCTCATAACTAAATCCATCTTGTATATATATCCACACAAGTGATTTCATCACCTTTCTAGTCGGCACCCAGAATAGTCAAACTTTTCACAAACTCTAATCTGTCAGCTGAATCCTTGCACACCAAGTAATGTGGATCAAGCATATACTTGTAGAAGTCATCAATCATGTTAGCCAAACATAACTTATGCCTTAAGAATCTTTTCCATCATCAGCAACACATCTGGAATGATGTCTGATGTTCTGCCAGTCAGTTCTTCCTCTGTCACACTGCCAATCAGGAACCCGATACTCAAGTGATCATTTCTTTTTCTTCATCTATCACTGGAGGCTAAATCCTTGGATTCTATCACTCAAGGTAGTCCTCTTGACTTACCCAAATTCGTACTTCACCAAGATACTTCCTCTGAGAGATCTGGACCTATCTGTCAGACCTTACTGACTGCTCTGTTCCTGCTTATCGGACCTCAATACTTTGCAATCTATCTTTCGGTAAAGACTCATTATGTCCTGCGGATGTGTGGGCTAACCTTTGTTGCCATCAATGACAACATTCATGAATCCATATAGTGTCTCTTGCCAACAATCTCCCCCTTTGGCATTGATGGCAACACTTAGTGAAAAATGACTAAGTGTAGCACTATACTCCCCCTTGGCTGATGCTCTATTTCTATGTACATTTTTCAGAACTCCCCCTTAGTGGATTCCTCATTTTTCACTACTCCTCACTCCCCCTTTGACATCAATGGCAAAGGGTAGGATCCACTCACCAAAAATGTCTCAAAAATACTTCCATACTTAGCCGCATAAGTATTTGTACAAGCTATACTTTACATAAACTGAAGGATATCTGCAAAAGTTGTCTTCAATTGAGTAAATTCTGTAGCCCAGCTTTGCTTCATTCTATCCAAAATTGAAATGTGACCGCTCAATAGGAACTCAAAAGCTTCTGCCCTCTTAAGATCTGTTGGATCATTTGTCTGGGCTGTGATTTGAGCTTCTTTTATGGCCTCATGCATGGCCTCTAATTTAGGGACAATTAACCCTCTGAGCTCACTCAATCTACTGATTCTATTTTTCTTCTCTTTTTCAAGCTTTTTAATCTCATTCAAGACTACAACCATTTAACACTCTTGATTTATTATGGAAGCAGTAAGTGGATTAAAATTTTGAGAAAGATTTAACAGTTTAACCTCCTGTTCTTTCATTTTCTTCTCAATTTCCACTATTGTTTTGGACCATGATAAACAAAATTTGTACATTTCTCTGCCATCTTTAAGAGCATTTTCTAAGCTCTTTATCCCAATATTCATATTTCTCCTATCATTATTTATCAACCCTTGTACCTCTGATAACCTTTTTGCAAGAAGTTCCTTCCAGACCTTATCTTTTGCTGACTTCTCTAGAGAATCAAAATGTGTGCTAACACTGTTGACTAGAGTATTGAGATTACTGGATGCGGAGGCTGTGGGATCCTTCTAAAATGATGGAAAAATCTTTTCAAGCACTTCGGATGCAGTTGCTATAAGCTCACAGTCTTTTATGTGAGATTCCAGTAGTTTCTCATTGGCCTTGGCATTTGCAAATAAGGCTATCTTCATTGTTTGTACCGAAGAAAGAGAATCAAAATTAAATGGTCCTTTTAGCCATTTTGGTTCATCAATCTCCATGCTCTCTTTTGTTAAGAAGTCCTTGATAGATTATGTAGTGTCTCTTGCCGGAGACAGATGTTTCTTCTTTTCTGCATTCTTAGAACTGTCATCTTCTTTTTCCTTCACCTCTGCTTCTTTCTCTTGTATACTGTCATCTCCTTTAAATCCGGAGGCTGTAGGGGAAACCAAAGGAGAGATATTAGTTTGTTCATGACCCACCTCTTCTAGAGCAGAGGATTCTAGGTCCTTAGCTGTTTCTGCACCGGTATCCGTAACTTCTTCTGTTGTTTTCTCAGAAGGCTCTTCTGCAACATTTGCGGATGAGGGATCAGTACCCAAGTCCTCTATAATAGGAAGATTGAATCTTTTGAAGGTTTTTCGGAGAATCTCTTCAGTGTCCTTGGCTACTTTGTCAGTCTCACCAAGCATTAGCTGATTCATCCTGGCTTTGCTCCAGAACTCATCCTTGCAATCTTTGAATACCATATTCATTATTTTGGGATCGATTGAAGGAAATAGCTGAATTGCTATCTGTTCCCGAATCTCAAGGTCTTTTGCTCAAGCATTATTCTTCCTCATTTCAAGCCTTTTCTCTAAGCTTTTGGGAATTAGAGAGATAATTTCAATGAAAGCTTTGTTGTAAGTGTTCAAAATTGAACTGTGGCTTCCTCCAGAATCTGTTTATCTGCTTCATTATAATCATCATAGAATTCTGTTAGGGGTTGCAGGTTTCCATCCACAGTGTCTGCTTTCACTACAACATTTAAGGAGAGAGTGGGTTTTTCAGCAAGTTTCTCTTCTTCTCTTCTTCTCCTTTACCGGTAGAGTGTTCACCGGATAATTTCTTTTGTTTCTTCATTTTCCTGATTTCTTCATTAGATTCAGTCTCCTCTTCATCCCTTTGACTGACATAAGCTCTTGTAGCTTTTGTCTTTGTTCTCTTCTCTCCTTTACCGGATGATTGTGCTTCCAGCTTAGATGCCCTTGAGCTTTTGGCAGTGACAGGTGTAGATCTCTTTGAAGGTCTGGTCCGAGTGGAAGATTCTACTAGAGCACTTTCCTTACTTTTCTTTTCTGCCTTCTTCTTCTCTTCCTCAGCCTTTTGCCTCTTTTCCCTGTTGGCATCAAGTGCCTCCTTTGAGATGCCAAAGCCTTTGGCAACATCTTCAACTTCTTTTCTCACCTTTCTCTTGATTTCTGGCTGTCTGAGTTCCACATGAATCTTTACACTCAGCTCCTCAAAAGTGCCAAACCTTTCTGCCTTTGGATCTTTTGGTTGTTTCAGCATGTGTTCAATATGCAACTCAACAATTTTCTCATCGACTTCATACCCCATGGGCATGATCCAAACTATACTTGGCTCTACTGTCTCATAAGACATTGATTAGTGTCTACCATGAAGCACACCGTATCCTTGTATTTCTCAACTACAGATTTGGGGATTCTTTCTTTGATTTGCATTATATTTTGGAATTGCTTGAAGTAACCCCACAGAGCTGTATTCCTAGCCTTAGCATCTCCAAGTTCATGCAAGTAATCTCTGATCTAAATGGCTACCGGTTTGTCATTTTCCCATACCCATCCACTTGATCCAGGAAGCTCATTCATGAAGTAGAAGAATAAACATAGTATCAGTCCTCCATATTTAAAGGAGTTCTTTTTGTCCTTTTTGATCTTCTGTATGTTTTCCATTAATTAGCTCAAAAGAAGTTCACAGAGATCATATTCTGCATTCTTTCTTAGCATCTCATAGGCAATGTAAATTGCAGTTCCGGAAACTAAATTCTCCCTACTGGAGTGATATATCTTATATCCTATTATCATAGAAGCAAACTTGATATCCGGGTCAGTAATATCTTCAGTGGTCATTGCCCTCTTATCAAATTTTGATCTGGTGGCCTCAGTCACAATGTTGTTTTTGACAAATTTGAGGACAGGTAATCCTCCAAAGGAGTATAAACCAGTTACTGCCCTAATTGCCTCCTTTGTGATCTTGCAAGGTCTGTTTAGCCAAAGGAAGTTATCATGCACTCTACTCAGTACATACCGGACCCATTCATCTTCTTCAAAGCAGGGGAAATGAATGAACTAATCAAAATGCTTCTCCTGGATGCTCTTATATTCTGGTTTAAGCTTAAATGCATCATCTAATAATTGTTTGTGATAGATGTCTCTTAGTTGAATTCCCCAAACTCTTCAATACTTGCATGTATGTAAACCCTAATGTCTTCTGTATGCAATATGCCATGCAGAACACTGGAAAAGGCTCCTAGGGGATCTACCTCCAAGGACTTGTATGGATGTTTCTTAAATGTGGGGCGAGGTCTATCAGAAATCTTTACTATATTTGGAGTAGCCATCTTTCAAAAGATTTACAGAGAGATATTGAAAACGGGAAATACCTTTCGCGCCTTTCAGTTTCACGGAGTTTGCCTGATGACTTCTCGATGAAATGGCTTTTGTAAATGATCTTAGATGAGCTTTGAGGAGATTAGTTGCAGAGCTTCACTTTTCTTTTCTTCTTGAATGCAAAATGAGCAAGTGATCAATGAGAAAACCCTTATATTGCTCCGCAAACCCTAATGTCAGGTTGCAATAAATGCTTGACCTAAGTTATTCCAGTTTGCCTTATTCAGATGACTTGAAGAACCAGATCAATCCTGATCTTTAAACATCATGTGGATCTTCCAAATCTTCACCATAGTTTGTTTGGATGTTTCCCTTATGAACCTTTCAATCCGTAACTCCTCTTGTGCCAGTTCGGGCACCAATTGACTGGCTGGGGGAACAAGGTTTTCTTTGTGTTTCCCCCTGAGCCAAAGCTCATCTCTTAATTTCTGGAGGGAATATCAACACTAGAGTCTACTGCGGATCCATCCTCTACATTCTCTGTACTTTTCTTCACCCAAATCTTGTTCATCTCTCTTTTGACTTCATCTGCATTCATCTTTTGTTTTCCCTTATCTTGACTCTGATTATGATATATCGAACCCTTTTTGTCCTGATTCTTGCTTCTACAAAATTTTGCACTATGACCGGATCTATTGCAGATTTGGAAAACAACATTTCTTTGCATATTTGACTGATATCCTCTTGATCTGCATTGTTTAGCTATATGACCTATTCTATTGCATGCAAAGCATCTACCATTGAATGATTTGTTCATTTGCATATTTCTACATTCATGAGATTTGTGACCATACCTTTTGCAGTTAAAGCATTGTCTGGAGAAGGATGAATTAGTCTGACTCATTCTCTTTTTGCACTGATTTTGTGACCAAAGTTATTATAATTGTGGCAGTATCCATTGAATGATGGATATCTTTGAGCATTAGGCTGTCTTACTGGAGGTCTTCTAGGCCTATCCCTTGGATTTTCTGATCCAAAATTCCTCTGATTGGATCCAGAGCTTTCTCCTTTCTCATATCCCAAACCACACCTGTCATCTGCCTTCTTTTGACTGTCAAGAAGAACTTCAAGTTGAGCAGAACTTATCTTGAATTTCTCTTTATATTCATTTGCTGTTTGAAGATCCCTTTTGAGAGAGATGATTTGATCCTCAAGTTTTTCTTCATTATCTTTAGCATCTTTAAGATTAGATTCAAGATGTCTGATAATTCTATCCATCTGGTCGCAATCTTCTGATTTTTCCTTGAGAGATTGTCTTAGATTATCTTCAGTTTTTCTTTTCTCTTCAATTTCTTGGGTAAACTTCATAACTCCTGATTCCATTTCATGTCTTACCATAATGACTTCTTTTGATAAGTTTTCACATAAATTGGTTTTCTCATTTAGCTCTTCATTTGCATCATTTGCTTCACCTTGTCTTGCCAATTGCTGAAGTAGCTCCTTTCTCTTTTTCATAGAGAGACTTAATTTGTCTTTTAGTTCTCTCATGAAATCATCAGCCTACTTGAGTCTTTCCTTTAATTCATTGACTTTAGAGTTTGACTGTTCAAGATCATCAAGGGCAGTCTTGAGTTGCTCCCTTAAACCATATGCATCCGTTTGGATTCCTAGATCTTCCTCAAGCTGTTAGACTCTGTTAGGAGGAAATTGGCTCTGATACCAATTGTTGATAACTGAGAGGGGGGGTGAATCAATTATCCTAATTATTTCTTCTTTCTTAACTTTCTTAATTATAATGCAGCATTAATACAAATAAGAAAACATAACCATGAAAAGGAGAATACACATAACACAATATTTTTGATGTGGAAACCCTGTTAAGGGAGAAAACCACAGGGTGATTAACCCAAGAATTATTCTTTGTTAGAAGAATAAGAAAAACAAAAATGGCACTTGCCAATTAGGGCTCACTGCCCGAGCACACTGCTCATAAGGAGGCTCATTGCCTACAAGAGACACACTGTCTACAAAAAGAGTGTTATACGATACTTGAACTGATTGGGAGCATCTACATATGCTGGAGTTCAGTTCCAGTTAGGCTCAGTACACTGATCTGCTACTCTTCATCTTTCCTCTTCTTTTATGCTGCTTTCCTTTCACATACCGGATCTTCCTTACTGCTTCTACTATGCTCTTCTCCTCTTATTCGCACATATCCAACAACAACAACACATCTCATAACTAAATCCATCTTGTATATATATCCGCACAAGTGATTTCATCACCTTTCTAGTTGGCACCCAGAATAGTCAAACTTTTCACAAACTCTGATCTGTTGGCTGAATCCTTGTACACCAAGTAATGCGGATCAAGCATATACTTGTAGAAGTCATCAATCATGTTGGCCAAACATAACTTATGCCTTAAGAATCTTTTCCATCATCAGCAACACATCCAGAATGATGTCTGATGTTCTGCCAGTCAGTTCTTCCTTTGTCACACTGCCAATCAGGAACCTGATACTCAAGTGATCATATCTTTTTCTTCATCTATCACCAGAGGCTAAATCCTTGGATTCTATCACTCAAGGTAGTCCTCTTGACTTACCCAAATCTGCACTTCACCAAGATACTTCCTCTGAGAGATTCGGACCTATCTGTCAGACCTTACTGACTGCTCTGTTCCTGCTTACCGGACCTCAATACTTTGCAATCTGTCTTCTGGTAAAGACTCATTATGTCCTGCGGATATGTGGGCTAACCTTTGTTGCCATCAATGACAACATTCATGAATCCATATAGTGTCTCTTGCCAACAGAAGGAGAATTGCTCAAAATTCAAATGAATATTGTCTAATTTCAAAGATTGAACCTAAGACAATGAATGAAGCTTGCAATGATGAAAATTGGTCAAAAGCAATGGAGGAAGAACTAATGCAAATTGAGAAAAATCATACTTGGGATCTTGTTCCTAGACCTAAAAACAAGAATGTGATTGGAACCAAATGGGTCTTCCGGAACAAACTGAATGAAGCTGGTGAAGTAATCAGAAATAAAGCTAGATTGGTCTGCAAGGGTTACTCTCAGATTGAAGGAGTTGATTTTGAAGAGACTTTTGTTCTAGTGGCAAGAATTGAAGCAGTCAGATTATTTCTTGCATTTGCTGCCTTCAAGGATTTCAAGGTGTATCAGATGGATGTCAAATCTGCCTTCCTAAATGGTAACTTGGAAGAAGAGGTGTACATTGAGCAACCAGATGGATTTCAATTGTCTAATCATGATGACATGGTCTGCAAATTGAAAAAGGCATTGTATGGACTGAAGCAAGCTCCAAGAGCATGGTATGAAAGATTGGACAAGCATCTCTTGAAGATTGGTTTCAACAAAGGTACTACTGACAGCAATTTGTATTTCAAAATTGATCATCAAAATATCTTAATTGTTGAAGTATTTGTTGATGATATTATTTTCGGAGGAAGAGATAGTATGTGCAAAATTTTTGTAAATCAAATGAAAAGTGAATTTGAGATGTCCATGCTTGGAGAAATGAATTTCTTTTTGGGTCTATAAATTATTCAAACTAAGAAAGGAATCTTCATTTCTTAGTCAAAATATGTGAAAGAATTGTTGAGGAAATTTGGGATGGAAGACTCAAAGCCTATGAACTCTCCAATGGCAACCGGATGCAAGTTGAGCAAAGATGATGAATCTCCCAAGGTTGATCAGACACAATATAGGTCTATGATTGGAGGACTGTTGTATCTCACTCAAACTAGACCAGATATTATGTAGGCTGTTGGTCTTGTTGCTAGATTTCAAGCTGATCCTAGAGAATCTCATGTTATGGCAATCAAGAGGATTTTTAGATATCTAAAGGGGACAGTTGAGTATGGGTTGTGGTATCCCAGAGACCATGATTTCTCTTTTCATGCATATACAGATGCTGATTGGGTAGAAGATGTGGATGACCGGAAGAGTACCAGTGGTGGAGCATTCTTCTTGGGGAAGAGATTGGTTTCTTAGTTAAGCAAGAAACAAGAAGCAATATCTCTATCCACTACAGAAGCAGAATATATTGCTGCAGTAGAAAGTTGTACTCAAGTTTTGTGGATGAAACAGATGTTAAGAGACATCAAAGTAGAGTATGAGGAGCCCATCACAATTTTCTGTGATAATTCAAGTGCTATAAACATATCCAAGAATCCGGTGTTGCATTCAAAGACCAAGCATATATCCATTAAGTTTCACTTTTTGAGAGAGCAAGTGAACAAGAATGAAGTCAGATTGGAGTTTGTGCCTTCAAAAGATCAGATTGTAGACATCCTTACTAAACCTCTACCTAAGGACTCTTTCGAGTATCTCAGGGAGAAGTTAGGGGTTATTGCCCCTCTGGTGGTGAACTAAGGTGCACTGATGTGCATCAGTCTGGTGGATTTCACAGTGTGGTCCGGACTGATGATGAAAAGCTGCTACTTAGGGGGAGCAACAGGCATGGTTATGAGGTAGTGGAATTGCAAGTATGCGCCCTTTGCCATTGATGTCAAAGGGGGAGAGAGGACATGTGAAAAACAAGTGGGTGCTGATCAAAGGGGGAGCAATAAAGGAAGAGAAGACATGTGAATGGATGTTGTTGTTAGGGGGTTTGTGACAGTAAGGAGACTTTCTTGTCATGATGGTTAAAACAATTTTTCACATCATATGTTGCCATTAATGACAAAGGGGGAGATTGTTACAAGTATGGGCCTAACTAGTGTTGTCATTGATGTCAACATACTCCTGTTACATTAATGATAAGGTTTGGATGAATTGTGTGCTGAGGATATTGAGAGAATTGGTCTCAATCAGAAACAGTGAAGAACAGTGATGACATAAGGCAAAAGTCCAAGATAGGATGAGGATAAGAGGATGCGGATTAAAGGGTTTGGAGATATGTGTCTTAAGATGTTTCAGTAGAGATTTTAGAGGTCCGCATGAAGATATGAAGAAGTTATGACAGTTCAAGTGAAATCGGTTCTGACAGATGTTCAGTGATGACAGAGTGATACAGATAGGTCCGGTGAGATCCAGAAATGCATTCTCCAGTTTTACAGATTTGAGGAAGTGTTGGTGAAGTTTGTGCAGTGTCTCAACTCGATTGGTTCATGGTTTGAAGGTCCAGAAGTATCTATTCCTTTGTGACAGTAATGGCAGACTGTGTTCTTGAGGTTTCGGATGAAGGAGAGAAGGATTTCAGTAAGTAGAGGATGTGTAGATGTTCTTGGTGTTTCAAGGCAAGTTCGTGGAGGTCCTTGGATCGTGCTTAGTTCATGTTTATGGTCTACATTAGAATTAGAGTCCTAGAAATAAAGAATAACTTCTAGATGTTGGTGTTCCTTCTGTAACTGGCTGACCAGATGAATTTTACACCTTGTGGATGTTCTTGTGGATGTGTGCTGACTTAGATGTTTGTTCCTAAGTTGATGTCATGTATAAATAAGGGATTGCGGAGTCATTTCAAGGTGTGACTTGTGGAGATGAGTGTGTGGTAGTAAGGAGAAGAGAGAAAAATAAAGCAGAAGGTTTGGGCTTAAATGGAACTGACTCAAGCATGGTGAAGATGCTATCTTCTAGTTCAAGTATGTGATAATCATTCTTTTCTAGATAGTGTGTCTCTTGTAGGCAGTGAGCCTCTTATGAGTAGTGTGCTCAGGCAGTGAGCCCTAATTGGCATGTGCCATTTTTGTTCCTTCTATTCTTCTAACAGAGAATACAATCTTGGGTTAATCACCCCGTGGTTTTTCCCTTAACCGGGTTTTCCACGTCAAAATCTTGGTGTCTCTTGTGTTAATGTGTTATCTGCTCTTGATTAAATGCATTAAGTTTCATGTTTGATTTATTGTTATACTACTAAGTGAATTTAAGTGTTGAAAGTAAAGAAAGTTTTGGACAACTAATTCACCCCCCCTCTTAGTTGTCTGCTCTAAATCTAACAGGTTGAAATAAAGAATACTGATTAACATGAAATTGAAATACAAAATCAACAAATTGAATGCAGAGCAGGAAAAGAGAAACCTAACACCGAAAGATGGGGCAAAAACTCCAAGACACTACAATGTTGCTAGGATGTTTGTGTAGTGCACTAGAGTCCTAGTAACAACAAAACTCAAAAAGGCCATACAGTACAGCTTTGTATAAACCTGTAGCAGCACCCAATGTGCATGAGTGATTGAAATGACTTCCTAGAAATAACATTTAACCCAAAATACACATAAATGAGGCATTTAACATAAAGAAGAGAATAAATGAGAGATAAGGGAATAGAGAGAAAATTCCCATGTGTTTGATCTCTTTTCACAACCTACACAATACACAAACTAGAAAAATCGTTGAGTTGTTTTAGGGGTTTTCCTCAGTCAAACCCCCATTTTGGTGTTCCAATCTCCACGAAAGAACAAATGAAATAAAATAGAAAAGTCTAGTGTGTGCTCTTATCCTACATGCATCTAGGAATTTATAGTAGTGACAACAAGATAAATCTATAAGTATTATCCCTAGTCTATGGGGAAATACCCTAGTGTGTGTGAAATCAAGCGGGTGGTGGTCTACACTAGGATTTTGCCGAATAGAATTGTAGAAACAAATGATAAATAAGATCTGCAATGTTAATCAAAATGAAAGCAAGAACAATATTACCAGCGTAATTGTGGAAGAAAAAGAGAGAATAAACTCTTTGGAGGAGTCAATCAAAGTGTAGTAGTTCCTTGAAAAAACTTTAGAATAGAGTCATTTCAATAGCATGTAGCTTCAACAAGCTCAACAATGGAGGTTCTTGTGAAGCCAAAACATTGCTAAGAGAGCTAGATTAAGAGAGACTGGGAGAGAGACTCCAAAATTAGTTTTGCGTAAGGGTTTTCTTGGGAAGCTAAAGGGGTAAATTCAAATGTTGAAGGTGTTTCTCTGATAACCGAGCATTATAGCAGGCAATTGGGTGGGAAAACAAGATTCTTTTTATTTTTTGAGACTTTCAGGACTCTAGCACGTTGCTAGGACATCCTAGCAACGTTGTAGCGTCCTCCAAAAATCACATGAAATTTAACATGTGTTCCCAAGTTAGTGAGAGGAATTAGAATCAAGTCATGAATCTTGGCAATCTGGTGAAGGAAAAAGGTTAAGGCTAGGCCCAAATGATCCCTACAACATGCTAAGGGAATGGACACTGAAGCAAGCCCAAAACATAGCATGAAATTGCAAGGTATGCAAATTTCTACGCTACAGAATCACATTTAGATGAGTTAAAGAAAAATGTTGCTTCCAATACATAGGCTACTATTGAGGATTTATCCATCCCAAAGAAGCCTATCAAAAAAGATTATTCTCTCTTAGAATTGTAGTTGACTTAGAAGCTATCAAAGAATACATTTTAATTGTTGTTCACAAATCCAAACTAGATGCTCCTACAATCTTTGGCATCTTCAGCTACATCTAGGTAGAAAAAATCTGTTATTCATACCAATGAAGCTTTAGGAGCTTCTAGAGGTCTTTCACTGCCTAGTTTGAAGAGCATATTAAAACATTGAGATCCTCAACTCTGTGCATTAGGTTGCTTTAAGATTTCTAGTAAGAGGAACCAACACCTCCTTCAGCTTCATTAACATTTATGCCCCTAACTATCCTGCTTTGAAAAAACAATGCTAGGAATCTCTTTTGGAGTATGTGGAAATTGTAAAAACCTAAAATTTAATTTTGGGTATGATTTCAACCTTGTTTTAAAATTCTCTTAAAAAGGAAGGTTGTAGAATAAGGTACCTACCCTAACAAAGGATTTGTTGAAGACATTATGGCTTCCTCTAACCTCCTTGATATTTCTTATATCAAGAGGAAATACACTTGGACCAACAAATATTTAACACACAATTTATCACTAAAAGATGACAAATTCTTAGTCTGTGATGACCTCCTTGTTTCTATCCCAAATCTATTCTCTACAAGTCTTCCCAACACCATTTCTAATCATAAACTCATTTTTCTCTCCTCTAGTGTGGTTATACCACTTGGGCCTATTCCTTTACGATTTAATCTTTTTTGGTGTTCTAATGATTCATTTTCCTCCTTAGTGGAATCCTATTGGAACAATTTCTTCCCTTCTCTTAATCTTCAGGAAAGATGGAAAACTGAGATTTGTGGGCTCAAACTTGGCTCAAGAAACACAACCACAATTAGTTAAGGAAGAGGAAGGCTATTGAGATTCAATTAGATAAGACTTCATTGATATTAAAGGTCTTAATGAGGAAAAAACTCAAGGTTAGGAGGATTTGTCCCAGAAAATTAGAGAATGCTACGAACCCCAAGATTTGTCAATTAGTTCATGTCGGCATTGACTACATACAGACCTACAAGACCTCCAACAAGTAGATGACAACTCACTCTTGCCATGCAACAAAAGATAACATCAGTGCTATATCCTTGAGATGACTCCACTTAACATTGCATACACATGGAAGAGGAGGAACATACTAGTTATGTCCCACAAAAGATCTATTAGTTTCAGAATAGCATACAATATATGTCATGATTTACACATGACTAGGTTGTACTAGCATGGTGGAATCTAAACTAATCCTACAACTAACAAGAGAGAAGACTAAATAAAGATGTTTGGCCCCTCACCAATCAAATTGGTGCCCACTCCATTGAGCAATGAGTCACAATTGGGAAAGATGATGAAGACACACCTGCAAATCAACACTAGAACAAAGCTTCCACATGCATACAAACTCACAAAATAAATAAACTTGTAAATGAACATTCTTAGTGATCCCAAATAGATCAACAATATCCCACATGTAGCAAAGATAGACCATTATAAAATAGTTTGTAGTGAATTATAATGATGCAACATTAATCTACACTTCATTACATTAGACCAATAATGTGGCAAGAGAGAACCAATGACTAGGTCTAAAGATTCCCTTCAAACATTACAACCTACCATGGAGACATTCATTTATATGAAAAACCCTTCTAGACTAACCCTTCCCTCAATTTGTAGACATATTTCATCATTTATAGAGCTAGGTGGTCATCATTTGATGTCTTAGAAAACCTTGAGACACTTATAGTTCAAAAATTAGTTCAAAAACCAACCTTTGTTACAACTTCAAATCTTATATTTATAGCATTTCATATTCAAGCAACTTGCAACTTGTTGGGACTCGCAAGATCTTCTACAAATCAAGATATTAAACACAAGAAGATATACCAAATCCTTTGAAATCCACCTTGAAACAAGTGTGTGGCAAGAAAAATGTGTTTCCTACTCAAAATTGATAGATTGGCACTTGCATGTAGACTAGCAGTGGTTAGAATTTTAATTGCAACATTAGTGGTAATTGATTGATCTTCTTCATCTTTCACTAAAATACACATGGATCCATGCCCTTGGGATGAGCAAGGATATTTTGGTGGAATAATTGTGTTTGTACAATTGCAGGGGGTCAAATTTGGCCATTAATGGCATCCCAAGAAGTTTAGGAGAGTGGGTGAAGTGTTTAGTACATTTGAAAGAATTTGATGCAGAATTGAAGGTCAAACATGGACATGTCCATGGGAAGTTGGAAATTTGGCAACGAGAAGTGTAAAGGGAAACAAAAATGTAGGGAATCAGGATTTGAAAGGATAAAGGGAAGAGTGGAAGAAGTCCATGAGTCCATGTGAGGTCTGCAAAAGTGAACTTGAAGGGGTGTGGGAATATATTAATATCTAGAAGTTATGGATGTTCAAAAGTTAGGAAGAGTCTTGCAAGAGTAAAAATAGATGAATATGAATGATTTTGGATATGGGAGGAATGTGGAAATTCAAGGGTGATTGGGAATTGGGGATCTTTGGAAAAGTGGAAGAAATCCACATGAAACCCACAAGTCTACAAAGAGTAGTTAAAGGTTAAATGGGCTTGAAGATGTCCAAGTTATAAGGGGAGGTTAGACTAAAAAGGAAGATGAAAGATAGGTAGTGGAATCCCTTAAAACATAAGTCATTCAAATGTTATGGGAAATGTGGGTTCCAACTAGATATCTAGTCTTCAAAGTAAAATGGAAGAAGGCCACAATTCCTTGAAAAGTCCACAAAAAGCACAAAGTTATAGGAAGAAAAGGGAAAAGAGGAAAAGTGGAGGATGGAAGAAGTTCCCACAAGTTTCACAATCCTACAAAACAACATAAAATGAATAAATACTCCCCAAACTTAGATTTTTTTTACAACTTGGGCATATGGCTTAAGTGTGAGGGGAAGCAAAGCACTACACCAAACACATAATTTGACTAAGGGGGCCTATTGAAGGAATTTTTATACCGGTAATCATTAATGGGAAATGTAGGCCAAAGAAACAAGGGGGAGACATGATTTAAGCAAATTTACAAATTTTGACGCTTATGAAAACAGGCTCTAACATTGGCTCTAGTTGGCAATGTGTGTCTCTTGTAAGCACAATGAGAATCCAACTATCTCTGAGAGGTAGACCAAAAAATAAAAAAGGGACAAAGAGGGAGGAAAGACCAAACAAACCAATATATACATGGCAAGGTACAACAAGGAAGGTATGTATATACTTACAATTTATAGCCAATGACACGAAGGCACAAAAATGCTTGAGAAGGTATAGTTGTAACCAAAACTTGAAATAGTTTGCAATTCAAACCTTGGAAAGGAGATCCATGGTACAAGGCCATGGACAAACTACCACAAACCACTTGTCTCTATCATCGACAAGAAAAATGAAGTATTTGATCTCCCTCAAGCTAAAATTGTACTCACCACCCAGCTACATCAAATGATATTTCTTACATGCATGCACTACCATGGGAACAATGCTGTGGGAATGAATACCAACTCTATTGTTAGAGTCACCACTACAAGTCAACCATAAATAGTAGGTGCATGACCCTTGCCATGCCTCAATACCATAAACATCATGCATGTTCATATTAGCATAGAGTAAATTAGAAGAAACCAAGTCAACAACAATACATGTGGATGAAAGTAGACATCCACGATCAATGGCCATAAGATTACTTTACTTACTAACCTCTTCATGTGAACTAAGCCAAAAAGAGAACACCTCCAATTCACATGAAAAAGAAAAGTATACTTGACTGCAACCTTGATTAGCACAATGAAGAATATCATGATTCATTCTAAACTAGAGTGCCTCAAGTGTGGGTATGTCATCAAGTTAAGCTATAACATGATAATCTTGAAGTTCATACATGTATTACAACTCAAAACCACTTTTACTTTTATGCTAGACCCACACAAAAGTTTCCAAATTTGGTTCATCACCATCATCCATAGCATTAGAAACTTGATCTACATCATAAAGGAAAGCTTCATAGTCACTAGTGTTCACATCAAGCTCTTAGATGTCATGTGGCCAACATACACCATTGTCACACATGTTGATGTACTTCTCAATGTTTGAATCATAAGCATGATTCAAGACACAATTCAAACCATCAATACAAAATTCAACATCATGAGACATTTCTAGTGAAGAACCAAGCTCTTCAAATTTCCCCTCTATTTTAGGCTTATTTTGGCAAATTGGCTATGTTACATTCACTACTGAAATTAGATTAGTAATATCTTACCTTTTCTTCCTTATTCACTTTAACAATATCTACCTACACCATTCTTGTACCATAATTAGCATGGGAGAGACAACATATCTTTCACCAAAGAAATAGACTGTCATATACATTCACATGATCACGATCATCACAATCAACAAGGGCAAGGTCTTCAAATTCAAAATTAATGTATACACCATCATTTAAATTAGGAGTTTCATCACTAAATATAAGCACATTTGTTTAACCCTCATGTGAATAGACATGTGGAGAAAGGTTACATTAGTTCCCTCATCATCATTAATAAGAACAAAGGAGAGAAATATATCAAACAAGAAACTAATTTCTTGTTCATCCTTGTCATCACATGCATATACATGTCATAATCAGCCTCACGTGATGACTCTTTTACTTTCACATGTGTTATCATGTTTCTTTTACTTTCCTAGTAAATTGTATGATTGATCCAAGTAATATGAGAAGGCATGTTACATATGGTATCAGAGCAAACCAAGTTCAACACATCGACCTAGGAGCTCACTACAAGAAAACTTGTCAACATTAAGCAGTTAGCTAATATTTGAAATTGGTTTTATGCCAAAATGGCATAGAGGTGAACCACAAAAATTGCCAAAAATTCTATTCCCTAGCACTTACCTAAAATAGAGATTAAGAAAGAACCTATTGAGGAACCAAAACTCAAAGAGCACATTAACTATGTTGATGGTACTTGGCTAGAGGATTCTAAAACTTTGGTGAACACTCTTAGGCATATACATTTAGAAAGGAAACAATGCCTTAATTTGGCCAAGAAACTTAATGTTTCTACTTGTATAATTAAGCCAAATAAACCTTCTTCCTGTCATGACATGCCATTTGGATGTGGCTGTGACACACCTATATTAGGAAAATAAGTGTTGGAGGAGTACCTGCGTGTACACCCACCCTCCAAGTTTGTTTTAGTAGATTCTGATGGGGAAGAAGAACCTAAGGAATATCCTTTAGCTAAGAATGATATGTAGTCTTGTCATGTTATTTACCTAAATAAGGATGTAATTGTACCCAAAATAAACTATAATAAGATAAGATTGTTTTTGCACAAGTTTGAGTTTGTGAATTAATTTTTGAATTTTGAACTAATGAGATGCATTATTTCTGAATTCTAATTTATTACATATGGATATAAATATTAGGTGTGATATTGAGTGTCATCATGGTTTGAACTTGAACAAATCTTGAAGATAGTCAAGGAGAGTCGAATCCTTCTGGAAATCCAATGGCTAAGTTGGATCAGATTCTGACCATGCTGAATGAAACCAAGGAAAGACTTGGTAATTTAGAGTAGGAGGTTAGGGGTCAAGGTAGATCCGAAGAAGGAAATGATGATTCTCATTAGAGAGATGATGATTATGCTCATGAAACCAATGTTCACAGTAAACAAAGGATGAATAATGATAAGACTCAAGAAGAAAAGAGGAGTATACTTGCCTCTACGCTATCTAGAGACATGAAGAAAGTCACATCGTCTAAGTTTGATGGGATAGAAAGTGGTGATGCTGCTGAAGCTTGGTTGATAGAGATGGAGAAGTATTTTGAGATCTAAAATTACTCTGAGATAACCAAGGCTATGTGGGGTGCTTTTCAGATGACAAGAGAAGCATCCATGTGGTGGATGAATAAGAAGATGGAATTGAGGTTAAATTCTTTGAGCCTAACCTAGGATCAATTTATGGCCTTATTTTGTCAAAGGTGGTTACCGCAGCTTTTCTTTGACCAAAAGTTAACCAATTTTTAGAATCTACGTCAAGGGGATATGCTAGTGGCAGAATATTGGGGCAAGTTCACCCGTCTCCTGAAGTATGTTCCACAATATCAGAAGATGAAAGGTTCAGAATCAAGAAATTTATCATGGGTTTGAATGCCCAAATAGGTGGAGAAGTGGATATGCATGGTCCTACCATTATGGATCAAGTTTTAGAGTAAGCAATCATGCAAGAGCAAAAGTTGACAATTTCTACATGTACTGCGAGAAGAATCGCAAAAGGTTTAATAAGACACCAACTTCTTAGCCTTTTAAGAAAAGGAATGACCAGCAAGATGTGGTTAAGAAAAGTGACAAGGGCTCCAAACATAAGAGGAATAGACCTAGAGATGAAAAGAAGAACAATAATAATGTTTGAAGGAATGATAATAATAATTCAAGTAAACTTGCTGAGAAGAGAGGACCCACTGGAGGATGTGTAATGAAGGAAAAGAGGGTTGATGGGTTTGATAAATAGTTTAGTTAGGTCCTCCTTTCACTCAATACATTCAAGGACATTTAACCAAGTTGAATCACAACTTATGCAAGAGGACTCAACTATCAGGCTGGCTGCCACTTGGAATGATAGGGAAATTTGGAATTTGTTAAGTGATTTATTGATTCTTAGCCTGATTAAGCCTAAAATCATAATTATACAAAATTGTAAACAAACGGATGAAACCTTATAAATCCTTCTATAGAAATAGACTAAATACAAATAAGATACATACCAGATTTCAAGTTTTGAAATATGAAAAAGTCAGGAGCAAAAGAGTGGGCACCCAAGCTCTTTTGAGCTATTTCTGACCTTTTTCATCAGATCATGATTACTTACAATCTGCAACAGTCCTCTGCAACTCCACTCTTCGAGATTTGATACCTGTCACCTACAATCACAAGAGAGGGGTTGGGGGTTGTGGTATTTAGGATCTTGCCTCAGTCAAGCCCCGAAATGGCATTCAAGCCTTCCGACACCGTTGTTAGATAGAGAGTGTGTGTCCTTGTAGGATAGAGGTAAAAACAATGATAAAAATGATAGATTGAATCATAAATAGATATCACCTTGGAGGTGTAGCTCTCATGGGGATGAAGCTCTTTCATGCCATGAGAAGATGAAGCCAAATCTGCAATAACAAACACAATAACAACACAATGAATGCCTTGAATTCTCTAAAATCACAAGTTTGCCAAAATCTCAAAATCATCTTCTAGTTTACAAATGAAGTCCTAAACATGATTAGTCCTAAACATGATTATATATGCATTCTCACTACAAATTTCATAATTCAAACTCAAGATGTTGGCAATAGAAACCTTTAACAGTAACTTTACCGATATTGAAATTTGGGACCCCGCCAAAATAGGGTAAGGGCATGGGATCCCAAATCCAAGGGCCTATTTTGAGTTAGGATTAAGTTAGATATGTCCCCTAAGTCCCATTTGTCATGGGTTTTGAGGCATTTTAGACCTCAAGATTCATTTCTAACATGCATGATGAAAATTAAGGGACCCAAGAGCTAAACTTAGGACATTTTACGACATAACATTTAGGCCCCACTTTAATGTATGATCTTATGACCCATACATGCATTAAGGGATGGTAAAAAATACAACAAACATGCTAGGCACTTGAAGCTAATGCATACTCAAAGATTGAGGAACTATTTCTAGCTCCCAGTCTCAGGTTAGCATTAGAAAAACACATTGTAGACACACAAAACACAATGAAGACTGTAACAGGCACGCAAGACATAGAGAAGACAGTAACAAGCATGTAAGACATGGAGAAGATAGTATTGGATACATGCAGAACAACATGAATACATTGATATAACATTTTCATTTTCATATATATAAATCTATAGAAATAAAAATTGCAACACAAAACCCCAAGAATGTAGGGGAGACTCATTGCCACACCCTTTACACTACACCAAGGGGAGAAAACACGCCATACAAAACCAAAGTGTAGTGGAGACTCATTGCCACACCCTTTACACTACATGAGGTGGAAAACACATGGAAGACACACATGAGACATGAGCATCGTATAGCATGCCATAGACATACTATACATCTTAAACACAACAAACAAGGCAAAGGAAAGAACTTATTGCTAAGTCCCACCATCTCAAATGCACTGTAGACACACTTGACAGTTGGGCTTATGCCACAACAACTACCAAAGACATGCTTAAGGGAGGATAGTCTCAAGATCCAACCCCACCTCCGTAGAGGACCTTTGAAATAAAAGGATGTGCACTAGCTCAAGAGATACACCATCCCACCTCCACAGAGGGCTTTTGAATAAAAGAATATGCACTAGCTCAAGAGATACGTTATCCCGCCTCTACAGAGGGCTTCTTTGTGTAACGTTAGAAATTGTCCTCTTGTATGGAATGGTACAATTTCCCTCAGTTTAGCTCCTCACTCTTGGTGACCTCTCAACCTTTTCTTTTTTGGCCTTCCCAAAACCCTGATTGACTTAGTCTAGGAGCATTTTATTCACTTTTTGAGGTAACTGATTGATAGAACCCAGAAAGAGATATGAGATTAGGGTCCCTTAGACCCCCAAAAATGCAGATCTGAGCTGAAATTGGGGGCTTGCACTTGGGCGCCCATGCCCTAGTCCTCCTTGGTTTCACAGGATTTGAATTTTGGTGGGGTGTCGGTTCCCGCTGAGTGCCTCGGGATTCTGTTTTCAAATTCTCAGTTTTCACGCAATATCAAGACGTTATTTCAAAATTTGAATTCCCTAAAGATACATATAAAAAGACATTTGCAATTCATTTTATCACACACAATTCTTATGCAAGCTTGATGCCAAAACTCTTCTGCAATTGCCATTGAAGACTAGCGACTTGTTTTTTAGCTATTCGAAGTATTCTTTATTTTCTATCTTGGAGACTATGGATGAAGATTAGGAATCAAGATCTTGAGTCTATCTTGCTCTTCCTAGGGTTTGTACACCCTTTGCATGATCGGGAGAAGGGTTGAAGCCTCCAACAGCAAGCTTGGAGATCCTCCGCAAACATTGCTGATTCACCTTCTTGTTCATGCAAGTCTTCATTTATCTCCTCTCCTTGAGGTGAAGTATGTGTTTATTGATGCAAAGAAAGTTGTTGATCTTCTCTTGATTGAGATATCTAGGATTTGATTTTTTTGCATACACACATTTTTAGTTTTGCACACACTTCTGCAAATCTTTTCCTTTGGCTATTGTTGAGGTAGGAATATCGAAAATAGGGCTTGGCTGAGGCAAGCTCCTATATAGCCACAACAATTTCCTTCTTTTGTATGTGCAGATCATGTTTCACAAGTTTCAGTGAAAAGAAGCTACAGGAAGAAGGATATTGCGAGTACAGTCACGACAGACTTTTAGATTTTTGGATTCTGAGACTTACAGGACATTGGAGCGGGTGCCCTAGTCCAACCAAATGTTTCCTCTAAGATCTGGAAGCCATTTCGCAGCCTTTGACACCATGTGCAGAAGATTTCCCTATTTTGGAACTTTTAAGACATTGAAGCAGGCTCCCTAGTCTAGGTAGCACTCAAAATATGGGTACTGTGTCTCTGAAACCCCTCCTTTGCACTTCTATGATTAGTTTTATCAAATACTTCATCAGTTTCTGTATATTGTTGATTTGACGCATAATTAGGGTTTTTCTTGGTTGGAAGTACAACACTTGATAAAATCTTGATTAGGGCCTTAGGTTTTACAACCACGCGAGCATCAAAGGGAGGAAAAAGTGATTAGAAGCTTGTTCCAAGCTCTATCCTTATCTCCCCAATGCTTAGTGGCAAGAAATGGCAATATTTAACCTAGTAAACAAACTATCATTTTTCACCCTAAACATTTTGGTGAACCCAACCTTTAAAGAATTTGCATCCTTTTAAACTTTAGATTTGAAGTTCTAAAGCATAATTGGATTGGAAAACCCCTTTAGTGAAATTTGCATATGTTAGATTGTGATTACATTCTTTATCGTTTCATTAAAAGAGTTGGAAATTATCATTTATTGTTTGATATTGTATTTCATTTGCAAAGGCCATCATTGTGCATTTAAATCTTGGTTTAAATAGAGCATGTTAGAATGTTGGATTATTTTTTGCAATATTTTCATGCTTATGATGAGCTATTTAGTCGTGATGACTTTGATATGTTAGATGAAGCCCTTGAGGACTTTATCTCGATTGAACATTCCACTACGGCCTCTAAGTCATCACTATTTCAAAGATTTGTAAATGCAATTTATGTTCCTAAACATAAAGAAGAGATGGAAAAATTGAAAATTGTGGTCACTCTATGTGCAAATGTGGTTCAACCACCTTCTAAACTTGTGCTTGTTGTTAAAGGTCTTTCATCCTCTTCTCAATTTCCTGATCACATTTATGATTATGCAAAACAAATAGCGAAACAAGACTTACCAAATAATCATAATGTGGTTGCTCATGCGTATAACACTCAGAATAATAAATAAAGTAAGTACACAACAAATAAATGTTCTGATATCTTTACCAGCTTCTCAACCTATGCTTCCTCAAGCACCTCATTTAACATACAAAGGTGGTAAAGACTATGATCTTGTAGATCAGCTCCGTGCTACTCCTGCAAAGATATCTCTTTGGGAACTTATACAAACTTCACCTACTTACCATGGAATGCTACAAGAAGCTTTACAAAAGGTTATTGTTCCTCCTACTATTAAACCAAATGATGTTGTCTCTTTACTAGATTCTATGCACACAACAAAAATAGATATTTTGTTTCAACAACATGAGTTACCATCTCTCAAGGTTCAGAAGCAGTATGATCCTTTGGTCATCTTTATTACGATCAACAAAACATTGGTTAAGAGAGTTATGATTGATAATGGGTTAGCCCTTAATGTTTGTGGTATTGATTTATTGCACAAGGTTAAAGTTGATATATCTGCTGTCAAACCAGAATCATTAAGTATCCATGGATTTGATAATGTTGGATGACAATCTGTGGGCACTATAACTTTACCTATACAAGTTGGACCTGTGATGCTACCTACCTTGATTCATGTGATGCCTTGTTCTCTATCTTATAACATGATTTTAGATAGACCTTGGATACATGCACTAGGAGCAGTTCCTTCTACTTTACACTGCTTGATAAAGTTTATATTTAAAGAAAAATTGCATACTATCCATTCAGATCTTGAACCTGATAATTGCTTGC
Source organism: Cunninghamia lanceolata (assembly GCA_027924645.1). NCBI lineage: Eukaryota > Viridiplantae > Streptophyta > Pinopsida > Cupressales > Cupressaceae > Cunninghamia > Cunninghamia lanceolata. The sequence continues at coordinate 2,509,836 of BSBN01000391.1, read as the reverse complement.
AAATGGAAGTGCATAAGCATGTTGTTGGTCCTAAGATTTTAAATAATCTGAAAGCTGAATTGTCAGCTCCTCTTGCCTTTAAAAATGTTATGCAAGAGCCCAAGCAATCAAATGCATTTGTTGGTGATGACTAGGGTTTGTTAGATTTTGCATCCTCCTCCACAGGAGAATATAAACTTAAAAACCTGGTCCCTGAAACAATAAATATTGCATCGATCACATCACATGCTTTGAAGGATAAACATAAGACTTCTTTGTTGACAAATAAAGACAACACTCTAAGTTATACTACTGATTATGAGACATATGAAGCTCCACCTTCCTCGAAAGAAATGGTCTCTCTTATGGCAGAGGATTTTGAATCCTTTACAAAAATTGTGACTATGTAGGTAATGGTTGTGGCATAAATCAACAAGGAATCAAAGTCCCTATAGAATCCTCTTCCCAACATTACTCAAGTGGTATTGGATACAATCCTTTTAAGAAATATAAAGCCCACAAACACCCTACTCTAAATGTGAACACCATATCAATACTTAGTTTGATATTCCCTGAGATGATTGACACCAATTGTCCTCTAGGGTCACTTCCGTTAGATATGTTTATCGTGGATGAAGCGATAATGGATTTCTTAGGTGCCTATGATGGCATTCCTCATTATCACCACAAACATGGCCTACCTTATTGTTTGAACAATGATGCATACTTTGGAAAGACTAAGTACGAGCACAATAACTGATATAGTAGAGCATAGCAAAGAACTTAAGGAACAATTACAATCCTACAATCCCCCTGACCACAATACTCTCCTTAACGGAAAGACTATTGATGTCATTAAGGATAAGGATAATGCTGAAAAAGTTATCCCTATTGGTGATTATTTAAATGTGGAAGAAAAAGAAGAAATGACTAAACTGTTGAGTGAATTCTCAAAATTATTTGCTTGGAATTACTCAGACACGCTTGGTATAGATCCTCAGATTGTAATGCATAACATCATGTTGAAACTAGATGTTAAACCTTTCAAACAAAAGATTCGCAAGATGAACCCTAAGATCGCTTTGCTTGTTAAAGCTGAAATAGAAAAACTCTTACAAGCTAGTTTTATTCAACCTATCATTTACTCTCCGTGGATCTCGAATATTGTTGCCATTGCTAAACCAAATGGTTGTATAAGAATGTGCATAGATTTCCAAGATTTAAATTTGGCATCTTTAAAAGATGATTTTCTGTTTCCTAATATCGATATGATTGTTGATTCCATAGTCGAACATGAATTGTTATCCTTTATGGATGGATTTTCGGGATATAATCAAATCCTTATAAATCCTCTTGATCAATACAAAATAGCCTTCATAACATCTTGGGGTACATTTTGTTGGGTAGTCATGCTGTTTGGACTTAAGAATGCAGGAGCTACTTACCAATGTGCGATGACTCTTATATTTGATGAATATATGCACAATATTCTAGAAGATTATGTTGACGACATCCTAGTGAAATCTATCCATCGTAAGGATCATGTGATGAATCTTCAACAAATATTTGAGCACATATGAAAATATAATATGTAATTGAATCCTTGAAAGTGTGTTTTTGGCATGGATAGTGGAAAGTTACTCGGATTTATCATTTCAAATTGAGGTATAGAAGTTGACACGAAAAAGATAGATGCAATTGTTAACATGCCAATACCTACGAACATATCTCAAATTCATAGTTTGCAGGGAAAGATACAGGCCATTCGTCGATTTGTGTCACAACTTGTGGATAGAACTCGCCCCTTTACACAACTACTGAAGAAAGATTCCCGCTTTCAATGGAATTCTGAAAGTCAAAAAGCTTTCAATGATCTAAAGGATTACTTAGCTAATCCGCCTGTTTTGCAACCCATTGTTTCAGATAAACCATTTAGACTATTATACATTTCAGCATCTAACAATGCCGTAGCAGCTTTGTTAGCGCAGCATAATACTGAAGGCAAAGAATGCATTGTCTATTACATCAGTCATACTTTGCTTGATTATGAAGTGTGATACATAGTCATAGAGAAGCATTTCCTAGCTTTAGTGTTTGCCAAAAGATTAGACATTACCTCTTAAATGTTGAAGTGCACATCATGGTAAAATTTGACCCTTTGAAACATCTCTTTGCAAGAATAGATTTATCGAGTCATCTTGCTAAATGGGTTATGTTATTAACATAATTCGATCTTAAATTTATTTCACAAAAAATGATTAAAGGGAAAGTGATAGATGATCAGTTAGCTAAAGCTCCCTCACCCTTTTCTATACAAAATGTCAGTGCTTTTCCTGATGAACAGATTCTAACAATCTCTATGGATGAAAAGTGGGAGTTATACTTTGACAGATCAAAATATCGAACTGGCTCCAGGGCTGGTGTTATATTAGTACCTGCCATTGGTAAGTTGATCCCCTTATCTTACCGCTTAGATTTCTTGTGCACAAACAATATAGCTAAATACAAATCTCTTATATTTGAACTTCGTGCAGCCTTGGCCCTGAATATCATAAACATTACAATATACGAAGATTCTCAGTTAATTGTTAAACAAATAATGGGATTGTATCAAATGAAGCATGATAAGTTATCTCAGTATCGTGAGTTTGCATTATCTCTCTTAAGATAATTCACATCATATTCAATCGATACCATTCCTAGGAAAGATAACCGTCATGTGGATGCAATGGCAAGCACAGCTTCCCTTATATCCCCTGATGGTTCTCCTGAAGAATTTACCTTCATTGTTCATAATCTTAAGACACCGGTAATTGAAAGTCCTTAGTTGCGAATTCAGAACTCTATGGCAATACATACACTAATGAATGGTTCTCCTACATAATCAACTATCTACATGATGAAACCATTCCAGACTTGACGTCTAAGAATGTCTGACTATGTTTATGCAAACTAGCAGCACAATACATTATATTATCGAATGTCTTGTATCAACGAAGTTATAATGGTGTTTTACTCTAATGTTTAAGTAATGTAGAGATTCTGATAGCTCAATAATAAGCTCACTCTGGTGCTTGTGGATGACATTTCGGTGGAAAATCGTTGGTGCAAAAATTGTTACGTATGGGGTACTATTGGCAGCATATGGAACAAGATTCCTTCGCTTATGTCAAGAGATGCCCGCAATGTCAACAACATAAACACCTCATCAATGCTCCTGCTCAAGAGCTTTGTGCCCAGGTGTCACCTTGGCCATTTTCTATCTGGGGCTTGGATCTTGTTGGTAATATTTCCCCGCCCTCCTCTCAAGGACATACATTCATAATTACTGCTACTAATTATTTTACAAAATGGGTCGAAGTGGTCCCTTTGCAATCCATGACCGCTGATGTAATATGTCGATTCATACAAGATAACATAATTTCTTGATTTAGAACACCTTCCTCCTTAGTTTCAGACAATGGTACGCCATTTAAGAACAAGGATGTGAAGAAGTTCCTCAAAAAATATCATATACAACATCACTTCTCTATGCCTTATTACCCTCAATCCAACGACCAAGCAGAAGCCTCAAACAAGGTTATTAGACAGATTCTAAGGAAAACTATTAATAAACATCAAAAAGATTGGCATACACAATTATCCTATGCCTCATGGGCTTACAGAACAAGTATTCAAATAGCTACTGGTAACACACCATATAATCTTGTCTATGGCACAGACGCGATAATGCCCTTGGAATTAGAAATTCCTTCCTTGTGAATTTCCCTAAGAGACATCATGGATGATGACATAGAATGAGAGAAAAGGTTACAAGAACTTGAGATGCTTGATGAAAGATGCATTAACGCTCTTGAACATCTCAAGGCTTATCAAAAAGGAATACAACGGGCCTATAATGTGCAAGTCATACAATGTTTATTTAATGTTTGAGACATGGTTCTTTATGAAAATGAAAGCAATATAAACGCACCACATGGTGAAAAAGGTAAGTTTAGCCCTAATTGGCTTGGACCGTATATCATCACTAAAACCTTTGGATCTGGAGCATATAAATTATCCGATGAGTAAGGTACGCCACTTAAAGAACCTATTAATGTAGTGCACCTCAAAAGATTTTATGCTTAAAGATCTAATGTTAAAATGTTTCTAAGCTAGATTTGTTTTGTCTTAATTCATTTTGCATTATATCCTTGTTCAGTTAGTCATTGTCGCATCATGTTTAAGTAGCCATCGCTTAGATCACTTTTGTATTAACTGAATATAGCATGAAAGTTAAAGTTGTGTAAAATAATTAATCATTGTGTTGGTTACAACATGTTCTTTTTTAGAATTGTTAGTATATCACAATAGCATTAATTATAGCATTTAGACATCATCACTAGTTGCATTTTACAAAAATCACATGTGATAGATCAAAAGCCATTACACATAGGTAAAAAGAAGTAAACATCATATATATCAGTTTCATGTATACATTTGAATTGATTATCCCTCGAAACAAAATGGGATGTCATAGAGCCTAAAGGCTAGGAATCACATAGCTAAGCCTTGATCGCCCGTACCCTCAGGCCTTCATGGTGTGCGAGTGATAGAAGCCTAACCATGTGTGGCTACGGATTGCAAATGACTCCTAGAGACACTTCACAATCATAACCCCCTGATCTCGCCTCTCATCTCTATCATCTTCTCATGTGCCTCCTGATACATCCTCTGGTATCAGTCTCTCTCAGCCTAAGCACTATCTCTGTCATCTCTTACCTACTGGACCTCCCACAGAAAGAACTCACTGACAGCTGGCTCTCTCTTGATGTAGGAATGGCTACTATCTGCTCTCGCTGTGCCTTGAGCTCAACCTCGGTGCACTCAGCTCTCTATCAAAACTCCTCTCTCTCTCATGTAGAATGCTCTAACATAGCCTCTATAGTAGTCCTATATCTAGTGATAGGCATAAATAATTCAACATGCCACCTAGCGGATGATCGTGGCATATGATCTACCTACACCCGTTGCACTGAAGCATCTGTCGGTAACATGTCTCCTATGACGCGACTCACAAAGTCTCACCATGCATCTGTCCCAACTGCAAGATAGAGAGTGAGATAGATGTTAGACTCACATATAAAAATCATAAATAAGAAACTATCCAAAGCACAAAACTAATAAACCAAACCTACCTAGATCTCCATCTCACCAGGATGGATCTCAGATCACTGACGGTGTGACAAGCTCTACTGTCTGATCTACAGTTGGGGGAATAGACATACTACTCTCCCCTCACTCTGACTGACTGGGCCTCGCATCGTCTATAGGAGCATGACCACGAGCCCTAGACCATGGTCTCGGCCCTATCTCCTCGTCAGTGTCTACCTCCTGTTGGTTCTGTCACAATCTTGCCCTAAAGACGTACTGTGATGGGACCTCCTCAGACTCATCCTCATCCTTCTCCATATCCTCCTTGAGATCATAGTATCCCGTGAAGTCACTGACATCATCCTCCACCCTTGTGTCACTAGCATGACCTAGCCAAGGTCGGGCATCTCCTGTAGGGTGCTTGGGTGGAAAGATAGGTGCAAGCTGTGCGGTGTGCCACCAGGTCTGATATGCTCAGGTACACCCAACATCATCTGCACTTAATACTGGCTCTACATCCTTAGGACCCTTGTCATCACTAAGTAGTATGTCTACTATAGTCATCCGTCAGACAATATTGGCTTTGACTGCACTCTGAGCTGCATGTGCATAGCTCGGATGAACTGCATAAACATCTTGTACCTGTCCAAATTATCGTGCCACCCTATCAAAGTAGAACTAAGGTACAATGTAATTGAGGTGACCGGCCATTAGCCAACCCCTCTACATCTAATCTAACTACCTCTTCTCACTAGGCCATCTGATGTAGCCACGATACAGTCTCCAGACGATGTCACTAGGCTGCAATCTGTTAAATACCACTCTCTAGAATAATAGATTGCCATGCCTCCAACACCTGACTAGTGGGTAGGCATAGATGCACAGATGTGTGAATTCTGCCTCTATGGGATAACCCATTGGTCATGTGCACCTGATGTGCTCAAGGGCCCAAACATATAATAATGTGCAAACTATCAGACTTTGCATCTTGTAGTGGACATATCGCCCTAAGTTGCGAGATCGGTGCACAAGCATACTGTGCCCCCATGCGTAGATAGTCTAATGCTCCTCCACCGCTTTGATGTATGAATGAGACCCCCATGAAGGTGAGTGCCTCATCCGTCTGGTGCAATAGCTAGTGTGACTGTGATAATCATGATCCTCCGTAGTAAGGGAATGTCTCTACATCCTTGCTCTAGTAACTAGAGCTGAATATGTCCTCGCTCTGCCTATGACATAGTGCAACCCAAACAATATAGCTGACTCTCCCGAGTATACTCCTCTGAGCAATGTCCAACAACCCTCACTGTCTCTCCTTGAATAAGCAGTCGAAGGATCCTAAATACATCCTCTAGTGTGATAGTAATCTTGCTAGTCGGTATATAGAATGTGGATGTATCCACATCCCATCTCTCCATCAATGCCATAAGCATCGGGCAATGGAATCTAATTGTGGGCATCTCAAACACCCACCATAGGCCCACTATCTGTAAGTGCTCTCTCTCTGTGATAGTCAAATCACTAGCGTGATCTTACAGAAGTGCCATCAGATGACCGCCTGTGTGCTCACGCAACTCAAGGACATCCTGTAGATCAAAAAGAAAGCAAGAATATCAGAATCCCCGCTAGAAACCAAAATATGCTATGAAAGACTGAATAGAGTGTCTATGCCTAGGATTGTGTCCTCTATGGACTAGGCCACCCTAGGAAGACTAGGGCACCCTAGAGGGACACTCGCGCTCCTATGAGACTAGGGCACCCCAGAGAGACTTTAGCACCCTAGGTGGACCAGGGCGTCCCTGTCTGGGAACCCTGTCCACCTTCCCTCTATGGCACAGACATCGATAAACATAAAAAGCAAAAACATGATGAAAGACAACAGAAGGATGGAATCAGGACCCTACCTCGGCCTCGAATCATCTCTTCGCCACTCGGGCTTAGAGCATCTCTAGTCATGGTGGATGGTATGGATGTCGGCTCGGCATGGTTGTTCTCCTTCTCTCCCCCTCTGCAATAACAAGAAACAAGAATGAGTTAAGTGGTAAGTGACAACTCCCTTTTACATAAAGTAAGTGAGTGAGAAATCCTATCCCTAAATAGGTGCAAAAGTGTGCTCTTTTCTCTTGAGCCCTTTTCTTGAGCTATCGAACTCTGATTTCAGTGCTGTTTATTGCATTGGAATCTTGGTTCCACTCTCATTCTTACCCAATGTGTTATGTCTAAGTGTTGTTTCTTCAAATGACCCTCATAACACATTTCCCTTGAAATTGACGCACATGGATATCTCCTTATTTCTACTCTCAAACTAAGCAAGCAGAAACAAGGGGGGCATATATCTCCCTCGATTTCCTCCCTCACCACGTCTCATCATTCGACCCCCTTAGCATTTTTGATACCGACTCATTGGTGGTGGTTGCAGGTTGATTTGATTTTGATTTTTCTGACAAGTGTTCCTTTGCAGGATGCAGTTCCTAACTTTGTGGTCTTGCAAGATTACAGACTTGGGGGATTCTTCCTTCTCAGCGACAATGATTCGGCTTCCTCTACAATATCCTTTTGGGTATCCTTTTCATGATTGATGTATTTACTTTCCTTTAGTTGCATATGCATGTAGTGTCATATGGCCACTAAAGTGGGGGCTAAATGTAATGTCATAAATTTTCCTCCTATATGGAATGGTACAATTTCCCTCAGTTTAGCTCCTCACTCTTGGTGACCTCTCAATCTTTTCTTTTTCAGCCTTCCTAAAACCATGATTGACTTAGTCTAGGAGCAGTTTATTCACTTTTTGAGGTAACTGATTGATAGAACCTGAAAAGAGATTTGAGATTAGGGTCCCTTGGACCCCCAAAAATATAGATCTAAGCCAAAATTAGGGGCTTGGACTTGGGTACCCGCGCCCTAGTCCTCCCCGGTTTCACAAGATTTTGAATTTTGGCAGGGTGTTGGTTCCCGCCGAGTGCCTTGGGATTTTGTTTTCAAATTCTCAGTTTTAGCGCAATATCAAGGCATTTTCAAAATTTGAATTCCCTTAATCTAGATATAAAAAGACATTTGCAATTCATTTTATCACACACAATTCTTATGCAAGATTGATGCCAAAACTCTGTTGTAATTGCCATTAAAGACCAATGACTTGTTGAAGCTATTCAAAGTATCCTTTATTTGCTATCTTGGAGATTATGGATGAAGATTAGGAATCACGATCTTGAGTCTATCTTGCTCTTCTTAGGGTTTGTACACCCTTTGCATGATCGGGAGAAGGGTTGAAGCCTCCAACAGTAAGCTTGGAGATCCTCCACGGACATTGTTGATTCACCTTCTTGTTCATGCAAGTCTTCATTTATCTCCTCTCCTTGAGGTGAAGTTGTATGTGTTTATTGATAGAAAGCAAGTTGTTGATCTTCCCTTGATTGAGACATCTAGGATTTGATTTTTCTACATACACACATTGTTAGGTTTGCACAAAATTCTACAAATCTTTTCCTTTGGCTATTGTTGAGGTAGGAATACTGAAGACCGGGCTTGACTAAGGCAAGCTTCTATATAGCCACAACAATTTCCTTCTTTTCTATGTGTAGATTGTGTTTTGCAGGTTCTGGCAAAAGGAAGCTACAGGAAGAAGGATATTGTGGGTACAATCATGACAGACTTTTAGATTTTGGATTCTGAGACTTGCGGGGCATTGGAGTGGGCACCCTAGTCCAACTAGGTGTTTCCTTCGAGATCTGGAAGCCATTTGGCAGCCTCTGACACCTTGTGCAAAAGATTTCCTTGTTCAGGAACTTTTAGGACATTGGAGCGGGCGCCCTAGTCTAGGTAGCCCTCAAAATCTAGGTACTGTGTCTTTGAAACCCCTCCTCTGCACTTTGGTGATCAATTTTATCATATACTTCGTCAATTTCTATATATTGTTGATTTGAGGCATAATTAGGGTTTTTCTTGGTTAGAAGTACAACACTTGATAAAATCTTGATTAGGGCCTTAGGTTTTACAACCACACGAGCATCAAAGGGAGGTAAAAGTGATTAGAAGCTTGTTCCAAGTTCGATGCTTGTCTCCCAATGCTTAGTGGCAAGAAATGGTAGTATTTAACCTAGTAAACAAACTATCATTTTTCACCCTAAACACTTTGATTGCAATATAGATTAAGATGTGCACTCACATTGGAGATACAACATCTCGCTTTCGCAAAAGGCTTACAAACATGCTTCATTAGTACCAAAATCATTAGATAGCTTACCTTATATATGCTACCACCTTAAGGTGGTTGATAGCATATATCGATATCAAGCAAGTTAAGGTAGAGAGAAAACACACAAGGGAACATGAGCCTTCGTAAAGCCCTTGTCCCCAAAGGTGACCTGTGCTTACGATCACCGAATGTTCCCACAAAAACATCTTAATCTAAGCAAAAAATGAAATCTATGCATGAAAACAAAGAAGCTAAGGCTACACATATGGGTTCAAATCCAAGTATAGCCATTGGTCTTATACTTTAGGCATCTCAGAACCGAGTGTAACAATAAGATGAGATACAAAACAATCAAAGTGCACGAAGAAGATGTATTGTTATGATTTGTTAGAAAAGATAAGACAACATCAATATTACATAGAGTGATTCTAGTAGCCAAGTGTCAAATATATAAATCAACCCCGTCTTCATGTATGGACTAGGTCCATTTTTGCTTGCTTGCTGAAGGGATATGTGGTCCGTATCAGTTAGTTGTTTATTTTTCATCATCTATTGACTAGATAGAATCACTAGAAGAAGGTAACAATAAAATGAGAGAGGAGAACAAGTACTTTAGATAAAATCACATAGGAGGATGCCCCCAGGTCATCAACTGCAATGCTATGCACCTAAGACACAACACACAACATTAAAATAGAGGAGAGGCAATATAGAAGAATGATGAAACAAATAAAAGAATGATCACAATAGAGGCAGTCTCTCGATATCCTTGACCTTACAAGAGTATCAAGGGTCATCCAAGGAGGCCTAAACAACACATAAGACATCACAGGGGAACACAACACAAGAGTGAAGGTCACATAAATGGGCAAAGTATGCTATGACAAAGGTGACCACCAAGGTTAGAAATAATTACCTATTGCACAACCAAACTAGCAGTTGTCGACAATCAAATCATCATCTTCCCAATCTCAAATATCAGAGGAAAGATGTACATAAGGTATAATAGCCCAAATTTTATCTTTATCCTTAATCTCTTTTTCTTTAAGTTTTTATTTTTTGGTTCAATGTTAGATGGTGGAATGTTTTCTTGTGGGTATGTGTAGGATCATCGCGGGCCAAACAGTGGCAATAGGAAAAAAATTGCATTTTTACTTAGACAAATTCATGACTTGGCAAAGTTTGACTTTCATATGTTTTGAAATGGATATCTAAAAACGGATATTTGTTTCTTGAAATCCAAAATGGATATCTGTTTTGAGCAAGCCAAAACTGATATCCACTTCCCTTCCCCCAATTTAGTGTACGTATATATTACTTGCCCAATTCTACATGAGGTATACCAAATATAAACCACGTACACATGATTGAATGTTTGCTGATTACTAATTTATCCTTTAATTATTAATTTATTTACACTACCAAGCATGGTATTCATTCATGAAAAAATTTAAGAGTGTTTCAATTTGTGAAGGATTCTAATGATTGTTAATAACACCTCCCTATATAGAGAGGATATATATAACTATTTGAGCTTCATTATAACAATCTTCTTCTTCATACACTTCATATTAGCTAGACCTAGAACTATTATATAAATTATATGAAAGGGAAGACCTAGGAAAACCATTAGGCCAAAGATTCAAAACACATTGAAACTAAGAAAGTGCACTTCATACAAATGTACATTCTTGTATGAAAGCAACTTTATGTCACTAAGAGAAGAAATAACATGTATGTTCCTTAAACCTCATGCCCTAAATTGCTTTACCCAATCCTTCATATGATTTGATTCATGATACATGGTTTGAGAAGGATGCACATGATATACCCTTACCATCTAGTGATTTTATTATGAATGATACTTTATGTGGTGAAGCTACACCTTTGTTAATCCTTCATGACATTGTTATTCCTTGTGATGATGATGATACTTCATGTGATATGTTAGGACATAATGTAAAGTTAACATGTCATGAAATCTCTTGGAAGGGTAAGCATGGACTATAAGAACATTAAACTAGTTGGATCTGTTAAGCTCGCCATTTATGAAAGAACCTTAAAGGTTAACCTTAATTAGGTAAGGTTATGTTTCAGTGTGGTTTGTATATCAAAAAATTTGGATTTACAAATGGAAATGATCAAACAATGAAATACATAACCTAAACCCAAATAATTCAATACCTCGAAGATGCAAGATGAGCTCAATTGATTGATCGATTTGTTGTGTTGATTGCTCGATTCCGCAACATAACATTGATAGAGAGATAGATGATGGATGGTTGATGGTGCAAGCTAGAAGAATGATTTTGGTAGAATGAGGATACTTGAAGAATAGATGCCTCCCTCTTTCCTCCTATTGTCTCCTAATGTCTCCTCTAATCTCCTCTCTAATCTCTTTTTTCCTCCCCTCTAATGGCTTGTAGATGGCTTGATTTATAGGCTTGGCTTGGTTCAAATGGATGGCTATGATCAATTAGGGCTTTAGATGAAATGGATGGATAGGATTAAGTTAGGTTTCCTTGCACATTAAGAAATTGTAGTCAATTGACATGTGGCAAGGGAAGATAAGGCTTAGGTGTGCTTGTGTAGATAAATACTAAAATTAGGTCCCATTAGTTGTACATGTGAAAGATACAAGTTGTACTAAAACACATGATTGAATGGACAAGTGTTGGAATGTGGTGAAAGGTGAGGACTTAATTCAAATAAAATATTTGAATTAGTTGTGATATAGTTGGAAAATAATTAAATAAATAAAATTTATTTAATTAATAGAGTAGATGAATAGGATGGGATAAGATATGATGTGGAAATTAATTAAATAAATAAAATTTATTTAATTAATTACCTAAGTGGGATTAGGATATGATTGGGATATTAATTAAATAAATAAAATTTATTTTAATTAATTGGCTTAATGGATTAGGGAAATTAGGACAAAATGCTACAAGATGTCTAGGATAATGTTGTTAACTAGGTGTTGCTAGACATGGACAAAGTTGGGACAATTTTGGGTGTCTACATTTTGCCCCTCTTTGAGATGATGTTTGAGGCGATGAGCTTTATGTTGAGTAACATCATTTCAAAGAAGTTAAGGTATGGATAGAGGAAAATGATATGGAGATAGGATGATGATGCCCCCTCGAGAGGATAGGCGGGTTGGGCAAACATGGGTATGCTCTCGAAAAGAAATGGTTTGGCTATAAAAGAAAGATAAGGGGATAGATAGAAGAAATGATGGTGCGTTATGCTGCAATGAAAGTGAGCAACCATTATGTTTGATATAGCACTAGACGTTATGCACCAAGGTATAAGGACCAAGGTGACGATGTGTCTCGTGCCCCAACATAATACAACCTTGTCAAACGTATGAGGAAGTAAACTTAGAGCATTGAGTCCTAATGCACAAAAGGTATGATATGACCTTAGATGCAAAGGATAATGTAAAAATCTATTCCAACATACACAAGATATGACTATTAGCTGGAAATGATACTGATGTGATACAAATGCAAGATAAAATGATAACACACACAAGCAAGCAAGCAAGCATGCACAAATGATACAAAAACAAACAAGGTATTGCCCCTGTCAAGCTGTAAACCAATGATTGATTGTTTGATTGTTTTGTTGATAGTGTTGTCATTATGGGGAAAGCTATATCCCTAGATCAACACAAGGTTGTTTGCTGAGTTGGTTGGCTGGTTGGTTGATTGCTTTGGCTTACAGCAAGGCTAGGATCAAGACCATGGATTGCATTTGGATAACTTGGCTTGATTGAGTAACTTGATTGGTATGGATTAAGGATGGGCTTGCATTTGGAACATTGCTATGAATAATTTGAGTTGATTTGATTTTTTTGGATTTTTTTGAGGAATATTTGATTTTTTTGTGAAGTTTTTGAAATGTTTTGGAAAACGTCAATGGATTTACAATTTGGGTAGCCTTTGTGCTTGATACCAATGATAAGGGAGAAAACCAAGTCTAGGTGCAAAGGATGGGCTCATAGTAAATGTGATGGAAAGATCATGATATATGGATGGGATGGAAGGTTCATGAGAGTTGGATGGATAGATAAGAGAGGATAGGCGATATAAGGGATGGATGCATGCCTCATGATAAACGGATAGGTAGGCTATAGTGGAAAGCTCATGATAAACAGATGGGGATAAGCTATAAGATGGAAAGCTCGTGATAAGGATATGCCATAGTGGATGGATCATAAGAGAGCTACGATGTGATCTCTAAAGGCTATGTTGCATAGGAAGAACTTGCCCCATTCTAGGTGGTAATGCTTAAGATTTTGTATGATAAAATTCATGACCAAGGGATGACATGATGGATTTTACATGATGCTTATGATGATAGGATGACATGATGGATTGGTTTAAATGGGATGGATGAATGGTCAATGGATAGGACTTGGTTTGGAAAGAAGGTATGCCAAGAAAGATCCAAACATGTTTCAACATTTTGCCCCTATGTCTTCTTCAAAATTAAAAGGCAGAATGATGGATAAATGGGTTCAATAGGATAGGCATGTTTATGTAATGGCTAAGGATGGTAGGATGTAGCAAGATAGGATAAGATAGGATGAAAATGATAGGTTGGAAATGATAAGATGGATGAGACAATGTGCCCCCAAGTGTAAGTGACATAGAAGATCAACCTACACATGACGCCTGTTTGCCAGGTTTTCATCATGGTACTTATCCAAGGCACCTGTTTACCAGGTTTTCACCATTGGACAAAGGGATTTCTCTTTACTATTTTTTTTTCTTTTTTTTTTGTGATTTTTTAGATGGAATGACAATTACACATGGTGCCTGTTTGCTAGGTTTTCACGATGGTAATGGATAGGAGGGACTCAAGTGTCTAGTTCAATGGATGTTGTTAGTCCCATTGGATATGGATGTCATCACATGGACCATGTTGTTATGGTCATAGATGTTGATAAGGGATTGCATGGATGGGAGATGGATTAGCTAGATAGTGGATGAGGAAATGGATTATGAAAGGTTCATGGAAGGATAGATGGATGGGGATAGTGGATTATGATGTGGATTATATAGGCTTATGGAATGAAGATGGATGAAAAGTTTATGCCAAAGCATGGACCATAGGGTTAGTATGGGGGAGATATGTAGGATAATGGATGGAAGATGCGGAGATGTAGTTATGTGGAGGTGTTGCAGAGTGGAAGGGAACCATGACCAACGGTTGCACACACCGTGATAAACATTGAAGCTTTTGATGGGATGGTGGTGTAGGAAGCAATGGAGATGTTTTCTTAGGGGATGGTTGATGAAGTGATTTAGGTACCCACATATATTTAGCATTTTTAGTGCTTTTGATTTGCTTGTGGGATTTTTGATGGGAATGGAAGTTTTGGATGGAAGTAGGCTTTTGGATGGATATAGGTGGTTGGGATTCTTGTGATGTGGATGAGGATGCCTCATTCTCTTTGCTAGCTATTTGCTTAGGAACCCAAACCATTTTTCTTTTGGGCTTTGCATTTGGAGGTAAGGGTTTAGATGCCTGCTTAGATGAACTTTGCTTTGAGTTTGATTCTTTATGTCCTAAGGTATGAAGACCTTTAGGATTTTTGGTAGGATTTTTAGCTTTATAGGTAGAGGCATCAAAATTTTTTCTTTCGAATCCCATGGGTTGGGTGGAGTGGATGGAATGATTGGAAGCTTTATGCTTAGGCAATGTGTGCTTTCGTTGGTCATGATTAGGGATGTAAGGATACTTATGAATGATAGGTATGTTACGTGTTGGAAGCAATGGTGGCAAGGTGGATGGAGGGATATTTGGAGTTGGTAAAAGTGAAGGCAAAGTGGATGGTGGAAGGTTAGGAGTTGGAAGTAATGGAGGTAAAGTGGATGGTGGGAGGTGTATGGTCACATGCTTTTGACATTTATAAGTTGGTGGAGGTGGAATGGCTAGATATGTTTTGGGTAGATGATGGGGGGTGCGATGGAAAGTGGTAGGTTTAGGATGCATGAAGGTATTACCAACATATTGGCCTTGTTTACCTTGGGGTGTGTATCCAAGGCCATATGAGCATGGAGGGATCTTGACATCGTTTGGCTTCAAAATACCTTGTTCATAAAGGCCTAGGCCTTTGCCTTGGTAGTTCATGTTTTGGAGTATGCGATGGACAATGGGACTAGATGTGTTTTGGGAACTAGACTTGAGTTCTTTATTGGATGGAGAAGGTGAAGTGGAGGACAAAGGTTGTTTTTGTCCTAAGGAAAAATACTCATGGATGAAGGTGGATAAACCCATTGGATATGGTGGTGGACTTGAAATGGAATCGATGGTAGATGGGGATGAAGGATCATTAGGATCTTGATTAGCATTGTGTTCACTAAGATCCAAGCTATTTGTTTGATCTTCTATGATTATGTGTTCTTGAAAGGCACATGTCTCATTATGACAAGTGGATGTTTGCTCATTATGGATAGGGCTAGATGGAGGATGACTAGGAGCAATTTGGATATCTTGCTCATGGATGGTTATAAGATTATGGATACGATCAATGTGCTTTTGAATAGGTTCTTCATCATAGATATCATCTTGATCATGAGATAGATAAAGTTACCTAAGGATAAATCTAACTATACTAACATTTTAATAACCATGAGAGCTAGGACTAACAATTAGACTAAAAACTTGACAAACAATACAACTTGGACACATATAGGGCTTGGAAAATGGAAAAGAATATAATTAAATGTGGAAAACAGTAAAAAAGTGGTATTAGTTGCACCTATATAGAGAAGTGGTTTACAGGTTTAGGGGTTAGGGGAATTATTTAGGGTTTAGAGGTTTAGGGTTGCTAAGGTTTAGGGGTTTGGGGTTTACGGTTTAAACATAGATAGAGAGAGGGGATTGATAGAGTTTGGGAGAGATAGAGGAGACAGAGGGGAGAGATAGGAAGATAGAGAGTGAGAGACATGTCCAGAGACATAGAGAGAGAGATTGAGAGGTAGAGGGTTGCTTGGGTTTAGGGGCATTATTTAGGGTTTAGGGTTTTGGGGTGAGGGGTTAAGGTTTAGAGGTTTAGGGTTTAGAGAGAGATAAAGGACCAATAGGGAGATATAGAGGAGTCCAAGAGGAGAGATAGGGAGATAAAGAGTGAGGGACATGGCAAGAGACATAGGGAGAGAGATTGAGAGGTAGAGGGACCAAGGTGATAGGGAGATAGGGGAGAGATAGGGAGATAGTGGTTTATGGTTACTTGGGTTTAGGGTTTAGGGGTTTGGGGTTTAGGGTTTATCAATTTAGGGTTTCTCAGGTTTAGGGGTTAGGGTTTAGAGGCATTATAATTTAGGGTTTAGGATTTATTTTTTAGGGGTTAGGGGTTAGGTTTAGAGGTTTAGGTTTTAAAGAGAGAGAGGAATGATAGGGAGATATAGAGGAGTCTGAGGGGAGAGATAGGGAGATAAAGAGTGAGAGACATGGCCAGAGACATAGGGAGAGAGATTGAGAGGTAGAGGGACAAAGGTGATAGGGAGATAGGGGAGAGATAGGGAGATAGTGGTTTAGGGTTACTTGGGTTTAGGGTTTAGGGGTTTGGGGTTTAGGGTTTAGGGTTTCTCAGGTTTAGGGGTTAGGGTTTAGGGGTATTATTTAGGGTTTAGGGTTTAAATTGTTTAGGGGTTAGGGGTTAGGTTTAGAGGTTTAGGGTTTGGATTTAGGGTTTATAGAGAGAGAGGAATGATAGGGAGATAGAGAGAGGAGACTGAGGAGAGAGATAGGGAGATAAAGAGTGAGGCACATGGCCAGGGACATAGGGAGAGAGATCAAGAGAGGTAGAGGGATGATAGAGATAGGGAGATAGGGGAGAGATAGGGAGATAGAGGTTTAGAGTTGATTGGATTTAGGGTGTAGGGGTTTAGGGTTTCTTCATTTTGGAGATAGCTAGATAGAAAGAGAGAGGAGACAAATAGGGAGAGATAGAGGAGACAAAGGGGAGAGATAGGGAGATATAGAGTGAGTGAGATGTCTAGAGAAATAGGGAGAGGGATTGAGAGGTAGAGGGATGATAGAGATAGAGAGATAAGGGAGAGATAGGAGATAGGGTTTAGGGTTTCTCACATTTAGGGTTTAGGGGTTAAGAGTTAAGGTTTAGGGGCATTATTTATGGTTTATGGTTTAGGGGTTAAGGTTTAGAGGTTTAGGGTTTAGTGTTTAGAGAGAGAGGAGCAATCGGGAGATATAGAGTGAGGGACATGGCCAAAGCATAGGGATAGAGATTGAGAGGTAGAGGAATGATAGTGATGGGAAGATAGTGAGATAGGGAGATAGAGAGATAGAGGTTTAGGGTTTCTTAGGTTTAGTGTTTAGGATTTAGGGTTTAGGATTTAGAGGCTTATGGTTTCTCAGGTTTAGGGTTTAGGGGTTAGGAAATAGGGGTTAGGGATTAGGAGTTAGGGTTTAGGGGTTAGGTTTAATCATGCGTTAGTATAGGTTGTGGAGTGAGAAAGGGGTGGTATGGGTATGGTTGAATGGAGTAATGAGGTGATTTAATTGGTGGTGACCTAGGTGAAGTGATGGGTAAGGTGTCTTATGTGGGATTGCTAGAAAGTGTGATTGGTAATGGTGGGGATAGATAAATGTCATCTTCTAAGGGTTCAAAGGTGAGGAAAGTGTAAGATGGGCATATGGGATAATCCATGGTTTAATTATTATTCAAGGGAGTCTCCTTATATAATGATTATCAATGATGGTGTCAATAGGGGGAATGGAGTCTATGGATGTAGGTGTCAGAATGTGATTTATGACATTGAGATTACAGTATTAGATGAATAATGGAAAGTACTTGGGCACCTGTCTAGTGATGGAAGGAGCCACATGATCAAATGATGTTTGGGGAAGGGCTTTTATTAGGAAAGTAAGGATTTGGGTGATGGTCTAGGGTTTAGTGGAGAAGAATTTATGGAAAATTTGGAGGTCATTAAAATTAACATCCCTCCACCTCTATCTACCTATCTCTCCCTTATCTCCCTCTCTCTATCATCCCTCCACCTCTCAATCTCTATCCCTATCTCTCTAGACATCTCACTCACTCTCTATCTCCCTATCTCTCCCTTTGTCTTCTCTATCTCCTCTCTCTCTACCTATATCTATCTCTCCCTATCTTTTGCCTCTCTCTCCCCTATCATTCCTTTATCTCCTTATCTCTCTGGACATCTCTCTCACTCTCTATCTCCCTATCTCTCCCCTTCGTCTCCTCTATCTCTTCCCATCTGTCTCCTCTCTATCTCTCTTTACCTAGCCATCTATCCCAATCTCTCTATCTCTTGCCTCTCTCTCCCTATCATTCCTATATATCCTATCTCTCCACTCTATCTTTCCCTCTCCCTTATCGACGAAGGAAATGGAAACAAGAAAACTAGGACTCCCTTTCTCAGGTTTAGGGTTTAGGGCTCAGGGGAATTATTTAGGGTTTATGGTTTAGGGGAATTATTTAGGGTTACTTGGGTTTAGGGTTTAGGGGCATTATTTAGGGTTTACAGTTGCATGTCAAAAGCAGTCTCTCTATCTCTCTAAATCCCTAAACCCTAAATAATGCCCCTAATCCCTAACCCCCTAACCCATATCTACTTCTCTCTTGTATCTACCTCTCTATAGATATCTCCCTCTCTCTATCTTGCTCTCTCTATCGACATCAATTCAATGATGTTGAGGATGTGCTAAATTGATTTGCCACCTTTAGAAAATAAATGACATCAATCCAATGATTGTCTTGCAATTTGAATAGGTATAGAAAAATGAGAGGTCGATCCTGAGTGTCACAAGTTTGATCTCAATTGTTGACACAATATCATCTAATATGTAAGTTACATGAAATGATTTGTTAGAATTTACACCAAAACTACTTGCTTTTACAATTTTTTTATGACAATTATCTATTCAAAAATGCCTTTGAAATACTATGAGATACCTTAGTATAAGTAAATCATATAAAAATCAAATATATATATCATCATAATCCTATATAAATTTTGATAGTTTATCCAAAATCTCTCCTTTCACATGATATAGTCTTTCTAAAATTTGGATTGTATTTTATAGCTAAAATGCTAAAATACTAAAATAAAAAAAATTGAAAACAATTGGGAAAAAGGAAACGGATATCCATTTTTTAAAACATAAAAAGTGAAAAAGGGTCGCGTTTTTGCAAACTCGCGGCTTGCAAAACATAGTGTCAGCTCTCAAGAACGGATATCAGAGGTGAAGAATAGATATCCGATCCAAAAAGGTAAGATCTTTTGCATTTTTTTTGTTTGTTCTGTATATTCAAGTAATTTTTTTGGTTTTTTATGCTAGGTGGGTATGTTTTATATTTTAATTAGGTAAAATGGATGCACAAAATGAAAACCCAAACCCTCCACCACTAAACCCTCCGCCTCCAACAATAGAAGAGAAAATTAAAAGAAATATTGATCAAATAAGTAGGATCATAGAAATGTATCACCACCACCCTCGATTGTCTACAATGACATCGAATTTAGAGGGAATCATTAATCATGCTCAAACCTTGTCAACCCAACATGAATCATTTAGGCAATGGCGAGAAGCCAGGAAGGCCGAATATGCTAACGGTTTGTCATATGATGAAGTGAAAGAATTAGAGATTACAAAAGCTATGTTAGCCTAATACTTTGTCAATCAGAAAACCGTATTGCATGTTGATGTCCATAAGCCCAAGTTTTCAATCAAATGGTGTATTCATGAGGGCATTAGTCAAAACTTTTGGGATCGTTGGTGGATGGTTTTTGATAAACCACCCAACAAAAATTTAGATGTACCTTTGTATTTCCTTCGTAAACTCTATGCAGAGTTTGTCATGGGTCAACATGTTAATTATTTTGATTTTAGAGAGTTTCAAGGAGTGGGTAATGGAATGCCTCAAGATAGACCTGGGGCAATGAGACAAGTATAAGGTCCCTATATTCCCTCTCCTGCTATCCCTTCTCCACCCCCAATGTAGCACTCAAACATTATTGCAAATGCAATACAACAGGGCCTTAGTGCCATACACTCTTTGACCGAGCATTTGATTATACAGACATCTCAGTTTGCACAAGCACATGATGTTGGTGATGATATTGGATCACCTAGTTCTACTAGACTGTCATTGTCCACACATGTATGTGTGCTCCATCATTGCATTTCTTGCAATTAGTTATGCTTAGGTCTTATTATGGAGAGTAGTGAGCCACCATTGAACACATTAAAGTACAATCTCCATTCACGAGATGAGGCAATGGGGTCCAGAACTCAAGCTGAGGGGTCAGGGACAAGAGTAGAATCTATCAGATCAGTGAACCATAGAGAAGGAGAAATGCATGAGCAATCTTTTATATAGGTAAAATTTAAAGTTAGAATTTATGGTCTATTCCATTTGAATATATAAACAAATTTATTAGTACTAATGTATCTAAGTGGGATAACAATTGATGACAGAGGAGGAGTTGACAGAAGTTCACCATGGAACTTTGTTTGCCATCCAATTTGGCTTGGACTTGCTAGTATAATTTGTTCTACACATCAATTTTTTTTTATGCATTTATTTCTTTGTGAGTAATTATATATTAATTTATATCTTGATATTAATTTTATTTTATAGTCAATTGAAAATGTGAATGATGTGGCATCTTTACCAATAGTCTTTTCTCAAATTCTTGATTGACCCAAGGGACTATCATTTGCAGAATGGCTTTCTCAATGCCAACAAAGGGTGGAGGTAATTTGATTGAATTGTACTTTAATTGATAATTTAGAAAACTTAAATATTTGATTATAGTCATTTAGAGTCTTACATTCTTGTCATTTTGATAATTCAGAGTCCTTCTCAATTGATGTAGGAGGCCTTGATGGTGGTATGTGCTTATTTTCTAGTAGATAAGTTTTTGTGTAGTGCACTCTAGATTGTTTGTGTGTAACACATCTAACCTTTTTAAATGTATGCATTTCCTATTTTGTTTAATAATTATATATTAATTTATTTCAATGTTACTTTGCTTTTATGTAGTCTCTTGAGAATGTGAGTGATGTGCCGCCTTTGCCATCATGCTTCACTAGGACACCTGATTGTCTTAAGAGAAAATCATTTGCAGAACGATTGTCCGAACAACAACATAGAGTCGAGGTAATTTAATTGATTTTTTCTAAATAATTGATAGTTTATCTAGTGGTCTTATAGTTGATTGTAGTGATTTAGATGTATGTTAATAAATTAAAGTTCTTAATTGTAGTAGATAAGATCTATTTACTAACTTTAACTTATTTTTATTTACCATTGAAGAGATTAATCAAATTTGTGTTTTGACCTGTTAATGCAGGAAATTTTGCCTCCATCAACTACTAGATATTCTAGTACAAAGAGGACACTTTTTGAGGATCCATCACAGATTGAGGGTCAAGTGGACTTCTAGTATTTGATGTAGCTATTTGGCATGTAGATTGTATATAGATTTTGAGACATGGCATATGCCACATTTTGTAAAAAATGTTTTGAGTTGGCATATTTGCCAAATTTTTGTATATGTCTACCATTATGGACTAGATTTTAATATATATACACCTTGATATACAATATAATTTAAATTCCTTATGTGCATGTAATGATTCTTCCCATGATGCCATACATTATGATGATAGTTCTTTAGTCTCTCATGTGGATGCTTTAATTTATTATCTTTCAAGTCCTAGTGTGCAAAGGATAGTATGGATCTAGTGATACCTTCCAATGATTTATATTTTGATACTTGTATACCTTTTACCCCTACTAAACTTATCTCTCATGCTAGAATTTCTTGTTTAGTTATGGAATCTCCAACTTTTCTTCGCATGCTTCATCATACCTTAAGAATACTAATGATGATGATGTACACATGTTTTACCTTCACATGGTGTTCCTAGTCCTTCTTTTCTATCATGTAGATCATGGTCCATTGATGATATGTTTAGCATTGAGAATGGTTTTAGATCAATAGAATCAATATGACAAAATTCCTTATATGCCCTAATCAAGCATAGTAGCTTGAAATCTAATAAGGTCACGATAGACCATTTTCATGTATTTAGTCTTTATCTTGTCAGATTTTGTAAATATGTCAAAGTCGTCATGAAAAATGTTAAAAAATGCAAAAGTATGGAAGATGAACAGTCAAGTACTCAAAATTCAATTGGAGACTGACGGTTTCCCTCAAATCATGTATAAATATGCATAAACCTTCATGGAAAAGGCATTGGAGATGTATTGAAAACATTTTGAAGATGAATTGAAGACAAGTTTGAATGAAATTAATGTCAAGAAACTCTATTTTTGCAGATTTTACTATTTTCCTACTATTTCTTTGTTTAGTACAACCCTATACAGATGTGTTAGGGCTTGAGACCAATTGTAATTGAAAGCTATTGGAATCTACTTTCTTGTGTTTCTTGTTTCATTCAATTTCATGGAGAAATAAGTAAGTTATGGTCATTTTACCAAAAACTACTCCAGACTATCAAAACCCTCATCTACGGTAACATAAAATAGATAAAATTGTATTTCTCTGGTTTTAGGTCAAGTCATGAACTCTAATGGTGGTGAAAATGCTCACTCTTATATACCTTTTCATACCCCAAGGTTGTAGATAGAAAAAATGAAGTTTGTTATTAATTCTTGATACTATAAGACTATATTCTCATGTGTTGCAGACTGTTAAGACAATAGAATAAGGGTTTGGGACTTTTGTTGACAAGTTTAGTGTTCCTAAAAAGTGGAAGTGACTTGAGAATGATGTTAGGATGCATAATGAACCCTTTGCATAGGTGTTCTTAATGGGCTAGTAGGTATAAATTTGAGCATAAAATGAAATGGATTTTTGCAAGAAAGGGAAGAAGATTAAGCAAGGGGATTAGGGTTTATGAATTCACTAGTAGGCTACCATGAAAGTGTAATAAATCCCAAACTAGGAGCAAGGGACATAAGATCCAAAGACATAAGGAGCCACTAGGATACAAAAGAATACCATGAAAGCCACAAGAAAACTAAAGACATGAACATGCACAATGTAACATGAACAAACATTGAGATTACTACGTGCAAGATCCACACATGAAGCCCTAATGTATGAGGCATCTCAAGTCAATTGTAATTTGAGGGTTACAAGGACAATGTGGGCACATTATAAACATAAAAAACTTACATCTTGGGGGGAGGTGCTAATAAGGCCAATAAGGATACTATTTCATTTGGGTGTGTGTGTGTGTGTGTATGCAAATCCCATTTATGGCTGAGTAGCTCTCTATTTACTATTATTGAACTCTTGTTGATAGGAGGTTGGCTCTACAACTATTGCAATTTGATTCATTTGCAATGATGGGGGAAGGGTTGCACAATTATTAGGTATCTACTCATGTATATGACAAGGATTTAGTCAAATGAAAAGATAAGGTGATTGCCTAATGGATGTGTATGAAACCTAGATGCCTACGAGATCATATATATATGTATGTATGTATGTATGTAAATCCTATTTATGGTCAAGTAACTCTCTATTTACTATCATTGAACTCTCATTGATAGGAGGTTGGTTCTCTGACTATTGCAATTCAATCCATTTGTAATGATGCCTCTACAGTTGAGCTGAATCCTATCTCTGCATCAAGTTAAAATCATGAAGATCACAACACCATACAATCCTCATTGGGCTGTTAAAATGCACAAAATAATCATACAAGACAGTCATTCATGAAATTACTATGCAAAGAGGGTTTATAAGTTGCATTAGGGTTTGTATAAATGATCTAATGGATTTATAAGGTTTTCAAACACCAAAATGGATGATTTATGAGTTTTGGGACTGTCACAGCCCATGTACAACTTTCCCTTTATGATTGTTAAAAAGATACACATGGCTGTCCAAAAATGCCCTTTATGACTATCCTAAAACAACATCATGTATATGTTGGCAAGAGACACTGTGTGGCTTCATCATTGTTGTCATTGATGGCAACAAGGTTTATCCCACACATCCACAGCACATAATAGGCCTTTACCAGAAGTCAGACTAAAGAGTGTTTTGGTCCGGTGAGCAAGAATAGAGCATGCAACAAGGTCCGACAATCAAGTCCAAATCTCTCAGAAGAAGTATCTCAGCAAAGTGTGGACTTAGGGAATTCAAGAGGAGTACCATGACTGCTACATTCTAGAGAGTAAGCCTCTAGTGTTGAAAGAGTGAAAAGATACGAGCACCTAAGTGTTGGATTCCTATTTGGCAGAGTAGACTGAGGAAGAACTATTCGACAGAGCATCAGACCTTAATTCGGATGAGAAATTGATGGTGATCAAGTTTATTGAGGGATCATTCATGATTGGCCAACATGATTGATGACTCCTATAACTATCTTTTTGATACGCATCACTTAGTAAGCATGGATTCAACTGATAGACTAGAGTTTGGGAAAATATTGAGTATTCTGGATGTCGACTAGAAAGATGTTGAAATCCTTTGTGCGGATATATATATATATATATATATATACCAAATGGATTTCGATGTGAAGGTGTGTGTTGTGTAATAGTATGTGCGAATAAAAATAGAGAGCAGTGTGGAAGCAGTTATCAAATCCGGTATGTGACAGAACAACAACACTAAGTAGAGAAAGAATGAAGTACAGTAGATTAGTATATTGAGCCTAACCAAAACTGAACCTTAGCATATGTGGATGCCTCTGATTAGTTCAAACACCTGGTTACTTTCTATATACCTTGTAGATAGTGAGGCTCTTGTAGGCAATGAACCTCTTGTGAGCAGTGTGCTCGGGCAGTGAGCCCTAATTGGCAAGTGCTATTTTGTACTTCTTATTCTTTTAATAGAGAATACAATCATGGGTTAGTCACCCCATGGTTTTTCCCTTAACAGGGTTTTCCACGTAAAAATCCTTGTTTTATGTGTGTTGATTTCATTTCTGCTCTCATGTTCATTTATGCTTATATGTTTTTTTACTGCACTATTATTAAAGAAGAAAAGAAAGTTAAGAAATTTAAGATAACTGATTCACCCCCCCTCTCAGTTATCTGCCTTGTTTCCAACAATTGGTATCAGAGCTAAGTTCCTCCAAATAGATCCTAACAGCTTGAGGAAGATCTGGGAATCTCAATGGATATGTATGGTATGAGGGAACAACTTTAGTCTACCCTAGATGATCTTGAGCAATCTCACTCTAAAGTCAATAACTTGAGGGAAAGACTCAAACAAGCTGATGATTTCATAAATGAACTAAAAGAGAAACTAAGTATCTCTGTGAAAAAGAGAAAGGAACTACTTCAACAATTAGCAAGTCAAAGTGAAGCCAATAATACTGATGAAGATTTGAATGAGAAGAACAAGTTATGTGAGAAGCTATCAAAAGAGGTCATTATGGTAAGACATGAAATGGAATCAAGGGTTATGAAATTCACCCAAGAAATTGAAGAGAAAAGAAAAATTGAAGATAATCTAAAACAATCTCTCAAGGAGAAGTTAGAAGACTACCACAAAATGGATAGAATAATCAAGCATCTAGAACCTGATCTTGAAGAAGCTAGAGATAATGAAGAACAACTTGAGAATCAGATAGACACTCTTAAAAGGGATCTTCAAACTGCAAATGACTACAAAGAAAAATTCAAAATAAGCTCTACTCAACTTGAAGTTCTTATTGAAATCCAAAAGAGGGTAGATGACAAGCATGGCTTGGGATATGAGAAAGGAGAAAGCTCTAGATCTGGTCAGAAGAACTCTGGATCAGGAAATCCATGGAACAGGCCTAGAAGA
Organism: Cunninghamia lanceolata; assembly: GCA_027924645.1. Lineage (NCBI taxonomy): Eukaryota > Viridiplantae > Streptophyta > Pinopsida > Cupressales > Cupressaceae > Cunninghamia > Cunninghamia lanceolata. The sequence continues at coordinate 2,483,700 of BSBN01000391.1, read as the reverse complement.
CCTCCAGTAAGGCAACCAAATGCTCAAAGATATCCATCCTTCAATGGATACTACTGCAATTGCAATAACTTCAGTTATAAAGCAAATTAGTGCAGAAGAAGAATGAATCAGACTAATTCATCATTCTCCGGATAGTGTTTTAATTGCAAAAGGTATGGTCACAAATCTTATAAATGTAGAAATGTGTAAATAAACAATTCATTCAATGGTAGATGCTTTGCATGCAATAGAATGGGACATATGGCTAATCAATGTAGATCAAAAGAATACTAGTCAAATATGCAAAGAAATGTTGTTTTCTACAATTGCAAAAGATCCGGTCATATTGCCAAATTCTGCAGAAGTAAGAATCAGGATAAAAAGGGTCCCATGCATCAAAATCAAAACCAAGACAAGGGAAAAGGAAAAGTGAATGCGGATGAAGTTCAAAGGGAGATGAACAAGATTTGGGTGAAGAGAAGTACAGAAAATGTTGGGAATGGATCTACACCAGAATCTGGTGCTGATATTCCTTCTAGAAACTAAATAGATGAGCTCTGGTTCAGGGGGAGTCACAAAGGAAAAAAAATTCCCCTAGCCAGTCAATTGGTGCCTGAAATTGGCACATGGAAAGTTTTAGATTAAAGGGTTCTCAGAGAAATATCTAAATAACCCTTGGTAAAAATATGGAAGATCAGCAAGGAGTTTTGAAGAGGTTAATCATCGAAGATAGATCCGGCTTGATAGTCATCCGATAAAAGTAGGATTCTCACAGTTAGATTCAGTATGATTCAAAATTGAAATATCTTGATTTGTAGATAAATAGGATGATTCAAGGAAGGGAGATACATTGTAAGTTATCAGTCTAAGTGCATCTCAGTGATCTAAAAAGATCTCTCTTAGAACAAGAAGAACAAGGCAACCAGAATGACTTAAGGAGTGCATTTATTGCAATATGAAATTAGGGTTTGCGCAAGGATAAAAAGGGTTCTTTTGTTCATCATTTGCACATTTGCATTCAAGAAGAAGAAAGAAGGAGCTCTGCAACAAGATTGATTCAACTCTCTTAAAGATCATCCACAGAATTTGATTCAACCAGTGATCTTTTTGGCTCATATCGTGAACCCTAGAAGCATAAAAAGGTATTTCCATTCTTGAATATCTTTCTCAATCTTTTGAAAGATGGCTACTCCAAATGTTGTTAAGATCACTGATAGGCCACGCCCTAAGTTCAAGAAACATCCTTACAAATCCCTAGAAGTTGATCCCCTAGGCACATTCTCTAGCATTCCGCATGGGGTTCTACACGTAGAAGATGTTAGGGTATACATTCACACCAACATTGAGGAATTTGGGGAATCCAAGTTGATGGATATCTATCACAAGGAATTAATAGATGAAACATTTGAACTTAAACCCCAATACAAGGCCATCCGGGATAAGCATTTTGGACATTGCATCCATTTCCCCTATTTTGTAGAAGATGAATGGGTCCAGTATGTTCTGAGCAGAATGCATGACAACTTCATGTGGTTGATGAGGCCATTTAAGATCACAAAAGATGCCATTAGGGCGGTAACTGGATTGCACTCATCCAGTGGGTTGCCTACTCTCAAATCAGTCAAAAACCAAACTATAAGTGAGGCTATCAAATCAAAATTTGACAAAAGAGCAATGACAATAGAGGATATCATAGATCTGGATATCAAATTTTCCTCTATGATTATTGGCTACAAAATATATCACTCCAGTAGGGAGAATTCTATATCTGGAACAACAATATGTTGGCAAGAGACACTATATGGATTCATGGTTGTTGTCATTGATGGCAACAAAGGTCATCCCACATATCCGCAAGTCATGGTGTGTCTCTATCGGAAGTCAGAATGAAGATTGTTGTGGTCCGGTGAACAAGAACAGAGCATGTGGCAAGGTCCGACAGATTGGTCCGGATCTCTCAAAGGAAGTGTCTTGGTGCAGTGCAGATTTGGGGAAGTTAAGAGGACTACCTTGAGTAGTATATTCCAAGGATTTAGCCTCCGGTGATGAACAAAGAAAAAGATATGAATAGTTGAGTACCGGATTCCTGAGAGACAGTGAGAACAGAGGAAGAACTGACTGACAGAGTATCAGACTATTTTCCAAATGTGTTACTGTTGATGGTAAAGGTTGTGAAGGCATGAATCATGTTTGGCCGACATGATGAATGACATCTACAAGTATATGCTTGATCCGCATTACTTGATATGCAAGGATTCAGCCGACTAGAAAGATAATGAAATCACTAGTGCGGATATATATAGAGGATGGATTTAGTTGTGAAGATTGTAATTGTGTGATGGTGTATGCGAATAAGTGTAGAACAGAGCAGAAGTAGTAAGAAAGATCCGGTATGTGAAAGGATAGCAGAATAAAGAACAGAGGAAAGATGAAGTGCAGCAGATCAGTGTACTGAGCCTAACCGGAACTAAACTCCAGCATATGTAGATGCTTCCAATCAGTTCAAGACTATGATTCTTATCACTTTGTAGACAGTGTGTCTCCTTGTAGGAAGTGGGCCTCTTTGTGAGCAGTGTGCTCGGGCAGTGAGCCCTAATTGGCAAGTGCCATTTTGTAATTCCTTATTCTTCTAACAGAGAATAATCTTTGGGTTAATCACCCCATGGTTTTCTCCCTTAACAGGGTTTCCACGTCAAAAATACTGTGTCATGTGTTTTTCATTTCATGGTAATGTTTGTTTGTTTGATTCAATGCTGCATTGATTAATAAGAAAGTTCAAAAGAAGAAATAATTAGGATAACTGATTCACCCCCCCTCTCAGTTATCAACAATTGGTATCAGAGCTAAGTTCCTCCTAATAGAGCCTAACAGCTTGAGGAAGATCTGGGAGTTCAAATGGATGCATATGGTTTAAGGGAGCAACTCAAGACTGCCCTTGAGGATCTTGAACAGTCAAATTCTGAAGTCAATGAATTAAAGGAAAGACTCAAACAGGCTGATGAATTCATGAGAGAATTAAAGGACAAATTAAGTCTCTCTATGAAAAAGAGAAAGGAGCTGCTCCAACAATTGGCAAGACAAAGTGAAGAAAGCAATACAAATGAAGAATTGACTGAGAAAACCAAGTTATGTGAAAAGTTATCAAAAGAAGTCATTATGTTAAGACATGAAATGGAATCAGGAACTATAAAGTTTACTCAAGAGATTGAAGAAAAAAGAAAAGCTGAAGACAATCTAAGACAATCTCTTAAAGAGAAATTAGAAGAATGCCACCATATGGACAGGATTATCAGACATCTTGAATCTGATCTTGAAGATGCCAAAGATAATGAAGAAAAACTTGAGGATCAAATTGTCTCTCTCAAAAGAGATCTTCAAACAGCAAATGAATATAAAGAAAAATTCAAGATAAGTTCTGCCCAACTTGAAGTACTTCTTGGAAGTCAAAAGAGGACAGATGACAAGTATGGTTTGGGATATGAGAAAGGAGAAAGCTCCGGATCCGGTCAAAAGAATTTTGGATCAGAAAATCCGAGGAATAGGCCTAGAAGACCTCTGGTAAGACAGCCCAATGCTCAAAGATATCCATCCTTCAATGGATACTGCCACAGCTGCAATCACTTTGGTCACAAAGCTAATCAGTGCAGGAAGAGAATGAATCAGACTAATTCATCCTTCTCTGGACAGTGCTTTAACTGCAAAAGGTATGGACACAAGTCTCATGAATGCAGAAATATGCAAATAAACAAATCATTCAATGGTATATGCTTTGCATGCAATAGAGTAGGTCATATGGCTAATCAATGCATATCAAGAGGTTATCAGTCAAATATGCAAAGAAATGTTATTTGCCAAATCTGTAATAGGTCCGGTCATAGTGCAAAAGTCTGCAGAAGCAAGAATCAGGACAAAAGAGGTCCGGTATACAATCAGAATCAAGACAAGGGTAAACAAAAGATGAATGTGGATGAAGTTAGGAATCAGATGAACAAGATTTGGGTGAAGAAAAGTTTAGAGAATGTAGAGGTTGGATCCGCACCAGACTCTAGTGCTGATATTTCTTCCGGAAATTAAAAAGTGAGCTCTGGCTCAGGGGGAGACTCAAAGAAAATCCTGTTCCCCCAGCCAATCAAGTGGTGCTGGATGTGACACAAGATGCGGAGTGAAGGGTTTGAAGATACCAGTCCTGAGATGATCCAGACAAGATTTCAGAGGTCCGCATGAAGATATAAAGAAGTTGTGATCGATCAAGTAAAGACCTGTTCCGGGAGATGCTCCGGAATGATAGAGGACTACAAAAGGGTCCGGAGAGATCCGGAAGTACATTATTTTACTCTGCGGACTGGACAGAATGTTTGGGATGTTCTTGTAATGTGTCATCTCGATTTATTCATGATTGAAAGATCTGCATGATGTTCATAGATCAGGACTGATTCGGGATACTCCAAGCTATCTGGACAAGGCAAACCAGAATAATATAGGTGAAGCATTTATTGCAAACAGATATTAGGGTTTGCGAAATGATATAAGGGATTCCTCAACAATCACTTGATCATTCCACATCCAAGAAGAAGCGAAAAGCGGAGCTCTGAAACAAAATTCATCAAGTTCACCGAAGATCTCCTACCGAAGTCATTACATACAGAAATCAATCCAGCTACTCCGTGCAACCGAAGACGCAAAAGGTATTTTCCACTTTCGATATCTTGCTACAAATCTTTTGAAGAAATGGCTACTCCAAATATAGTAAAAATCTCAGATAGGCGCCGACCTGAATTTAAGAAACATCCATACAAGTCATTGGAGGTAGATCCCTTAGGAGCATTTTCTAGTGTTCCTCACGGAGTTTTACACACAGAAGACATTAGGGTTTACATACATGCAAGCATTGAGGAATTTGGGGAATTCAAATTGAGAGATCTCTATCACAAACAACTGATAGACAATGCTTTTGAGCTTAAACCAGAGTATAAGGGTATCCAGAAGAAACAATTTGATCAATTCATTCATTTCCCCTGCTTTGAAGAAGATGAATGGGTCCGGTATGTACTGAGCAGGATGCATGACAACTTCCTATGGCTGGATAGACCCTACAAGATCACAAAAGAGGCAATTAGAGCAGTAACTGGTCTATACTCTTCCGGAGGGATACCTATCCTCAAATCTGTCAAAAATAACATTGTAACTGAGGCCACCAGATCAAAATTTGATAAGAGGGCAATGACCATTGAAGATATTTCTGATCCGGATATCAAGTATGCGTCCATGATAATAGGATACAAGATCTATCACTCCAGCAGGGAGAATTATGTATCCGGAACTGCAGTGTATACTGCCTATGAAATGCTAAGGAAGAATGCAGAATATGATCTCTGCGAACTGCTCTTGAGCCAATTAATGGAAAATATACAGAAAATCAAGAAGGACAAGAAGAATTCCTTTAAGTATGGTACTCTTATATTATGTCTATTCTTCTACTTCATGAATGAGCTGCCCAGATCAAGTGGATGGGCATGGCAGAATGACAAACTTGTTGCAGTCCAAATAAGAGACTATCTACATGGGCTTGGGGATGCCAAAGCAAGAAATACAGCCCTATGGGGATACTTCAAAAACTTCCAAAGCATGATGCAAGCAAGAGAAAGAATTCCCCAGTCTCTTGTTGAAAAATACAAAGACTTAGTGTGCTTTATGGTGGACACTGATCAGTGCCTAATGGAGGCAGTGGAGCCAAGGACTGTCTGGATCATGCCCATGGGGTATGAAGTGGATGAACAGATAGTGGAGCTGCATGTTCAACACATGCTAAGTCAGCCCAAAGATCCAAAGGCAGAAAGGTTTGGAACCTTTGAGGAGCTGAGTGTAAAGATCCATGTAGAACTCAGGGAACCTGAGATAAAGAGGAAGGTGAGAAAAGAAGTAGAGCATATTGCTCAAGGCCTAGGCATCTCAAAAGAGGCACTTGATGCCAGCTGGGAAAAGAGGAGAAAGGCTGAGGAAGAAAAGAAAAGTAAAGAAAGTGTTCCGGTTGAAACTTCCATCCGGACCAGATCATCAAAAAGATCTGCACCTCCCACAACCAAAAGTTCAAAACCGGAAGTCCAGGCATCCGGTAAAAGATCTAAGACAAAAGCCACAAGGGCTTATGAAAGCCAAAAGGATGAAGAGGAAACTGAGTCAGATGAGGGAGTAAAAGAAATAAAGAAGCAGAAGAAGAAAGGATCTGGGAAACCCTCCACAGGCCAAGACAAGGAAGAAGTGGTAGAGGAATTTGCTGAAAAGCCCACTTTGTCTCTAGACAATGTAGTCAAATTAGTCACTATGGATGGGAACCTTCAACTGGTGGCTGAATTCTATGATGACTACAATGAGGCAGATCAAAAGATCCTGCAAGAAGCTATAATAAGGTACTTGAACATCTACAATAAAGCTTTTATTGAGATTATCTCTGAAATCCCAAAGAGCCTAGAAATGGAATTAGAGATAAGAAAGAACAATGCCATGGCAAAAGACCTTGAGATCAGGGAACAGATAGCTATTCAGCTATATCCTTCAATTGATCACAAAACAATGAACATGGTATTCAAAGACTGCAAGGATGAATTCAGGAGCAAAGCAAGGATGAATCAACTTATGCTTGGTGAGACTGACAAGGTAGCCAAGGACACTGAAGAGATTCTCTGAAAAACCTTCAAAAGGTTTAATCTTCCTATTGTAGAGGACTTAGGTGCAGAAACAGCTGTGGACTTGGAATCATCTGCTCCGGAAGAAGTGGCCCTTGAACAGACTAACATCTCTCCTCTGGTTTCCCCTATAGTCTCCAGATCTCAAGAAGAAGAGAAACTACAGGAGAAAGAAGCAGCAGTTAAAGAAAAAGAGGTTGACAGCACCAAGGATGCAGAGAAAGAGAAGACCCCAACAGAGAAAACCACAACTGAAAGTGGTAAGAGTAAGGAAGGAGAAAAGATTCCAAAGGACAAAACTGCAGAAGAGAAGAAACATCTGTCTCCGGCAAGAGACACTGCACAAATTGTTCAAGAATTCTTGACAAAAGCCACTATAGAAATTGATGAACCGGACCTGCTAAAAGGACCATTAGATTTTGACTCTTTGTCACCAGTGCAAACAATGAAAATAGCCTCATTTGCAAATGAGAAAGTCAAAGAGAAACTACTGAAATCTCACATGAAAGACTGTGAGCTTATGGAGGTAGCATCTGGAGTGCTGGAAAAGATCATGCCATCTTTTCAAAAGGATCCCACAGCCTCCTCTTCCGGTAATCTCAAAACCTTAGTCAGCAGTGTTAGTACACATTTTGAATCTCTAGAAAAATCAGCTGAAGAAAAGGTTCGGAAGGAGTTTTTGGATAAAAGGTTCTCCGAGGTTCAGGGTTTGATCATTAATGATAGGAGAAACATGAACATTGGGATAAAGAGCTTAGAAAATGCTCTTAAGGATGGCGGTGAAATATACAAATTTTGTATCTCCTAGTCCAAGGTAACAGTGGACATTGAGAAGAAAATAAAAGCGCAAGAGGACACACTACTAAGCTTGTCTCAAAGTTTTGATCCTCTTTCTTCCTCTATAAAAAATCAAGAATGTCAGACTATTGCAGTCTTGAGTGAAATCAAGAAACTGGAGAAGGAAAGGAAAAATAGAATAAGCAGGTTGAGTGAGCTCAGGGGGTTAATTGTCCCTAAGCTAGAGGCCATGCATGAGGCCATAGCAGAAGCTCAAATCACAACCTAGACAAGTGATCCGAAAGATCTAAAAAGGGCAGATGCATTTGCATTTTTGTTGAGTGGTCACATTTCAATTTTGGATAGAATGAAGCAAAGTTGGGCTACAGAACTGATCCAACTGAAGACATCTTTTGCAGACATTCTTCAGTATATGTAAGTATGTAAATATGCGGCTATGTATAGAAAATTTTTGAAAATTTTGGTGTGCGGACCCTACCCTTTGCCATTGATGTCAAAGGGGGAGTGAGGAGCAGTGAAAAATGAGGAATCCAACTAAGGGGGAGTTCCAGAAATTGTATATAAAGATAGAGCATCAGCCAAGGGGGAGCATAGTGTAAACACTTAGTCATTTTTCACTAAGTGTTGCCATCAATGCCAAAGGGGGAGATTGTTGGCAAGAGACACTATATGGATTCATGGTTGTTGTCATTGATGGCAACAAAGGTCATCCCACATATCCGCAAGTCATGGTGTGTCTCTACCGGAAGTCAGAATGAAGATTGTTGTGGTCCGGTGAACAAGAACAGAGCATGTGGCAAGGTCCGACAGATTGGTCCGGATCTCTCAGAGGAAGTGTCTTGGTGTAGTGCGGATTTGGGGAAGTCAAGAGGACTACCTTGAGTAGTATATTCCAAGGATTTAGCCTCCGGTGATGAACAAAGAAAAAGATATGAATAGTTGAGTACCGGATTCCTGAGAGACAGTGAGAACAGAGGAAGAACTGACTGATAGAGTATCAGACTATTTTCTGGATGTGTTACTGTTGATGGTAAAGGTTGTGAAGGCATGAATCATGTTTGGCTGACATGATGAATGACATCTACAAGTATATGCTTGATCCGCATTACTTGATATGCAAGGATTCAGCCGACAGAACAGAGTTTGTGAGAAGATAGATTATTCTGGGTGCCGACTAGAAAGATAATGAAATCACTAGTGCGGATATATATAGAGGATGGATTTAGTTGTGAAGATTGTAATTGTGTGATGGTGTATGCGAATAAGTGTAGAACAGAGCAGAAGTAGTAAGAAAGATCCGGTATGTGAAAGGATAGCAGAATAAAGAACAGAGGAAAGATGAAGTGCAGCAGATCAGTGTATTGAGCCTAACCGGAACTAAACTCTAGCATATGTAGATGCTTCCAATTAGTTCAAGACTGTGATTCTTATCACTTTGTAGATAGTGTGTCCCCTTGTAGGCAGTGGGCCTCTTTGTGAGCAGTGTGCTCGGGCAGTGAGCCCTAATTGGCAAGTGCCATTTTGTAATTCCTTATTCTTCTAACAGAGAATAATCTTTGGGTTAATCACCCCGTGGTTTTCTCCCTTAACAGGGTTTCCACGTCAAAAATACTGTGTCATGTGTTTTTCATTTCATGGTAATGTTTGTTTGTTTGATTCAATGCTACATTGATTAATAAGAAAGTTCAAAAGAAGAAATAATTAGGATAACTGATTCACCCCCCCTCTCAGTTATCAACACAATATACACTGCTTATCAGATGCTAAGGGAAAATGCTGATTATGATCTTTGTGAGCTTCTCCGGAACCAACTGTTAGAGAATTTGTAAAAAATAAAGAAGGATAAGAAGAATTCTTTTAAGTACGGTGGCTTGATACTATGTCTATTCTTCCACTATATGAATGAGCTACCTAGAACTAGTGGTTGGATATGGCAAAATGACAGACCTGTTGCCATACAAATCATAGATTATATGTATGGGTTTGGTGATGCCAAGGCTCAAAGTACAGCTCTCTGGGGATATTTCAAGAATTTCCAAAGTATGATGTAGGCTAGAGAAAGAATTCCTCAGACATTAGTTGAAAAATATAAAGATACAGTGTGTTTTATGGTAGATATAGATCAATGCCTAATGGAGGCAGTAGAACCTAGAATAGTCTAGATTATGCCAATGGGCTATGAGGTGGATGAGAAAATTTTGGAATTTCATGTCCAAGACCTACTAAGTCAGCCTAAGGACCCTGAGGCATAAAGGTTTGGAACCTTTCAAGAATTGAGTGTGAAAATTCATGTTGAACAAAGACAACTAGAGATGAAGAGAAAGGTGAGAAGGGAAGTAGAAGAAGTTGCCAAGAGATATGGGATATCAAAAGAGGTGGTTGATGCTAATAGAGAGAAAATAGAAAGAGCAGAGAAAGAGAGACAAGAAGCAGAAAAAAGAAAGTGATCTGGTACAAGCCCCCTCCTAGACCAGATCCTCCAAAAGCTCTGCACTTGCTACCTCTAAGAGCCAAAAATCCTCAAAATTTGAAGCCAACACATCTAGAAAGGGAGAGAAGAGAACAAAGACAAAGGCCACAAGGTCATATATAAGTCAAAAGGATCATGAAGAGACAGAGACATATGAGGAGGTTAAGAAAATAAAGAAGAAAAAGAACATCTGTGGAATTCTCTACCGGCAAGAACAAAGAAGAAGAAGAAGAAGAATTTGTTGAAAGGCCTACTCTTTCTGTTGATGATATCATCAAAGCAGTCACTGTAGATGGGAATCTATAGCCCATAACTAAATTTTATGATGAGTATAATGACACTGACAAAAGATTATTGGAGGAAGCCATAGTTAAGTACTTGAATATCTATAATAAAGCATTCATTGAAATCATCTCTCTAATCCCCAAGAGTTTAGAGAAAGTACTTAAACTCAGAAAAGACAATGCTATGGAAAAGGATATGGAGATCTAGGAATAGATAGCTATTCATCTCTATCCTTCCATCACTCCTAAACAAATGAACATGATCTTCAAGGATTGCAAGGATGAGTTCCAGAGCAAAGCCAGAATGAACAAGCTTATGCTCAAAGAGACTGATCAGGTGCAAAAGAGACTGAAGACATCCTCTTGAATACATATAAAAGATGCAATCTTCCTATTATAGAGGACATAAGTGATGAACCTTCTGCCATGGATGTCGAAGGATTAAGTGTATCAAAGGAAGATCCTACTGAGAAATTTGCAGAAGAGTCAAATGAGTTAGGTGAGGAGAAGACTAAGGACCTGGATTCCTCCGCTCTAGAAGAGGAAGTCTATGAAGAAGTACATATCTCTCTTCCAAATCCCCCAATAGACTCCGAAACTGAAGGAGAAGCAAGACAAGAGGAGAAAGCAAGTCAAGAAGAGGAGAAAAAGGGAAGAGAAGAAGAACAAATAGAGAAGATCTCTGTTGACACCTCTGAGGCTGCAAGAGGAAAGAAGTCTCCAGCAAGAGACACTGCAAAAGCAATAAAGAATTTCTTGACCAAGGAAATAATGGAGATTGATGAACTAGAACTAGTCCAAGTACCACTCAATTTTGATTCCCTCTCCCTGGTTCAGACAATGAAGATAGCATCCATTGCCCAAGCAAAGGAAAAAGAAAAACTTCTGAAGTCTCACATGGAAGATTGTGAGCTGATAGAGATTGCTTCTGGAATGTTGGAGGATATCATGCCATCCTTTCAAAAGGATCCTTTGGCCTCTCCATCTAGTAATCTTAAATCTCTGATAAACTCTGTCAATGCTCAGTTTGATTCCTTAGAAAAGGCGGCAGAAGAAAAGGTCCAGAAAGAATTTTTGGGAAAAAGATTTTCTAAGGTGCAGGGACTTATAACAAATGATAGGAGAAATTTGGATATTGGGATAAAGAGCTTAGAAAATGCTCTTAAAGATGGTAGAGATTTATACAAATTTTGTCTATCTTGGTCCACCGTGACAACAGACATTGCCAAGAAGGTGGAAGAACAAGAGAGCAAACTATCAAGTTTATCTCAAAATTTTGATCTTCTCACCTCTTCCATAATGAATCAAGAGTGTCAGACTATTGCCACTATAAATGAAATAAAGAGGCTTGAAAAGGAGAAGAAGAATAGAATAAGCAGGCTAAGTGAACTAAGAGGGATAATTATTCCCAAGTTAGAGGCAATGCATGAGGCCCTAACTGATGCCCAGACCATAGCCCAGACCAGTGATCTAGCAGACTTAAAGAGGGCAGAAGCTTTTGCATTTTTGCTAAGTGGTCACATCTCAATTTTGGACAGGATGAAGCAGAGTTGGGCAATAGAATTTGTCTAGTTGAAATTTTTTTTTGCGGATATACTTAAGTATATGTAAGTATGACATGTATATATACTTATGCGGCTATGTATAGGTTGATTTTTGCAAATTTTGGTGTGTGGATTTCACCATTTTCTATTGATGTCAAAGGGGGAGTGAGGAGCAGTGAAAAATGTGGGATCTAGCTAGGGGGAGCTCCGATAAAAATGTTCATAAGATAGAGCATCAGCAAAGGGGAAGTCTGTTATGACAGTCATTTTTCACTAAGTGTTGCCATCAATACCAAAGGGGGAGATTGTTGGCAAGAGACACTGTGTGGCTTCATCATTGTTTTCATTGATGGCAACAAAGTTTATCCCACACATTTGAAGCACATAATAGGTCTTTACCAGAAGTCAGACTGAAGAGTATTTTGGTCTGGTGAGCAAGAACAGAGCATGCATCAAGGTTCAACAATCAGGTCTGGATCTCTCAGAGGAAGTATCTTAGCCAAGTACGGACTTGGGGAAGTCAAGAGGAGTACCATGACTACTACATGCTAGAGATTGAGCCTCTAATGATGAAAGGGTGAAAAGATATGAGCACCTAAGTGTTGGGTTCTTGTTTGGCAGAGTAGACTGAGGAAGAACTGTCCGTCAGAGCATCAGACCTTAATTCGGATGAGAAATTGATGGTGATAAAGTTTCTTGAGGGATCATTCTATTGCAAGTATGAGGTTAACCAGTGTTGTCATTGATGTCAACATACTCATATTCCTTTGATGAGAAGGATTGGATGAGCTGTGAGCTGAGGATATTGAGAAAATTAGTCTCTATCTGGAACAGTGAAGAATAGTGATGAGAAGAAGGCAAAAGTATTGTATAGGTTGAGGCTCAGAGGATGCGGATTAAAGGGTTTATATATATGAGTCTTGAGATGTTCCAGTTAAGATTTCAGAGGTCCACATAAAGAACTGAAGAAGTTATGGCTGTTTGTGTGAAACCGGTTCTGGCAGATGTTCAGAGGTGACAGATGGTCACAAAAAGGTCCGGTGTGATCCATAATTGTATTCTCCTATTCTGTAGATTGGAAAGAGTGTTTGGGATGTCCTTGTTATGTGTCATCTCGATTTGTGTATAGTTTGGAGGTCCAGAAGTACCTTTTGCATTATGACAGTGGTGGTAGACTATGTTCTTGAAGTTTCAGATGAAGAAGAGAAGAGATTCTGATAAGTCAAGGAAGTGCAGATGTACCTGGTCATTCAGACAAGATTGTGAAGGTTCTTGGATCATGTTGAGGTTGTGTTGTCAGTCCGCATCAGTGGTAGAGCCTGGAATTGAAGATATTCTTCCGGATGAAGACGTTCTTGTTCAGTCTGGCCAACCGGATGTATTACACGTCTTGCGGATGATCTTGTAGGTGATTTCTGACTTAGATGGTTGTTCCTAAGTCGATGTCTTGTATAAATAAGGGATTGTGAATTCATTTTGAGGTGTGTCATGTGATGATGAGTGCATGGTAGCGAAGAAGAGCGCAAAGAACAGAGCAGAAGGTTTGAGCGTAAATGGAACTGATCCTGGCATGGTAAAGATGTCATTCTCCAGTTCAAGTTTGTGATTCTTATCACTTTGTAGACAGTGTGTCTCTTTGTAGGCAATGTGCCTCCTTATGAGTAGTGTGCTCGGGCAGTGAACCCTGATTGGCATGTGCCATCCATTTTTCATATTCTTCTAATAGAGAATAATCCTTGGGTTAATCACCCCATGGTTTTTCCCTTAACCGGGTTTTCCACGTCAAAATCTTGGTGTTCAATGTGTTCATATTTATCTACTCCTGTGTTTATGCTTTTGCTTTCATGAATGGTTAACTGATATGCTGTTATCTAATAAAGAAGAATCAAGTGTTTAAAGTAGAAGCAAGTTTTGTACAACTAATTCACCCCCCTCTCAGTTGTGTGCCCTAGATCTAACAATTGGTATCAGAGCCAAGTTCCTCTAAAAGGAGCTTAACCGCTTGAGGAGATCTAGGATGTTGTCATACAAGAAGGATAGTCCAAAGTTTGATGGAACCAACTTCTCTCTCTGGAAAGGTCGCATAAAATGTCATTTGGAGTGTATGGGAAAAGCATACTTGTCCATGGTCACAAAACCATATGTACCTCCACAAGGTGGTCTGACAACTCTGAATGAAATTATAGATGCTGAAAACAATCTGTGGACCAAAGAAGCTCTTCTAAGCGCATTGAATGACTCAGAACTCTCAAATGTTATTGACCTACCTACTGCATATGAGATTTGGGTTAAACTGAAACTTCTACATGAAGGAGATGAGTTTGTCAAGAGTGCAAGGCTGCAAAGTCTCAAAGGGAAATTTGAAAGATTGAAAATGAGAGATGGTGAAAATATCACTACCTTTATGCCAAAAGTAAATGAGCTAGTGTGTGGAATCAGGAATGCTAGTGGAGTTCTGGATGAAAATGAGATTGTCTGCAAAATTCTCAGATCCCTTCCTGCTGCCTACAAAATCAAAGTTGCTGCCATTGATGAATTCAGAGCCCATACAACTGTCACAAGAGAGCAATTGGCTGCGAAACTGGTTGCTTTTGAAATGACTGAGTTTGGAGATGATCCCCCCAAGACTGAATCTGCATTCAAAGCCAGTGCCTATGTGAAAGGAAAACAAAGATTTGATCTGGGAGAAAACTCTTCAAGGAAGCTATCATGGTATGATCAGGCAAGGAAAGACATGGAAGAGGAAGAAGTAGAAACAACTCATCTTGAAGCCCTCATTGCAAAAAGACTGCCAAGAGGATCCAGTAAGTATGAAGGAAAGTTACCTTTTAAGTGCTTCAACTGCAATAAGATTGGTCATTTTGCCTCAAGATGTCTAGAAAGAACTATAAGATCAAATTCTAACAGACAAAGGTTCCAAAAGAACTATTATTATGTTCATGAAGAAGATGATAATGAAGGTGTAACAGATGATGAATCAGAAATAGGGAACAAATCCGGAAATGAATGGGTGTTTATTGCCATCAAGGAAGAAGATCCAATATCCTCTGAATCTGTCAATCATAAGGTTGTGGAAAGAGCTTTGGCTGCTCAAGTTGAAGAAAAGGATGATTGGGTTATTGACAGTGGATGTTCTCACCATATGACAGGTGACAAGTTAGATTTGGAAAGGTATGAAGGAGGAATGGTAAAATTTGGTGATAATTCTGCTGGCAGAATCAGAGGTAGGGGAACTATTTCTTTTGATTGAAAAAGCAAAACTGGTAATGTACCGTATGTTGAAGGTTTGAAGCACAATCTTCTCAGTGTTGGTCAGTTAGTAGACAAAGGTTATGATCTCCGATTCAAGAATGGAAGATGCAGGATCTTTGAAAGCTTCGAAACTGAGATTGCATCTGGTACTCAAACAAAAGGTAATATCTTCCATCTAGTTGGTTCTAATAAAAGTCGTCTATTTTTTCAAGTTGATTAGAGTTGGTTATGGCATAGAAGAATGTGTCATGTAAATTTTGATAACATCATCAAGATAAACAATACTCAGGCTATAAGAGATCTTCCAAAATTGGTGAAACCTACAAATAGTTTGTGCAAAGAATGTCAGCTAGGTAAACAGAGCAGAGTCTCTTTCAAAAGCAAGGATCAGTCCTCTACTGAATTATTGGAATTAGTCCATACTGATCTCTGTGGTCCAACAAGAATCAAAAGTATGCAAGGTGATAGATATTTCATGTTATTGATTGATGATCATTCCTGGATGATGTGGGTTACCTTCCTAAAAGAGAAATTAGAAGCCCTTGAGAAGTTCAAAATCTTCAAAGCCATGGTAGAGAATCAAACCGGATTGAATCTGAAATGTCTAAGGTCTGATAGAGGTGGTGAATTCACATCCGGTGAATTCATAGATTTTTGTGAGAAGCATGGTATAAAAAGACAATTGTCTGCTCCTAGGACTCCACAGCAAAATGGAGTAGTTGAGAGAAAGAACCGGACCATCTAGGAAGCAGCCAGGACAATGATGATGGAAACAAATGTTCCTCAGATGTTTTGGAGAGAAGCTGTCAGCACTGCAGTCTATACTCTTAACTGAGTTCAAATCAGAAGCAATACCTGTAAGACTCCTTATGAACTTTGGTTTGGCATAACTCCCACTATGAGATATTTCAGAGTATTTGGTAGCAAGTGTTACATCAAAAGAGATGAAGATTTAGGAAAGTTTGATGTTAGAAGTGATGAAGGAATTTTCTTGGGTTACTCCACTCAAAGCAAAGCATACCGGTGTTACAATAAGAGATTGAGAAAGATGATAGAAAGTACAAATGTGAAGGTTGATGAAGGAATTGAGAAGCCCTCAAGATTCTATGAATGTGATGAAGATGATCAGAATGATTCTCTAGTGCAAGAAGCTCCATCCTCCTCTAAAACTTAGATCCAGACTGATCCGGTAAATCAGGAAGAAGAAGTTTGTCTGAATGAGCCTAATCAAGAATTAGTAGTGCAAGAAACTCCCAAAGTTCCAAGGTATGTAACTCTAAATCATTCTGAAGATCAGATCATAGGTGACAAAAGTAAAGGGGTACAAACAAGGAGAAGAATTGCTCAAGATTCAAATGAATACTGTCTGATTTCAAAGATTGAACCTAAGATAGTTAATGAAGCTTGCAATGATGAAAACTGGACCAAAGCAATGGAGGAAGAATTGATGCAAATTGAGAAAAATCATACTTGGGATCTTGTTCCTAGACCTAGAAATAAAAATGTGATTGGAACCAAATGGGTCTTCCGGAACAAACTAAATGAAGTTGGTGATGTAATCAGAAACAAAGCTAGATTGGTCTACAAAGGCTACTCACAAATAGAAGGAATTGATTTTGAAGAGACCTTTGCTCCGGTGGCAAGAATTGAAGCTGTCAGACTATTTCTTGCATTTGCTGCCTTCAAAGATTTCAAAGTGTATCAGATGAATGTCAAATCTGCTTTCCTGAATGGTGACTTGGAAGAAGAAGTATACATTGAACAACTAGATGGATTTCAGTTATCAGAGCATGGTGATATGGTTTGCAAATTAAAAAAGGCACTGTATGGTCTAAAGCAAGCTCCAAGAGCATGGTATGAGAGGTTGGAAAATCATCTTTTGAAGATTGATTTCAACAAAGGTACTGCTGACAGTAATTTGTATTTCAAAATTGATCAAGAAAACATTTTGATTGTTGAAGTATTTGTGGATGATATAATTTTTGGAGGGAGAGATAGTATGTGTAAAACTTTTGCAAATCAAATGAAAAGTGAGTTTGAGATGTCCATGCTTGGTGAAATGAATTTCTTCTTGGGTCTGCAAATTACTCAAACAAAGAAAGGGATCTTCATTTCTCAGACCAAATATGCAAAAGAATTGTTAAGGAAAATTTTGGATGGAAGATTCAAAACCAATGAATACTCCCATGGCAACCAGATGCAAGTTGAGCAAAGATGATGACTCTCCTAAGGCAAATCAGATAAAGTATAGATCAATGATCGGTGGATTGTTGTATCTCACTCAGACTAGACCAGATATAATGCACGCTGTTGGTCTTGTGGAAAGATTCCAGGTTGATCCTAGAGAATCTCATGTCATGGCAATCAAAATAATTTTTAGATACCTAAAAGGGATAGTGGAGTATGGTTTGTGGTATCCTAGAGATCAGGATTTTTCTCTTCATGCATATAAAAATGCAGATTGGGTAGGAGATGTGGATGATAGGAAGAGTACAAGTGGAGGAGCATTCTTTTTGGAAAAAAGGTTGGTTTCTTGGCTAAGCAAGAAACAAGAGGCAATAACTCTGTCTACAACTAAAGCAGAATACATTGCTACAGCAGGTAGTTGCACTCAAATTTTATGGATGAAGCAAATGTTAAGAGACATTAAAGTCGAATATGAGGAGCCTATCACAATTTTCTGTGATAATTCAAGTGCAATAAATATTTCTAAGAATCCAGTGTTGCATTCTAAGACCAAGCACATATCTATCAAGTTTCATTTTCTGAGAGAACAAGTGAACAAGGATGAAGTCAGATTGGAGTATGTACCTTCAAAGGATCAGATTGCAGATATCTTTACTAAACCTCTTCTTAAGGATTCTTTTGAGTATCTCAGGGAAAAGTTAGGGGTCATGGCCCCTCCGGTGATGAACTAGGATGCACTGGTGTACATCAGTCCAGTGGAGTTCATAGTCATATCCTATGATCCAGACTGGTGATGGGGAGCTGCCACTTAGGGGGAGCAGCTAGTATGATTCTAAGGTGTTGAAATTGCAAGTATGAGCCATTTGCCATTGATGTCAAAGGGGGAGAGAAGACATGTGAAAAACAAGTGATTGTTAATCAAAGGGGGAGCAGTACAGAAAGATAAGACATGTGAAGAGTTGTTACTGATAGGGGGAGCTGTGTGACAGAAAGGAGTAGTTCTTGTCTTGATGGTTTTTCACATCATATGTTGCCATCAATGACAAAGGGGGAGATTGTTGCAAGTATGAGCTTAAACAGTGTTGTCATTGATGTCAAAATACTCATATTGCTTTGATGAGAAGGATTAGATGAGCTATGAGCTAAGGATATTAAGAAAATTAGTCTCTATCCGGAACAGTGAAGAACAGTGATGAGAAGAAGGCAAAAGTACTATATAGGTTGAGGCTCAGAGGATGCGGATTAAAGGGTTTATATATATGAGTCTTGAGATGTTCCAGTTAAGATTTCAGAGGTCCACATAAAGAACTGAAGAAGTTATGGTTGTTTGTGTGAAACCGGTTCCGACAGGTGTTCAGAGGTGACAGAGGGTCACAAAAAGGTCCGGTGTGATCTAGAATTGTATTCTCCTATTCCGCGGATTGGAAAGAGTGTTTGGGATGTCCTTGTTATGTGTCATCTTGATTTGTGTATAGTTTGGAGGTCCAGAAGTACCTTTTGCATTATGACAGTGGTGGTAGACTGTGTTCTTGAAGTTTCAGATGAAGAAGAGAAGAGATTCTAATAAGTCAAGGAAGTGCGGATGTACCTGGTCATTCAGACAAGCTTGTGAAGGTTCTTGGATCATGTTGAGGTTGTGTTGTCGATCCGCATCAGTGGTAGAGCTCAGAATTGAAGATATTCTTCCAGATGAAGACGTTCTTGTTCAGTCTGGCCGATTGGATGTATTACACGTCTTGCGGATGATCTTGTAGGTGATTGCTGACTTAGATGGTTGTTCCTAATTTGATGTCTTGTATAAATAAGGGATTGTGAATTCATTTTGAGGTGTGTCGTGTGATAATGAGTGCATGGTAGCAAAGAAGGGCGTGAAGAACAGAGCAAAAGGTTTGAGCATAAATGGAACTGATCCTGGCATGGTAAAGATGTCATTCTCTAGTTCAAGTTTGTGATTCTTATCACTTTGTAGACAATGTGTCTCTTTGTAGGCAGTGTGCCTCCTTGTGAGCAGTGTGCTCGGGTAGTGAGCCTTGATTGGCATGTGCCATCCATTTTTCTTATTCTTCTAATAGAGAATAATCCTTGAGTTAATCACCCCGTGGTTTTTCCCTTAACCGGGTTTTCCACGTCAAAATCTTGGTGTTCAATGTGTTGATGTTTATCTGCTCCTGTGTTTATGCTTTTACTTTCATGAATGGTTAACTGATATGCTATTATCTAATAAAGAAGAATCAAGTGTTTAAAGTAGAAGCAAGTTTTGTACAACTGATTCACCCTCCCTCTCAGTTGTGTGCCCTAGATCTAACACATTCATGGTTGGCCAACATGATTGATGATTCCTATAACTATCTTTTTGATACGCATCACTTAGTAAGCATGGATTCACCCGACAGACTGGAGTTTGGGAAAATCTTGAGTATTCTCGATGCCGACTAGAAAGATGCTGAAATCCTTTGTGCGGATATATATACCAGATGGATTTCGATGTGAAGGTGTGTGTTGTGTAATAGTTTGTGCGAAGAAAAGTAGAGATTAGAGTGGAAGCAGCTATACAAATCCAGTATGTGACAGAACAACACCACTAAGCAGAGGAAGAATGAAGTGCAGTAGATCAGTATATTGAGCCTAACCGGAACTGAACCTCAGCATATGTGGATGCCTCTGATCAGTGCAAACACCTGGTTACTTTCTATATACCTTGTAGAGAACAAGTCTCTTCTAGGCAGTGAGCCTCTTGTGAGCAGTGTGCTTGGGTAGTGAGCCCTGATTGGCAAGTGTCATTTTGTACTTCTTATTATTTTAACAGAGAATACAATCTTGGGTTAGTCACCCCGTGGTTTTTCCCTTAACAGAGTTTTCCACATAAAAATCCTTGTGTTATGTGTGTTGATTTCATTTCTACTCTCATGTTCATTTATACTTATATGTTTTGATACTGCACTATTATTAAAGAAGAAAAGAAAGTTACGAAATTTAAGATAACTAATTCACCCCCCTCTGAGTTATCTGCCTTGTTTCCAACAGTATATGCTCATAAAAGCCATCAAACTCTAAGAATAAACTCGTCATTGGATAAGGAGTGGAAGGATAAAGTCACATTCCCAAAAACCTCTTAAAATCACATGTCTCCTCTTATGAAACTAGGGTCTTTGCCGATACATTATTCCATAAGAGCAAAGTCACTTAAGATCCTAAGAGCGAAAACCTTGCCAGGTGCCATATTTTTTGTTCTATTCATCGTGGGGCCGAACGGACTATGCCAATACATTGAGGTGGGTAGGTAAATGCCAAGGGAGGTCTTGTTTCATGCGCCAAGTATCCCAGTCATTTCGGGCAATAGGTACCGGGAAAGTCCCTTAAGATCCCTGAGACCAAAAAATTGCCAAACTTTGATGGAGCAATTCTCAAAATTTTTGATAGCTGAGAATATTCTATTTAGACCTATAGGTGCATGTGGAGTCCGTCCACAATAACCTCTCTTAGTTTTGGTCAACTCCATTCTGTTTGACCGTGCTGAAATCAAACGCATTATTGCAAAATGCTTCAATTTGATGCAGTGGAAAGGTGCTAAGTGTGACCTTTTGCATTCCATAGCTCATGGGGCTAAATGAACTATGCCAATGCATCAGGATGTGTAGTTAAATGCCAAGGGAGGTCTTATTTCATGTGCCAAGTATCCTAGTCATTCTGGGCAACAGGCTACCAACAAAGTCCCTTAAGATCCCTGAGACCAAAAAACTGCCAAACTTTAATAGAGCAGTTCTCAGAATTCATGATAGCTGAGAATGTTCTGTTTGGACCTATAGGTGCACATGGGGTCCGTTTACAATAACCTCTATCAGTTTTGGTCAACTCCATTACATGTGATCGTGCTGAAATCAAACGCATTGTTGCAAAATGCTTTAATTTGATGCAGTGGAAAGGTGCTAGGTGTGACATTTTTCATTCCATAGCTCGTGGGGCTGAATGGATTGTGCCAACGCATCAGGGTGGGTGGGTAAATGCTAGGGGAGGTCTCATTTCATGCGCCAAGTGTCACAGTCATTTCAAGTTGTAAACTACCGACAAAGTCAAAAGTTACTAGGATTGAAATTTTGCATTCTACAGGTCTTGGCGCTGAACAGATTGTGCCAACACGTCAGGGTGGGTGAATAAATGCTAGGGGAGGTCTTGTTTTATGTGCCAAGGCTCCCAATCCTTCCGACCTATAAGCTACCAACAAGGTGACTTTGCCGATAGCTTATAGCTTGGAATGACTGGGATGCTTTGCACACAAAATGAGACCTCCCCTAGCATTTAATCACCCACCCCAATATGTTGGCACAATCTGTTTGGCCCCTAGACCTGAGGAATGCAAAATTTTAATCCTAGCAACTTTTAACTTTGTCGGTAGCTTACAGCTCGGAATGACTGGGATGCTTGGCACACGAAACAAGACCTCCCTTGGCATTTACCCACCCACCCCGATGCGTTGGCGTAGTCCATTTAGCCCCACAAGCTGTGGAATGAAAAGTGTCACACCTAGCACCTTTCCAGTGCATCAAATTGAAGCATTTTGCAACAATGCGTTTGATTTCGGCACAGTCAAACGGAATGGAGTTGACCAAAACTGAGAGAGGTTATTGTGGACAAACCCCATGTGCACCTGTAGGTCCAAACAAAATGTTTTCAGCTATCACAAATTTTGAGAACTGCTCCGTCAAAGTTTGGCAGTTGTTTGGTCTCAGGGATCTTAAGGGACTTTGCCGGTAGCTTGTTGCCTGAAATGACTGGGATGCTTGGCACATGCAACAAGACCTCCCATAGCATTTAACCGTACACCCCAACACATTGGTGCAATTCGTTCATCCCCACGAGCTATGGAATGAAAAAGGTCACACCTAGCACCTTTCAATTGAATTAAATTGAAGCATTTTGCAATAATGCATTTGATTTTGGCACGGTCAAACAGAATGGAGTTGACCAAAATTGAGAGAGGTTATTGTGGATAGACCCCATGTACACCTGTAGGTCCAAACAAAACATTCCCAGCTATCACGAATTCTAAGAACTTCTCTGTTAAAGTTTGGCAATTTTTTGTTCTCAGGGATTTTAAGGGACTTTGCTGGTAGCCTATTGCCCGGAATGACTAGGATGCTTGGGGCACAAAATGAGACCTCCCTTGGTATTTACCCATCCACCCCAATGCGTTGGCGTAGTCCGTTCAACCCCACAAGCTATGGAATGAAAAATGTCACACCTAGCACCTTTCCACTGCATCAAATTGAAGCATTTTTCAACAATGCGTTTGATTTTGGCGCGGTCAAACAGAATGGAGTTGATAAAAAATGAGAGAGGTTATTGTGGATGGACCCCACATGCACTTGTAGGTCCAAATAGAACATTCCCAGCTATCATGAATTTTGAGAACTACTCTGTCAAAGTTTGGTAGTTTTTTGGTCTCAGGGATCTTAAGGGACTTTGCCGGTAGCCTATTGCCTAGAGTGCATGGAATGCTTGGTGCACGAAACAAGACCTCCCCTAGAATTTACCCACCTACCCCGACGCGTTGGCATAGTCCATTCAGCCCCATGAGCTATGGAATGAAAAATGTCACACCTAGCACCTTTCCACTGCATGAAATTTAAGTATTTTGCAACAATGCGTTTGATTTCGGCATGGTCAAATAGAATGGGGTTGACCAAAAATGAGAGAGGTTATTGTGGAAAAACCCCACGTTCACCTATAGGTCCAAACATAATGTTCCCAGTTGTCACAAAATCAGAGAATTGCTCCATCAAAGTTTGGCAATTTTTTGGTCTCAGGGATCTTAAGGGACTTTGCCAGTAGCCTGTTGCCTAGAGTGACTGGGATGATTGGTGCATGAAACATTACCTCCCTTGGCATTTACCTACCCACCCTGACATGTTGGCACAGTCCGTTCAGCCCCACGACGAGCAGAACAAAAAATGTTGTTCAAGTTGACACATTCTCAATCATTGACATGGATGATATCTCAGTACCATTCCTTTAGGAGCAATATGAGCTTCCAAGGGAAGGTGCAATTGTGAGGTTGGATATGATGAAAATTTCACCTCAATCACAATCATGTTTTCCTTGTCTTCAATGATGATTCCTTGATTCAACTTAATCCTTTGATAATACATTTTAACCTCCTTGTCAAAGTGCACTTTCAAGGTTACTTGAGCAAGAGCTAGCGCCTCAACATCTAGGCACACTTTTGGTGTTCTAGAAGCATGAACTAGTGCCTCAAATAGTAAGGTACTCTTTCTAGGTTGTTTGTTCAATAATTGGCACCTTGTATTCTTTGGACATTCTTTCAGCTTGTGGAGACAACCTCAACTTGTAAGATCAATTCATTATCAAGGCGCATATCGAAAGTTGTAGAGATATGAAGTGGTGCTTCACTAATCTAGGTGCACATTTGATGGTGTAGAGAGGTAGATGTGCACCCAAGTCATCATTTGATGCCTTCAATAACTACAAACTCCTTTGATGATGCATTTTATCCTTCCAATTCACTATCTAGCATTAGGCGCACATTTTAGGTTGATCAATCATAATCTAGCGCCCTAAGTACCAAGGTGTACTTTTAGGTTAGTTTGATCAAGGATTAGAGCCTTCACTTCTAGGCACAAGTTTGGAGTTGAAATACAGCAAAATAACAAGTTTCTTCATCACTTCAAACATATTTAACACTTTGAAGATCTCCAATGCATGATTGAATATCAAGGAACCAATGTATCATTTCATGAAGGTCTTGATGAGTAGAACAAAAAATATTGTTCAAGTTGACACATTCTCAATCATTTATCCAATGAAATTGATGCAAACATGCAATTTGTTCATGTTGTGCCATCATGTTGATGCAAACATTCTCAATCATTCATATTGTCACATGTTGTAAGCCATGTATGTGAAGATGTAAACATAGTATTGGTGGCATGAGCAACACTACTACATAGTCTTAAGTGTTGTAAATATTCATCTTCTTATTTCATCATGTGTTGTAAATGAAGGAATGCAATGATTGCAATATGTGCACAAAACGGAATTTTTGATAAGGATTGAAAGGAAATTTAAGAAAATGCAATTGGCAGGTGTAAATCCAAATTCCAAAACCCTATCCACCATTCTCCTTGCCTATGCAAAAATGGGATCTTCAGAACATGATGTATTTACAGCTGCCCTTGTAGACATGTATGCAAAGTGTGGAAGCATAGACAAGTCATGTGAATAGTTTGGCATGACACCTCAAAGAGATGTTATCTTATGGAATGCAATGATTGCAATATATGCACAAAATATATTTTTTGAAAAGGCTTTAGAAACTTTGAAGCAAATACAATTGGAACGTGTAAAACCAAATTTCATAACCTTTGCAAGCATTCTCCCTACTTGTGCCAAATTAGGATCTTATATAAACATATATGCATAATGTCATGAAAATAATGTATAGTGTATATATCAAGCCATATAGGCATGCATAAATAAAACCATACGGGTATAGACAACGATATACATCGATAACATACAAAAGTATGTTTACAAAGCCAAATAGGCATATGTAACAAAATGTCCCAAAATCAAATCTCCTATGGATTGCTCTCAAATAATCTATGGCTCTTGCTAGGCCATGAAGATGGTGAACCAGTCAATGACTCATCCTCTATTGCTCATCGACTAGACCTCCTTAATAGAGATTTTTGAATTTCCACCTATTAATACAATCAAACAACGTGCACATTAATATAGAATTTAATATTCTAAATATAAAACATGACATAAATAATTAATCACTTACCACCAATTGGTGATCCCTCTTGATCATTTGTTGTCTCTCTTCTTCTATAGAGCTAGATGGGTAGGGGAGGTGATGTCCTGTGAGAAGTATGAACAAGCAAATTTAAGTAAACATGAATATCATAAATATGTACATTAAATGTTGCGCTTATTATAGGACTGTTCTAGGACTATTTTAGGACTTTTGTAGTTAAAACTATCCTAGTAGACGTGTATGCAAAGTGTGGAATGATAGACCAGGCACATGAAATGTTTGATAGAACAACTCAAATAGATGTCATCTCATGGAATGCAATGATGGCAAGACTATTTTAGGACTCAAGATAATTAAGAGGTAGGTATAATTTAGACTCAATTGGACTCCCAATCATAGGAAAAATTTGAAAAGAAATGAACCTATATCTTAACCTAGGTCATCTAGGAAACCTTAGGATCTCTCTAGTGCTCCAACTTTGGGAACAAATTTATGCCTATCCAAACTCTAAATTTGTTCCTAAATACCATTATTCACCATCAAGTGCTCCTACCTTATAGGACTGTTTTAGGACTTTTATAGGACTATTCTAGGACTATTATAGGATTGTTGTAGTTAAAACTATCCTAGTATGAAGATAGGACTATTATAGGACTGTCATCTCATGGAATACAATGATGGCAAGATTACTATCAAGATTAGTATGAAGATTAATTATGACTGTTATAGGACTTCTATAAGAATGCAAAGTAAGGAAGCATAGGCAAGGCACATGAACTGTTTGGTGGAATACCTCAAAGAAATGAGAATTTTGTCAGATGTAGTTGCAATTGCCATGTGACACATGTATTTAATATGTGAAAGCATAGACAAGGCACATGAACTATTTGGCAAAAGACATCAAATGCATGTCATCTCATGGAATGCCTTATGTATAAAAAGGTACAAATGTGCAATATTAAGAAATACAAATGAGAACTAAAAATTGTACCTCGAGTATAGTCAAAATAACCTACGATGCCATACAAAATAATTTACGATGCCATGCAAAATAATCTATGATGCCATGTAAAATAACTTTATTTGCAGTCCTGTATAGTCAAAAGCATGCATTATAGTTAAAGAAACAAGATTTTTAATAAAACAATTCTTAAAAATAGAAAAAACAAGAACAAGTTAAGATAAAAAATGTCATACCTGTCCATCTAGAAGTTTAAATGCTAGTCAAGCGTACCTTAGGGGTCATCTATTACCTTCAAAGTATCCAATATTGCTTCATG
Organism: Cunninghamia lanceolata; assembly: GCA_027924645.1. Taxonomy (NCBI): domain Eukaryota; kingdom Viridiplantae; phylum Streptophyta; class Pinopsida; order Cupressales; family Cupressaceae; genus Cunninghamia; species Cunninghamia lanceolata. The sequence continues at coordinate 2,457,446 of BSBN01000391.1, read as the reverse complement.
ATTAGTATTACTAATTGTCCATAGTTCTTTTGATTTTGGTTTTCCACGATGCTTTAGTAACTTGACATTTGTTGTTACAACTAGGTGAGAATACATCAATATGGTTTATGCTTCTCAAAGTCTTCAAAGGCCGGGATTCCATTCTTTTTAATCATATATGTTCGTAACCAAGTCCTAGCAATAACAACTGAACCTGTAGGATATGTGAACCCATCATCATCTGTCATAGGTTGTGTTAGCTTTTGTTTTCCCTATACACATCATGCCAACCAATAGTCTGACCTCTCTTCATTTCCATGCGGTGCAACAATTGCATAAACATGACCTAGCTGTACAAGGTCTAAAAGATGTTCATAGTCAAATGAGCTCTCATGTCATTGAAGGAAGATGATTGACCTTCATATAAAGGGATTAAATATCATGGAATCCATGCATCTACCCACTCACTTGACTCACAATTGTCCCAATCACATTTAATACAACTCTAACAAAAACAAGCTAATTCTCATGTCCAAATAATCCATGTACTTGCATCTGAGCTTCAAAATGAATGCATCTTTGATGATTCACTAATTCTTTGACATTCCAATTTCTCTATTGCTATCCCATCATCAACCAACCAAAAGAACCTGTGCACTTCAAAATCAAGAGCCACTCCTCGTGACAATGCATAGTTACACCACTTAACAATGGAATCTGCATCACTAAATGTAGCACCACCTCTAATCTTTAGTTGTTCTTTAAAAAGAGCTCTCTTCACACATACACCTACATGTTCACCTTTTCCATGCTCAGATTCAAAAAATTCCAAATATGAGGTATACCCTTCTCTACATGCATTTTCCTCAACCAATAGAAATTACGAGCATTCTTGAATTGACCAGTGCAACTATCTGAACAAATGAGATGTTGATCCATTCTAATATCTTTTTTTTGCAAGAACCCATAAAATTGTTGAAAATAATATTACACAAACTCTGCTGAATGAGATCAATCATCACTCATGTAAAAATGGTATTCTTTGACAATATTCATGTTCTCTTCTGTACTCTCAGGGGCATGTCTGTATGTGATGTGAACAAAAATAGCAATATGAATAGAATTGTGGTACTAGGATTGAACTTCATTTTGGGGTTGCAATGTATAGTTTTCTGCAAAATCAACTACAGAGACAATAGTTACAATTAGGAAAGACTCTTTACACTGTTGGCAAGAGACACTATGTTGATTCATGAATGTTGTCATTGATGGCAACAAAGTTCATCCCACACATCCATAGGACATGGTGTGCCTTTACCAGAAGTTAGATTGAAGAAGTATTGTGGTCCGGTAAGCAAGAACAGAGCAGGTAGCAAGGTCTGACAGACAGGTCCAGATCTCTTAGAGGAAGTATCTCGATAATGTGTAGATTTGGGGAAGTCAAGAGGAGTACCTTGATTGATAGATTCCAGGGATTGAGCCTCCGGTGATGGAACAGTGAAGAGGCATGAGTACTTGAGTATTGGGTTTCTGTTTGGTAGAGTAGACAAAAGAAGACCTAACCGGCAGAGCATCAGACCTTAATCTGGATGTGATATTGATGGTGATTAAGTTTCCTAAGGTATCATTCATGATTGGCCGACATGATTGATGACTTCTATAAGCATCTCTTTGATCCGTATTACTTGGTATGCAAAGATCCAGCTAATAGATCAAAGTTGGGGAAAATATTGACTATTCCAGATGCCAACTAGATAGGTGTTGAAATCACTTGTGCGGATATATATACCAAATGGATTTAGATATGAAGTGTGTAGCTGTGTGGTGTGTTGTGCGAAGAAAAGTAGAAGAACTGAGTAATAACAGTAATACAGGTCTGGTATGTGACAAGACAGTAGAACCAAGAAGAGGAAGAATGAAGTGCAGTAGATCAGTGTATTGAGCCTAATCAGAACTGAACCTCAGCATGTGTGGATGCTTCTCATTAGTTTAAGTATCTAGTTTCTTTGTATAAACTATTGTAGGCAGTGAGCCTCTTGTGAGTAGTGTGCTCGGGCAGTGAGCCCTAATTGGTAAGTGCCATTTTGTATTATCTTATTCTTCTAACAGAGAATACAATCTTGGGTTAGTCACCCTGTGGTTTTTCCCTTAACAGGGTTTTCCACGTCAAAATCATTGTGTCATGTGTATTGATGTTATTTCCATTTCATGGTTATGTTTGCTTATTTGATTTAATGCTGCATTAATTGTTAAGGAAGATCAAAAGGATGAAATAATCAAGATAACTGATTCACCCCCTCCCTCTCAGTTATCAACAATTGGTATCAGAACAAGGTTCCTCTAAAACAAAGCCTAACAACTTGAGGAAGATCAGGGAATTCAAATGGATGTGTATGGTATGAGGGAACAACTTCGGTCTGCCCTTGATGATCTTGAGCAATCTAACTCTGAAGTCAATAAATTGAAATAAAGACTCAAACAGGCTGATGATTTCATAAATGAACTAAAAGGGAAATTGAGTATCTCTATGAAAAAGAGAAAGGATCTACTTTAGTAATTAGCAAGTCAAGGCGAAGCCAATGATACAAATGAAGATCTAAAGGAGAAAATGAAGTTATGTGAAAAGTTATCAAAAGAGATCATTATGGTAAGACATGAAATGGAATCAGGAGTTATAAAATTCAGTCAAGAAATTGAAGAGAAAAGAAAAACTGAAGATGATTTAAGATAATCTCTCAAGGAGAAATCAGAAAATTGCCTCAAGATGGATAGAATAATTAGACATCTTGAATCTGATCTTGAAGATGCTAGAGATAATGAAGAAAAAATTGAGAATCAAATTGACACTCTGAAAAAGGATCTTCAAACAACAAATGAATACAAAGAGAAATTCAAGATAATTTCTGCCTAACTTGAAGTTCTTCTTGAAAGCCAAAAGAGGGTAGATGACAAGCGTGGCTTGGGATATGAGAAAGGTGAAAGCTTCGAATCTGGTCAGAAGAAATTTGGATCAGGAAATCCACGGAACAAGCCTAGAAGACCTTTGGTAAGACAACCTAATGCTCAAAGATATCCATGTTGCAAGGTCTGACCCTTGGTCTTCTTGTTCAGCGCTGCACTACGGTGGTTTGTGACAAGGGCTTAACTGCCTCCCGTGCTTGTTAAGTCAAGTGGTTGTATCGAGCATTAATAGGTCAATCTTTTGGTGCAACGGCAACTAACAGTTGGTATCAGAGCCGAGGTCACAAGTTCAAACCCCGCACTTGCGCTGGGGGGGATTGTTGCAAGGTGTGACCCTTGGTCTTCTTGTTCAGCACTGCACTACGGTGATTTATGACAAGGGCTTAACCACCTCCCGTGCTTGTTAAGTCAAGTGGTTATATCAGGCATTAATAGGTCGATCTTTTGGTGCAACGGCAACTAACAATCCATCCTTCAATGGATTCTGCCACAATTGCAATAACTTTGGTCATAAAGCCAATTAGTGCAGGAAGAGAATAAATCAAACTAATACATCCTTCTCTGGACAGTGCTTAAACTGCAAAAGGTACGGTCACAAATCTCATGAATGCAAAAATATGTAAATGAACAATTCATTCAATGGTAGATGCTTTGCATGCAATAGAATGGGACATATGGCTAATCAATGTAGATCAAGAGGATATCATTCAAATTTGCAAAGAAATGTTGTTTTCCACAATTGCAATAGATTCAGTCATATTGCCAAATTCTATAGAAGCAAGATTCAGGACAAAAGGGGTCCAGGGCATCATAATCAAAATCAAGACAAAGGAAAAGGAAAAGTGAATGCGGATGAAGTGAAAAGTGAGATGAACAAGATTTGGGTAAAGAGAAGTACAGAGAATGAAGGGCATGGATCCATACCAGAATTTGGTGCTGATAATCCTTCCAGAAATTGAATAGATGAGTTCTGGCTCAGGGGGAGTCACTAAGAAAAACAAATTCCCCCAGCCAGTCATTAGGTGCCTAAAATTGGCACATGAGAGGTTGCGGATTAGAGGATTCTTAGAGGAACATCAAAAGAAGAATTGGTTAAGATATGAAAGATCTGAAAAAGATTTGAAGAGTCTAATCTTCCAAGACTGATCCAGTTTGACAGTCTTCCGGTAAGAATAGGCTTCTCACAGTTAGATCCAGCTTGATTCAAAATTGTGAAATCTTGATCTGCAGATAGATCAAATGATTAGGGAAATGAAGATAGATTGTCAGTATTCACCAAGAATAACTCAAAGTGTATCTCAGTGATCTGGAAATAATCTATCTTAGAATAAGAAAAACAAGGCAACCGGAAGGACTTAAGCTGCACATTTATTGTAATATGGAATTAGGGTTTTTCTCATAAATAAAAGAGTTCATTTGCTTGTCATTTGCACATTTGCATTTGAGAAGAAAAGAAAGAGGAGCTCTACAACATATTGTTTCAAATTTCTCAAGAATCAACCGTCAGAGTCAATTCATCCAGAAAAGCAATCCGGTTCACTCCGCGAACCCTAGAAGCATGAAAGGTATTTTCTTTGTTATTGATCTCTCTGTAAACCTTTTTGAAGATGACTACACTAAATGTTATAAAGATCATTGATAGGCCGCATCCTAAATTCAAGAAACATCCATATAAATCCTTAGAAGTTGATCCCCTAGGTGCTTTTTCAAGCATTCCGCATGGGGTTTTGCATGTAGAGGATGTTAGGGAATATATTCATGCGAATATTGAAGAATTTGGGGTATCTAAGCTGGTTGATATCTATCACAAGCATTTGATAGATGACTCTTTTGAAATCAAAACTCAATATAAAGCCATCCAGGAAAAGCATTTTGCACAATGTATTCATTTCCCCTATTTTATAGAAGATGAATGGGTCCGGTATGTTTTGAGCAGGGTGCATGATAACTTCATGTGGTTAAATGGACCATTCAAGATCACAAAAGATGCCATTAGGGCAGTTATCAGATTGCATTCATCTAGTGGGATTCCTACTCTCAAATCTGTCAAGAACCAAACTATGAGTGAGGCTATCAGATCTAGATTTCATAAAAGAGCAATGACAGTTGAGGATATCATAGATCCAGACATCAAATTTGCCTCCATGATTATTGGCTACAAGATATATCACTCCAGTAGAGAGAATTCTATATCCAGAACAACAATATGCACTTCCTATGAAATGTTGAGAAAAAATGTAGATTATGATCTTTGTGAACTCCTTCTGAGCCAATTGATGGAAAATTTACAAAAGATCAAGAAGGACAAGAAAAACTCCTTCAAGTATGGTGGACTGATACTGTGTCTATTCTTCTACTTTATGAATGAGCTGCCCAGATCCAGTGGTTGGGTATGGCAGAATGATAGACCTATTGTAATACAAATCAAGGATTACTTGTATGGACTTGGTGATGCTAAGGCACAAAATACAGCACTGTGGGGTTATTTAAAAAATTCCAAAGCATGATGCAGGCTAGAGAAAGAATTTCCAAATCGTTAGTTGAAAAGTATAAGGATATAGTTTGCTTTATGGTAGAAACTGATCAGTGCCTAATGGAGGTAGTGGAGCCAAGGGTAGTGTGGATCATGCCAATGGGGTATGAAGTTGATGAGAAAATTATAGAGCTGCATGTTCAACACATGCTAAGTCAGCCAAAGGATCCTAAGGCAAATAGGTTTGGAACCTTTGAAGAGTTGAGTGTGAAGATCCATGTGGAGCTACAACAACCAGAAATGAAGAGAAAAGTGAGAAAAGAAGTTGAGAACATTGCCAAAAGTTATGGCATTTCAAAAGAGGCACTTGATCCTAACAGAGAAAATATGGCAAGGGCAAAAAAAGGAAAGGAAGAAGCAGAAAAAGAAAGTACTCCAGTAGAAGCCCCCTCTTGGACCAGAACCTCTAAGGGCTCTGTATCTGCCACTGCTAAGAGCTCAAAGGCATCTAAACCAAAAGAAAAATTATCCGGTAAAGGTAAAAAGAGAACAAAGACAAAGGCAACAAGGTCTTACATCAGTCAGAAGGATGGTGAAGAAACTCAATTTGATGAAGAGATCAAGAAGATGAAGAAGAAGAAAATATCCAGTGAAACCAAGGAGGCAGAGGCAGAAGAGTTTGTTGAAAAGCCCACTCTGTCATTAGATGATGTGGTTAAAGAAGTTACTATGGATGGGAACCTGCAACCAATAATAGAATTCTATGATGCATATAATGATGTAGATAGAAAGATCTTGGAGGAAGCCACAATTAAGTACTTGAACATATACAATAAAGCATTTATTGAAATAATTTCTCTAATTCCTAAAAGTTTAGAGAAGGAGCTTGATATGAGAAAAGAAAATGCCAAAGCTAAGGACTTAGAGATTAGAGATCAGATAACTATCCAGCTCTATCCTTCAATTACTCCAAAACAAATGGATATGATCTTCAAAGATTGCAAGGATGAGTTCTGGAGTAAGGCTAGAATGAATCAGCTCATGCTTGGAGAAACTGATAAGGTGGCAAAAGAAACAGAGGAAATCCTCTGGAATGCATATAAAAGATTCAATATTCCTATTGTAGAGGATTTAGGTGATGATCCCTCGAGAATAGATAACAAAGAAGAATCCACTGAGAAGGTGGGAGAAGAGGTAAAGGAGACAAGTAAAGAAAAAGGTACGGACTCAGATTCCTCTGCTCCGAAAGAGGAAGTCCATGAACAAGCAAACATCTCTCCTCCAGTTTCCCCTGCAGACTCTAGATCTAAAGGAGAAGAACAAATAAAGGAGAAAACCAGTCAAGGAGAAGAAGTACAAGAAAAGGGGAAAGGCCAAATAGAGAAAGCCTTAGATGATAGTGCTAAGGTTGTAGAAGGGGAGAAAATCCTATCACCGAAAAGAGACACAGCAGAAGCAGTCAAGGATTTCTTAACCAAAGAGATGATGGAATTTGATGAACTAGAACTTCTTCAAGGACCATTCAATTTTGACTCCCTCTCTACTATTCAAACAATGAAACTAGCATCCTTCACTCAAGCAAAGGCAAAAGAGAAGCTCCTGAAGTCTCACATGGAAGACTGTGAGCTTATAAAAGCTGCATCCAGTGTTTTGGAGAAGATCATGCCATCCTTTCAGAAGGATCCCTCAACCTCTTCATCTAGTAATTTCAAATCTCTAGTTAATAATGTTAACACACATTTTAATTCCCTAGAGAAGTCGACAGAAGATAAAGTCTGAAAGGAGTTTTTAGAAAAGAGATTCTCTAAAGTACAAGAACTAATATCCAACGATAGAAGAAATATGGATATAGGGATAAAGAGCTTAGAAAATGCTCTCAAAGATGGCAAGGAGATGTATAAATTTTTTCTATCATGGTCCAAAGTAACAGTGGAAATTGAGAAGAAAGTGAAAGAACTCCTAACAAAACTATCTCAGAATTTTGATCCACTTACCTCGTCCATAATAAATCAAGAATGTCAGACTATTGTAGTCTTGCATGAAATTAAGAAGCTTGAGAAGCAGAAGAAAAATAGAACAAGTAGGTTAAATGAACTTAGAGGAATAATTATCCATAAGTTAGAAGCCATGCATGAGGCTGTAAATGATGCTCAAACCACAGCCCGAACTAGTGATCTGACAGATCTCAAGAGGGCAGAAGCTTTTGCATTCCTATTGAGTGGTCACATCTCAATTTTGGATAGGATAAAGATGAGTTGGGTGATAGAGGTTGTACAATTGAAGAATACCTTTGCAAATATACTAAAGTATATGTAAAGTATAACTGGACAATATACTTATACGACTAAGTATAGTTTGAGTTTTGAAATTTTGGTGTGCGGACCCCACCCTTTGCCATTGATGTCAAAGGGGGAGTGAGGAGCAATGAAAAATGAGGAATCCAACTAAGGGAGAGCTCTGAAAAATCTACATAAGGACAGAGCATCAGCCAAGGGGGAGTATAGTGTGACACTTAGTCATTTTTCACTAAGTGTTGCCATCAATGCCAAAGGAGGAGATTGTTGGCAAGAGACACTATGTGGCTTCATGAATGTTGTCATTGATGGAAACAAAGTTCATCCCACACATCCTTAGGACATGGTGTGTCTTTACCAGAAGTTAGATTGAAGAAGTATTGTGGTTCGGTAAGCAAGAACAGAGCAGGCAGCAAGGTCTGACAGATAGGTCCGGATCTCTCAGAGGAAGTATCTTGGTAATGTGCAGATTTGGGGAAGTCAAGAGGAGTACCTTGACTGATAGATTCCAGGGATTGAGCCTATGGTGATGGAACAGTGAAGAGGCATGAGTACTTGAGTTTTGGGTTTCTATTTGGCAGAGTAGACAGAGGAAGACCTAATTGGCAGAGCATCAGACCTTAATCCGGATGTGATATTGATGGCGATTAAGTTTCCTAAGGTATCATTCATGACTGGCCGACATGATTGATTACTTCTATAAGAATCTCTTTGATCCGCATTACTTGGCATGCAAAGATCTAGCCGACAGATCAAAGTTGGGGAAAATATTGACTATTCCAGATGCTGACTAAATAGGTGTTGAAATCACTTGTGTGGATATATATACCAAATGGATTTATATATGAAGTGTGTAGTTGTGTGCTGTGTTGTGCGAAGAAAAGTAGAAGAGCTGAGTAATAACAGTAATACAGGTATGGTATGTGACAGGACAACAGAACTAAGAAGAGGAAGAATGAAGTGTAGTAGATCAGTGTATTGAGCCTAACCGGAACTGAACCTCAGCATGTGTGGATGCTTCTCATCGGTTCAAGTATCTAGTTTCTTTGTATAAACTATTGTAGGCAGTGAGCCTCTTGTGAGTAGTGTGCTCAGGTAGTGAACCCTAATTGGCAAGTGCCATTTTGTATTATCTTATTCTTCTAACAGAGAATATAATCTTGGGTTAGTCACCCCGTGGTTTTTCCCTTAACAGGGTTTTCCACATCAAAATCATTGTGTCATGTGTATTGATGTTATTTCCATTTCATGGTTATGTTTGCTTATTTGATTTAATGCTGCATTAATTGTTAAGGAAGATCAAGAGGCTGAAATAATCAAGATAACTGATTCACCCCCCCTCTCAGTTATCAACATACACATCCTGAACTATTGATCCAACCATCGAGACCTATGGCTGTGTCTAACATACTTGTAGAAAAGATTTTTCTTAAAATCATCATTAAAATCAGCAATACTTACCTCTCTTACAATCAACTGACATCTAGAACCTTCACCTCCACTTTTCAAATTGTATTTCACTGTCTCATATCTCTTTTTCTCAATCATTCTCTTTCCAAAATCATGCTTGTTACCTTCATGAAAACATGATACAAACTTTGATAACCCACCACATTTTAGACACTTTTCATTTAAACAATCATTCTTGTAGAACATGCAACCATCATCTCTAATACATAGAAATAAATCCAATAAGTCCCTAGATGACTTTGGTAGTTGAATTGCACCACATTCCTGTAACATTTTGTTAGTGTGCAAAGTAGAATGAATATTGCATAATAATTCATGGTACATAGAAAACTCTACATATTATTTGCAACATGTATTACGAACTTTAAGAGGAACACAATAAAATGGCTTAAGAGATTAAAATGCTCTTTGTGAGATTGTCATACTTGGGTGAGTTTCACAATATTGTTTGTACAATGTTGTTTGGATACATTCCAAGTAATGTTTAGGATGTGGTCTGCGGTCTTTATCACCAATTCTTAACTTTACAACATCTTTTGCATTCGGTGATACCCTAGAGTTAGTGTGCCAAAATCATTCAATTTCTTCCTTTGTGCTATCAATTAGCTTCTTGTCAACTCATAGAAGCCTACCACTGAAAGCCCAAGTATCATTGGCAAGAGGACTATCTAGCCTTGATCTTAATGCTAGTGTTTTTGACAATGTTTTATGATTCAATCTTAAGTCAACACAAGTTTGCCTCATTAATCAAGCATTTCTTAATTGTTTGCTTACTATTGAGGTTGTTATTACTCTACGAGCAACTCTTTTATCTTTCTCCTTGCTAGTCTTTCCAATAGAATTGAGTGCATTGAGAAGGCTTCTAACAATAATTTTATTTCGATTGGACACTTTTTTTAACCAAATCTTTAATTTCTTTAGTAAAGGTCTCATTTTGTACATCTTTAATAATTGCACAAAAAGTTGGCATTGTTTGGTTAATGTTTTTTTTTGAAAGTATTCATTGAAGAGTTTTGAAGCCCACAACTAAACCGTTCGTGATGACCTCTTGCCTTCAAGTTTTTTCATCATGTTCTCATCAATTTCTAGTAACCATTTTGGGGTTCTTGGGTGTTTTCCAATTTCATCACGGTTATTCTCTTCTTGACAAATGTCCTCTCTTCTTATGAAATTTGGAGATACATTGATTGTTCTTGTTTCATCCATGTTATCAACCTCATCAATTTTATCAACAAATGGATTATGGAGTACAATTTCAACATCATGATGTTCATATCCACTTTCTTCAAGTGCATGTCTTCATTTTTCTTGTTCTTCTTTGTGCAATATCATGGTGAATTTCATTCTTATCTAACATTTCATTATAATCAAAATTAACATCTTTAATTAGTATGTCATTAGATGGTAAAGAAGAAGATTCAACTTGATGAGCATCTGCCCAACCCACTCTTCCAATCCTCTTCCTTTCCCTATCTTTTCCCTAATTGCTTCAATTTCATCCAATGTAACTTTCCTCCTTTTTGCTTTACGACGACTGTTGCTCCCCATTAGGGGAATAAAAATATCACCGTTATGATTGTAACAAGGAAATTGTGTCTCCAAAAGTGCATAAAAATATTCCTTTTATTGTCATAGCCAGAAATCACGAGTATTTCGATAGCAGATGGTCTCTAGGCGCAAATGTCGAGCCCAACAATATTCCTTTTGTTTTTTTCTACATTTACATAACAGATATCCATTTTAGAAACAAATATCCATTTCTTAAAGCTCAATTCTTTGCCAACAGACACTCTGCAATGTCCATATCACTACTACAAAATAGATATCCGTTTTCAAAATAGATATCTATTTTGTTTTCCTCACAAAGCATGAAATAATCTACAAAGTATGCAACTAGATATACATAAATGAGAATAGGAGATGATAAGAACACATAAGAAGGACAAATTAAATGTTAAAATACATATATAAATAACTAAAGAATAAGAATGCTAAATGTGTAAGAACTATAAGTATGTTTAAGTATTAGAAACATCATGATAAGCATGGAATATGGATACATAAGAGATAGAGATCACAAGCATAGATCATAGGAATATAGGGACATCATGGATATATAGCATAGGGATATATAAGTAAACAAGTAACATGGAAAAATATAGGTTCTAAACATAGAACATAGAGATGTTTAGGAACCAAACAAGGCATAGAGGAAAGCATGGGAGGTAAGGATTGAATATACGAAAGAATACGAGCTAAACAAGTTACATAGGATAGAATATATGGTAATCATGGAAGATAGGAACAACAAGTCATATGAATTTGACATCTATCGTCACCTTGACCACTTGATCCATGCACCACACGCATGTACATACAAATTTGTATAAAAGTATAGACAAGGAAGAATAATCTAAACATTGCACATTTGTACATGCCTTCTCTGATTCAATAAAGTAATTTGTTCAAAGTCTTTAATGTCTTTGAATATGTACATTTAGATTCTAGACTAGGGATTCATTTTATTATTCTATAAACTTGTGAATTACCATCTAATTTGAATGTTTACACACTAATCCACCTAGGTATCAACTTAATAAAGCTTTGGATATAAGCCATTATTTGATTTGAGTAATCTTACTTTGGACATGTTTGTGAAGACTCCTAAAGAGCCTGGACATACAATTGTAAAGATGATATAACCTCCATATAAGCGTAAAGGTGATATATAATTTTAGTTTGTTGAAGGCCATGTAAATCACTCATTGATGAGGACTTTGCTACACCTAAAGTTGAGTCCTTTGTTTGGAACTTTGAAGCATGCAAAGAGGCAAGTGACTTGTAATGCTTAAGTAAACATGAGTCTCAACATGATGTAGTTCAACTTGATGACATGTATAAATGTGACATATTTTAGTTTGTATTGCATGAGGACTTCCTTATTCATGCATATCAAATTTATAATTAGGTATATTTTTCTAAAGTGTATGAGTTTGAGGCTTTCAATTTTTGTATTGACTCACTTGAAGATGCTAGCAGCCATGTGAACATGATTAATATGGGATCCAAGATTTGTCCTTTTCCCATACATTTGGAGTGGATTGTTGTCCCTTATGATTGTTTAAATCATGTTGGCCTAGCATTTGAATAGTTGCTTTGTGACATGGATGGGAATAGATAATGTATAGACTTTATCACACTTTAGGGTTTTCCCATTATGCTAAAATGTTATGACTATCCACTTATTCTATTTTAGGCTATCATGAAATGAGGAGCTTCTAAAGGCAAAAATGTTGTCCCAAAAGAAGGCTCAATGTTATTTGTAAAGACATTAGATTGTTAAAATACAAATTCAAGGGTAGATATTCCTTGGGCTATTTTAGTATAGAGAAGCAAAATTGCAATATGAATATCCTAGGAATTAGAATGGTTGATCATAGGATATTCATGGCATTTTGATATTAATGGATGGATTGATGGATGTTTAGGGAGTTTAAGTTTAAATGTAATGTATGAGAATTCTTAGTTATGAACTTGGATCTAATAGGTCTTATGTCATATTTGCAGGCCATTCAAGAAAGAAATGAAAAGATACCAAGGACTATCATAACACCTATTACAATTAGGTGCATCAAAGGATTGTCATCCAAGACCTTACCAATATGGGAAGTTATCAAAACCATGTCATGTTTAAAATTAAAGGCTTTATCACCTCTTTGTCCCTATAGGCCTATTAGAACAATAGGTCATATTTTATTCATATACTGGGGTTGAGAATAAACACTAAGCATTTGTAGTTATGGAAAGTGTAAATGGAAATAGATTACAACTTAGGACAATCTATCATCTCCTAGATTTCACTGACTGAGTGGAAATTAAAAATTCCCTATCAATGTCCTTTACATACTGAAGGTATGGGTGAGAAAGGTAAACTTTGTATGTTGTAGACAAGGCCTCAAATGTAAAAGATATTATGACAATAATGATAAGGACTGGTAGGAATGAATGCTATCACTATTATGGATTGTCAAACCAACCATAGGCTGCCATAATAGTACACTTCTGGCTATCATACCTTTAGGTATGGTGCCATGAACCTTATGAGTAGAATGCATTGGTATTTGTGAGAAATGTATTGCTTATGTTAAGAATAAATATTTATATTATTTGAACATCATCAAAAGGTGGACTACAAATTCTACTTTGTCAAAGGAAAACTTTAGTGGAAAAAATCTAACTATGAACTATTGTGCCATCCAAGCACAATCATGACCAACATCAAGGGATAGTCAAGGCATGGTTGTCTTAAGAAAGACAATTGAAATTGTCCATGGATATTTGAAGTTATTCGCAATATTCATGATCAAGAATCAACTTTGACTATCTCAACAGTGGTAAATTTGGCTTTAGGACAATCAAAAAGGAGTTTAGGGATTCATTATCACCAAGTAATAGAGAAGAGTAACCGTAAGTGTCGACCCTCAATTTCATTATACAAGAGGATGAAGAAGGGGCCATAGTATTTTCATACCATAATACAACATACAAAAGGAAAATCATGATGTCAAAACATGTGCAAAGGGTATCTGTGTTAAAAAGGAGAGTTGTGAATGGAAGATGACTATCACTGTCAAAATAAGATATAGTCTCACTAAGGACAATTAGGTGATTTGTGGATTGTCATGACTACAAGGCGCAAGAATCTTGTGTATGAAGAGGAAAGAAATATAAATAAAAGAAGATTGAAGGATTGTTGCCCCTAGGTACAATGATCCTAAAGGATTGTCATGCTAAAAGGATAGTTAACAATACAAAGATTGATATTTCAAGGCTATCCTTAATCTCATTCACATGGTCCTAATGTTGGTTTGATTTGCATGGAGTGAGATGACACTATCAGGATTAATTGAAAAGGTGAAAGGGTTTGGTACCAAATTTGGTCACAACTGTAAAAATTGAAATAAGCTTGAGAATATTGTTCACTAAACCTAGAACTATCACCAAGCATCATCTGTTTCATAAGATGTGATCAGCAAACATGTAAGAAAAATAGATATCCATTTTCAGCTGCTAAAACAGATATCTATTTTGCTTTTACCGAAGCAAAATGGATATCCATTTTTCTCTGGTACAAAGCAAGATGGATATCTATTTTGGTTGTTAACTTTTCATGGATTCTAACATGTTTTCATGTTTTAGTCTCTTCTCACCCTTCGTGCTAATGACTTTTTTAATGCAAAATTGATAAAATGAAAAGGGTTCATAGAAAAAATTGTTAGCTTTCTAAAAATATAAGATTTATTTGGTTATCATTTTATTAAATAATTATTAATAATTTTCTATATACTGTGTCTCTGAAATCCTAATGGACACACTGATTGAAAAACATCCATAACTTTGAAATCGTTTCACCTTTTTGAGATCCGAAACCTATGTCACACTCTATGCTTTTCTGGATATAGGTTAAAAAAATGAATTTCAATTTTTTTTTATCGAGTTAGGTTGGCTGGAAAATTACTTTTTAGTTTTTTAAAAAGGTCACAGTAAAAAAATCATAACTAATTATTTTATTGGAAAAAAATTTCAAATAAATATGCGTCACATCCGAGCATGAGGAGTCTACTTATTTTGAAAGTTTCAAAAATATATATATATTTTTACTCATAGTTAGGTTGGTTGGACAGACACCCACTTTTTATTTTTTTCTCAAAAATTTAATAGTTGTTCATTTAAATATTCAATTTTCACTAAGTAAATTTAGTTTAAAAAAAAATAGTAGCCTATAAACTAGATTCAATTCTCTACAAATTTCATTCTTACATCTTTTTCAAATTGTGTAGATAATCCATTCAAATTTTCACATGAACTTGATAAAGTCTGATTTTTTGTATTTTCATTGCCACTTAGAGGTATAGTTTGGCCCATCATGATCCTGCACATACCCTTGTAGAAGTGCATTTCATTGGGCAAAAGCTTGTCTTCTCTTCCTCCTTTCTCTTTCTTGTCTATTTCTTCATTGTCTATTAGTGATGTTTTCAAAAGGATTTTCATGATTTCCCATAGTTTTTGAAATTTCAGAAGAAGGTGGCACAAACTTAACTTATTTTGATGAAGTGCTTTGTTCTCCACAAGTACCTCCTAATCCTTTTAAGAATGACAGAGGGGGAACCTCAGCATAGATTCCCTTACCTTTCGATCTAGGAAGTTCTTCTAATGCGGGTTGTTCTTCATTTATCTCTAGTTGAATAGAAGGTCTAGCCACCCAAGATAGTAGTTTTGCTTTGTATCATCTATATGCTAAGAAAAGTTGGTCTCTTCATGGTTCAGGTTCTATGGTAGGTCGTGGCCAAAAGTATCAAGAGTAAAGTTTTTATGCATAACCATGGGTTGCCATATATTACAAGGAATAGTGCACACTTGTCCATGTAAAGGGAATTTTATACATTTGTGAATTGTTGAGGGGACAACCTTCATAGATTTTAGCCATGATTGTCCTAATTTTGTGCAGAAGGGGTTAGATGAAGGAATGACATCAAATAATTGTTCCATGACCACCTAGTGTTGAAGGCTTTTAGGGCTCCAACAATCTAGTGAAACATTGAGACGACCTCTAGGTGTGCGACCCTACAGGGAGGCCGAATCTCCAGAGAGAGGTTGGTTCCTTTGCTTAATATGAGATTCAGTGCATCTAAGACTAAACCTAATCTATTCATCTGATAGGAAAAGAGGAAGAAGGATGAACTGAAAATAAAGGGGAGGTGATACACCGGGTTCGAATATAAGAGTTCTCACAAAACTGAAGAAATACACAACATAACCAAATATAACAGATGAGTATACATAGATTTAGTTGATCCTAATAGAGGTAAGGGGAAAGAAATGGTTGAGAGGAACAAAGCATTCATAGGCAAACCTTAGATTTACATAGAGCTAGAGACCAACACAAAGGGGTAAAAATAACTAGCATATATTCAATTAGAAGGCATGATTACAATAGAGAAGAGCTTTGTTTGAAAAATAGAATCATCTGACTAACTATTTTCCAACCCTTTTTACATCTTACACTTATGCATATATAGCATATGATTCCAAATGACCTAAAATTAGGTTACAATGAATTTCCCACAAGCTCTGTCAGAAAAAACTACGTCTGAAGGGATGACTATCTACAATAATTAACTATAAAAAATATCTAGAGACTTGGGTAGATGAAAGATATTTCTCCTTCAATATGAATAACTAATTCATTGATCTGCAATAATCAATGTAGTGATTACCTGTTAAGGGGCAGTTGAGAAGATTGGATCCACATTGATGTGAGATGAGACAAAACCCCTGAGCAAAGCTTTTACAAACACTTTAAAATTTGAACCCTTTGATTTTGTGCCATATCAGCTTGGATTCCTTGAATAATCAGGCTTTGAACCTCCTTGTTGGCTGAGTCCACAAATTTCCTACCTTCGAGATGCCTGACTCTCTCCTTTAAATCTTGACCATAGATAGATTTGCCCTTTAGGTTAGATCGACGCTCGCCAAGCATTCCATTGCCAGCCATTGCACTTTAAAATTCCTTTACTTCATGGCATCATCATTTCGTGACCGAGTGGTAGAGAGCAAGTCATTTTCCTTTTGGCTCCATGGAATCAAGCAGGAGCCTCCATGTGGCCACCTTTCATACACATTTTATTTCTTTATTAAGATGAGGCCACGTGTCTCGTCATTACAACCATGCGATGAATATTCCTCTCTGGTAGGATTTCCCCACACGCTTGCACAACTATTTGCCGTCCTGTACTCCTTGAACTTAGTTTTCCTTTGATATAAAGGGAAAACATGACACTGTGACACTTGGAGCTCTCTGCCTCTTTTATTACTGAAACATGGCAACACCTGAGAGCCTCAAGACTGGGATAGATGACAGACTGGCGCACCTTTAAAAGATTCTTTTGTTTCTCAACCTTCAATCACCCACAGAGGTGACATGTAGCACACTCCACTACACTTAGAAACCTCTAACATGGTACCTCAGGGCCCACCATACTGTACCTTGACACCTCAAATCTTATTAAAGAAAGAGACATGCGACCGACTCCGCACATTGCAATAAAAGACACATGGCACTACTGCGCTCCTTCTCGATGCCTTTCACAAAAGTTTCTCCTCTACTCCCCATGGAGGTGACACATGGCACATTTCAGAAATAGATATAAATTATACAAAAAATAAACACAGCCAAAGATTTGTGGTAGAGATCTGTGGCACCTGGGAACTGCAAACTAAGAAGAAGACACCTGGCAGCATTTGATTCATCGAATTGGGGTCTTCAATTTAATGGTTGTAAGCCACATTCTCTAATCGCTGGTGCCTTATCATGGACACATAGGGGGATGATGACATCATCTCTTGAGCTCTGTGACACTGTGATGGCCATATGGCACCTCTGACCCCTTTTGAAGACTTAGACTTTTTAAAATATAAGACATAGGCTCTTGGTGGTGACTTGACGGATGGGGACGGTAAAAGAACAACCCACCTAGACTCAAAGATACAACTTGAAGGACCCTCATGGACAATAGCAATTCAACAGGAAATTATAACAAAATCCTGTGGTACATTGCAAAAGACTCTAAGGGTTTAGGGTTTTGCAGAAACTAGGTCCTCAATGGTTTCAACAAGGGTTTTTAAGGGTGGACCATTTGACTTTGGATAGAGGAAAATAGGTCAACATTTTGGCGACCTCACAGGGATGTTTGCCTTCTAAACAAATAGATCAGTAGCCTTAAGCATCCATTGGGCAAAGAGTCAAGTCTAAAACATGTTGGAAAACTAGAACTTGCCTCAAAACAAGACCACAAAAGAGACAAGGCCTACATTCTCCTAATGACAATGTAGCCTATGCAAGAGCACTTATTGAAAGGAAACCTAAAGCAAAAATAACTAAAACAATATGTATAAAATCTCATACCAGCCTTAATGGTAAGGTTTGAGATGGATCCCATTGACTGGGATGGGAAGAACCTCTCCATTCAACTTGGAAAGTTGAAATGCATTAGCCTGCTTGCAACTGATAATGATGTAATGGCCACTCCATATGACATCAAACTTTGAATGTCTTTCAGCTTTGGTCCTATTTACATCCCATTTTAGTACTATATCTCATTCACTGAATGTTCTATCAAAGGTCCTCTTTACCTGATCTTGGTGATGCTCAAAGGTCTTCATAGCAGCATCTCTCTTTTCCTCAAGCTCCAATAGCTCTGCAAGTCTGACTGTCATGGCATCATTCTCCATTACTTCCAGCTGCTACACTAACTCAAGAGAAGGTAATTCTAGTGATAATGGAACCCTTGCTTCCCTTCCATATACAAGCATGAAAGGGGAATTTCCTATGGCTCTTTTGGGAGTGATCCTGTTAGCCCAAAGAGTAGCCTTTAACTTGGAGTGCCAGGTTCTTTGATTATCTTTTACCATTTTCTTGATGATCCTGATCAGGTTCTTATTGGTGGACTCAACCAAACCATTACCCTGAGGGTAGTAATTAGATGAGGTTTTCATGTACACTCCATAGTTTAATGCCCATTCATTGACTTTTGTGCCTATAAAGGCCTTGGCATTATCAGATATAATGGTGGATGGTACACCGAACCTTGTGGCTATACCTTCAAGGAAGTCCCCAATGGATGCTTCTGTGGGATCCCTCAATGCAACTGCCTCTGTCCACCTAGGTGAAATAATCAATGGCTGTGAGAATCCACTTATGGCCTACACTAGAAGGTGGATTGATTACTCCAATGAAGTCTAGACCCCATTGAGAAAACGGCTGATATGTTTGGATTGGATGAAGGGGAAGAGCTGCCAGTTTTTGCTTCCCAGCAAATAATGCATGTATTCTTTACATTTTCTAATCCATCTATGTGCATCACTGAATAAACTAGGTCAGTAATAACCAGCTCTCATGATCATCATTGAAGTTGTTCTGGGAGGATAATGGCCACCAACAGGGGCCACTATGAAATTCTTCTAGTACTCTTGAAGTCTGATCTTGTGCTATACACCTAAGAAGAACTCCACTGATGTCTCTTCTAAACAAGACACCATCAATAATAACATAGGGGATGGATTGGAGTCTAAAATACCTTCTTTTAGCTTGATGTAATCCATTAGGACTTCTTCTTGATTGCAGAAATATGAACATGTCATGATACCAGTCAGTTGGAGTATGAGGCTCAATTGGTTGGGCCTGCCCTTGAACACATACAACCTCATTTCTATCTTTTACATCTTCTGCCATTTGTTCACATAGACCTTTGCCATGAACCAGTTTGGTAATGTTGATGTTGATGTTGTACTCCATCACCTTGGTGATCCACCCAGCTCTTTTCTCATTAATATCCTTGCTCAAGAAAAATTCTTTGACACTGAGGTGATTCAACATCAATTGAATTTTGCTACTCAAAAGCATATGTCTAAATTTTTTTAGGGCTTTCACCACAACATACACTTGTTTCTCTATAAAATCATAATTTAGTTCATATTCTTTGAGGGGCTGGCTGAAGAAAGCAATTGGCTGCTCCAACTTCTCCTCATTTTGTTGCATCAGGACAGTTGATATACCCTCCTTGCCTCCAAAGGCATAAAGGATGAAGTCTTCCTCATAATGAGGGTTCATCAGCACATGAGCTTGTATAATAGCCCATTTGACAGCTTCAAAATTGTCCCTACCTTCTTTAGACCATATGAAGGTAGCATTCTTCTTTAGCATAGCACTGAGGGGTTTTGCTATTGAGGCAAAATTAGGTATGAACCTCCTCACAAAGTTGATCTTACCCAAGAAACTTTGCAGACCTTTCTTATGATTAGGGAGGGGAAGAGCAAGGATGGCACTTGTTCTTTTAGGATCAATAGCCAATCCCTCTTTAGAAACCACATGTCCCAGTAATTTGCCTTCTTGAACAATAAATGCACATTTTTTTGGATTCAATGATATTCCAAATTCTCTGCATCTTTCAAATACTTTTATTAAATGACCCAAATGATCAGCTGCATGCTTGGAATACATCATCAAATCATATAGATATACTAAAATAATATCATTGATTAGACCTTTGAAGGCCAAATCCATTGCTCTCTGCAAGGTGGCTCCAACATTTGTCAATCCAAAATGCATCTTTTGATAAGCCAAAGTACCCTATTTGGTGGTAAAGGCTGTCTTGTACTGGTCTAATTCTTTTACAAGAATCTGATTGTAGCCTAAGTAACCATCTAGGAGTGAAAACCTTTCTACACCTGCTACTTTTTGTAGGATCTACTCCATGGAAGGGACTGGATAGTGGTCTTTAAGTGAGGCCTTATTTAAGTCTCTAAAGTCCACACATAATCTAATTTCTCCATTCTTCTTCCTAACTAGAACTAAGTTAGCTACCCAAGAGGAATGTTTAATAAGATAAATGATCCTAGCCTCTATGAGCTTGGATAGCTCTTTTTTCATTAATGGTTTAATTTTTGGGTTGACAGGCCTTTTCTTTTGGTGGACAGGCTTGGCATTGGGGGTCTAGGTCAATAGTATGCTGGATTAAACCAGGATCAAAGCATTTCAAATCCCTATAATCCCAAGCAATTAGATCATCAAATTCATTACAAATCTCATTAAAACTTTGCCTTTCACTTTCTCACATACCTTGCCATGTTTAATAAATTTTCCCTAGGCAATCTCCACCTCTTCATAATCCTATTTTTTAACTGTCATATTCATCTTTTCTTTCTTTAACTAATCATCAACACCAAATATGTTTTCCAAGGTGCTCAGTCCTCTAGGCAACTTATTGGTCTTTAACTAGATCACCTGTTCACCATATTGTTCTTGTAACATTGACTGATTTTTGACAGCAAAATCTACCTCATCTTGCAAAAAGTTCACAATTTGCTGGTCAATTTCAAACACTTGCCATCTTATCACATTGTCAGGCACAACAAGCCTAACCACAATCTTTACATGTTGATCTGAAATTTGTTTGACATTCAGAGGAATATCAAATTGGGCACCAACTATAGCTAACTTGTCAGCATCCTTGTTTCTCTGTCTAGGAACTACCTGAATGTTGAAGGCATCAAAGTCTTCAATTAGCTCCTAGACTCTATGCTTGTGTGACTTTAACAAGTCATTCTTTGAAGCACTTAACTTCCTGATTTGGTGAACAACAAGTTCACTGTCACCAAATACTTGTAAAAATTTTAACCCTCTTTTTTGAGCCAGTTGTATGCCCTAAATTAAGGCTTCATATTTAGCTACATTGTTAGTACAGCTAAACTATAATCTGAATGAAGAGAAATAACTTTCCTTCTAGGGTGAAATCAATACAACCCTAGCACCTACTCCATTTTTGCTTCTGGAGCCATCAGAGTACATCTACCATATCCTATTTGGATCTAATTTTTCCTTTTCAAGATTAGGGATAGAAGCATCCTCATCATGGATACAATAATTACCCATCCCTACTTCGTCTATGTGATCAGGAGTGTCAAACTAAAAACAATTAGCTCACTCATCTAGCAGTATATCAGGTATCTCCTCCACGGGGGTGATAGCTTCGTGTTTGTTGTTATCCTCTTCTTCTAACTCATGTATTATGCATTTCATGTTGTTTGGGTTAGGAGAGTAGGGCTCTATATGGTCATTTGGAATAGGTTCAACCCTAATGGTTACTTTGGTACCATATCTAGTCCTAAATAGCATGTGAGACTAGTTAGAAGACAAATATCCATCTATCTTTGTAGTGAAATTCCTAGACAAACAGATACCAAAGTATGCAGGGAGATCAATAACAGATATATCTTGTGAAATGGAGCAGCCAGGGCATGCATGTAAGGTGAGCTCTAGACCTTTAATAAAACCTACTGTCTTGACAGCAGTACCATCTAATTACACTACACCCTTGTTTATAGGCTCATACTCTATACCTAATCTTTCAGCAATAATTTTTGGCACGATAGAGGTACTTGCCCCATAATCTATCATACAATTATGCAATAATTTACCACCTATGATTAGGGAAATAGAAAATGGAGGGGACTTGTTAGTTTTTCTTGTACTTACTTCCTCCTTGGGATGCCATAGATTAATTAGGGGAGTTGTCTTTTCTCTTGTTGCTTCATCAATAGGCTAAATGAATTCTATTAGGGCCTCTTGAAGAAGATTCCTCTAGACTGGGATTGATAATGCATCCCACATACTGACATTCAACTTGTCCTCTTCATTTGGTCCACAATGCTAAAAGGTATCTGATTACCCTTTTGTGACACTTTAGTGACAACTAGGTCACTCTTTAACTATTGATTGGACTGAGGCAGCACAATTGGTACTATTTCTGTCCTTTCCTCTATTTGATCTATTTTCTTTGAAGGAACCTTAGGTACCTTCTCTTTAGTTGTGACTTTTGGAGATACTTTAGGTGTGGGGGCATGAACAACTATAGGCACTAATGTGTCTTCAATAGCTCTTCTCTTTGATCTTGTATTGAATGCGATTGGATCAGTACTTTAATTAACACACCAGTGATCATCATGAGTCCAATTCATTAGGGTTGCATCATTTTGCATCTATTCTTGATTATCGACCACTCCTTGGTTGATGTTAACCTGATGTTCTGAGCTTGATGGATGCACTTATACTATCAAAGTATGATTGAAATGTCCTCCTTGGCACAGTTTTTGGTTATGTGGCTGATTGCAAGGGTAACACCAGTCACTATCCTGGGCTAGATTGTTCTGGATTGGCACAAGAGGCCCTGAAGTGGTAGCTACATTAGGATGAATAGTATTGAGTGGTTTGATGTAGCTAGGCTACCCCTGCCTTTATATATTACCTGGTATGGTAGCCTATTTTGTTGATAGTCCTGATTAAAGGGTCGATATGTATGGTTGGAGGGTTGATTAGGCTACTGATATGGTTGGCTCAGTTGTGTATTTTGCCTCCTTGTCAATGTCAATTCATTACTTAACTTTATGATCAAATCATCTCTCTCTTCTAATTGTTCAAGTGTAGGTGAAGATGGAGAAGAAATAGGGTTGACCGTAGTAGGAATTGGAGTAATGGCGGTAGGTTGCATGACAGGGGCTTCTAGAAACAGAGGCATAGGTGGTCTTGGAGTAATCTTCCCTACCTAGATTAGGCAATTTTCTGCTCTAACAGCTGTATCATAGGCATTAGGCAAGATAACTCCACCCATGGATTGAATCATAACTACAATATCAAGATTTAAAGACCTCAAATACTATATAAATGTAGTGTTTGGAGAGAGTTTCACAAGTAGAGGGATCCTGTCCCATGTCTTCTAAAAATGGTAGTTGAAATCCACCATGTATTCATGTGGAGCTCTCTTGATTGAGGCCAACTGCTCCATAAGTGACAAATGGTTACTTCTATCTTCAAAGTGTTGGCACAATTTAGTGCACAAATCATCCCAATTGTGTATTCAATTAGGTTAGAGGCCTCTATACCATTGTAAAGCCTTGCCTTTGAAAGAAGAGGCCAGCAACCTCATAGCCACATTGCCAGTGGTGACATGGTGGACTGAACAAACACTGGCAACATCTTGAATGTGCTCAACAAGGGTGGTAGAGTTCTCACCATTGAAAAATTGTATAGCGTTTAAGGCTAATGTAGGAATGTCATCATATTGGGTTAGGTCCAAAGGGCTGTCCCCATGAAATGCAACAAATGGAAAATTCCTTGCCATGTTAAGTATATTTAGGTTTATGACTATAGGTATGTGTAGGGTTCTCCTTGAATATTGAGACCTAACCTAAAAATTCAATGGAGGAGGGGTAGACCTAGCTCTTGAATGGGGTGAACTATTATTTCTATTTTCCCTCACAGGGGATCTTGATAGTCTATTTCTTCTTCTTCTATCAACAAATGAGAGTTCAACAAATTGGAAATTACCTCTAGAAGAAGACCTTGTCTGCACTATAGGCATGAAATATTGAAGGGTAATGAAGGAAGTAGATCAATAGAGTCACCAGGTGCCTTTTGAATGCTTCCACAATAGCAAATGAACCAAGCATAGCACCAAAATCCTTAGTCCAGCTCTCTACTTAGAGCAGAGTGTCCCACCGGGTGTGCTAGAAATTGTTGTCACCTAGATTTGCACCCAATGTTGAAGGATTTTAGGGCTCCAACAATCTAGTGAAATAATGAGACGACCTCCAAGTGTGGGACCCTGTAGGGAGGCCGAATCTCTAGAGAGAGGCTGGTTCCTTTGCTGAATATGAGATTCAGTGAGCCTAAGACTAAACCTAATCTATTCACCTGATAGGAAAAGAAGAAGAAGGATGAACTAAAAATAAAGGGGAGGTAATACACTAGGTTCGAATATAAGAGTTCTCACAAAGCTGAAGTACACAACATAACCAAATATAGTAGATGAGCATACACAGATTTAGCTGATCCTAATAGAGGTAAGGGGCAAGAAATGGTTGAGAGGAATAAAGGATTCACAGGCAAACTATCCTTAGATTTACACAGAGCTAGAGACCAACACAAAGAGGTAAAAATAACTAGCATATATTCAATTAGAAGGCATGATTACAGTAGAGAAGAGCTCTGTTTGAAAAATAGAATCATTTGGCTAACTATTTTCCAACCCTTTTTACATATTACACTTATGCATATATATCATCTAATTCCAAATGACCTAATTAGGTTACAATAAATTGCCCATGGGCTCTGTTAGAAAAAACTACGTCTGAAGGGATGACTATCTACAAGAATTAACTACAAAACATATCTAGAGACCTGGGCAGATGAAAGTTATTTCTCCTTCAATGCGAACAACTAATTCATTGATCTGCAGCAATCACTGTAGTGAATATCTATTAAGGGGCAACTAAGAAGATTAGATCTGCATTGATGAGAGATGAGACAAAACCCCTGAGCAAAGCTTTTACAACACTTTAAAATTTGAACCCTTTGATTCTGTACCATATCGGCTTGGATTCCTTGAATAATCAGGTTTTGAATCTCCTTGTTGGCCGAGTTCAAAAATCTCCCACCTTTGGGATGCCTAAGGCTCTCCTTTAAATCCTGACCATAGATAGATTTGCCCTTTAGGTTAGATCGATGATTGCCAAGCATTCTATCACCAGCCATTGCACTTTAAAATTCCTTTACTCCACAGACACGCATCATCATTCCATGACTGAGTGGTAGAAAACAAGTCATTTTCCTTTTGGCTAGATGAAAACAAGTAAGAGCCTCCACGTGGCCACCTTTCATACACCTTTTATTTCTTTATTAAGATGAGGTGACGTGTCGCCTCATTGCAGTCGCACGATGAATATTCCTCTCTACCAAGATTCCCCTGTGCGCTTGTGCAACTGTTCAATTTTGGCCCTCCTGTACTCCTTGAACTTAGTTTCCCTTTGATATAAAGGGAAAACATGACACTATGACACTTGGAGCTCTCCACCTCTTTTATTACTCAAATGTGGCAACACCCGAGAGACTCAAGACTGGGACAGATGGCAAACTAGCACATCTTCAAAAGCTTCTTTTGTTTCTCAACCTTCAATCAGCCATGGAGGCGACACGTAGCACACTCCACTGCACTTAGAAACCTTAGACATGATACCTCAAGGCCCACCATACTGTACCTCAACACCTCAAAGCTTATTTAATAACACATTACAACAAAAGACACATGGCACTGCTGCGCTCCTTCTCGATGCCTTTCTCAAAAGTTTCTCCTCTACTTCCCATGGAGGTGACAAATGGCATGTTCTAGAAATAGATAGAAATTATACAAAAAAGAAACACAGCCAAAGATACGCAGTAGAGATCTGTGGCACTTGGGAACCACGAACTAAGAAGAAGACACCTGGCAACATTTGATTCATCGATTTTGGGTCTTCGATTTAATGGATGTAAGCCAAATTCTCTGACAGCTGGTGCCTTATCGTGGCCACACAAGGGGATGATGACATCATCTCTTGAGCTTTACGATGCTGCAATAACCAGCCATATGGCACCTTCGACCCCTTTTGAAGACTTAAGACTTTTTAAAATATAAGATGTTGGCTCTTGGTGGTGACTTGACGGATGGGGCCAGTAAAAGAACGACCTATCTAGACTCGAAGATACAACCTGAAGGACCCTCACGGGCAATAGCAAGTCAACAGGGAATTATAACAAAAGCCCGTGACACATTGCAAAAGACTCTTAGGGTTTAGGATTTTTGTTGAAACTGGGTCCTTAGTGGTTTCAACAAGGGTTTTTTAGGGTGGACCATTTGACTTTGGATAGAGTAAGGATATCTTCCCATAAGTAGGAATGAAATCTCTAGTATGTGTCTTAATCATTATGTCTATAGGTTCATAAGAATCATGTATCAAATCATGTGAAAAAAAGGAACTCTTTTGTTGCTACATTAGTCATGCAATTAGGATCTATAAGTGTTCCATGCACTAGAGTCTCCATTACCTTCATTGTGATGTAAAGAGGTCCTTCAATGTCTCCAATTGTTCTATAATGAGGTGTGAATGCTATTTCAAGCTCATGGGTATTTCTTTCCATATAAGGTCTAGGAGGGTACCTAGCATTATTGTTGTGATTAGAAGCCATGTATGCAAGACTATTTCACACAAACACACTTGTTTGAGGGAAATAGGTACTAAAAGACACACTATGTCCACAACAAACAAAGTGGGTAGAATGAAATAATAAAACATAACAAGGCAATATGAGTGATTTGTAAGTTTGTTTAAAGAAAGTGTATACAACCCTTAGCGTTGAAATACACAATGTGTAATTAAGAACATGCAAATTTCCAAGCAAGAGTGTGAAATGATGCAAAAAAAATTAATTTATAGATGAATATATGTTTGAAAATACAATGCAAGATCTGAAATGAATGATACTAATAATTAATGCAATGAAACAAAACAAAACTATGCTTCTTTATGACCTAAAATACTCAAATTTTTCACTTTTTCCAATGCAAATGTTCTAAAGATGCAAATGTAAATGCAAAAACATGAAATGTAACAATACTACAACCCAAAATTAGATTTGAAGGAGTGTTCAAAGTAGTAAAATCTGAAACAAGACTTTAACCACAAACCCTAGCTTTTGCAAAGACTACGTTATATGAAAAATGCACAATTTCAAACAAATCCTAATAAATGAAATATGAAAATGCAATGTAAATGATTATGTAATGATGTAATGCTGCAATTGATATTAGATCTAATGTAAATATCAAAGATTTAAATAATTTAGATGAAATGTAATGAAAATAGTGTAAACTATGTCTAAATGCAAGCCTAGGATGCTTGATTTTTTCAAAATTTTCAATCTTTTGTAAGATTTTCAAATGCAATATGATGACAATGAAATGTATGAATGCAAATCTGATGTACAACACTTAGCAAGGTGCAAATTCAACAGAAATATGGGTTCACCAAAATGTAATGAATGAAAAGAGGGTTGATGGGTTTGATGGATAGTTTCATTAGGTCCTCCTTTCACTCAATACATTCAAGGACATTTAACCGAGTTGAATCACAACTTATGCAAGAGGACTCAACTATCAAGTTTTCTATCACTTGGAATGATAGGGAAATTTGGAATTTGTTAAGTGATTTATTGATTCTTAGCCTAATTAAGCCTAAAACCTTGATTATGCAAAATCCTAAACAAATGGTTGAAACTTGACAAATCCTTCTACATAAATAGACTAAATATAGATTAGATAAATACCAGATTTCAAGTTTTGAAATATGAAAAAGTTGGGGGTGAAAGAGCGAGCACCCAAGCCCAAGGTGTTGCCTTTTTAGATGGCTTCGAGATCTTTTCCATTACTAACTGCAACCAATTCAGAGATTCTCTATGTTGTGAAATTGAGGGTCAAGGGAACGGGTGCCCAATCCCCCTTTTGAGCTATCTCTTTCCTTTTTCTTCAAATCTTGATTCCTTACACTCTACAATAGTCCTCTGCAACTCCACTCCTTGAGATCTGATACCTGTCACCTATAATCACAAGAGAGGGGTTGGGCGTTGTGGAGTTTAGGAGCTTGCCTTGGTCAAGCCCCAGAATGGCATTCAAGCCTTCCAACACCATTGTTAGATAGAGAGTGCGTGTCCTTGTAGGATAGAGGCAAAACCAATGATAAAAAAAAAGATTGAATCACAAATAGATATCACCTCGGAGGTGTAGATCTCATGGAGATGAAGCTCTTTCATGCCATGAGAAGATGAAGCCAAATCTGCAATAACAAACACAATAACAACACAATGAATGCCTTGAATGCTTTAAAATCACAAGTTTGTCAAAATCTTAAAATCATCTTCTAGTTTACAAATGAAGTCCTAAACATGATTACCACTACAAAATTTGTAATTCAAACTCAAGATGTTAGCAATGGAAACTTGTAGTACCCCTCC
Organism: Cunninghamia lanceolata; assembly: GCA_027924645.1. Lineage (NCBI taxonomy): Eukaryota > Viridiplantae > Streptophyta > Pinopsida > Cupressales > Cupressaceae > Cunninghamia > Cunninghamia lanceolata. The sequence continues at coordinate 2,428,831 of BSBN01000391.1, read as the reverse complement.
ATTTTCACCTTGGTTGTGTAGGTGGTATGGCTAAGGAATCTGAAGATGAAGTTGGAACATGAGATTCTGTAAGTAAAATGCATATTGTTACGATAATATTGCATTTAGATGATGCAATAGTATGTTGTTAGGATAGGTGGAAAGGGTAACATCGTACCATTGAATGTATGGACATACGGGAATGAGATACAAATGTCAAAGATCCTTTCCAGTGCTTCAACTATTATGAGTACTCTAATTGGTATGCTTGAGTGAATAGGTATCAGGTATCGACTCCACTTGAACTAGTAGGTCTGAGTGTGCCTTAACCAATGGAAAATTGTTGAACGAAGATAACGTAAGGTTTCCCTATCTGTCTTGTCACCATCCGTGAAAAGGAAGAATATCCTGTCTAGAGTCCAGTCAATGTGGTTGGTTTGGGCTTGATTGTATGTCTCTATTGTTTGATCGTGCATCTCGCTAGGATTGTTCGGTATGGGGTATGTAAGTTGTATTTGTGTAATCTTTGTTTTGGTTAATTGTTTCTTTTAAATTGAAACTAATAGTCCTCCTTAATTAATAAATAATAATAGCAAGATGAATAAAGTCATTTAATTGATAATATTAATAAAGAAATATAATTTGTAAGTAGTGATATTTTATTAGTGTTGATAAACATAAATTTACTTATTGTGCTTTCATAAAATATCCTATTTTGTAATTTAAGATTATTGAATGATGTTGAGTTGTCATAGTAAATGCTTATTTCAAATAGGAAGGAAATCTTGGGGTTAGTGGGGGCATTAAATTAGTTAGCTATTTTTGGTAATAAGGGAAGAAGTGGATGATCAGTTAATAGGGGAAAAAGAATTGATTGCATTTTACTATTTTTATGTTTTCGAGTGCAATTTGAGGGCTCTTGGGGATTTGGGGAGGAGGCAATGGAAAGAAAAAAAAAGTTTGGAGTGGATTGAGAAGGAAATTGGTGGCAAGTCTAGGAGAAAAGAGGGGAAACAAGTTTAAGGAGATACTGGGAGATAAACTTAGACCTGGTATGTGTTCTTTGCCCTGCGAAAGTGAATTAATTTTACTATGTGGTGATTTTTGTTTGATGATTTTATTATGAGATCTTTTCATGTTATATCACCATTCTTTGTAAATTGCATGCTTCTGCATTTGGTGTTAATGTGTCTCAAAATGTTTGCCATAACCATTGTTGTGCATGTTTATATCAACATTAATATTTATGCTTGGGCTGTATCATGGTGGAGAAGGTCTCTATCTCAAATTGTTTAAACCCATCTATTATATCTGTGGAAAGTTTCATAACCATTGTATAACCCGAGAATAGATCTCTATGGGATAGTCTCTCAAACAATCCACATTGCTGCTTATGCTTACTCCATGTTTGGTCATCAAATCCAATTTGAGTATATCCTTCAAATATTGCTTACCATCGGATGAGCATTACATATTTAGGTTTATTCTCTAATGAAGAATTGTAATGAAGAATTGTGTCAGATATTCTATCACTCCTATTTACCTTCGTGTGGATGCTACCATGAATGCCAATCCAATTTCTATTCCATTATATCCTTTCTCTTGGAAATCTCTTCAGTTCTTTTTTTGTCAATGTCTGGATGTAACCTGTTAGTATTTCATTTCAGGGGCTGATGATCTTCAAGGGTTGATATCTTCAAAATGTGTGCCTATGCTTTTATCCTCATTTGTCTTATCTAATGTTGTTTCTTTTAAAACCGATCCAAACCCCAATGTGTGTTATCTGGGAAGGCGCTGCAAAGTTGTAGAAATCAACTTATATTTGTGAATACGCTTTAGCCAAAGCCCATAAATTTCTCTTCAATAAATTTCGTTGCATTGTTGATTCTAGAGAATCGCATTTATTTGAATGATTCTAATGCCTTCTCATAAAATAATTTACCTGGGCGTATGCTGCCATATTGAGTAATTGGAAATCCTTATCTTGTTCTAAGCCATTTTGTCAGAAATAATTGGTATGCATGGTAAAATTAATGCACCTCCTGAAATCGCCAATGTTGATTGTCTCTAAAACCATTTTAACAAATCCATTTTGAGATTTCTACAACTATTTTTCCCTTTGAGGCATCTGTGGACCCAGTAAAAAATGTTGCATTTGAGAATTTATTTCTGCAATCATTTGTCATTATTTTTAGACATTCTCTCAATCCATACAAAAATCGCATTTGATAATTATTCTTCCAATGTCTTTGCCACAATCCATCTTGAAAAATGTGCTTTCACTCTGTAAACAATGTGTTGAACTTGATCAAAGATTTCTATGCCTTTGTCCATGAACCATTTAGATTAATTTCCATTTTATTGTTCATAACAGACTAAATATCCTAATGTGCTCTTGCATTTAGCATTTCTTAGATATTTATTTAATCATATTTCCTTATAAGATTGTGATTACCTTCAATTTTTGGAATGACAGGAATAAATTTAGAAATTATGAATAGTAGAAAGAAATGGCTAGATTCGTAATAAGAAAGTTTAGTTCATTACTTGTTGTTAGAAAGTCTTCAAGGAAACTAGAAGTCTCTCATATATTTTTATCTAATGAAAATTTGATGAAAATCTTATTATGAGTTTAAAAATGTAAAAATTTGATATTATTATATATGTGTTTTAATTTAGATAAATATAGAACTTTGCCTTTTAATATTTCTGTATTAAAGTAAAATTGTGATCAAATATGAATTAGATTAAATATAAATTGGAAATGAGAATTAGTGTTTAGATTGAATTAGAGAAAATAAGAAAGATTCTATTTTAAACTCCATGCATATGGGATAGTAATTATTACATTTTTTGTAGATATGATTGTTATTAGTTGTTAGGAAATAGAATCAATTTTCATATTAGAATGTAACTGAATTCATTCATTAGAATATATTGAATTGATTTATTTGATAGGGTTTTTTGGTAATTTTGGTGCTAATCTTCTTATAGTCTTATATCCTTAGCTCACGGTTCTCTCTTTGTAAACACTTTTAGTTAAAACTAAATATTAAGTAGAGATATGTATTCAGAAATTAAAACATGACTATTTGAGAGATTTCTTTTATTTAGAATTAAATCTTTTAACTTCTTAGAAAACTGTATCTTTAGTCTTAAATTTCCTTGAATTATTTTATAAAATTTATCTTGTTTGAATTTAGGAAGAATACGAATATAATTATAGTTTTTTTTTTTTAAATTATTTGCTTATAAAGGGTGATTTTTAATATTTATTTAGGATATTATTTTGAATATAGGATTTGAAAATAAATGATTTAGTCTTTGTTAAGCTTGAGCAATAATAGTAGGATAAGAATTTTTATCATGAATATTTTTGAATGCTAAATTATCTTGTTATTTTACATTCATGATGAAGTTTACATATATATCAAATTTGATATTTTCATTTAATTGTAGTTTGGATAAAGGTAGATATTAGTGTTACTGATCTATTAGAATAGTACTTAGAAATTAAGGGATAGTTAAGTGCTAAACTATGAGCATTGTGAATTTAATCTAAATCGTAAATGTTTTTGACAATTGTTGAATATGTGTCAACTATGGTTGAAGTCATAAGGGAAAGTTTAAGCTAATTGCTAAAGATAAGTAGATTGAACTATAATGTAAGTGCTTTTGTTATCATAGATGGAATATTATTGTTTTACTTTGTAAAGATAGATTCACTTTATGTTTGTTAGATGATTGATCACGGTTGGATTAATGTTATATTCTTTAAGAACCATAATTAGTGTGTCATACCACATGTTGAAATTGTGGTGTTGTAACTGAAGTATGGTTGAGGGATCTTAGTTTGGTCTGTTAGATGAAGTTGTTCATTTTAGAGTGAATGTCGATGTGGGATTATTGTATTACAGTGGTGTCTAGTGTCTATATCTTTGGGAAAGTTGATTCCAGAGGCCAGGAGGGGTAGTTGTGGGTATGACCCTAGTGATTATGTAATCTTGCTAATGGTTGTATATGCATTTGGTTTTATATAATGTTTACTTTCCTCTATTTTTGGTTCTTGTGGTTGTGACGACTGAGCAAGATGACCCATGCCTTACTCAGTGTACCTATTCTTGTGGTTTTGTTGATGTCATGTTTGTGATGTGGGTGTAGAGTTCTTCTTGAATATTGTGGTTCATTATTGTTTTCAGTGTGGGAATAAGTATTGTGTTGGTTTATGTGATCAAGCAAGAGGACCCATGCCTTGCTCTGGATACTTTTTGTTGAGATTTCTATGCAAGAAGGTAAATGCCTTGCATAGTATATGGATACTTGTCGTTATGTCTAGCTTGATGGATAGGGTCTTCTAGATGTAGGTGGGAAAGTGGCTTCCAATGTGGGGCCGGTGCCCAAAGTGGCTTCTAGGATAACCCATTGGAAGTTGTTAATCCAATGATAACTTAATAATAAATTTGAAGGGTTGGGTGGGGGCTTTCACATTAATCAAGATAAAGTATGCCTCACTCATGGCTCAAGTGCTCATTTAGGCTTGAGATTAGATGAGAAGGCTGTGGTTGGCAAGATCGACTTCCTTGTCCTCATGAAAGGAATTTTGGTTCCACATGTTTCACCCTATGGGGCCGGTACCCAGAGAGAGGCTGCTAGGATAACCATAGATGTGGGCCAGTTTCTAGAGAGAGATAGCCTAGATAACCCATGCTAGGACCATGCGATGACACTCTTCCCTACTACAGTCTAGCATTCCCTCTTGTTGTTCATCTCTATGTTGTATGACTGCCTCTGGAAGTTTTGTTAAGTGTGGAAGTGATGTTTTGATGCTTACAATGTCTTATTGGACAGTGTTGTACTTGAGTAGTTCTTGTACCTGTCAGTCCTTTGTCTTCTTATCTCGTTGTTGCTGCAGAACCTTATGTTATCTCCTAGCTCGAGGGGTGGACCTCAGGGTTCCACATGGTTATGTGGAAGAGCTTAATCCATTGGTTTTCTTAGCATCATGGTTCATGTTCTTCGCAAGGTGTCTTTCCAGTTCCAGATCCGTATGGCATTCAAAGATTTGTACTGTGCTTCTAGAATTCTATAGTCCTAACTTATATTGTAATTTTATGTAATCAGTCATGAAGTCTTATAATCATGTAAATCTGTGTTTGATTCCATTTGTACTTGTGCTTACCTTATAAATTGAAAGGTGTAATCTTCTTAAGATGTATCAAAATTGCATATGGGCATGCGTGATGTATTATGTTGTTAATGATCTTTGTTTATAATTATTTGATGCAGTTATATTCCCTAGAGATGTTAGTTGATCATATAATTTAAATGTTGTAATTAGTGTTACCTTATCTAGTGATTAATGCAAATACTTGGTTTTAAAAAAAAATTATTCCGTAGTTTATTGCCAGTTAGCCTAACTCTTTAGGGTTGCATGACGGGGCATCACACTTGGTCTCAGAGCCTAGGTTGCAACACTAAGACCTCTAGATTGTTGTTGTTCTAAGTTAAGTGATTTCCTCTTTGTGGTGAGTTGGTAATGGTACATTCTGCCTGTGTGCATTAGTTTGACATTAGAAGGTTGATAAGTTTATTGACTTGTTCTTTGATTATGTCTCATTTTACTTATGTGTCTATGTGTTCTCTTTTCCTCTTCTTAGATAGTGTGATGATATATATTTGACAATATGTCTTCCCTGAATGTTAGTGCTTGTTGATCCTTTAAGTTTCTCTTGTGGTCATTAGTGTATTATAAGAAAGAAGCATGGTTACTGTTAGTGCATGTAGTTAAGTATTGGAATGATGTAATAATTTGGTGAGTCATGTGGTTATGTGATGTTGTCATGCGTGAGGTATCTTAATGTGGTTGTTGATAACCTAACATCTAATTCCTAGTTGGTCATGACCTCATGTGGAGGAATTGTTGTGATTTATGAAAGTTATCATTATGTATGCTTGTGTAAGAACTGTGTGCAAGAGATCAAATTGGAGCTTGTGTTGGATCCATGAAATCATGAATTTGATACTGTAAGCCCATTATAGTTTTGAATTATTCTTGTGTTCATTATCATACATTCCCTTTATATCTTCTTGCATAAGGAAGCAATTGCATATTTCCATAGTTTAATAAAAAGAAATTGTATTGTATTAAAGATAGAAGTTGTTTAGATAAGAGGATGTAGTTAACTTAATTGTTTGAGTGTTGGTGTACATTCTCTAACACATCCTAGACCTTGTGTCCTTGAGTGTTGTGTAGCGGATACTCCCTTTTAGTGGCTAAAATTAGTCACATCATGATGTGAACTTGTTGTGTAATTTGGTTGTTTTGAAATTTTGACAGATGTTTCATGTGTTGTTGGGGGTTAAAGTAAATTTTCTCTCTTTAAACTTTCTTATGACAGGGATGGTCACCAATTTTTTTTTCTTTGTACTTGATTTATTGTTGGAAATTACCGGCACTTTGTGACTTAAGATTGAATTTGATGACTTCCCCAGGTGGGTTTGCATTTTTTTTAAATCTCTATGGTGGCTATTATGAATGTTTGGTTCTGTTGGCCCCAATTTGTGTTAAGTGTTGTTTGTATCATGTTCATGTTGAACCTCTGATAGTATGTTCAAGGGAGGACTTTGTGGAGAATTATACTTGCATGTTTGGTAATTGAGACATGAGATTTACTGTTCCTTGATAATATGTGATTGCCATTCTCTAAATCATAAGAAATTCTCAAAATATGTGTGATTGATTATAAGTAGATCGCATGATGCATTTTAATAGTGATAAAATGATGTCCTTTTGTCTTTATAGAACGACTGTACCTATCTTATGAATAATTGCTTAATATGGATGCATGTGTTGGAAATAGAAAATTGCAATACTAATGTGTTATGTTTCCACCCTAGCCTATGACTTCTAGGAGTAAGTCAAGCTTTAGGGGGGGGATGTAGTGTCCCTCCATTTTCACCTTGGTTGCACAGGTGGTCTGGCTAAGGAATCTAAAGATGAAGTTGGAACATGAGCTTCTGTAAGTAAAATGCATATTGTTACGATAATATTACATTCAGATGATGCAGTAGTATGTTGTTAGGATAGGTGGAAAGGGTGGCATTGTACCATTGAATGTATGGACATACAGGAATGAGATACGAATGTCAGAGATCCTTTCCAGTGCTTTGGCTATTATGACTACTCTAATTGGCATGCTTGAGTGAACAGGTATCAGGCATTGACTTCACCTGAACTAATAGGTTTGAGCGTGCCTTAACCAATGGAAAATTGTTGAATGGAGATAACGTAAGATTTCCCTATTTGTCTTGTCACCATCCTTGAAAAGGAAGAATATCCTACTGGAGTCCAGTCAATGTGGTCAGTTTGGGCTTGATTGTATGTCTTTGTTGTTTGATCATGCATCTCGCTAGGATTGTTCGGTATGGGGTATGTAAGTTGTATTTGTGTAATCTTTGTTTTGGTTAATTATTTCTTTTAAATTGAAATTAATAGTCCTCCTTGATTAATAAATAATAATAGTAAGATGAATAAAGTCATTTAATTGATAATATTAATAAAGAAAAATAATTTGTAAGTAGTGATATTTTATTAGGGTCAATAAGCATAAATTTACTTATTGTGCTGTCATAAAATATCCTATTTTGTAATTTAAGATTATTGAATGATGTTGAGTTGTCATAGTAAATTCTTATTTCAATAGGAAGGAAATCTTGGGGTTAGTGGGGGCATTAAATTAGTTAGCTATTTTTGGTAATAAGGGAAGGACTGGATGGTCAGTTAACGGGGGAAAAAGAATTGATTGTATTTTACTATTTTTATGTTTCCAAGTACAATTTGAGGGCTCTTGGGGATTTGGGGAGGAGGCAATGGAAAGAAAAAAAAAGTCTGGAGTGGATTGGGAAGGAAATCAGTGGCAAGTCTGGGAAAAAAGAGGGGAAACAAGTTTATGTGTTCTTTGCCCTGTAAAAGTGAATAATTTTACTATGTGGTGATTTTTGTTTGATGATTTTATTATGAGATCTTTTCGTGTTATATCGCCATTCTTTGCAAACTGCATGCTTTGCATTTGGTGTTCATGTGTCTCAAAATGTTTGCCATATATCATCTGTAAAATTTGACCTTTCTGTTTAAACCGTTGTTGTGCATGTTTATATCAACATTGTTATTTATGCTTGGGCTGTATCATGCTAGAGAAGGCCTCTATCTCAAATTGTTTAAACCTATCTATTACATATGTGGAAAGTTTCGTAATCATTGTATAACCTAAGAATAGATCTCTATGGGATAGTCTCTCAAACAATCCACATTGCTGCTTATGCTTACTCCATGTTTGATCATCAAATCCAATTTGAGTATATCCTTCAAATATTGCTTACCATTGGATGAGCATTACATATTTGGGTTTTTTCTGTAATGAAGAATTCTGTTGAGTCTCTGAGATATTCTATCGCTCTTATTTACCTTCGTGTGGACGCTGCCATGGACGCCAATCCAATTTCTATTCCATTATATCCTTTCTCTTGGAAATCTCTTTAGTTCTTTTTTTGTTAATGTCTGGATGTAACCTATTAGTATTTCATTTTAGGGGTTGTTGATCTTTGAGGGTTGATATCTTCAAAAAGTGTGCCTATGCTTTTATCCTCATTTGGCTTATCTAATGTTGTTTCTTTTAAAACCAATCCAAACCCCAATGTGTGTTATCTGGGAAGGCGCTGCAAAGTTGTAGAAGTCAACTTATATTTGCGAATACGCTTTAGCCAAAGCCCATAAATTTCTCTTCAATAAATTTCCTTGCATTGTTGATTCTAGAGAATTGCATTTATTTGAATGATTCTAATGTCTTCTCGTAAAATAATTTACCTGGGCGTATGCTGCCATATTGAGTAATTGGAAATCCTTATCCTATTCTAAGCCATTTTGTTAGAAATAATTAGTATGCACGGTAAAATTAATGCACCTCCTAAAATCCCCAATGTTGATTGTCTCTATAACCATTTTAACAAATCCATTTTGAGATTTTTGCAACTGTTTTCCCTTTGAGGTATCTATCGACCCAATAAAAAATGTTGCATCTGAGAATTTATTTCTGTAATCATTTGTCATTATTTTGAGACATTCTGTCAATCCATACAAAAATTGCATTTGCTAATTATTCTTCCAACGTCTTTGCCACAAATCCATCTTGCAAAATGTGCTTTCACGCTGTAAATAATGTGTTGAACTTGATCAAAGATTTATATGCCTTTGTCCATGAACCATTTAGATTAATTTGCATTTTGTTGTTCATGCCAGACTGAATATCCTAATGTGCTCTTGCATTTAGCATTTGTTGGATATTTATTTAATCATATTTCCTTATAAGATTGTGATTACCTTTAATTTTTGGAATGACAGGAATAAATTTAGAAATTATGAATAGTAGAAAGAAATGGCTAGATTCGTATTAAGAAAGTTTAGTTCATTACTTGTTATTAGAAAGTCTTCAAGGAAACTAGAAGTCTCATATATTTTTATCTAATGAAAATTTGATGAAAATCTTAGTATGAGTTTAAAAATGTAAAAATTTGATATTATTATATATGTATTTTAATTTATATAAATATAGAACTTTGCCTTTTAATATGTGTATTAAAGTAAAATTGTGATCAAATATGAATTATATTAAATATAAATTGGAAATGAGAATTAGTGTTTAGATTGAATTAGAGAAAATCAAAAAGATTCTATTTTAAACTCCATGCATATGGGATAGTAATTATTACATTTTTTTTAGATATGATTGTTATTATTTGTTAGGAAATAGAATCAATTTTCATATTAGAATGTAACTAAATTCATTCATTAGAATATATTGAATTGATTTATTTGATAGGGTTTTTGGTAATTTTGGTGCTAATCTTCTTATAGTCTTATATCCTTACCTCACGGTTCTTTCTTTATAAACACTTTTATTAGAAACTAAATATTAATCAGAGATATGTAATTAGAAATTAAATCATGACTATTTGAGAGATTTCTTTTATTTAGAATTAAATTGTTTTAACTTCTTAGAAGAAAATTGTATCTTTAGTCTTAAATTTCCTTGAATTATTTTATAAAATTTATCTTATTTGAATTTAGGAAGAATATGAATATAATTGTAGTTTTTTAAAAAAACTATTTGCTTATAGAGGGTGATTTTTAATATTTCTTTAGGATATTATTTTGAATATAGGATTTGAAAATAAATGATTTAGTCTTTGTTAAGCTTGAGCAATAATAGTAGGATAAGAATTTTTATCATGAATATTTTTGAATGCTAAATTATCTTGTTATTTTACATTAATGATGAAGTTTACATTTATATCAAATTTGATATTTTAATTTAATTGTAGTTTGGATAAAGGTAGATATTAGCATTACTGATCTATTAGAATAGTACTTAGAACTTAAGGGATAGTTAAGTGCTAAACTATGAGCATTGTGAATTTAATCTAAATCGTAAATGTTTTTGACAATTGTTGAATATGTGTCACCTATGGTTGAAGTCATAAGGGGAAGTTTAAGCTAATTGTTAAAGATAAGTAGATTGAACTATGATGTAAGTGCTTTTGTTATCATAGATGGAATATTATTGTTCTGCTTTGTAAAGATAGATTCACTTTATGTTTGTTCGATGATTGATCACGGTTGGATTAATGTTATATTCTTTAAGAACCATAATTAGTGCGTCATACCACATTTTGCAATTATGGTGTTGTAACTGAAGTATGGTTGAGGGATCTTAGTTTGGTCTATTAGATGAAGTTGTTCATTTTAGAGTGAATGTCGATGTGGGATTAGATGAAGTTGTTCATTTTAGAGTGAATGTCGATGTGGGATTATTGTATTACAGTGGTGTCTAGTGTCTATATCTTTGGGAAAGTTGATTGTAGAGGCCAGGAGGGGTAGTTGTGGGTATGACCCTAGTGATTATGTAATCTTGCTAATGGTTGTATATGCATTTGGTTTTATGTAATGTTTACTTGCCTCTATTTTTGGTTCTTGTGGTTGTGACGACTGAGCAAGATGACCCATGCCTTACTTAGTGTGCCTATTCTTGTGGTTTTGTTGATGTCATGTTTGTGATGTGGGTGTAGAGTTCTTCTTGAATATTGTGGTTCATTATTGTTTTGAGCATGGGAAAAAGTATTGTGTTGGTTTATGTGATCGAGCAAGAGGACCCATGCCTTGCTCTAGATACTTTTGTTTGATATTTGTATGCAAGAAGGCAAATGCCTTGCATAGTATATGGATACTTGTCATTATGTCTGGCTTGATGGATAGAGTCTTCTAGATGCGGGTGGGAAAGTGGCCTCCAATGTGGGGCCGGTGCCCAAAGTGGATTCTAGGATAACCCATTGGAAGTTGTTAATCCAATGATAACTTAATAATAAATTTGGAGGGTTGGGTGGGGGCTTTCACATTAATCAAGATAAAGTATGCCTCACTCATGGCTCAAGTGCTCATTTAGGCTTGAGATGAGATGAGAAGGTCGTGGTTGGCAAGATTGACTTCCCTATCCTCACGAAAGGAATGTTGGTTCCACATGTGTCACCCTATGAGGCCAGTGCCTAGAGAGAGGCTTCCAGGATAACCATAGATGGGGGCCAGTTTCTAGAGAGAGATAGCCTAGATAACCCATGCTAGGACCACGCGATGACACTCTTCACTACTACAGTCTAGTATTCCATCTTGTTGTTCATCTCTATGTTGTTTGATTGCCTCTAGAAATTTTGTTAAGTGTGGAAGTGATGTTTTGATGCTTATAATGTCTTATTGGATAGTGTTGTACTTGAGTAGTTCTTGTACCTATCAGTCCTTTGTCTTCTTGTCTTGTTGTTGTTGCGGAACCTTATGTTATCTCCTAGCTCGGCGGGTGGACCTCAGGGTTCCACATGGTCAGGTGGAAGAGCTTAATCCATTGGTTTTCTTAGCATCATGGTTCATGTTCATGGCAAGGTGTCTTTCCAGTTCCAGATCCATATGGCATTCAAAGATTTGTACTATGCTTCCAGAATTGTATAGTCCTAACTTATATTGTAATTTGATGTAATCAGTCATGAAGTCTTATAATCATGTAAATATGTGTTTGATTCCATTTGTATTTGTACTTGTGCTTACCTTGTAAATTGAAAGGTGTAATCTTCTTAAGATGTGTCAAAATTGCATATGGGCATACATGGTGTATTATGTTGTTAATGATCTTTGTTTATAAGTATTTGATGCAGTTATGTTCCCTAGAGATGTTAGTTGATCATATAATTTAAATGTTGTAATTAGTGTTACCTTATCTAGTGATTAATGCAAATACTTGGTTTTAAAAAAAAAAAATTCTGTAGTTTATTGCCAGTTAGCCTAACTCTCTAGGGTTGCATGACGAGGCATCACAAAACCTTTAAGAGTAACTTTTCCATCATTGACATTTGGGACCCCACCAAAATAGGGTAGGGTAAGGACACAAGTGCCCAAGCCTAGGGGTGTATTTTGGGTTAGGGTTAAGCTCAGAGATGTCCCCTAAGTCCCATTTGTCATGGGTTTTGGGGTATTTTGTCTTGAGATTCATTTCTAACACGCATGATGAAAATTAAGGGACCCAGGAGCTAAACTTAGGAGGTAAAAGTCCTAGTGGGACATTTTATGACATAACATAATGATTCACCTGTGGTAGTGATCATTATGCAAATCAGTACCCAACCGAGAACTAGGGAGTTCAACATCATGGTAATGCTTTACCTACCTAGAAAGAAACTTTGTAGTAGAGAATCCATGCGGCATTGGACAATCACCAGGCGGAATACCAGATTACTCCCATTGAGACAACATGTTCTTTGTTTGGAGTTCCCATTTTTACTTTGATTGATACTAGAGCAACTAAAATTTTTATTTGAGTTGGATTTATGGCTAAATCTTGGTTAGTGGAATATGTTAACCAAACATAAGCTCAGGTAGAGCAGTGTCTATTGGAAGTGTTGATGATTACAATATACAGCCTTCTAGCCCTCCTTCTAGCGCCAAAAACTGTTGATGACTGTTTTGATGCAATCATAACAATAAGTTAAAATTCACATATAATGAACTGAAACTATACTTGAAAGATAAGAAGGAATCATTTGAGATTCAACTAATCCCAAGTCTACAATGGTTCGGTTGGTCAAGTTCAGTTGGTCAATGTGAAGCTGTAATGTTCAAGGGGCCTTACGTAGTTTAGGTTTGTTTTGTGGCTTACTGGACTAAGAGTATGCAAAAGGGTCATAGATTTCAACAAGTATTCTGTTCATTTGCATACAAGTGTTACCGGGCTGCAAGTTTTAGATGGTTTTCTTGGATTTTTGCAGCTTTCTTCTTTATCTATTTATGAAAACTGTCTACTTATAGCTCTGTTATGCATGCTTCTTCAAATTTGAGACAATTTCCTTTAGATTTCTACGTTTTCAGCTAAATATTTCAGATGGGTTGGGAAAAGTTAGAAAGATCTAATCTATACCTCATTTAATCTACCGAAGGATCTAATTGTTTCTGTTATGCACTATGTAAATACCACAGTAATTTGATCAAATCCACAGTAAAAACCCTAAATGTAAGTTTTGAGCATTTTCACAAACATACATTTAAAATTGCAAGCTCTCAAAGAAGATATTTCAAAACACAAAGAAGAGCAGGAGAACACTCAGAAGATAGATGCAGAACTCCAGATTCTATTGTATCAGAAACAAATAGTCATACATGATTTACAATGTAAGAATGACTCTTAGTTTCATTGATCATACTACAGAGAACTTACAAGCTTTACAGATACAGTAAGGCAGCCAGACATTCCACGCGCACCTTACTGCAGACAAACAGGCGACCTCCTTCTTCTACTTCTAAACTATGCTAACTTGCTGTATGTTCCTAAGAAAAACTGTTGTAACCCTTGTTGCTTTCCTAAAATCCCTGTTGTAAAGTATTACAGTGTAGAGAGGCACAATATAAAGACATTCTGATTGTCCTCACTACAGCAAAAAACCTAACTAAACCCCTGGTTCAAACCCCTAGTTACAGCAATAAATGCAGGTGAACCAGCTCTCAAAAAATATCTCTGAGCAGTGTCAAATCTGGGCGAAATATTGCCCCTTCTGAGAAGCTCCGGCAGCTGGGTAATAACTTCTGTTTGTCTGTTGCAGTAATACCCTCAGCTGCAACCTTCTTCTTCACTTGAATGGCCTTGACTTTTAGCATTTCATCCTTATCTTCTTGCTCCTGAGATCAGATCTTCTGCCTCCATGAGGTCACTGTGTTGACTTTCCAGCTGCTTCCTCAACTGCAAGCCTGCAAGACAAGACAAGCAATAAGTATTTCATTTATCACATAAATAGCAGGAAATTAAAATAACCGTTTAAATCTAGGTGACTGCGCAAGATTGAGAAAATCGGATCCAGAATCCTCTCAAAACGCGTCAAAAATGCGCTCAGACTGCCCAAAGTTCATCGGGTCAACTATCGCTGACCGGGAAAATGCCAGAGGCGCCAAAAAAAACACTTTAAAATTCCACCGCCTCATTTCCTGCCCATCGGCATGACCATCGCCATCGGCGTGTCAAAAAACAGGTTAGTCGATATTCACTTCATCATCATGATATTTCGCTTCTGCATATTGGAGAAAAGAACAACATCATCATCATCGTCATGTTTGAAGAAGAATAGGAGGATATGAATATGATCATGCTGTCGAGGAAAGGAAAATGATGGTGACGTCATCATGATATTCGGGCTTCATTGAAATGCTAAGGATGACGTCATCATCATGTTCAGTTAAGATCAGGGGATAATTGTGATATCGGGTCACCTAAGGAGCATGATCAGGATGATGAATGTAATATGACCCTTTTTGCGGCCAAGGTAACCCTCTCGAAAAAATCAGGATGATGATGATGATCATCAGGATATCAGCTTCTTTTGTCGAACTTAGAATAAGACGTCATCATCATATTTGTGAACTGGATCGTGCTTTGGAAAATATCCTGCTGAAGGGAAAATGTGATGATGATGATCATCAGGATATTTACTTCTTCGTTTATCAGATCGGGATGACGTCATCATGATATCCGGGGCCTTTGTTAAACTTAGAACATGACGTCATCATGATATTTCGCTAACCGGATCATGTTTGGAAAATATCCTGCTGAAGGGAAAATGTGATGATGATGATCATCAGGATCTTTTCAAAAGGTCTTACATCATCGGCAGGAGGACTTCACGAAATATCAGGTGGACAAACAAGATCATGATGATCTTGACAATAGGACAGGATAAAAATATGATGATGACATCATCATCATATTTCATTTTCGGAGCACAAGGATGAGTTGAGGTCATCATGATATTTGCGCTAGGGTGATATTGTAAAATATGATCATGCTGTTGAGGAATGCAATATCGACTTCTTCTAAATAGATAGGTGATCATCATGATACTTCGCTAACCGGAGATCAGGAGGATATGAAGAGGATGATCCTCTTTATCGAATTATCATGATGATGTCTCCATCACTTAGCAAATTTCAGCGAATGACCCTCGTGAAAGATCAGGATGATATGAAGTCGTCATCATCATATTAGCGAAGTTCAGCAAATATCATGATGATGACGCTCCGACAGGTTTTGAACATGCGCATGCAAAATATGCCGAAGGTGGATTTTCTAAGTCAGGGTGATCTTATATTATCAGCATGATATTATAATTTTAGGCGATGCAAAGATATCATGATGATGTTCGCGATACAAAGACCGCTCGACGGGGAACTTACCTTGACTTAAGTTGATGTCATCATGATATTTGAACCTCAGGATATTATCGGGGGGGGGTTCAAATATGATGATGATGATGTTCTTCATGTAACCAAAACCGAGCTTATAACATATGACCCTCCTAAAAAAAAATCATGATGCTGCATAATGCGCATAAGGCCATTTGACGGGTAAAGGGCACTACCACCTAAAATTGACGTCCGGATATTGCGACTGCATGATTTTTATCGGGTGATAGACCAAGATCATGATGATCTTGTCAACATGACTTAGGATATAAAAATATGATGATCCTCCTGCGAATATCAGGTTTGACCAAAACTTTGACCGTGCATAACTTTCACATATGGACGAATTTTCAAGTGAAGTAAAAGGCAAACCTGCATGGAATTTCAAGCTCTTTCTAAATATGAGGTCACAGCAATAAAATATGAACTTTGACAAACTAACCTCATGATGATGACCAACCTCATCATATATCATGATGATGATGCACCTGACCTTCATTTTTACCAAACTGCCAGAAAGCAAAAAAAACACAAGCAGAAGCAAAAAGCAAAACATCAGCAGGGGTCCCCATTTTGCTAAGGAGCATAATGGGGCGTGTTGTGAACATCACAATAGGAAGCCATTATAGAACTTCCTAGTTTTTCAACTGAAGTGAATTTGTTTGTAGCCCCCCTAGGTTCCTATGATGTTATCTTAGGAATAAATTGGTTATGGAGACATAAAGCCAATGTAGATTGTTTCACTAAAACAATAGAGTGTTTAGATGATGTAGGGAACAAAATCTTTCTTCAAGGTAGTCAAAGAGAAATTAAGATCAGACCAATTTTTGCAATGCAACTTAAGAGATCTAAGTGAAAAGGTTATCAAATTTTTGCATTTAAAATGGAGGAAGTAGAAGAAAATCTTAGTAGTCAAAGTATGTCTTTGGAGAATTATCCTTCTTAAGAGATCTAAGTGAAAAGGTTATCAAATTTTTGCATTTAAAATGGAGGAAGTAGAAGAAAATCTTAGTAGTCAAAGTATGTCTTTGGAGAATTATCCTTTCTTTCATGATTATCAGGATGTTTTTCCAAATGAACTTCTAGGTTTGCCTCCGGAGAGTTTTTTATTTCTCAATTGATCTAATACCTGGAACTAAACTAATTTCAAAGGCACCATATCAGATGAATACTACTAAATTGATGGAATTGAAAGCCCAACTTCAGGAATTATTAGCCAAATAATTTATTAGACCTAGTGTATCTCCTTGGGGAGCACTTGTGATCTTTGTTAAAAAGAAAGATGGAACTATGTGTTTGTGTATAGACTATCATATGCTTAACAAAACAATGATATAGAATAAGTATCTTTTACCATGTATTGATGATCTTTTGGATCAGATGCACATGACACTGCAGTATTTTCAAAAATTGATCTATGATCTAGATACCATCAAATGAGAATAAAAGATGAGTATATTCATAAGACAACTTTCAGAACAAGGTATGGACATTATGAGTTCATAGTTCTACCTTTTGGACTTACGAATGCCCCTCCAACATTCATGAATTTAATGAACATTATTTTTTGAGATTGCCTAGATAAATTTGTTCTAGTGTTTCTTGATGACATTCTTATTTATTCTAAGAATGAGGAAGAACACTTACAACATTTGAGATTAGTTTTGCAATGATTAAGAGAACATAAGTTGTTTGGGAAACTTTCAAAGTGTGCTTTCTTTTAGAAAGAGACAATATTTGGGACATATCATATCTACTAAAGGAATTTCAATAGATCGTATAAAGATCAAAGCTTTACTAGAGTGGCCTGGCCTAACAATGTGCATGAAGTCTATAGTTTCATGGGATTAGCTGGATATTATAGAAAGTTTATTTTAAACTTTTCTAAGATTGCAAACCCAATCACCTCACTTTAGAGAAAAGGAATGTTGTTTGACTAGACTTGTCTGAATGTTAGGAGGCATTTGACTAGTTGAAAATGAGGTTGACCACTACTCCAATGCTAAAATTTCTTGATCCTGAAGGTCATTTTTTTTGTAATTATTGATGCCTCAAGTGAAGGTTTGGGAGGCATTCTTATGCAAAATAGGCAAGTGGTAGCTTATGAATCTAGAAAATTGAGAGCATATGAGCAAAATTATTCTCCTCATGACTTAGAGTTAGCAGTAGTTGTGCATACCTTGCAAGTATGGTGACATTACTCTTTAGGAAATCCTTTTGAGTTGAAGTCAAATCATCATGGTCTTAAGTACATATTTTCGCAACCTCACTTGAATGCTTGACAAAGAAGATGGTTGGAATTGACATCTGACTATGATTTTGACATAAATTTTATCAAGGGCAAAGAGAATCAAGTAGCAGATGCTCTGAGTCAATGGATACATATTTCATCAATTGTCTCTATTCATTCAAACTTCAAAGATTTAGTATTGCAAAATTCTTCAAATGATGAATTCTATGAGCAAGTTAAGTAGGTCCTCTCAGTAAATCCTCAAGATTCAAGGTATGATGGGTTCTATTTTGAACCAAATGGACTTCTAAGATTGAGAAGAAGAATGTATGTTCCTAATTCAGTAGAATTAAGAAATCTTGTGTGGAAGGAAGTTCATTCTGCACCATATTCAAGACACCTAGGAGTAACAAAACTCTTAGCTAATGTGAAACCTCTTTATTTCTAGAAAGGAATGAAAAAAGATGCTACAATATCTATAGCTAGTTGCCTCAAATGCTAGAGATTCAAGGCTGAGCATCAACATCCAACATGACTTCTATATCCACATGATATACTAGAGTGGAAGTGGTAGGTTATTAGCATTGATTTTGTACAAGGTCTTCCAATGTTGAGAAATAGACATGATGTTATTTTAGTGGTGGTGGACAAACTCACCAAGGTAGCTCACTTTATACTTGAAAATTTAATAGATAGAGCACCACTTATAGCTAGAAAATTTGTTCAGGAAGTGTCCAAATTGCATGGAGTTCCTGAGAAGATTATCTTAGATAGAGATGCATGCATGACATCAAGATTTTGGAAAACTTTATTTTCAGCGCTAGGAACTCAACTCAATATAAGTTTGACTTACCACCCTGAGACTGATGGTCAAACTAAAAGGGTAAATCAAGTTCTAGCAGATTTGTTGAGGATGTATTGCATGGATCAGAAATATAAGTGGGAAGAGTATCTACTGCTTGTGAAGTTTGCTTATAACAACTCCTACAATTCTACTATCAAGATGTCTCCATTTGAAGCATTATATGGAAGAAGATGCCAAACTCCTATAAGATGGGATAATCTAGAAGATTGGATTAACATTGGTCCAAAAATGTTGGAAAAAATGGAAGAACATGTTAAGCTAATTAGAAATAGATTGGCAGAAGAAAATGATAGACAAAAAAGTTACGCTAATGCCAAGCGTACTCCTAGGCAATTTTCAGTTGGAGAGAAGGTTCTTTTGAGGATCAAACTTTAGAAAAGTTCTATAAAATTTGGAAAATCTTCCAAATTAGCTCCTAGATATGTAGGACCTTTCAAAGTTCTTGAAGTGATCAATCCAATTGCTTATAGAATTGCTTTACCACTAGCTCTTGCCAGGATGTATAATATTTTTCATGTTTCATATTTGAAAAAGTATATAACAAGTGATAATCATATTCTTGATTGGAATGTTTTATAGGTATAGGACCCAAGAGTGGTCATGGTTGAGCCTCTCAAAGTGCTCAAAGTTCGCAAGATCTACTTGTGTAATAGAGAGGTTACACAGTGCAAGGTCTAGTGGGACCAATATTCTGAGGATAGTGCCACATGGGAAGATTACCATGATTTTCATAAAAAATTTCCTCATTTGTTTTATGCTTTTCAAAGTTAAACAAAAATTGTATTATGTTATTATTCTTGGACACATTAAGATCATCGAGGATGATGAATCTTATGGGGGGAGATATGTCACATCCCTAATTTTTGACTTAGTTTTACTTTTTACTAGTACATGTAATTAGTAGATAATTTTTGCATGGACTAATGATTTGACATTTAGGAAAATGTTAGGATAAATCAATGATTTCATAAATTTATGTTTTTATGCATAGAATTTAGACATGTGATTGTATGTTATTGTGATTAATTATTTAAAATGTATGTGGATTATCTAACGATAAATTAATCCCAATTCGGTGATTGTAAGTTGTAACTAGGAAACAAGCTTTCACCCTCTAGAAAAAGAGAGGGAGAGCATCATCAGAGAGAAGGTAATAGATGTATGGAAAGAAATAGGTTTTTGTCCTATAAGTCTTTTGCTTTATAATTTAGTGAACCCTCATGAGTTGGGTAAGTAGTTCTTGACCCATTTGGTCTAAGTTAGTTTCGACTTGACAATTGTCAATTTGTCATCTTAGAAATGGTCTATAGACATTAGTCCTCGTTTGATATGAATATAGTGATATTCATGAAATAATAATGTTGTTAAGGGTTAAAGTTTTCTTTTTTCGGTACTTTCCAATAATTTTTCCAATGGTAACCTATCTAATTATTTTGATATCTACACAAGATTGTGAGGGGGAGAATACCTCAACCCCATTCACGCATCTTATCGAATGAGTAATAATAACGTTAGTAAATGTTGTTTATGCTAACGTTATGTTGATATATGTTTATATTTATTTTTATATTAACATAAAGTATAAGTATAACTTATAATTAATAGAAATGAGTTCTTAAGAGAATGTGGTAAGATTGCAATTAAATGCAAAGCACTTCACTTAAGTTGTACTCCATAATAATATGAGAGAGTGGAGAATCTTTTATTATGATATCGAAGTGGTCATTATAAGCCATCACTCCACTATCAATTTCATGCTCTTTTATGAGAGTTTATAGGATATAATGGCACAATTATTCCCACGGGTAAGGGGAGAAATGCTTTGTTAAGTAAACCTTTGAGAGAGTTTTTTTTTGGATGATCATGGGAGATACTAGAGGATCCATCGAGAGAAATAAACAGAGAGGGATAGCCAAGGAAAACTGAGAGAGGATCTAGTAGCTGTTTGGTCAGTGACTGAGAGAGGGAACCAAGCTCAAGGAAGGAAACTGTTGGATGATCAAATAATAGGTTCTTTTCCTATATTGATAGTCATTTGTGTAGTTATATTTTATCTTGATGCTCTGCATGTGTTTATAATTGATGCTTTGAATACATAATTTTATAGTGGATGCTTTGTATATGTGTATGTCGATGCTATATATATATATATATATATATATATATATATATATATATTATAAGGCCAATACCCTTGCGGTATATAGTCATTCACTATTGTAGATGTAGACACCCAAAATTGTCCCAAATTTGTCCATGTCTTGCAACACCTTGTTAAAACATTATCCTAGACATAATGTAGCATTTTGTCCTAAATCCCACTCTTAATCCCACTAATTCATTAGCCAATTAATTAAATAAATTTTATTTATTTAATTAATTTCCACATCATATCCCAATCCTGTCCTAATCATCTTCCCAATTAATTAAATAAATCTTATTTATTTAATTAATTTCCCTCACATATCTCAACTAATTCAAATAAAATATTTGAATTAAGTGCTCACCTCTCACCACATTTCGACACTTGTCCACCTCTTAATTAAATCATGTGTGGTAGTACAACTTTCATTTAAAATCCTTCACATGTACAACTAATGGGACCTAATTTTAGTATTTGTGTACATGGTCATAGATGAGCCCTATCCCCCTTTGTACACTTGTCACATGACTACAAATCCCTTGAAGAGTGGGAATAATTAATCAATCTTAGCCATCCACATCAATCATTTAGCCTTTTAATCTCAACCATCCATTCAAATCAAGCCTTTCCTATAAATCAACCCCCTCATGTAAGCCATTAAGATGCATTGACTTGGAGTATCCTTATGCTGCTAATATATCTTTAGAGCCTTTGCATCTTCCATCTATCATCTCAATCCTATGCAACTATTATGCTGTTGAATTGTGAGCAACCAACATATCAAATGAATCAAACAATTCATCTTGCATCTTTGTGGTATTGATGACTTGGGTTTAGGTTATGCATTTCATTGTTTGATCATTTCCATTTGTAAATCCAAATTTTTTGATATACATTTTGGCATGCTCGGTGGGAAACACTTCACTTGATCTTTTTTGCAAGTTTTTGTAGTAAAAAATTGCATTCATCTAACGCCCATTGTCAAGTTTTGCAGGTTTAATTAACTTTTTGTTGAGATTTGCTATTTTTTGGACAAAACCTTAGGTTTTGAAGATTTCATCATATCTTCCAAATGACTACAAATTTTTCTACAAGATTTTTACAGAAGTTTGTCCATGATATAAGGAAGCTATAATAGAAAAATTGTAGGTTTATCACCATTTTTGTGGGAGTTATCATGTTTTTTTTTTCATAAAATCACAATTTTGGGCACAAATCGGTGAATTTTTCAAAAAATTTTGTATTTCTAGAAAGATCTAGAAATTCTAATGGGGGTCAATGTTTTACAGATTTAATTTAGAGGTCATATACAGTGCAAAAAAATTAGATCTTTGCCGACTATAGCTTTTCCATAAATCCATATTTTTGGGTGCAAAATAGGGAAATTTTTTGATTTCTTTACATTTTTGGAAATCTTTTAGAAAATTAATAGGGGTCTCTTCTTTGATTTTTTAATTTTGAAACCAAAAATGTCTTGAAATAATCAAATCTAATTCGGCTATGTATCTAAAATTACAATTTTCCTTGCCTGCTGAGCTTATTTTTTATCCCTGCATTATAATATCATTTTTTGATGTTGTAGGTGATCATAAGGAGCTTTAGTAGCAAAAAATATTAATCATATACAACTGCTTGGAAAGTAAAAATAATCCAGGTGCATTCATTTCTATCTTTCATCTTTTCATTTCAATCAATCTTGTTTGCAAACACATTTCAATTTGGGCATAAAATGAACAACTTGTTTGCTATCACATCAAAAATTGGGCTAAAACAAGCCATTGTATTTCATCACATTTGGATTTGGGCTTTAAAACAAATAAGTGCTTGCATTGTCTTTCACACATTGAATTTCTAAGGTTAATGAACCCCATGCGAGTGTGACTAAGTAAATGTGTATGCTCTCTCCTCGCATCCTAACATGAACTTGGAGATCAAAAATATTTACTTGTGTTGCTTTTGTTTAGCCTTAGAGAGGCCTACCTTGGTGGGAAAAGAGGTACTCACCCCAAGGGAATGACCTCAAGTGGTACTTTCATCTGGTCCACTATAAAAATCAGAGGATAAGGTGAAAGCCAAGTCTAATTGGTATTAACGCTCACCATACAGTGCTAGCTTGAAAGGAGGCTTACCTTGTGTATATTAAACTCCTAGTAGGGTTAGTTAAAGTCTTAAGTGGCTTGTTGGATGCTCGTGGGGTGCCGGTCCCCCAGATTTTCACTAGAACCTCCTTGTGATAGTGGCCTTGCCTTGACTAGGACTTGTTGAAGTATCTTCACATGCTTGCTTAACCATCGTCACATTCTTCCAAACTAACAACTTGCTTATGTGTCTTGTTTGAGTGATTCATGTGTGTATATGCATAATCATTTGTTTAAATATTGCGACATCAAGTTCTAAATAGCAAAACACATAAAGACAAGTTATCTTACACATTCCTCCAATAACATTAAAACCCAATCACTTTCATGCTAATCATCCTTCATAGCCACCCCATATCCTAATCATATCCAATCACATCCTAATTCAAACCTCAACCATTCCACATCATCTTCATCCTAGTCAAAACCTTAATCATCCTAATCAAACCTAGTCATCATCCTAATCACCCTACACTTATCCTAGTCATCTCTTTCATCCTAGTCAACCCTAATCATACCCAAGACATCCAATCTTGTCATATCCTAATCATCCAAGCTTATCCAAGTCATCTAAACCAACCCTAAAGCATATCCTAGTCATCACCCTAACCATCCTAGTCATCATCCAACCCTTCATAGACAAGTCATTCAAACCATCCTAAACCTATTCTAGCCATCCCTATTACATCCAAGTCATTTCCACATCATCATCCAAATCCCTAAACAAGCACTTGATAAAAGGACTTAAGACAAACACTTGGGTGACAACATGTTTACACCAGAGGACCCAGAAATCAAATTCCAAAGATTCCTCTAAAATCTTTATCAAGGATCAAAACCCCTAAACCAAGATGCCATTGAGACATTACAATTCTTCATCCAAAAAACTCAACCCCATGCAAGCCAATCACCTCAACTGCAACAATTCGTAGCCCAAGTCCAACACCTTTTAGCCACTAGTCAAGCTTGGCAAGTACATCAATCCTTAGCCACTCCATACCAACCTAATCCACCTCATAGCCACATGTCATATCCGTCCACTTCCTATCAACTTAATCCACCTATCCACCAAGTCAATCCCACATCAACCTATGAACATCCACCTCAAGCTTAGCCAATCCCTTGTGCCACCATTCTAATGCACTACCAAGCCCCTCCACAAGGTATTCAAGTGATATTACAAGAACAACATCCAAGTCCCAATGACCCTTTGTACATAAATCAAGTGACCACAAGTCAACCTTGCCAACAAGATCAAATGCCCGCATCTTTGAGTCCACCCTGAGATCTTTTGTCTACATATCCTACCTTTACACCAAGTTACCAAGACTATCAATGGCCTCCCCAATGAGCATAAGTGAGCCCAAATCCACCTTTGCAACAAGAAGCATATACAACTCCAAGTGGCCCTTTGTATATAAACCATGCGAGCCTAATACAACAAGACTTAATTACCTTTGACAAGGGAGATACCAATCTAGCCAATGCATCATATGAGTGGCCTTCATCATCCAATCACATGCCAACACATGAGCCTACTAGCCCTATCATAACACCACCATAAGATCCTACCCCCAGTCCATTGGTCCACCAACCTTCATCACCTTCATCCCCATGTTCTACCAATCCTCCACCACAAGATCCCTTGGACATAACCGTACAGCAATTGGTTCAAGCAAATTTGATTAAGCTTCCACCGATATAACCTTTTGAACGAATCTTTAAACCCCCTTGGTATAATGAAAACAATTATTGTGCATACCATAGGTATAAGGGCCATACAACAACCAATTGTGTCAAACTTAAGAGATTGATCACAAACCTCATAAATTGTGGTAAGATTATCCCTTCATCCAATCCAAATCCTACTTCACCCAATCCAATTAGCCCCCAACCTAATCCTAGTCCTAAGCCTACAACATCATCAGCTATTATTGCTCATCCATTATATTTCCCATCCACTCATACCCTTTCAAAGGATGTGATCCATTGGCTATTAGTAAGGAATAAACTATTTCCATGTTAAGCACCCATTCATGAGCATACCAAAGAACTTCCAAAGGTCATGTCCAATCCTATAATCCCATCATGTGGTCCACCTATCCTTGAGCCTATCCAAGAGCAATCAATTAACATGCCCATCCCTTCAAGCCCTTCATGTGGTACACAATCCATTAAGCCTATCCAAGGACCTCCCATAAACCCAAGTCAAGAGATATTGTACCTTCATGTCAATAACCCTCAAGAACATGTCAAGCCTATCCAAGAGCTATCCACTTCCATTCAAGAAACCCAAGGGGTATGTCAAGAGTTTAATCCTAAGCACATGGAAACATTAAGCTCTAGTCCAAGTCAAGATCAAATCCCTTTCATGCAACCTATCTATAACATGTATCTTTTCCATTATCAAGATGATATCCATAATGATGAATCTATCCATGAGTCACTTGATCCTATCCATCTCCCAACAACTATTCATGAGCAAGCCATCCAAATTCAACCTATCCATAATGTTTACCTTCTTTATGATCAAGATGATACCTATGAGAAGCTATCCATGAGCACCTTGATCCTATCCATAATCTTATATCCATCCGTGAGCAAGATATCCAAATTGCTCCTAGTCATCCACCATCTAGCTTTATCCATAATGAGCAAACATCCACTTGTCATGGTGAGACACTTGTACCCCAAGTAAGCATAAAAGATCAAACAAATAACTTGGATCTTAGTGAACACAATGCTAATCAAGATCCTAATGATCCTCCTTCCACATCCACCATCGACCCCACTTCAAAGCCATCATATCCACTTGGTCTTACCACCCTTATACATGAGTGTTCTTCTTTAGGACAACAATGAACTTTATCCACTTCACCTTCTCCATCCAATAATGAACTCAAGTCTAGTGTCTAAACTACACCAAGTCCCATAGGCCATTGCATACTCTGAAACATGAACTACCAAGGTAAAGGCCTAGCTCTTTATGAACAAGGTATTTTGGAGCCAAACCATGTCACGATTCCTCCATGCTCATATGGCCTTAGATATACACCCCAAGGTAAACACTTTAAAGATGTTGGTAATTCCTCCATCCCTCCTAAATCCATCACTTTCCATCACAAACCACATCATATACTCAAAGCATATGACACCTTTCCACATCCATTATCCTATAAACCCCAAAAGCATGTGACCATGCACCTTCCACCATCAACTACTCCTTCCAACTCCTAATATCCCTCCATCTACTTTGCCTCCACTAATTTCAACTCCTCACATCCCTCCATCTTCCTTACCTCCATTACTTCCAACACCTAATTATCCACTTATCCATAAATCCCCTCATATTCCTTATAATGCCCCACACATGTACACATTGCCTAAACATGAATCTTCCACTCATTCCACCAACCCTGCTTCCACTAAACCCATGGGATTCCAAAATAAACATTTGGATGCCTTTATCTATAAAGCCAAAAATCCAACTAAAACTCCTAAGGACCCTCATGCCTTAGGGCATCAATGTGAAAAGTCTCTAAATCATTCATCTTCTAAGCAAAGTACATTCACAAAGCTATCCAAGCCCATACCTCCAAAAGAAAAGCCCAAAAGCAAAATGGTTTGGGTTCCTAAGCAAATAGCTAGCAAGTCAAATGAGGCATCCTTATCCACATCTCAAGAATCCCAACCACCTATATCCATCCAAAAGTCTACTTCCATCCAAAACTTCCATTCCCTTCAAAAATCCCACAAGCAAAACAAAAGCACTAAAAATACTAAATCTATGTGGGTTCCTAAACCACTTCATCAATCATCCCCTAAGCAAACATCTCCATTGCTTCCTACACTGCCATCCCATCAAAAGCTTCCATGTTTAACACGGTGTGTGCAACCGTTGGTCATGATTCCCTTCCATTCCAAAACATTCCCACATACCTCCATCTCCCCAACCTTCATCCATTACCCTACATATCTTCCCCATCACTTTCCTATGGTCCATGCTTTTGTGTAAGTCTTACATAAATCCACACCATAAGCTACTAGCCTACACTACCATAATTCCACATCATAATCCACTATCCCCCATCCTTACACAAATCTTTCATCCTAATCCACTATCTACCTACTCCATCTCCCTTTCATGAAGTCCCGTACCAACATCTATGAGCACACATGACATGGTCTATGCCATGACATTCATCTCTAGTGGAACTATCACCTTTCATAGCACTAGACACTTGAGTCCCTCCTATTCATTACCATGGTGAAAACTTGGCAAACATGCGCCATGTGTAATTGTCATCCCATCTAAAAAAATTAAAAAAAAAAAAAAAAGAAAGAAAAAAATAAAATAAAATAAAGAGAAATCCTTTCTTCCAATGGTGAAAACTTGGTAAATAGGTGCCTTGGATAAGTACCATGATGAAAACCTAGTAAACATGCATCATGTGTAGGTTGAGCTTCTATGTCACTTACGCTTGGGGGCACATTGTCTCATCCAACCTAACCATTTCCAAACTATCTATCCCATTATATCATTTTCCATCCTATCATGTCCTACCATTACGATACCATCCTACCATCCTTAGCCATTACATAAACATGCCTATCCTATTGAACCCATTTATCCATCCTTCCACCTTTTGATTTTGTTGAAGACATAGGGGCAAAATGTTGAAACATAATTGGATATTTCTTGACATACCTTCTTTCCAAACCAAGTCCTATCCATTGATTATTTATCCATCTTATCCAAACCAATCTATCATGTCATCCCTTGGTCACGAACTTTGTCATGCAAAGAATCCTAAGCATTGCCACCTAGAATGGGGCAAGTTCTTCCTATGCAACATAGCCTTTGAAGATCACATCTTAGCTCCCTTATGATCCATCCACTATGGCATACCCTTATCATGCACTTTCTGTCATATAGCTTATCCCCATCTATTTATCATGAGCTTTCCACTATAGCCTACCTATCCATTTATCATGAGGCAGGCATCCATCCCTTATATGGCCTATCCTTTTATGAATCTTTCATCCCATCCATTTACTATCACCCATCCTTTTATCCATCCTACCTCCATCCTTACATCTAGACTTGGTTTTCTCCCTTGTCATTGGTATCTAGCACAAAAGGCTGCACAAATTGTAAATCCATTGACATCCCAAAACATTTCAAAAAATATAAAAAATAACTATGTCAAAAATACAAAAAAAATCAAATATCCATAAAAAATCCAAGCAATAAAACCAACCCTCAAATCTCAAATCGATCAAAACAAATCCAATCAAATCATTCCAAAGAATCAAAGCAGTAATCCAATGCAAGCAATCCTTAAAGCTATACCAATCAAGTTAATCAATCAAGCCAATTTATCCAAGCACAATCAGTGGTCTTGATCCTAGCCTTGTTGTAAGCCAAATCAATCAACCAACTAGCCAACCAACTTAGCAAACAACCTTGTGTTGATCTAGGGATATAGCATTCCCCACAATGACAACACTATCATGATCATTAACAAAACAAGCAATCAATCATTGGTTTAGAGATTGATAGGGGTAATACCTTGTTTGTTTTTGTATCATTTGTGCATGCTTTCTTGTTTGCTTGTGTGTGTTATCATTTTTATCTTGCATTTCCATCAAATCTGAATCAACCCAGCTAATATTCATATCTTCTATCTAGACAAGGTTGTATTATGCTGGGGCATGAGACACATCGTCACCTTGGTCCTTATACCATGGTGCATAATGTCTCATGCTATATCAAACATCATGGTTGCTCACTTCATTGTAGCATAATGCATCATCATTTCTTCTATCCATTTCTCTATCTTTCTTGACCAATCCATTTCATTTCAAGAGCATACCCATGTTTTTCCAACCCGCCTATCCTCTCGAGGTGGCATCCTTGTCATATCTTTCCATCACCCCATCCTTTTCCTCTATCCATACATTAGTTTCTTTGAAATGATGTTACTCGACATAAAACTTATCATCTTGAACATCATCTCAAAGAGGGGCAAAATGTAGATACCCAAAATTGTCCCAAATTTGTCCATGTCTTGCAACACCTTGTTAAAACATTATCCTAGACATCATGTAGCATTTTGTCCTAAATCCCACTCTTAATCCCACTAATCCATTAGCAAATTAATTAATTAAATTTTATTTATTTAATTAAAATCCCATCTTAATCCCATCCTTATCCCACTTAGCCAATTAATTAAATAAATTTTATTTATTTGATTAATTTCCACATCATATCCCAATCCTATCCTAATCATCTTCCCAATTAATTAAATAAATCTTATTTATTTAATTAATTTCCCTCACATATCCCAACTAATTCAAATAAAATATTTGAATTAAGTCCTCACCTCTCACCACATTTCAACACTTGTCCACCTCTTAATTAAATCATGTGTGGTAGTACAACTTTCATTTAAAATCCTTCACATGTACAACTAATGGGACCTAATTTTAGTATTTGTGTACATGGTCACATATGAGCCCTATCCTCCTTTGTAAACTTGTCACATGATTACAACTCCCTTGAAGAGTGGGAATAACTAATCAATCCTATCCATCCACATCAATCATTTAGCCTTTTAATTTCAACCATCCATTCAAATCAAGTCTTTCCTATAAATCAACCCCCTCATAAGCCATTAAGATGCATTGAGTTGGAGTATCCTTATGCTTCTCAAATATCTTTAGAGCCTTTGCATCTTCCATCTATCGTCTCAATCCTATGCAAATGTTATGCTGCTGAATTGTGAGCAACCAACATATCAATTCAATCAAACAATTCATCTTGCATCTTTGAGGTATTGAATGATTTGGGTTTAGGTTATGCGTTTCATTGTTTGATCATTTCTATTTGTAAATCTATTTTTTTTGATATACAGTAGTTTTTGGTCGATAACAGTAGGATATTTTTTCTTGTGTCTTTGATTATCTTTGTGGAGTATGTAATCGATCATCTTTGATCATTTCTGATATTTTCTTTGTAAACAGTTTAGAAACCTAGTGTTCTTATTAGTCAAAATCCATGACTATTCTTGTGTGGCATTAGCCATCAGTATTGGAATGTAGCTATGTTTTTTTAGTTGATAAGAAAAATATACTTCTGTGAGTCGATGTAAACAGATGAGCTTGGTTTAAAACTAGATGTTTTAGGTGTTATCTTACCTTACCAAATGTTAGGAACCCGTGTTTAACCCTTCTCTTTACTTTGTTAGTATATTGCTGTTGGACACATATGCTTTGTAAGTCATCCTGTGAGTATATTGTATTATCCCACATTCATGGGAAGTAATAATTGTTTAGATTAAACTTAGTATATAAGTATGTGTTGAGGCCAATGAAGGCATCCACGAATTTATTGTATTGAGCTTGCTCAAAGGAGGTTGCCCCCTCGAAGTGGCTTGCAATCAATAAATTCCTTCTGTGTTTCTGTTATTCATATCTATTTCTTTTATTTCATGCATTTTTCATTATATTGTTGTAGGAGGTTCCTCTCATCTGGTATTAGAGTGCTTTCTTGGGCTTGCTGGGTGGAATTTCTGCCAAATTTTTTTCGCAGTGGCCTCCAGGCACTGTGATTATTGCAGTAGTTCTTTTTTTGCTTATGTATTGTTCATTTCAATTGCAAGTTTAGATCAGGGAATAATCCCTATCCACTTAACTATGGGAAGTGCCTGGGCATAGCCCTAAAACTCATTGTGAGGAGTACCACAAGAACCCTGAAGTAGCTGGCCCATTGAGAGGACCTGCCAATGAAAAGGGCAATGACCCCTACCTGATTGACTAGTTCCCATCCATGAGGTAAACCAAGAGCTGTCGTTTGTGGCAAAGCAGTTATTAGTTCTACTTGAGCCATGGAGTGAGGGGTACTGCCCCAATATGCAAGCCATTAGACAACACTGGTAGCCGAGTGAATCCCCTGAACCTTTAGGAAGCTGAACATACCTGGGGCCCATATCTATTGATAGCCGACAAATCACAGATTGAATCTATCTAGAGTAATTGATAAATAGTTTCCAGAAAAAAAATATTTTTTTCAGCATATCTTCCTTTCTTTAGCTCTGTTTTCCCTCAAACTCCACTAGAACCCATGAAATTCCATTTTGCATATTTCCTTCCTTGAGGACCCTATCCCAAATTCCACTTATCGAAGCCATAAATCCCATATTTGTCTATTTTTAGGGTTTGCCATAACTTCTTCGATTCTCACCCAATAGCCTTCAAATCTTGCCACAATGTTCATTTCATATTTCTACTTCTTTGTCACTCTTGGACAAATTTTCCCATTCTTTCACCCCACTTCTGAAATCCCCATTTTCTTCTTCCCTTTTCCTCAAAAAGTGTCCAAAACCTAGTCAAACCCCAATTACCCATCAAATTTTTTCCCAAATCCAAATTTTCCTTTACTAAAAAAGTTTCTATTTTTTCTTTTCTACCCATTCCAAAAAAAAAATCCTAGTTATGGTTGTCACCCATGTAGGAGACAAAAACATGGAGGAGGAACTTGCTCTCAAGACCAAACTCCAAGATCTGGATGAAAAAATCCTTGGCCTCAATCTTCAGCATTCAACCATGAACAATAGATGGTAGCCAGACTCTTCTACAGACACTGGGTTCTCTTCTTCCAGCAATTTTCATGGGCCAAAGCTTGATTTTCCTCTCTTCAATGATGATAATCCGACTGGATGGATATACTAGGCAGAATAATATTTCAGTCTATATAATACTTTTGAGCTAAACAAAGTCCACCCTTGCATCCTTTCATTTGGAACATGAAGCCCTTCAATGGTTCTGATGGTACATCAAGGCTCATGACAAGCCAAAATGGACAGATTTTTGCCAACTCATTTTGTAATGATTTGGCCCTAGTGCTTTTGATGACTTCATAGGAGCACTCACTAAACTGCACCAAGCAGGCACTATGAGAGAATATCAAACAGAGTTTGAAAAATTAGCCAATCACATAGAGGGCTTGTCTGATGAATTCTTTAGGAGTTGTTTTGTCAGTGGTCTAAAGGATGCAATTTTCTCTGAGGTTAAAATGTTCTGCACAAGCACAATGATGGAAGCCTTAAGGTTGGATAAGTTGGCGGAGGACAAAATCATAGCTCAATAGTGCTCAAAATCCAATTTTGTCTCATTCAGAAATATGGCTTCCCAATGACCTCAAATAATGCCAGCTCCTAGAATGACTCCTATCAAGCATTTGACTGAAGCAGAGATGCGGGCACATAAAGAAAAAGGGCTTTGTTATAATTGTGATGAGAAATTCACTAGGGGACATAGATGTGTTGAGCAAAAGCTCTATCTCTTGGATGTGGATTCTCCACCTGAAACTGAAGTTTCTATAGAAGCTCATGATACAGTGGATGTCAGGTCGATACTCAACAGTAGCTTGTTGACCCTACTTCCTAGGAAGACCAACCAGAGATCTCTCTCCATGCTTTAGCATGAGTCACCACCCCACAAACCATGCCAATCAAGGGTTACTTCAAAAATCTCTCTCTTACAATTCTCATTGATTCTGGTAGCACTCATAACTTCATTGAGCCTTAGATTTCAAAACATACTGATTCTTTTGTCCATCCTTGCTCCAGATTTAAAGTCATGATTGCTAATGGGGGCACATTACCTTGCAAAGGGAAGTGTCGCAATGTGTGTATCTCTATTGGAGATTATAACCTGTGCTCCAACATGTTTGCCTTGCCCTTAGGTGGATGTGATGTGGTTTTGGGCGCTCAATGGTTAGGCACACTTGGACCCATCTTATGGGATTTTGCTAAATTTTGGATGCAATTTTTAGACAATGGGCAAAAACACACATTGAAGGGCTTACAACCAGGGTCTCTCAACATCATTAGTTCACATCACATGGAAAAGCTCCTCAAGAAGAATTCACATGGTGTCATCACTTAGCTCCATTCCATTCAGATGCAACCATCAACAGTCTCCACTACTCCTTCAGATCTCCAACAAATTTTGGATAGATATGCATGTGTCTTTGCCGAACTAGTGGGATTGCCACCTTCATGACCAAAGGACCATAAAATTCAGCTCCTTCTTGGAAGCATTCCTTCCAACATCAGGCCCTACCGCTACCCATTTCACCAAAAGATAGAGATTGAGATGCTCATTCGGGACTTACTGAAGCAAGGTATTATTCGCCCTAGTACCAGTTCTTTTTCTTCACCAGTTCTTCTTGTCTAGAAAAAAGATGGATCATGGTGCCTATGCATTGACTTCTAAGCACGTAATCACATCACAATCAAGGATAAGTTTTTGATTCCTTTTGTTGATGAGCTTCTTAGCGCTCATTTTTTTTCCAAGTTGGATCTTCATTCTGGGTATCACCAAATTTGGATTGATGAGGATGATATCCCTAAAATGGCTTTCCACACGCATGATGGCCACTATGAGTTTTTTGTCATGCCCTTTGGCCTCACTAATGCTCCTTCCACATTCTATGCATTGATGAATAAAATATTTCGGCCCTACTTGTGGAAATTCAATCTGGTCTTCTTTGATGATATCCTCATCTATAGTAAAACATGGGCTAAGCATCTCCAACATTTAGATCTTGTACTACAACTTCTCTCTAATCATCATCTCTATGCAAAATAGTCTAAATGTGTTTTTTGGGTAGGAGGAAGTGGAGTATCTCGGGCATATTGTTTAAGCCCAAGGGGTTCGAGTGGATCTTGCCAAAATAGATGCCATGAAAAATTGGCCGCATCCTCAGACACTCAAGAGCCTCTATGGTTTTCTGGGACTGACTGGCTACTATCGTAAGTTTGTCAAGGATTACGGGAAGATTGCAGATCCATTAACAACTATGTTGAAAAAGGATGCTTTTACATGGACACATGCTACTGAGTGTGCATTTGAAAAATTGAAACAAGTTATGTGTACTATACCTATTCTAGCTATGCTAGATTTTTCCAAGACCTTCACTATTGAGAGTGATGCTTGAGGCAAGGGACTTGGTGCTGTTCTCCTTCAAGATGAACATCTGATTGCGTTCACTAGCAAAGCCCTTTCTGGTAAGCATTTAGTACTCTACATATGAGAAGGAAATGATGGCTATTTTGCATGCAGTACAGAAGTGGTGGCCATACCTACTAGGGAATCATTTCTGCATCAAGACTGATCACCAGAGACTAAAATATTTCCTGGAACAATGGGTCTCCTCCCTAGCACAATAGAAATGGGTTAGCAAACTCATGGGTTATGACTATGAGATCAATTATAAGAAGGGTAAGGACAATATTGTTGCGGATGCTCTTTCTCACACATTTGATGACCAAGCTTCTCTTTCAACTATTTCTATGCCTATTCCAAATTGATTGGAATCTATCCAACAGGGCTATGCTAATGACTCTTCATTATCTCAAATCATCTTGTAGTTGGCCAATAACCCTTCTGCTCCACTGCATTACTCTTGGGATGGTGCTTCTCTAAGATATAAGGGTCGTCTTGTGCTTCCCCAGAGCACAGATCTTCACCAAACTATCTTCTATGAACTCCATGCTCCTCCATCGGTAGGGCACTCTGGGTTCCTTAAAACTTATGAGCAGGCACGACGTAACTTCTATTAGAAGGGAATGAAAAGGTCAATTCAATAGATGGTGGATGAATGTGATACCTGCCAATGTAACAAGGGTGAAATGACACTCCTTCATGGATTGCTCGAACCCTTGCCCATCCCTACATGGATTTGGATAGATATTTCTATGGATTTCATTGAGGGGCTCCCTAAATCTAGAGGGAAGATAGTGATCTTGGTTGTGGTTGATCACCTCTCCAAATATAGTCATTTTTGTGCCCTTAGCCATCCCTATACTGCCTCCTTAGTCACACAAGTTTTGATGGACCAAATCTTTTGTCTTCATGGCATCCCTTCTTCCATTGTCTTAGATCATGATGCAACTTTCACCAGTCATTTGTGGACAGAACTGTTTTGACACACTGGCACCAAACTAAAGATGAGTTCAAGGTATCACCCACAAACAGATGGTCAGACTGAAATTGTCAACAAATGTTTGGAAACTTATCTTTGTTGCTTCACTTCAGAACAACAACATCAGTGGGTAAAGTGGCTTCCACTCACTGAATGGTGGTACAATACCTCCTACCACACTACATTTAAAATGACTCCATATGAAGCAGTCTATGGTCAGGCACCGCCAGTGCTCTTTTCATACACCCCCAGTAGTTCACCAGTTTAGGCAGTTGACATAGTTCTCTGAACCCGAGATCAGATTCTTCACATTTTGTAGGACAATCTTCACATGGCTAGAAATCGAATGAAACAACAAGTTGATCAGCACTGTTCTGAGCGCACTTTTCAAGTAGGCGATATAGTTTTTTCTTCATCTACAACCATACAAGTAATCATCCTTGAAACTCAAAGGGTGTCATAAGCTGGCTCCAAAGTTCTATGGGCCATATAAGGTTCTTCAGAAGATTGGGTCAGTTGCTTATAAATTGGAGCTTCCTCCTTCCTGTGTTCATCTAGTATTTCATGTCTCTTGTCTAAAGCAAGTTCTTGGCACCAACATCAGAGCACAAACTATTTTACCAGAACTAGATAACAAAGGATCCATCATTTTGGAAACGAAGGCAATCCTCAACAAGTGCATTCGTCAGCTTCACTCTCGATCCATCATAAAGGTATTAATTCAATGGCACAAAATGCAACCAGAGCATGCTACATGGGAACCACTCTTTCAAATTCAGAAACAATTTCCACATCTTAAGCTTTGAGGACAAATCTTTTCTAAGAGGGAGGGGATGTTAGGAACTCATGTTTAACCCTTCTCTTTACTTTGTTAGTATATTGTTGTTGGATGCATATGCTTTGTAAGTTGTCCCGTGAGTATATTGTATTATCTCACATTCATGGGAAGTAATAGTTGTTTAGATTAGACTTAGTATATAGTACGTGTTGGGGCCAATGAAGGCATCCACGAATTTATTGTATTGAGCTTGCTTAAAGGAGGTTGCCCCCTTGAAGTGGCCTGCGATCAATAAATTCCTTCTATGTTTCTGTTATTCATATCTATTTATATTATTTTGTGCATTTTTTATTATATTGTTTCAGGAGGTTCCTCTCACCAAAGTGCAAGTTTGCATTCCAATAGATTGATTAAGCCTATGTATCCTAAGGCCGATTAGACATGATTGTGGGTGCTGAGTTAAACATATGTAGCTACCTTTGTTTTTGGTTTAGTATGTTGAGAGAGAGTTATATCTTTGTTAATCCTATCAAAATTGTATTGTCTCTTTGTTTTTCCCCAAAAGGGAAACGTAGGGTTTACCTTTTGAGCTTACTATGTATTCTTTAAAGGCTGAGAAGAAGGATGTCCATAGTAGACTGCAATACTTATACCGACTTATTTCTTTTATTGTTATATAGATGAGATGTTTATATTTGTTATTTTCAATAGAATCTCTAGAATACTTAGATTTTTTAAAGGATTCAAGAGTAGTATGTAAGGATTGAATTGTATACTACATACATTCGAGTTTATACAACTCTATCTTAAAACTTAGCAATAGACCTCTTGTATTCAAGTAAAACAAGAATGTTGTTGTCTATTATTAGACCATTAGGTTGAGATTTAATCACTTTAGTCTCATATTCTTTTATTGGATATCGGTTTAGATAAATAGTACCTATGCTACACAAATTATTTATTAATATTATTTCTAGGAAAATAGAAATTCATGTTCTATATTTTATATGTAATGTAAAGATGATTGGAACAATAGTAGTCTAGGGAGGACTAGAGGTTGACATAATCTTATGATATGATTATATGCTCTTATTTTTGGTTGACAAGAACTTTTGATAGTACTTAAATGGCAAAGTCAATACATGACATCTAGTATAAAATGTTCATTTATTGAGTTGATGAATAGAGTGACAAGAAGTCATAGGATCTAATGTTTGCAAAATGTAATGAGAACTCTTTGAAAGATTAAATTTCCTAAAACTATTCTTTGTAAGTGAATCTTTGATTTCAGGATTAACTTTCTATGTCAGATTGACTAGGAATAGAACTTAATTAAGACATTTCATGTCTAATGTTTATTAGTCAGACAACTAAAACTGTAGGATGAGATAGTCTCTAGGTTGAGTCAAGGGTGTGTGAACACATGACTACATTTATTGAAAACATCTATTTATATAGAAACTTTGGCAAAAGTAATGCATTTGTGTCTGTGTGCATTAGTCGGTTCATAGTGTCTAGACATGGTGTAACCTATCAGTAGGAACATACTTAGCTAGAAGATTATCTATAGTTGTATGATTGATGAGGTTATGTAGGACACAACACTAGGACTTAGATGGAAAAAACCTGTTGGTTCCTTATATTTATACTCTTCGTGAAGGGTAGGGCAACTTCCAGGAAGGAAGATGTGCAGGGGACCACTAGTCTATGGTTGGAGGTAAAGCACTCGGATGATGCTCTGAGCCCTTTGTAGTAGATGACTCACTGAGCCCTCTGTAGTAGATGACTCACTGAGACTTGTGAAGATAGATATCAATATTCCAGATGCAACTTGTACTTCATGACATGACTTATGATAGTCAATCTTATGTAAAACTATTCATTATGCCAAGTGCAAAATAATTGTAAATGTAAAGTGAAGGTTTCACTTTGATTGTATTTATGATTATGTTACACCATCTTCATTCAGTTTATTTCGGAAGACCCATTTGGTTCCAATTACATTTTTGTTTTCAGGTCTAGGAACAAGATCCCAAGTATGATTATTTTCAATGTGTATTAATTCTTCTTCCATTGCTTTTCTCATAATTACAAGCTTCATTCACTGTTTTTGGTTCAATCTTTGAAATCAAACAGTACTCTACTTGATCTTTAGCAATTCTTCTTCTAGTTTGAACGCCTTTATTCTTGTCTCCTATGAGTTGATCTTCAGAATGATTCAACCTTACATTCTTGGGGGTTTTGGGAGTTTCTTGAACTTCTTATTCTTGAGCTTGTTCTTCAACATCTGTACTAACTTCTTGAGTCATTAGATTTTCCAGATCAATTTGGATCTAAGTCTAGGTTTGAACTTGCTTTCCTTGACTTTGGCTTTCATCTTAATCATCTGAATCATATCCACAAGGCCTGGAAGGTCTTTCTTTGCTCTCATCAACCTTGACATTAGCACTTTCAATCATCTTTTTCAATCTCTTGTTGAAGCACCGGTATGCCTTGCTTTGAGTAGAGTAACCTAGAAATATTCCTTCGTTAGTTCTTGCATCAAACTTTCCTAGATCCTCATCTCTTTTGATATAGCATTTACTACTGGTCATAAACTCTAAAATATTTAACAGTAGGAGGATGACCAAACCATAGTTCAGAAGGTGTCTTACCAGAATTGCCTTTGATCTGCACTCGGTTAAGAGTGTAGACAATAGTACTCACAACTTCTCTCCAATAGACTTGTGGAACATTTTCTTCCATCATCATGGTCTTAGTAGCTTCTTGAATGGTCCAGTTCTTTCTTTCCACAACTCCATTCTGTTGAGGAGTCCTAGGAGCAAATAACTATCTTTTTATTCCATGCTTTTCATAGAATGTATCAAACTCACTTGAGGTAAACTCTCAACCTCTATCAGATCTTAGACACTTTATCTTCACACCAATCTCATTCTCCACCATAACCTTGAACACCTTGAATTTGTCAAGGGCTTCTGATTTTTCTTTCAAGAAAGTTACCCACATCATCTAAGAGTAATCATCAATCAACAACATAAAATATATGTCTCCTTGCACACTTCTAATTATAGCAAGACCACATAGATCAGTATGCACAAGTTCCAACAGTCCACTTGAAAATTGTTCTTTACTCTTGAATGAAGTTCTATTCTATTTACCCAATTGACATTCTCTACACATGCTATCAGTAGGTTTCACAAGTTTTGGAAGATCTCTTATAGCCTGAGTAGAACTTATCTTGACAATATTATCAAAATTCACATGACACATTCTCCTATGCCATAACCAACTTTAATCAATCTGAGCAATCAAACAACTTTTGCCAGTACCACTTAAATGAAAGATGTTACCTTTAGCTTGTGTACCTGATGCAATCACAATTTCAGAGCTTGTTAAGATTTTGCATTTTCCATCCTTGAATTGGAGATCATACCCTTTGTCAACCAACTATCCAACACTAAGAAGATTATGCTTCACTCCTACATACAGAACATCATTAGTGTTATTCTTACCATCAAAAGAGATGGATCCTCTGCCACAAATTCTGCCAGCTAAATTATCTCCAAACTTCACAATTCCACCTTCGTATCTTCCAAACTTATGAACTTAATTTTATCGCCAGTCATATGATGAGAACATCCACTGTCAATCACCCATTCATCATTTTCTTCAATCTGAGTAGCCAAGGCACTTTCCACATTCACACAGCTAGTAGATTCAGTAGACACCGGATCTTCTTCTTTGATGGCAATGAACACCCATTCATTTCCTGAGTTACTTCCCTTATCAGATTCATCATCAGTGACACCTTCTTCAGCTTCTTGGACATATTAACATTTCTTTTGAGCCCTTGATCTGTTAAGGTTTGGCTTTGAAACCCTCTCTGGACACCTTGAGGCAAAATGACCAATCTTATTACAAGCAAAACATTTGAAATGCAAATTTCCTTCATACTTACAGGATCCTCTTGGAAATCTTTTGGCAATAAGGGCATCAAGTTCTATGGCCTCAATTTCATCATCTTCAAGATCCTTCCTTCTGTTTGATCTTCCTGAAGAGATTTCACACAAATCATATCTTTGTTTTCGATAAACATTGGCCTTAAATGCAGATTCAGACTTAGGAAGAGAATCACCAAACTCACTCATTTTAAATGCTAAAATCTTACCAACCAATTGATCCTTAGTAACAGTTGTCACAGTCCTGATCTCTTTAATGGCAGCAACTTTATGCTTGTATGGGCCGCAGGTAAGGATCTGAGCACTTTGGCAACAATCTCTGATTCTTCCAATACTCCACCAGCACTCCTGATACCGGTCACAAGTTCATTCACTTTCTGCATGTAGGAAGTAATGTTTTCATCTTCACTCATCATCAACCTTTTGTATTTACCCTTCAGGCTCTGTAGCTTGGCACATTTGACATATTTATCACCTTCATACAAAGTTTCCAACTTTTTCCAGATTTCATGAGCAATTTTCAATTCCAAGACATTTGTCATTTCTATATTAGTCAGGGCACTCAACAATGCTTCTTTAGCTTGAATATTGTATTCAACTTCCTTGAGTTCATCTAGAGTTAAAGGGCCATTCTTTAGAATCTTATACTCATCCTTAGTTATCAACCAAAAGGCATCACCCATACATTGCAAATGACACTACATGCGTACCTTCCAAAGGGAGTAATTTGTTCCTTCAAATCTCAAACTTTCCTTCTTATAAGTCGACATCTTGGATCTCCTCAAGCGGTCAAGCTTCTTTTAGAGGAACCGGCTCTGATACCAATTGTTGGAATTATGTTAGACAACTAAGAGGGGGGGTGAATTAGTTGTCTACAAATTAAACCTTTTCTACTTTTAATCTTCTTTGACAACTTACAAACAGATTAATGATGTAAACATTAAAGCATGAATTAACAACACATGAGCAGAAACAAGATGAACACACATAACACTAGAATTTTTTTACGTGGAAACCTGGTTAAGGGAAACCATGGTGGGGGTCAGCCCACAAGATTTGTACCCTATTAAAAGTACTTAAAAGAAATGGGAAGGCAATTACCTTCAGGCACACTGCCCAGAGCTCATTGCTCAAAGAGGCTCACCGCCTACAAGATTTTATGTTTAATACAGAAAGAATGAACTGAGAAATATTATCATCATGCCTGGTTCAGTCCCATTGAAAGCTCACAAAACTTCTGCTCTGCCCCCAGACACTTCCTCACTATCTCTTCATACCTTACTACTCTTGTTCCTTTGCTCCTCCTCTTCTCTGCTCTGCATCTGTACCTTTCTTAGGATTTTATCATTTTCACACATAGACATCTTTCCACAACTCATCCACAAGTATTTATACGCTTCATCAACCTTGGAATGAACATCAAGGTCAACTTGACTCAATGCGGATCATTGTACTGTCAGCCAAACATAGCTGGGACTTGAATCTTCTTGATGAACATGCTACACTCCAAAGAATTGCTCTTAGATCATCCACAACATGCTTGAATTATCTGGTCAGCCAAGACTGGGAAGAACAGTAACACCAAGGAAGAAATATTTAGCAATGAGCTTAATCTTCAATGCAGACCTCCACAAGCACATTGAATTCAACAATCACATATGCACTACTCCAAATCATCAGAATCACTTGCATCTTCATCCGGTACCTCAAGAACACTGTCTTCCATGACTATCACACTAGAAAGATTACATGCGGACCTCCAAACCACAAACCACTTGAGTTGAGGATACACACTGACTTCCCAAACATGCCTCTAAATCCATAGATTATAAGTTTTCATTGCGAAGCAATCCAGACCAATTTCTTGTCACTCTGTCACTTCTGAACACTACAAAACCCGGTTCTACTCAGATGGCCATAGCTTCTTCAAATCTTAATTGGAGATATTTCATACAATCCTCTACGCAGCCATATGGTCCACGTACTTTGATCTTCATTCCTCTGGAAATGCGGAGCAATCTACTTCACTGATTTGCACTGTTTCCCCTATTTTTGAAAAAGATATATGTTGACATTAATGACAACACATCATAGGCACATATTTGCAACATTTCTCTCCTATGGGGGGAATCATATATTGTACTTAGTGAAAGAAGTAGTACTTCTTCACTTGTATAATTTTCATGCATATTTTCTCTCTTTAGGAGGGTAGTTTTTCCCACAAAGTTTTCTACCTTCCTCCACTTCATGAGAGATTACTTTGTAAATGGGTACCTCACTAGGCCTAGTAGCTGGGACCCATCCTTCTTGTATCCACCTAAGCTATGCTTAAGGGGGGTGTTAGTGTATATATATTTCATACACTTAGGCTTAAGCCTAATTAGGTGTGCCTTTATACAATCTTGACACATGTGCCTCATTGATGTGTTAAGGTTGTTGGGTAGTTAGGAGAGGTGTCACTGAGTTGCTCACTAACTAGCCACCTCACACTAGTTTTTTGGGAGGCAACTCACCACCACTCATAGTTGAGGAGTCCTTTCCTCAACTAACAACTTCATCTCCTCACCTATTTGTGCTCAACTTCTCCAAGTTATTCGGTGGTAGATTTGAGGGTTTTGTATATAATTTCATTCTTTGTGCTTGTTTTCATCTCCTTGTTCATTTGAGAAATTCTACATGCACTACATTTAGGTGCTCATTCATGGAGTGGTCATCAATCTCTGCTATTTCTTGACTTTTGAGTAGGTTGTCGATATTTTCACCAAACCCTTCACAAAAAGGAAGTATCTTCATCTACGAGCCATGTTGGGGCTGTAGGAGGATTCATCTTTGAAGGGTGCCTAGTCCCTCCTTACTCTAGGAGAACTTTCTTTCTTTCTCTCTCTCTCTCTCTACTCTAGGGTGGGGTCTTTTATTTCTCTATTTGGGGGGCTATTCTCTCTTTTCTTGGGGGAGCTTCTTATCTTTTTTTAGGGGTGGGGGGGACAGGGGTTTATGTACATGGGTACCTCATCTAACCTATTTGTTGGGACCTATATTTTCACCCACCTAATCTATGCTTAGGGGGGTGTTATTGTAGGTTTTTATTTTCTAGTGGGTATTTATTTTCTTATTATCTAGGTTTTTCCTACACCTTTAGCTAATTATTTCTTAGATTAATAATGTGGGTATTAGTGTGAGTGGTGTGAGCTGTCAACATCTTCCATGGGAGTTACACATTCCTATTTTAGATACTTTTGGTTTAGTCTCCCTATTGGTCATACTTGCCACCTTCTCCCTCTCACTTACTCTATAAATAATCACTCTCGTAGCTTGTATTTGCATCTTGTAGCTTCATGCTATTATGCTTTCCTAATGCTACTTTTCTTCTTGAGAATTTGCATTACTCTCTTAGAGACTAACTTTGTTATGTTATTTTGATTTCTTCAATCATTCAAGGATTTACAATTTTATAGTTTCTATTAGATCTGCACTTTTTTCTAGGTTTTGATTTGTTCTATAGATTCTATCAAAAACACTATTTCGATTAGATTATCATGTGAAGATATACAGAATAATAATATTCTTAGCCTTCTAATTTCATTTACCTTATGGTGCAACCCAATATTCTTACAATGGTCTAGTTCACTACCTAGATAATATTTGCACTTGCCGCTCATAACTAAATATGATCTTAATGGTCAGTAGTAAGTGATCCCATATAGCATCACTATATATTTACAAATCAACACTTATGAGCTAGATTTTAGTTGAATTGACGTTGTAGTCAGTTATCCAAAACATTGTATAAATTAACTTGGAAATATTCCTGTGTTGAGGAGAAACATAATTCTTATCATAATGGGGCCCATATTAATGGTTGTGTTCCTCATGCAACAAATTCATGTTACAACACTCTGAGATAACAATAAATTCTTATCACTAGGTAGTGTAAGATGCTATCCTTCCTATGCTAATTAGCATACTAAAACTTTAATTAAGGACCTGTTGAAGTTACAACTGCCCTAGTATACAAGACAAATATTATACTCATAAAAGTAATAAACCATTTGCCAAAATCTTAAGAAAGGCCTAGATTATAAAATGTAAACATATTCTCAAATCCTCATAAAGCACAAAATTCAATGTAACTTAAGTATAAGACTCACCAATCCAACACAAACATGAACAATTCCTATGATAGCCCAATAAAGTGTCACACTCTACCATATTTCCTATTACTACACTTAGTTTAACATAACTAACAATATTACAAGAGAATCTAGCCTTGATGTTATTATGATAGTGTATTATAACAAGTGCAACAATATGGTTTCTCGATAGCCTACTACGTAGGAGAACTTCCCATATTTCCATGAAGAACTACAATACCAAAACAATTTATATTTCTCTTAAATTTTAGTTGTTCCTCATACGAACAAGATGGTAGAGGTTCAATTTCCCAAGCATTTTCTAGATTGTCTTGTAACAGTCCTAGTAAAGATATCATTTGAATATATTCCAAACTCTATTTAC
The DNA here is from genome assembly GCA_027924645.1 of Cunninghamia lanceolata. Classification (NCBI taxonomy): domain Eukaryota; kingdom Viridiplantae; phylum Streptophyta; class Pinopsida; order Cupressales; family Cupressaceae; genus Cunninghamia; species Cunninghamia lanceolata. Next base: position 2,384,415 of record BSBN01000391.1, on the reverse strand, counting down.
ACCCTATGTAAAGTGTTAGTAAGATTCAACTACACCTCTCTAAGGATGTATGGAACATGTATGTCTCAAATGAAGATATTACTAAAAGCTTTATAATATTGATCAGTCATTGATCCATGACAAGTAAAATTGGTACTTGCAGGGGATGTGACAAAATCATGGGTAAAAAATTGGCTAATAAACTATCACAATGTCATTTGGGCTTGGTGGTTCAGAGTGATTCTTTGCTATGGATATAAGGCATCCTCCAACAATGATCAAGAGTATAGTAGCAATGGAGAGAATGATGATATCTAAATTTATACTTACTATACATATCTTTTATACCTTACATCTTGTCTAATATACCCTATATAATTTACTTTGTTGTAAATTAAAAAAAAAATCTATAGATAGAAGGGGAAAAAAAAAAATGAAAATTTTAAAAGTTTTTAAAGTTACAATTTCATTCAATATTCTAATATAACATATTTAACTTATTACTTTTTTTATTTCAACCATTAGTCCAGGGAGCCCTTATAACTATTGGGCTGTACATGCTGCCCCTAAGGTATACAGTAGACAAAGTGGGTTTCGAACGAATGACCATTGTCTGTGTCTTTCAACAACTCCACTGTCTCTTTCAACAGCTCCACTGTCTAGCTCCACTGTCTGTCTACACCTGGGACTATATTAATTTATTGCTTATTCCTCTTACATTAGCTATCAGCATAACGCATTGCGTCCACATGGTGCAATGGTTAATATGTATTTATTGGGGGATGAAGTGTGGTCATTTGAGAAAGGAGAGAGCAATCTTTCCACCCCCACCAAGAGGGAAGAATCCCCCAGGCATTGACTCATTGCCAGTGGAGTAAACAATTCTCAGGATTTCGGCAGGGGTTCGTGCAAATGCCAACGAGTACTGATCACCTGCAAGAATGTTGCCCTCCACTTTTCCTTCAGCTCCCTTCTGTTTTTCCACCAGCAGACCTTCGTCCACATCTACAGTGTGGCCGAGCTTGTTTCTCAGCATGGAAAGCTTGTCTGTAAATTCTGCCACCGTGTATGGGTATGGTTTCACCTTCTCAAACAACCTCTCGTATAACAAGGCACGTATCACTGCATCCTGCCCGGATTCTACTCCAAGAAGGCCAGCTACAAGCTAATGCATTGCAATGCAAACAGAGAGTACTACATTTAGTAATAGTGCTAGAATGATAAATCAAATTCACCACAGCTTAAAAAGAAAGCTTATAGAAACTAATGATTCATCATTCTATTTAAACATCATCCACTATAATGATTAAACAGTCAATAGTAATTTTATGTCTCATCCATAACAAATGGTCGTAAATATTTGTCCTATTTTTATTGGCCAAAATTGACTTTTGACCGTTGGAATGGATGATGTTTAAGAATAGCGATAGCAATAGTTTCTTTCTATTTTCCTTAAGGAGAAAAATTCTATGGTGCATAGTTAGAGCTACTCACCCGCTTTGCAGTTTTAGATTGGAGTTGAGGATTGGTGCCAACATAGCCTGTGAGTCCAACATAAGGAATCAAATAACTGGCAAGCAAATAATTTAGAGAGTTAGCATAAGGATCGAATGGAGGATTCAATTTGGTTTGGAATGCAGCATCGATGGATTTGGAAAATAGTTCAGCACTCAGATTCAGTAGAGGACGAGGAAAGCCCTTTACAGTTGCCTTTATAGCCCTGCATTTAAATGATAAGAGACAGATATATAGACAATCAGCACATTTGTAAAAGTTCTGTGGAAAAACTGAACAAAAAAACTTTTTCAAAATTATCTATGATGTGAGACTTATCATCAAGCTTAGGCTTCTTTTCCCTGATGACAAGCCCTGCACTAAGAGCTTAAACGGTCCATACTTTTGGTTATCATTCCTATATACGATGCGAGCTGTTTACTCTCAGCCATTCCTATATACGACCAGGGACAGTGGTACACAGTTTTTCAATAAAACTCTCAAACATGAACAATTGTAAAGAGATGCCTAACTGAATCTATGGGAATTGGGTTATTCTTAAACATCATCTAATTCAACAGTTAAACGTCAATTTTGACCAGTAAAAATACGACAAATCTTTACCATTTTTTTATTGTGGATGAGGTGTAAAATTGCTATTGATTATTTTACCATTGAAATGATGAAATAGGACAAATATTTACCATTTTTTAATTGTAGATGAGGTGTAAAATTGCTATTGAGTATTTTACCATTGAAATGGATGATATTTAAGTAGAGTGAATGGATGGCATGGAACACTTTAACTATAAGATACAGACTACTTGAATTCCTTGGAAAACTTAAAAAATTAATAGGCATTATTCACATTAAAAACATATAATTGAAATTCTATAATGCAGGCTCACCTTAGGTGGCCAACTTCCTGATAAGCAAATTCAAGAATTATAGCATGGACGACAGGGTTGAGTTTAGCTTTCATGCCTCCCACAGGAGGAGGTCCTCCACTAACCAGTTCAGGTGCAACTCTATCCAGCCCATACCCAAGAGCCCCAAAAAGAAAGAATTCAGCCTCCAAGTACTCTAAGTTTAGAGGAAATTCAAGTAAATCTATTTCACCTGGCAGAACTTTCCCTGGCACGTACCCTCCATTCTGCAGACTCTCCACCTCTGTACCCAAACACAGACATGCACATAAAACCAGCGCCAAAAACCCAGTATTATATGCTAGTTGAGTCATTGCTTACTATATGTTTAATACAATGCCACCTGCTCTCATTCCCTATTTATAAAGCTATGTCAATTATTTGCTTACGTGACAGACACAGCCGTCTTTGTATAGAATCACCTCGAGATTTGTTTATGTCCCTTACGCAACAAACCCTACCTAGGTAGATTGTCTTAGTCGTTGCCGGTAGAGTTGTGAATTGCAACAAACACAAGATGCCAAGGGAGAGGGATTCATAGAGTAGGGTTTTAGTTGCTCTCATAGTTTTGAAAAATGAGCCATTTATTATATTAAAAATTATTTAGTGTTATTTGAAGTTTATATAGTGGAGAGGGTTTAATGGTGGTGCAGGTGCCCTAGTTGTGATAGGATTGGTATATTGAAGGTGCCCTAGTTGTGATAGGATTGGTATATTGAAAGTTCTATGGTACTAGGTAGTAGTTGGAAGAGAGAACTCAACCGTTTAACAAACAATACTAATAATTGAGTAAAATGTGCCTATTAGATTCAAAAAACAACAAATTATACGATGTCATATTGACACACTAAAAAATATGGCTTAATGCATAACTATTGATTCCTAATGCCAATTGTCATACCAATCCATAAAACTAAGGTTCAATGTCAATTGCTATATCAATCCATAAAATTAGTGTTCACCATTATCCCACTCTCCTATATTTTAAAATTAAAAATTGAGAATAAATAAAAGTCTCTATTTCCATGTGCTTTGTTATTTTTATAGATTAAAAAAAATAAAAAATTATTGTTTTAAATTATTATTTAAATAGTTTTTTATATTTTCAAGTTTATTTGTTTTTATGGTTTTGAAAAATGAGTTTTCTTTATTGTTTAATTTTTTGAAAAATGAGACTTCTCTATTATTTAATTTTTTAATATTATTTAAATATTTTTTAGATTTCCAATTTTTTTAAAATAGAAAAAAATGAGAACAAGTAAAGGTCTCTATCAAAATATAATTTTTTTGGTAGGTTTGTGAAATAGAAATCATCGCTATTTTAAATTGTTGTTTAATTTTATATATATAAGTTTAATTGCTTTTATAGTGTTTGAAAAATGAGTATTATTTATTATTTAACTTTTTAATATTATTTAACTATTTTTTGTAAAATGAAAAGTTAAGAATAGAAAAATGAAAAATCATTATTATTTGATATAATATATCTTCTATCTTTTTCAAATAAGAAGTTAAAAGAAAAAGTAAAAGTCCCATAAAAATATATAAAATGTATAAACATGTTTCTTGTAATATAAAGAATATGTCAAATATATTCCATGTCATTGGAGAGGTAATTATGAGAACAATAGGGTATAATAATAATAAATTTGTTTACTTTATAAAAGTTTAAATTTTTCTTAGAAGCTTCTAGAAGCTTCTACCTATATTTCTATACAATATTTAGATTTGTTTTTGGTTAACATTTATATTTCTTGATTAATATTTTAATGATAAAATTTGTATACTTATGTCAATATTCATTTAATTTTAGGATTATTTTAGTGGAATGAATTAATATAATTATATAAGTAACTAGTATAGATATTTTAAATTCATCTATTTTTAAAAAGTCAACAATATCTTGTTTTACTTTAGAACATTTAAAATTTATTTTATTTTATTTTTATTATTTATTTTTATTTATTTAAAAATTATTTTATTTTCATTTTATTTAGAGCTATTTTACTAACTTTAATTTATTACAAATTTTTAGTGTACCTAATTATTTAAATATATATCTTAATATAAAAAGTGTAAATGAATTTGTTAAGCTTGTGATTAATTTTTATTATAGAGTTCAATATTTTATGGTAATACATGATAATATTTTTATCAAAGTAAAACTTTGTTTATAATACAAGAAATAGCGAAGACACAAGAGATAGTTGTATCATCATGTATAATTGAATAAAATGTGTCCATTAAATTCAAAAAACAACAAATTATAAGTAAAATAAAAATAAGATGAAACAGCAGAGATGAAGTTTTTTGGAGCGAAACAGCAGAGATAATATTTTTCAAACGCGTCAACTGGGAGATTACGTGGAGGAGAGATATCTCCTCCACGCCGAGTACCCGCTCTCTTCCTCTGTTTTTTCATTTATTATGCTTTTATTGCTCTATTTTCGTATTGTTGTTTGGTTAAATTAATTTCATGGATGCCGAGCCTATTAATCCGCAATTCCCGCCTGACCCTGGAGCCCTAAATCCGCCGAGGAGATCTTTTGCTGAAATGGTTGCCCCTCCCAGCAATGGCATCTCCTCTGCTGCACGCTTTGTTTACACCCCTCCGAGTGAAAGACCTGGAGCCGAAGGTAAGACGTCTGGTAACCCCTTGGAAAATATTTGCATTATGCCCAATGATGAAATGTTGCATGAGATCTCGCTCGAAAAATGTCGGTTAAGCTCTACTGCTATTTTCTTTTCCTGTGTAGATATTGATAAATGCCCTCCCCGTAAATTCATGGACGACTGGTTTCACAGTCTATGGAATTTGAAGTTAGGTTTTAAAATCTCATTCTGTCGACAGATTCAAAGAGGGTTGTTTATCATCTTCTTTAGTAATCATGAATCACAGGTTGAGGCCCTTAAAAGGCACTACTGGACGGTTGGGAAAACATCCTTTCGTGCCCTTGCTTGGTCTCAGGATGCAATTAATGAAGAAATTCTTGCTTTAGCTTGCCCTAGATGGGTTATTGTGAAAGAAGTTCCGCCGTTCCTCTGGAAGTTCTTGCCTCATTTGATGGACAATTTTGGGAAAATCATCCGTATAGACGAAACGGCTAGGCTGGTTGCTAATATGGATGCCCGCATGTTGATTTCTATTAAACCGGGTATTGACATTCCCCCCAATCTAAAGCTTAACATTGGTGGTGAAGTTTTTATCTGCCCTATTGAAGTTTTAGGTGGCCTAAACGCTTGCATTCTGTGCAAAAAAGAAGGGCATCAAAGGAAAAATTGCCCCATCATTACCAATAAAAAAAAAACCGCTACAAATGAAACCCTAATTGCTTCTAAAACTATTCATTCCACTGTGTCTTTACCCAGTTCGGGTTCTCCTGTGGGCTCAATTGGTAATCCTGTTAATTCCAATATGGTTATGCATAATGACAATAATGAGGGTGGTTCTTCTTCACCCTCTGCTGGTAATCAAAGCCATACCCAATTCTCTGAAGGAGTTAATTTTTAGTCTACCTTGGTTATCCTTGGTAACCCTAGTAGCTCTAAGATGGCTATGCATAGAGATTATAATTTGGCTGGTCCTGCTTCACCCTCTGCTACTTCTCAAAACCATGCCCCAGCCTATAAAGGAGTCCACAACCAGTCTACCACAGGTGTGGTTGATTACCCTGCTAACTCTTTGGTGGCTATTTTCAACAACACTAATATGGCTGCCCCTTCTTCCTCTCCTATTCTTACCCAAACCCAAACCCCAGAATCTGCCGGATTCATTAACCAGACTTCCAAAACTTTGGCTTTAACCCCGATTACCTTTTCCTCTCCTGAGCCGGCTGCCGTTGATGATTTCCAAACTGTCAGGAAGCACAAACGACAACGAAAAAATGCCCAACAATTAGCTTTAGACCGCATTCGTGCTTTTCAGCCCACTGCTAACAGGTTTGATGTTCTCAGCTCCTCTACTTCTCATTCTGTTGATACTCCCTTGCCCTCTCCTCTTGGCACGATAGATTTAAATAATAATGCTTCACCCATGGAGGAAATTAGGGACTCTAGCCCTGTCATTGACCCTTCCTCACCTCACATAGATTCTAGTCCAGATGGGATTCCACCCAATCCCCCTGCATCTTCCTTAAACGAACTTGATGATGATGTGATTATTGAGGTCATTCATGCCAAGCCTACTCTGGTCTCTGGTGGTTCTAAGTTGATTACGAAAGACCCAAGCTTAGTCTCTGATGACATCAGTGAAGATGAGGATGCCATGATTAAGGCCAGCTCAAAGAAAAAGGGTCGACCTCTCGGTTCCAAGAACAAGAAGAAAGGTGGGGATTCTGATCCCCTTACTAGTTCCACTAAAATACCTTCTCAATGAAAGTTGTCTCTTGGAATGTGAGAGGCCTCAAGTCTCCTAATCGCAAGACTATTGTCAAAAATTTCATGAGTTCTCATGCTAAATTTGATATCATGATGTTGCAAGAAATTAAGACGGTTGGCTTTAACCTTGATACTGCCCTTAACTTTATCTATAAAGATTCCTTTAAGATAGTTACTGAACATACCAAAGGCAAGGGCGGTGTTGCTCTCCTCATCAATCATAAATGAACCAATTCTATCACTAGTTTTGGAATATCCCCCTGCAACCGCGCTGCCTGGGCGATTTTTAATATCAATAATTCTCAATTTGGGATTTGTTCCCTATATGCCTCTAATGACTATAATGACAGAATCCACTTTTGGGATTGGTTAACTTCTCTTCCTAGCATCCCTTGGTTCTTTGGTGGAGATTTTAACATGATTGAAAACTCTGGTGACAAAGTTGGTGGCTCACCTTTTGAGTGGAGGCCTGCTGAAAAACAACATTGGGACAAGTTCAAGCATCACTTTCATCTCTTCAATCCCCTTGAAGGAGATATACCTGGGAATAGGTCTCTGTGGTTCACCTGGTGTAACCTCCAACAGGGGGCTAACTGGATTTACTCCAGGCTTGATAGATTCTACGCTGACTGCAATTTTTTCTCTTTTTCTCCAAATCATTATGGATCTCCTGTCACTACCCTTCCTGCCACTTTATCTGATCATTATCCTATCATGGCTCAAATCAATTTCAGAACCCTCACCCTGCCGACCTATACCTCCCCCCATAAATTCATTCTTAATGTTTCTCTACTTGAGGATCAAGATGTGAACATTGCTATTAAGATGATCAGACTCATAAATTTGCAAAATAAATCCCTCTCTCACATCAATAGATGGCTTCTTAATATATCTTCTTGGACCAAGATCTTTCAAACCTTTGGGCAAAAGAAAGCCAAAGACTATAGACGGATTGAGCAGGTGCTGACTAATCGGCTCTTTGTGGCTGAAAATAATATCCAATCCCAACCGGACTCTATCAGCCTTGCTGAGCAAGTGTCCATGGCCAGGAATTCTCTCAGAAAACATCAATATGTTAAAGCCAAAGGGGCCTTCATCAGAGCCCGGAATCATTGGCTTCAGTTTGGTGACAAAGGTACTAAATATTTCTTTAATCTGCTTAAGGAGAAACAAAGCAGAGAGAGGATTGATAGAATTTTTGATAATGACAAAGAGTTTCTTACGGACCAGGATATTTCTTTGGCCTTTGAAACTTTTTATAAGAATTTGTTTACCTCAGAAGATAATGACACTTTGAGGATGATGCGTCTTAGATGCTCTGAGCTTATCCCTAAGGTTCTTTCGGAGGATGATATTTCTGCCCTCCAAAGCCCTGTCTCCCAGCAAGAAATTGTTGATGCCATCCAAAAGCTAAAGGATAACAAAGCCCCGGGCCCCGATGGGATTCTTGCTGAATTCTACAAAGCCAATGTTGAATGGGTTTCTAAAGACCTCCATGATTTATATCTTGAGGCCTTCTCGCATGGCACCCTTGGATCTGTCATTAACACTGGTATCATTAAGCTCATCCCTAAAGAGGGGGACAGAACTTTGATTAAAAATTGGCGGCCTATCACTTTACTTAACGTCTCCTATAAAATTCTTGCGAAAGCGTTGGCCTCCCGGTTAGAAACTATTCTTCCTAAGTTTATCTGCTCCACTCAGACTGGCTTCATTAAAGGGCGATTCATCTTGGAAAACCTCATTTCTAGCTGGGAGGCCTTGGAATGGGCCAATTCCTCTCATCAAGAGGCTGCTATGCTTCTCCTTGACTTCGAAAAAGCCTACGACAGAATTGAGTGGGACTTCATCTTGATGATGCTAAAAGCCTTTGGATTCCCTGATTTCTTTTGCAAGTATATTCAAATTCTTTTAAAAGATGCTTCTGCCATGATTGATGTCAATGGATCCCTATCCAATCCCATTCCTTTGTCTTGGTCTATTCATCAGGGTTGCCCTCTTGCTCCTGCTCTTTTTGTCATTGCTTCCGATGCTCTTCATTATATCCTTAAAGATGACACCATCTCCCCTAAGGTGCCTGGTATTACTCTTCCTAATGATTCCGAGCTCCTCAATATTCAATTTGCCGATGACACTTCTCTCTTTCTTGAGCTCAGTTTTGAGAACCTAATCTGCCTTTGTAATAAACTTGATATGTTTGGTAAGGCTTCTGGAGCTCATATTTCTAGCTCCAAATCCATTATGCTGGGATGGAGTGATCATCCTCCAGACTGGCTTTGCCAATTCGGTTATTCCTGGGGAGGACCTAACCAGATTGTCAGGTATCTTGGTATCCCCTTTTCTGTCAAGCCTTCCCTCAAAGATATGTGGTTATGGATAAAAGACAAGATTTTTAGAAAACTTAATAAATGGAATCATAGACTCTTATCCCTTGCTGGAAGAGTCCAGGTTTGCCAAAAGATTCTCTCCTCCTATAGTATATATTACTCTTCTGTCTGGATGTTTAGCAACTATCAGATCTTGGAAATTCAGAAAGCCATCAGGCACTTTCTTTGGTCAGATGGCAACGGTTCTAGGAAAGCCCATTCTATTAAATGGGACTGGTGCCATCTTGAGAAAAGTCTCGGAGGGCTTGGTCTTAAAGATCTCAAACTTCAAGGAATGGCTCTTGCTTCTAAATGGATCCTTCAATCCCTTGTTGGTGACGAGCCCTGGAAAGTTGTTGTCAGAAATAACATTCAGAATGGAGTGCCTAAAACTGCTAAATCTTAGAAACATCTCCCCTTCAGTGATTTGGTTTTTGGCAATTTCCCCATATCTGTGAAGGGAACTTGGGTTTTCCGTTCCTTATGGAAAGCATGGGAGAACATTCGTCACTATATTGTTAACTCAGCCTTTGATTATCATTATACTCTTCAAGGTGAGAGATCAATATGGTGGAATCTTCTCCATCAAGGTAAACCCCTTGCTTTGACTAAAGGCTGTTCAGCTAAACTTTGGGCCGACAAGGGTATTAAGTATATCATGGATATCCTTGAACACAATCAGCTCATCAGTTGGGAAGACCTTGCTAATCAATTTGATATCCCTGCTTCTCATAAGCGAACGTATAACCTCACCAAAATGGCTTGTTCTCACCTTAATCTCCCCCGTAATACTGATTTGGATTCTCACCGATTTCTCTCTTTTAGGTGGCAGAATGGTACTCACCTCTCTTCTATCAAAGCTAAAGATATATACCGATTTCTTAACCATGATACCTCTGTTTCTCAACATCTTAATGTCATTTGGTACTCTTCCTTTTCCTCCTCTGATTGGCATAAAATGTTTGATAAGCTCTGGAAAGCTCCTATTCCTCCTAAAATTCAATGCTTTAAATGGTTGCTCCTGCTGGACAGGCTGCCCATTAGAAACCAGCATGCCACCCTTGATATTTGTTCTATCTGTAAAGTCCCTGAAACTATGAGACATATATTTTTCGACTGTTCCTTTGCCTGTGAAGTTTGGCTCATGTTTGGTATTTGCATTACTCGCTATGTTTATACTTTGGATATTATTACTGGTTTTATTGATGGCCTTAGAAAAGATACTAACTTATTTTGGCAGGTTCTCTCATCTTTCATCCTTTGGCATATATGGAAATTTAGAAATGATTCTAAGTTCCAAGGTTTTACCAGATCTCTTACTGGATTTCATAGAAATCTCATTTATTTTAAAATTGCTTCACAGGTCTGCTGCGTGCTCAACCTGGAAAAAAGGAAGTTGCTCAGATTTTTGCGTGATGGCCGGGCTACAATGTTTATATATGAGATGCAGAATGGTTATGAGTTAGCTAGTGTGCTAGACAACCAGATGGTGTTTGATGAAGCCCTTGCCAAGCTCATGCAGGAGATCCAAAACAGCAAAAACCCCTTTGTTGATAACCTTCAGGTCTTTCATCAACGGCTGGAACAGAAAAAGGCTATCTGGATGGAGGGACCCCTTGGTTGGACATCCTGGGTCAACAAATTTGAAGATGTTTACCCGTAGGACTATTCCTTTTTTTTGGTTGCTCTTCTGGTTCTCTTGTACTCTGTTGCTTCTCGGCTATATATGTTTCTCGGATAGTTCTTCTCTTTGGTGGTTCTCCTTCATTGCTGATCTCCTTCTAGCTGGTTGAGGCTCTGCCTCCCTCCTTTTTGATGTACTCTTTTGAACTCTCGATTTATAATATAAAAAAAAAAAACAACAAATTATGTGTTATCAACATTGACACACTAAAAAAATGGCTTAATGCATAATGATTGATTCCTAATGCCAATTGTCATACCAATCCATAAAATTAGGGTTCACCACTATCACTCTCTCCTATATTTTAAGATTAAAACTTGAGAATAAATAAAAGTCTCTATTTTTCCATATACTTAGTTATTTTCATAGTTTTAAAAAATAGAAATTTTTTATTGTTTTAAATTATTATTTTAATAGTTTTTTATATTTTCAAGTTTACTTGTGTTTATGGTTTTGAGAAATGAGTCTTCTTTATTATTTAATTATTTGAAAAATGAGTCTTCTCTATTATTTAATTTTTTAATATTTTTAAATTTTTTTTTAGATTTCCATTTAAAAAAATAAAAGAAATTGAGAGCAAGTAAAAGTGTATCAAAATATAATTGTTTTGGTAGGTTTGTGAAATAGAAATCATCATTATTTTAAATTGTTATTTAATTTTTTATATATATCTTTAAATTTAATTGCTCTTATAGTGTTTGAAAAATGAGTATTATTTATTATTTAATTTTTTAATATTATTTAACTATTTTTTTAAATGAAAAGTTAAGAATAGAAAAATAAAAAAAACATTATTATTTTAAATTGTTATTTATATAATATATCTTTTATCTTTTTAAGAATAAAAAGTTAAAAAGTAGAAGTCTCATAAAAAAATATAAAATGTATAGACATGTTTCATGTAATATTAAGAATATGTCAAAGATATTCCATGTCATTGCAGAGGTAATTATGAGAAGAACATGGAATAATAATAAATTTTTTAATTTGTAAAAGTTTAAAGTTTTCTTAGAAGCCTCTAGGTATAAGATTGCATTTATCTATATTTTTATAGAGTTAATTAATTTGAACACAAAATTCTTTAAGTATATATACAAATTTTTACATAATATCAATTGAGGTTTTATCTAGATTTTATTTGGTTAACATCTATATTTCTTGATTAATATTGTAATTAAATTTGTATACTCATACTAATACCTATTTAATTTTAGAGTTATTTTAATAGAATGAATTAATATAATTATATAAATAACTAGTATAGATATATTAAATTCATTAATAAAAAAAATTCAAAAATATATTATTATACTTTAAAACATTTAAAAAATATTTTATTTATTTATATTGTTTATTTTTATTTATAGTTTAAAAGTTATTTTATTTTATTTCTTTAAGAATTATTTTATTTATTAAAACTTTTTAATTTTATTTTACTTTAGAACTATTTAAAAATTATTACTAACTTTAATTTATTGCAAATTTTGTATATATATATATATATATATATATATATATATATATATATATATATATATATATATATATATATATATATATATATTAGTTTTATGAGATTACCATAAAGATTGTGTAGATGCATAAAATAAGAAACAAAATTAAAAAAACCATAATAACACAAAATTTAAGTGGAGAAACCTTTCATTAAGGAAAAATCTCCACCACCAAAAGAGACCACCAAATATATATTCATCTTTACAAATAGTATTACAACTATAGAAGATACTTCACACTTTTTTTGAAATGTGTAGTACACTTGATACAATATTAAAAATAGTGCATGCCCTAGTTTGCTTTGTTCTACTTTGCACTGTATACTATATTATGTTCTTTATGCTTTGCTTTGTTTTATTTGTTCTCTATACTCTACTCTCCTCTATATGCCTTGGTCTAGTCTATATGCCCTTCTCTACTATATTCTATATGCTTTGCTCTGCTCTACATGCTCTACTCTACACTTTATGCTTTGTTTTGTATACCTTGATCTTTTTGCTCTACTCTTTTTTCTTTGCTTTGTATGTCCTACTCTGTATATTATGCTCGTTCTACTTTGTATGCCCTATTCTACTCTGTCACTTCTACAATAATATTAAATTAAAAGACTTGGTAGTTAATTAGGAAGATTGTGTTATTTTTAGAAGAATATAAATCAGGGTGAATTTGAAATGTTACCTATCTTTCTACAAGAGATCAATCTCAAGGTATTTAAGAGCAAAAAATGACACAAAATATATATCTTATCAGTTGAAATAAACATTTTTAAATATATTATTAATAAAATATATTAAAAAACAAAGAGTTTGAAGTTTACGCTAGCTTAAATCTCAATAATAATAATAGTAATAATAATATGTAATTTAAAATTATAGAGTAATTTAATATATATTATTATTTTAGTTATTTAATATATAAGATAACTTATATATTCTTATATATGAAATATCCTATATGTTAGAGTTATTTTGTATATTATAAATTAAAATATAAAATTATTAAAAAAATTAGAATTAAAATTATATAAAATATCAAATTTTCTAATTAAGTATAGAATATGAAATTTAATAAAAAGATATGATTGTTAATATATTTTAATTTTAATCTTAATATAAATTTGAACTCACCACTTAGACCATCTAAATCCAACCCACTGAACCAAACCCATTAACTAAATATTGATGCTCATTAATAATATACAAAGCATCAATTAACTATACAATTTTAATATATTTCTAATTAGCCTCGAGACAAAATCCTTTTAGCTTATTCTGAAATAACATTCACGAAATCTTAGATTAGATATTTTTTATTTTAAAATAAAGCTCTTCATCCATCCGTTAGCTCAAACAAGACATGATTCTGCTTTAATAATTTATTTTTTATTTCCCTTTGAAAACCACGGCCCCCCACCTTATCTTTATCGCCTCCTACTTCTTTTTAATGATTAAATGAAATGAATCATTCTTTAAGCTTCACGGGAGGTAAAGAAAGATTTTATAAACTGAAGTTTATTTCGCCATTGACCCACATTGCCATGTCATTTTCTTACTAACCAATGGCGCTTCTCTTGGAAGATACATGTGACCACATCACCCCAATTTAAGAAATTCGCCAATCCAAGTTTTATTGGCTCACAGGCTTGACCATAACTTCACTAATTTTGATTGGATCTTTACCAAATTTGAGATGCAAATACTCATTTGGGCCTTCTTCAAGATCAAGTTATCACTTAACCAAAATCTTTAGGAAAATTTCCAAAAACTAATTAATCATTTCTTGTAGCAACTCCTACAACAAAATAAACAAGAAAGTAAAGGAAATCTTTTTGGTTGATGGGGATTGCACGTGAACCCGGATGCTTCTGTATTAGACATGCCAGGTAACTGAAATGTTCCATGAGTTGAAAACTCATGAACATTTTGGCAAGTCTAGAATCGGAATCCCAAACTTGACTAGTTCTGTAGCACTTAGCCAAGAAGTTTCATCTGCAGCTATGTTCTTCCATCGGACCAGATGCTCCATGTACTCCTTTCTTTTGGTCTTCTTAGCCACTTGAGAGTCAATCACCTTATCCACTTCTTCCATCTTCTTTTCAGGCAACTGATCTATCCACCCTTGTGCATCAGGTGAAGGTGAATGTGAATGTGTACCCCGTTGTAAACTTGATTCTCTTTCATAAAACTTATATAGCTCAGTAACATTGAAAATAGGTGATATGTCTATCCCTGCGGGCAACTCGATCTCATAGGCATTGGATGAGAACTTCCTCAACACCTTGCATGGACCTATCTTCTTGAATTTCAACTTATTATATGTTCCCTGTAGAAACCTTTCCTTCCTCAAATGCGCCAAAACTAAGTCTCCTACCGGGAATTCTTGTTCCCTCCTATGCACATCAGCATACTCCTTGTACTTGCTGACACTCTTCTCCAACTATCCCTTCACCTCCTTGTGAACTTCATGAAGGTATTCCGCAAAATTTTTTGCTACAACACTCTTCCTGTTCAAACCTGCATTATTTCGGAGCTCATCAACACCTCTTGGGCTGTACCCATAAACTATTTGGAATGGACTCCTTGCACTTCTGTTCATTGAATTATTGTAAGAAAATTCTGCTTGTGCCAAGATAAGATCCCATTGATGTGGTTTGTCTCCCACCAAACACCTCAATAAGTTTCCCAAACTTTTGTTCACAACCTCAGTTTGTCCATTAGTCTATGGATGATAAGCTGAACTGAATCCTAATTCAGTGCCCATTCTTTTCTATAATGTATGCCAAAAATGGCCAAAAAACTTCGTGTCCCTATTAGAAACTATGCTCTTAGGCAATCCATGCAGCCTGACTACCTCTTTGAAAAAGAATGTAGCTATGTGGGATGCATCACTAGTCTTCTGACATGATATGAAATGAACCATCTTAAAAAATTATCCACAACAACAAAAATGGAATCATGACCTCTCTGTGTCCGAGGCAATCCCAAAACAAAATCCGTTCTTATATGCTCCCATAGTCTATCTGGTATAGGCAATGGTTGATACAGTCTTTGTATTTTGTCGTGCTCCTTTAGTATGTTGGCAAATCTTACAACCTTGTACTAGTCTCTTCACATCTGCACTCATCCCAGGCCAAAAATAATTTTCATTCAGCTATGCCACTATCTTATCTACTCCAAAATGTCCACTCAAGCCTCCACTATGCTTTTCTCTAATTAGGTTCTCTCTCATTGAACTTCTAGGTATACACAATTTCTGTCCTTTGTACAACAAGCCATCTTGAATAAAATATTCCAACCAAGGCATCCTATCTCCTTCCACTGGACTTTCACTAACTGCCCATGCTTCCTTAAAATCATGATAATCGGGATACAAATCCTTCATTGCATTAAAGCCAACAACATTGACCCTTAACTCATTCATTAATAAACATCTTTTGCTAAATGCATCTGCTACCATGTTTGACTTACCACTCCAATGTTTCAAGACAAAATAATAATTTTGTAAGAACTCCACCCATTTCATATGTCTCTGGTTTAACTTACCTTGACTATTGATGTACTGCAAGGCATGATGATCGGTATACAACACAAACTCATTTGATAGCAAATAATGTCTCCATTTCTTTAAGGCCTGCACTATAACATAGAATTATTGGTCATAAACTGAGTATTTTCTCTTTGATTCATTGCATTTTTCACTGAAGCAGGCAATGGGTCTACCTTGTTGACCTAACACTCCCCCAATTGCACTACCACTAGCATCACAATCTACTTGAAAAATTTTGCCAAAGTCTAGCAATGCCAACACTAGTTTTTTTGTCACCTTCTTCTTCAACAACTGAAAACTCTTTTCTGCTATAGCTATCCATTGGAACTCTTTCCTAACACTCTTCATTGTTTCAGTGATTGGTGCACATATTCCACTAAAATTTCTAATGAAATTCCTATAAAAGCTCACCAAGCCATGAAAACTTCTGGCCTCAAACATGTTTCTAGGTGAGGGCCAATCCAATATTGCCTTAACCTTCTTAGGGTCCATCTTCAACCCCTTTTTAGACACTACAAAACCTAAATATACTAGTTCTTTCTACATAAAACTGCACTTATCCACATGTTCACCAGCAACTTCTCTTCTTTTAACCTTTGCAAGACTGCCCTAAGATGCAGTAGATGCTCCTCCTTTGTTTTGTTAAAAACCAAAATGTCATCCAAATAAACTATGACAAATTTTCCAATGAATGACTTCATTACCCCATTCATCAATCTCATAAAAGTGTTGGGTGCAATTGTCAACCAAAATAGCATCACTAACCACTCATACAATCCATCTTTGGTTTTGAATGTTGTCTTCCATTCATCCCCTTCTCTAATTTTGATTTGATGGTATCCACTCTTCAAATCAATCTTGTTGAAATAATTAGCTCCACTCAAGCAATCCATCAAGCAATCCATACTAGGCAATGGAAACCTATACTTAATAGTTATCTTGTTTATAGCCCTTGAATTAGTGCACATCCACCATTTCCCATATTTCTTAGGTGCCAGTACTGTAGGTACAACACACAGACTGAGGCTTTTCCTAATCAATCCCTTATCCAACAACTCTTACACTTGTTTATTCACCTCTTCATTTTCCATAGGTGTCATCCTATATGGTGCCTTGTTTGGCAAGCTTGCTCTCGGTATCAAATCCATGCAGTGACTTATGCCTCTAGTTGGAGGTAATCCATCAAATAAGTCCTTCATTAGTATGTCATCGAACTCACTCAGAATTTCTTGGACCTCTGTGGGAACTTCTACCCCTCTCTTAGCTGTCATAATTTCTACAACTTGAGGTAGGAAGGCATAACAAACCAAGAACTCTCATTTCTAATTTCCCTTAGGAATTGTTTTCCACTCACTAGACAAACCCTATTACTTCTCTAACCATCCTCATCCTTAGCCTTCAAAGGATTCAACACATATTCAACCCCATCCTTCTTGATTTTAATGCAATTACTCTTGCCATTATGAATGGCCTGCCTATCATATTGCCAAGGTTTGCCCAACAGAAGGTGGCATGCATCCATTGGCATAACATCACACATTATCTCATCTTTGTAATTTCTAATATGAAATTTGACAAGGCATTGTTCACTTACCAATAACTGATGTCCCTTTTGCAGCCAAGAGACTTTGTAGGGAGTGGGGTGTTTCAATTGTTTTAGATTTAACTTCTCCACCATTTCTTCTAACACTAAATTGTCAGTAATGTCGATGTCCACAATGACCTTGCAACATTTCCCTCTAGACTTAATTTAGTTCTAAACATACTTCTTCATTGTTCTAGTTCCTCTCATACCTTCTCTAGTGTTAGAAGAACTTTTCTCATCATCAAGGATTCTCCATCCTTAGCTTCTTCTCCAAGCTTCAGTGAGGCTGCACTGGCCACACTCTCCTCCTTAGCTTGTGCTATATGGACTCTAGTCTTTTTTCCATTGCCACTTCTTTATTGTACTTGAGGACATTCAAATGCCCTATGTCCAGCCTGTCCACACTGGAAACATGTTCCACTGAACCCTCTTCCTCCAAAATTTCCTCTACCTCCTTGGGTATTGGCATGAGAAGAACTTGTTTATCCTTACTTATCCTGAGATCCACATCTAGGATTCGACTGCCCTCTTCCTTTGGAGGGTTTACCTTTTCCTCTATAGCTATTCTTCCTTCTAGAGATCTTTTCTTCTGCCTTCAATGCAAATTGATAGGCTTTCTCTATGATGGTAATTCTAACCATACTAATTTTATCTTGGATCAAATAATGCAACCCATTTGCATACATGGAGATCTTCTTGGCATCATCTTCAATGTGACCAGCCTTGATGATTAATCTGTAAAACTCTTTAGTATAGTCTTGCACACTTTTCTCCCTCAGCTTGAGGTTCTGCAACATCTTGAACATGGTGATCTAATGATTGGTAGGCAAAAAATTTTCCTTCAACTTGGTTAACATCCTCTCCTAGGTCTTAATCTTTTACTTTCCTTTTATTTGTCTCTCAACTTGCACATGATCCCACCACAAAGATGCATGTACTTTCAAATTCGAAGTTGCAAGTTTTACCCTCTTAGGGTCTTCAATAGATTCCAACTCAAAAAACTTTTCTATCTTTGAAATCCAGTTTATTAACTCATTTGGTTTCAGACTACCATTATAATTGGGTAACTCAACACATGGTTTACTAACAATCTTTGTCATTGCATTCAGAAACCTCCTCTCATATCCATCTTCTCCTTCTACTTCCTCTTCACTGATCTCTTCCTCCTCATTATCACTCACATCTTCTACAGGCACTCCTCTACGTTGTATCCTCTCCATTGCATCCAGCCTAGCTGTGATGTCTCTCATCATCTCTACCAATGCTGCATCTCCAGCTCTTGGAGCAGGTCCTCTCCTTTCTCAGTGTGCCATGTCTACCAATCCTCTGTAGTTGTAGGTTTTTTCTTCACTCAGCCTACAACAATCTCCTTAGGATCTCTTATGTAGTAATCCCACAGCCTCAAGGAATGCAAAACCTAGATCTGATACCACTTAATGCAGCTCAAGATATAGAGGCTTTATCAAGCTACCAAATCAAGCAACGAGAATGATTAACACAAGACAACAAAAACAAATGATTCTTTATATATATGCATTTTATCTTTTCGCTAGTGGGGGTTTTGGTTGGCAATGGATAAGTGCAGATTTTGGGTGCGATAGAATATATCCTATGAGTGCACTTTTTAGTACTATCTTGTGAGGCCAGTTTTTAGCGCTAAGTGTTGGAAAGTGCTCGGTGGAGATTTTAATCAATATTGGACAACAGAGGATTCAGGGATCACTGGACATGTCTGGTGAAGTGACAAATCCACACCAAAAGGTTCTTCAGTGGTCTTGTAGGGAAAATGAAGGCTACTAAATATATCCAGTAGGGTGCCAGAGACCTGCAAATCTGATAAGGAGTGAAATTTCTACAAGCGGGGAAAATGGCCTTGATAGGATGTCTAGTGACCAGATGTCAAAAGTTTCACCTAGCCATAACTTCACCAATTTTGATTGGATCTTCATCAAATTTGAAATGCAGATACCCATTTAGGCCTTCTTCAAGATCAAGTCATCACTTGGCCAAAATCTTTAGGAAATTATCTATAAATTGATCAATCAACTCTTGTAGCAACTCCTAAAGTAAAACAAACAACAAGAAAGTAAAGCAAATCTTTTTGGTTGATGAGGATTGCACATGAACTCGGATGCTCCTGTATCACTCTATCTCCTCTATCTCTCTCAATCTATCTCCTATCTCTCTCTCTACCTATCTATCTCTCCCTATCTCTTTCCTCTCTCTCCCTTATCATTCCTCTCTCCCTATAATTAAGGTTAACCTTTAAGGTTCTTTCATTTGGTGAGCCTATCAGATCCAACTAGTTTAATCTTCTTATAGTCCATGCTTAGCCTTCCAAGAGAGTTCATGCCATGTTAACTTTGCATTATATCCTCACTTTCCTCTTGCTAGTTGTAGTACTCTTTTTTTCTAATCCTATCCCTATATCATACTATTGTTGACTTTTCTTTCCATCTTCATCATCATAGTCCTAGTTATCCTATTTTGAGCCTACCATTTATCCTTAGTCATGTCTTGTACTTCTTCTATTCATGTCAATTTTAATGACCTCCAAATTTTCCATAAATTCTTCTCCACCAAACCCTAGACCCTCACCCAAATCCTTACTTTCCTAAGAAAAGCCATTCCCCAAACATCATTTGATCATGTGGCTCCTTCCATCACTAGACAGGTGTGCCTACTTTCCATTATTCATCTAATAAAATCCCAATGTCATAGCTCACATTCCCAAACCTACATTCATAGACTCCATTCCCCATATCGACACCATCATTGACAATCATTTTAAGGAGTACCCCTTGAATAATCATTAAACAATGGATTATCCCATATCCCCATCTTACACTTCCTTCATCTTTGAACCCTTAGAAGATGACATTTAGCTATCCCCACCATTACCAATCACACTTTATAGCAATCCCACATAAGACATCTTACCCATCACTTCACCTAGGTCATCACCAATTAAATCACCTCATTATTCCATTCAACCATACCTATACCACCCCTTTCTCACTCCACAACCTGTATTAACGCATGATTCAACCCATGACATGCTACAATTACCACAATGCCAATTCACTCTACCATCATTCTTCATATTATCTTATGAATCACCATCCTTTCTTCCCATTCATTGAGACATCATACCATGACACACATCCCTTTCTCCATTACCTCCTCCCAACCCTTTCCCAACATTGAGAGCCCACTACCCATATCACCTCCTTTTCATAACACATTTGACCATAACATTGCCACAACAATCATCACTCATCTCGACACCATCCCTCCACCATGTGACATTTATTTAACACATATTCCCAATTATAATTATATCTACACAAAACTCAAGGTGTTGTAAGTGCAATTAGAAGACCTTAACCCTCCTCCTCCTTCCTCATCAATAGGATGAATTAAATCACCACTATCAATTGACATCATCTTACAACCATCTGCTCTTAAAATGGTCTTGCTTATATTTGATAATATAATGTCCAAGGTGATCTCATTGCACATATGAGACACTTCTTTGTCCAAGCCACAATTGTCACCATTGATGATTATGTCCTTGCTAAGAATTTTCCCTCCACATTGATATAATATGCCCTTGTATGGTTTGACACATTACTACTTGGTTCTATGAATTCAATTTAGATCTCATGCATAGCTTCATGCTTCATGCTTCATAAATTATGTGTATGCTTTATGCTTCTTATATTACATGTACTTATGCATATACTTTGTGTATTATGTGTATGCTTCATGCTTCTTATATTACATGTAAGTTCTCTTTCCCCTCCATCTCCACCCTTTCTTCCTCTTCGACTCTATCTGTCTCCCTTATTGACAAAGAAAATGGAAACAAGAAAGCTAGGACATGCAAAGAGGGATGAGGATATAAATTGGGAGGATGAAATGAAAACAAGATAAAACTAAAGTTCATTGATGGGAAGAATGATGAGAGGAGAGGTGGAAAATAGTAAAATAGGGAAAAATTGGTGGGATCTAAAGGGAAATTGGAAAGGAAAAGGCAAACTAGGGAAGATAGGAAAAGGATTTAACTAGGAGGTAGATAGGTCAGAGAGAGAGAGAGAGAGAGAGAGATTTCTATAGTTCCAAAAATGGATATCTGTTTCTAGGCTCCCAAAATCGATATCTGTTATTTAAATAACATATATCCATTTTTCTTCGATTTTGCCTTGTATGTAGGCTTGGGACTGTCATAGTTGACTTTCCCTCAATTCTAACGTTTTGGCAGGTTTTGTGCTCTCTTCTTTGAACTTCACCCTTTGTGTTGATGACTTTTTTTAATGCAAAATTGATAAAAATGAAAAGGGTTTATAGAATAAATTGTCATCTTTCTAAAAATATAAGATTTGTTTGGTTATCATTTTATTAAATAATTATTAATAATTTTCTATATAGTGTGTGCCTGAAATCTTGATGGACACACTGATTGAAAAACATCCATAACTTTCAAACCGTTTCACCTTTTTGAGATCCGAAAGCTGTATCACACTCTATGTTTTTCTGGCTATAGGTTAAAAAAATTAAATTCAGATTTTTTTGATCGAGTTAGGTTGGCTAGAAAATTACTTTTTAGTTTTTAGAAAATCATAGTAAAAAAATCATAACTAAATATTTTATTGGAAAAAAATTTCAAAAAAATATGTGTGACATTTAGGCATGAGTCCTCTACTTATTTTGAAAGTTTCAAAACAAATATTTTTTTTTGCTTATAGTTAGGTTGATTGGAATGACACCCACTTTTTTTTTGTTGAAAAATTTAATAGTTGTTCATTGAAATATTCAATTTTCACTAAGTAAATTTAGTTTTTTTTTTAAAACAATAGTAGCCCATAAACTAGAGTCAATTCTCTACAAATTTTGTTCTTACATCTTTTTCAAATTGTGTAGATAATCCATTCAAATTTTCACATGAACTTGATTAAGTCTGATTCTTTGTATTTTCATTGCCACTTAGAGGTATAGTTTGTCCCATAATGATCCTGCACATACCCAGGAGAGAGAGAGAGAGAGAGAGAGAGAGAGAGAGAGAGAGAGAGAGAGAGAGAGAGAGAGAGAGAGAGAGAGTCCTAGTTTTATTGTTTTCATTTCCTTTGTCAATAAGGAGAGAGAGAGAGATAGACGGGAGAGATATGGAGATAGAGGAATGATAGGGGAGAGAGAGATAATAGATAGAGAGATAGGGAGAGATAGCTAGATAGAGAGAGAGCAGACATATATGGAGAGATAAAGGAGATAGAGGGGAGAGATCTAGGGAGATAGAGAGTGAGTGAGATGTCTAGAGAGATAGGGAGAAGGATTGAGAGGTAGAGCGATGATAGAGATATGGAGCTAAGGGAGAGATAGGGAGATAGAAGTTTAGGGTTGCTTGGGTTTAGAGTTTAGGGGTTAGGGGTTAGGGTTTAAGGACATTATTCAGGGTTTTGGGGTTTTGAGAGAGAGAGAGAGGGTTGCTTAGGGTTAGGGGTCAGGGTTTAGCAGTATTATTTAAGGTTTATGAGTTTAGCATTACACAAGTTTAGGTTTTAGGGTTTAGGGTTTAGGGGTTAGGGTTAAGGGTTGCTCAGGTTTAGGGTTTAGGGTTGCTTAGGTTTAGGGTTTAGGTCTTTAGGGTTTAGGGTTTAAAGAGAGATAGAGAGAGGGGACTGATAGAGATTGGGAGTGATAGAGGACACAGAGAGGAGCGATAGTGAGATAAAGAGTGAGAGACAAGTCCAGAGACATAGAGAGAGAGATTGAGAGGTAGAGGGATGATAGAGATAGGGAGATAGGGAGAGATATGGAGATAGATGTTTAGGGTTTCTTGGGTTTAAGGGCATTATTTAGGGTTTCTAGGGTTTATGGTTTTGGGTTTAGGGGTTAAGGTTTAGAGGTTTAGGGTTTAGGGTTTAGAGAGAGATAGAGGACCAATAGGGAGATATAGAGGAGACTGAGGGGAGAGATAGGGAGATAGAGAGTGAGGAACATGGCCAGAGACATAGGGAGAGAGATTGAGAGGTAGAGGGACAAAGGTCATAAGGAGATAGGGGAGAGATAGGGAGATAGAGGTTTAGAGTTACTTGGGTTTAGGGTTTAGAGTTTAGGGGTTTGGGGTTTAGGGTTTCTCGGGTTTAGGGGGATTATTCAAGGTTTAGGGTTTATTGTTTAGGGGTTAGGGGTTCAAGTTTAGAGGTTTAGGGTTTATAGAGAGAGAAGAATGATAAGGAGATATAGAGGAGACTGAGGAGAGAGATAGGGAGATATAGAGTGAGGCACATGGCTAGGGACATAGGGAGAGAGATTGAGAGGTAGAGGGTTGATAGAGATAGGGAGATAAGGGAGAGATAGGGAGATAGAGGTTTGAGTTTCTTGAATTTAGGTTTAGGGGTTTGGGGTTTAGGATTGCTCGGGTTTGGAGATAGCTAGATAGATAGAGAGCGAGAGGAGACTGATAGGGAGAGATAGAGGAGACAGAGGGGAGAGATAGGGAGATAAAGAGTGAGTGAGATGTCTAGAGAGATAGGGAGAAGGATTGGGAGGTAGAGGGATGATAGAGATAGGGAGATAAAGGAGAGATAGGGAGATAGGAGTTTAGGGTTGCTCGAGTTTAGGGTTTAGGGGTTAAGGTTTAGGGGCATTATTTAGGGTTAAGGGTTTATTGTTTAGGGGTTAAGGTTTAGAGGTTTAGGTTTTAGTGTTTCTAGAGAGAGAGGACCAATAAGGAGATATAGAGAGTGAGGGACATGGCCAAAGACATAGGGAGAGATAGGGATATGGAGAGTGAGGGACATGGCCAGAGACATAGGGAGAGAGATTGAGAGGTAGAGGAATAATAGAGATAAGGAGATAGAGGTTTAGGGTTTCGTGGGTTTAGTGTTTAGGGTTTAGGTGTTTGGGGTTTAGGATTTAGGGGTTTAGGGGTTAGGGGTTAGGGGCATTATTTAGGGTTTATGGTTTATGGGTTAGGGGTTAGGGTTTAGGGTTTGGGGGCATTATTTAAGGTTTAGAGGTTTAGGGTTGCTTAGATTTAGGGTTTAGGAGCATTATTTAGGGTTTACATTTACATGTCAAAAGAACTCTCTCTCTCTCTCTCTAAATCCCTCAACCCTAACTAATGCCCCTAATCCCTAACCCCTAAACCCTAAACTTGAGTAACCCTAAACCTCGATCTCCCTATCTCTCCCTTATCTCCCTCTCTCTATCACCCCTCTACATCTTAATCTCTCTCCCTATCTCTAGAAATCTCACTCACTCTCCATCTCCCTATCTCTCCCTCCGTCTCCTCTATCTCTCCCAATCTATCTCCTCTCTCTCTACCTAGCTATCTCTCCCTATTTCTTGCCTCTCTCTCTCTCTCTCCCCCTATCATTCCTATATCTCCCTATCTCTCTGGACATCTCACTCACTCTCTATCTCCCTATCTCTCACCTCTGTCTCCTCTATCTCTCTCTATCTATCTCCTCTCTATCTCTCTCTACCTAGCTATCTCTCCCTATTTCTCTATCTCTTGCCTCTCTCCCCTATCATTCCTATATCTCCCTATCTCTCCCCTCTATCTCTCCCTCTCCCTTATCGATGAAGGAAATGAGAACAAGAAAACTAGGACTCTCTCTCTATGTCTCTCCTCTATCTAGCTCTCTATTTATCTCCCTCTCCCTCTCTCTCTATCTCTATCTCTCAATCATCTCTTTCTATCTCTACCCATCTATATGTATATCTCTCCATCTCTATATCCTCTCTCTCTCTCTATCTCTACCCCTCTCTATCTCTATCTCTATCTCTATTTCTATCTCTATCTCTATCTCTACCTCTCTCCCTCTCTCTCTCTCTATTGCTATCTATCTATCTCTTTATCTTCCAATCTCTCTTTATCTCTCTATCTCTCCCTTTCTATCTATATCTCTCAATATCCCCCCTCCCAATCTCTATCTCTCTTTATATTTCCCTCTCTCTCTCTCTCTATCTCTCTCCCCATTTCCATGCACGTACCCATTAGGTAGGCTATTTTGCATATGGTGGTCATATCCTTTATGTCCAATCACCTCCAAACTTCACAAATAGATATAGAGCATAATTATAAGCATCTTTCATAAAGACCACTTCTCTACATAGGTGCAACTAATACCACTTTTTCATTGTTTTCCACATTTAATACTTATTCTTTTCCATTTTCCAAGTGCTACATGTGTCCAAGTTGTATCAAGTTTATCATGTTTTTAGTCTACTTGTTAGTCCTAGCTCTCATGGTTATTAAAATGTTAGTATAGTTAGATTCATCCTTAGGTAACATTAATTTACACATTGTTGCACAAACAACCTCACTCAAAAATAACCGTACCTAATTAAGCTTAACCTTTAAGGTTCTTTTATTTGGTGAGCCTAACAGATCCAACTAGTTCAATCTTCTTATAGTCCATGCTTAGCCTTCCAAGAGAGTTCATGTCATGTTAACTTTGCATTATGTCCTCACTTTCCTCTTTCTAGTTGTAGTACTCTTGTTGACTTTTCTTTCCATCTTCATCATCATAGTCCTAGTTGTCCTATTTTGAGCCTACCATTTATCCTTAGCCATTTCTTGTACTTCTTCTATTCATGTCAATTTTAATGACCTCCAAATTTTCCATAAATTCTTCTCCACCAAACCCTAGACCCTCACCTAAATCCTTACTTTCCTAAGAAACCCCAAACAACATTTGATCATGTAGCTCCTTCCATCACTAGATAGGTGTCCCTACTTTCCATTATTCATCCAATACAATCCCAATGTCATAGCTCACATTCACACGCCTACATTCATAGGCTCCATTCCCCCTATCGACACCATCATTGATAATCATTTTAAGGAGTCTCCCTTGAATAATCATTAAACCATGGATTATCCCATATCCCCATCTTACACTTTCCTCACCTTTGAACCCTTAGAAGATGACATTTAGCTATCCCCACCATTACCAATCATACTTTCTAGCAATCCCACATAAGACACCTTACCCATCACTTCACCTAGGTCATCACCAATTAAACCACCTTATTACTCCATTCAACCATACCCATACCATCCGTTTCTTACTCCACAACCTGTATTAACACATGATTCACCCCATGACATGCTATAGTTACCACAATGCCAATTCTCTCTACCATCATTCTTCATATTATCTTATGAATCACCATCCTTTCTTCCCATTCCTTGAGACATGATACCATGACACACATCCCTTTCTCCATTACATCCTCCCTAACCCTTTCCCAACATTGATAGCCCACTACCCATGCCACCTCCTTTTCATAACACATTCGACCATAACATTGCTACAACAATCATCACTCATCCCAACACCATCCCTCCACTATGTGATATTTATCTAACACATATTCTCAATTATAATTATATCTACACAAAACTCAAGGTGTTGTAAGTGCAATTAGAAGACCTTAACCCTCGTCCTCCTCCTTCCTCATCAATAGGATGGATTAAATCACCACTATCAATTGCCATCATCTTACAACCATCTCCTCCTAAAATGGTCTTGCTTAAATTTGATATCCAAGGTGATCTCATTGCACATATGAGATGCTTGTTTGTCCAAGTCACAATTGTCACCATTGATGATTATGTCCTTGCTAAGAATTTTCCCTCCACATTGATATAATATGCCCTTGTATGGTTTGACACATTACTACTTGGTTCTATGAATTTAATTTAGATCTCATGCATAGCTTTAACAACCACTACCAATTCAACATCAAGCCTAAGGTTTTCTTAGTGCATCTCACACATTGCAAACAAGACTCACTAGGGATTACGAGAGAGAGAGAGAGAGAGAGAGAGAGAGAGAGAGAGAGAGAGAGAGAGAGAGAGAGAGAGAGAGAGAGAGAGAGAGAGAGAGAGAGAGAGAGAGAGAGAGAGAGAGAGAGAGAGAGAGAGAGAGAGAGAGAGAGAGAGAGAGAGATGCAACTTTGTCAATTGGTTGAAAAGATGTTAACCATTTAACAATAGAAATTTGCAAGTTGAATTGTAAGTTTTGAAAAGATGTTAACCATTTAACAATAGAAATTTGCAAGTTGAATTGTAGGTTCTATAAGTTCTAATAATAAACCAATGAAAAGAATAATAAAAAATACCATTTGTATAGTTCCAGAAACGAATATCTATTTTGGCACCCCCAAAATGAATATTCATTTTGAGACCCACAAAATGAATATCCATTTTGGAATAGATGTCCGTTCTAAATGGATGTCCATTTTGGGAAAGGATATCCGTTTTGGTTTGGTATCCAAACCAAAATGGATGTTCTTAACATGCCTATGAAAGTCAAAGTTGGCCAATTCACGAATTTCGCTAAGATGTGATTTTTTTCTATTACCACTGTCTGGCCTACAATGATCCTGCACCAAAACGGTATATATAACATTTATCGACTAATTAATAATGCATAAAAAGATCATTCAAAAAATGCAATATATAACGATATATTTAAAATGGTATATTTTATAATATTTAATAATAAATAATAATAAGTGTTTTCCTAAAAATATTATTGTTTGAGTGTATTTTATATTTAAATGGTATATTTTATATTTAAAATAGTGTATTTTATATTTAAATGGTGTATTTTATATTTAAAATGGTGTATTTATATTATTTAATAATAAATAATAAGTGTTTCCTATTTTTATAAATATTATTGTTTGACAAACAATATCTAATTCAAATTTAAAACAATTACGTTTAATTATATATATATATATATATATATATATATATATATATATATATATATATATATATATATATATATATATATTATTGCAATTACTTCTTGAGTTGATTTAAGTAATTGTGTTTTTATTAAAAATAGATACATTATATTAATAATATTAATATTATATTTAGAATCTAATTAAAACAATTAAAAGAATTTACTATTATATATATATATAATTACTGTCATGCAAGTGACAGAAATATAATTAAGATATTTTATTCTATTTTAAAAAGAAATTTGAGAGAATTTTTAAAATAAAATCTCTTGCAAAACTGAAGTAATGATGAGTTATCAAAAATTAGTTTGAAACCATTGCTAAAAGGATGTCGCTACTGAAATTTGGTGATTCTAGGGTTTCGGTAGCTGCAGGGGATGTTCATGAAAAGGTGTCTCATGGAAGTGCTGGCGCCTTTGCGCATGAGTTTAACTTGGTGGGGAGCACAGGAGAATAGGCGCATAAGGTTGTTGTGCCTCTGTCTACTCCAGGGGGTCTCAAAGGGCTAGATGATGGTGGCCATCAATCTCATGTGGATCTCAACATAACTAGCAGTGGAGGGTGTAACAGTCAATGACAACTTGCTCAGATCGCCCCTGCTGACCCTACCATACCCTTTGGGCTGCCTTGCCCCCAAGCGTTGATAAAATTGCTTTTGCAAATCTCTTAAAGTCCACAAAGGAGGCACAATGCTAGGTTTTGGTGATATTGGAGGCTCCTCTAAGCTGCTAGTTTTGTACCCTAGGTTAGCTAGGGCTTCAGAAGGTCAATGCTCAGAAAAATCTTTGTCAGGTGATGCATTTCCTCTCCCTCCTACTGATGAATCTCAAGAATCGACAAGCTCCAAGCACGAGGATAATCTATCATTTAGGGACATGCTTGTTGGTGCGAGCTAAGAAAAAAATTTAAATCTATGGCCTACCATGCTCGGCCATTGAAGGACAACTTGATCTCCAAGGGGTATGAGAACTCTACAAGTTATCCAAAAACCCTCATAAAAAAGGCTTCTTCCTCCTCTATTCTAGTTTTTTCAGAGAAACTAAAAAAGGAGGTCCATGCTGGCGAACAATATTTTGTATCCAATGGTTTGACTGGCCAGTTCAATCGTCTATGGCCAAAGTTACTAGACCTATATGACTGGATCTCTAGGGCTTGGCATCCCTCACTCAAAGGTAATGTAGAAATTTAACCTTGTGCTTAGGGATTTTTTATTGTGGTGTTTGATTGTGTCCAAGATAGGGATGCAATTATGCAAGAGAAATGGTGTTGGGAGCAAAGCATGCTCCTCCTCAAACTGTGGTTTCCATATTTTAACTCCACAACTACAATTTTCTCTATAAAAACTATTTGGATTTGTCTTCCAAATCTTCCCCTACAATTCTGGTTTGCAGATTGCTTTCAAGCCATTGGTGACTCTTTGGGAAAATTCTTAGCAGTGGATTCAAACACAACTAATTTTATCCACACAACATTTGCTTGCATCTTGGTAGATATGGATGTCTCAAGAGACATTCTCACATACATTATATTCAAGTTTTCTGACCACAACTGGATGCAACTTTTAGGACTACAAAGATATACTCTTTCATTGTAGGAAGTGTTTTGAGACTGTGCATATGGCGAATTCCTGCTCTAGAATCATCAAAAATTTAGATCAGCAGTCTGGGTGGGATAAGGCTCTTCCTCATCATTATTCAATCATAGCCTCGTCAAAGATAAAAGAGGAGAAAGTTGAGCCCTTGAAGAAGCCTGAGCCCTCCCCAAAAGTCGTGACAGAGATAGCTAAGACACATCAAACTTTAGAACCTTCTTTAGAAGTGAGTGTGGCACAAATGCAACGTTTCCAATCAGATAAGGATAATTCAAACCCCTCCATAGGCGATCTTCAGCTGGGTGTGGGTAATTCTTCAGGTGGGGATGGTAGGAGTACTCCATAGGTTGAAAGTGTTGATAGCTTTAAAATGCAATAGAAAGTGGATGGGGAGGGTTGGCAGGAAGTGCATAATAAGAAAAAGAAAATTCTCAAGCCAGAATTGAATCAGATTAATTTAAATTGTGTTCTCACACTAAATTTGGTGCTAATTTTAGTTCATAGAATTAGGAGATGTTTTTATGCCTCTCTGATGCATTTTTTCTCAGTGGCCATCGATTTTGTATGCTGGCGATGGCTGGCCCTTTATGTAATCTTTAAATTTAATTAATAAATTTTTTATTACAGATTAAAAAAAAATAGTCTGAAACCTAAAAATGGGATACCAAGTTTAGCAATAGTTTTTAATAAAACAAGGGCAATAGGAAGATAATGGGGATGAGTTTTTTTTTCTAAGCATTGAAGAGCAAAGGAGTTCGTTCATTTTGGGCAGCAATAGATATAGAGAAGGTGGAGCAATGGCAGCAGTAGAAAATCAACCCTTTGGCAAGCGAATTAACCAAGTAATTTTTTTCCCTTGTTTTAAATTCCAATAATTTATGCTGTAGAAAACTTTGTCATAGTTCCTGTCACGAACTACTTAGAAACTGTATAAAACTTTGTCACAGTTCTTGTCACGAACTATTTAGAAATTGTATAAAACTTCCTATCACGACTTCTTGTCACAGCTTCCTATCACAACTTTTTGTCATGGCTTCCTGTCATGGCTTCCAGTCACAGCTTCCTGTCAAATTAATCAAAGTTGTTTATTCCTCTTCTTTGACTTTTGTGATCAGCCAGTTGTTCTCATTCTTGTCTCTATTGTTCGTTATTTTCTTGATATTTTTCTAAGTGAATTGACTCTCTTATTGATCTTGATGCAACTGTTGAAACCATAGTTACCAGTTATCCAGTCGTTGATAAATTATTTTTTGGCAGTTTTAAATTCTTCCTTTCTTTGAAAATGCTATTAGAAGTCAATCTTTTTATGAAGTCGGCTTCTTATTCTTGATCGAACTATGTGAAAATAACTCTTAATTTTAGGTGACAATATTAGGTTCCTATTGTAGCCTTATATTATTGGATATGAGGTTCCTACTATAGCTATATTTCATCTATTTTATTGTTGTTCAAAGACCTATTTTAGTTACTATCATCTATGTGACAGTAAACCTATTGTGAACTCTGTTGCTCTTATTTTAACTCCCTGTCATAGTTCTTGTCACAGTTGTGGTAGTAAGACTATTGGTTGTTTCTTTAACTTCCTATCATAGTTGTGATAGTAAGGTTGTTAAATGATTTAGAAAACTTATTACACTATGAATATTGAATGAAATAGTTCCTGTCACAGTTGTGACAGTAAGATTTCTGAATGACTTAGAATACTTATCATGTTATGAATGTTTGAATGAAATATGGACATGGAAATTAAATCAATTTAATAGTTTTATAGATGCAATTTGCATGATTAAATGATGTCTCTTGATGAATTACTTGCTTGAAAGTGTACTCTTGTTGGTTGAGCTAAGAAAGAATTAATAAACTATATTTAGGCATAAGTATGAGTTATTGACTTGGATATGAAATCATAGATCGAACCTTTGAAATCATTGAGCATAATTACTATTTGGATATCTATGTAAACATCATCTTAAGTATTACTGGCATCTATTCTATTTAAAGTGAATTTTTCTCTTATCTCTGCTGTATGAATCATGAAATAGATAGCAAAATTGAGGAAAGATAGTAATAATATTTAAAATAAGTATGCATGGAAACTCATTGTTGAAGTGGAGTTGGCATACATCATTATTGATTTTATTGCTTGAATTGTATTTTTGTTGATTGTGAAATGGGAAAAGGGATTAGAATGGTTTAGGAGAATATTGGATATTATCTAAATTATATTATCTATAATGTGTGTTTGGGGTGGCTTTTGGGCTAGGATGCCGAATGTGGATTATCAGAGATGACTTTTCATCTTTTTGAGAATTGAACCCGTAACTATTTTTCAAATGTTTACGCCTAAGAGAGTAGTCATTGAAAAAGATGAATATTTGTCTAGCAAAAGTTTATTTATATATATCTCTGCCACATCATGTTGTGAGACAATTTGCATTTTATTATTTAGAATTGCACATTAGACATCATGTTGCATTGGGTGTTCCCTCTTGCTAGTTGTTTCCAAGTAGCTAGACATTTCAGTCATGGTTGGGTTTTTTTCATGTCATAAAGGGATCCAGGGAAGCGTAATTCCATCATGGTTGGGCAGAAAAGTGCCTGAGCCATGTTCCCATCTCTCAGCTCGTAGGAAGACCATGTGGATTCATGGCGACTAGAGAGTTTGTTTGATTCATTATACTTGTTGTACATATTTATTGTAACTTGTGATTAGATGAATCATGACATGAAAGCCCATGGATATTGTATATTATTTTATAGTTCTATCACCTAGATTAAGCACATGATTGTGTAAGATTTAATGACTTTTATTGATTTGTATTTATGAGATTTATCTTTTACTTGAGATGTAATTAAGTGGATTATTTACTTCATGTAACTTTTATCTTGGTTTGGGTACTTTACATGTTGTAGGTAAAACTTGGTGGAGGTGGTTAGTCTGTGGTGGGATTGATCCCATGAAAGAGTTGAAAAGAGAAGTGACTAATTGGAGGAGGAGAAGAGAGAGCCATTGGTGGAGGAGGATGGTCTATGGTGGATGTGAGTCTACAAGAGGAAGTAGGAATAAGGTACACACTTGGTGGAGGAGGATGCCAAGTGTCACAACTAAGTGTTGGAAGAGACAGAAGAAGAAATTCTTGCATCCCAGGTCAGCGATGGAGTTCCCTGTAGGTTGTTTACAACTTGGAAGAATGGTCCTACCATTTGACACCATTTGTGAGCCCAAGCTCACAAAATTTTCCTACCCGACGTGTCTGATGTAGGAGCATTCAAGTGGACTGACGATCAATATCAACCAAAAACATATTTCAAGTTTGGGTTTTAGTCTTGGTGTGTGTGATCTTGGTTGGTATCTCTAAGCTTTGGAAGACACTTTGCACAATTAGATTTGTAGGAATTTAGTGTTCACCATATTTTGATTTCGACACTCTACAGGCAATTCCACGAAAATAATTGTTTCTAGAAAACTACAAAGGCTATGGTCGAATCCTCTTACAGGCATAATTTTTAGTGCATTTTTGCAGCATCAGTGAAGATTTCATAGTTGTAGCATGGATCGTTTGGGAGATATTAAAACTTTCTATTTAAGTCCGTTAGTTTATGAAAAGTTTAAAATTTTGGAATTTTGGATAGCTGTAGTGAAATCCTTATGGATCTTAGTATGCCATTTCAAGCATACTCATCTATGAAATGAAGCAATTTGAGTTTTTCACCTGCCAGCATCTGATTCCATACATCTAGAGCTTCAATTTGATTATTTCATTCTGAATGAACATTAAAGGGGGTATGTAATTAAAAATGCAGATTTTTATTGTTGAATTCCTCTTGCATAATTATTATTAACATTCTAGAAAATTAAAAAAAACTACAAATAAAAAGGTGTTAAGGAGGAAGAATGAGGCACTAACTGATAACAACAAATAAAGGATAAATGCGTTGAAGGGTGTAAAAAGCTTGACTAGTCAGCAAATAAAGACAAAAGGGTTGCTAGAAATAATGAAAGAAAACACCTTGCTAAAGATTTAAGAGATAAAAAACAAATAGAAAAGGTGTAGAGAGTGAAGTGTTGAAATGCACAAGACAACTAAGAGGGGGGAGTGAATTAGTTGTAACCAAAACTCAACTTCTTTAAAGCATCAACCAATTCATCACTGTTATTATGATTTAACCATGAAGGCATGAAATCACAAACTAAAGCACATTCACATGTATTCATACATTCAACACATGAGACACCAGATTTTTATGTGGAAAACCCAATGAGGGAAAAACCATGGCGAGGATTAACTCACAGTATAAATGATATATCAAAATTTACAACAAGGCTCATTGCCCAACATGCTCACTACAAAAAGAAGGGGCTCACTACCAAGAGAAGAGGCTCACTGCTAGAAGTTGGTGAACTGAGATAGTAGTATCTACACCATGCCAAGGTTCAGTTCCATTGAAGCGGATTGAATCTTCTTCTTTTTTGTCTTCTTCACACAAACATTGTTATCTTCACATCATCACAACATCATGCATTATTTATGACTTCATTACATGTATTTATACAATTCATCAACCTTGGAATGTACATCAAGGTCGGCATTACAATCATCAACCATTGGAATAATCTTCAAGGTTAGCATACATACATACATTAGAATAGGTCTGGACCTAAACAGATTTGAAGAAAAGGAATGAATGCAGACCACATCATGCCTTAGCTGGGACTCAAATGCAATATCCCACACAACAACATGCTATCACAAACTTCAAAGCATAATAGCAAGTAGTGAAAACAACCAAGTTGGCCAAAACTGGTGTTAACACTAAGACCTTTAGGAACACACTTCATCCACGCTCTAAATTACACTTTGCGGACCAATTAAAAAGCATGAACATGATCTAGAGACATCCACAAGCATGTTACAATCACCAAGAACTTCCGCACAACCCCCAAACACTCTACCCAGAAGATTCTTCAAAACAGACCACTTAAACATTACTATCAGCCACTGTCACAAAGGAAAGATTGCTTGTGGAGCACCAAATCATGAACTATTTCAACTGAAGGCACATAACATCATTTCGAACTTAATTCTAGAACCGCAACCTATAAAACTTAAATGTGGAGAAATGCGGAGCAGAATACATTCTCCTTATCACCATTGATTACCTAGAAAAACAATTTTTACTCTGGTGAACATAACTCACTCAAATCTTCACACCAGAGGCTCAAAATTGAAACATCGCAACTATAGACATCCCTTAACATAACTTCCAAACCATAGACAAAGATATTCAATCTATAGGATATGCGGAGCAAAACACTACACTATTTTTCTTAGACACTTGCTGAAACTCATACAAATAATTTCCTTAGATGCTGACCCTTAGGTGTTGACATCAATGACAACACTTACTGCTCATACTTGCAACAATCTCCCCCTTTGTCATTGATGGAAACACATGATGTGAAAAACTATCAAGACAAACTTGCTCTTCTTCTTTGCTCCCCCTTACTTCATGCTTTCTCTGGCAACAACTTTATCAAAATCTCTCTCCTTAAGTTTTTCACATGAACTTCTCTCCCCCTTTGACATCAATGGAAAAGGATGTTAAACCTTTTCTCTCTCTTTAGTTATTAGGGATCAATTCAGATCTTACTAACATTGCACTACTTCCCCTATTAGCAACACTACAACACTTACTGCTCTTTATCAGGAACTCATATCAGCAACATGAAGTGCATGCACTAGAAGGGAGATATGCACCATTTTGGGGAAGCTCAATTGCTATAGTAAAAACAACCCTTTGGCATTTTTGAATGGCACTTTGCAAGATAAATGAATAGGTCTTGTAAAGAAAAAATGATTAATATGATACAATGTAAGTTGTAGATTGGAAGAGCATTTTCAAAGGCAGATTGCACAGGGAGAATATGAGTGATTGAAAAGAAGATTTGAAAAGAATAGAGATGGGATTCCATGAATAGAGAAACACATTTGAGTTGAATGATAGAGAAATGTTTGACAAAATGTTCTAGTTATGTAATCTTTATTATGAGTTCAATAAATAAATAAAATTTCAATTTTTTCCTGCATGTTGATAAATTTCTATGTATAGTCAAAAGTGTGTTGTGTAAGCTGCAAGATTAGGCTACCTGTTAAGGTACCCCCATATCCTCTTGCATTACCCTCCTTACTTTAGGGGACTTTTCTCTCTCTTTCTCTCTACTCTAGGATGGAGTCTTTTCTCTCTATTTGGGGGGCTCTTCTCTCTTTCCTTGGGGAGCTTCTTCTTATTGGGGGAGTTTTATGTACATGGGTACCTCATCAAGCTTCATTTGTTGGGACCCATATTTTCACCCACCTAAGCTATGCTTAATTTGTTGACACTAGTGTAGGTTTTTGTTTTCCTATTGGGTATTTATTTTCTTATTAACTAGGTTTTTCCTACAACTTTATTTAATGCTTTCTTAGATTAATAATGTGGGTATTAGTGTCAGTGGTGTGAGGTATCAACATCTTCCATGGGAGTTACACTTTCCTATTTTTAGATATATTTCATGTAGTCTCCCTACTGATCATAATTTCCATCTTCTCCCTCTCACTTAGTCTATAAATACTGATGCAGAAGCATCCCAGGTGAATCGACGATCTGTATCAATAAAAAAATTGTAAGTTTAATTTTTTAGTTTTGTTTGTTTGGACTTGTAATGGAACTTCATGGAAGTGGTTTCACTTATGCAATTTGCATCAAGCGAAGTCAATATTTCGTTGCCATATGTTCGTCAAAGAGTTACAATGGAAGATGGTTTTTAGTCTTGGCCCCTTCACAATTGCATAATTGAAGTTCTCCGGATTTGTAAGATTTGTAGGCACTAGGGAGAAGAAGAAACCACAAACCATTTAATATTCAAAGAGACCATCTTGAGGGAGAGCATCAAAGTTGTGGATGATTTTATCTACAAGATCATTTGAAGGAGAAAGTAAGATATTTATGCACAAAACAACAATGTAGGGACACAACTGCAATTATACTCTCTTGGTTCATTTTTTTGCTCTACAAGAATCCAAGTGTTGAAGAAAATATTCTTCAAGAAATTCATGATGTGGTCAAGGGAAATGAATATATGGGTCCCTGGCAGAAGCTATAGGTATGTTTTCCCAAGGTCTAACCCATAGGTTATTGGATAAGATGCACCATCTTCACACATCTTTACTAGAAACATTGTGCTTATATTGAGTTGTTTTGGTGGATTCCAAGCATGTGGATTTTGATGATACCCCATGAATTTAAAATGAAGAAAGTATTTCAAGTATGACCTCACATTTTTCTTGGCAAGGAGTTTGCATACATGCAAATGAAGATTGTTGTTGTCATTATTTTTTGTTTCTTCAAATTTGAAGTTGTTAACTTAGGAAAGGAAGTCGCATATGAGCTTGCACTTACACTCCATATGAATGAAGATGGATTGAATGTTCATATCATTTGTAGGTTAGATTGGTGGGCACAACTTATAAGTTGCATGGTATAGTTTGAACTATACTTCAAATTACATATCACATTAAATGCATGGTAATACTATCATATTTGTGAGCCGTCCAAAACCAAACTAGCCATGGGTGAAGGTGAGAGTATGTTTCTTGGAAATGTAAGACAAAAGTATTTGACTCCATTATTTTATCTTTGTAAAATGAATAAATCACCGCTGGCTGTGATGGAGGCCACGAGCTTGAAGGAGGTTATAATTCTTTGATTCTAAGTTGGAACCATTTCAATCTCATTTTGGATCGGTCGTTTCACCTTCTGATAGTCATGAAATTGAAGAGAATCATTTATATATATGTAAAAGTTAGAAATAAGGAAGAAATGGGGGGATGGATGCAAAAGAGAATGACATTAAGTTGATGGAGAAAGACTATTGGATGGGCATCACTTTATATTCAAAATCACTATTTACTTTTCATTTTTTTTATGAATAGGCAACATCTATATTAATAAGAAAACATAGTACACATATTCACAAAAAAAGATGGGTGGTAAAAAAGCACACCCCCAAGTCACATGGACAGAGCCCAGAAAGTCATAATGTCATAGCCTAAGCCCAGAACTAGAAAAACATGACATAAACCATATAAAAAAGAAGGCCATTACACGGCCAGAGAAATGCCAACAGATGGGGGATCCTTATCATCCGGGTTGCTCCATATAGCAGCGGGGTTTGGGATATCCAAGTTGAGGCTTGTAGTTTCTGAAAGGGGTTTCTAGATACCACTTCCAGTCCTTCCACCATGATTTATTGGAATGGATACCCAATTTATGAAGCATATCAGCTGGAATGGCACTCACCAGATTGTTATAGGTTTCATGGTCATGGTTTTGAAAGACAAATTGGGCATGAAATTCTGTCCATGAGAGAATGTGCATTGTGGGTCTATGAAAGATGTCTTGTAAGGTTTGAACACCTTTCTTGTGAAACCTGAGAGCCTTAAGCCATGGAAGCTTAGCCAACGACTGACCAGTACTAACTAAAAGAGGAGACCACTAGATGTTCTACTGATTAAGGGAGAGACCATCACGAAAACCATTCCATGACCAGTGGATCTAGGGTTTTACCGCCTCCCAGGCACGCCATATGTTTTTGGTGACAAAGGTACCCAAGATATGAATAGGCTTCCACATAATAAGAAGGGCATGAAGGCCAATTCCCTTCCAAGAGGGTTTGTGAATGGGGAACCTAGCTTCAATATTGTGTCTGAGGAGGATTTTCCAGGCCTCATTACTAGTGACAGCATGGATGATCCATTTGACACAGAGAGTGATGCCTTGCCACTGAGTAGAGAGAAGGCCTAGGACACCAGAATCTCTTGGGAGACAACAAAATTCCCAGGCAACATGGTGAAATCTGCGATGGGTGTTAGAAGATACCCAAAGAAAATCTCTAAGAAGTTTCTCTAATTTAGCATAAGAGGCCTTAGAAGGGGCCCAACAAGAAGAGTACTATACATGAGTCACTGTAAGGACTTTGGAACATACATAAAATTTCTCGGCTAGAGAAAGTGATTTAGTAATCCAGAAGGCTAACTTCTGGTCGATGCGTGAGAGAACTGCTTGCCAGAGATCAACAGAAGAGGCCTAAAAGGCAAAAGGAATGCCAAGAAATTGAAAGATTCAACTAGGTGCAATCCATTTCCACCCAAACTATAGAATCCAAAGGGGGCTGGGAAGAACTCATTATCTGTAACATAAAGTTTTGTGCCACTGAATGGCTGAACCAGAGGCCAAGCAAAAGGTCTCAAGACAACCCAAAGTTATTTTGATAGTAATCTCTTCTTCCAGCAAAGTGAGGAAGGAATCATCAGAAAAGTGGCCATTGACGAGCTGAGTGGATGAATTAGGCAAGGAGATACCATGAACCAATCCTTAAGATATAGAGTGAGCAAGAAGGTAGCTAAACCCTTCAGCAACCAGAACATAAAAAGAAGGGGCCAGCGGGCAACCTTGTTGAATGGAGCAGAACAAACTAAAAGATTGGGATTGGCAGCCATTAATGGTTATGCAAACTGAGGCATCAAAAAATAACATATTATCAGACTGGAGGAAATTGAGGCCGAAACTGAGCTTAGCAAGCATGCCTAAAATAAAAGGCCATTCAATGCGGTCATAAGCTTTAGCAAAATCAATCTTAAAGAAGATGACCAATTGATTAGAGCATCTTACCCATTCCATACCCTCCCAAACAACAATGATATTGTCCAAGATGAACCTGGACTTAATGAAACCAGTCTGTTTAGGGCGGGCAATCTGGGGCAAGAGGTGGCAGATTTTGAGAGCAAGGGCTTTGGCAATGATTTTGTAAGATACATTGAGGAGTGTGATGGGTTGCTAGTTACAAATATCCTCAGGATCACTATCCTATGAATTTTATGTTACCTTTATTGATAAGATTACCTAGAGAATCAGAATGAAATACTTCAAGGTAAACTTTATGTAAATTTGATCCAACACAAGGCCACAAATCTTTGTAAATTCATAGGGAAATCCATCAATGCCTAGAGCCTTATCATCTTCCATAGAGAAGATGGCTTCGTGGAGGTCTTTAATAGTGAGTAGCTACTCACAGAAGGTTGTCTGGGATGAAGAAAGTCTATTTGGCACAACCACAAGACATTCCTGAAGCGCATCTGACCATTGAGAAGTATATTCTTGGGCTACAAAGACTTGCTCATAATGCCTAACAAATGCTTGAAGAATATCAGGTAACTCTGAAAACACAGCCGTGACTTCTTTAATAAGCTTGATGCCAGGGGAGGATCGTCTAGCTCGAAGTGCCATAAAAAATTCTTTCAAAGCACAATCCCTGATTTTGAGCCAATGTAACCTAGCTTTGAGTTGTGCTCCTTTGGCTACATAATTGTTAGCGACTTGCTTATGATGCTGAAGTTTGGCAAACTGAACTTGTAGAGATGGGGAAAAAGGGTTGGCTGCCAACGCCTCTATGGCAGCCGTTGTTGCTGCATAAGACCGCTGACAAAAGATGGCCAATTGACGCCCATAGATGTGGAGAAATCTTGCAATTTGTGTGATAGCATCATTCTACCATTGGATCCAACCTGTTGAGCTAGGTGGATGGCATTCAAGATTCTAGATGGTGCGAATGTGGGCTAGTGTGGGCTGGTGACTCAATAGAGAAGTATTAAAAAAAAATTGAGTCCTATTGACATGGGCTTGTCTGGCATGCTATTCAATGCAAAACATAATAGGAAAGTGGTTTGATAACATCACATCCACTAACGGCATTATTGGGAGTAGTGAAGAGTTGGTGAAAGAGAAAAAAGATTGTGCCAAAATCATCACCTGATCAAGACACTTAAATATCCTATCAGAATTAGCCCAAAAATTGCTCCAAGTATGCCAAAGAGAGTGAGAATGGTGGCAACCAACGTTGGGATCGAAAAGACCCAATTTATGGCGCATGTAAAACCACACCTCTCTTTCACCAACTACCCAATGAAATGGAAGGTGACCTTCTTTATGATATGTCATTTTAACCATATTAAAATCCCCACAAAGTACCCAAGTGGCAATTGGTAATTATTGAGCAATCCAATGCTAGATGTGAGATCTTTCAAAAACATCATTGGAGGGATAAACATTAATAATCCCAAAGGAATGATTATCAATGTTCAAAAGAATTTAGATCACCTAGTATGTGGGGTCAAGCCCATGAGTGAGCACCGAAGCATGCCACCGTGGGGACAAAAGAATGACCGCTTTGACATGGCCAGCCTCATGATCTATACAGAACATCTGACTGGAAGGCCAAATAGAACAGCAAGTCAAGGAGAACAACAACCAGTAACTGTCACTTCCTGAAGACATAAAACATCAATACCAATGTTCTTCTGAAGAGTATTCCTAATAGAATACTTCTGAGAGAGGTCAGTGAGACCTTGAACATTCCATGAAAGAAACTTCATGGAAGAACCTCCACTATGGTATCAGAATCTGACTCTTCCAAGGAGGAATAGCGATTCTAAAAGAATTTTGGTGAGATTGTTCCAATCTGAAAGGGAGGTGACACATGTCTCCATTTCTCCTTTAAATATTATCCCTCCTCAAGAGGTCAAGAGGGGCTATGAGAGTGCCTGAGAGAACCTGACATAAGAGGAGACTCAAAAGGCTGAGTGATCATATCTAAAACAGGTTGGAGCATAACCACCGACCTGGTTTGCACAGGAGTGTTAGGAGAAACCTTATGAGTTTCCTTCCCCTTCGTAAAAGGGTTTGAAACATCCTTTGTCGGTGTTGAGGTTTTGGAAACCACCCCAAAGCCATTGGACTTGTTTTCTTGGTTGGTAACTGTTGACCATTTTTCATCTAGTTTAGCAGCAGTTCCATCTACCGGGTGGGGCTTGTTAGTTTCTCGTGGTGGAGAAGGAATACGAGGAATTGCAATAGGACAATCCTTGATCTTGTGTTTTATAGACTGACATCAAGAGTAGGTATTGTGTAGATTGAAATAGGTGACCTTCTGGGTATGACGCAAGGTGGCAATTTGAATATCAATGGACTCTTTCAAATCCTATGAAAGGTCCACTTCAACACAAACTCGGTTTTGAGGGTGAGCTTGAAAGAACCTATCAGGTTCAACACAAATAACTCTTCCCAAGGAGGAAGCAATCACTTGTAAAAAGTGCAAGTAAGGCAAGGGCAAATTGGGGAACTCAACCCATACTAGCACCTGCAACTTGGTATCATTTGAGACAACAAAGTCTAGGGTCTAGGGTTGGAAAACTAGAAAAGAGGGCTGGACATACTAAGACCATGATTCAAGTTTGCCTGGACATGGCTGACTTCTGCAAAGCAAAAAAGAAAAAAACCTTTTGTCAATTTTTGGACCATATCAAGGCGAGCACCATGGGGGACCCAAGCCTTTTGAACCCAATCCTTAAGTACACTTTCACGAGGAGTCCTTCTATTGAAAAAACCAACAAGAGTATGTTGTTCCAACCAGTGACATGCATATTCAAAATACTGTGGTTAAAA
Organism: Cunninghamia lanceolata; assembly: GCA_027924645.1. Lineage (NCBI taxonomy): Eukaryota > Viridiplantae > Streptophyta > Pinopsida > Cupressales > Cupressaceae > Cunninghamia > Cunninghamia lanceolata. Next base: position 2,342,036 of record BSBN01000391.1, on the reverse strand, counting down.
CTACATCTACAGGAGAATCAAAAGACTTACCTCATGGAAGACTTTCAGAACAAATTTCTAGGATGCTTGTTTGGGGGAGGAGCCATTGAACAGAGCCGTCGAACCACCAACTCTAGCAAGAACTGTTAGGTTAGAGCTGGTTGGAGACATTATAAACCCATAAAACCACAGTAAATGCAGTTGTACTCATAGATGTAGTAAAAAATCTTATGCCAATGGCACAGTATGACTTAAGGCAAACCAAGGAGAAACTAAAACACAAGAAACCCTAGCAGAGTGCATTCCCAACCTTTCCTTTCATTTTTTTTGAAAGAGTAAACACCATGTACGAAAAGAGAAGGATAAGGGGTGTACGACAGATAGAGAGAGTGTTTGGGAGAAAAAGGAGAGAAGCTTCTAGTAGGAAGTGTGTGCTTTCCTGAGTTTGAGGAGAGCTGAAAATAGAGGAAATAGAAGTATGGGAACAATAGAAGTGTAGAAGAGTGTTCGTTGCCCAAGATAGAATCCATAAGTGAAGAAATATAGAGGAGAACTTGCAAAGGAAAAATATTGTGCAGAGGATGGATATGGAAGGCCACAGATATGTTTTTGAGTTTGTTTTCCATTTTTTATAGATTTGTATTAGCAGAATAAAATAAACACAGTTTTTTTGTTGCAATCTTGTGTATAGTATTTGTGAGATTTTGAGTTGTGTGTTGGCTGAGGGGAGTCCCCTTTGCATCAAATATTCACTCTCTTAGCTTGTATTTGCATCTTGTAGCTTCATGCTATTATGCTTTACTAATGCTATTTTTCTTCTTGAGAATTTACATTACTCTCTTGGAGACTAACTCTGTTATGTTATTTTCATTTTTTAAATCATTTGCCTTTATAGTTTCTATTAGATCTACACTTGTTTCTGGGTTTTGATTTGTTCTATTGATTCTAATAGAAACAATATTTCCATTAGATTATCATGTGAAGATATACATAATAATAATAATATTCTTATCCTTTTAATTTCATTTACCTTATATGGTGCAACCCAATATTCTTTTAAAATAGTCTATTTCACTAACTAGATAATATTTGCACTTGCCCCTTATAACTAAATATGATCTTAATGGTCAGTAGTAAGTGATCCCATATAGCATCACTATTTATTTACAAATAAACACTTATGTTTATATTTTAGTTGAATTGACCTTGCAGATAGTCACTAAGAACATTGTGTAAAATTACTAAGAAATCTGCCTATGCTGAGGAGAAACACAATTCTTATCACTTAATGGGGCCCATATTAATGATTATGTTCCTCATGCAAGAAATTCATGTTACAACACTTTGAGATAACAATAAATTCTTATCACTAGGTAGTATACGATGATATCCTTCCTATGCTAATTAGCATACTAAAACTTTAATGAAGGACCTTTTGAATTTACAATTGGCCTTGTATAAAACACAAATATTATTCTCACAGAAGTAATAAACCATTTTCCAAAATCTAAAGAAAACCCTAGATTATAAAATGTAAGTTCATATTCTCAAATCCTCATAAAACATAAAATTCAATGTAACTTAAGTAGAAGACCCACCAATCCAACACAAACATGAACAATTCCTATGATAGCCCAATAAAGTGTCACACTTTGCACCATATTTCCTATTACTACACTAATTTTAACATAACTAACAATATTACAAGAGCATCTAGCCTTGACGTTATTATGACAGTCTATTATAACAAGTGCAAAAATATGGTTTCTCAATAGCCGACTACTTAGGAGAACTCTTCCCATATTTCAAGGAAGAACTACAATATCAAAACAATTTATATTCCACTTAAATCTTAGTTGTTCCTCATATGAACAAGATGCTAAAGGTTCAATTTCCCAAGAATTTTCTAGAAATTGTCTTATAATAGTCCTAATAAATATATCATTTGAATATATTCCAAACTTTGTTTAAACCCTATGTAAAGTGCTATTAATATTCAACTACACCTCTAAGGATGTATGGAACATGTATGTCTCAAATGAAGATATTACTAAAAGCTTTATATATATATATATGATTGAAAATCTGAACTATAGTAGAATCTACTTAAATATTCAATACTCCAATGAAAATAAGACAAATGCAATAAACCAAAGTTATACCTTGACGAACTGATTTACCTCATGTCTTCCATTATTACCTATCCCTTTAATGATCTTTGTAAATTATGATTGAGCTCTCAGAAGTAGACTTCCTTGCTGTTTTAAGATGGCAAAGAGAGAAAGGCTTTGTGGAGGATTATGCAATTTTAATGGTTTCTACAATGCAACACTAAGATGAATGATGGAGATTATGATATGAAGCCATGGATGATGATTATGCAATGAGGATAATGAGATTACAATGCAAATGAGTGGATCCAAAGGCACACTTGATAGCAATGGTGGAATTTTGCAGCATAAGTTTGCTAAAGCTTGAGTTGTATGAAAATGGAGGAATGAGAGGTGCTTTTATAGGCTTGAGAAGGCCAAGATCCAAGTGTCATAATCTCAATGGTGGAGAATGAGTCATGTGAGGTGTACGGTGGAGATTTGATTAGTTGGGATGAGGGAGATAAAAGGGGGAGATGTTCATCCTACGATGACAAGGTGGAGAGAAAGGTGTGAGCATGAGGCCACTTGTCACAATGCTCTCAAGGACCAAAGAACAAGGGTCAAAGAAGGAGTCCTTCTTTGTAGGGAGGTTGGAAGGAATCTAAGAACTATGAGACGTGTGTCTCTAAGTGTCCTTTGACTATGATGACATGGAGGAACCAAGTTCTTGAGAATAGGAATGGTTAGAGGATAAATAGGACATGTGGGTGAGGATAATTGCCTAATTAAATATTAAAAATATTCAATTATGTGTGCAATGTGATAAGGTGTAAAGTGAGGTGGAAGTGATGATGTTGATTTATAGAATTAGGACTTTGGAATGATGATTAATTAAATAATTTGGGATTATTCAATTAAGGATGATTTAGAGGGATTTGGATGATTTAATTAAATAAATTGATTTTTATTTAATTTTTGGAAGATTAAGGTGAATGTGAATCAAGTAAATATATTAGGATATTTATTTATTGATAGAGGAATGAGAATAAAATAAATATTTAAATATTTATTTAATTCGACTCGAGCCAATTTTAGGTGTATACATTTTGCCCCTCTTTGAGATAATGTGTTTTATCACGTTGTTTCAAAGAATTTTTTTTTTTAGTATGATACATGCCCCAATTTGTACTTGGTACAGGTTTGGTAATGGTAGGATGCCCCCTTGGGAGATTGGTCAGGTTAAATTTGGAAGAGGATGACGAACGATCTCACGATGAAGAGAAATGAATGACACAATAGGCGGGTTAAAAACTTGGATGACTGAGAATGAAAAATGATAAAAAAAATGGTAGGCATGTGCTAGGTCAAACACCTCCAGTTAGGATTCATTTGACTACAAATACAAATGTGGGGTCACCTTTCTACTCATTTGCACACTAGTCATTTGAGGAGAGATTATAGGAGCCCTAGTTTATAGCATAGCAGAGCAGTTGGCGAAGATGGATCGGATTCTGATAGAGAGCCACAAATTTGAGAGGATCTAGTGATTTAAGTGGCCAACAGAGTACAGACCCCTAGTATGTATGCATTTAATTTTGGTCAAAGTGCATTTATGATAGTCAAAAATTAGGGTCAAAGTCCACGTTTTTAAATACGTCATTTTAATGTTTCTGCGCTTTTGATAATTAATTCTGCATATATGACGTGATTCTATGCATATGAGCCTAGAATTGGTGCATATGTGAATTTTTCACATTTAAAAGGAATCCCTACACATTTAATTAGGGTTTCTATGCTTTTATGTAAAAGTGCACAATTGAACAATAGTTCTGTGCATTTGAGATAAAGTTGTGCATTCAGTGTGAAAACACGCATTTAGATAGGGATTTGACGCATTCGATATGAAATTATACTTTTGGTATAAATATGCACATATGATGTCTAATTCTATGCATTTGTCTGAAATTGCACAAATGGTTAGGGTTTTAGCGCATATGCTATAAAGCTACGCATCTAGTAAACAGAGTTGCACATTTGATGAAAATAGACAATTACTTAGCTGGTTTGATAAAGTCAGCATCTTGATCGATGTTGGCCAACTGATAGGTCACCTTCGAGATTGATAGAATCTCAAAAGAGATGATAGGATAGATTTACTGATAGGATAGCTAAGTAACTAGTTTGATAGATTGGACAGATATGTGGCTTAGCTGATTTGTTTTGCTAACTTGCATTGTTATTAATTGCACAAGGAGCTAGATCATGTTACATAGCTTCTTCAACCCTACTTGACTAAGACTGATGATTTGGTTCTTAGATCAGTCAGATTGTGGTTTTTCTGCTTTATGCTTGAGGTGTGGGCGAATCTAGGATTACTGACTACTCTTGGGGAGAGGTACCACAACAAGACTGGCACATTTCACTTCTCGACAAGGGAGATCGCGGTGACACTAGAGGATGTGCATCAGATACTGCGTATTTTGATTCAAGATGAGTTGGTTGAGTATGAGTCATACTCAAGAGCTAGATTGGCAGAGTGTCAATGGGTATTTGACAATGCAGAGCTTGAGGAGACAGAGATTAGCTAGGAAGATATGGTGGATTATTATGAGCCCCTGTTAGCTATACTAGCAGGTTTGATTGGAGGATTGGTTTGTCTAGATAAGAGATCACGTAGATTCCAAGTTGGATGGGGGAGGACTCTAGAGTAGATGATATAGGAAGGGACACTCTTTGCCTGGGGTCCATGCATACTTGCTCACTTGTACCATGATCTGCATCATTTTGTGTATGATGGAGCTACCAGTCTATCTTCTAGTGTTTCACTATTATAGATTTAGGCATGGCTACACATAGCGGTCACATGACCGATAGGTATGGGAGTTAGAGGACATGATAGGCCCTATTCATACATGTTTCAAGAGATTCTTTCCCAGCCCAAGATGGGGAAGCTTGAGTATTGGCGTCATACATTGGATAATGTAGATGCAATTGACTGGTAGCCATACCTAGAGTGTGAGGTGTGGGAGGAGGATGAAGCAGAGTTGCCTTATTGCTTTCAAACACAATGGTTGATAGGGAGGACTCCCTATATCTTGGAGCATCACATTGTTACTTGTGTGCTCCAACAGTTTGACAAGGTCTAGGGGATGCCCCGGGGTATTGCTATATTTTCTCGGACACACAAGGAGCGTCCATATTGGGGTTTGGTGGCTTCCTATGAGACTGCGAGGATATACTTTCTACAGATTCCATATTAGGCATGGGATTTGAGGAGACACATTGTGGATGCGGGCATGACAGCAAACTATGCTATACATTTTACAGTACACCCCTTCCTGGGATACTTTGGACCTAGAGAGCGGGTTCTGAAATTGGAGGATGCAGATGAGGAGGATGATAATGCTCCTCATTAGAGGAGGAGGTGACAGTGAGGCGAGAAGGGTGGCCAAGGTGGCGGAGCAGGAGGAGATGATGGTGGTAGGGGTGGTGGAGGTGGTGGAGGCTGAGGTGATGGAGATGATGGTGACGATGATTGAGGATAGAGGAGGGTGAGACAGAGGGTGGAGAGGGTACCCTAGATATAGGCACAACCATAGGTATAGCCATAGGTGAAGGCACGGGTGTAGGTACAAGGTCAGGTTGGACATGATGATGGACAAATGATAGCCTTACGAGCCCAGGTGGCTCAGTTATAGGGGCAAGTTACACAGCTGTAGGGGATGTCAAGACAACCATATTAGAGTGGGATACTACCATCTAGAGATATACTAGAGTAGAGACCTTACTACAATAGGTGCTATAGACCGCAACTTAGGGTCCTCATGGGTAGATTGTGACAGATATGGTTTGAGCTAGGTAGGAGATCTTCTACTGGAGTTCCTTGTATGAGCAAGTAGTGCCCCCAGAGTAGAGGGTCAACCCGAGCTCATGCAACAGGTTCAGGTGTACACTATTAGAGAGTGGGGGAGTGATGGGACCACCACCTCCTTGTTCTTTAGGTCCTACAGGTTCATAGTTGTAGCCTTAGCCTCAGCCCCAGCAGCTAGCACGTTCTGAAGGGAGTACCACATAGGCATTCTTGAGACATGTACCATGTTGATATCATTTTTGTATACACCATTGTTGATAGCTCAAGATACACATTTATGACATCATTGTATACTTGGACATTATTATTATTGTTTTTGATGATGATGTATATGAGTTCGATGGACTACATGCATGTGTTTTTGATGGATGGATACTTTCTATATGATGGATGTTATCTATTTGAAGTTATCTATATTGATGGATGTTATTGTTTATGCTTATGATTTGATGATTTTAATATGTTGATGTTATGATATATATAATGCACCTATGGTTTACATGATGACCCATATCTATGTGTTAATGCTATGTGCAATGATCCTATATTCTTATAGTTTATGATGGCCTAATGCATATGTTTGATGATTCTTAAATGCAATACTTGATGTTTAAGTTTCTATGTATGATGATCTAATATGCAACTGCTATGACCAATGATATCTATGTTTTTCTGGGTTTTTGATGATAAATGTTATGCAATCTATGTGGATAAATGACATCGCTATCATGATCTAAATGCCTAATACAACTAATGCACTTAAATGATAATGAACTTATGATGGATATGCTAATAAATTGCAAAATGATAATGGTGATTTGTTTTTGTTAAAGCCAAGTATGCTCAATCATAAATGAAAGAACATTTAGAAGAATTTAGGCCAATGATTTGGACAGAAAGATAACTTAGAAGAATAATTTGGATGAATGGAAAAAATGATTTGGATAAATGATTAATATGGATAAATGAAAGAAAATGACTTGGATCTTAGGACACTTGGAAAATGATAAATTATGGAATGCCTATAAATGGAATGAAATGCAAACCTATCATGCAGAAATGAGGCTTTGTCATCTTGTATGCAAGTATTTGAAGTACTTTTTTTTGTCATTAAGCTTTTAAAATGTTGTAAGAAAATACAAGCATCTAGGTATAATTAAACCATGATGACCTAAGTATCTCTTACATGGATTTTAATTTAGCAAGTTAATACAAGCATCTAGACAAAATTGAACTAAGATGACTTGAGTATTTCTTGCATGTATCAACAAACAAGGATTGCACTCTTTCATGCTAAGACCCATAACGTGGTCGATGACCTTTTGATGATTATGTCTTTAGACAAGTCATCACATTACTAAATATTGATCCACAAACAACAGCCAAATGAAAAAAAATCATGTAGGTCATCATAGCTCCTCTAGTCTTGGACATCCTCGAGTAGCATAGGAAACATGATAACAAAAATCAAGACCTAAGACTTAAACTCATAACGAAGCATCAAATCTTCTTCCCATAGATATGTTTTCTTTCCATGAAAATAGTGATAATCATTTTGATAGTTTAGGCACAATGTTGTTTGATATAGGTTAATATCATGTGTCAAGTTTTTTTATTGAAAAAGGTTTGTTTGTAGTGTTGCATGTTGTCTGGAGATAGTATCGCAATCCGGTTTGTTATCCTCTAAGATTTTGTGACATTTAAGAATCTAATTCCCAACAAGGTTGATAATTTTTCCCTTAGTCAAGTAAAGGATCTAGTTATTATGGATGAAACATAGGAATGAATTGATGGTAGATTCGATGTGACGGGCCCTAAGGGACTGACCTAGTGCCTTGGGGGCTCATCAATGATGGCCTTGCTTATGTGACGACATAGAGGAAATGTAGTTTAGGGGTGTGGACTTATGTGGACCTAAGACCTAGGGGGTGGGAAGCCTCGGGGACTCATCAATGATGGCCTTGCCTACATGATAGCTCAGAGGTGACGTAGTTCAGGGATGGAGTTTGACCTTGGTGATGGATGAACAAATGGATGGGATGTACTTATTATGGTAGGATGAGAGGTATGGATGGATGAGAAGCCTTGGGGGCTCATCAATGATGGCCTTGGCTATGTGATAGCTCAGAGGCGGCATAGTTTGACAATGATAGTAATGATAGGGTCACAACGGATGACAAGATGGATGAAGGATTGGATGGATAGCTTGATGTGACAAGGCGATAAGGGCTAGCGAACAACAAGCCATTATAGGTATCCTTATGTGATTTGATGGATGCAGTAAGAAAAGATAGATGAGGACCAAAATCCTAAAAGATGGAGGAAGCGGTTTATCACAAATAGCACATGTTTCCAAGTTTTCAGCACTTGCTTATATTTGCACATTTTTTTAGGTCCCTTACATTGGGGTTTAGGTATAGAAGTTGCGAAGATGATGTTGATGGGATCATCGAACAACTCACCTTCTGATGTTGCTAATTGATAGGCTCCTCATCTGTAAGTAGCAATGATTACATATGGACCAAGCCAATTGGGTTCAAACCTGACTTTCTTTTTCCTGTCCTACTGGTTTCTAGGATTTTCCTTGAGAACTAGGTCACCAACTTGAAAGACTCTCAGTTTTACTCTGTGGTTTTAACTCTTTGATATCCTTTGTTGATAGGCTTTCAAATGATTAAAGGCATTCTGTCTTCTTTCTTCCAACAGTTCTAACTCTTGAAGTTTGGAAACCTGGTATTCTTCATCAGATATTAGACTTTTTAATGATACTCGCAAGGATGGTAACTTGACTCCAATGGGTAAGATGGCTTTAGAGCCATAGACTAGGGAATATGGTGTTGCACCTGTGGGTGTGCGGATACTTGTACGGTAGGCTCAAAGAGTGGGATTCAGTTGGATATGCCAATCACGACTAGCATAATTGGTAATCTTTTATTAGACGCCTCCACCTGGCCATTTCTTTGGGGGTAATACGGGGTGAAAAAGTGGTGTTGAATATGAAATTTATCACAGAGTTCTTTGACATCGTAATTTTTAAAGGGTCTTCCATTATCAATGATAATGGATAGGGGAATTGCATAGTGACAAATGATGTAATTCAGGATGAATGAGGTGATTTGTTTGCCTATGACATTGGCTAGGTGTATGGCTTTGATCCACTTTGTAAAGTACTCAGTGGCAGTAATTATGAATTTATGGCCGTTGGATGATGGGGGGTGTATCTTGCCCACTAAGTTGAGTCCCCATTGACAGAAAGGTCAATGAGTTGTTAAAAGTTGCATCGCTTGTGCCGGTGCATGTATTAAGTTCCCATAAATTTTGCATTTCTTGCACCTTTTCACAAAATGATAGGAGTCCATTTCCATAGTTGGCCAATTGTATCCCATACGCATGAGTTTCTTAGCCAAAGTAGAACCACTAGAGTGGGTTTCGCATATACCTTTGTGAACTTCACTTAGGGTAGTTTGATATTCCTTGTTAGGATAGGTGTTGTACACCTTGCATAATATTGTACTATTTTATTTGGCTACCACTTGTATAAGTTGTATTGTAACATTGGGTTAGTTATTTTATGTGTGTGGGACACATAGAGTAATTAATTATTATTTGTATTATTTGATTAATTGGGAAAAGTTAGTACCAATAGTCAAATGTGGGGTCAAGTGGTTTATAAGTTAATGGTTTTGTGTTACCATGGTTTTTGGGGCACATGGTTTTATCCAATACCACAAGTTGTATTTGTGTGAGCTTGGTCTATAAAAGCAAGCACATGGTTAGTGGTTTGGGTAATGTTGGCTATTTTATTGTAGGTGCATTGGAGGTTTGAGAGAGGCTGTCATTGTATTGAGTTCTCCCCTGTAAGTGCATATTGTGAAGCATGGCAGGTGATGTGTGGATTCATGCTTGTACACATGGAGGTTGTATTAGAGATGCTTGATGGTTCAGGGGTATTCATGGAGGCTCATGGATTGTATTGTAATTCTTTTGATGAATAATACATTTGAGCGTGGATGCTTTTGAAGGCTGGGTTTTTCCCTGCAAAGGGTTTTCCCAGGGTATATCTTGTGTTCCTTATTGCTTGTTCATTGATCTTTTGCATTATGGTTTGTTTCAACATCTTGTTTCTCCTATTGGGTTATGTGGAATTGGTTTAAATAGACCTGCAAATTCCTAACAGGTGGTATCAGAGCCATGTTCATGGTTGAGGGAGATGTGAGCTCCCTGGATGTGTATAACCCTTGTGTGTGTAGATCAAGTGCAAAATGGAAGCCATGGCAATGCATGTAAGGATTTGGGACACTACAAGGTTTTGTGCAGGTTGTATTACAGATTGGGGGTTCTGGGTATTGGTGATTTGCTGTGCATGTTGCAGATCGGGTGATTGAAAAATCATGGCTGAAGAGGGTTTTTAGGTTTTGGCTTCATGAGGGTTTTGAGGAGGAACTTCTATAGATGACCTCCTGGAACAAAACAGACCTTGCCATTGAATCTAGGAGGCCTGAGAGATGAAAAATCATATAAAATTTGACTTATTTCGACCACAGGAGAAAAATGCAAAATTTGAAGCCCAGCTGGTTCGCCGGTACGTTTATATAGCTGTCATAGGTACACAACAGAAAAATTATTTAAAAAAGAATCCTACATTGTAAATTTTCTTTTTACTATAGTTTTGTGAAAAAAAAAAAAAAAATTTGCAACATCAAATTCAAGATATGAAAAAAACAAAAAAAAAAAAAATTAGTGGCACGGGGTACGCTGACCCCATACCACAAACTTGCATTGCAGGTGCAATGGGTACTAGCGGGTACTGCCAGCCCCACCCCTGTACTCCTTTGTCGGCCTCTTCGGCCAGCACAGGCATTTAAAACTTAAAAATAATTATTTAAAACCTTTTAAAAGGTTTGAGGGAGGGGGGGAGTTTAGCCCACGTATGGGCTTAAAACATTCTTTTTTATTAAACTTTTTTTACAAAAAAAAGAAAAGTGGGTGGTGGTTTAAGAAAAATATATGACAGCATTTATTTTTATTTTGGACTTTTATAAAATATTAAAACCTCTATAATGCTTGGTCCATGGGTTTTGGAAATTTAAACAAAATGGAAAACTTTTTTCACCTACGCCTATCAAAGACAAATGGTGCAATCAACCCAGTCAAATGCCACATCAGTGCCACATGTGTTTATGCCCAGTCAGTAGTGATGACGTCATGCCACATCATCAGGGTACAGGGGCCCACCAGGGGTCCAGTTTTAGCCCTCGGAGTGCCTTTTCTTCCGGGAGGCATAACTTTCACATACGGTATCAGTTTTTCAACTTCTTATAGGCGTCGAAAAGCTCTCTCTGAGCACTATGCAGTGGTATAGGTTTCATGATCAGATTTTTCTGTTTGTGTCATAATTTGGTGTTTAAGCCTACATTGCTCTGGTAGAGTTTTATGCTCATAACTTTCACATACGGAGTCGGATTTTGGATTTCGGATAGGCGTTGGAGAGCTCTTGCAGTGTACTATAGTTTGGATCATGTAGATTTTTAGTTTAGTGTGTAGAGAGAGAATTGTACTTGTTTGATCACTTATGGGAGCCTCAGATTCAGAGTACATTTACGAGTGCATTTGGATGGATTTGTTGGCATAGACTTGTGGGAGTACATGTTGCTATGAGACCATCAGCATGGTATAGTAGGATTTCAGATTTGGTGCTCCCTGATATAGGTTTACAGGTGTTTTCAGAGTTACGACTTTGATGGAGACAAGTACAAGTTGTCTTCTGGTTTGAGGACATGGTTGATACTCGTGTGAGACTTAGAGTCTTGTTTCAGTGGGAGTTGAGTATAGGTATAGCGATGATGATGATTATGGTGTCATGGATATGCAAGCACACTTTTGCATTAGCACGACATGATCATGTATGTGATTGACAGGTATGGGCTATGATGTTCAATTCATGATTATAGGTTGTGTTGTGGTGTTGTTTTAGGGGATTGTTCTTATCTCATGGATGCTTGATTAGTTCCTTAACTTTGGTATTCATTTGTGGACTTGTTGGCAAATTGAATCTAGAGTTGATTTGGTGTTTGAGTCTCAGAGTCTACAGGTTATCTTCTTTGATATCTCAGTTTATAGTTTACCAGTGTGATGATGAGTTTGCATGTGACATTTGTTTGGATCCTCAAGTTATGTAGCTTTGTGGATTAGCTACCCCTTGGCTACAGTGGGATGACTCGAATGTGGACTGTCTATATCCACCAGATTGATTTAGTGTTTATGCAGACTTTGTTAGTTGCCCTTGTCTCTGGTCATTTGTGCATTGGTATGATTGCTTTGGGATAACAGGATGGATAATTAGAGTGCCTGGTTAGTTGGTTGTTGGGACTTGCAGCATGTTTATCACGATGTCATGGAGAGCTTGGATGCATGTTCTTATGTTAGCTTTTGACAGTGATGGTTTTATCTTCTTTTTTGGAGATTTTGGTTTACTAGACCTTTTGGGAGCTGTTGATGTTACAGTGGGATTCCTTGATTGGTTTGGGGCCATGGATAATTTTCATTTAGGAGATGGTTATTTTGTTGTCATAGATAGCTCGGTATCATGGTTCAGTGGGAGGTTTGGTAGCATGTTGGATTCATCATACATGATGGATGATCTTCTGTAGTGGATGTTGGTGTCATGGAGGGGCTCTTGGTTTTGAGAATTCTTTGACATTTTTAGTTCAGGTGATAGGAGATGGTTATCTTCATATGATTGGAGATGTTGACATCTTGGTTTACCATGGAGGACTCCTTTGAGTCTTTGGTTGAGGTGTTGGTTTATGAATTGTCAGTTTGACATGTTTATCCTTGTTCAAAGATGTTGATATTATGTCATGGATTACTCTTGATGCCAGATTAGAGTTTTGGCATGATATAGGTTCTCTTGAGACAGGATGCATGCATCATTGTATGCTTTGTTGCATGTGATCTTCTTATGAGGAGATGGTTAGATCATGATGTCATGATGGGCTTCTTGATTATGTAGATATGCAGTAGGAGCATTGATAGTGGTCTTATTTCTCCTCTTAGTATTGAGTACTTTGGTCATTTGCTTTACAGCTTCATGATGGTGCTATGTTGCATTTGGAGTTTGGCATGTATTGGTCAGTTACAGGTGCTCATGAATACTTGGAGACTTAGGTGAGGCTGGAGTTCTCTTGTGATTAGAGACACTTGTTGAGATAGTTACTCTTTGGAGGTTTCAGCAGATAGACCGTGAACCTTACACCTGGATATGGACGTGAGTTCATTTTGGACCTAGAGGAGATTGTTCTTGGAGAGAGTCATTGTGACTTGGTGTATCTTGGAGGAGCATTCTCATTCCCCACTCTTAGTCTACTCGGCAGTTTATCATCTATGAGGTATTGCCCATCATTTTAGATGTATTTTACTTTATGTTTCATCTTCTCATAGATATGGATCTTGAGCTACAGTTATTGGTTCTGGAGGGTTCATTTGAGGGATGTCAACATGGCTATCTTCTTGTTCATATAGATTTGATTTACCATGTTCATTATGAGGAGTTTAGGAGATGTGATTGGGCTTGTTCCTGATTATGGAATGGTTATAAGTTTGATCTACCTTGATTAGAGAGGCTTACATCCATGTTGATTACTTGTTTTATATGTTCATTTGATCTTATGAGATTGAATGGTTGGGTGTTGTTGAGGCTTTTCATTTGGGGTTGTAGAGGAGATCATACTTGACACAACTTAGTACTTTGAGGTGTTTGTAGAAGGACATTATGATTTACAGGTTTTCTCTCTTTGTCTTATGGCTACTTCCTGGAGGATCATGTTGATATGGTTGGACTTTAGGATAGTTATCGTGACATGTTGTGAGAGAGTATGCAGCGATTTGTCTTGCATGTGTGGATCATTGTGATTGTTCTTGGTACTACATTAGCTTGTTGATTAGCCACACCTTGATTTGATTGCTGATCGATAGACTTGGTATGCCATGGATCTACTTTCAGATTTGACATTACCCATGCAGTGGGAGTTCCTGGATGTATATGTTCTCCATTGGCAGGTTTTATTCACGGAGCTTGTTATTGTAGTATATGGGTTGGATATGTTGTTGGCATGGGTTTATTGATGTTGTTGATACCTATGAGGTATGGATGGTTGGATGTATTAGCATATGTTGTGGGTGTCTAGTCAGGTGGGTTTTTTACCTTTGACAGCAGCTTGGAGCCTTATAGTTTCACTTGGATTTGATGCTTGTGTTCTTTGGATTGGTGCATCTTCACCTTGGCATGTTCCTTTTCCTCCATAGGTGGCACATTGGAGGATGATAGGAGTTCTTGCTTGAGATGGTGGTCACTTTGCTTTGTTGTAGGTATCTTGATGGAGCACGAGAGCATTCTGGAGATTCATGTGATTTCATGTTTTGCCTATGATGATGTATTTCATGTATTGACCCTTATGCAATGCATACAACAAGTGGGAGAATGTTGGGATAGGTTTTGTACACCTTGCATAATATTGTACTATTTTATTTGGCTACCACTTGTATAAGTTGTATTATGACATTGGGTTAGTTATTTTATGTGTGTGGGACACATAGAGTAATTAATTATTATTTGTATTATTTGATTAATTGGGAAAAGTTAGTACCAATAGTCAAATGTGGGGTCAAGTGGTTTATAAGTTAATGGTTTTGTGTTACCATGGTTTTTGGGGCACATGGTTTTATCCAATACCGCAAGTTGTATTTGTGTGAGCTTGGTCTATAAAAGCAAGCACATGGTTAGTGGTTTGGGTAATGTTGGCTATTTCATTGTAGGTGGATTGGAGGTTTGAGAGAGGCTGTCATTATATTGAGTTCTCCTCTGTAAGTGCATATTGTGAAGCATGGCAGGTGATGTGTGGATTCATGCTTGTACACATGGAGGTTGCATTGGAGGTGCTTGATGGTTCAAGGGTATTCATGGAGGCTCATGGATTGTATTGTAATTATTTTTTTGAATAATACATTTGAGCGTGGATGCTTTTGAAGGCTGGGTTTTTCACTGCAAAGGGTTTTCCCAGGGTATATCTTGTGTTCCTTATTGCTTGTTCATTGATCTTTTGCATTATGGTTTGTTTCAGCATTTTGTTTCTCCTATTGGGTTATGTGGAATTGGTTTAAATAGACCTGCAAATTCCTAACATTCCTCACTGTCGAGACACCTAAGGAGAGTACCATCTAGACCTCGATGATATAGGGTGTTAGCAATTATGGTATAACAGGAATCTTGGCAGATGAAGGTTCTTTTTTGGTTATTAGATAGATTAGGTGGTAGGGTGTTCTCTTTCAAATAGCTATATACTTTTATGTACAAGTGAGAATCAGATCCTACTATGTAGCATATGATGCTGGTTTTAGGGATGTTGTAGGCATGATGGGATACTGGCTCCACCAAGAACTCGTAACCTGACTAGTTTTGAGGTATATCAAGGAGAGATGCGATGGTTTCCATGGCATCTGGTGCTTTGTTCTCTAGTTTGGGTATTTGCTCAAAAGAAATCACAACAAAGTATTCTTTGAAATCATCTACGATATGCTTGTACGATATTATCTTCTCATCCTTGGTTTGATAGTCATCATTCACCTGGTTGATGACAAGTTGTGAATCACCATACACATGAAGTTCTCTAACTTTCCATTCTACTACCATTTTGATGCCAATGACCAATGCTTCGTATTCTACCACATTGTTGGTACATGGAAAGAGTAGTCTATATGACTTTGGAATTGTGTCTCCATGAGGTGTGTGACCAACAAGATACCTGCTCCAGACCCATGTTGAGTGTATGATTCATCAAAATAGAGTTTCCATGCTTGGGTTGTGATGTTAAAGATGGATTCATCTAGAAACTTGAAGCTTAATGGATTCTCATCTGTCATCTGCCAACTGATCTGCAATCACCTAACCTTTTATGGTTCGTTTGTCTACATACTTGATGTCAAAATTGTTGAGAATCATCACCTACTTTGATAACCTGCCTATTAGAGTAGCCTTGCTGAGTAAGTACCTCAGTGGATCTATCCTGGCTACCAATTTGATAGAATGAGTGAGCATATAATGCCTTAGCTTCTGTGATGCAAAAACTACTGCAAGACATGCTCATTCTATGGGTGTGTATTGTAGTTCATAGCCTACTAGTGTCTGGTTGATGTAGTAAATATCTTGCTCCTTTCCTTCATAGTTCTATTGTACCAATAGAGCTCCTAGAGCAGTCGGCGTCGCTGAAATATAAAGTAGAAGTGGTTTGCCCTCAATTGACAGCATCAAGATTGGTGGATTCATTAGATACTCTTTAAGGTGTTGAAAGGCTTGTTCACACTATCATCCCATTTGAAAGGAATGTTCTTGTGTAGGAGATATGTGAATGGATGACATTTGTCAACCAGTTGAGAGATAAACTGCCAGATGGATTGTAGGTTGCCTTGTAATGAGCTTAGCTGACTGAGATTCTTGGATGGTGGCATGCCCATGATTGCTTTTACTTTGGCCGGTTCCACCTCAATTCCATTAGCTGACACTATATATCCTAGAAGTTTTCTAGATGTGACTTCGAAGACACACTTCTTTGGATTTAAGTGTACGTTGAATTTCTCTAATCTCTAAAAGACTTTTTCTAAGACCTGTAGGTGTTCTTCTCTAGTAATTGATTTGCCTAGGATATCATCAACATAATCTTCCATGATCGTGTGCATCATGTCATGAAAGATTGTAGTCATGGCTCTTTGATATGTTGCCCCTACATTTTTTAGTCCAAATGGCATGACGCACCAACAATAGGTACCCCACAGACATGTGAATGCAGTCCTGTGTTGATCTTCCGGCGCTATTTTGATTTGATTATAGCTGGAAAATTTATCCATTAGTGACAACATAGTGTACCCTACTGTTGGATCTACAATGATGTCAATGTTGGGTAGAGGAAAGTCATCCTTGGGACAAGCCTTGTTCAAATTTTGAAGTCATTACACACTCTAATCCTTTCGTCTAGTTTTTAGACAATACTCTAATGGAAACCCATTTCGGATAATCAATAGCTCTAATAAACCCAACATCTAGTAGCTTCTTCAATGTTCTTTGACTAACAATGCTATGTGGGGATGTATCTTTCATAGTTTCTTCTTAACTAGTTTAGCTCCTAGAGCTAGTGATAAATGATGCATTATTAGATCTGGATCCAGCCTTAGCATATTTGCATAGGACCAAGCAAATTTTATCTGTTTCTATTTGAAGAAGTCAATGAACTCCGCCTTTTCTTGTTCAGACATAGATTTCGCTAAGTGGATTATCCTCAGATTGTCGTCTGTGCTAATGTTGACAGGTGTAGTTGGTTCAATCACAACTGATGATCTCTCCTAATGAGTAGGATAGGGGAGAGTGTCAAGACTTTCATCTTTTTACACCTCAGAGAGGTTTTCACCATTAGATACGTCTTTTCTTTTACTTTTTTTCTTGATCTAACACTACCGTGGAGTAGTTTTCACCATTAGATCTATTTTTTATTTTTATATTTTTTTTACTGAAAGGATTAGCACTCTCTCCAAAGTATACCATGTCGTTGACCTCTATAGCAAAGCCAGATTTGTGATCGCCTATGGGTAGATGGTCCCTTAGTTCTAGATAACCTATGATAGCATCATCATTTTGGAAAGTATCTAGCTTAGGGGCTTCCTATAAATCCTAGTCTATAAGTTCAGGATGCACTAACGGTAATGGGTCATGGGGTTGGTCCGATTTGAGGCTAGTGATGGTTAAGATGGAGGAGTTGTCTAGGTTAGTGGAAGTATTTACAAAGTCTATGAAGATACTCTCCTCAAGTTGATCTGTCAAGTGCGACATCAAACCTTCCTCATGTAACTTACTTTCAGTATTTTGCAGATCTAACTCTAGAGGTCTAGACCTAGAGCTTTGTCCCTCATGAGTTGTATGGGTAGAGCTATATTGTTGAACCACATCAACACATTTGTCTTCACAAGATAGTTCAGAAAGACTATCCCACTCATATTCATTTGAGTTTGTCTCACTCCCTTCTTGTAATCAGTGAATCTACTCTACTAAGTTAGTAGTAGTCGTTTCCCTTCCTTTTCCTTTATGCTTTTCTTTACCTTTGATCTTTTCTTTGCCTTTGTACCCTAGCCCTGTAGTGTCTCAAGCTATTAAAGAAGAAGGTTGGATAGGGATGTATTGTGCGGTTGGGTGATAGACATATCATCTTTTTCTGTGAGTGATAGGAAATGGGGTGTAGCTAGATGTCCCACCATGGCCTGAAATTGATCTTGGGCTAGATTGGTTGGCAAGGTAGTTTCCAAGAGAGCTTTTTCTAGGATGGCTTTGTGAGATGGGGAGAGATGCAAAAGCTCCAAAATGGATATATGTGTAGGTGTCTTTCAGAGTTGGTCAAGGATGTTATATTGCTTAGATGTGGAGGATGGTTTGGATGGAGCCCCTTGGAGAGTAATATTTCCATGACAAGTGGTTACATTACAATTGGGCTTATTGTTTATAGTAATCACATTTACGTGCGAGTCAATTTTGGATATATTGTTAATGGTGTATTCATAGGATGCCTTCGTGTAGTTAGCATTGTTACCACCGTTATTTTTTTGATTAGAGGATCCTCCCTTCTCATAGTTAGGGAGAGGATTTTTGAATGCCACATTCTCATCAGTGGAAGTATACCCATCAATTGATATTACTTTTTGATCAATCAAGTCTTGGATGGTATTCTTTAGTCATTGGCAATCATTGGTTGTGTGACCCTTGCTTCTATGAAATTAACAAAATTCTGACTCTTTCCACTAAGAAGGTTTAAATTTAGGCTCATAATCTCGCACCATTGGAAGTGTTATGAGGTTGTTTGATATAAGCTTCCTTAGGGAAGATTCGAGTGATTCACCTAGTGGTGTGAACTTTCTATGAGGAGGAAAGTTTGTGGGTCTTGGATCATTGTTTTTAGGTTTGTTTGATGGTGTGTTATTGTGTCGATGTGATAAATTAAAGATTGGTTGTTTTGGTACCACATGTTTAGCATCAACAACTCCATCATTTACAATTCTTTTTTTCTTTGTCCATAACCTTGATTTGCCCGTGTTATTACTTGAACTAGGGCTATCCTTGTAGAGTTTGATTTGTCCCTTAGCTATCAAGGCTTTCTGAATGAGTAATCCCATTTCAATAACCTTACTAAAGGAAGTAGGACATTGTATTTATATTTGATAGCTCAAGTTAGTGTTTAAGTTGTGGATGCACATCTCAATCATTTGTTTCTCTGGGATATAGTATGGACACTTGCTAGCAAGTTGTCTCCATCTTTGTAAAAAGGAGGTGAAGGATTCTCCACCCTTTTGTTTGTTGTTACAAAGGTCGAACATTGAAATTTCATGTTCAATGTTGTATGAGAAGTGGGTCAAAAACTTATCCACTAGTTCATTAATAGTTTGGATGCTGGGAGGTAGACAGGAGAACCATTCCATTGCTTGTCCTCCTAAGTTGCGTGGAAATAGTTGCATAAGGTATGTTTCATTGTGGGCGACTTCTAAGAATGCAGCACTAAATTCCCTTAAGTGACCATGCGGGTCACCTTTTCCTCTATATTTATCAAAATTTGGGACCTCAAATCTTGAGGGGAAAAGTATCATGACCAAACTTTTGTCAAAAGGATACGGTGAGATATCCTCAAGTGAGTAGTGCTTTGTGGATGTTCCTACTTGAAGGTCCACAAATTGTTGTTGCAAGGCTTAGATTTGTAGTGTTTGTGTGTCTAATGTGTTTGACATATCCTTAGCCTTGTCATGTTTGGGAGCATCAGTGTCATTAGATGGGGTTGCTTCTCTTAGTTTGGAGATGTCAAAATTAGAGGGTAGTTTAGCTCCTTGTTGTGCTAGCATAAGAAAATACTTTGGGGGGTCCATGTTTATGACCTTGTCCATCATTCTTTGGAATTTAGGATCTTGCAAAGCACTAATAAGTTCTTCAAGTGGGATTTCTTCCTCTTCATCACTAGAAGAAGAGGAGTGAAAACTATGGTTTGATGTATCCATTTCTTTTCTTCTCTTGGTTTGGGACCTAGTTTGAACCATAAAATTTTGCAAATGAATGGAGTTGAATGTGATACTTGTGGATTTTGGTGATGTTTATGGTAAGATGTGGTTGAGGTATAATTGATTGGATTGGATAAGATTTTCTAAGGTTTTCGCTTGATCTATTTGTTCAAACAAGATGGTCTTGAGCTATGATGGTATAGCTATCAAAGTGTTGATATAAAGGAAGTCAAATAGGGATAATTGGTAACCTCTATTGATGTAGACTAGACCTTTATCAAGATGCTCTAGTGTAGTTTTGGGATAGAGAATGATTGATGCTGATAGGAAACTAACTAGGTTGTTTAATTTAGAGGATCTCAATAATACCTTAATGGAAATCTTGGTTTTGGTTTGATTTTGGTATGGCTAAGTATGATATGGTAAGTAAAATGTCTGAAAATGGGTATTAGATGAATTTTTATGGTTTAACTAATTTTTATGGGTATTAGATGTATATGCACAACATGAAACAAATGCGCTGAAAGAACTATCAAATGCACAGCCAAAAGTTTCAAATGTGTAGCTCTGTGTTTTTGCAGTGTCTAATCAAGTTTTGTTTATTTGAGGCACATTTTTTCTATTCAACCTAAGTGTTTTTGCTGATGATTTGTCTATTTCAATTTGTTGCAAGAAAACATAGCAGACAAGAAGATCTCATGTTTTTCTTATACAAGTTTTTGATAAGCATTTTACAAACAAGTATAATTCCTATGGTTGGCAAGGACAATATTTATTGAATCCCAACTTGGATTTCTCTAGCCACTTAAATCAAGGAAGATAGTTAGAAACTTGGTAGTACTAGCTCCCCCTTGCTTGACACTCACTTCTCTGGCATACCAAGTTCCAATTCCTCCCAAGAGTTGAATTTTCTATCTCTACACATGATTAGTGAAAATGTTGGGCGGCTTCATAGGTCCGACCTCCTGTGTCAACAAATAGAAGGATTTTGGCTTCTAAAAATAGTTGGTTCTTAGTAAGGGCATTCATTCAGGTGGTTATACATGCGGTGATTCACTTCATTTAGGAGGCTTCCCAATATATAGAGGTTAATCTCTACAGGTTTCAATGCACCACAAGGGTACTAAGGGAAACATTTGTCATTATAACACATCAACACCCATTGTTTATGACTTTCATCACAAACACGTTTATTTATAATGGATCGAATTAGCTTGGCTTTAGCTTGTTACCGCTTAAGGTCATCCCACTTGGATGAAACACAATCCAAGGGCAAGACTTTTCTAAAGGTTAAACAAATAAAATTAATGGGCTAGAATTTTGGTCACCCAAGATGGGGACAACATATGCCTATCACCATTTTACAAACACAGTAGACACTGGTTCATTGACCTTCTATAGTTAATCTAAATGTGATTTAATCTACCAAGCACAAAATGACATGATAGCATAAAATGAAAAGATGGTTGATTTTAACCTCCTAATCAAACTATGTGATGATTGTATTGAAGATTTGATCAAGTTACTTTCCCCTATTTATGCTAGATGTGGATTTGTAAATGCAAGATTTGAATGAAAGATTTGTTCAATTTTAACCTTTTAGTTTGGGACTATATGAAATTTGTATGCAAAGATGTAAGTTTACTCCTAATTAAAAACTAGATGAAGATTGTATTCAAGTCATATGCCAAATGATATGATCAATCCTCCTAATTAGAAACTAAGTGAAGACTGTATGCAAGATGTAACTAAAAATATCTAAACCAGCTCTTAAACCTGCAAGAACATTTTGTTAATAGCCTCCATTGATGATTGACAATACCTGCAACACAAGTTAGTATCAAAATTATCAAAAGACACCCTAAGAACTGACAGATTTTATATGCGTCGAAAAAAACATCATATGCATAGAAAGATGAGCTATATGCGTAGCAAGACAAATGCACATAAAGAACTATCGGATGCATAGAAAGAAGTTTTATTTGTGTAGAAATACAAATTTACAAAAAGAACTATCAGACGCACAAAATTTTTTTTATATGGATAGGACTATTCTTTTCTTCACACATGCACATAACTAGAAATTGAATGCGCAGGAATGACTTGTTATGACTGCAACTTCACCAAAAACTCTAAATGGAAGTTAAAAATGGGGTAGTGGCCCCACAATGGGTGCCAAAAATGTGATTCAAAATCTGAACTATAGTAGAATCTACTTAAATATTCAATACTCCAATGAAAATAAGACAAATGCAATAAACCAAAGTTATACCTTGACGAACGGATTTACCTTGTGTCTTCCATTGTTGCCTATCTCTTTAATGATCTTTGCAAATTATGATTGAGCTCTCAGAAGTAGACTTCCTTGCTGTTTTAAGATGGCAAAGAGAGAATGGCTTTGTGGAGGATTATGCAATTTTAATGGTTTCTACAATGCAACACTAAGATGAATGGTGGAGATTATGATATGAAGCCATGGATGATGATTATGCAATGAGGATAATGAGATTACAATGCAAATGAGTGGATCCAAAGGCACACTTGATAGCAATGGTGGAATTTTTGCAGCATAAGTTTGCTAAAGCTTGAGTTGTATGAAAATGGAGGAATGAGAGGTGCTTTTATAGGCTTGAGAAGGCCAAGATCCAAGTGTCATAATCTCAATGGTGGAGAATGAGTCATGTGAGGTGTACGGTGGAGATTTGATTAGTTGGGATGAGGGAGATAAAAGGGGGAGATGTTCCTCCTATGATGACAAGGTGGAGAGAAAGGTGTGAGCATGAGGCCACTTGTCACAATGCTCTCAAGGACCAAAGAACAAGGGTCAAAGAAAGAGTCCTTTGTAGGGAGGTTGGAAGGAATCTAAGAACTATGAGACATGTGTCTCTAAGTGTCCTTTGACTATGATGACATGGAGGAACCAAGTTCTTGAGAATAGGAATGGTTAGAGGATAAATAGGACATGTGGGTGAGGATAATTGCCTCATTAAATATTAAAAATATTCAATTATGTGTGTAACATGATGAGGTGTAAAGTGAAGTGGAAGTGATGATGTGGATGTATAGAATTGGGACTTTGGAATGATGATTAATTAAATAATTTGAGATTATTCAATTAAGGATGATTTAGAGGGATTTGGATGATTTAATTAAATAAATTGATTTTTATTTAATTTTTGGAAGATTAAGGTGAATGTGAATCAAGTAAATAAATTAGGATATTTATTTATTGATAGAGGAATGAGAATAAAATAAATATTAATTTATTAATTTAATTCGACTCGAGCCAATTTTAGGTGTATATATATATACCTAAATCCTATTTGCACTCATCTGGTAGTGTTATTTTAGTCATGCCGAGTACTTCAACATATCCATGAATATATATTCGTTTGCTTATATATATAAAGATTTTCTTGCCAAATGGATTGAAAGATTCACTAGTAGAGACATAAGAGTTTGATAAAGAAGTTCACTTAATAAAAGGGGATCATTGGTAATATTCTACAATACTTAGCCATAAAGAAATAATAAGATCTTTGATAGAGAGACCATTGGATTATTAGATTATAGAGGCTTGTATAAAATAATGAAGTTCACTAGTAGATCACTAGTGTGATAAACTATGTAGTTAGGTCATTTTAGAAGACCACTTAAATAAGATACCATGTAGCCAAGTCAGGTATTTAATGTCCTTAATAGTCTTGGCTGATAAAGTCCCAAGAGGATTTCATATCAATGAATATTTTACCTTTCACCATGCATGGTAAGTAATATCATTCATACCCATACAAAGATGTGGTCTTTATCATACTTCTTATAGATACTAATAATTCTTATATGTAATCATATTACATAAGAACACTAGCATTTGGTTCATTTTAATTTGAGTTTATATAGTGATAAAGAATCATAATCATATTGTGAGTATGGAATGAAAACACATCCTATATCGACTTATATCCTAGTTATTAATAATACCATATACCTTCATCTAACCTACAACACAAGTTAATTAAATTTTGATAACCCCATTGGAACTTTTTTGAGTAAGAAGATAAATCAAAATTGCCAGCAATACTACCCTAGTGGGGCACAATAAGTATTTACCAATATCAACTTACAATCATCATTTAATTTTGAACAAGCCTATCACCCTAGTTATATAAAAGACTATGGCTATCTATTGAAACATAAAGGATATTGTAACGCCTTTTATGGAGATGTATGCAAAATGTAGAAGTGTGCATAGGGCATGCAAACTATTTGACAAAATACCTTTTATGTAGAAGTGTGCACAGGGCATGCAAACTATTTGACAAAATGCCTCACAAAATGCCTCAAAGAAATGTGGTCTCATGAAATGCCTTGCTTGCAGGGTATGTTCAAAACGACTTGTTATAAAGGCCTTACAAACTTTTAGGCAAATGCAAATGACAAGTGTAAGGCCAGGGTAATTCCACAATAGTGTTTCCTACTTTTGGCCTAAGTGGGATGATCAAAATTAGTATCTTTTATTAGTTTTTAGTTTGTGTTATTTATAGGCAACAAACAATCAAGAATTTAAGGATGATGTAAACTAATGAGTTGTGGCATTTTCTATGTAGATTCAAGCTATATTTTTTTAAAAAGAATTATTTCTATAATTTTTAATTTATTTTTCAATCAATTATTATTATTATTTATTGAGTGACATCATTCTATAACACATAACCTCACTACAAGTATAAAATTTCTATGATTTATTGGAATTAGATCATTAACTCCAATGTCTAGTGCATAGTTTTTTTTGGTAATATTTTATTTAGTATTAATTTTTGAATTAGTACTAACAAAAATTTCAGACCTATATTATTTTGTAACACATTTCTTTTAGAATACCTAAAAAAATAACTTTTTAATTGAAACAAGGACATCAATGTGGAGTGTAGTGTATTTTTTGAGATTTTTCTAACAATGTTATTTTATCTTGTGTCTTGAACGTAGGTCATTAATTTTTCATATTGGATCTACATTCATTATACAATAGAAAATATAATATTAAAGAAAACATAATACATATATTATCATTTTTTAAAAGCTAATACAAAGGGCTACATACTTAGAAAATGTCATTTCTAAATGACTTCATTTGATCCCTCAAAAGTTGGAACAAAATTGTTTTTTGTCAGCATTTTGATAGGTGTGGAGGAGACTCCATTGGAGGTTTGATTTATGCCTAGGAGGTCCTATCCAAAGGGTTTTGATCTAACCCCTTTCAATCAAACCCCCTTAGATGGAACCCCTTTAGGCTTAAACAATTATTTTTTAAAAAATTATGTGAGACAACCCATTATTGTGAGATAAACCATTAGACTTCTCCAAAAACACCAATGACTTTATCAATAACAATACTCATAAGAAAAGATCAACCTAAATTAATTATTTTCAACTGCAAGAGTGGATAATTTAGAATTAAATTCTATTTTAGGAAAGTAACGGTGAAGGACTGTACTCAAGTCTAAGAATGATGTTCAATGAATTGTACAACCTGCATCATTGGCACCTTGCTATTGGTGAATCCATCAGTGCATTGATCCATGACAAGTAAAATGGGTAAGTGTGGGGGATGTGACAAAACGATGGGTAAAAAATTGGCTAATAAACTATCACAATGTCATTTGAGCTTGGCAATTCACATTGATTCTTGCCTATGGATACAAGGCATCCTCCAACAATAATCAAGTATATAGTAGTAATGAAGAGGATGATGATATATAAATCTATACTTACTATACACATCTTTTGTATCTTGCATCTTGTCTAATATATCCTGAATAGACTTAGTTGTAAATTAAAAAAAAATCTAAAAGAAAAAAACAAATGAAAATTTAAAAAGTTTTGAACTTACAATTTCATTCAATATTCTAATAAAACATATTTAAGTTACTATTTTTTTTCCAATCAATAGACCTACACCATGAGCCCTCTATAACTGATGGGCTATACAACCTGTCAATAATGTATGCAGTGGGCAAATTTGGTTTCAAACCTTTCAATGGCTCAACTATCCGATCTACACCCAGAACTATATTTAATTTATTGCTTATTCCTCTTACATTTAGCTCTCAGCATAACGCATTGCGTCCACATGGTGCAATGGTTAATATGTATTTATTTTGTAGAAGAGATGGGGGTGGTCATTTGAGAAAGGAGAGAGCAATTTTTCCACCCCCACCAAGAGGGAAGAATCCCCCAGGCATTGACTCATTGCCAGTGGAGTAAACAATCCTCAGGATTTCGGCAGGGGTTCGTGCAAATGCCACCGAGTACTTATCACCTGCAAGAATGTTGCCCTCCACTTTTCCTTCAGCTCCCTCCTGTTTCTCCACCAGCAGACCTTCGTCCACATCTACAGTGTGGCCGAGCTTGTTTCTCAGCATGGAAAGCTTGTCTGTAAATTCTGCCACCGTGTATGGGTATGGTTTCACCTTCTCAAACAACCTCTCGTATAACAAGGCACGTATCACTGCATCCTGCCCGGATTCTACTCCAAGAAGGCCAGCTACAAGCTAATGCATTGCAATACAAACAGAGAGTACTAAATTTATTAATAGTGCTAGAAAGATAAATCAAATTCGGCACAGGTTAAAGAGAAAGCTTATAGAAACTAATGACTGGTAAATTTCCATTATGCTTTTCACATCAGATACCATTGGAGGAAGTGAAGAGAAATGAGATAGGTGTGCGATATCAGCATATCTAGTGTTTCTATGATAGCAATAGTTTCTTTCTATTTTTCTTATTAATATACCTTTTCTAAGGAAAAAAATTCTATGGTGCATAACGTTAGAGCTACTCACCCGCTTTGCAGTTTTAGATTGGAGTTGAGGATTGGTGCCAACATAGCCTGTGAGTCCAACATAAGGAATCAAATAACTGGCAAGCAAATAATTTAGAGAGTTAGCATAAGGATCGAATGGAGGATTCAATTTGGTAAGGAATGCAGCATCGATGGATTTGGAAAATAGTTCAGCACTCAGATTCAGTTGAGGTCGAGGAAAGCCCTTTACAGTTGCCTTTATAGCCCTGCATATAAATGATAAAAGAGAGTATAAAGACAATTATAAAAAAAATTCTGTGGAAAAACTGAACAAAACCTTTTACAAAATTATCTATGTTGTGAGACTTATCATCAAGCTTAGGCTTCTTTTCCCTGATAACAAGTCCTGTAGTAAGAGCTTAAACAGTCCATACTTTTGTTTATCATTTGGGGGATCCAAAACCCAAAATAACAAACAAGATGAGAGCTGTTTACTTTCAGCCATTCCTATATACGACCAGGGACAGTGGTACACAGTTTTTCAATAAAACTCTCAAACATGAACAATTGTAAAGAGATGCTTAATTGAATTGATGGGAATCAGACTATTCTTAAACATCATTCAATTTTGACCAATAAAAATACGACAAATATTTACCACTTTTTATTCTAGATGTCCTATAAAATTACTATTGACTATTTTAAATAAAATGAATTGATGACAGTTGTCTGCAGTACTTTAACTATAAGATGCAGGCTACTTGAATTCCTTGAAAAGCTTAAAAAATTAGTAGGCATTATTCACATTAAAAACATATAATTGAAATTCTATAATGCAGGCTCACCTTAGGTGGCCAACTTCCTGATAAGCAAATTCAAGAATTATATCATGGATGACAGGGTTAAGGTTAGCTTTCATGCCTCCCACAGGAGGAGGTCCTCCACTAACCAGTTCAGGTGCAACTCTATCCAGCCCATACCCAAGAGCCCCAAAGAGAAAGAATTCAGCCTCCAAGTACTCTAAGTTTAGAGGAAATTCAACTAAATCTATGTCTCCAGGCAGAACTTTCCCTGGCACGTACCCTCCATTCTGCAGACTCTCCACCACTGTAACCTTACACAGACATGCACATAAAAGCAGCGCCAAAAACCCAGTATTATATGCTAGTTGAGCCATTACTTACTATAAAGCTATGCCAATGAATTGCTAAAGTGACAGACATGGCTGTCTTTATAAAGAATTTCCTCGAGATTTGTTCGTCCCTTACCCAACAAACTCTACCTAGGAATATTGTCCAAGTCGTTGGCGGTAGAGTTGTGAAATGCAACAAACAGAAGATGCCAAGGGAGAGGGATCCATACGGCAGGGGCTTAGTAGCTCTCATAGTTTTGAAAAATGAGCCATTTATTTTTTTAAAAATAATCATTTATTTAAAAAATTATTTAGTATTATTTGAATTTTATATAGGGGAGAGGATTTGTGGTAGGGTCAAGATACTCAATACTTTAAATTGTATGGTACTAGGTAGTAGTTGGAAGAAAGGAGGTAATTTAACAACCAATATTAATAATTGAATAAAATGTATCCCTTAGATTAAAAATGAATCTTCTTAATTTATTTATATTATTTGAGAGCAAGTAAAAATCCCTATCAAAATAGAAATTATTATTACTTTAAATTATTATTTAATTTTTTAAAAATATCTTTAAGTTTAGTTGTTCTTATAGTTCTTTAAAAGTGAGTGTTATTTACTATTTAACTTTTTATAATATATATATATATATATATATATATATATATATATATATATATATATATATATATATTCATTCATATATATATTCTAAAATGGAAAGTTGAGAATAAGTAAAAGTCTCCATAGAAGCTTAATTATTTTAATAGTTTTTGAAAAATAAAGAATCATTATTATTTTAAATTGTTATTTATATCATATATATTTTGCCTGTTCAAAGGGAGAAGTTAAGAAAAAGTAAAAGTCCTATAAAAATATATAAAATGTATGGACATGTTTCATGTCATATTAAGAATATGTCAAAGATATTCCATGATGTTGCTGAGATATTTGTGAGAACAATTATAGAATAATAATAAAATTGTTTAATCTTTTAATCTTATTTTTTTAAAATGAAAAGTTGAGAATAAATAAAAGTTTCTATGAAAAATGAGGAATCGTTATTATTTTAAATTGTTACTTATATAATATATATTTTGCCTTTTCAAATGAGAAGTTAAGAAAAAAATAGAAGTCCCAACAAAATATAAAAACACAAACATGTAATATTAAGAATATATCAAAGATATTCGCAGGAGGTTGGGTGGGAGTCCTTCCACATGAATGGCTGTGGAAGGACCGGGGTCTTCATAGCAGAAAGGGGTTTAGAAATGGTGCCCGAAGATAGTTAGACACAAGATGGATAGACACATGGGCAAGGGATCAATTCACAAGGTGTTCTTCTAGATCAGGAGGCAAGCATAGGCAATGACTTGTTAGGATCACGTTTCTCAAAGAGGATGATAGTCACAATTATGATTCATTAAAATTTGGTTCCTTCATTAGTAAGTTTACGTTTGAAGGTTGGGCTCTTACGAGTGGGTAGCGGAAATGAGGACATGGACAGGCTGTTTCGGTAGCATATTAGATAGTTGCCATGATTGGAAAGCATGCCTTAAGCAAAGGTAGTCTCCTTATAACATTTGGTTTTCTATTCATACAGAGCCAAACGAAATGTCTGATAAACCTAAGGTCCTGCATTTCTAAGTTGAGTGGATAAGGTGTGGAGGAATGGACACTCCAATTCGGTTGATGAGTGCCAAAAGGCAAATGACATTTCTAGGAGGCATCACTGACCTGTGCATGAAGCGAATCCTGAAATATCAGGATGAGCTAGTTTTGGGGGCTGTAAAGATGATCCTTGGGAAAGATTTCGTGGATGCCAGCGAGCGCTACCATGTGGATTCAGACATAAGCTCTCAGTTTGTGGCAAAAATGCTGGACTTGAATGTGATGAAGACATGGGTCAACTTGGTGGTGCGTAGTCTTTTTATTCCCAATGTTTTAGGAGGGTTGGAGGAAGCTCTGGAGATAGTTACATTCAGAGCAGGCATGCCGCATCCAAGAGACGTTCATCTCATTCATTAGCCAGGTAGCGTAGTCAAATACTTTCCTTTCATTCTGCATCTAAGGGGAGAGGACCTGGTCTGGTTCTGATAGAATGCTCGAGTAGGGGTGAATTTCCTGTTAAAATACTTTCAGATTCTGGAATCCCAGGGCTCCAAGTGGGTTGAAGATTTCAATATGAAACTTCACAATTATGAGTTAGAGGCATGAAGCAAGCGGTTCAGTGTGTGGTGTCTTGCTCTCAAGTTTTGGATTTTTGTGTCTAGTTTCCTTGTTTGGTCAGTATGTGAATTTAGGTTTGTTCCTTATGTTCAGAGTTCAGTATCTACAACTCCTTTTTGCTTGGCCCTGCGTGGCTGTATGAAGTCCTAATTGGTAGGGTTAATAGAGTCAGGGGGTAGCCAATAGGCTGATTTTGTCAATCTTCAGAAACTAAACTATTATTGTTATTTTGATATCAATATATATGAAATATTATTATGCAGCAATATATATATATATATATATATATATAAAAGATATTCTCTAATGTAGAAAAAGTAGAAGTCCCAAAAATATATATAAAAGATAAGGACATGTAATATTAAGAATATATCAAAATATTCCATAACATTTCAAAAGTATTTGTGAGAACAATATAGAATAATTAATAAAGTTGTTTAATTTATAAAAAATAACTCTTAAATTTTTCTTGGAAGCCTCTAGAAGTGTCTACAATACAAGATTGCATCTACCCATATTTTTTTTATATAGGCATTCAATTTGAACATTTTTTTTACTATATATATTCAAATTTTTACATGGTATCAATTGAGGTTTATTTGGACTTTTTCTTGCTTAATATCTTTATTTCTTTGTTAGGGGAGAGTAGTTAGTAGTTGAACACCTTAACTTCATGCCTCTCAAATCATATGTGACAATTTTGAATTACACCAAAATGTTTACATCAACTTACTTAACAAGGCCCCTACTTATAGCTAAGATCTTAGGTCCAGATCATCAAATATGATGCCACATCAGCGTGCTTTTTGTCCAAGTGTCCAAAAAAACCCAAAAAAGGGTGAACCAATAGTTGTGCATTAAGTTATAATAGTTGTGTATTAAATCATGGTTTGTTGTTGTGCCGATGTGGCATCACATGATTTGTTACTTTTTAGATCTAAAGAATACATTTCATTCCATTATAAGTACTTATGTTCAACATTTGGTCATTTTTTTGTTTACATGTGGAATAATCATTAATAATATATAGTATAAATATGTTGCAAGACTATATCCTATACCCACGAGTGCTATATCAACAATTGAAATTTGTATACCCCTGTCAACACCTATTTAATTTTGGGTTTATTTTATAGAATGAATTAATTAAAGAGAAAAACTCTTACCTTTTATTTCAAATTTGAGAGCCTTTTACATGTTAAAATATTAATATTTAATAATACATATGATATTTCTAAAGTAAGCTTCACATAAAAAATAAAGATATTCCCTCATTAACATTGTCTACTATGAAGGAAGTAATATTGAAATCGCATAAACTTGATAATAATCATCATTTTTCTCCTTTTCAAAGTGTAATAGATGTTTGAAAATCTATCATTATTTTGTATATATTAAATGAAAGGAGAGGGCATGTAAATTTTTTTGGGTAGTGGTAGCAATAATTTTCATTTAACAATCATTTGGGTTAATTTGAGATTTTTATAATTTGTTGATTATAATTGAAAAAATGATTTAAATAAATTAACCAAACCAAAAAATATAGGAGAACAAACACAAATAGAATATTTTAACATATAAAATTCAAGATATAATTTTAAATTAAAAAATATATTTAAAAATTTAATGTATAAATACTATTTATTTTTTATTAAGGTAAAATGGGATTTTGAAAGGGCCCAATCCTTTGTACAAGAAAGAAGATAAATCAATAAAGCCTAATGAAACTACAAAGAGAAACCACAAGAAGCCAACATCAAAACTGTTGCACTACAACATAAATCAGCTAACAAAGGGGTAGAACAAACCCCAATAGGTGAGCAACACAATGTTAGGGTGGTTTGATGCTGAATTGCTCCAAAGAGATTTGTGTAACCTCAACCATCTTATCCTTAATGCTAAAATCCTTCCACTCAAATCTCCTTTTCTTGGATGAACTAGGAAGATCCAAAAGCCACAAGTAGTCCTAACTCTCAATCCCAATGCCCCTTTATGACTTTGCACCTCCATTGAAGGAGTCTTCATCATAGCTCTACAGTCCTTAGATTCCTTCCCGCTACTTCCCTCCTTCAACGCATCCTTAGAAGTGGTCTTGCAATCCTTATCAATAGATGATGCTTGCTCCTTTTTCCTCCAAAGAAAATAATATCTCTTGTTCCTTGGGCATACAACTTTTGCATGACCCACTTTGAGGCAATAATGGCATACAATCGAAGAGTTATCAAATTCAATCTACTCCACCCAATTATTCATCTTGGATGAGAAGGTAATCTGAGAAGGGAGCACCATATCAACCTCCACATAAACACAAAATCTTGCAAACAACAAATGTTTCTTGAATTTTGTGACCATGTCCATTGCAATGAACTACCCAAAAGCATTGGAAATGCCCATAATATGTCCTCATCCCAGTACTCCAATGGCAACCCCAATAATCTTACCTAGACTAAAATCTTGTTGATGCAAACTTTCTTTGGGTTGAAACCTAGAGACCAATATTTTTGGCATAGGCCTTTTTTCCTAAGAAACTAAGGGCCTTCCAAAAGGATCCTTAAGAAATCATTCAGGTTCAAAAATAAAAATAGGAATATACTATTTAGTAGAGCTACCACCTCTACCTACCCCCAATGTTTCTATTTTGGAAACACCCATCTTTTGACCACATCAATGTTGGGTCAATTACCACATAATCTCTGTTACGTTAGAAATTGTCCTCCTGTATGGAATGGTACAATTTCCCTTAGTTTAGCTACTCACCTTTGGTGACCTCTCAACCTCTTTGCTTTTGGCCTTCCCGAAACCCTGATTGGCTAGTTCTTAGTTCTAGAACATTCATTTTCTGATATAACTTTTGATGGAATCTGGAAAGAGGATTTGGATTATGGGTCCCTGGGACCCCCAAGATATAGATCTAGTCAAAAAATGGGAGCCTAGACTTGGGCGTCCATGCCCTAGTCCTGCCCCATTTTTTGGGATTTTGAATTTTGGCGAGGTGTCGGCTCCCACCGTGCTCCTCGGGATTCCGTTTTCAAATTCTTAGCTTTCGTGAGATATCAAGATGTTATTTTGAAGTTTGAATTTCCCTAAATCTATATATAAAAAGACATTTGAAAATCATTTTAACACAAACAATTCTTATGCAAACTTGATGCCAAAACTCTACTGAAATTACCATTGAAGATCAATGACTTGTTGAAGCTCTTGAAAGTTATTTAAATTTTCTATCATGGAGACAATGGATGGAGATTAGGAATCAAGATCTTGGGACTATTTTTCTCTTCCTAGGGTTTGTACACCCTTTGCATGTTTGGGAGAAGGGTTGAAGCCTCCAACATCGAGCTTGGAGATCCTTTGCGGACATTCCTGATTCGCCTTCTTGTTCATGCAAGTCTTCATTTGTTTTCATCTCCTAGAGGTGAAGTTGTATGTGTTTATTGAATTGAAGTAAGTTAATGATCTTCCCTTGATTAAGACATCTAGGGTTTGATATTTTTGCATACACTTGTTTAGGTTTCCACACACTTCTACAAATCTTTATCTCTGGCTATTGTTGAGGTAGGAATACTAAAAATAAACCCATCTTTCTGCTACATCTGTTTGTCGTATCCTACAAATCTTTATCTTTCTCTTTCTTTTGTAGGTGCAGACTGTGTTTTGTAGGATACAATGAAAATATGTAGCAGAAAGATGGATATTACAGATATAGTCATCATGAACTTTCAGAATTTTGGATCCCAACACTTGCAGGACTAATGAGCTAGCGCCCTGGTCCAACTAGGGGAAATTTCTGAGATCTAGGAGCTCTTGGAGGTCATTTGGCAGTTGGTACAAAAGATTTTTAGAGATGAGAATTTGCAGGACTAGTGAGCGGGTGCCCTAGTCTAGTTGGCTCTTAATTTTTGGGCACATGATCTTTGAACCTTATTCTCTACATTTCTGTAATCTATTTTACCTACTTTATCTTTAAATTCCATCATTTTCTATTACAAGGTGTAATTAGGGTTTATTTGATTAGTGAATTAAGTCAATTGATAAAACCTTAGTTAGACACCTGAATCAAACCTAATTAGCATTAGGGAATAGACAAGTGATCAGTAGCTTGGTCTTGAGTTTGGTCCTTGTCCTCCCAATGTTTAGCTAGGTGAAGGAATATGACTTAGTCTTGTTTAAGAGAGACCTACTTTTTCACCCTAAACATTTTTGTGAACCTACGCTCTAAAGAATTTGCATCCTTTAAACATTAGATCTGAACTAGTTTGCTATCCTAAAGCACGTTTAGATTGCAAACCCTCTTTTGTGAAAGTGCATGTATTGAATTTGAACTATATTCTTTATCTTTTCACTAAAAGAGTTAGAAATTATCATTTGGTGTTTTGCATAGTGTTTCATTTTCATAAAAGTTTATAAACTATCATTTTACATTTAAATCTTGGGATAATTAGAGCATGTTAAAATGTCAGATTATTGTTTTCAATATTTTCATGTATATGATGAGCCATTTAGTTGTGATGATTTCAATATGTTAGATGAAGCCCTTGAGGACTTTATCTCAATTGAACATTCCACCATGACTCCTAAACTGTTGTTATTTCAAAGGGTTGTAAATTCTATTTATGTTCCTAAAGCTAAGAAGATTCTAGGAAACCAAAAATAGTGGTCACCTTATGTTCAGATGTGGTTAAACAACCTTCTAAACCGGTGCTTACTATTAGAGGTCTTCCACCTTCTTCTCAAACTTCAAATCACATTTACAAGTATGCTAAACAAATAGCGCATTAAAATTTACAACAACCTAGTCATAATATGGTTGCTCATGCATATAACACTCAGAATAATAAACAAAGCAAACAACAACAGAGCATTCCAATATCTTTGCTAGCTTCTCAACCTATGCTTCCTCAAGCACCTCATTTAACACAAAAGGTTGGTCATTACTATGATCTTGTACAACAGCTTTGTGCTACTCGTGCAAAAATATCTCTTTGGGAGCTTATACAAACTTCACCTACTTACCATGGAATGCTCCAAGAAGCTTTACAAAAGGTGATTGTTCCACCTACTATTAAGCCAAATGATGTAGCAACCGTATTAGATTGTATTCATGCGACAAAAATGGACATTTTATTTCAACAACATGAGTTGCCATCTCTTTAAGTTTAGAATCAGTATGATCCTTTGATAATCTTCATTATGATAAACAAAACACTGGTTAAGAGAGTTATGATTGATAACGGATCAGCTCTTAATGTTTGTGGCACTAATTTACTGCACAAGATTAAAGTTGATACATCCTTGATTAAGCTGGAAATGATAATTATCCATGGCTTTGACAATGTTGGACGACAATCCATGGGCACTATAACTTTACCTATACAAGTATGACCTGTGATTGTGCCTACCCTGATTCATGTCATGCCTTGCTCTCTATCTTACAACATGATTCTTGGTAGACCTTGAATCCATGCATTGGGGGCAGTTCGTTCTACTTTACATCGCTGAATTAAATTCATATTCAAGGATAAGCTGTACACTATTCATGCTGATCCTGAACCTGACATATGTTTGCAAATTGAATCACAAAGACAAATCATTTGTCCTAAAATTCTCAACAATTTGAAAGTTGATTCATCAACTCCTCCTGCCCTAAACAATGTTGTGCAAGAGTCTAAACAATCAAAGGCACTTCTTGGTGATGACTAGGGTTCATTAGATTTTACATCTTCCTCCATGGGAGAATATAAAAACCCCATCCCCAAAACATCAAATATTGCATCGATATCATCTCATGCCTTGACTAGTAACCATAAAGCTTCTTTGAGGACAAATTCAGATAATACTGTTACTTATACTACAGACTATGAAACTTTTGAAGCCCCACCTTCTTCTAAAGATATGGCTTCCCTTTATGGTTGAGGATTCCAGATCCTTTATAAGAACTATGATTATGTAGGTAATGATTGTGGAATTAATCAACAAGGAATCAAGGTCCCTATAGAATCTACTTCGCGACACTATTCAAGTGGCATTGGATATAATCCTAAATCAAGGAATCTAAAGCCCATAGATGTCCTACTGTTAA
Source organism: Cunninghamia lanceolata (assembly GCA_027924645.1). NCBI lineage: Eukaryota > Viridiplantae > Streptophyta > Pinopsida > Cupressales > Cupressaceae > Cunninghamia > Cunninghamia lanceolata. The sequence continues at coordinate 2,305,774 of BSBN01000391.1, read as the reverse complement.
TGTGAATACAATATCAACACTTAACTTGATATTTCCTGAGATGATTGACACTAATTGTACTCTAGGAGTACTTCCTTTGGATGTCTTTTCAACCAATGAAGTGATAATCTTGGGTGCTTATGACAATATTCCTCGTTATCATCATAAATGCGGCCTACTATACTGGTTGAACAATAATGCATATTTTGGAAAAACTACTAGTACAATAAATGCTACTATAAAGTCTAATGAAAAATTTGAGGACTCACCACAATCACCCAATCTCCTAGACCACAGTACTTTACTCAATGGAAAGACTGTTGGTATCCTCATGGATAAAGATAACACTGAAAAAGTTATTCCTATTGGTGATTGTTTACATGCAGAAGAAAAGGGAGAAATAACTAAATTACTACATGAATTTTCTAAACTGTTTTCTTGGAACTATTCAGACATGTCTAGTATTGATCCTTAAATTGTAATGCATAATATTGTCTTACAACTGGGTGCTAAGCCATTTAAACAAAAGATTCGTAAGATGAATCCTAAGGTCGCATTACTCGTCAAAGTGGAGATAGAAAAGCTTCTACAAGTTGGCTTTATCTACCCTATTGACTATTCACCTTGGATCTCAAACATTGTCATTGTTGCTAAACCTGATGGTCGTATAAGAATGTGTACGGATTTTTGAGATTTAAACCTTGCATCTTTGAAAGATGATTTTCCACTTCCTAACATTGATATGATTGTCAATTCTATAGCTGGTCATGAATTACTTTCTTTCATGGATGGTTTTTCAGGATATAATCAAATCTTAATTAACCCTCAAGATTAGTATAAAACAACTTTTATAACACCTTGGGGTACATTTTGCTGGGTAGTCATGCCGTTTGGAATTAAGAATGCAGGACCTACTTACCAATGTACAATGACCCTTATATTTCATGATTATCTACACAATATCTTAGAAGATTATGTTGATGACATCTTGGCCAAGTCCATTCGTCGCCAAGATCATGTCACAAATCTTTGACAAATTTTTGAATATATAAGGAAATATAACATGCGATTAAACCCTCGTAAGTATGTTTTTGGTGTAGACAGTGGAAAATTATTAGGGTTTATTGATTCAAATCATGGAATTGAAGTGGATACAAAAAAGATAGATGCAATTGTTAATATGACAATTTCTAAGAACATATCCCAACTCCGTAGTTTGCAAGGGAAGATACAGGCCATCCGCCGATTTGTTTCACAACTCGTGGATAGGACTCACCCTTTTACGTAATTACTAAAGAAGGATTCAAAGTTATAATGGAATTCTGAATGTCAAAAAGATTTTGAAGAATTAAAGGCTTATCTAGTTCATCCACCTGTTCTGCAACCTGCTGTCCCTGATAAACCCTTTCTATTGTATATCTTAGTATCTAATAATGCTCTGGTAGCTTTGTTAGTACAACATAATTCTAAAGGCAAATAATGTGCTATATACTATATCAGTCAAACTTTTCTCGATTATGAAGTGTGGTACACTGTTATTGAGAAGCATTGCTTAGCTCTAGTGTTTCAACACAAAAGATTAAGTAGACATTATCTTTTAAATGCTGAATTACATGTGATGATAAAATTTGACCCTTTAAAACATCTTTTTGCAAAAACAGATTTGTCAGGTCGCCTCGTTAAATGGGTTATGTTGTTAACTGAGTTTGATCTTAAATTTATGTCTCAAAAAGCAATAAAAGGGTAGGCGTTAGCTGATTAGTTAGTTGAAGCTCCTTCACCTTTTACTACACAACAATCAGACATATTTCCCAATGACCAAATTTTAACAATTATGGAGGATGATAAATGAGAATTGTAATTCGATGGATCAAGATGTTGAACTGGCTCTAGTGCTGGTGTTATATTAATACCACTCGCATGTAAGCCGGTTCCTATGTCTTATCACCTGGATTTCCCATGCACAAACAACATTAGCGAATATGAAGCCCTTATTGTAGGACTTTGTGCTGCCTTGGCTCTAAATATCAAAAAAATTACAATATATGGTGATTCACAGTTAATTGTACGACAAATAACTGGATCATATCAAACTAACCATGACAAATTATCTCAATATCGTACGATGGATTTATCTCTCTTAAAACAATTTGCATCATTTTCAATAGATATTATTCCTAGGAAAGACAATCAACTTGCGGATGCAATGGCAAGCGCAGCTTCCGTTATATCCCCTGATGATTCTCCTGAGGAATTTACCTTTGTTATTCATAATCTTAAAACACCAACAATTGAAGATCCTATAATTGCAAATTCAGAACTCTGTGGTAATACATATATTGATGAATGGTTCTCCTATATATTCAATTATTTGCATGATGGAACCATTCCTAATTCAACATCTAAGAATGCCTGAATCCATCTACATAAACTAGTAGAGCAATATATCATTTTGTTGAATGTGTTGTATAGACGAAGCTATAATGGCATCTTACTCTGATGTTTAAGTAATGCAGAGATTCTGATAGCTTTAGAAGAAGCTCACTCTAATGCCTAGAGGGCATTTTGGGAGAAAATCAATGGTGCAAACATTGTTACGATTGGGTTATTATTGGTAGCATATGGAACAAGATTCCTTTGCTTATGTAAAATGATGCCTGCAATGTCAATAACATAAACACCTAATTTGAGCTCCGGCTCAAGAACTTCATGCCCAAGTTTCACCTTGGCCATTTTCTATCTAGGGCTTGGATCTAATTGGTAAAATTTTCCCACCCTCCTCGCAAGGGCATACACTTATCATTACTGCCATGGATTACTTCACAAAATGGGTCAAAGCTGTCCCCTTATGATCGATGACTGGTGATGTAATTTGTCAGTTTATACAAGATAATATTATTTCTTGATTTGAAATACCTTCCTCCCTCATTTCAGACAATGGTACACCATTCAAGAACAAGGATGTGAATAAATTTCTTAAAAAAGATCCTATTCAGCACCACTTCTCTATGCCTTACTATCCTCAATCAAACGGCCAAGTAGAAGCTTCAAACAAGATCATTGGGTAGATTCTACAAAAAACTGTTAACAAACATCAAAAGGATTGGTACATTTAGTTATCTTACACATTATGGGCCTATAGAACAAGTATTCGTATGGCTACTGGAAATACATTGTATAACCTTGTCTATGGCGTAGATGCAATAATGCCTTTGGAGTTAGAAATCCATTCATTAAGGATCTCCCTAAGGGACATTATTGATCATGATACTAAATGAGAGAAATGATTATAGGAACTTGAGATGCTTGATGAAAGATGTATAAATGCTTTTGAGCACCTCAAGGCTCATAAAAAAAACATACAACGATCATACAATGAACATGTTATACAACGTTCATTTGACATTAGGGATTTGGTACTTTATGAAAATAACCGCAACATAAATACACCTCCTGGAGAAAAAGGTAAGTTCAGCCCTAATTGGCTTGGACTACACATAGTAATTGAAGCCTTTGGTTCAGGAGCGTATAGACTAGCTGATGAACAAGGTACACCACTTAAAGAACCTATCAACACTACACACCTCAAGAAATTTCATGCTTAAATCTTGAATGTTAAATGCTATAAAGTAAATCTACTAGATAGATTAGCTTCAATTTTGACAAAATGTTAGCATGTTGTCTTAATTCATTTAACATGACATTCTTTGCTCGGTTAATCATTGTTGTATCTTCATTATATATTCTTTGTTAGGATCACTCTTGTATTAATTGAGCATAGCATAGAAATTTGGGTTGTATGTGAAATTGTTAATCTGCAAAGAATTGTTAGTATGTCACATTAGCATTAATTATATTTCTATATTAACCTTGAAACAATCATCATTAGTTGCATTTTACAAAATCACATGTGATAGATTATTGCACATAGAGAGAAAAATAAAAATATAATATATATATTATTAGTTTCAAGTATACATCTACGCTGACTATCCCTCATAGCAAAATGGGATGTCATAGTACATAATATATACACATCAAATAGCTAAACCTCGGTCACATGTACCCTCAGGCCCTCATGGTGTGCACATGACAGAGGCCTGACCATTTGTGGCTACGGATTGCGAATGACTCCTAGAGACACTTCACGATTGTAACCCACTGATCTCTCCTCTTAGTCATATCACCTCCTTGTGTGCCTCCTAGTACATCTGATGGTACTGGTCTCTCTCGGCCTGAGCCCTGTCTCTGTCAGTTCTCACCTGACGGACCTCAAGCAGTAAGAACTCACCAATGACTGGATCTCTCTTTGATGTAGGCACTGCTACCATCTAATACCACTGTGCCTAAAGCTCTGCCTCAACGCACTTAGCTCTCTGAAGTAACTCCTCTCTTTCCCTTGTAGACTACTCTAGAACAGCTTCTATAGCTGTCCTGTACCTGACAAAAGGCTTAAATATCTCCGCATGTCACCCAGCAGATGGCTGAGGTGAATACCCCACCCGCACCCACTACTCTGATACATCTGAAGGTACTATATATGTCTGCTATGACGTGACTCACAAAGTCTTGCCAAGCGTCAGTACTAACTGCAAAATAGAAAATAAGATAGATATTAGACTCTCACATAAAACATCATAAACAATTAAATATAACAAACATCAAACTAATAAAATAAGCCTAACCTGGATCTCCATCTCACCAAGATGGATATCAGATCACTAAAGATGTCACGAGATTTGCAGTTTGATCTGTAGCTAGGGATACAGACCTACTACACTCCCCCCTCTTGTTTTGACTCAGTCTCTCAACACCTATAGGAGTTGGACCACGAGCTCTGGATGTGGTCTCAACTCGGTCTCCTCGTCAGTGTCTACCTCCTGCTGGTCTTGTCGTGGTCTCGCCCTAAAGGCATACTGCCATGGAACCTCCTCTGACTCATCATCATCATTCTCTACATCCTCCTTGAGATCGTAGTATCCTGCAAAGTCACTCACGTCATCCTCTACCCCTGTGTCACTAGCGTGACTAGCCCAAGGTCGAGCATCGCCTGCAGGGTGACCAGGAGGAAAGATAGGAGCAAACCATGCTATATGCCACCAGGTCTGATATGCTTGGGTATAACCAACATTGTCTGCATCTAAAATCAACACTGCATCCTCTAGACCCTCATCATCACTAAGAGGTACATCTGCTACTATCAGCTGTCGGGTGTTGTTCACCGTGACTGCACTGCGCATAGTGCGTACATAGCTCAGATGCACTGCAGGAACATCCTGTACCTATTCAAACTGTCATGCCACCCTATCAAAGTAGAACCAAACCATGATGTAATCAAGGTGACTAATGATCAGTCGATCCTTCTGCATCCTCACTAACTATCTCCACTGGCCAAGCCATAAAATATAGCTGCGATACGGTCTCGAGATAATATCGTTGGGCTGCAATCTATCAAAGACAACTCTCTAGTATAATAGATCACTATGTCTCCAACATCTGACTAGTGGATAAGCATGAATGTGTGGATGAGTGAATGCTACCATATAGGAAATCCTATTGGTCATGTGCACCTGATATGCTCAAAAGCCCAAACCTGTAGTAAAGTGCATATTATCAGACTGTGCACCTTGTAATGGACATGTATCGTCCCAAGTCATGGTAAAGGTGTGCAAGCATACTATGCCCCCATGTGTACATGATTTGATGCTCCTCCATCTCTCTAATAGTGTAAACGAGGCCCCCACGAAGGTGAATGCCTCGTGCATCCAGTGCGACGACTAGTGTGACTATGACTAACATGATCCTCCAAACCAAGGGAATGTTAGCACATCCCTGGTCTAGAAGTCAAAGTTGAATATGTCCTCGTTCTTCTCGTGAAACTATGCAACCCAAACAATACAACTTACTGTTGCAAGTATACTCCGCTGAGCGATTTCCCATGACCCTCGCTGTCTCTCCTCAGATAGGTAGTTGCAGGATCCTGTACACATCCTCCAGTGTGATAGTCATCTTGCCTATGAGTAAGTGAAATGTGGATGTATCTGCATTCCACCTCTCCATCAAAGCCATCAACATGTTGCAATGAAATCTAATTATGGGCATATCAAACACCCACCATAAGCCCACTACCTGTAAGTGATCTCTCTCTGTGTTAGACATGGTGCTAGTGCACTCTCGAAGTAGTGATATTAGGCGACTGCCGATGTGCTCTCGTGTCTCTGGAACATCCTGCAGGTCGAAAAGCAAGTAGTGGTATCAATTTTTCATCATCTAAGAAGCAAAATACTATCTGAAATAGTAATGAGTGCATGTGACTAGGGCCCATGTCCTCTATAGACCCGAGTGCCCTAGGAGGACCTGGGCACCCTAGAAGGACACTAGTGCCCCTGAGGGACTAGGACGCCCTAGAGAGACTCTGGTGCCCTAAGTGGACCTGAGTGCCCCTACTAGAGACCCCTATCCATGATACCCCTCCTGTCACATTAAACGATAACAACAACTAAAAGGAAAACAAAAAGATGACAAAAGCATAAGATTAGGACCCTACCTCAGCCTCGAAACGTCTCTTTGCTACTCCTGCTCAGAGCATCTCCAGTCATGGGGGCTGATACAGGTGTTGGCTCGGCATGGCTATCCTCCTCTTCTCCTTCTCTTTCTCCTCTACCTTTTCTACAAAGACAAGCAATAAGAATGAGTAAGTGATAAGTGAAAACTCCCTTTACATAAAGTAAGTCGATGAGAATTCCTATCCCTAACTCAGTGCAATATTGATCTTTTTCACTCTTGAGCCTCTATCTTGAGTTGTTGAACTTGGATTTCCATGTCGTTTGCTGCGTTGGAATCTTGATTTCACTCTCTTTCTTACCCAATGTGTTGTGCTTGTGTGTTGTTTTCAAATGACCCTTCATAACATATTTCTCATCAAGTTTCCCTTGAAATCGACATGCGTGGATATCTCCTTGTTTCTCCTTTTCAGACGAAGCAAGCAGAAATAAGGGGGACATATATCTCCCTTGATTTCCTCCCTCATAATATCTCATCATTTAACCCCCTTAGTGATTATGTACTGACTCATTGGTGGTGGTTGCAAGTTGATTTGATTTTCATTTTCTGAGAAGTGTTCCTTTGCAGGTTACGGTTCCTAACTTTGTGGTCTTGCAAAATCATGGACTTGGGGGCTTCTCCCTTCTTGGTGACAACACCTTGTCTTCCTCTACAGTATCCTTTTCATGATTGATGCTTTTACTTTTATTTAGTTGCATATGCACGTAGTGTCATATGGCCACTAATGTGGGGGCTAAATGCTACGTCAAAAATTGTCCTCATGTATGGAATGGTACAATTTCCCTTAGTTTAGCTCCTCACCTTTGGTGACCTCTCAGTCTATTTGCTTTTGGCCTTCCTGAAACCTTGATTGGCTAGTTATTAGTTGTAGAACATTCATTTTATGATATAACTTTTGATAGAAATCAAAAAGAGGATTTAGATTATGGGTCCCTGGGACCCCCAAGATGCAGATCTCACCGAAAAATGGGGGCCTGGATCGGGCGCTCGTACCCTAGTCCTGCCCCATTTTTTAAGATTTTGAATTTTGGCAGGGTGTTGGCTCCCGCCATGCTCCTTAGGATTTCGTTTTCAAATTCTTGGTTTTCGCATGATATCGAGATGTTATTTCAAAATTTGAATTTCCCTAAAGCTAGATATAAAAAGAAATTTGAAAATAATTTTAACACACACAATTCTTATGCAAGCTTGATGCCAAAACTTTGCTGAAATTGCCATTGAAGATTAGTGACTTGTTGAAGCTCTTGAAAGTTATTTGAATTTTCTATCATAGAGACAATGGATGGAGATTAGGAATCAAGATCTTGGGACTATCTTGCTCCTCCTAGGGTTTGTACACCCTTTGCATGATCGGGAGAAGGGTTGAAACCTCCAACATCAAGCTTGGAGATCCTCTGCACGAACATTGCTTATTTGCCTTCTTGTTCATGCAAGTCTTCATTTGTTTTCATCTCCTTGAGGTGAAGTTGTATGTGTTTATTGAATTGAAGCAAGTTAATGATCTTCCCTTGATTAAGACATCTAGGGTTTGATACTTCTGCATACACTTGTTTAGGTTTGCACACACTTCTACAAATTTTTATCTCTGGCTATTGTTGAGGTAGGAATATTGAAAATGGGGCTTGACTGAGGCAAGCTCCTATATATCCGCAACATCATTCTCCTTCTTTTGTAGGTGCAGATCGTGTTTTGCAGGATACAGTGAAAAAAATGGTAGAAAGATGGATATTACAGATACAGTCATCATGGACTTTCATAATTTTGGATCCCGACACTTGCGGGACTAATGAGCCGGTGCCCTAGTCCAACTGGGTGAAATTTTTGAGATCTAGGAGCTCTTGGAGGTCATTTGGCAGTTGGTATAGAAGATTTTTAGAGACAAGAATTTGTAGGACTAATGAGCGGGCACCCTAGTCAAGTTGGCCCTCAATTTTTAGGTGCATGATCTCTGAACCTTATTCTCTGTATTTCTGTAATATCTTTTGCCTACTTTATCTATGAATTCTGTCATTTTCTGTTACAAGGAGTAATTAGGGTTTATTTGATTAGTGAATTGTTGTAGGAGCACCTAACACAAGGTGGCCTCTGTGAGGTATTTAAGTCATCTTTGGCTTTGAAATCATGTTTTGAGTTGTAATAAGGTCTATTTGACCAATGCATGTAATTTCTGTTAGTATCTAGGTTCATTTTGTAAGTCCCTAGGGACTTAGGTCACGGTTATCAAATTGCAAATGATTAAATAGTTGTTCTCCCAGCCATTTGGAGATAGTTAGTTTCTCCCAGCCGCTTGGAGTCAGTTTGGTACTACTCTGGGTGAGTTTATAAACCCAGGGAATTGAACAAAGTCATATAGATGATCATTATTGTAATCAGATCGATTGAATGTAATCACGCATTGAGTTAAGGAGAAATCAACTATTTTGTGTCGTTAATTTGTTTTCCTATTCTCTGTAAATACAAATTGCATAGCTATAGATTTTCTTTCTTGTCTGTAATTTTGTTGTTGCAGAATGTCGATGTGAAGCATTCCACTGGTGAGATTTTAGTCAAAATCAGTGGAATGGCTTCAATGTACCATATCCGTCTTTTTCCTATTTTGTTTTCCTGTTCGATAATGCAGATGTTCTAGATTGTGGGTTGTGCACAGTAGATCACCTAGCATCTCCATGTGCTAGGGTTTGGATTGGAGGAGTTGGAGTTGTTTTGGTGGGATAGAGGCCATTGATGAAGCATTCCTTGCTCAGGGCGACGAGGGTGGTCTAGCCAAAGAGAGGATTGAGTCATTGACAGAGGATCCATCAGGAGGAATCGGTGAATCGGCAGCTCCGTGGTAAGTCCGACCGATAACTCAAGTCCTACCGATAAGTGTGGTTCGAATGTATATTGCGAATGTATATCACAAATGCATGTGGGGAATGTACATTGAGAATGTATCTTTCATCAAATACAAATGTTGACCAGGTGTAACGGTGAATTAGGGTATTACCATTGGCTATAGCAAGTCACGCCAAGCATATACTAGGTTAGTGTTTGAGGATCCCCATCATATTGGTATCAAAGCAGATGAGGTGTTGTGTATTTGATTTTTGAAGGTAGATGAATTTGATTCCTGTAGTGTGTGGGTAGATGATGATGACGTCTATCAAGACCATTCACCAATAGTGATTTGGCTGGAAGAGGGTGCAGAGTGAAGCCACTATGAGAGAGAGTGGTAGTGCATCTCTAGGATCTATTGTTGGATGAGAGGAATGGGTCTGTGAAGCACCGTGTAGAATGGACATCTGATTGAGCATTGTGTTGTAGTCAAATTGAGGATTTGCAAGAGTGTTGTCATTGTCTGTGAATGTATATGTCAGACAGAGACAACAAAGGAGAGGCTAGCGATATGCCTCCAAAGGGAATGACCACCGAAGTGGTCAAGAAATTTCAAGAGATGGAAGAGATGATCAAAACTGGAGTCAAGGAAGCACTCCAAGAAGAATTGAAGGCAATGAAGATAGGCAAAAGGATAGAGGAAGATTCAGATGAAGAAGATGAGAAAGAGGAAATAGAAGAGGAACAAGAAGGGGAAAAGATACCAGCTGAACAAAAGCAATTTCTGGAAGCCATTAAGGCAATTGGCAAGGACTCTTCAGAGGCTTGGATAGATATCCCCATGTTCAGTGGAAAGATGAATGCTGATGAAGTTATGGAGTGGATTGAGGCTCTGAACAACTACTTCAAATAAAAGGAAGTTCCTGATAGTAAGAAAGTTAAGTTTGCAAAAACTAAACTCAAAGGTGTTGCCCTTACATGGTGGAATTACACCCAAGGAGAGAGGGTAAAGAATGGGAAGAGTATGATATCTTTGTGGAGTAGAATGCTAGAGAAGATCAAGTCCCAGTTCCTTCCATCTAACTACGAGGTGCAAATTTATAGATGTAGAACCTTAAGCAAAAAGATATGGATGTGGCTACTTACACCGAGGAATTTCACAAATACACTCTTCATTGTGGGTATATGGAGGATGAAAAAGCTAAAGTAGCAAGGTATTTAAATGGTCTGAGGTTCAATATTCAAGATGAGATAAGTTTATTTACCCCTAAAACTGTGGAAAAATGCTTTCAAGTAGCATTAAGAGCTGAAGAGAAGATGGAGAGGAAAGGTGAGCAGTAGAGTAGAGGAAGAGGTGACATAAATTTTAGAGGTAGTTTTGGAGGTAGAAGTCCTAATCGGAGGCCTAGTGGTGAGTCTAACCAAGAAGAGAAAGTTTGGGACTCAAGTAGTAGAGGAGGCTATTGAGGAAGAAGGCCAAATCAAATAGGTGGGACAAATAGATCAGATAGAGGATCCAAGTTCTCCAACATGAGATGTTATAATTGTAATCAGATAGGGCATCCGGCTTATAGGTGTCTAGAGAAGGCCTCAACTTCTCAGGGTAATGAGTGAAGAACCACATTGACTCAAGAGGATGCAGGAAGTGTGACATCTCCTGAAGTGAATCTAGCATCAGAAACAAGAGAAGTGCTGATGATCAAGAGGACATTTCTCAAAGAACCAGTGAAGATTGAACCATCACAGAGGAGAGCTCTTTTCAGGATCAATTGCGAAAGCAAAGATAAAATATGCAAGGTAGTCATAGATTCTGGTTCGGCAGATAATATGGTGTTTAGGAAAATGGTGGATAAATTGAACATAGAAAGGATTCCTCACCAAATTCCTTACAAAGCATCTTGGGTAACTGATAGCCAATCACTTTTGGTAAGTGAACAGGGATATGTTGATTTTCAGATTGGAGATATATAAGGAGAGAATTTTATGTGACATTTTGCCCATGGAGTGTTGCCACCTACTTTTAGGTAGGCCATGACAATTTGATAGGCAAGCATTATATGATGGATATGCTAACACATACACCATCAAGAAGGATGGAATGACTTTTGTGGGTAAGAAAGAGTTTGTGAAGATGCATGAAGAAAAGACAAGGAAAGTTGAGGATACCTCAAGGAGTGGGGTTACCAAAGATCATAGTTTGAAGGTGATTTTAGTTTTGAATGATGGAGATCAGATGGTAATGTCTGAGATGGATCAGATGAAGGTCAAAGAGCAGGTCTGCAAGCAGCCACAAGTTGATTGGAAAGAAAGATATGCTATCATAGTAGGGACCATTGTTTGTCCTCTATAGCCAACAAGAGTTGGAAGGCAAACATATTCTACCATAGCAGCAATATAAGAAGCATCAAACAAGGTTTTGAATGCAGGTGTTCAGGCAGTTCTGATAGTAAGCAATCATGGCGTACAACATCCAAGTTTGGTTGCAAGCACTCACTCATGGCAAGGTGTGAGTAGAGCCTACAATGCTAGGCATGAGTTTTTGATTCCATGGAAGCAAGTTGCAGTCTAGAGATCATGGGGAAGGCATGCAACAGCAATGGATACATGTGGTACAAGACAAGGACTCAACTCATGGGACATGAGTTCTTTTCTAGGTGGGGTGTATGGTGTAGGAGCACCTGACACAAGGTGGCCTCTATGAGGCATTTAAGTCATGTTTGGATTTGAAATCATGTTTTGATTTGTAATAAGGTCTATTTGACCAATGCATGTAATTTCTATTAGTATCTAGGTTCATTTTGTAAGTCCCTAGGGACTTAGGTCATGGTTGTCAAATTGCAAATGATTACACGGTTGTTCTCCCAGTCCCTTGGAGACAGTTAGTTTCTCCTAGCTGCTTGGAATTGGTCTCACAGCCACTTGGACTTAGTTTGGTACTACTCTGGGCGAATTTATAAACCCAGGGAATTGAACAATGTCATATAGATGATCATTATTGTAATCAGATCGATTGAATGTAATCACACATTGAGTTAAGGAGAAATCAACTAATCTATGTCATCAATTTGTTTTTCTATTATCTGTAAATATGAATTGCATAGCTGTAGATTTCCTTTCCTGTCTATATTTCTGTTGTTGTAGAATGTCGACGTGAAGCATTCCACTGGTGAGATTTCTATTGAAATTAGTGGAATGGCTTCAATGTACCATATCCATCTGTTTCCTATTTTATTTTCCTGTTTGATAATGCAGATGTTCCAGATCATGGGTTGTGCACAGTAGATCGCCTAGCATCTCCATGTGCTAGGGTTTGGATTGGAGGAGTTAGAGTTGTTTCGATGGGACAGAGGCCATCGACGAAGCATTCCTTTCTTAGGGTGACAAGGGTGGTTTGGCTGAATAGAGGATCAAGCCATTGACAAAGGATCCATTAGGAGCAATCGGTGAATCGGTGACTCTGTGGTAAGTCCAACCGATAACTCAAGTCCCACCGATGAGTGTGGTTTGAATGTATATTGTGAATGTATATCACAAATGCATGTGGGGAATGTACATTGAGAATGTATCTTTCATCAGATACAAATGTTGACCAGGCGTAACTGTGAATTAGGGTATTACCACCAGTTATAGCAAGTCACACCAAGCATATACTAGGTTAGTGTTTGAGGATCCCCATCATGAATGAAGTCAATGGATAAAACCTTAGTTAGACACCTAAATCAGACCTAATTAGCATTAGGGAACATACAAGTGATTAGTAGCTTGGTCTTGAGTTCGGTCCTTGTCCTCCCAATGCTTAGCTAGGTGAAGGAATATGACTTAGCCTTGTTTAAGAGAGACCTACTTTTTCACCTTATATAATCTCTTAACAAGCAAGATCCTAAGCTTTGCAGTAGATCTGTTAATGACTAGAGAGTCAAGGATGGCTATTCAATATATCAACCCCTCCACCAAAACCTAGGTAGGACTAACATTAGTACTAGGCAAGTACCTAGAAGGCCTTCAAAATGGATCTCCTCTACAAATGAGGTGTTTTAAGAATCCTCCACCAAGTTACCAATGCATAATTCCCACTCGCAGTAAGGGCACCATCCACTACAAGTCCTTCCACCACAAGGCTTAGACCATCCACCAAGGCTTTCTTAGTGGTAGCGATAACATCTTCTACCTCAAATGTGCCTCCTTACTACATGTTGACACTTAATGCATCTAAAGCTCACTCTAAAACTAGAGCAAAAGTAGTTCTTACCACAACATCTTATACCAAGGTGATGCCTCCCTATTGCACATTGGCACCCAACACATCAAAAGAACACTCCAAAACCATAACAAAAGCAATTCTTACTATAGCATCCTTGGAAGATTTCATGCCTTCAAACACACACCCAACATAGCCTCCACAAGGGCACCCCCATAAGCATCACCTTAGACCAACCTCACGGCCTTGGTAACCCTAACCTCTAGAGAAGAGATAAATTGTTGATCAGGATCTTCCTTCATACGAGAGGCCACAATAGAATAAACAAAAGGGTCTTGTGGCTTATCCTCCACACCTGATAGTGAAATTTTGATAGGAGAGGGAAGCAGAAAGCCCCTCATAAGAGCACAACCAATGTCAACAACCTTAGAACTAGATGAAACTAGCTTCCCATAAGATGACTTTTGTGCTTGTGACACATAACTTTATGACACATACCTTTACACTGCCAACCAAATCACCATAAGGATCTTGTCTAAGTTATCATCATCATATGAGATAATCCACTCATCTGGGTCTGATTCATCCTCACCGTCATCATCCTTGCCTTTGTCTAAGCCAAACCCACTCCTGTCTTATGCTAGATTTGAAATTCCTTTCTCGCTCCCACTCCTCACTATTTTTCATAAATACTATTTATTATTTAAAAACTAAATAATTAATAAAATATAAAAATAAACTTTAAAAATTATTAATCATTTAAAATAATAATTTATATTTTTTAAAAGAATTTTTTGAAATAATAGTAAATAATAAAAATAAAAATATTAAAATTTATATATGTGAATAAATGATTTTTTTAAAAATATTAGAATTAAAAAAAATAATGAATGGTGGCTTTTCTAAAATTAAAAGTTACATATGAAAGTACCAATTAATAAAATAAACAATGTAGATACAATAAAATTTATATGTCAATAAATGTAGTAAATAAAATAGTTCCAAAGTAAAATAAGATGACTTTTGAGTAAATAAAATAGCTCTAAATTGATATGTTGTCATTTTTTAGATAGATGTATTTAAGATATCTATACTAGTATACAATATAGCAACAAGTAGCACACTCTTGATGCTAATTTTGGCTCCTTTGATTAATATTTTATGTACCATAATTGTGAATGCTACTAGCATACTTATCTTGGATAATTCTAGATGCAAATGATGTGAAGAGATATCATTCTGTTAGATTTGTAATATAAGTGAAATTGGCACATCAAGAATGATATCTCTCAATGCCTTCGACATATGTTTATCTAAGATAGGTAATGCTAATTTATTCATACTTTCATACATTACTATATATTTGACCTTATTGCATCTTTTTATTAATATGAAGGGAAAAAACTATATTAAATCAACAACAAATTACAAAGCATGGGTTTGCAAGTCATAAAAACACTCTTGGCACACCAATTATAGAATATCAAAAAAATTAAATTGAATGAAAATAAACAATTAGTACAAGAGGAGGAACCCTCCAAACCCCATAGATAGGGTATAAGCACTTGTTCCCTTGAAGGTTGTACATGCTATGAGTATCAGAAGTAATGTTTTATTTTATGTTAAAAATCAAACCAATAGAAAAAAAAATTAAAAAAAGTAATAATAAAGTTAGCAATAGGGGAATAAACTAGAAGAACACCCAAAGAACTAGCACACCAACAAGAAACACACAACTAGGAATTAAAAATCTAGAAAGGTATTATAGTTAGCATCACAAAATCACTAAACTTGGCTCTACCCAAATCCCATTCAAGGCAATCTTGATTATTTCTATTATCAAACTTGATGTCATTCCAATTAGAAGTTGATTTAGCCAAAAAATTAGCAGCCTAATTTCTTTCCCTTGTAGTATGGTTCTAGTTAACAAGATTGAAACCATGAATGAGGATGTTGATGTCTTTCTTACATTCGTTTAATTGCCACTACTAGAAGTAAGAGGAAGACTTATTTTTGAAATGATAAACCCAATTTTTAGAGTCAAATTATAGAATAATATCAGCAAAATGTTTTGTCTTAGCTTCTAAAAGAGCATGACAAATGACCATAGCCTTAGCAAAGTTATTAGAAACAACACCAAGACTACTGACAAACCAAAACTTAACCCTATCATTATAGTCACAAAAAACACCTCCTATGCCAACATTTCTAGGATTGTCTTATGAAGTTCGATCAACATTAATTTTAACCAAGCTTAGAGGAGGATAATCCATTTAATAAGTTATCTACTATAACCAAACCAAAAATATAGGCCCTAATTACACACTTGATGCTAGGGCATATCAAGAACCCCTCAATCTGGATTGAGTGTTTTCATACACCTAGGCTTTGTATGGTATATTTTTGTAATTTTTGGTTTGTTATAGGGTCATAAGAGAAAGAATAAAATAACATTTTGTGTGATCCAAACCCAACTACCCCTCCTTAGTATCCAACCACATCATTCAAGATTTTAAATTCATTTTGGGTGGGAATTTATCTTTCTTCTTGATGCAGGGGCATCGTTGCTCCACAAAGTCTTATTTTGCTATTTTGATTGAAGTTTCTTTTGATTAACTTATTAACTTCCTAATTTCATGTAATCAGCCTTTGACTAATCAGTGGAGTTAGTTTCTGAAGAAGATGGCCAATTAGAAGGGATTGATCTGTTGGAGTGGGAGAAGGAGAGAATGGTTTCCACAAAAGGGAAGGCGTTGTGGTAACTGCTAGTGGAGATAAGAAGGGGATGTTTAGCATGCAACAAACCTAGATCGGGAAGGAGGAAAGAGAGTTGTGGTGACCATCGAATCAGAGGAGACAGATGAAAGTTTAGAATAAATAGTGTGAAGGGCCCATATCAGAAGGAGAATGAACCCGAGCAATGAATGGGCTTGATGATGTAGGGAGATTGGAAGATCGATGGCGTGGTAGAGAGTTATCATCTTAGAAGAGGATAAAACACAAAGAAATTGTCTGTGTGAAGATGGGATTCAATTTGTGGGTTTAAGTACCTAGAATAATAGATTTTGTAAAGACTGTAAGTCTCATATTCATTGAATGTGTAATTTCTATGCATGAACAAACTGGATGATTATCAAATAAAAGAATCTTACTATAGAAATGTCTTGAAAATGAATGTAGAATGGATCTCATTAATATTATATTGTTATGTGAGTTTGTTTCTGCCACTTATGTGAATGAATAAGCTTTGTCTATGTTCCTGTCACTTGGGCAATGGTCGATCTAACTGATTAAATAATATTTTGAAACTTAACATTGCTATTTGTGTTGTCCTCTATTTCCTCTGTGTTCTTGTGTGGGTCTGAATTAGTTGGATTGCTATCATATATGGCATTAGAGCATGGATGTGTGGATGTGTGTCATCAGATGGTATCAGAGCCTAAAAGATCCAGGAGAGCCTATATGGTCTAGGAGAGTTTAAAAGATGTGGAAGGAGAAGTGGCTTATATGATTTTGCTAAGCATGTAGGTGGAAGTTTGAGAGGTTAAGAAGAAGAACCTGGGCACCAAAAGACTGGGTAGAGGAAAAAGGAGAGAAGCCTAGGTGAGGTATCAAGAAAGCCTTAGGAAGAAAGACAAAATGAAACTGAATGTGGAGAAGCAAAATATAGAGTGGGATAAAGAAATAGTAGAGTTGAGGAGAGATTTCAAGAAATGTAAGCTCTTGGTGAAGCAGTGGCTTGAGGAAAGAAGCCAAGGATATGGTTGGTGTTGGCCAATGAAAAAGAAGTTGAAGTGGCCTATGAAGATGATTGTTAAGAAAAGAAGAGGGTGGAAAATGCCTGCCCTGAAAAGAGGAGATGAAAGAGGTTTGCATAGCAGAGAGTCACCAAGTAAACAATGTACATTAGAAGAGGTGAAGAATGTTCTCATTGATAGAACATAAAAAAATGCAAGAAAGAATGGAGAGGAGAATGTCCACGAAGGGAAAAGCAGCACTTGAAGGGAAAAGTAAAGAAAATAGGAGAATGTCCACAAAGGAGGAATTCATGGAGACAATTTGTTCTCTTGTTTTATTTGCTAATGTTGCATTTGAATATGTATATGCAGGTATGAGAAACTTCATAGGAGGGGTCATGGATAAGACCTTGCAATTAATGAAAGAAAGGGAAAGTAAAGCACCCATAGATGGAGATGAAGGTGAAAGAATGTGGAAACAAGTTGTAGTAGTTTATGAAGAAGGTATACAAGGACAATTTAAGGAAGTCCATCCAGAAAAGGTACATTGCACAATACTTAAACATGAAGATAAGAATGGTGTTGAGATTTTGTTGAATGATAGTACATATCTAGAAGATGCTTTAGTATTTCATGATCTGCATTAGGAAGTATTGTAGAAGAAGGAAAGGAAACCCATGAAGGGGAAGAGTTGGCAAGCAAAGAAGTCAAGGATGAGGGAAAATACAAACAACAGAGTATTGCATGGGTATATGGACATATAAATGTTACTTTTAATCATGCATCCAGAAATACGAATGTAGAAATGCAAGTCAATAGGGAGAAGAGAAATCTGAAGATTTCAAATATTGTCAAGGATCATGGATACAAGGTGCCAAGTTGGCAAAGGAAGCCAATTGTTGAGGGACAACATACAAAGTGTAAGTTAGAGGGTGCATGTGAGAAGGTTTATGATGACAAACCGGTACAAAAGATGGAAGTCACGAAAGGGTTTAAGAAGAATTAAGACCATAGAATAAATTGTTAAGAATGGATGCATAAAGGAGGTATTCTAGAGCAGCAAACGGTTTATGGGTTAAGGAGAACAAGTGCAGCAATGAACAGATATCAACCCAAAGCTATGAAGAGAAAGTGTGGTTGGTCAAGAGCTTGAAAGAAGAAGAAGAAAATAGTGTTGCAAGGAATAGCAATGAGGAAACACTTCAAGAGAGGATAAGATATGAAAGAAAGGTCAAGTCCAATGAACAAGAGATCATGGTTTAACCATCCAAGGATGAAAAGATGATATTACAACATGATAGTCCAAGACAACAAACTGGAGATTATGAAGAAGAGCCCAAGAAGATTGATAGATGTCCAAGAGAAACTTGGAAGAAGCTTGAGGACAACACAAGAAAGATTAAAGGTAAGCAAGTTGATGATTTAAATAATGATGCTTTTGAATCTTTGAATGAAGTTGTTGAAGGGGATATTTTAAAAGAAGAAGAAAAAAAGGATGTGGAATCAAATAGTGACAATGATATATATGAACGTGAGATGGAGTTTTGGAGGCTTGTAGATGAAAAGACATAAGAAGGAGAAGATACAAAAAGAAAAAGAAAAACAAATGAAAGTAGATAGAAAAACTCAAAATGAACAAATATAAACATGAAGTGGATCCAAAGAAGGAGTTGGCCAAGAGTAATTGAAAAAAAGAGTGGGAAGCGAAAGCAAGGTATGATGAAGAATTGAAGAATGAAGAGCAAAAAGAACATGCAATTGAAAATGAAGAAGAAGGAGTTAGTACAGTAGTGGAAGGCAAAGAAATGCATGGTGAAGAAGTTGCAGAGATGGAATTTGAAGAAGAAGCAAGTGCAGAAGATTTGTGGTTACAATTTTCAGTTATAGAATGAGGGTGGATGGAGATGGTTGCTAGTGAAGGTATGAAGACAAATGAGAGTGAAGGATTCAAGGATGAAGTTGGTAGCTGATGAAAAAGAAGCTATTGCAGTAAAAAAGGAAGAGGTAAATTTATTGGTCTTAAGTAAGGATATTGTTTCATTTGCTATGTTGAATGTTGAGAAGTCTGGGAACAAGTATGAATGAGTATATATAGATTTTAGTTAGATGTTGTGGGTTGTAATGTGAATGGTAAAACCAAGGATTCTTAAGGTGAGAAGTTGAACATTATCGCACAGGATCAAAAGATAAATTTGTTGGTAAATTGTGAAGATGATATTTTATTTCCATTTGAGATGATAAAAGTTCCAAGATGTGTAGAAGAATGTAGGATAGCAAGTGCATATTTATATAAGAATGTCGATGATTTTGATGCAGCTGAAAGACAAATAGATAGGGTGAATGAGTTTTGAGATATCAAAATCTTTAATTTCCATAAAATCATTTCTATCAATGATTGGGCAAGAAGACCATGGAGGAGGATGGTAAATGATGGTTTTAAATCCATGAGTGTGAAGATAGAAGGTGTGCAGCAATGCTGGAGAAGGATGATACTTGTTCCAGAATGCTGTTGGAAGAAGCGGAAGAAAATGAACAGTGAGGAATAATTCTAATGCTGACCTTATGTACAAAAGCACATGCTTTCTTTTGTCTCTTGGGGAGCTTGATGTAGGGATATTGTTTCTCCACAAATTCTTGTTTTGTTGTTTAAGTTTGTTTGATTAAAGTTTCTTTTGATTAACTTATTAACTTCCTAATTTCATGTAATCGGCCTTTGACTAATTGGTGGAGTTAGTTTCTGAAGAAGATGGACAATTAGAAGGGATTGATTTGTTGGAGTGGGAGAAGGAGAGAATGGTCGCCACAAAGGGAAGACAGTGTGGTAACTGCTAGCGGAGATAAGAAGGGGACATTTAGTAGGCAACAAACCTAGATCAAGAAGGAGGAAAGAGAGATGTGGTCACCATCAAATCGAAGGAGACAAATGAAAGTTTAGAAGAAATAGTGTGAATGGTCTATATCGAAAGGAGAACGAACTTGAGAAATGAAGGGGGTTTGATGATGCAGGGAGATTGGAAGATCGGTGGCATGGCAGAGAGTTGTCATCATAGAAGAGGATAAAATACAAAGAAATTGATTGTGTGTGAAGATGGGATTCGGGCTGTGGGTTTAAGAGCCTAGAATAATAGATTTTGTAAAGACTATAAGTCTTAGATTCATTGAATGTGTAATTTATGTGCATGAATGAACTAGCTGATTATCAAATAAAAGAATCTTACTATACAAATGTCTTGAAAATGAATGCAGAATGGATCTCATTAATATTATAATGTTGTGTGAGTTTATTTCTGCTGCTTATGTGAATGAATAAGCTTTGTCTATGTTCCTATCACTTGGGCAATGGTCTATCTAACCCATTAAATAACATTTTGAAACTTAACACTGCTATTTGTGTTGTCCTATGTTTCCTCTGTGTTCCTGTGTGGGTCTGAATTAGTTGGATTGCCATCATATATGGCATCAGAGCATTGATGTGTGGATGTGTGTCATCATTTCTTCGTTGATTTCCAACTCAATGCACATGGTGGGAGAGGAGAAAGGGGGTGCACAAGAAAGAGAAGGGAGATTTCAAAAAGAGGAGGTACCAAAAAAGGGAAGATAACAAAAAAAACTTGAAAAAGAAGAAAAATTAGGTGAAAACAAAATGAGTGTTTGGAGGGGAAAAGAGAAGACAGACTGCGTGAAAAAGGAAGTAGGGTAAGGAGAATATTTCATAAAAGAAAAGAGGAGAAAATGGCATGTGAGAGAAAGGGTATTCCAGAAATCCCAAAGGGAATCGAAATAGAGACAATCAAGAAGAGGGCATGTAGAAACCAAGGAAGGCAGAGAGAGAAACATCAAGGATGTAGCATGAGGTAGGAGGTAGATTTTGTAAACTTGGTTTTTGTCTTCATACAAGGACAGACAAAGAGACGCCTAGAGGAAAAAGATAAAGTGATTTTCTTATTGGAGTATTTGTGTCTTGGAAAATAGATGACCCATATGGAAGCAAGAGAGGACTATTTGGCAGGGGTTTTGGCATGTTTGAGGCCTTACAAGTTTTCCATGAGACAAGAAGGCATCCTACACAGAAGGAAAGCCCACATGTGAAATAGGGGAGGCTACAAGTTCCAATGGAATGTGTACTTTTGGCCCCACGAGCTTGGGAAACCATCTCATAATTAGTCTAGTGATTGATAGTTCCATCCATTTATCAACCACAAAACTCATGCTGGTGGGTTGTGTTACTTGAAACAACCATAGGGTTTGCACTTATCATGCTGAAGGCACTTGCAACAATTGTAAGGTTGGTTAATTTCATGTGAATTTACTTGCAACAACCATGAATGAGCCATTGTTGTAGCGTGAGCGCATTTGTAGCAATCAAAATATGGGTTTGTATCTTAAGAGTTAGTACTAGTGCATGCGTCAAGTAGTGGTCTACATAAGGTTGCTTTTTATTTTTATTTTACTGCATGTCTGAACTAGAGTTTGGAGAGTTTCTGCTACTACATGTGTGTCTTGCATTTCCATAGAAAACTATCATAGGGTGTTTGGCTGTATGTTTGTAAGGACCCACTTGGTCCAAACTTGAATTTTCAAAATTTTTACCTTATTAACAAGTGCATATGTGATATATCAAGACTTTGATTGAGTACTCAGAAAAACTTCGGCCAATATGAGCCATATGTTCAAATAGAACATTCTTAAGCCAACCCAGGCTCTTCTATCCTTTGGACAAATAGGTTTGTACGGAACCAGGTCTAACAAACCTTATCGCTACCCAAAATGGGGTAGAACAAATGGTGGCAAAATGGCCTAGTGGTCAAATGGACCAAGACTCTATCCAATATGGGATAAGTAAACACAAAAGCCATCCAGGCTAAATAGGACATGAGTCATTATGCTCTGGCCAGAGACTTCTGACTCCCTTGGGACCAATACGGGTTCATGAGTCACTTCCTAGGGACCACAGTCTGCCCAGACACTGTACTGAGGATGTCAACTAGGGAACACATAACATCAACTTGTACTCACCTTAGTTTACAGCAAAGTTGGGTACAAGTAATCTGCCCTGGGGATTCTTCTGAGTACTAGGAGAGTTCTTAAGTTACCTAGATAACCTTTAAACTAGGGCTCAAGATTACGAAGTTGATTATAAAAGAGTATCCTATATTTAAGGGACCTGAGTACTGGGGCATCCTTCACTATCTAGACTGCCTACATACCCTATATCCACAGGATCAAGGCCCTCTTTGGATGCGATCGTCACGGGGATGTAAACATGTAGTTCTGTCTTGCACTATGTTTTATGTAACTGTGAGTGGTACACAGTTCTTCATCAACTACCCACCCACTCAAGTGATACAGTGACAGAATTCCTAAGAAACTAGTTTGTAAACACACCTCTCGGGAGTGTTTGAGGTTTAGGTTTTCATGTGTGAATAGTTTACCTAACACACATATTTCCTCGACGAGGTCTTTGCGTTGATCATCCTACAACTATTTTTGATAAACTCATCTTTTCTTTTTAGTTAATCTTTTTAGTGAGGTATCCGAGGAGATTTCCCTTCCTACAGATTTAACTTCGACATGTTCCTTATTACTCCCTGATGATTTAGAGGGACGGTGCCCAAATGTCATTGTTGTAGCTATGTTAGGCACGAGGTACTTGGTTCAACGCAACGGCATTACCCATAAACATGACCCAGAGGTACCGTAAATACCAAACACTACGATTTGTTTGAGTTTGGACGTTTATTTACAAGGTTTACCTATCTAGTAGCAAAGGAAAAACTTGCATAATAACAGTTGATAAAGGGAAATACTTCCTTAATCCAAAATGTAGATAAAGGATGCTTGATCATAATGAATAGAACTAGAAAAGAAACTTAATCAATTTCGTAAACATATGACTAGAAAGATACTTATATCAACTCATAAAATTTAATCTAGGTCAAATTAAAGAATCTTTGGTAACTAGTTCAACTACTAAATCAACATATACAATTTCAATAATTCCTTTTTATTTTATCACAATTCCAAGCATTTGTACCCAGTCATTCTTAAACCAATAATACCCCTGTTCGATCATTTAGAAATTCACATAATCTAAGATATGATATGATATTGAATTCACCATATACTTGATTCAAGCACTTTTGATGAGACTCATAATATAAAATATACACATATCTATCCCCCATACCCTATGTGTGTGATAATGATATATATATTGTATCAATTGAGATACAATTTCTTGACCCCGCCAAGGTTTAAGTGTGAGACCTAACATGATACCTAATCTTAATCATAGTAAGAAAACCCATTTGAATATTAAAGTGGACCAAGAAGCTTAGGTTGAACATAATAATGTACCACTATCGTCAAGGCAACAACTCCTCAATTATGTAAAAATTCCATGATATAAATCCCTATCTCTCTATCATATATAAGTATAATCTCATGTTAATAGATCTATTCGTTATGGATTTGTCTTGTATAGTTGTCTCTCAAAATTCTTTGTATATAAGCTACCCTTGGATCTCTTTATTGGCATCATAACTCTCTGTTGTTGTATTATTGCATATATTTATTTGTATATTTGCCATGCATAATTTTACCCTTTGCAAATCATTTTTCTTATACTTTGTTACACACTAGTTTACCTTATGCCATTAATTCCTTTATTTTATTATGTTATTACTTTCATCTTTTAAATCATTTACATAAATATTGAGTAAAAGATAGGGAGAATTCTATCTAACCAATTAAAGCTCATGGGTGAAAATTACAATTTCATGTCAATTCCTACAATTTGTAACATGATTAAGTCATTTATTTTACACCTCATAGATGTTATGATACTAAAGGGAGGATAAGGTAATAATTCCTCATTTAAAAAAAAAAGTTACAAAAAATCCCATATATAGACATGATGAGAAGCCCATAGATGACAAGTACAATAGATGGGGTCTATTTGTTGAGGATGTATGGATTGCTTGTGATGGAGAAGTAAATCAATTTCACCAATACCATTGACATTGAGAAATTTAAAAATTTAATAATGAGGTAGATGATAAACTATCTCTTAAGGATATTAATAGATCCACAAAGGAATGGTTGGCTTACAAAGGAACCTTAGCATTGTAGTTTGATGATAGAACACACTTAAGAGATGAGGAAGATGATTATGATTACTATGAAATTATACCAAGTCAAGGAGAAAATGAAATTTTGAGAAGTTTCTTCTTGAGTATTGCCATCCCTAGAGACTCTCGGATGTGTACAAATTGAAGCTTTGGAATGGGGTAAAGACAACATAATGGTAGTGAATTTTTACCAGATATTATAGTTGGAAATGCTTTGGTAAATGTGTATGTAAAATGTGGATTTAGACAAGGCACATAAACTATTTAACAAAATCCCTCAAAGTAGTGTGGCCTCATGGAATGCAATGTTTGCAAGATTTGTACAGAATGAATTTGGTTTAAAATGGCATTGGAAACTTTCAGGAATTAAAGTCGATAGATATAAATTCAAATTCCCTGACCTTTGTCAGCACCCTCTTTGCCAGTGCCAGCGTGGGAACTTTGGAGTAGGTTAAGGACATCCATCACAGCAGAATGGAAGGGTGATTTTTGATCAACTATTAAGATTGGAAGTGCTCTGGCAGTCATGTCTACCAAAAAAAACAAGTAGAAGCAGAGACAATGCAAATGATATGTTTGACAAAATGCCTCAAAGAGACGTCACTTATGGAATGCAATGATTGCAGGTTCTGCAAATCATGGATTTGTTGAAAAGGCTTTTAAAAAATTCCAAGCAAATTAATTGTCAACTATAACCCAAATCCTACAACCTTTGCTAGCAGACTCCAACTTGTGTGAAAATGGGAGCTTTGGAACAGGGCACAAACATCTGTCAAAGCATAATGGAAGGGGGATCTAGACATGACATGCAAACTATTTGACAAAATCCCTCAAAGAAAGATTGTCTCAGGGATTGCAATGATTAAAAACAAATTTGAGATAAATTTAATAAATCATTTGTTTCAAACTCAGCCTGATGGAACTTGGTAAATTTATGATTCCAAAACAGTTAAGCATCAGGTGAATTATCTATCTATCATAGTATTTGTACACCTAATCAATGCTATTTTAATCTCATCAGATGAACTTTATATTTAACCATCTTCCTTCAATGATTTTGGAACACTTAGAACTATATGCAGCCATACAGGTTTAATGGATGAGAGTTGTATATACTTCAATCATATGAGTAACCCTTATTACATTACAACTACAGGTGATTGTGCCGATGTGTTTTCCAGGTGTTTGCAGATCACCTATGAATATAGGCTTAGGAGTATTTATAGCAACAACTCATGTTTTTCTCTCCTACATCTATTCAGAAGTGGGCAGGTGTGGTGAGGTTCAAATCAATGAAAGATGAGTTAACTAGATCCTTGGATGTAGTTGGATTGAAGGCATAAATTAATACATGCTCATTATGTAGGAGACAGATCTCAACTATAGACAGAGGAGATCTATACAAAGTTGGAGAAATCGGCTTGGAAGGTGAAGGCATCAAGCATAATGGAAGGAGGAATTTTGTCAATGTTGTAGGTGCAAGTGCCCTGTAGACATGTATGTGAAATGTGGAAGCATAGACCGACGTGAATTATTCATTAGGATTCCTCAAAGAACCTAGTCTGCAAAATGGGTTCATGGAAAAGGCTTTTAGGATCTTTCAAGAAAATGTAATTGGCAAGCGTAAAGCTAGATTCCACAACCTTTGACAACGTCCTTCATGCCTGGATGCGTGGGAACAAGTATGGAAAGATCATAAGAAATTTTTTGACAAAGATTATAGTTGGAAATCCTCTGATAGACATGTATGCAGGACGTGAAATTCTAGATAGGGTAGAGCAGTTTGACAAAATGACCCACAAAATGTGATTTGCAGGATACGTTCAAAATGGGTTTCTTGAAAAGACCTTAGAAACTTTTAAGCAAGTACAACTAGCGAGTGTAAAACTAGACCCCTCAACATTTACCAGAATCCTCCCCACCCGTGCCAATATGGGAGCTTTGGAACATGGTATAGTGCTATAGACATCCGTGTGTGCATGTATTTAAGCAAATGCAATTGACAGGTGTAAGGATAAATTCTAAAACCTTTGCCATTCATCAAATCTTATATGTGCAGTTTGAAATTTTAACCTAAAACATACTATAAATCTAAAATTTGTTAACAAACCTTCAAAAACCAAACTTCCAAAAGAAAGAAAACAAACTAAGGGGAGGAGAACTCTTACTATTTTCTCCAGCACTCCCAAACCAGAGTTGAGTGTCTTCTTCCTCACAATCCATGTGATTTATAGAAAAACTTGACCCTCATGGAAGAAACTCCAAGTCTTCAGTCAAGTCTTCAACTTAAATGCTCCTTTCCATTTTCCAGATTGCTATTTAATTTTTATGGAAAAGGACTCTTGTAATTCATAAATATTTTCCCAAATTTTCCAATGGTCTTAAATTCAAGGAGGAAAAGGACTCATCTCATAAATTGGACCCTTGACTTGAGGATGAGGGCCCAGGAAAGTTCCTCATTTATGGCTCCTTCTAGAAGTGTCCTCACCTCATTTATCTTTTAAATTTATTTATTATTTTGTTTTTGAATGAAACTATATTTATATCATTTAATTTCAAATTCAAAATTCAAAAAAATTGAGTTGTGACAATGTTACCTGCTTCTTGTTGTGAGAAGCTTGTGTTAAGGCAGTCTAACATCCACCTTGCTCCATGTGAACTATGGTTTATGAGTTTGTATTCAGCTACTTGGGGTTAGTTTCCTAGTGGTGCAGTAGCACCTAGAAAATCCTATTTTCTTTTGTAATAAGGTCTATTTGACCAATGCATTTTCATTTCAGTTTGTCTCTAGGTCCTTCAGGATCTAGAACCCATTTTGTAAGTCCAAGTGACTTAAAACACACTTTTCTCATATTGTAATCACGTAGTGCCAAAATAGGGCAGTAGGACAGTTTGAGGCAGTTGGATTGGTTGGTCTTCCAACTGTTTACATCGGTTGGTTTTCCAACTGCTGGCAGGTTGAGTTGATTAAAACCAAAGGAAGGAACTATCAAAGAGGGAGGACAAGAAGAAGTGTGAATGTAATTGTGCATTGTTCTAAGGAGAAATAAAACTATTCTATTCTGTCAATTTGGTTCCCATTCCTTGTAACTGAAATTTGCATAACTGTAGATTTCTATTCTTTCTACGTGCTTTCCATTGTTGTAGTATGTCCTCATCATATTGGTATCAGAGCAAGTTTTGAAGATCACTCAGGTGGTGTGGTGTTGGTGTATGTTAGATAAGGAAAGTAAAGCAGAGGTTGACACGATGCCTCCTAAAAGCATGTCACAAGATGTAGTGAAGAAATTGATTGAAGAGATGTTTGAGTCCAAGCTCGAGGAGTTGAAAAGAACCAAGGGTAAGGATAGGGAATATGAAAGTGACAGCAATGAAGATACAGAAATTGATGGAACCAATAAGAGGATAGAGGAGATACCAGCAGACCAGAGAGCATTTGTAGATGCTTTGAAGTCAGTCAATAGGGACACCATGGATGGGTTACCTATGTATGGTGGAAGTATGGAAGCTGAAGATGTGATTGATTGGATTGAGGCATTGAACAATCATTTCAAATATAAAGAAGTCCCTGATGATAAGAGGGTTAAATTGGTAAAGGCAAGATTGAAGGGGTCTGCTCTTGCATGGTGGAATTATGAGCAAGGAGAGAGAGTCAAGGAGGGGAAGAATATGATAACCTCCTGGGAAAGGATGAAGACCAAAATCAAGGCACAATTCTTACCTCTGGACTATAACGTGCAGATGTATAAGAAATTGCAGAACCTTAGACAGAGAGACCTTGATGTGAATGCATACACACAAGTGTTTCATAAACTCAGTCTCAGATCAAAGAGACAAGAAGAAGAATCAGAGAAGGTGGCAAGGTATCTGAATGGCCTAGGGATGAACATCCAAGATGAGATCAACATCTTAGCACCAGAAACAGTGAACAAGTATTTCCAAATGGCCTTAGGGGCTGAAGAGAAGGTAAAGAGAAAGAGTGAATAGAATAATAGAGGTAGAGGAGGAAGAAGTTTTAGAGGCAGAGGCAGTTTTGGAGGAAGAAGTCCTAACCAGAGGCCTAGTGGTGAGTCTAGCCAAGAAGAGCAAGTTGGAGACTCAAGTAGCAGAGGAGGCTACCAAGGAAGAAGGCCTAATGGGAGAGGTGGGACAAATGGATTAGGTAGAGGATCCAAGTTCTCCAATATGAGATGTTATAACTGCAATCAGATAGGGCACCCAGCATACAAGTGTCCAGAGAAGGCCTCAACTTCTCATGGTGGTGAGAAGAGAACCACTTTGATTCAAGAGGATGCAAGGAGTGTGACATCTCCTGAAGTGAATCTGGCATTAGAAATGGGAGAAAATCTGATGATCAAGAGGACATTGCTCAAGAAACCAGTGCAGACTGAACCATCACAAAGAAGAGCTTTGTTTAGAATCAACTGCAAGATCCAAGTTAAGGTTTGTAAAGTTATTATTGACTCTAGTTCTACTGATAATATCATATCCTTGGAAGCAGTGAATAAGTTGAAGTTAGAAAGGATACCCCATAGCAGTCCATATAAAGTTAGTTGGTTGAATAAGGGGCAGCACATACTCATCAATGAACAAGCATGGGTAGAATTTAGTATTGGGGGGTATAGAGATAAAATATTATGTGACATGCTTCCAATGGATGCTTGCCATCTTTTGTTAGGCAGACCATGGCAGTTTGATAGAAAGGCTCATCATGATGGAGAAAAGAATGCTTACTCATTCCAAAAGGATGGTGTGACTTATAGGATATAGTCATTGGTAGAAGAGGATCCACAGCATGTAGGGTCTAGTGTAATGCTGGTAGAAGAAAAAGAATTCATGGATACACTAAAGGAAGGTGGTCGAGTAGGTTTTGCTTTGATTGTGAAGCCTAAGGGGGAAAAGAAGGAAAATGTGAGAGAAGTAGGGCCTAAGGAGGTCAGAGATTTGATTGAGAGTTACAAAGGAGTGATTGCAAAAGATATACCTGATTCCCTACCACCTGTCAGAGACATTAGCCATCAGATAGACCTCATACTCAAAGCACTACTCCCTAATAAGGCAGGATATTAAATGACCCCTCAACAGAATGAAGAGATAGCAAATCAGGTTCAAGAACTCCTAAACAAAGGACTGATAAGGAAGAGCCTTAGCCCATGTGTAGTACCTACTATTTTACTCCCAAAGAAGGATGGGAAATGGATGCTTTGCACCGATTCTAGGGCCATCAATAAGATAACCATCAGGTATAGGTTTCCTATTCCTAGAATAAAAGATCTAATGGATTATTTGGGAGGGGCTACTTATTTCACCAAGATAGACTTAAAGAGTGGGTATCACTAGATAAGGATAAGAGAGGGGGATGAGTGGAAGATAGCATTCAAAACCAATGAAGGATTGTATGAGTGGCTTGTGATGCCTTTTGGTCTTTTAAATGCCCTAAGCACCTTTATGAGGCTGATGACTGAGGTGTTGCAGGAATTCATAGGGAAATTTGTGGTAGTCTACCTTGATGATATCTTGGTGTTTAGTAAGAGCAAGGAAGAACACTTGAAACATTTGGAGATAGTCTTGCAGAGGCTGCAAGATCAGAAGTTAATAATAAACTTGGAAAAGTGTGACTTCATGAAACAAGAATTGGTGTACCTAGGTTTTATCATCTCTAAGGGTGATTTAAAAATGGATTCTTCCAAGGTAGAGGCTATTTTGAATTGGCCTACACCTCGGACAACAGGAGAGGTTAGAAGTTTTCATGGCTTGGCCACATTTTACAGAAAATTTATTAAGAGCTACAGTGATATTTGTGCACCTATGTTGGAGACCATCAAGGATGGAGGTAAGGTGAAGTTTGTATGGACAAAAGAGGCAGATTAAAGTTTTGAAAGTCTGAAGCAAAAAGTTGCCAAGTATCCTGTCTTAGTACTCCCTGATTTCAATAAAGTTTTCACCATTGAATGTGATGCAAGTGGACTGGCCATAGGAGTAGTGTTGAGCCAAGAAGGCAGACCAGTAGCCTTTTTCAGCAAAAAATTGAATGAAGCTAAGAGGAAGTACTCCTCTTATGATTTAGAATTGTATGCCATGGTACATGCTCTGAAAAATTGGAGGCACTACTTGCTTCCTAAAGAATTTATTGTATACACTGACAATCATGCTCTTAATTTTTTGAATGGATAGGAAACGCTCAGTCATAGACACATGAAGTGGGTGGAAAGTCTTCAAGAATACACTTTCATCATCAAACATAAGAAAGGGATAACCAATAAGGTTGTTGATGCCTTAAGCAGAAAGGTGTTGACAGTGCAAGAAGTGCAGCTACAAAGCATGGGTGTTGAGGCACTCAAGGGATTGTATGAAGAGGACCAAGATTTCAAGGAGATTTACAAGGTATGCAGTGAGTTTGCCAATGCTTTCCACAGTGAATTTTTAGATTATACATTGTAGGATGGACTTTTGTTTAAAGGGAGTCAACTATGTATCCCTAAGTGTTCAATGAGGGATAATATAGTGAAGGAGAAACATAATGGTGGTTTAGGAGGACATTTTGGGCTCAATAAGACCTTAGATCTAGTAAGAAGATTTTACTTTTAGCCAAGGATGCAATATGATATCAGAAGGTTTGTTGAGAGTTGTATAGTATGCCAAAGAGAAAAGGGGGTCTCAACTAATGCAGGACTGTACCAACCTTTACCCATACCAGACAGACCTTGGGAAAGTTTGAGTATGGATTTTGTGATGGGATTACCAAAGACAAGGACAGGTTCTGATAGTGTGTTTGTTGTGGTAGATAGATTTAGTAAAATGGTGCATTTATTCCTTGTAAAACCACAAATGATGCTAGCTACATTACATGTATGTTCTTTAAAGAAATTGTCAGGATTCATGGATTGCCTTTGAGTATTGTATCTGATAGAGACAACAAATTTGTGGGACATTTTTGGAGAACCTTGTGGAAAAGATTGGGTACAAATTTGTCCTTTAGTTTAGCCTATCATCCTTAGACTAATGGCCAAACTGAGGTTGTGAATAGGTGATTAGGTAATCTGCTGAGATGTTTGACACGAGAACATGGAGGTAGTTGGGATGTGGTACTCCCACAAGTAGAATATGCCTATAATGATTCTACAAATAGAAGTACATGTCTAAGTCCTTTTGAAGTTATCTATGGTAGACATCCTAGAGGAATTTTTCAATTGAGAGATGTTCAAGGGTTGGGCAAAAGGAGTGGACATGTTGATACATTTGCAGAGGCTATGAAAGAGATCCATCAACAAGTCAGAGATACTCTACACAAGAATAGTCAGAATATCAAGGCTAGAGTGGATCAAAGGAGAAGGGATGTGCAGTACCAAATAGGAGATATGGTCATGGTTCATCTCAATAAGAACAGACTACCCAAGGGAAGCCACAACAAGTTGATGATGAGAAAAATTGGACCTTGTAAGATTTTAGAGAAATATGCTCCTAATGCTTACAAAATTGAACTTCTTGATGATATTCCTATTTCACCTATATTCAATGTTGCTGATCTAACATTATATAGGAGTCCTGATAGATGAGAAGGTATAATAGATTCTATCCAAGACACTACAGAGTGGGTGTAGCATTTACCACCTAAGGAACCACCTAAGATGGAGTGCATCTTGGATAGCAGGACAGCCAAAAGACAAGAAATTAGACCTACTTTGAGCACTTAGTCAAATGGAAAGAACTTCCAGACTCAGAAGCCACATGGATGCTGGAAGAAGACATCAAAAAGTAGGGTGGTGATTTGCAGCAGTTAGTCTCTAAGAGGACTTGAGACAACTTTCACCTGGGGAGTATGGTGCAGGAGCACCTAGAAAATCCTGTTTTCTTTTGTAATAAGGTCTATTTGACCAATACATTTTCATTTCAGTTTGTCTCTAGGTCCTTCAGGACCTAGAACCCATTTTGTAAGTCCAAGTGACTTAAAACACACTTTTGTCATATTTTAATCACGTAGTGCCAAAACAGGGCAGTAGGACAGTTTGAGGTAGTTGGATCGGTTGGTCTTCCAAGTGTTGCATCCATTGGTTTTCCAACTACTGGCAGGTTGAGTTGATAAAAACCAAAGGAAGGAACTACCAAAGAGGGAGTAGAAGAAGAAGTGTGAATGTAATTGTGCATTGTTTTGAGGAGAAATAAAACTATTTTGTTTTGTCAACTTGGTTCCCATTCCCTATAACTAAAATTCACATAACTATAGATTTCTAGTCTTTCCGCATGCTTTCCATTGTTGCAGTATGCCGGCGTGAAGCATTCCAATGATATGATTTCTGTTGAAATTAGTGGAATGGCTTTGTTGTACAAGTATTTGTTTTTGTTTCTTGTTTTGTTTTTGTGTTCGATGGTGCAGAGGATTCAGACAAAATGTTTTTCATAGTAGGTTGACCTAGCATCTCCATGTACTAGGGTTCAGTTGAAGAGGGAGGAAGTAAACTATGCACATCGACGTATCGCTGGGACTCAAATCAAGTTTGCCAAAGGTTGAAGTCACACCGAAGAGTGGTTGGTCCATCGGTGTATCGGCAAAGCAAATTCTAATGTGGCTGAGAGTAATTATCTTGCCGATAGACAAGAAGCGTAGAGTCACCCATCGGGAAGAGTTGCGATGTCGGAGTGACAAGTTCGAAGGAGATAAGTTATAAAGTGTTGCCGAAAACAAAAGGTTCAAAAGGTTCAAAGGTTCAAAAGGTTCAAAGGTTCAAAGATCTGTTCACCGAGCCTAGAAACGGTTCTAAAAGGTTCAAGAGTTCAAAAGTTCAACTATTGAAATTCAAAGGTTCAAGAGTTCAAAAGTTCAATTTATGATCAATTGTACGCTTCCCGCTATGCGCTCCTCATCACCTAGCTACTTGGGGTTGGTTGCCTATTTATTTGGGTGAGGGCACTGCATCATTTCCCCACATTGACTATTATTATCTCATTTATTACACTTATCTTCACACAATTATCATATCCTTATATACACATACTATATAATATTTATTTATTACACATATCCTTGCTCCTGCATTCATACATGTATTCTCTACTTCAAGATTTATGCCTTCCTATCCTGAGTTAGTTACATGATGTTCATGTTGGACTCCATCCTATGCTAGATTGATTCTTTACTTTCAACTTTTCAAATTAAAGTTTTGTCAATTTGAACCTTTTACACTAGCCATTATGAGCCAATTCGGTACATGTTCAATAAATCTTTGGTATTTAAAGGCATTCAATGTGCAATTATTTTATATAGAGAAATCAAGAGCATCAGTTCTAATCATTCTCAGAATATTTCAATTTGGAGCTCACTAAAAGGAACCATCATTTGCATCAAAATCATCTAGGAAAGCTACATGTCTAAGAGTGTTGTCTTCAATATTCATCCATAGCCATAAAGTCGGTTTAACAAGGGGTTTGACCTAGGAGACACAACCCTTGCAATTTGGTGATCTCCCAAAGGTATTTTCAATATCACCAATCCTTACACATTAGGAGACATTACAGACAAGGATGATGTAGTTTACAAGAGTCCACAGTTAGTCAAATTGATCTTGTAGGCACTAAGATAGTTTTGTGAAGCATGTGATCAATCAAGTGCAAAGCACATATGCAACCAATAGAAAATTTTATGACTATTAGAACTTGAGACATCCATCAGATTGAGTATTGATTTCTATGCCATCATCAAGTAGAATCTATGTGGTATTGACAATTCAATTCTTCATCATAGTTCCTAAAGCCAAGTACCTAATTTTTCCTCATTTACTTTGTGAATATTCATTTATTACAATTATGAATTCCTAGTTGATATATTTAAATCTAAATTAATTTTATTTTTATTTGTATGCATTTAGTTAATTAGCCTAGACTTATTTAAAAAACATTTTATTTCTTATAGTTTGGTAAACCCATTTTCTCTTACACCACCCTAGGATTTTACTTTAGGTTTTATCCTTCTTTTAAAGTTTTAGATCTATATAATTATATTGCTTTATTATTTTTTATATCTAATTATAGTTGATCTCCATTTCTTATTTTTCATGCTAGATAGATTTATCCTTTTCTACGGTTTGTGGCTCATAGGGTAAGTGCATGGGGACCAAAACGGGGTTTTAAGTGGCTATCTTTTTTAAAAAAAAAAAAAAAAAAAAATTCCTTCTGACTTTTATTTTTATTAAAAGAAATTTACAATAAATTCCGGAGTTTCAGAGATCCATACAGATCTAAGAGTAGGGCATGGACAAACAACCAGTCTACCACTGAACCACAACCCTCAAATAATACAATCCGCAAATTTGCCATTTCTACATCTGGCCGTGAATTAGTATTTATTTTTTTAAAAAGATGTTGATGAAGTGTGATCATTGGACAAAGGAGAGAGCAATTTTTCCACCCCCACCATGAGGGAAGATTCCTCCAGGAATTGACTCATTGCCAGTGGCGTAAACAATCCTCAGGATTTCAGCAGGGCTTCGTGCATATGCCACCGAGTACTTATCACCTGCAAGAATGTTGCCCTTCACTTTTCCTTCAGCTCCCTCCCATGTTCTCACCTCCAGACCTTCGTCCACAATTGGAGTTTTGCCCAGATTGTTTCTCATAGTGGAAAGCTTGTCTGTGAATTCTGCCACTGTGTATGGGTATGGCTTCACCTTCTCAAGCAACCTCTCGTATAACAAGGCACGTATCACTGCATCCTGCCCAGATTCTACTCCAAGAAGGCCAGCTAAAAGCTATTGATTTGCAATGCAGAAAGACAGTACAAGATTTAGTAAGAGTTCTTCAATTCTAAATCAAATTCAACACAGATTAAATGGAAATCTTATAGAAACTAATGGTTAGTAAATTTTCAATGTGGGATGTTCTTTAAGATGATACGTTTTCCCTCCAATTTACTTAGGACTCGTACTTGGTCATGATTGATAAACTCTGTGATGGGCAGCTCCATTAGCTTTATCGTAGTTAATTTCAATTCAATTTTATATATAATTGCTCTTCAACGTGAAGAGAGGTATGGGATAGGTCCACTATTACTGGACTTAAATATCATCTATTTTAAGGATCAAATAATCAATAGTAATTTTACACTTCATTTATAACAAAAAGTGGTAAATATTTATCCTATCTTTATTGGACAAAATAGACCTTTGACTCTTGAAGGGATGATACTTAAGATTAGCCGTGTGCCATATGATCGTTTCTAATGTTTGTGTTAGAATGATAGCAATAGTTTCCTTCTATTTTTCCTTATTAATACAAACTTATCTGTTTTAATTATATGGTGCATAGTGTTAGATCGACTCACCCGCTTTGCAGTTTTAGATTGGAGTTGAGGAATGGTGCCAACATAGCCTGTGAGTCCAACATAAGGAATCAAATAACTGGCAAGCAAATAATTGAGGGAGTTAGCATAAGGATCGAATGGAGGATTCAATTTGGTTTGGAATGCATTGTCGACGGCTTTGGAAAATGTTTCAGCACTCAGATCCAGTCGAGGTCAAGGAAAGCCCTTTACAGTTGCCTTTATAGCCCTGCATTTAAATGATAAGAGAGAGAGATATATTTGTAAAAGTTGTGTGGAAAAATTGAACGAAAACTTTTTCAAAATTATCCATTTTATGAGATATATCATCATATAATTGAAATTCTATGAGGCAGGCTTACCTTAGGTGACCAACTTCCTGGTAAGCAAATTCAAGCATTATATCTTGGATGACAGGGTCGAGATTAGCCTTCTTGGCTCCCACGGGAGGAGGTCCTCCACTTACCAGTTCTGGTGCAACTTTATCCAGTCCATACCCAAGAGCCCCAAAAAGAAAGAACTCAGCCTCCAAGTATTCTAAGTTTAGGGGAAATTCAAGCAACTCTACTTCTCTAGGTAGAATTTTCCCTGGCACGTACCCTCCATTCTTCTGACGCCCCTCACATAGACATGCACACAAAAGCAGCGCCAAAAACACAGTATTATATACTAGTTGAGCCATTACTTTTACTATATGTTTAGTGCAACTGCACCTGTTCTCATCCCCTATATATAAAGCTATGGAAAAAGGTATCAATACTTGCTGAGATGCCAAACATGGCTTGTCATTATCTACAAAGGATCTCCTCCAGATTTGCTTTTACTGTAACAACCCCTATTGACCTACGAATGACAGAGTGAACCGTGACATGGTGAGGTGAGGGAATATTAAGTGCATAAAATATCTGTTTTGGTGGGAATTGAAGGCCTTGCAGGGAACGACTATTAAGTGCATAAAATATCTGTTTGGGTGGGAATTGAAGGCCTTGCAGGGAACGACGGCATAGAGACATTTAATGTGAGAGGAAAAAAAATATCTGCGGGTACGTGAGTGACGGAGATAGGATAAGAATGGGAGTTAAAAGGATATCTGATCTTCATATTCGTCAACACGGAGGTAGAGAGAGTTTTTCATTGTTTTTTTTTTTAAAGACTGGACCATACCTCATACGATGGATCTAGAAGGAAGTAAAAGTTGTAAATGAAATATCTGGTTTTAAGTAAGAAAATTGAATGTTTTGAGAGTGACTATAGATAAGATAAGGGAATAAGATATCTAAGAGATGATAAGAAAGTGATTGCGAGAAGGAAATATCTAATTCGCGGGAGGTGAGTCAACATGGATTACTAAGGAAAAGAGAGGGATGACGGTTGGAGAGAGCATATGACAAAGTGATGGTGAAGCAAGCTAGTGTGATTGGATATCGAGTATTGCCATAGACAACCAATGGGAGAGAAAATAAGTAGTACCATTCAGACGTTTAGATTGTGACAATGGCATTGAGAAATACGCTTCATTTATCCTTAACTGTGTCTGTTGCTTGCCTCTTCATTTAACTGTGTCTCCTGCTTTCCTCTTAGGAAGTAAAAGTCCTTAAAAGCTAGGGTTCCTTTCGTCAAGGAAGCTGGACGAGTAGGTCTTGCAGGTTATTTCGCTATTCCTTATGTTCAACTGCACTTCAAATCAATTTTGATTACTGGATTGTTGAGAAGAGTATTATGGTTAGGGGCATTTGAGAAAAGACGATTTGGAGCTCTTGAGCTTGTGGCAATGGATATGACAGCTAGGGGCATGTATGTTTGTCGGACACTAAGCTTCTGAGGGGCAAAGATTGAAGTGGTGGAAATACCTTTGGACCCTAGCATGATGCCATGATATAATTTGTGACGTGGAACTACTATTGTGATTACTGCTAGGGTTGTTGATGTGGTGGAGCATTTTGGATAGATTTATCAAGCTATTGGAGGGGAAGAGTGGATGTCATTCACCATGGATGTAACATCCCACTACGTAACCCCAAAGGGTAAGAGCCAAAAGGGGACAAGATAATTTTTTTTTTTGACATAAGTAAACAACATACATCGGTTCAGCTGACAATTCGATAGATTGATAACACTCACTAGGAAGTGACTCCAAAATATGGCTCCGCAAATCCACTCCAAGAGATAAAACTGAAATCTCATGTCTCCTCCTGCTCAAGGCATCCGCAACAACATTCTCCTTACCCTAAATGTAGTGAACTTCAAAGTCATACTCACAGAGGAACTCCATCCAATGGTGCTGCCGAGCATTCAAATTCGACTGAGGTGAGATATTTGGGTCACATCATCTCAGGAGAGGGTATCTCAGTGGATCCTTCTAAGATTCAGGCTATTGTGGATTGGACGGCACCAACGAATGTGACCAAGGTTTGTAGTTTCATGGGATTGGCAGGTTACTATCGCCGATTTGTGAGAGATTTCTCTCAGGTTGCCCATCCCATCACTTCTCTTCAGCGGAAAGGGAAGAAGCTTGTGTGGTCAGATCAATGTGAGTCAGCATTTCAGGCTCATAAGGAGCGGCTGACTAGTGCACCTATCCTGGTAGTGCCAGATCCTACAGGTGATTTTGTAGTGTGCACAGATGCTTCATTGGAGGGTGTGGGGGCAGTTCTCATGCAGGAGGGACAAGTGATTGCATATGAGTCCCGTAAGCTCAAGGATCATGAGTTGAATTACCCCACCTATGATTTGGAGTTAGTGGCTATAGTCCATGCACTTGTGCATTGGAGACATTTCCTTTTGGGACATCAGTTTGAGTTGCATAGTGATCATCACAGTTTGCAGTATATCTTCACTTAGCCGAATTTGAATGCCCAGTAGTGCCGTTGGATGGAGTTCCTCTGTGAGTATGACTTTGAAGTTCACTACATTTAGGGTAAGGAGAATGTTGTTGTGGATGCCTTGAGCAGGAGGAGACATGAGATTTTAGTTTTGTCTCTTGGAGTGGATTTACGGAGCTATATTTTGGAGTCACTTCCTAGTGATACTTGGTATTAGGAGGTGAGAGCAGAGATTGAGTCTGGGAGAGTCCTTGAGGACAGGTTTGCAAGGTTCTCTCTCGAACCTGATGGACTTTTGCGACATCTTGTTCGTATTTATGTTCCAGATTCTGGTGATCTTCGTTCCTTGGTTTTATCAGAAGCCCATCATGCACCCTATTTAGCTCATCCAGGTGTCATGAAGATGAATGCCGATCTTCGACAATTGTATCATTGGGTAGGTTTGCGACAAGATATTACTAATTTTGTGGCTTGGTGTCTTGAGTGTCAACGGGTGAAGGCAGACCATCAACACCCAGCCGGACTCTTGCAACCTCATTCCATCCCTGGATGGAAGTGGGATACAATATCTTTGGATTTTAGAGTGGGGCTACCTATGTCTTTGCGTCGTCATGATGCTATTATGGTCATAGTGGACAAGTTGTCCAAGGTGGTACACTTCTCACCCATGAGATCTTCCTACACTGCAGCATCCATAGCTCGAGTGTTTATGGAAGATATTGTGCGTCTGCATGGTATTCCTCGTAGGATCATTTTTTATCGTGATCCAGTGTTCACTTCAATTTTGTGGACTTCTCTTCAGCATGCTTTAGGAGCTCAGCGTAATTTCAGCTTTGCATACCATCCCGAGACTGATGGATAGATGGAGCGGGTTAATCAGGGCTTAGAGGATATGCTTCGGATGTACGTTATGGATCAATAGTCTCATTGGGAGGACTATTTGTACCTAGTTGAGTTTGCTTCTAACAATGGGTATCACCATTCTCTTAGTATGTCTCCTTTCCAGGCCTTGTATGGTAGGCTATGTCGCACTCCATTGAGTTGTGATCGCTTAGAGGATCGAGTTATTTTGGGTCCAGAGATGCTTCAAGATATGGAGCAGTAGGTAGTGCGGATCAGAGAGCATTTGGCTACAGCTCAGGATCGGCAGAGGAAGTATGCTGATGCCCGTAGGTTGGATCGCCAGTTCTCGGTAGGTGACCGTGTGTTTTTGAGAGTTCATCTACAGAAGAGCCCCATCCATTATGGGAAAGGCTTGAAGTTGGCACGTCATTTTGTTGGACCTTTTGAGATCCTTGAGAGGATTGGTCCTATTGCCTATTGCCTTGCATTACCACCGAGTCTATCACACATCCACGATGTGTTCCTGTTGCAAGTATGAGGTGAACCAGTGTTGTCATTGATGTCAACATACTCATATTGCATTGACAAGAAGGATTGGATGAGCTGTGTGCTGAGGATATTGAGAAAATTAGCCTCAGTCAAGAACAGTAAAGAACAGTGATGAGAAGAAGGCAAATATATTGTATAGGTTGAGAACCGGAGGATGCAGATTAAAGGGTTTGTAGATATGAGTCTTAAGATGTTTCAGTTAAGATTTCAAAGGTCTGCATGAAGATCTGAAGAAGTTATGGCTGTCTGTGTGGAACCGGTTCCGGCAAGTGTTCAGAGGTGACAGAGGATCACAGAAAGGTCCGGTGAGGTCCGGAATTGTATAATCCTAATCTGTGGATTGGAAGGAGTGTTTGGGATGTCCTTGTGATGTGTCATCTCAAGTTGTGTATGATTTTGAGGTCCAGAAGTACCTTTTGCATTGTGACAGTGGCGACAGACAGTGTTCTTGAAGTTTCAGATGAGGAAGAGAAGAGATTCCAGTACGTAGAGTAAGTGCGGATGTACCTAGTCATTCAGGCAGGCTTGTGAAGGTTCTTGGATCATGTTGAGGTTGTGTTGTTGGTCCACATTGATGGTAGAGTCCGGAATTGAAGATATTCTTTCGGATGAAGTCCTTGTTCCAACTAGCCGACCGGATGAGTTGTTCATCTTGCGAATGTTCTTGTGGTGGCCGACCAGATGTGTTATTCATCTTGCAGATATTCTTATGGTTGATTGCCGACTTAGATGATCATTCCTAAGTCGATGTCTTGTATAAGTAAAGGTTTGTGAGTTCATTTTGAAGTGTGGATTGTGTGATGAGTGTGGCATAGCAAAAAAGTGCGAAAAGCAGAGCAAGGGTTTCTATGCTTAAATGGAACTGATCCGGACATGGTAGAGATGTCATTCTCTAGTTCATGATTGTGATTCTTATCACTTTGTAGATAGTGTGTCTCCTTGTAGGCAGTGGACCTCTTTGTGAGCAGTGTGCTTGGGCAGTGAGCCCTAATTGGCAAGTGCCATTCTTTTTCTTATTCTTTTAACAGAGAATAATCCTTGGGTTAATCACCCCGTGGTTTTTCCCTTAACCGGGTTTTCCACGTCAAAATCTTGGTGTTCAATATGTTGATGTTTATCTGCTCTTGTGTTTATGCTTTATGCTTTCATGGATGATTAATTGATATAATGTTAACTAACAAAGAATAATCAAGTGTCTTGAAGTAAGAAGCAAGTTTTTATACAACTGATTCACCCCCCCCTCTCAGTTGTATGCCCTAGATCCAACAATTGGTATCAGAGCCAAGTTCCTCTGAAAGGAGCTTAACCGCTTGAGGAGATCCAGGATGTCGTCATACAAGAAGGATAGTCCGAAGTTCGATGGAACCAACTTCACTCTCTGGAAAGGTCGCATGAAATGTCACTTGGAATGTATGGGAAAAACATACTTGGCCATGGTCTCAAAACCATATGTACCTCCACAAGGTGGTTCGACAACTCTGAATGAAATCACAGATGCTGAAAACAATCTGTGGACCAAGGAAGCTTTGCTAAGCGCATTGAACGATTCAGATCTCTCAAATGTTATTGACCTACCAACTGCATATGAGATCCTAACTAAATTGGAACTTCTGTATGAAGGAGATGAGTTTGTCAAGAGTGCAAGGTTGTAAAGTCTGAAAGGGAAATTTGAAAGATTGAAGATGAGAGATGATGAAAACATCACTACCTTTATGCCAAGAGTGAATGAGCTGGTATGTGGAATTAGAAATGCTGGTGGAACTCTGGATGAAAATGAGATTGTTTGCAAAATCCTCAGATCCCTTCCTGCTGCCTACAAAATCAAGGTTGCTGCCATTGATGAATTCAGAGCCCACACAACTATCACAAGAGAACAATTGGCTGGCAAACTAGTTGCATTTGAAATGACCGAGTTTGGAGATGATCCTCCCAAGACTGAATCTGCTTTCAAAGCCAGTGCCTATGTGAAAGGCAAACAGAGATTTGATCCGGGAGAAAACTCTTCAAGGAAGATGTCATGGTATGATCAAGTAAGAAGAGACATGGAAGAAGAAGCAGAAATAGCTCAACTTGAAGCCCTCATTGCAAAGAGACTGCCAAGAGGATCCGGTAAGTATGAAGGAAAACTACCCTTTAAGTGCTTCAACTGCAATAAGATTGGTCATTTTGCTTCAAGATGTCTGGAAAGATCTGCAAGGTCTAATACTAACAGACAAAGGTTTCAAAAGAACTGCTATTATGTTCATGAAGAAGATGACAATGAAGGAGTAACAGATGATGAATATGAACTAGGAAGCAAAACCGGAAATGAATGGGTGTTTATTGCCATCAAGGAAGAAGATTCAATATCCTCTGAATCTGTCAATCACAAGGTTGTGGAAAGAGCTTTGGCTGCTCAGGTGGAAGAAAAGGATGATTGGGTTATTGACAGTGGATGTTCTCACCATATGACTAGTGATAAGAATAAGTTCT
The DNA here is from genome assembly GCA_027924645.1 of Cunninghamia lanceolata. NCBI lineage: Eukaryota > Viridiplantae > Streptophyta > Pinopsida > Cupressales > Cupressaceae > Cunninghamia > Cunninghamia lanceolata. The sequence goes on along the minus strand of BSBN01000391.1, from coordinate 2,263,355 downwards.
TGGATTTGGAAAGGTATGAAGGAGGAATGGTAAAGTTTGGTGACAATTCTGCTGGCAGAATCAGAGGTAGGGGAACTATTTCCTTTGATGGAAAGAGCAAAACAGGTAATGTACTATATGTTGAAGGATTGAAGCACAATCTTCTCAGTGTTGGTCAGTTAGTGGACAAAGGCTATGATCTCTGGTTCAAGAATGGAAAATGCAGAATCTTTACAAGCTTCGGAACTGAAATTGCATCCGGTACTCAAACAAAAGGTAATATCTTTCATCTGGTTGGTTCAAATAGAAGTTGTTTGTTTGTTCAAGTTGATCAGAGTTGGTTATGGCATAGAAGAATGTGTCATGTAAATTTTGATAACATCATCAAGATAAGCAATACTCAGGCTGTAAGAGATCTTCCAAAATTAATGAAACCTACAAATAGTTTGTGCAAAGAATGTCAGCTAGGTAAACACAGCAGAGTCTCCTTCAAAAGCAAAGATCAGACCTCTACTGGATTGTTGGAATTAGTACATACTGATCTCTGTGGTCCGACAAGAATCAAGAGTCTGCAAAGTGATAGATATTTCATGTTGCTAATTGATGACCATTCCTGGATGATGTGGGTTACCTTCCTAAAGGAGAAATCAGAAGCCCTTGAGAAGTTCAAGATTTTCAAAGCTATGGTAGAGAATCAAACTGGATTGAAACTGAAATGTCTAAGGTTTGATAGAGGTGGTGAATTTACATCTGGTGAGTTCATTGACTTTTGTGAGAAGCAGGGTATAAGAAGACAGTTGTCTGCTCCTAGGAATCCACAGCAGAATGGAGTAGTTGAGAGAAAGAACCAGACCATCCAGGAAGCTGCCAGGACAATGATGTTGGAAGCAAATGTTCCTCAAATGTTTTGGAAAGAAGCTATCAGCACTGTAGTCTACACTCTCAACCGAGTTCAAATCAGAAACAACACCGGTAAGACCCCCTATGAACTCTGGTTTGGCATCACACCTACTATGAAATATTTCAGAGTATTTGGTAGCAAGTGTTATATTAAAAGAGATGAAGATCTAGGAAAGTTTGATGCTAGAAGTGATGAAGGAATTTTCTTGGGTTACTCCACTCAAAGCAAAGCATACCGGTGTTACAATAAGAGATTGAGGAAGATGATAGAAAGCACTAATGTGAAAGTTGATGAAGGAATTGAGAAGCCCTCAACATTTTGAGTTTGATGAAGATGACTAAGATGGTGTTCAAGTTCAAGGAACTCAATCCTCTCCGGTAAGTCAGAGTCAGCCTGATCTGGTAAATCATGAAGAAGAGATAGGTTTGAACAAGCCTGATCAAGAAGTAGCAGTGCAGGATACTCCCAAAATTCCAAGATATGTAACATAGAACCACTCTGAAGATCAGATCATAGGTGACAGAAACAAAGGCGTGCAAACTAGAAGGAATGTTGCTCAAAATCAGGATGAATGTTGTCTGATTTCAAAGATTGAACCTAAAACAATAAATGAGGCTTGCAATGATGAAAACTGGACCAAAGCAATGGAAGATGAATTAATGCAAATTGAGAAAAATCATACTTGGGAACTTGTTCCCAGACCTAGAGATAGGAATGTGATTGGAACCAAATGGGTCTTCCGAAACAAACTGAATGAAGCTGGTGAAGTAATCAGAAACAAAGCTAGATTGGTCTGCAAAGGCTACTCTCAAATTGAAGGAATTGATTTTGAAGAAACCTTTGCTCCAGTGGCAAGAATTGAAGCAGTCAGATTATTTCTTGCATTTGCTGCCTTTAAAGATTTCAAGGTATATCAGATGGATGTCAAGTCTGCCTTCCTAAATGGTGATCTAGAAGAAGAAGTTTACATTGAACAACTGGATGGATTTCAATTGTTTGATAATGATGATATGGTCTGCAAGTTGAAAAAAGCATTGTATGGATTAAAGCAAGCCCCAAGAGCATGGTATGAAAGGTTGGATAAGCATCTTGTGCAGATTGGATTCAACAAAGGTATTGCTGACAGCAACTTATATTTCAAAATTGATCATGAAAACATTTTGATTGTTGAAGTGTTTGTGGATGATATCATTTTTGGAGGAAGAGATAGTATGTGCAAAACTTTTGCAAATCAGATGAAAAGTGAGTTTGAAATGTCTATGCTTGGTGAAATGAATTTCTTCTTGGGTCTGCAAATTACTCAAACAAAGAAAGGGATCTTCATTTCTCAGACCAAATATGTGAAAGAATTGTTGAGGAAATTTGGTATGGAAGATTCAAAGCCAATGAACACTCCCATGGCAACCGGATGTAAGTTAAGCAAAGATGATGACTCCCGAAAGGCAGATCAGACAAAGTATAGATCAATGATTGGTGGATTGTTGTATCTCACTCAAACTAGACCAGATATAATGCAAGCTGTTGGTCTTGTAGCAAGATTCTAGGCTGATCCTAAAGAATCTCATGTTATGGCAATCAAAAGAATTTTCAGGTACTTGAAAGGAACAACTGAGTATGGTCTATGATACCCTAGAGATCCGGATTTCTCTCTTCATGCTTACACAGATGCAGATTGGGCAGGAGATGTGGATGACCAGAAGAGCACCAGTGGTGGAGCATTCTTTTTGGGGAAGAGATTGGTTTCTTGGCTAAGCAAGAAACAAGATGCAATATCTCTGTCTACAACTGAAGCAGAATACATTGCAGCAGCAGGTAGTTGCACTCAAATCTTATGGATGAAGTAGATGCTAAGAGACATTAAAGTTGAATATGAGAAGCCTATCATAATTTTTTGTGATAATTCAAGTGCAATTAATATTTCTAAGAATCCGGTATTGTATTCTAAGACTAAGCACATATCTATCAAGTTTCACTTTTTGAGAGAACAAGTGAACAAGGAAGAAGTCAGATTGGAGTATGTTCCTTCCAAGGATCAAATTGCAGATATCTTTACTAAACCTCTTCCCAAGGACTCTTTTGAATATCTCTGGGAGAAGTTAGGGGTCATGGCCCCTCCGGTGATGAACTAGGATGCACTGATGTGCATCAGTCCGGTGGATATCACAGTCATATCTTGTGACCCAGATTGATGATGGGGAGCTGCTACTAAGGGGGAACAACTGGTATGATTCTGATGTGTTATAATTGCAAGTATGAGCCCTTTGACATTGATGTCAAAGGGGGAGAGAAGACATGTGAAAAACAAGTGGCTGATGATCAAAGGGGGAGTAGTAAATGAGGAGAAGACATGTTGCTGATAGGGGGAGCTGTGACAGAAAGGAGAAGTTCTTGTCTTGATAGTTTTTCACATCATATGTTGCCATCAATGACAAAGGGGGAAATTGTTGCAAGTATGAGGTGAACCAGTGTTGTCATTGATGTCAACATACTTATATTGCATTGACAAGAAGGATTGGATGAGCTGTGTGCTGAGGATATTGAGAAAATTAGCCTCAGTCAAGAACAGTGAAGAATAGTGATGAGAAGAAGGCAAATATATTGTATAGGTTGAGAACCGGAGGATGCAGATTAAAGGGTTTGTAGATATGAGTCTTGAGATGTTTCAGTTAAGATTTCAGAGGTCCGCATGAAGATCTGAAGAAGTTATGGCTGTCTGTGTGGAACCGGTTCCGGTAAGTGTTCAGAGGTGACAGAGGATCACAGAAAGGTCCGGTGAGGTCCGGAATTGTATAATTCTAATCTGCAGATTGGAAGGAGTGTTTGGGATGTCCTTGTGATGTGTCATCTCAAGTTGTGTATGATTTTGAGGTCCGAAAGTACCTTTTGCATTGTGACAGTGGCGACAGACAGTGTTCTTGAAGTTTCAGATGAGGAAGAGAACATATTCTAGTACATAGAGTAAGTACGGATGTACCTGGTCATTCAGGCAGGCTTGTGAAGGTTCTTGGATCATGTTGAGGTTGTGTTGTTGGTCCGCATTGATGGTAGAGTCCGGAGTTGAAGATATTCTTCCAGATGAAGTCCTTGTTCCGACTAGCCGACTGGATGAGTTGTCCATCTTGCGAATGTTCTTGTGGTGGCCGATTGGATGTGTTATTCATCTTGCAGATATTCTTATGGTTGATTTCCGACTTAGATGATCATTCCTAAGTCGATGTCTTGTATAAGTAAAGGTTTGTGAGTTCATTTTGAAGTGTGGATTGTGTGATGAGTGTGGCATAGCGAAAAAGTGTGAAAGGCAGAGCAGGGGTTTCTGGGCTTAAATGGAACTGATCCGGACATGGTAGAGATGTCATTCTCTAGTTCATGATTGTGATTCTTATCACTTTGTAGACAGTGTGTCTCCTTGTAGGCAGTGGGCCTCTTTGTGAGCAGTGTGCTCGGGCAGTGAGCCCTAATTGGCAAGTGCCATTCTTTTTCTTATTCTTTTGACAGAGAATAATCCTTGGGTTAATCACCCCGTGGTTTTTCCCTTAACCGGGTTTTCCACGTCAAAATCTTGGTGTTCAATATGTTGATGTTTATCTGCTCTTGTGTTTATGCTTTATGCTTTCATGGATGATTAATTGATATGATGTTAACTAACAAAGAAGAATCAAGTGTCTTGAAGTAAGAAGCAAGTTTTATACAACTGATTCACCCCCCCCTCTCAGTTGTATGCCCTAGATCCAACAGTTCCACGTTTCAGTTCTTAGACAGTATATTCCTGATGTGACCCATGTTCTTGATTGGACTGCTTTGTAGGTCGAGGTGGATGGGCAGCTTTATTTGGAACCCGTACGCATCCTTCAGCATCAGAGGTTGACCCTCACGGGTCGGGACATAGAGCAGGTAAGGGTCCAATGGGATCCTGACAGTGAGTCCTCAGCATCTTGGGAAGATGCGGCGAGGATGAGATACCTCTATCCATATCTTTTTGCAGACTTCTAGGGGATGTAATGACCCATGTGTTTGTATTATGTTTTTCTTATCTTGATGGACTTGGATCATTGTATACTTTATTTTTGGATTACGCATCTTGTTATTATTTTGTATTGGCACCGATGATGTGTAATCTCGATACTATTATGATGTGGACATTATTATTACTTATGATGGATTTCATGCTTACATGATTGATGTTGCTTCGGCTAGATGATGTATATATATGCACATGTACCTTGACGTGTACTTGGAGTGTTGCAGGTACTGAGTATCAACTCCACCTAGATTCACAGGCCTAAGTGTACTCTTATTATCCCCGATGGTGGTTACTGCAGATAGTCACAGGCCCTATTGTTTGTTCCTTATTCCCTATAACCTACCCTATCCCACTACACTCGGTTAGAGTAGTGTTCCTATGTTGTGGTCTTACCGTCTGGATTTCCTTCTGGTCATCTCTACTTTGCCAGTCCATTTGTTGAGACTTTTCTCCTTAGTTTCTATGGATTGTATCGAGTTTAATGGTCTAGTGTGTGCTTTGGATGTATCTTTGCATTTGCTAGCTTCCAGGAGTAAGCCTAGTCCTATGGGGGTAGGATGTAACAACCCCTATTGACCTACGAATGACAAAGTGAACCGTGATGTGGTGAGGTGACGGAGTATTAAGTGCATAAAATATCTGTTTTGGTGGGAATTGAAGGCCTTGCAGGGAATGACCGCAGAGAGACATTTAATGTGAGAGGAAAAAAATATCTGCAGGTGGGTGAGTGACGGAGATAGGATAAGAATGGGAGTTAAAAGGATATCTGATCTTCATATTTGTCAACACGGAGGTAGAGAGAGTTTTTCATTGTTTGTTTTTTTAAAGACTGGACCATACCTCATACGATGGATCTGGAAGGAAGTAAATGTTATGGATGAAATATCTGGTTTTAGGTAAGAAAATTGAATGTTTTGAGAGTGACTACAGATAAGATAAGGGAATAAGATATCTAAGAGAGGATAAGAAAGTGATTGCGAGAAGGAAATATCTAATCCGTGGGAGGTGAGTCAACATGGATTACTGAGGAAAAGAGAGGGATGACGGTTGGAGAGAGCATATGACAAAGTGATGGTGAAGCAATCTAGTGTGATTGGATATCGAGTAATGCCATAGATAGCCACTGGGAGAGAAAATAAGTAGTACCATTCAGACATTTAGATTGTGACAATGGCGTTGAGAAATACGCTTCATTTATCCTTAACTGTGTCTGTTGCTTGCCTCTTCATTTAACTGTGTCTGTTGCTTTCCTCTTGGGAAGTAAAAGTCCTTAAAAGATAGGGTTCCGTTCGTCACAGAAGTTGGATGAGCAGGTCTTGCAGGTTATTTCACTATTCCTTATGTTCATCTGCACTTCAAATCAATTTTGATTACTAGATTTTTGAGAAGAGTATTATGGTTAGGGGCACTTGAGAAAAGACGATTTGGAGCTCTTGAGCTTGTGGCAATGGATATGACAGCTAGGGGCATGTATGTTTGTCGAACACTAAGCTTTTGAGGGGCAAAGATTGAAGTGGTGGAAATACCTTTGGACCCTAGCATGATGCCATGATATAATTTGTGACGTGGAACTACTATTGTGATTGCTGCTAGGGTTGTTGATGTGGTGGAGCATTTTGGATAGATTTATCAAACTATTGGAGGGGAAGAGTGGATGTCATTCACCATGGATGTAACAACCCTTCACTATGACTATATTTGATGCCAACCATTGTCTAGGGGAGAGTCAACTTATTTTTGGGCAGAAAGAAGGAGAAGGAAAGTAAAGGAATTTGCAAGTTGGGGATGTGAGAGAGAGGGGACAATGAATCACTCAGGCCAGCATATCAAATTGTAAGAACTGAGGCGAGCTGGAGGGGAGTGCAACAGGAAAGGAGGTATTTACCTTTCTCTCAGTTTTTCCAGCACAAAAATTGTATGTGTTTGCTGATATTTCATTTAGCACAGAAAAAAAAGTGAAACCCCATTACTATCTTTCAATTGAAAACTAAAATATGTTTGATGTGATTTCGTTAAGTTCAGAGAAACCAAAACTCCATTACTGTTGTCCAAAGAATGTATGCCAAAATTTATCCGATGAAGATATTTATATTGCCACTGTTTCTTGAATTTATTTTTTTAAATCTGCAAAACAATGTTCTTATTCATTGATAAATGGGTTTCTAAAGGGAGGTCATATGGTTTCTGAGTCATAATTTTATTGAAATAAAAACAGAGGGTTTTGTTTGTATAGACAAAATATTGAGGTCAGCCATATCTAGAAAACTAGAACGTAATGATAGAAAATGAAGAGATCTAAGCCACATGAAACCTTTTGTTATACAATGACTCCTTTGATGGAATTTTCATTACAACTCTCCTTAGAAAATCTGAGTGGTCTTTTGTTTTTGTCATTCGGTCATTTATGGCTCATTGCCAACCTTAGGGGAAATGTTCTCCTTGTAATGGCACTAAAACACCTTAGATTCATCAATCTGTGTGTGTGCATTGAAATTTAGGGAAAATTAAGATCTCAATTTTGTTAGTCTTTTACATTTTCTTTTCTGTTATGCTAAATATGGTAACCAATATGCAAAACTTTGGTTGTGAGAAGAATCGCAATACCATTTGTCATACTTTTCTTATTATGTCCATGCATTTATGTGTGAAGAGTGACCAATTGGGGTCACTGGAGTTATTACACAACTAATCTAACTGGCAAAAGGTCATTTTTAACAAATTACATTGTCCATGAGAATTTGGGTCTTGTAGATCATATTTTTCACCTTTATTATTTTAAATTTATAACTCAGTGTTTTTAGTCTTTTTTTTTATGCCTCGTTTAGTCAAACGAGATGAATAAGGTCTAGGCATTAGAGTGGTTGTCTAGAGTGGCTCTCTACAGGCCCAGGGCCCGCAAGTGGCTGCTAGGGGAACTAGTAGCAGAGTTACATTAATAAGTGATAACTAAAACTAAAACATTGGGGTAAAAACACTAATAAGATAATTAAACCTCGTGCATGGCCTTGAGCGCTTGTAAAGGCTAAGGATGCAATGAGAAGGCCTATCCATTTGCGGGGCGTTGAGTCATCCATCTGCGGGGCATGGATTCGGGCACGATTGAGTCTCCTCATCTGTATGAGAGGTACTTGGTCCCATGTGTGCCATCCCTTCGAGCACATATGATGACACTCCATATGATTACACTCTAGTATCTAGCACCTTAGGAGTCATGAGTAGTACTTGACTTATGACTTAGATGAGGACACTTATATTATGACTTTGATTGTAAGCACTGTTCTCCGTGTTTGCTCTGTGTTTGATGTGAGTGTTGGCCATCTTGTACCCCCTTATTGTTGTTCATCCGTTTGGGTCTTGTGACTATCTCCGAGCATGGTGGGGTGGCCTCTTAGGAGTCCACATGGTTGGGAGGCATTGCCACCACCACTGGGGACCGACAAACAGGTTTTCAAGTACCAGTTTGAGATGATCTCTCTTTCCATTACTTCATTCAACTATTGTAACCATTTAGCCCTTGTATCATACTCAGGACTATGTTATTGTACTTGTATCATATTTTGGAATATATCATTGTAATTGTATATGCAGTTATGTAATTGAACTCTATTAGGAGAGAAGTTGTAATCATTGTATTTAAGGAGAAGAAATGTGATGTTCCTTTATTGCTTTATAGATTCCGGTGTGGGTATCGGATCCGCCTACATTTTATGCTTATGATTCATGTTTTTTATGAGATGGGATTAGGAACATTTTCTTTGGTGTTTAAAATGAATGGTATCAATCTATCAAATTGTCAGTTGAACCTGTGTATGTTTTTTGCTTATGTCAAAAAAAAAAATTATCTTGTCCCCTTTTGGCTCTTACCCTTCAAGGTTACGTAGCGGGATGTTACATCTACCATTTGTTGTATTTTTCTTATTATGTCCATGCATTTATGTGTGAAGAGTGACCAATTGGGGTCACTGGAGTTATTACACAACTAATCTAACTGGCAAAAGCTCGTTTTCAACAAATTACACTGTCCACGAGAATTTGGGTCTAGTAGATCATATTTTTCACCTTTATTATTTTAAATTTATAACTTAGTGTTTTTAGTCTTTTTTTTTATGCCTTGTTTAGTCAAACGAGATGAACAAGGTCTAGGCATTACAGTGGTTGTTTGGAGTGGCTCTCTATGGGCTTGGGGCCTGCAAGTGGCTGCCAGGGGAACTAGTAGCAGAGTTACATTAATAAGTGATAACTAAAACTAAAACATTGGGGTAAAAACACTAATAAGATAATTAAACCTCATGCATGGCCTTGAGCGCTTGTAAAGGCTAAGGATGTGATGAGAAGGCCTATCCATCTGTGAGGCATGGATTCAAGCACGATTGAGTCTCCTCATCTGTATGAGAGGTACTTGGTCCCATGTGTGCCATCCCTTCGAGCACATATGATGACACTCCATATGATTACACTCTAGTATCTAGCAACTTAGGAGGCATGAGTAGTACCTGACTTATGATTTAGATGAGTACACCTATATTATGACTTTGATTGTAAGCACTGTTCTCCGTGTCTGCTCTGTGTCTAATGTGAGTGTTGGCCATCTTGTACCCCCTTATTGTTGTTCATCTGTTTGGGCCTTGTGACTATCTCCGAGCATGGTGGGGTGGCCTCTTAGGAGTCCACATGGTTGGGAGGTGTTGCCACCACCATTGGGGACCGACGAATAGGTTTTGGAGCACCAGTTTGAGATGATCTCTCTTTCCATTACTTCATTCAACTATTGTAACCATTCAACACTTGTATCATACTCAAGACTATGTTATTGTACTTGTATCATATTCTGGAATATATCATTGTAATTGTATATGCAGTTATGTAATTGAACTCTATTAGGAGAGAAGTTGTAATCATTGTATTTAATGAGAAGAAATGTGATGTTCCTTTATTGCTTTACGGATTCCGGTGTGGGTATCGGATTTGCCTATATTTTATGCTTATGGATTCATGTTTTTTATCAAATGGGATTAGGAACATTTTCTTTGGTGTTTAAAATGAATGGTATCAATCTATCGAATTGTCAGCTGAACCGGTGTATGTTGTTTACTTATGTCAAAAAAAAAAATTATCTTGTCCCCTTTTGGCTCTTACCCTTCGTGGTTACATAGCGGGATGTTACATCCATGGTGAATGACATCCACTCTTCCCCTCCAATAGTTTGATAAATCTATCCAAAATGCTCCACCACATCAACAACCCTAGCAGTAATCACAATAGTAGTTCCACGTCACAAATTATATCATGGCATCATGCTAGGGTCCAAAGGTATTTCCACCACTTCAATCTTTGCCCCTCAAAAGCTTAGTGTCCGACAAACATACATGCCCCTAGCTGTCATATCCATTTCCACAAGCTCAAGAGCTCCAAATCGTCTTTACTCAAGTGCCCCTGACCATAATACTCTTCTCAACAATCTAGTAATCAAAATTGATTTGAAGTGCAGCTAAACATAAGGAATAGTGAAATAACTTGCAAGACCTGCTCGTCCAGCTTCCTTGACGAAAGGAACCCTAGCTTTTAAGGACTTTTACTTCCCAAGAGGAAAGCAATAGACACAGTTAAATGAAGAGGCAAGCAACATATACAATTAAGGATAAATGAAGCGTATTTCTCAACACCATTGTCACAATCTAAACGTCTAAATGGTACTACTTATTTTCTCTCTCGTCGGCTGTCTATGGCAATACTCGATATCCAATCACACTAGCTTGCTTCACATCACTTTGTCATATGCTCTCTCCGACCGTCATCCCTCTCTTTTCCTCAGTAATCCATGTTGACTCACCTCCCGCGGATTAGATATTTCCTTCTCACAATCACTTTCTTATCCTCTCTTAGATATCTTATTCCCTTATCTTATCTGCAGCTGCTCTCAAAACATTCAATTTTCTTACCTAAAACCAGATATTTCATCCACAACATTTATTTCCTTCTAGATCCATCGTATGAGGTATGGTCTAGTCTTTAAAAAAACCAATGAAAAACTCTCTCTACCTCCGTGTTGACGAATATGAAGATACATATATCCTTTTAACTCCCATTCTTATCCTATCTCCATCACTCACCCACCCGCAGATATTTGTTTCCTCTCACATTAAATGTCTATCTGCGGTCGTTCCCTGCAAGGCCTTCAATTCCCACCAAAACAGATATTTTATGCACTTAATACTCCGTCACCTCACCACGTCACAGTTCACTCTGTCATTCGTAGGTCAATAGGGGTTGTTACATTTACCCCCTAGCAACAAACTCTTACTGTATTTGCCTTTTCTTTTATAGTTTGATGTTTGTAGTATTTTGGCTTGTTTATGTTTGGCTATTCTTTCCTTGTTTCAGCTTAAGTATAGCATTTGTGGCATACTCTCATATTTTTTTTATCATCAGAAATTATATAAGAAATTAAGATCGTGAGAAAGTATTAGTACAACTAAAATCTGAAATATATAAGTTAGTTAACCTTTTAGAAATTGATTTATATAGTAAAATTACTAGTTAAGTGCATCAATTGGATTGATCAGCAAATGACCCAAATGAATAGGCAGCCAACCCCAAGTAGCTGAATACAAACTCATAAACCATAGTTCACATGGAACCATGTGGATGCTAGACTGCCTTTAACACAAGCTTCTCACAACAAGAAGCAGATAACTTAAAGCCAGACACCCTATGATAGTTTTCTATGGTAATGCAAGACACGCACAGAAGCACAAACTCTCCAAACTGTAGTTCAGACATGCAGCAAAACAAAAATAAAAAAGCAACCTTATGCAGACCACTACTTGCAGCATGCACTAGCACTAACTCTTAAGATACAAACCCACATTACAGTTGCTACAAATTGCTGAGCAGAGACAGAAAAAAACAAAAAAAAAACATACGCACAGCTACAGCAGAAAATAAAACAGAAAAACAGAGAGGCACACAGCAGAAGTTTGCTTCAGCAAAAATTAAAAACTTTATTAATTTCATTTCTACTTTCCATTACAATCTGCCTTTTCTACTATCCATTACAGTCTGCCTCTATGTGTAGAGTATTTTAATCATGCAATAAATTAAAAAACTGAACTTTTATTTATGGAAATCATTAATAGTATTTTGTTCATGCAAATTATGCAAATTATTTATTTAAACTCTAACTCTAAAAATAGTTTACATACAAAATTATTTTGTCCTCCTCTAAACTGAAACTAAACTAAGTTGCATGTTTTATTTTGGAAGAAATTATGATATTTAGGAGGTATTTTCTATAGTGTGTGAAATTATGATATTTATATTAGAATTCAACTACGTAGTTCTTGAGTCAAATTCGTTGACCCATATTTTATGCGTAATGGTTCACACAAACCCATCTATTATGATAATGAATGGTCCACTTAGAATTTATTGCATCTAGGTGATGCTCATAGGGGTGAAGCATCATGACATCCTAAAGGTCACCCATCTTAGTACTACTTTTAATCAAGCATGCATAAACATGGAGTTTCCCCCAAGATCATGTCCACTTGGTTTGCTACCGTATTTGCAAAATATTTAGCAAGTGTTGTGTCTTATGAACCATTAAATATAAAGTCCCTTTAGCTCATCCATTGATAAATACAAGGTATTTTCTAAATTGTGTCTAATTATGATATTTATATCAAGATTCAACTATATAGTTTTTGAGTCAAAATCTTTGATCCATAATTCATTAGTGGTTCACACAAACCCTTATTTCTTGAGACTGTATTTTTAAATATTGGGTAGCAAGCTAAGTGAACTTGATTTTAGGGGAAACTCCATTATTAAGCACACTTGAGTTGAGGTAGTATTGGGATGGGTGACTTCCCAGGAAGCCTTGATTCTTCACCCCTATAAGAATCGCCTAGATGAAATGAGCACTAAGCCAAAAATTCTTCTCATGAGAGATCAACTCATCTAAACCACTACTTACGAAATATGGGCTATTTAGTTTGAATCATAAAGTACCTAGTTGGATCTTAATATATTGAAGGAAGCTAAGGTAGCGGAACAAGTTCATACACTAATCTTGAGAGGAGGATTATGCAATTTTTTTTGAATCTTTACAATAGTTATAGAAGTTATAAAAAAATAAACATAAGTAGTAGTCACACCACAACACAATGATTTGCATGGGGAAAACCCTTTCGAGAGAGAAACCCCACACTCTTAAAGTAGCCCTATATATTATTTAGAAATCTTAATAGGATTACAATATACTTGTAAAGCAATCCTTCATAGGAGTATCACCAATCAAAGATTTGGAGGTAGCTTAACAATATCTATAACACTCTCAAGGACAACCTCCATCTCAAACACCTAATATATAGGAGATACAATACATGAAACCATCAAATGGTAATTAGAAAACCATGACCCAAAAACACCCAAAAGTGGTGCCCAAATCCTTAGGGATCCATTATATCCAATAAAATATGCCTTATGATGTGTTATTACACGCATCATAGGTTGGTCAACATGTGTAACTCCCCTTTACAACTACTTTTTATGTCCAACACATTTGTACATTTGCTAATGCTAGAGGCCATAACTTTTGATTTGGGAGACTGATTGAGCCCATTTTTTAAATTATAGAACTCAAAGTGATATATGCACTGGGTAGTGCTAGAAGTGATGTCGGCAACCTGACATAGTTATTTTAGCTAAAAACTAAATCTATAGTTCAAAATTGAGTTTATTCATTTTTATAACTCAAAAAATTGTAATTTTTGTAATTGCAAGGTTGAGGCACCTCTCCCAACAATATAAATACCATTATTTGACACACTATAGAAAATACCTTCGACTTGTTAGGTATAATGCAATTATTGAAGCATAAAATGTAACAAAATAGTACTAGACATTTATGTTTTAGTCACTAAAAAATGATTATATCTAACCTATTGGATTGAAATGCTATAGTAGATATTCATCTCCTCTTCTTAAGACACACCTTTCTTCTATAAATAACTTATTGTATGGTTGGTATTCCTCTTTATTAAAGGATTGCCCCAATTATAGGTACACCTAATGATTGTCTTGTAAATAAAAAAAAATTAATCATATAAACTTTGAGAAATAATTCATACCAATAGATGCATTCTAATGAAAATATTATCACCATGAATTATATCATCAATCACAATATAATCATGTTGTAAATCAAGAAATTATATATGTTGATTCTAATCTAGATGTGTTCTTTATAGTGCCCCAAATCGAAGTGTTCCTAGGATGAATGCTCTTTTTCTAAATTTTTTGGATGATCTAAGATAATTATTGAATGTCTTTAACTACCCAAATGAATGTTTTTAAATACTAGAACATAGTAAATAGTCACACAAATGTGTATTGAGTCAACTCCCAATGAGTAGTTAAAAGGGGTAATATGATTTGACAATTTTCAATTTATAAAATTAAATTTTAAGGTTAATTGTGAGAAACTTAAGATTGAACTTGAATGTTTTAAGATTGACTAGGATAGGGAAACACAAATCTTCAGATCTAGAATAGTTATATAGAAATGTGAGCTGATAATGACGTAAATGTGTGGAAACAAGTGCAAATTGGGCTAGCGAAATGTTAGAATGTATAGAAATGCATGAAGGTGAGTAAATGAGGATAGGCAAGGATAGAGAAAAGAGCCAAACTTAACACAAGAACATGTCACTTGTCACTATATAATTTTATTAAGACATTCCATCAAAATTAATCTAAAATTAAATAAGATTTGGCATGGATATATACATTTCACAATTACAAATTTAAAGATTGTTTAAAAATAGATAAATATAGTGCAATGACATGATTTTTTATATATTCTTTGCATTTCATGAAACATATCCCTAACTTTTCATCATGTCACCAAGGGGAGAGGACCCAATAGCTGAGCATGATCCAATAGTTGTGATAGTATTTGTGGATTTAATGCCCAATATTTTTAAAAGTGTAGCAATAGTAGTTGTGAGTTCAAAGTTGTTAGTGTTGACCACAAGTACTTATAATTGAACAAAATGTATTCTTTAGATATTAAAAACAACAAATCATATGATGCCACATTGGCACACTAACAAAACATGGCTTAATTCACAACTATCAGTCTACCCTTTTTTTGGGTCTTTTTGGACACCTCAACAAAAAAACATGTTGATGTGGCATCATATTTGGTGATGTGGACCTAAAATGCTAGTTATATTAAAGGGCCTTGCTAAGTTTTCGTAAAAAAATTGGAGTAATTCAAATTTCCACAAATGATTTTTAGAGGCACAATGTTAGGGTACTCAACTAGGTCCTCTCCCCTATCTTTATGGGACTTTTACTTTCTTTTTTTAACTTCATGTAGTGAAAACGTGTGAATATATAAAACATTATTCAAATAATAACAAATATTTAGCAAGTAAAGTTCTATTAAGACTTCTACTTACTTTCAATATTTTATTTGAAAATAATATGAAAATATAAAAAAATATTTGAATAAAACTAAATATAATTTAAAATAATAAATGTCCATTTATAAAACTATGAAATAAAGTTTTTATGGAGACTTTTATTTGTTTTTTATTTTTAATTTAAAACATGAAAATATAAAAAATATTTAAATAATGTTTAATAATTTTTAAATAATATATAATTATTAAGTTGCTTCTGCCATGTCATCGCTCCCAAGAAAGGTAGATGCTAGGGTTTGTGAACACTCCTTTGTTCTGTAGGACATTGGAGATCCTCCAGTCTATAGCTAGAATGATGTGTATCAGAAGGTCACAGACTTAGGGATGACATTTAGGGATCAATTGACATGCAAATTGCATAATATACCATTTAAGGAAGTTGTAAATCCAACACAGGTGGGAAAAAATGATTTCAATGCTCATCAATTTGTTATCTCCCAAATGGATCATCTTTCTTAATGCACATATACATCTCGTATCATGGATTTTCACGATGATATCAGAAGGGAAGTTGCTAAAAATGAATCCCTTTTTGCTAAGAAGGATTTGATTGGTAGATTCTATTATGTCGTAAAATATCTTTGTAGGACTTTTACCTCCTAAGTTTAGCTCCTAGGTCTGTTAGATTTAATCATGTGTGTTAAAAATGAATCCTAAAGAGCAAAATCCTGTGAAACCCATGTCAAATGGGACCTAGGGGTGAACCTTAAGCAATACCTGGACCCAAAATAAGCCCTTGGACTTGGGCGTTCATGCCCTTGTCCCGCCCTATTTTGATTGTGTCCCAAATTTGAATGTCAGTTTTGTGACCGTTAAAAGGTTTCCTTGTCAGCATCTTAAGTTTGAATTATGAAATCTTAGTGGGAATGCATATATAATCATGTTTAAGACTTCATTTTACAACTAGATGGATAATGGAAACTTGTGATCTTGTGCTAAGGATACTCAAGGCTTTCATTGTGTTGCAGAGTTGTATTGTGTTGTGTTTGTTCATGTTTGTTGCAGATTTATCTTTATCAATCCATCTCCTCATGGCATGAAAGATCTTCCTCTCCTTGTGAGAGCTTTGTTGATAACTGAGAGGGGGGGGGTGAATCAGTTATCCTAATTATTTCTTCTTTTGAACTTTCTTATTAATCAATGCAGTATTAATTCAAAAAGCAAACATTCACATGAAATGAAAAACACATGACATAGTATTTTTGACGTGGAAACCCTGTTAAGGGAGAAAACCACGGGGTGATTAACCCAAAGATTATTCTCTATTAGAAGAATAAGAAATTACAAAATGGCACTTGCCAATTAGGGCTCACTGCCTGAGCACACTGCTCACAAAGGAGGCACACTGCCTACAAGGAGACACACTATCTACAAAAGAATGTTATACAAAACTTGAACTGATTGGAAGCATCCACATATGCTGGAGTTCAATTCCGGTTAGGCTCAGTACACTGATCTGCTGCACTTCATCTTTCCTTTTCTCTGTATTCTTCTTTCCTCTCACATACCGGATCTTTCTTACTGCTTCTGCTCTGCTCTGCACTTATTCCCATATCTCAACACAACAACTACAACCCTCACAACTAAATCCATCGTGCATATATATCCACACAAGTATTTTCATCACCTTTCTAGTCGGCACCCGGAATAGTCAATCTTTTCACTAATTCTGATCTGTCGGCTGAATCCTACCACATCAAGTAAAGCAGATCAAGCATATACTTGTAGAAATAATTAATCATGTCAGCCAAGTATGATTCATGCCTTCATAGCCTTTAACACCATCAGTAACCCATCCGGAAGGTAGTCTGATGTTCTGTCAATCGGTTCTTCCTTTGTTCACACTGTCACTTAGGAATCTGGTACTCAACTATTCATATCTTTTTCCTCATTTATCACCGGAGGCTAAATCCTTGGAATATACCACTCAAGGTAGTCCTCTTGACTTCCCCAAATCTGTACTGCACCAAGATACTTCCTCTGAGAGATCCAGACCAATCTGTCGGACCTTGCCACATGCTCTATTTTTGTTCACCGGACCACAACAATCTTCATTCTGACTTCCGGTAGAGACACACCATGACTTGCGGATATGTGGGATGACCTTTGTTTCCATCAATGACAACAAACATGAATCCATACAGTGTCTCTTGCCAACAATCTCCCCCTTTGGCATTGATGGCAACACTTAGTGAAAAATGACTAAGTGTTTACACTATGCTCCCCCTTGGCTGATGCTCTATCTTTATATACAATTTCTGGAACTCCCCCTTAGTTGGATTCCTCATTTTTCACTGCTCCTCACTCCCCCTTTGACATCAATGGCAAAGGGTAGGGTCCGCACACCAAAAATTTTCAAAATTTTTACTACACTTAGCCGAATATTACATACTTACATAAACTGAAGAATGTCTGCAAAGGATGTCTTCAATTGGACCAGTTCTGTAGCCCAACTTTGTTTCATTCTATCCAAAATTGAAATGTGACCACTCAACAAAAATGCAAAAGCTTCTGCCCTCTTGAGATCTGTTGGATCATTGGTTTGGGCGGTAGTCTGAGCATCACTTATGGCCTCATGCATAGTTTCTAACTTAGGGATTATAATCCTTCTAAGTTCTCCCATCCGGTTAATTATATTCTTCCTTTCCTTTTCAAAATTCTTGATTGCATTTGTGATTGCAATAGTTTGACATTCTTGATTTACTATGGAGGAAGAGAGAGGATCAAAACTTTGAGACAAACTAAGTAGTTTGTCCTGTTCCTCTTTTATTTTCTTATCAATTTCTACTGTTGCCTTTGACTAGGAGATACAAAATTTGTAAATGTCACCGCCATCCTTAAGAGCATTTTCTAGGCTCTTTATCCCAATACTCATATTTCTCCTATCATGAGAGATTAATCCTAGTACCTCTGAGAATCTCTTATCCAAAAACTCCTTCCGGACCTTTTCTTCAGCTGATTTTTCTAGAGAGTCAAAATGTGTACCAACACTGCTGACTAAGGTTTTGAGATTACCGGAAGAGGAGGCTGTCTAATCTTTTTGGACCGATGGCATAATATTTTCAAGCACTCCGGAAGTAGCCTCTATCAACTCACAGTCTTCCATATGAGACTTTAGGAGTTTTTCATTTGCCTTAGAATTTGCAAATGAAGCTATCTTCATTGTCTGTACCGGAGAGAGGGAATCAAAGTTGAATGGACCTTGTAGAAGCTCCGGTTCATCAATCTCTATTGTTTCTTTTCTCAAAAATGTTTGAACAGTTTGTGCAGTGTCTCTTGCCGAAGACAGATGTTTCTTCTCTTCTGCAGTCTTGGAACTGTCCTTTGGAATTTTCTCTCGTTCCACATTCTTACCACTATCGGTTGTGGTTTTCTCTGTTGGAGTCTTCTCTTTCTCTGTACCCTTGGTACTGTCAACCTCTTTTTCTTTTACCGCTGCTTCTTTCTCTTGTAATTTCTCTTCTTCTTTGGATTTGGAGACTGTAGGGGAAACCGGAGGAGAGATGCTAGTCTGTTCAAGGGCCACTTCTCCCGGAGCAGAGGATTCCAAGTCCACAGTTGTTTCTGCACCCAAGTCCTCTATAATAGGAATGTTGAACCTTTTGAATGTATTCCGGAGGATCTCTTCAGTGTCCTTGGCTACCTTGTCGGTCTCACCAAGCATAAGCTGATTCATCCTTGCTTTGCTTCTGAATTCATCCTTGCAGTCTTTGAATACCATGTTCATTGTTTTGTGATCAATTGAAGGATATAGCTGAATAACTATTTGTTCCCTGATCTCAAGGTCTTTTGCCATGGCATTTGCCTTTCTCATTTCCAATTCCTTCTCTAGACTCTAAGGAATAAGGGAGATAATTTCAATGAAGGCTTTGTTGTAGATGTTCAGATACCTGATTGTAGCTTCCTGCAGGATCTTTTGATCAGCCTCATTGTAGTCATTATAGAATTCGGCCATTGGTTGAAGGTTTCCATCCACAGTGACTGATTTGATTACACTGTCTAGAGACAGGGTGGGTTTTTCAACAAATTTCTCTGCCATTTCTTCCTTGTCTTGGCCTGTGGAGGGTTTACTGGATCCTTTCTTGGCCTGTGGAGGGTTTACTGGATCCTTTCTTCTTCTGCTTCTTTATTTCTTTTACCCCCTCATCTGATTCTATTTCCTCTTCATCTTTCTAACTTGTATAAGCCCTTGTGGCTTTTATTTTAGACCTTTTCTCTCCTTTACCAGATGTCTGACCTTCCGGTTTTGACATTTTTGAGCCTTTGGTTGTGACAGTGTAGATCTCTTTGATGATCTGGTCCAGGTTGAGGTTTCCACCGGAGTACTTTTCTTGCTTTTCTTTTCTGCCTCTTTCTTCTCTTCCTCAGCCTTTCGCCTCTTTTCCCGGTTGACATCAAGTGCCTCCTTTGGGATGCCTAGGCCTTGAGCAATATGCTCTACTTCTTTTCTCACCTTCCTCTTTATCTCAGGTTCTCTGAGTTCCACATGGATCTTCACACTCAGCTCCTCAAAGGTTCCAAACCTTTCTGCCTTTGGATCTTTGGGCTGACTAAGCATGTGTTGAATATGCAGTTCCACAATCTGTTCATCAACCTCATACCCCATGGGCATGATCCAGACTGTCCTTGGCTCCACTGCCTCCATTAGGCACTGATCAGTATCCACCATAAAGCATACTGAGTCTTTGTATTTTTCAACAATGGACTGGGGAATTCTTTCTCTTGCTTGCATCATGCTCTGGAAGTTTTTGAAGTATCCCCACAGGGCTGTATTTCTTGCTTTGGCATCCCCAAGCCCATGTAAATAATCTCTAATCTGGACTGCAACAGGTTTGTCATTCTGCCATACCCATCCACTTGATCCGGGCAGCTCATTCATGAAGTAGAAAAATAGACATAATATAAGAGTACCATACTTAAAAGAATTCTTTTTGTCCTTTTTGATCTTCTGTATATTTTCCATTAATTGGCTTAAGAGAAGTTCACAGAGATCATAATCTGCATTCTTCCTCAGCATCTCATAGGTAGTATATACTGCAGTTCCGGATACAGAATTCTCCTTACTGGAGTGATAAATCTTGTATCCTATTATCATAGATGCATACTTGATATCTGGATCAGAAATATCTTCAATGGTCATTGCCCTCTTATCAAATTTTGATCCAGTGGCCTCAGTTACAATGTTATTTTTGACGGATGTCAGGATAGGTATCCCTCCGGAAGAGTATAGACTAGTTACTGCCCTAATTGCTTCTTTTGTGATCTTGCAGGGTCTATTCAGCCATAGGAAGTTGTCATGTATTCTACTCAATACGTACCGGACCCATTCATTTTCTTCAAAGCAGGGGAAATGAATGAATTGATCAAAATGTTTCTTCTGGATACCCTTATACTCTAGTTTAAGCTCAAAAGCATTGTCTATCAGTTGTTTGTGATAGAAATCTCTCAATTTGAATTCCCCAAATTCCTCAATACTTGCATGTATGTAAACCCTAATGTCTTCCGTGTGTAAAACGCCATGAGGAACACTAGAGAATGCTCCTAAGGGATCTACCTCCAATGACTTGTATGGGTGTTTTTTGAATTCAGGTCGGGGCCTATCTGAGATCTTTACTATATTCAGAGTAGCCATTTTTCAAAAGATTTGTAGTGAGATATCAAAAATGGAAAATACCTTATGCGCCTTCGGTTACACGGAGTGGTTGGATTGATTTCTGTATGTAATGATTTCTGCAAGAGATCTTTGGTGAATATGAAGTTTGTTGCAGAGCTCCACTTTTCGCTTCTTCTTGAGTGCGGAATGAACAAGTGATTTATGAGAAATCCCTTATATTGCTCCGCAAACCCTAATATCTGATTGTAATAAATGCTCGACCTACATTATTCCGGTTTGCCTTATTCGAATGACTTCAAGAACCAGATCAGTCCTGATTTATGAACGTCATGCGGATTTTCCAACCATGAATAAATCAAGATGACACATCACAAGGACATCCCAAATACTCTGTCCAATCCGTAGAATAAGACAATGCACTTTTGGATCTCTCCGGACCTTTCTGTAATCTTCTGTCATTCCGGAGCATTTCCCAGAACAAGTTCTACATGATCGATCACAACTTCTTCACATCTTCATGCGGATCTCTGAAATCTTAGCTGGATCATCTCAAGACTCATATCTACAAACCCTTTACTCCGCATCTTGTGCCTAATCTGGCATCACTTGATTGGCTAGGGGAACAGGGTTTTCTTTGTGTCTCCCCCTGAGCCAGAGCTCATTTCTTAATTTCTGGATGGAATATCAGCACCAGAGTCTGGTGCGGATCCAACCTCTACCTTCTCTGTACTTTTCTTCACCCAAATCTTGTTCATCTCATTCCTAACTTCATCCGCATTCATCTTTTGTTTACCTTTGTCTTGATTCTGACTATATACCAGACCTCTTTTGTCCTGATTCTTACTTCTGCAGACTTTTGCATTATGACCGGACCTATTACAGATTTGGCAAACAACATCTCTTTGCATATTTGATTGATAACCTCTTGATCTGCATTGATTAGCCATATGACCTACTCTATTGCATGTAAAGCATCTACCATTGAATGATTTGTTTATTTGCATATTTCTGCATTCATGAGACTTATGTCCATACCTTTTGTAGTTAAAGCATTGTCCGGAGAAGGATGAATTAGTCTGATTCATTCTCTTTCTGCACTGATTAGCTTTGTGACCAAAGTGATTGCAGCTGTGGTAGTATCCATTGAAGGATGGATATCTTTGAGCATTGGGCTGTCTTACCAGAGGTTTTCTAGGCCTGTTCCTTGGATTTTCTGATCCAAAATTCTTCTGACCAGATCCGGAGCTTTCTCCTTTCTCATATCCTAAACCACACTTGTCATCTATCCTCTTTTGATTTCCAAGAAGGACTTCAAGTTGAGCAGAACTTATCTTTAATTTCTCTTTATATTCATTTGCTGTTTGAAGATCCCTTTTGAGAGAGATAATTTGATCCTCAAGTTTTTCTTCATTATCTTTAGCATCTTCAAGATCAGATTCAAGATGTCTGCTAATCCTATCCATCTGGTGGCAATCTTCTAATTTCTCTTTGAGAGATTGTCTTAGATTGTCTTCAGTTTTTCTTTTCTCTTCAATCTCTTGAGTAAACTTTATAACTCCTGATTCCATTTCATGTCTTACCATAATGACTTCTTTTGATAACTTTTCACATAACTTGGTTTTTTCAGTCAGCTCTTCATTTGCATTACTTTCTTCACTTTGTCTTGCCAATTGCTGGAGCAGCTCCTTTCTCTTTTTCATAGAGAGACTTAATTTGTCTTTTAGTTCTCTCATGAATTCATTAGCCTGTTTGAGTCTTTCCTTTAATTCATTAACTTCAGAGTTTGACTGTTCAAGATCCTCAAGGGTAGTTTTGAGTTGCTCCCTTAAACCATATGTATCCATTTGAACTCCCAGATCTTCCTCAAGCTGTTAGGCTCTATTAGGAGGAACTTAGCTTTGATACCAATTGTTGATAACTGAGAGGGGGGGTGAATCAGTTATCCTAATTATTTCTTCTTTTGAACTTTCTTATTAATCAATGCAGTATTAATTCAAAAAGCAAACATTCACATGAAATGAATAACACATGACACAGTATTTTTGACGTGGAAACCCTGTTAAGGGAGAAAACCATGGGGTGATTAACCCAAAGATTATTCTCTGTTAGAAGAATAAGGAATTACAAAATGGCACTTGCCAATTAGGGCTCACTGCCCGAGCACACTGCTCACAAAGGAGGCACACTGCCTACAAGGAGACACACTGTCTACAAAAGAATGTTATACAAAACTTGAACTGATTGGAAGCATCCACATATGCTGGAGTTTAGTTCCGGTTAGGCTCAGTACACTGATCTGCTGCACTTCATCTTTCCTTTTCTCTGTATTCTGCTTTCCTCTCACATACCGGATCTTTCTTACTACTTTTGCTCTGCTCTGCACTTATTCACATATCTCAACACAACAACTACAACCCTCACAACTAAATCCATCGTGCATATATATCCACACAAGTATTTTCATCACCTTTCTAGTCGGCACCCAAAATAGTCAATCTTTTCACTAATTCTGATCTGTCGGCTGAATCCTACCACATCAAGTAATGCGGATCAAGCATATACTTGCAGAAATAATTAATCATGTCGGCCAAGTATGATTCATGCCTTCATAGCCTTTAACACCATTAGTAACCCATCCGGAAGGTAGTTTGATGTTCTGTCAATTGGTTCTTCCTCTGTTCACACTGTCACTTAGGAATCCGGTACTCAACTATTCATATATTTTTCCTCATTTATCACCAGAGGCTAAATCCTTGGAATATACCACTCAAGGTAGTCTTCTTGACTTCCCCAAATCCGCACTGCACCAAGATACTTCCTCTGAAAGATCCAGACCAATCTGTCAGACCTTGCCACATGCTCTGTTCTTGTTCACCGGACCACAACAATCTTCATTTTGACTTCTGGTAGAGACACACCATGACTTGTGGATATGTGGGATGACCTTTGTTGCCATCAATGACAACAACCATGAATCCATATAGTGTCTCTTGCCAACAAGCTTCACCTTCAAGGTGACATCTATTGTGTGTTCAATCATTTATCATATCATTTTCTTTTGGTTCTGTCCAGCAAGGACACACACTCTCTATCTAACAATGGCGTTGGAAGGCTTGAATGCCATTCCGGGGCTTGACCAAGGCAAGCTCCTAAATAGCACAACCCCAACCCCTCTCTTGTGATTATAGGTGAGAGGTGTCAGATCTTGTGGAGAGGAGTAGTAGAGGATCATTACAGAGCATAAGGATTCCATATCTGAAGAAATCTGGAGAAAATATCCCTAAAAAGACAAGGGCGATCCCTCTTTTGTCCCTCATTTTATCACTGTTAGAAATACATGAGGAAGAATAGTCTACAGCATATTTGGCTCTCGACTTCCAAAAATTGTGCCACCTTGGACAAGGGTGATCCATCTTTTGTCCCCAATATTTCCACTTTCCAAAATTAAAATCCTGTTATGTTTCTAATTTGTATTTAGTACCTTCCTATGTGAGCATTTGTTGGGATTCATCCGTTTGTTTACGATTTTGCATAATTAGGGTTTTAGGCTTGCTCAAATTAGGGTTTGTACAAAATATCAATCTATTCTATCTTTCAGAGCATCTCATATTGACATCAGACTTGTAGCTGATTCCTCTATAATAGTTGTGACTTAGGTTGATCTATGTCCTTGAATGTATGTGTGAAAGAAGGATTTGGTTGAATCTAATTAACACACAATTTTTATCAATCCCATTTTTCCACATAACATTTTGATGAACCTATGTTTTTTACTAAATTTTTACCTTATTGAGTGTTGTACATCATATTTTCATTATACATATCAAATTCATCATTCTACATTCAAAAATCATACAATTTTTTTTTTGAAAAATTCAAAAAAATCAAGCTTGCATTTAGGCATAGTTTGCACTATTTTCATTGTATTTCATCTAAATCATTTATATCTCTAATATTTACATCAGATTTGACATAAATTACAACAATTCATCATTTCATAATCATTTACCCTACATTTACATACTTTATTTGCTAGGGTCTGCTTGAAATTTTGCATTTTTCATATAACCTAGTAATTCCAAAAGCTAGGGTTTGTAGCTAAAATCTTGTTTCAAATTTTACTACTCATTTTAACACTCATTTAAATCTAGTTTTGGATTGTAGTGTTTCATCATTGTCTATTTTTGCATCTACATTTCAAAATTTGCATTTACACATTGTGTATTTCAACAAAAAGATGCATATTCTTTCATAATTCCTTAAAATTTCACTTACATTGTGCATTGTAGGATTTTGGCATCATTTTCAAATCTGATCTGAGTTATTTTCCATACTAAATCTGTTTTCATTTCATTCATTCATAATTGTGCATAATTTCATTACATATTTTGTGCATTTGCATTGGAAAAAGTAAAAAAAAAGAGCATTTTAGGTACATAAACAAGCATAGATTGGTGTTGTTTCATTGCATTCATCTTAAATATCTTGAACTTAAGATCTTTCACTCATATTTAAGCATACATTCATTTGTTATTTGAAAATTTTGCATAATTTCATATTGTTGTGTGAAAATTGGTATAATCGTAATTACACAGTGTGTATTTCAACACTACCTGTTTACACACCTTTTCACATCTTTTGATCAAAAACCTTTAAAAACATCAATTGGGCCTTGTTATGTTGCACTATTTCCTCCTATACACTTTGATTTTTGTGGCCTTCATGTGTATTTTTAACTGTTTCCCTCAAATAAGTGGTTTAGGTGTGAAATTACCCCACATCTATGGCTTTTCATCATAAAAACAATGATATGATCCTCCTCGCCCTGAGAGAAAAAGGAGGATCCCTGATCCTCATATTACATTCATACCACATGATAGAACAATAGGGAATGTTGAAGGTCCCATTTACATTGAAGTTAGCATTATGGAGACTCCCGTAAAAGGAGCCCTTATTGATCCAAATTGCATAACTAACATTGCTACAGAAGAGTTCCTCTATTCAAACAATTTGATACAAGAAACTTATGAACCTACTAACATGATGATAAGAACACATAATGGAGCTCTTATCCTGGCTTTAGGGAATATTTCTTTAGTGGTTCGAGTGTTTGACAAAGCCTTGGAACAATCATTTGATATTATCCCCATATTTGACCTCTTTCATGTGAAACTAGGTTATCCATGGCTCAGGGCTATGAAATCTATCCCTTCAACAGGGTGATTCCACAATAGTGGGTTACACTTTTGTGGATGAAGAAAAATTGAAGGTGCCAAAAAATCTGTAGCAGACACCTTTGTTCGAAGGTCTTGTCGGCCAAATCAAAACTTAAAACAATATAACCTTCATTCGAAGGGGTTTTGCAAACAAAGGTAATTGAGTGCAAAATAAAAACCAATAAAATAATGCCTTCAATCGAAGAGGGTCTTTGATCAAAGGAATTATTTTATTGTTTTTTTATAAAATAGGTTAAAACTTTCAAATGACAGTTTTTTATCATTTGAGAGCGCAACAGTGAAAGGCACCCACGGACGAAGGCAATAGACACCCATGGATGAAGGCGACAGGGAACCTGGACAAAGGTGATAGGTTGAAAGGGGATAGGTGGGAGCTCTGTGACAGGTGAAGACCCCACATCAGCATACATGTCTGGTGCAGGAGCACCCCTACAAGACAGGATATAGGTTCATTGTCCGCATGACAGGACATTAGTTTATTTTTAGCATGTTTGACTTCATAATGTAATAAGGTCCATTGGACCAATGCATATGTATTAGATCAGCCTAGGAGAGTGTGTAGGCAGTTAGAGTTCATGATCAGGTAGTCTGAGCTGTCCTCTCCCAGCCGCTTGGAAGCTCCCAGCCGCTGGGAATCGAGTTGGTAGTACTCGTAGGATATTGCTATAAATAACTCAGATCAGTTAGGGTTTGAAATTATAGATCATATCAAAGAGAGTAGTAGTTGTGTTATGTTGTACTGGTGATTGAGTGAGTTCCAGAGATCAGTCTAGACATTGTGAAACATTGTTGTAGAAATAGGACATTTGTGTTTCATCTGAATAAGATCTCATCAATTGCATTATCTAGTTTATCAGTTGTTTATGTTTTGATTTATGTTCTGATTACAAGTTGATGGATTCCTTCAACCCTTCCACCGGTTGATTCTGTGAATCGGTGGAATGGTCATGCATGTTAGTTTAGTTTGCATTTTAGTTTTCTGTTTATGCATTTCATTGTTTGAGAGATCAGTTGGAAGCATGCTATAAATCAACCTAGCATCCTCATGTGCTAGGGTTTAGGAAGATAAATCTTTAAGTTTTGATCTGAAGGTGATCCGGCCCGATCATCATGTTTTCTCTGTGAAATTGTGCGGTTCTGTGAGTTTGCATGCAGCTGACGGATATACAGGGATCTGCATGTGCTTTTCCAGTCGGAGTGAATCGCATCGTCATCTGTGAGTATATCGCTATCCGGATTGGGTTATGAAGCTGACGAAGATTGTATGTTTCAAATGCATCAGGATGATATAAGTCGGATATATACTCAGTGTGTATGTCGTCGTCAGGATCATCTTTCGTGTGTATCCATCGTCTGCATATCGCTATCGTATGCGGAAGTGAAAGTTCATTTTTTTGCTAAGGACCGGAAAGATCATCATCAGGATATTGAAAGATCACCGGATATTCATTATCATGTTGCGGAGGATATAAGTGTCTTATATCTTGTTGACATCATCATCAGGTGCATGTGACGTCATCGTCATCAGGATATTGCGAATATCACCCTATGCAAGTTTATCCTATTGTCGCTAAGTGTTTTGGCATCGGCGTAAGTCATCGGCATAAAGTTTGGTTAACATCATCAGGATGTTTCAATATGACCGGATAAGTCATATCCTGATGCTGTTGTTTGTGTAGTCGGATATCGGGGTGACGTAAGCATCGAGGGAAAGGTGCTTGAAGTTGTCGTCATTAGGATATATCGGAGGAACCGGATATTTTATATCCTGCTAATGAAGGTGATGCTGAACATCATGATGATGAAGATAGAGGTTGCCGGTAAGATGAACAGTGAACATCAGGAGGATGTTTGCGCTTGCCGAATATCATGATGCTGCTGACAGGCGAAAGGCGAAAGGCGATAAGGAAGTGAACAGTAGTCAGCAGGAGGATATTTCATGCCTCTTCGAAATATGATGATGCTGTCTGTGTTAGCAAGAAATATGATGATGATGATAAGCCAATAGAATTTTAACATGTTGTTTGTGTTAATGACTCCTCCTTCCCATTTGTAAGCTCCCGTTGCGTTTTACTTCTGCATCATAGTGGTATCAGAGCAAAGGAAGGATCTTCTGGAAGAGATCAGGGTATAGCAGGATGTCAGTTGAAGAAGGAACATCAGAGATTCCGGAAAGGATGACCAACGTTGAGTTGGCAGTTCTGGTAAAGAAACAGATTGCAGAGAGCAAAGCCATGAAGGCTCAGAATCAGGAATTGAAGGATGAGTTAGAGAAGTTGAGGAACATAGTAGGTTCTGGTAGAGAAGAAGATAGGGAAGAAGAAGAGATCCCTAGTTGGAACGAGGAGGTCGTTCCTGCAGACCAGAGACCATTGTTGAACGCCCTCAAGGCCATGGAGAGGAGAACCATGGATGTGAAACTAGATTTGCCAGTGTTTACAGGAAAGATGGAACCTGATTCAGTGATGGAGTGGATAGACTCCTTGAACAATTTCTTTGAAACAGAGGAGATACCAGAACAACAGAGGGTGAAAATAGCCCAGTCAAAAATGAAAGAAGCTGCCTTGACATGGTGGAATTTCGTCCAAGATGATAGAGTACAGGAAGGAAAGCGTAGAGTCGCTACATGGAAGAAAATGATGGCATTAGTAAAGGAAGCTTATGTCCCATTGGATTACAGTATCCAATTACACAAGAGGAAGCAAAACCTGAAACAGAAGGAGCTAGATGTCAGCTCATATACAGAAGAATTCATGAAACTTTGTATGAAAACAAAGGTAAAGGAAAGTGAAGAAGAGAAGGTAGCCAGATACCTTAATGGATTGAGGTTCAACATTCAGGAAGATTTAAGTCTGCATAATCCAGATACAGTTCAGAAATGCTTTCAGTTGGCATTGAAAGTGGAAGAGAAGTTAAAGAGAAAACAAGAACAACACAATAGAGGAAGAGGAAGACAACAAAGAGGTGGAAGAGGTCCTTTTAGAGGTAGAGGACATGGACATGGATATCAAGGAGAATCCAGTCATGACAATAGTCAGGGAAACAATAGTCAGAACCAGAGGGAAAATTATAGTCAGCAAGGAAACTTCAGAGGTAGAAGACCTTTCAGAGGAAGATCCCAGGGCAGAGGATCCATCAGATGTTATAACTGTAACAAGGAAGGCCATATAGCCAGCAAATGTCTAGAAAAGGCCACAAGCTCAACAGGAGAAAGGAGAACAAATCTGGTCCAAGAACCTGATGATCAAAGTATGACAGGCTCTACTTCTTTTCAGAGTGTGAATGCTCCTGATAATTATGGATACCCAGAAAGTGGAGAATCTCTAATGATGAGAAGAATAGTGACTACCATGAAGGTACCTGACAAAGAATCCCCTCAAAGAAAGTCTCTTTTCAGGACTATTTGCAAAGCAGGAGGTAAGGCATGTAAAGTTTTGATTGATTCTGGTTCTACTAAAAATTTTGTGTCTGAAGAAATGGTGACAAAGCTTAAGCTTAGGAGATTGCCTCACCCATCCCCATATAAAGTCTCATGGCTTACCCAAGGTCAGCAGACGACTGTAGAAGAGCAGGCTTGGGTAGAATTTCAGATTGGAGCATATAAGGATAAGTTATTGTTTGACATTACCAAGATGGATGCTTGCAATCTTTTATTTGGTAGACCATGGCAGTATGATTTGAAGGCACAACATGATGGTGTTAGAAACACCTATAAAATCACTAAAGATGGTAAGGATATAATGTTACTACCATTAACAGAGAAGGAGGAGAAATCCAAAGGAAAAGAGGTGAAGGTAATGCTGATGGAAGGTAAACAGTTCATGAAAGAAGTAGCAGCAAAAGGTGCAGTTGCATATGCCCTAATCCCATGTATGAGGATGAATAAAGAACAGCAGCAAGAAGTCAAGGAAGAGAAAAAGCAAAGGTTCATAGACCCAGCTATCCAAGAGCTATTGGATAAGTACAAAGGTATCATCTCAGAGGGAATGCCAAGATCCCTACCACCTGTGAGGGATATTAGTCACTGCATAGACTTAATTCTAGGGTCAACACTTCCAAACAAAGCAGCCTATAAGCTAACTCCAGAACAGAATGTAGAAGTAGCCAGACAAATTGAAGAATTATTGGATTCAGGTCTGATTGGGAAAAGTTTAAGTCCATGTGTGGTACCAGCTGTACTAGCACCGAAGAAGGAAGGTACTTGGAGGCTTTGCACAGATTCCAGAGCTATTAACAAGATCACAATCAGGTATAGGTTTCCAATCCCTAGGATAGAGGATTTACTTAACTGTTTAGGAGGTGCTAAGTATTTTACAAAAATAGATTTGAAGAGTGGATATCATCAGATCAGGATTAGACCAGGAGATGAATGGAAAACAGCATTCAAAACTAATGAAGGGTTATATGAGTGGAAGGTTATGCCTTTTGGTTTATCTAATGCACCTAGTACTTTTATGAGGTTGATGAATGAGGTTTTGAAAGAGTTCATTGGTAAGTTTGTCATAGTATATCTAGATGACATTCTGATTTTCAGCAACACAAAAGAAGAACATCTCAGACACATAGATTTGGTTCTTAAGAGGTTACATGAAGAGCAGCTGATGATAAATTTAGACAAGTGTTTGTTCATGCAAGAGGAGATCACATATTTGGGTTTTGTCATTTCACAAGGAAAGTTACAAATGGATAAGGAGAAGGTAAGTGCCATATTGTCTTGGCCAACCCCAAAGACTATGAATGATGTCAAAAGTTTCCATGGGTTAGCAACCTTCTATAGGAAGTTTATAAGAGGGTTTAGTCATATTTGTGCACCCATGCTTGATACCATCAAAGGAGGACAGAAGTGCAGATTTGTTTGGACTCAAAGAGCAGATGATTCTTTTGAAACATTGAAGAAGAAGGTGGCACAGCAGCCAGTCCTTGCACTTCCAGACTTTAACAAAATCTTTCAGGTGGAATGTGATGCCAGTCACATGGCCATTGGAGCAGTACTCAGCCAAGAAGGTAGACCTATTGCATTTTTCAGTGAGAAGCTCAATGATGCTAAAAAGAGGTATTCCTCATATGATTTGGAAATGTATGCTTTAGTCCAGTCACTCAAGAAATGGAGGCATTACTTGATGCCAAAGGAATTCATAGTATTCACAGATAACCAGGCTCTGAGTTTCATAAACAGCCAGGAAAAGCTGAACCATAGACACATGAAATGGGTAGAAACCTTACAAGCTTTTACTTTTACATTGAAGCATAAGAAAGGAGTCAAGAATAAAGTTGCAGATGCTTTGAGCAGGAGAGTTCTAACAGTCAACCAGATTCAGTTAGAAAGTGTTGGCATTGATTCACTAAAGACCATGTATGAGACTGATGAAGATTTTGGGGAGATATATCATGTATGTACTTCTTTTGGAGAGAAATATCATGCTGAATTCTCTGAATTTTTCATTCAGGATGGATTGTTGTTCAAAGGTGGACAGTTATGTATTCCAAGGTGTTCTATGAGTTTAAACATCATTAAGGAGAAACATTGTGGAGCTATGGCAGGTCATTTTGGTCTAGATAAGACTCTTGATCTTGTCCGAAGACATTACTTTTGGCCTAAGTTACAATCAGATGTCAGAAAATTTGTAGAGACATGTGTGATATGTCAGAAAGCTAAAGGCAGGTCGACTAATGCAGGTTTATATGAGCCCTTACCCATTCTTTCCAGACCATGGGAAAGCATAAGTATGGATTTTGTCTTGGGTTTACCAAGGACAAGGAAAGGGTTTGACAGTGTTTTTGTTGTAGTGGATAGATTCAGCAAAATGGCACATTTCTTGCCATGCAAAACCACTGCTGATGCTTCATACATTGTAGATTTGTTTTTCAGGGAGATTGTCAGAATCCATGGATTGCCATTGAGTATAGTGTCAGATAGGGATGTGAAGTTTATTGGTCACTTCTGGAGAACTCTTTGGAAGAAACTTGGAACAAATTTGTCTTTTTCCTCTGCATATCATCCTCAAACGGATGGACAGACTGAAGTAGTGAACCATTCCTTAGGAAATTTGCTTAGGTGTTTGATAAAACAACATGGAGAAAAGTGGGATAATATTCTATCTCAAGCTAAATTTTCCTATAATGATACTGTCAATAGGAGCACAGGGAAATCACCTTTTCAGATAGTTTATGGTATGCATCCAAGAGGAATTTTGGAATTGAGAGATCTACCTACAGTAGACCCTGTTAGTGCAGAAGGAGAATCTTTTGCAGAAGCCATCAAAGAGGTTCATGATCAAGTCAAGACCCAACTATAGCAAACCACCTTGAAGTATAAGGAATATGCTGATAAAAAGAAGAAGGATGTTCAGTTTGATGTTGGAGATTTGGTATGGGTTCATTTGAAGAAGGATAGACTTCCTAAGGGAAAATATACTAAACTCATGCAGAGAAAAGTTGGACCATGTCAGATCTTGCATAAGCATGGACATAATGCTTATGAGATACAACTCCCACCTGATCTTGGTTTGTCCCCTATATTCAATGTATGTGATTTAACTCCATACAAGTCTTATCCAGATGCAGATCAGGAACTCCTACAGGATACAGTCCATGATAACATTCGCCAGCATGATCCTCCACAGTTGCAGAAGGTTTTGGACACCAGAGTGGTCAAACAGACCCAGAACAAACAGTACTTGGAGTATCTAGTCTCTTGGAAGGGAAAACCTAATTCTGAAGCAGTATGGATGACTGAAGAGCAGAACCATAAACATGGTGCAGATCTTCATACTCTCATCTCAAGTGGACTTGAGATTTCTTCTTCTGGGGAGTATGGTGCAGGAGCACCCCTACAAGACAGGATATAGGTTCATTGTCCGCATGACAGGACATTAGTTTATTTTTAGCATGTTTGACTTCATAATGTAATAAGGTCCATTGGACCAATGCATATGTATTAGATCAGCCTAGGAGAGTGTGTAGGCAGTTAGAGTTCATGATCAGGTAGTCTGAGCTATCCTCTCCTAGCCGCTTGGAAGCTCCCAGCCGCTGGGAATCGAGTTGGTAGTACTCGTAGGATATTGCTATAAATAACTCAGATCAGTTAGGGTTTGAAATTATAGATCATATCAAAGAGAGTAGTAGTTGTGTTATGTTGTACTGGTGATTGAGTGAGTTCCAGAGATCAATCCAGACATTGTGAAACATTGTTGTAGAAACAGGACATTTGTGTTTCATCTGAATAAGATCTCATCAATTGCATTATCTAGTTTATCAGTTGTTTATGTTTTGATTTCTGTTCTGATTACAAGTTGATGGATTCCTTCAACCCTTCCACCGGTTGATTCTGTGAATCGGTGGAATGGTCATGCATGTGAGTTTAGTTTGCATTTTAGTTTTCTGTTTATGCATTTCATTGTTTGAGAGATCAGTTGGAAGCATGCTATAAATCAACCTAGCATCCTCATGTGCTAGGGTTTAGGAAGATAAATCTTTAAGTTTTGATCTGAAGGTGATCTAGCCCGATCATCATGTTTTCTCTGTGAAATTGTGCGGTTCTGTGAGTTTGCATGCAGCTGACGGATATACAGGGATCTGCATGTGCTTTTCCAGTCGGAGTGAATCGCATCGTCATCTGTGAGTATATCACTATCCGGATCAGGTTATGAAGCTGACAAAGATTGTATGTTTCAAATGCATCAGGATGATATAAGTCAGATATATACTCAGTGTGTATATCGTCGTCAGGATCATCTTTCGTGTGTATCCATCGTCTGCATATCGCTATCATATGCGGAAGTGAAAGTTCATTTTTTTGCTAAGGACTGGAAAGATCATCATCAGGATATTGAAAGATCACCGGATATTCATTATCATGTTGCGGAGGATATAAGTGTCTTATATCTTGTTGACATCATCATCAGGTGCATGTGACGTCATCGTCATCAGGATATTGCGAATATCACCCTATGCAAGTTTATCCTGCTGTCGCTAAGTGTTTTGGCATCGGCGTAAGTCATCGGCATAAAGTTTGGTTAACATCATCAGGATGTTTCAATATGACCGGATAAGTCATATCCTGATGCTGTTGTTTGTGTAGTCAGATATTGGGGTGACGTAAGCATCGAGGGAAAGGTGCTTGAAGTTGTCGTCATCAGGATATATCGGAGGAACCGGATATTTTATATCCTGCTGATGAAGGTGATGCTGAACATCATGATGATGAAGATAGAGGTTGCCGGTAAGATGAACAGTGAACACCAGGAGGATGTTTGCGCTTGCCAAATATCATGATGCTGCTGACAGGCGAAAGGCGAAAGGCAATAAGGAAGTGAACAGTAGTCAGCAGGAGGATATTTCAAGCCTCTTCGAAATATGATGATGATGTCTGTGTTAGCAAGAAATATGATGATGATGATAAGCCGATAGAATTTTAACATGCTGTTTGTGTTAATGACTCCTCCTTCCCATTTGTAAGCTCCTGTTGCGTTTACCTCTGCATCAATGTCGAGCCCACAGGTGCATAAATTTGGCACCATTTCTATGTATATGCAAGTTTTGTTTGAAATGGATGCTTGCCATGAACTCATACATATATGCTTGCCAACATTTCAAGGCCCCATATTCTTGCCGATAGGGGCTTCCATTAGAAAAAAATTTCATTCCATTACAGTCAATAAAATATAGAAAATTTGCTACTATCAAACCTTAGTTTGGCAAACTAGGGTTTGTTATTACAATTAATAAAATATAGAAAAATTCAATAAAATGCAAGAACTTTTCTTAAGATAGTTAAAGAACTAGATCAAACCCTAGTTTTCCAAACTAGGGTTTGTCATTACAGTTAATAGAATACAGAAAAATTTCGTAAAAAATAGAAAATTTGCTTGAGACAATGAAAGAACTATCAAACACTAGTTTGCCAAACTAGAGTTTGACAAACCCTAGTTTCAAAAGAAATTAGGGTTTGTCAAATTAGGGTGAAACTAAATTCATCTTGTCAATTTATGGTGAAACTAAATTCATCTTGTCAAATTTGAAAAGATGAATTTAGTTTCACCCTAATTTGACAAACCCTAAACTAGGGTTTGTAACCCTAGTTTGGCAAACTACATCCATTTATAGCCACACAACCAATCTCTCTTTTTGTACCTGAAAGAAAAGAACCAATTCAAAATTTGTAACTACTATATGTCGTTTAGATGTATCATGTTTAGTTTAATATGTGCTAGGTATCAAAATCCCTTATCTTATTTTAATTATTTCATGTTATATGACAATAGAAATCCATTGGTGGCACTTGCTAAAAATAATTTAAAGATATATATAAATCCATTTCCAACAAATTCTAACAACATGTAGACATGAAATTGTTATTAATAACATATGAACATTTAGATGACACCATCTTACTTATTAGTGAGTTTAGATTATACTTAAGTGGTAAAGCTTTGTAATGTTTTGATGCATCTTGTTTGCTTTACACTTCCTTCTCAAAGTTGGCTCATGCTTTCATTGACTATTTCTCTATCCCTAGTTCACATAAGGATAATATATATGGACAAAACATTTCTCTCATGATTTATATTTTGATCCTTGTTCTCCTACTTCCCATATGGCTTATACATATACTAAACCTACTTTTCATCACACACATGGATATTCTAAGCATAGATGCATTGCATCAATACATAAAGTTCAAGAAATTATAGACAAATGGAAGATAAACATTACAAATACTCATGAGCACCAAAATCCCTCACTTGATAAGATGAATCATGGAAAAACAAGTCACATGAATGTCGAGATCCTAGTCTTGTTCACCATAACCCGCACTATATTGAGGTTACATGACATAAAATATAAACCACCCAATATGAGAGATGATATCATTGCTTACACATACTTCTTATTACTCACCATATTTTGTGCTTTTTTATTTCCTTTTCTTGGATTTATGTTTATGTCTGTGTTCTTACCTAGCATGCACGGATGACACAAAGACACCTTTATTGGTGCATGTGTTGACACCAGTGGATTTGAACATGTGTCAAGTGTTGTTCATGTAACTTCTTCCTTGTGCTTTATATCATTTTTATTTGATTCTTTTTTAATTATGTAACATATGTTATGATCCCCTCACCTATTGATCCATTTACCTTGTGTGTCCATATATTTTAGCCTTTTTATCATGACTTGTTTGTTCTAATTTTTACACTCATAGATCACCTTCCACATTTGGTTTCATGCTTATCTTCCCCACTTGGAGGGAATCTTGGTTTCCATTTTCCTTGCTTGACATATTTCCTCCTATTCTTGTTTACATACACATTAATCACCTTTGCCTTTTTTCTTTTATTTCCCAATTGTGTTTCTCACTTGCCTTTGCTTATCTTTTTCTTCCATCTCCTTTCCTCTTTTTATTGAATGTTACTTCTTGCCTTGTATTTTATGCCCATGGCCATGTGTGTTCCTTAGTCTTTTACTATTGCTTATATCTTGTTGATCTTATATTGTTATATATATCTTGTTTATTAGAGCCTTTACACTGATCTTAGATTGTTATATCATACTCGTAGAGTCACTTATACTCAGATTCTATAGTTCCATACCATGATTTTAAATCTTACATATTGAGCCTACATTTACATATCACATTTTTAGAATTACCACATTAGATTGGGGGCTTTTAATTCCTTCCCCCCAACATATTGTACTCTTATTGCCACATCATTTACAATAGGGACATCATGTTTTCCCTCCTTTCACATCTTACATGTCTTTATTGAGCCATATATTTATATCATGGACATCTTATCTCCCCACTCACAAGCTCTATTGTGATGTTCTTCCCATCAGGGGCTATTTAGCTATACATATGATTTGATAATCACACCATTACACACCACTTTTTTGTGCCTTCATGCTTATCTATGACCATTATTAGACATTGATTATGAGTGTATAGTGACACATCTTTAAACTTATATTGAGGGTGACCACACTAAATCACATTTTCATTCTCAAATAATTCATTAGATTAATATAGCAATAAAACAACTAGAGCAATGTTAAGTCAAGAGGGGAGACTAGTGGTCATGCACTTTATTGGAAAGCTAAATGACATAAAGAACAAATATTCAATTTATGATTATAAATTTATGCAATTCAATATATATGCAAATTGAATAACTGGATGTATTAAAATTGTTTCCAAATAATTTTTTTTATATATATTGGTCATTAGGCACTGTAATTTATCAAGAATCAATGTAAATTTTGAACTAGAAGTACATAAAATGGTTTAAATTTTTGTAGAGTTACCAAAATTTGTGTTGAATTTTTGGAGTAGTAAATACAACTACATAGCAGATATGTTGAGAAAGAGAACTTTGCATTGAGAGATCACATAGATGAGAGTTAAAGTTATAAGATTTAAAAAGATGAAATTTTATTTTTAAAATAATATCAATTTTGGGGAGGCATGTTAAAATATAGTTCCAGTCAAGATAGTATACATAGTAAGTGGACTACTTCATTCTTGACATGGGTTGTTGTTAAAGATATAATATTTATGTTTATCGTAAGGGTCGTTGCAAGAGAGTTTTATTAGAGAAAATCCTATTGGAGGGATGGATAGAAACATTAGAGTGGACAAGACGTTGACACTTTTGAGGAAGAAATTATTGGTCATAAATGAGAGCTAAAATACAAAGGACTACATTTAGAAATGTCAAGTTTATTGATTTGGTAAAGGGGAATTCAAGATTATGGATTGTATAATCTCTTACACATATTAGATAATTCATGGAATGATAAATTAACATCAATTATTTTGGGAATCATGAGGAGTCAACACTATATAGATATTTATTGCTTATAACTTAGTATACATGATATCCAAAATGCCATATTTTATACCATGTGAATAGACAAGTGATGCTTCACATACTTCTATCTTATAAATTTCAATGAGATTGTTAGGTATTGCCTAGTATACCAAGAAGCATTATTTGGATAGTGACACAAATTTTGTAGTTTAAATGTATTTATGTATTTTTGTGACGTTTCTTGTAAGTTGGATATGATATAAATCATATTGAGTTACCATGGAAATATATGAATGTATATTGTATCTAGTCATGGTTGTATCCATGTTCTTAGTGTGTAATGTTCATTATTTTATATCTTTAATTGCTATATTAATTTCAAAAGAAATCTATTTATCTCTCTCTCCCTTGACCTAAGTGTGTTCACAAAGAGAGATTTAAGTGTATGGAGTAGGAAAGTGTGTTCACAAAGAAAGATTTAAGTGTATGGAGTAGGAATGACTTAAATATTTTATTGCACACATGGTATTCATTTTTATGACACTAATACATGTGACATTACACTAATAAATGAGAGCTAAAATACAAAGGACTACATTTAGAAATGTCAAGTTTATTGATTTGGTAAAGGGGAATTCAAGATTATGGATTGTATAATCTCTTACACATACTAGATAATTCATGGAATGATAAATTAACATCAATTATTTTGGGAATCATGAGGAGTCAACACTATATAGATATTTATTGCTTATAACTTAGTATACATGATATCCAAGATGCCATATTTTATACCATGTGAATAGACAAGTGATGCTTCACATACTTCTATCTTATAAATTTCAATGAGATTGTTAGGTATTGCCTAGTATACCAAGAAGCATTATTTGGATAGTGACACAAATTTTGTAGTTTACATGTATTTATGTATTTTTGTGATGTTTTTTGTAAGTTGGATATGATATAAATCATATTGAGTTACCATGGAAATATATGAATGTATATTGTATAGTCATTGGTTGTATCCATGTTCTTAGTGTGTAATGTTCATTATTTTATATCTTTAATTGCTATATTAATTTCAAAAGAAATCTATTTATCTCTCTCTCCCTTGACCTAAGTGTGTTCACAAAGAAAGATTTAAGTGTATGGAGTAGGAAAGTGTGTTCACAAAGAAAGATTTAAGTGTATGGAGTAGGAATGACTTAAATATTTTATTGCACACATGGTATTCATTTTTATGACACTAATACATGTGACATTACACTAATAAATGAGAGCTAAAATACAAAGGACTACATTTAGAAATGTCAAGTTTATTGATTTGGTAAAGGGGAATTCAAGATTATGGATTGTATAATCTCTTACACATACTAGATAATTCATGGAATGATAAATTAACATCAATTATTTTGGGAATCATGAGGAGTCAACACTATATAGATATTTATTGCTTATAACTTAGTATACATGATATCCAAGATGCCATATTTTATACCATGTGAATAGACAAGTGATGCTTCACATACTTCTATCTTATAAATTTCAATGAGATTGTTAGGTATTGCCTAGTATACCAAGAAGCATTATTTGGATAGTGGCACAAATTTTGTAGTTTACATGTATTTATGTATTTTTGTGATGTTTCTTGTAAGTTGGATATGATATAAATCATATTGAGTTACCATGGAAATATATGAATGTATATTGTATAGTCATTGGTTGTATCCATGTTCTTAGTGTGTAATGTTCATTATTTTATATCTTTAATTGCTATATTAATTTCAAAAGAAATCTATTTATCTCTCTCTCCCTTGACCTAAGTGTGTTCACAAAGAAAGATTTAAGTGTATGGAGCAGGAAAGTGTGTTCACAAAGAAAGATTTAAGTGTATGGAGTAGGAATGACTTAAATATTTTATTGCACACATGGTATTCATTTTTATGACACTAATACATGTGACATTACACTAATAAATGAGAGCTAAAATACAAAGGACTACATTTAGAAATGTCAAGTTTATTGATTTGGTAAAGGCGAATTCAAGATTATGGATTGTATAATCTCTTACACATACTAGATAATTCATGGAATGATAAATTAACATCAATTATTTTGGGAATCATGAGGAGTCAACACTATATAGATATTTATTGCTTATAACTTAGTATACATGATATCCAAGATGCCATATTTTATACCATGTGAATAGACAAGTGATGCTTCACATACTTCTATCTTATAAATTTCAATGAGATTGTTAGGTATTGCCTAGTATACCAAGAAGCATTATTTGGATAGTGACACAAATTTTGTAGTTTACATGTATTTATGTATTTTTGTGATGTTTCTTGTAAGTTGGATATGATATAAATCATATTGAGTTACCATGGAAATATATGAATGTATATTGTATAGTCATTGGTTGTATCCATGTTCTTAGTGTGTAATGTTCATTATTTTATATCTTTAATTGCTATATTAATTTCAAAATGAATCTATTTATCTCTCTCTCCCTTGACCTAAGTGTGTTTACAAAGAAAGATTTAAGTGTATGGAGCAGGAAAGTGTGTTCACAAAGAAAGATTTAAGTGTATGGAGTAGGAATGACTTAAATATTTTATTGCACACATGGTATTCATTTTTATGACACTAATACATGTGACATTACACTAATAAATGAGAGCTAAAATACAAAGGACTACATTTAGAAATGTCAAGTTTATTGATTTGGTAAAGGGAAATTCAAGATTATGGATTGTATAATCTCTTACACATACTAGATAATTCATGGAATGATAAATTAACATCAATTATTTTGGGAATCATGAGGAGTCAACACTATATAGATATTTATTGCTTATAACTTAGTATACATGATATCCAAGATGCCATATTTTATACCATGTGAATAGACAAGTGATGCTTCACATACTTCTATCTTATAAATTTCAATGAGATTGTTAGGTATTACCTAGTATACCAAGAAGCATTATTTGGATAGTGACACAAATTTTGTAGTTTACATGTATTTATGTATTTTTGTGATGTTTCTTGTAAGTTGGATATGATATAAATCATATTGAGTTACCATGGAAATATATGAATGTATATTGTATAGTCATTGGTTGTATCCATGTTCTTAGTGTGTAATGTTCATTATTTTATATCTTTAATTGCTATATTAATTTCAAAAGAAATCTATTTATCTCTCTCTCCCTTGACCTAAGTGTGTTCACAAAGAAAGATTTAAGTGTATGGAGTAGGAATGACTTAAATATTTTATTGCACACATGGTATTCATTTTTATGACACTAATACATGTGACATTACACGTGTAGATTTGGAAAAGTTAAAATCTCTCTCTCTCTCTCTCTCTCTCTCTCTCTCTCTCTCTCTCTCTACTTTGAAAAGGAAAAGAATAATCCATACATTTTAGAAATGAAATCTTCCCTCTTGTTTAACTATTTAAAATGTGTTGGAATATGATAATGCTATTGGAAATTTGTACTTCATTTATTTAATTATAGTTCTTCTATTACACATATATATGTGTTATTGAAATGTTAACATAGGTAAATATAACTTTCTAGATTAAAACATATATGTGTTAAAATATATATCCGCTCACATAAAAATGTACATATTTATAAAAAAATTATTAAATTCAACACAGTCTAGATGTATGTAAAATTAAATTGTTTGAAATAGAGAATTATGTGTTTCAAATTATACAAGTACAAAACCTTATTTATACTGAGCTATAGTTGCATTAGGATGAGCATGTTTAACCAATTCTCTACAAAATGATTAATATGTCTCACGAACACCAGTGATAACTAGTGTCTACTTTGGAAGTTGTGTAACAACATGTCAACATACACACCTACATCAGAGAAGAAATTGTATGTTGATATAGGCGAGCGCAACACAACATCCCTATCTACTCTGATGTAGGACGTGTATGTTGATACATTTGTTCCACAGTCCAAAGTAGACACTATATCACATGTTATGATGTTGGTGAGACATATCAGTCATCAAGTGTAGAGAATTGGTTTAGCATGGCCCTAATGCAACTATCTAGAGGTATAAATAAGGTTTTGTACAAGTACATATTTTCAAAAAAAATTAGTAGATGACATAGTCTACATGTAAAATTAAATTGTTTGAAATAAACAATTATGTGTTGAATTATACTTATAATTTAACTTATTTATACAAAGCCATAGTTGCATTAGGATGGCCATGTTGAACCAATTCTCTACAAGATGACTAATAT
Organism: Cunninghamia lanceolata; assembly: GCA_027924645.1. NCBI lineage: Eukaryota > Viridiplantae > Streptophyta > Pinopsida > Cupressales > Cupressaceae > Cunninghamia > Cunninghamia lanceolata. The sequence goes on along the minus strand of BSBN01000391.1, from coordinate 2,221,021 downwards.
GTCTCACCAACATCATTGATAACTAGTGTCTACTTTGGAAGTTGTGGAACAACATCAACATACACACCTACATGAGAGAAGAAATTGCATGTTGATAGGTGAGCTTAAATCACCAGGAATAAGCAAGCTCAACAAGTTAGAAGCAAGAAATTGTATACATTGATATGCTCGAGCATGTAACACAACATCCCTATCTACTCTGATGTAGGTGTGTATGTTGATACATTTATTCCACAACTTTCAAAGTAGACACTAGATCAATGATGTTGGTGAGACATATCAGGACCATCAAGTGTAGAGAATTGGTTTAACATGACCATCCTAATGCAACTATAGAGACCTATAAATGGTTTGTTAAATGTAAGTATAATAATTCAAGTGACATACATCTATTTTGAGAACAATTTAATTTTATGTGTAGACTAGGTAGATCATCTACTAATCAAAAGTGATATAAGGGGCATGCTAATCGAAAGAGAAGATAAAGTGAATGATTTGGCTCATCCTGAACTTCCTATCATTATTGTGGGAAGTAGTACTTACTTGATTTAACCTTATTTATATGGAGCTATAGTTGCATTAGGATGGTCATGTTGAACCAATTCTCTACAAGATGACTAATATGTCTCACCAACATTAGTGATAACTAGTATCTACTTTGGAAGTTGTGGAACAACATCAACATACACACCTACATGAGAGAAGAAATTGTATGTTGATAGGCGAGCTTAAATCACCAGGGATAAGAGAGTTCAACAAGTCAGAAGCAAGAAATTGTATACATTGATAGGCTTGAGCATGTAACACATCATCCCTATCTGCTCTGATGTAGGTGTGTATGTTGATACATTTGTTTGACAACTTCCAAAGTAGACACTAGATCTATGATGTTGGTTAGACATATTAGGACCATTAAGTGTAGAGAATTGGTTCAACATGGCCATCCTAATGCAACTATAGAGACCTGTAAATAAGGTTAAATTGTAAGTACTACTTCCCACAATAATGATAGGAAGTTCAGGACTCCAAATCATTCACTTTATCTTCTCTTTTGATTAGCTGTGATCTTGAGTCTCTATTCAGCTTGAATTTAATCTTGTGATCAACAAGGCTCCATCATTCTTTCCTTCTTGAAGTGGTCCTTTAAGTTATTGCACTTGCTTTTCATGTTATCACTTACATTTCAAACATGTAACTTTTATTTTTTTCACTTAGTGAACTAGAATGTATGTTCCTGGCTTCCAGATGTTAAATTTAAAAATTAATTTAGATACATAGTAAGTTAGATGTGCACACATGTACATTGGAACAAGTAATTTATTTTTGTGCATAAAATTTAGGTCGATATATATATCATGGCACATGCCACCACCTGGACCTAGACCTTCTATATTTATGCATATAGATATTGAGATTCAGAAATTGACAGGTGTTCTTTCTGACCCCAACACAACAGGGGTTTATAGGAACACATGTCAATCAATTTTATCTAGCTTGCAATGCATTAGATAGAGTCTAGGAGATGTACTTGTGCTTATTCAGGTGATACTCTTGCTGCTATTCTTGCCCAGATGCGGCAAGAGGTTATTGGTGATGTTTCTCTTGCTTCTGTTCAGCTTACTATCTTGAAAGAGACTATCAAATCCCAATGTTTCCCATATTATGTTGGTAAGCCTAATGTGAGGGGTTACCAAGTCACTAGATGTGTAGACCCTCTTATGGCCCCATTGATAAATCCATGTTTTCTTGCTTCTCATGGTCGTTATCCCAATAATGACCAAATTCCTTTATATTTTGCACATCAGTTATATGGAGAGGTTCATATGGGCCTGAAGGTCAACTACTTGGATTTGCTAGCATATTTTGGTCAGGGGAGGGGTAGGGTTACTGATAGAGATGGCTATCATCGACCAGATCGATAGGCTCTAGTTTATAGGGCCTTGGTTGGGGAGAGGATGCTTTCTATCTCCCTAGCCTTGGCCCCTGTTGCTGATCAGGTTGTCATTGCTTCCCAAATGGAAGCAATAGATAGTGTTGGTGATATTGCAGCTGCCACATCTATTATATATTATGATTGTGTGGGAAGATATTTGATGAGTCATCCTAGATAATCTAAACCATCGGATCATGCTACTGATCCTTATGCTATCGTGGGTGTCCCATCACCTATAGACATAGATGGTCTGACAAGAGACCATATGCTTTGGACTACAATGGGTTATCTTTCTAAGGACCTATTGGAGTCATATGCTTTTATTACATTAGAGATTTGTATCCCTTTACACAAGGTTAGAGGACATGTGGGTAGAGCTTGCCTTTCACAGAGTGTGTCATGATCCAGTTAGGCTGTGAGACCTTCTCATCAGGTGCCTGGGAGTACTCCACATCCTGATCTACCCATAAATCATTTAGCTACTATAGAGGTAGATACACCTACCCCTCATGTTGAGCATCAGACATCCCAGTCCTCTCTAGATTTACTTGAGGAGTTGCAGTTGCAGAGGGGATTGTCAAGTTTTGTGGATATGCTTCTACATTCAGGCTCTTTGATGCCAACTTGCCTGCATAGTTCACTTCACTCTTCATTACTTGAGCTAGCCAAGGAGGCAGCAGATAGAATTATTACAGTGGATCATCCTACAACACCTGATACACAACTATCTACATGTGTATGTGCATGCATGCATGATTTAAACTTGAACTTAAATTAAATTAAGTTAAATTACTTTGCTAGATAGAGTCCTAATGTTGTACATATATATATATTGTAGGCATTAGCTCATGTTACACCTAGTCTGGGTATGGACCGTGTACGTAGGCATGATTCAGCTGATGGCAGTAATGTTAGTGGACAGTTGAGTTTTAAATTTTTAAATCATTACAAATTACATGTGTAAATGCATATAATTTGTACGTGTGCATGTACACATATATATATTTAATATTATTCTAAAATTTTAACATAATTTGTACACTTTTATACATATGTATGTGTTGTACTATTTCTAGGGCTTAGTGCATCCATCAGAGTGGGATTCTCACTCAGACTCGGGTCACTCAACTTGCAGCCGACATGATGACCAGGCTATTGGTAGCACTTCCTAGACATGTTTCTCCAGATATTTCTCTAGATATACTTGTTTTTAGACATTTCTATCTGTACATGTTTACATGGACATTTCTATAGATACATTTGGACATGTGTGTTTATGGACATTTCTACATGTTTGTGGACATTTATACATGTTTGAGGACATTTCTATCTACATGTTTTCATCTACATTTATATCTACACATGTTTGTGGTCTAGCCCTTAGTACCTTTCTTTTGTTCTTTTTATATTATGCTATCACTATCTAATAATGGTGTATACAAATATAATTATCACATTGAATAGAACCCAATATGGTGTGGATTTGTTAAAAATAAATTATCATGTAATGTTTTGTATATTTTATTTCTCTCCTTAGTATTCCTTACTTATTTCCTTCAAAATCATTATGATTATAATGAAACCTTTGAGAAAAGTTGTAAGATGTATCAATGCATTTTGACATTAAAAATTGATGTACCTTGGCAATATGTTTTTTGTCTTTTGTAAGACAACTATTGATATAGAGTTTTGAGTCTCAAGGTGTGACTATATAACTTGATTTCAAGCCTAATATCCAAGGGAGTTGATCTCTATTACTCATTCTTCTATAGATTTTTTTTGTCATGAGAAGTTATTATATGTGAAAATAAAACTATAGTGATGATCTAGAAATACGTTGAATAAAATTTCAAATGCATAACTATGTTTCTAAGGGTATACTTTTGTTTATGAAATTGCTAGTTGTCAATTTACTTTTGATCCTATTATGTTATATCTTGGTTCATAGTTCATTTAAGTGGAGATTATGTTATTCTAAGGATAGTTCATTGATGGCATAGTCACTAAGTTGAATGCACTGTTATCACCTTTAATGAGAAGTGAAAATATTACATCACCCTAATATCATCTCCTAATTTAGTGATTATGTGGTGATATTTGATTGATATCATAGAAATATTATGATATGTCTAAAGATTATAAATCTTGTTTTAGCTAATATTCTAGCTTATGGATTGATACAAACTCTTTTGGTTAAGTTAGTTGTTATGAGTAGTTGGTTGAGCTAAAAGCGTGTTAAATACAATGACATTGGTAATTAATTCCTTGATGTAAGGTTGAATTTGTTGGATAAACGATAGACTTCCTTGTGTTAGACATATTGACATTGGTGAATTATGCCTACTAATCAATTATAGGTTCCACTTAATAATTGGTTACCAAATGACTATTATGTTGTGGCCACTAAAATCAAGTAACTAATATTCTAGGTAATGTCATACCTATTATAATTAACTAAGGTCTAAGGTTGACTATGGATTCCTAAATGACTTATTATTATAATTTGTTTTATATTTACTTGAATATCTAAAAAGAATCACTAAAATATGCTTTGTATACCTTAATTATTAGGAACCATTAAATGTGTAAATTAGTTGGTGAATGTGGCCTTATTTAGTAATGACAAGTCTCTATGGTTTAAGAAAACAAGAAGTGATAGATCATGGTAAGCAGTGAGTTGAATGAAGAGATACCTTAAACACTATTGAATGGTGTAATACCAATGTGTTAAGGAACATGAGGAGATAACTATTATGTAGATCCTTAAGGAAATAACATGAGGAGATAACTATTATGTAGACCCTTATTTGAAATTTGATAAATATTGAGAGACTTCAACATAGTGGGACAAAAGCTCTAAAATCTAGGGCCTCTAGAAGCTTTGTAAAGTTTAAACCTTGTGACAACAGAAATGTGTGTAGGTGTTAGAAAAAGACTTACAACATGGTTCAATAATTGATGTTTAATATATTATCCTTCCACAAGTTCCTTGTAAATGAAGGGGAGAAGGAAAGACTTAAAATATATACTTGGTTGGTGCAATCAATAGATGTAAAATAGGTTGTAATTTTAGCAATGTACAATTTCGAATCACAAAAAAACATTCACAACAATTGGAAGAATCATTTTTGGAATGAAAATTTTCCTCTACATTTATGAGGGGATCTCCTTTGTGCACTTTTAACCTAAAAGTATGAAAGGAAAAAAAAATGGGAAAAAGATTTAAAGGAAAATGGGGAATCCTAAATAAGTTTGTATAAGAAACTATGTTACAAGATTCCTCAAACTAAATGTAGAAAAAGGAAAAGGAATACTTTTCTACAATTAACATAGACACACAGTTCTTTTTTTATGCATGTAACATCAGTGGTAAAGGGAGTATTTGATAATTTAGCTTTTAACACACAAGAAAATATGAGGAATTAATTCCATATTGAACATAAAAATATTATGTAATAACAGGTGAATAAACAAAAAACATTTCAAAATTATTCTTCTCATTACTTATAACAATCTAAGCATAAAGTCTTAATTCCATTTATGTATAGCCAAATGGGTAACAAAAACATGCAGAAAAGATTACAAGTTAACATACAAAAAAACATGTAACTAGTGAAAGTATAAATAACCTTAAGTTTAGAAATATTCTTCAATTTGTCTTGTGATTTCAAAGCATAATTTTTTTTTTATGTAGTTTTTAGTTTTTTCTATGTGTTGAGAAGAAAAGCACCCAAAAAACAACTAGCTTACAATTGACCTTGTATATATAGCTTTCCTTCTCCTAACTAAATCATGATCACTATTTGAAATAATAAATTTATTTTATACCTTAAAGTTTACTTTTTAAGTCATAAAAGTGACTTAAGTTACAATTTCAAAAAGGTGCAATGAGAAAATAGAACAATAAAGGGAATTTTATGGCACTTGTATAGAGGTAAAAGAAGATTTATCTCCTTTTCTTTTGTAATAGCAGGTTTCCATTCATCCTCAATATCAAGAATCTCTTCATAGATCTAGTTTCTTTGATGGTAATCAAATTAATTACTTCCATTGCCATGTGCTTCACTAAGACAATTTTTGATCCTCCTCATGGTTAGAGGCAACTCTACCCTCTTGTATGGCCATCATGGTGAGGTCATCACATGATAGGTTGATACTTTCACTTGTGTAGTGATGATTTGTGCATTGAAGTTTAAAACTTTGATTTTAATTTTATTTGTATTGTGACATCTCTAGTGCATATGTACATGTATTGTTGCACAGCTCAAAAAGCATATATAGCATTAAATAAATGTATTAAAAAATTATCATATCATGCATGCTTGAATAAGAATCTAGGGCATTCTCTACATGACTTCTAATAGAGAGATCATTTGTACATTAAGAACCACATGTTAAAATTTAAAATTTGTTCAACAAAAGAACTATTAATTTAACTTGCATAAATTGTAAAACAAGTAATACATTCAAACATAGATCTAGATAGTGAATTTAGGTCTTCAAAACATTAAAAATTGTAAGTTCTTCATCCATATTTTTCATACCACATCAAGTGGTTCAGCTCACTCTTCAATGACATCTAATATTCTCTAATGATCATCACTATCTAGTCTCCACTTACGACGTCCACGTGTGTTTTAAACTATATGAATAGATAGGCCGGTAGAAATTACTAGGAGGCTATACTGATATACCTTGTTCTTAGGTTGATAATCAATAAAGTGAATCCCATGTTGAACAATCTTGACTTGTTTGAGATATGTCCCTTGCACTACAACTGAACCTATGGGAAACAACATTCCACAGTAAGACGTAACATTTTCAAGGTAAATGTAACCTATGTAGATCTATGAACATTTATAGCATTATCATTTCTTGGTAAGACATAACATAAATTATAATATAAAAATTGAATGTTTAAATCACTCTTGAGGTACTTGACATGTACATATGTAACAAATTCAAAATTATTTAAAAATATATTAAATAAAGTTAAACCTATGGGAAACGTCATTCCATCACTTATTTCTAGATTTATTATCCTTTTCCTCTCTTCTATGCAACATAATAAATAATAACTAACATCTTCTATATTTCCAGCCTCTGCTATGACTGTAAAAACAACTCTTGCACCAAATTTACATGTCGAAAATTTGTAACTTAAAAAATTTAGAGATACCTTATATATATATATATATGTACACACATACCTTTTTTAATCAATCCTGAAATATCGTTATAATCAGTTGAAATCAAAGGAATGTCTTCAAAGCTTTCATCCTCATCTTCATTGTATGTGTTGGTAACAACTAGTGGCATGTTTTCCCATTCACTGACATATCCATGTTGTTGGTTATTACAATTCTCAAAATCTCCCACCATGCACTCATAACAAAAACAAGAGTAATCCCTAGTGTGCAACGTCCATGTCTAGCTATCTGTGCTCATGACATAATGCAAAGATCTTTTTTTCTCTACCCACTTGCATCCATGCATCGACCTTCTATCCACACCTACAAATTTATTATATTGTACATTATGAATTTAAAAGAAATAATTAAATTCAAACTAAAATAAACAAACTCATGTACACATATCATATATGAATATATATTTAAAGTACATTAAATAAATTCAAACAATATGTTAGTAATCATTTATGTTTAGGGTTTTAAGCCAGGCTCCTTCCCAAAAGTCCAAAAAATTCTAACACTTTCGGCCTCTGCAGTGGTAAAAAATGCAAAGGGGAGGTGCAACCCGGATGCGATGGAGGAGTTAAGATGTGGCGAATAGTCCTTTGGCGCCCATGGGTTGTATAACGCGCTTGTATATGCTGATATACAAGCGAAGATACAAAGGTCAAGATGCAAGCCGGACCCAAATAAGCTTCTAATCTGCTTCATAATATTTTGGGGTCCACCTTGTATATTAAACTATTGCATGTATATGCATTTTGCATATACAAAGGATTTTTGAAAGGTGAACAATGGCAATTGTATATGCATATGTTTTTTGCATATACAAGGGCGAAAGTGGCAAAATGGTGATTGGAAAAGTCAGCGATGGATGCATAGGGTGCCAATGTGGCACGACCTCATTGGTGGGTGACTTTTCAGTAGGGTTTGGAACCGTTAAATTTTAACGATGGAAGCAGGATCAACGGCCATCTTTTAAACTCTCAGTAGCAAATGATTTCTTTGTATCTGTGGCCGCATTTCAGGCAGGAAATTTCTAATGCATTTGTTGCTACATTTCAAGAGGAGCTGCAGGTAGCTGGGCCATTAATGGCAGATTGTGCAGGGAAGTATGGGTCATGTTGACAGGTCAACCACCTGAATTGATGAAGAAAATATTGGAGCGGCAGCTCAAATCTTGAACATACCTGCTCCTTCCTCTTTGTCCCTCTACTGCATTCAATTTTGAGCACCATTTCTCATGCATTATATCTGGCAGATTTTTGATGTGCCATGTAATTAATGCGGAGTACACTTTCTTGCTGTATTAAGCAGACTATGTTACTCAGTTTGTTGTTGTTGAAGACTTGGGCAATTTTGGGGGAAAAATAACAAAATATAGAGCATTTCCTGTCTGTTTTATCTCTGTGGAGTTTATGTGTTGCATCTGAGTTGTATCTTGTACACATGTTCAGTTTCAGTGTTAACGTTATATGAAAAATTCTTTTTGCATGTGTTTTGCTATCTATCTCCACTTGTTGCATGCATTTCTTCTTCTGAATTTGGTTGCTAAGGGTTTCTCAAATTCTAGAATACAGATTTATGTATTGCATGCTTGATCTTTAGACTTCCATTCAAGGAGTGGATTAAATTGTTTTAGGTTAAGGTATGGAGAAGATTGTATGTCAATTGGGATATTTGTAAATAGAGATAGTCAAATACTTATCCTTGGGTGATGTTTGTAAGGCAAGCATCAGTTCTAACCCGTTGAAACTCGAATGACAGTTGCAAGCCATTCTTATGTATACGTCTAGTTGACTCCTTGCCCTGGGATAAGGCACCGGTCTATTCTTGTGAAGTAGTTATGATCCAAAAACCCATGTCTTGCATCCAAACCATCAAATTCAAACCATTCCATAATTTCAACCTGTTAGTTGTAGGAGTAGGATTAGGAACCCTTGCATACTCTCATACCTAACCAGATAAATATGTCCAAGAATGTTGCCAACCTTGTGATTTATCACACAAATCTTGGTCCACACATGAGAGTATTCTGCCTGTTATTACAAAGTTAAATCTTTCTATCATTTGGAGAGTAAATGTTACATCTTTATCAAATCGGGACACCCCCCTTGGTGCGACAGAACGAGAAGTGAAGGGGAGGTAGCTCACGTAACCTCCCATGTCTGTTGGCCGAATCTGCCCATGCATAGGAACTGGTAAACCCTCTGCCGATTCAGAGAAAATAACTAACAAAATTGGCGCCTTTGCTGGGGATAGAAAGAGTCAAGTTATTTGAAAAGTGAATTCGTTGCAGCAAGATCCAAAAATGACCATGTGGTGCTTTGCTGGCATGGTGAATCCAGAAAACAAAATGGCCTTGTTGATATATTGTCCTCTCTGTGAGAGGTGGTGACTCTGTTGATTGAACCTATCAGTGCTGCAACATATATCCAGGTATTCATCTTTGATTCAAAATGTTAAGTTTAAAACAACAGGCCTAGGTATGCTCTCAAAGGAGACCATTTTTTATTGGAAGGTATAAAGCCCTAAATTTCACAGGAATAGGTGGTTACCTAAATGCTATTCCAAATAAAATTAGAAGATGTTTGCCAAAATATAGTGGATCAGATTCTGAATCAGCAAACAAACATCTGCAAAAAATTTGTAATTTAATAAAGATTTTGAGGTAGAGGATGAAGATGTTGTAATGAGACTCTTTGTTCAGTCATTAGAAGATGTTGCTAGAGTTTGGTTTTCAGACCTGCTTGTATGTTCAGTTTCTTCATGGATAGATTTAAAAATTGCATTCCTAGAGCAGTTTGGTGAAAGATTTGATGTGGCCTCATTGATCATACATTTTATGAATATTCAAAAGAAAGATGAGGAGCTGGTTCCAGCCTTTAACCTTAGATTTATTAAGTTGTTCAAGCAGATCCCTGAATATATGAGACCCAATAATCCATTGTGCTTAGCAATATATTTGGCTGCATTTGATGAAGAAATGAGTTATCTATTGAGAGATAAGGAACCAACCACACTTCACTAGGCTTACCAATTTGCTATGGATATAGAAAACAATGAGAAATATGGAATGCCAGTAGGTTTCATGTCTGCAAGTTGTCAAAATAGTTATCAAAGTGAATGCATTTCTGCTTTTCCACAATGTTCATTAAAGGATGATTTTGCAGAGGGAAATATATTTCAGAATAATGTGTGCAGCCATGATGTGATGCATGAAGAAAATGTTGTAGAAAATGTAGGCACATCTTGTAATAATGAAAACAAAGATTGTTATCAGTCTCTAGAAGACAAGCCTGCAGACACAAGATGCCCTCCAATTGATCAAATGTTGTGTCCTGTAGCAATAGGCATATCCCAGCTATTCCTAATTATTTGTATAAAATGGATATGCAAAGCTTCACTCTGAATGTAGAAGATGCTGCTTCAAGGGATAATAGTGAATATGTTAGTGACTGTCAGCATTCAGATGCATGTGTGAGCCTTTCAGATGGTGAAATATACGTGGATGCTGAGTATGAGTGTTTCCCCTAAGATTCTGACCATCTTCATAATGCAAAGGTTGAAACTTCTGCTGTTGATTATTAAGGCATTGATGAAGAGGAAAAATAGGGTCACTATTCAGAGGTGGATGGGCAGGTTGCAGATGTGTGTGCTCATATAGTTGGGGATAGTGCTGGTTACAGGGGTAACTATGAAGTTTTTAATGTAGGGTTGCATTCTGAGCTATTTATGCCTTCTTTTGAGACATTCCAGGTGGACATAAATGATATGATTGCTGAGCATAGTAATGATGAATATCTGCATATCTATAAAGATAAATTTGATTATGAGATGTTTCTTGTGCCTGAATATTGCATGTTTGATACAGAGGAGCTCTTATTTTTTGAAGAAGGGAAAAATTCTAATGTGGATTCATTTGTTTCATGTGAGTCTGTCATTTTCCCAAGCAACATCAATGACTCATATGATGATGACATTCTACAACTCATGATAATGTACGTTGATGAGGCTCGTTGTAGATTTGTCAATGAAAAAGAAAGGAGTAGCAACACAAATAATTGCAATGCTGAGTGCTGCAAGTGGTTAAATGCTTTCAGGCTTCATTTGAAGAAATCAAAACAGAATCAAGTGTTTGACAAAGGAAAACTTTGGTTTTTCCTTTTTGGTGGCCCTGGGCCACCAAGTAAATTTTAAATTAATGTGTTTTATGATGCAGGTTGGTGCAGTTTTGACTCTGTTGCCCAATGGATAGGGACTGGTCTACATCCAAAAGATCTGAGGTTCTCGCCATGCCTGCAATAGGCATGCATCCCCAGATAGAGCCTATGTTAGTAATCATTTATGTTTAGGGTTTTAAGCTAGGCTCCTTCCCAAAAGTCCAAAAAATTCTAACACTTTCAGCCTCTGCAGTTGTAAAAAATGCAAAAAATTAGTTAAGGTGCAGGTGTTTTTGTATATACAAGGGTGTTTGTATACATGCAGGTCGAAATATGCATTGGCAAGTCAGAAATCTCTATCGGCCTCCAAAAAATTGATAAAAATTGAGTTGTATGCATTTTGAATACATATCGGGCTCAAAGGGAATACATACAAGGGAAATGTACATTGAAAAATATACAAAAGCTGGCACGCATACATTTGCTACAGTGCAGCAAGAATATAATTGGTGGGGCCCACAGGTATATGCAAGTGAGTTTGTATATGGTCGATATACAAAAGAGGACATACATTCCGGACCTGATAGAAATTTCAGGTTGCTTCATAAACATTTTGGGGTCCGTGGCGTGCATGTATATAGCATTTGTACACGTCGATATGCAAAAGGTGAGGTACAAGCCAGATTTCAAGGTCAATGTAATGTGTTTCATAATTTGTGGGATCCACCTTGTATGTGTATTGGGCGCTTGTATGTGCAAGTATACATTGAGATATGCAAGCAAGGGGAGGTACAACCCGGATGCAACAGAGGAGCTAAGATGTGGTGAATAGTCTTTTGGCGCCCATGGGTTGTATAATGCGCTTGTATATGTTGATATACAATCGAAGATACAAAGGTCAAGATGCAAGCCGGACCCGAATAAGTTTCCAATCTGCTTCATAATATTTTGGGGTCTGCCTTGTATATTAAACTGTTGCATGTATATGCATTTTGCATATACAAAGGATTTTCGAAAGGTGAACAGTGGTGATTGTATATGCATATGCTTTTTGCATATACAAGGGCGAAAGTGGCAAAATAGTGATTAGAAAAGTCAATGATGGATGCATAGGGTGCCGACGTGGCACAACCTCATTGGTGGGCAACTTTTTAGCAGGGTTTGGAGCCGTTAAATTTCAGCGATGGAAGCAGGATCAATGGCCATCTTTTAAACTCTCAGCAGCAAATGATTTCTTTGTATCTGTGGCCGCATTTCAGGTGGGAAATTTTTTATGCATTTGTTGCTACATTTCAAGAGGAGTTGCGGGTAGCTGGGCCATTAATGATAGATTATGCAAGGAAGTATGGGTCGTGTTGACAGGTCAACCACTTGAATTGATGAAGAAAATCTTGGAGCGGCAGCTCAAATCCTAAACATACCTGCTCCTTCCTCTTTGTCCCTCTGCTGCATTCAATTTTGAGTGCCATTTCTCATGTATTGTATCTGGTAGATTTTTGATGTGCCATGTAATTAATGCAAAGTACACTTTCTTGTTGTATTAAGCAGACTGTGTTACTCAGTTTGTTGTTGTTGAAGACTTGGGCAATTTTAGGGGAAAAATAACGAAATACAGAGCATTTCCTATCTATTTTATCTCTGTGGAGTTTATGTGTTGCATCTGAGTTGTATCTTGTACACATGTTCAGTTTCAGTGTTAACATTATATGAAAAATGCTTTTTGCATGTGTTTTGTTGTCTGTCTCCACTTGTTGTATGCATTTCTTCTTCTGAATTTGGTTGCTAAGGGTTTCTCAAATTCTAGAATACAGATTTATGTATTGAATGCTTGATCTTTAGACTTCCATTCAAGGAGTGGATTAAATCATTTTAGGTTAAGGTATGGAGAAGATTGTATGTCAACTGGGATATTTGTAAGTAGAGATAGTCAAATACTTATCCTTGGGTGATGTTTGTAAGGCAAGCATTAGTTCTAACCCCTTGAAACTTGAATGACAGTTGCAAGCCATTCTTATGTATACGTCTAGTTGACTCCTTGCCCTGGGATAAGGCACCGGTTTGTTCTTGTGAAGTAGTTATGATCCAAAAACCCCTGTCTTGCATCCAAACCATCAAATTCAAACCATTCCATAATTTCAACCTGTTAGTTGTAGGAGTAGGATTAGGAACCCCTGCATACTCTCATACCTAACCAGATAAATATGTCTAAGAACATTGCCAACCTTGTGATTTATCACACAAATCTTGGTCCACACATGAGAGTATTCTGCCTATTATTACAAAGTTAAGGGGAGGCAGCTCACGTAACCTCCCGTGTCTGTTGGCTGAATCTGCCCGTGCATAGGAACTAGCAAACCCTCTACCGATTCAGAGAAAATAACCAACACAATACATACCTGATATCTTCCAAAACACTCTATGTGGAATGTATCAGTTTGTTCTTGAAGATGTGCTGACCTCATTTGGTGCAAAGTGTGAATTACACCATTCAACAACATCATATGCATCATTTATATGATCTCCCTCATAATTCATTTGATGTTTTCTTAGAGCACGTTTGATGCAAGCTCCTTCACCATCATGTTCACCCTTTCCATGCCCACTCTCAAAGAAACTCCAAACATGTGGTATATTGTCATTTCAATGATATCTACATAGTGCATAAAATAGCCTTGACGATTTGAATTGTGACGTACATCCATCTGACCATACAAAATACTTTTCAAAATTTACACCCTTGCTTGCCAAATATCCAAAAAATTCTTAAAGTAATGTTTTACAAAATGTGTGTCATGCGTTTTATCATCACTAATATAAAAGTGATAATCTTTCTTAATGACTCATGCTTCAAATGTATTTTCAACACCATCCAAATCCAATTGTGCATGTCGATAACACATATGCACCATAATAGTGATCTGCTCTGAAAAGTAATATTGTGATTGAATCTCTTTTTGATGTACGAAAGAGTAATTTTCTGCAAAGTTGACTACTGATAAAACTATTCCAGGTGGGAAAGTATCTCTTAATATTTGAAACTATTGTGCTTGCCACTTTGCAAAAAAAACATGATGTATGTATGGTTGTATCAATTTACGAAAATTTTCCATTAATGTTCCAATAGGTATCTCCTCTTCTACATAATCTAACCTTGTGGATTCTTTCCCATTTTTTGTTTGAAACTTTATGCACTTGTAACTCTTGCAATTCACCAACTTCATTGGGTCAATATCTTCATTTCTCAAAGGCATTTTAGCCAAATTTTCACATGTTTCACAAAGACCTTTTATGCGGTTTATTTGACCAGTTCCATTATCATCATCTGATTTATCACATAAGATGGATGCTATGAACTGATTTACCCATTTAGGAGGTGCATTTCTAAAACCATTACTATCTTCTCTAATCTTTCAAAACACCTGATAGTAGAGATCAAATTCAATATGATAACGACAACAAGAAGTTTCAAAAACCTTGTTTGTCTTCACATAATATGGCCTTAACCTTTCAAACATTGTTTGCCCAATTTTTATATGAAGATTTGATTTACAAAAGTTCACATAGATCTCATGTTGTGTTATGTGTAGCTAATGTTTTGTATGTAGTTCATAACTATAGGACCCAATTCTGTGTTTGATAACATCTCTACTATTTGATGAAGCTCGAGTATTATCATTCCAAAAGGTTGAGATCAAGTTCCTAACAACATCTTGAATCCTGTCAGACCGAGGAACTCTACACATAATTGCCCAATTACCTTCCAAGGTACTATCATCCAATAATTTTTTCCTTTTCACATATTTTGTTACTGTCTTTCTATTGAAACTAATCTCAGATGAAATTGAAGACAATTGTCTTTTTTTTGGAATTTCTTTCACTTACAATACATGTCAACATCACTCTTCTTGTAATGTACTTATCCACAGATCGAGATTGTTTCCCAATGGAAGCCAAACTTTCTTTAACATTTTCAACAATATCTTTTTCTAGGTGTGAACCTTTCCCCTTTTTCAATGACAAATCCACACCCAACAATTGTAATGGCTCATTTAGCTTCTTACTAAGAAGTACAATTGATAAAAATTGGGTTTACCTAAGTGTATCAAGATTATTGAAATGAGCAATTATTTCCTTTGCAGTTTTATTCATTGACATCGTATCAGTACGTCTAGGTTGTCCAGCGTAATGTTTCAATTTCTCAATATCCATTTTAAGTAAATGATATAAATTTCTATAAGAATTTTTTCTCTTCACCTCTTTAGCTAGATTAATATTCTCATCCATACCAGTCAAAGGAAGTGATCCTGACCCCTCTCCAACATCCATTGTTTGCACTTGGGCAACGTTTGCTCCAGTTTCTGTATCACACATTAAGGAAATACATATTAAAATAAAAATAAAAATATTTATTTTATAAAATAAAACTTTCTAAAATCCTATGGATTAAATCATGATGGTTAATTTAACTCTACATATCTTATTCTATCTTAATCATCTTTCTAAATAATAAACATTCTTTTTATTTTTTTGATTTATACTCTTAAGTTCTATTGTAGAAATTATTATGTTTTCTAAAAATACTTTCATTCTTTAGGAAAAGAAAATCTAAAAAGCATTTTTAAAATATTTCAACAAATCTAAATCTTAAAATTTTTCTTTTATTCCTTAATTTAGCATTAAAAGTCATCAAAACGCAAAAATAAAAATAAAAAATAAAAAATATTCATGATAAAAATTTATTGGATAAAAAGCTAACAATTATTATAAATATATTTTAGAGAAAGAAAACAAAAAAGCAACTATTGTAAAATGTTATTTCATATATATACACGTTCAAAAAAGTTAAAAATAAACTACTATAAGAGTTTGTTTTAAAATTAGGAAGCGTGGCTTTTTAAATATAACTTTTACATAAAAGACTTTTTAAATAAAAATAAATAATCAAGAAAAGGAATAATTTAAAATGAAAAATGAAATTGATTTTTTTCATAAATTATAATAGAAATATATGTTACCACTTTAGAAAACACAATGAAGTTGAGTTGGAGATAGGGAGAGGGATATAGAGAGTTAGAGAGGGAGAGAGATGGCTACGGAAGGCCCAGTGAGAGAGAGGTAGAGATAAAGAGAGTGGGTAACTTGAGAGAGAGAGAGTGGTGGATAGAGAGAGAGAGGTAGGTAGTTATCTCTAGGTAGAGGGGTAGGGATTATAGCCAAGAATGAGGAATGACTTAAACTAAATGACGTCCTAGCTACATGAAATCAATGCATATATATTTAAGCATAAATCAAGTGACCTAGATTAAATGACATCCTACTACATATTCATCAATACATGTACATATTTAAGCATAAATAAAATGACCTAGATTAAAAATAGAAAAGAAAATATATGCATACCTTGTTTTTGTTTATGATATTTTTGCAATCTTTCTTCATTCAATCTTTCTATAGTTTCTATGGAATACTTTCATGTAGTCTTATTTTGTCTTGTCTTTTTGTTTCCCATCTCCTTCTTTATGAAATATGACTTAAAAATTCTTCTCTCAAAGATTTCCTCCTCCCTTGCAGAATAAAAATGTGAATTTATCTTGTTACATTGATTTGTAAAAATGAAAGGAAAACATCCTATTTACACAATATGAAAAATTAAAACATAAAAAAAACACTTGTTCAATCCATAAATTCTTAAAGTTCACTCATCATGGGAGTACACATACCATTCACCATAGTCTATGGAAACCTATGGTCACTCAAAAGAATGTCATCCTTGATTCTTCTGGCGGGAACCTATAACAAAATTAGAACCATGAACATATCAAATTTTGTTGGAATATCAACGTTACAAAGCACAATTACTATCTAGATTGGTTGGTCTGCTTATTCAACAAACAATACCTAAAGAGCAACCTATATTACAACAACCCCCTAGACCGAAAGGAAAAGAGATATATGCCGAGGTTGCTCCTTCGTCATCCATACAAGGATCAGAAGAAAACCATAGAAAATGATACTATGCATCACAACAAGTTAATCATGCATCTACCTCCTCCTCTGAGATACAAAAACCTATAGAAAAACATGAGACTAGTTTTGAAGATATCAACAATAAAACAAGAATAAATAGATAAGCTAGAGAAAGGAGAAGAGAAGACAAGTATTGGCTCAAAACAATGCATCACCTCTATTAGATTCAAGACAGACAACTGAGAGGGGGGGTGAATTAGTTGTCCCAAAACTTTCTCTTATTAACCACTTAAATCCTTCTTGTAATTCAGCAGCATAATAATAAATTAATCATGGAAACATAATGCAACAATTCAAGAGAAGAAACACATTAACACATATGACAACAAGATTTTAACATGGAAAACCTGGTTAAGGGAAAAACCATGGGGTGACTAACCCAAGATTGTATTCTTTGTTAAAAGAATAAGAAGAACAAAATGGTACATGCCAATTTGGGCTCATTGCCCGAGCACATTGCTCACAAGAGGCCCACTGCCTACAAGAGACACACTATCTACATAATGATAAATATTACATACTTGAACTGAAGAATAGCATCTTCACCATGCTTGAGTTAGTTCCATTTAAGCCCAACACTTCTGCTCTGCCTTTCACTTTTCTCCTCTCTACCACACTCTCATCTCTACCAAGATGCCTTTGAAATGACTTCAAAACTTATTTATACAAGACATCGACTTTGGGATAATCATCAAAGTTGGCATACTTTACACAAATACAACTTGACTAATTACAAAAGACTTCATGTGGATCATCATGTTAGATTTAGGGCACACAACTGAGAGGGGGGGTGAATCAGTTGTCCAAAACTTCTCCAATTTTCACACTTAAATCTTTTAAGTAATTAGCAGTGTATCAACCATGAAGTGCAATGTAATTAAATCAAAAGCAGAAACACATCAACACATAAGACACCAAGATTTTGACATGGAAAACCCGATTAAGGGAAAAACCACGGGGTGATTAACCTAAGATTGTATTCTCTATTAGAAGAATAGAAAGAACAAATGGCACATGCCAATTAGGGCTCACTGCCCGAGCACACTGCTCACAAGAGGCCCACTGCCTACAGGAGACACACTGTCTACAAAGAAATAAGTATCACCTACTTGAACTGGAAAATAGCATCTTCACCATGCTTGAATCAGTTCCATTTAAGCCCAATACTTCTGTTCTGCTTTTCTCTCTCTTCCTTGCTACCACACACTCATCACACTAAGGAAAACTTTGAAATGACTTTGCAATCCCTTACTTATACAAGACATCAACTTAGGAATGATCATCTAAGTCGGCAAACATCCATAAGAACATCTGCAAGACGTGTAACTCATCCGGTCGGCCAATCTCAGGAAAGACACCATCATCCGGAAGTTATTCTTCAATTGCGGGCTCCAACTCCAATGCGAACCACCAATACGGACTGGACACGATCCAAAGACCTTCACAAGATATCTTGAAACACCAACAACATCCGTACTTCATCTGCTTACTGGAATCCTTCTCTCCTTCATCCAGAACCTCAAGAACACAGTCTGTCATCACTGTCACAAAAGAATACATACTTCCGGACCTTCAAACCATGAACCAATCTAGATAACACTCCAAAGAGACTTCCTCAACACTTCCCCAAATCTGCAGAATAGGAAAATGCATTTCCGGATCTCACTAGACCTATCTATGTTATTTTGTAACCTCTGAATATTTGCCAGAACTGGTTTTACTTGAACGGCCACAACTTCTTCAGATCTTCATGCAGACCTCTGAAATCTCTACTAGACCACCTCAAGAGTCATATCTACAAACCGTTTAATCCACATCCTCTGATCTTCATCTTATCTTGGACTTTTACCTTATTGTCATCACTGTTTTTCACTATTCCTGATTGAGACTAATTTTCTCAATATCCTCAGCTCACAGCTCATCCAATCCTTATCATTAATGCAATAGGAGTATGTTGACATCAATGACAACACCAGTTAGACCCATACTTGCAACAATCTCCCCTTTTGTCATTGATGGCAACATATGATGTGAAAAACCATCAAGACAAGAACTGAACTCCTTACTGTCACAACTCCCCCTATTAGCAACAACCATTCACATGTCTTCTCTCCCTTTACTGCTCCCCGTTGATCATCAACCACTTGTTTTTCACATGTCTTCACTCCCCCTTTGACATCAATGGCAAAGGGCACATACTTGCAAATCCACCATCTCAGAATCATACCTACTGCTCCCCCTGAGTAGCATCTCCCCAACATCAATCTGGATCACAAGATGTGACTATGATACCCACCAGACTGATGCACATCAGTGCACCTTAGTTCATCACTGGAGGGGCAATAACCCCTAACTTCTCCTTAAGATACTCAAAAGAGTCCTTAGGTAGAGGTTTAGTGAATATATCTGTAATCTGATCCTTGGAAGACACAAACTCCAATCTGACTTCATTCTTGTTCACTTTCTCTCTCAGAAAGTGAAACTTGATAGATATATGCTTAGTCTTTGAATGCAACACTGGATTCTTGGATATACTTATTGCACTTGAGTTATCATAGAAGATTGTGATAGGCTCCTCATACTCCACTCTTATGTCTCTTAGCATTTGCTTCATCTACAAAACCTGAGTGCAACTACCTGTTGCTGCAATATATTCTGCTTCTGTTGTAGGTAGAGATATTGCCTCTTGTTTCTTGCTTAGCCAAGAAACCAATCTCTTCCCCAAAAAGAATGCTCCACCAATGGTACTCTTCTAGTCATCCACATCTCCTGCCCAATCAGCATCTATATATGCATGAAGAGAGAAATCATGATCTCTAGGATACCATAGACCATACTCAACTGTCCCTTTTAGATATCTAAAAATCCTCTTGATTGCCATGACATGAGATTCTCTAGGATCAACCTAAAATCTAGCAACAAGACCAACAGCCTGCATTATGTCAGGTCTGGTTTGAGTGAGATACAATAGCCCTCCAATCATTGACCTATACTTTGTCTGATCAACCTTAGGAGAATCATCATCTTTGCTCAATTTACATCCAGTTGCCATGGGAGTATTCATTGGTTTTGAGTCGTCCATCCCAAATTTCTTCAACAATTCCTTCACATATTTGGTCTGAGAAATGAAGATTCCTTTCTTTGTTTGAGTGATTTACAGACCCAAGAAGAAATTCGTTTCACCAAGCATGGACATCTCAAATTCACTTTTCATTTGATTTGCAAAAGTTTTACACATACTATCTCTTCCTCCAAAAATGATATCATCCATAAACACTTCAACAATCAAAACATTTTCATGATCAATTTTGAAATACAAATTACTGTCAGCAGTACCTTTGTTGAAACCAATCTTCAAAAGATGTTTATGCAATCTTTCATACCAGGCTCTTGGGGCTTGCTTTAGTCCATACAGTGCCTTCTTCAATTTGCAGACCATATTACCATGATCAGACAATTGAAATCCATCTAGTTGCTCAATGTACACTTCTTCTTCCAAGTCACTATTTAGGAAGACAGACTTGACATCCATCTGATATACTTTGAAATCTTTGAAGACAGCAAATGCAAGAAATAATCTAACTGCTTCAATTCTTGCTACCAGAGCAAAAGTTTCTTCAAAATCAACTCCTTCTATTTGAGAATAACCTTTGCAGACCAATTTGGCTTTATTTCTGATTACTTCACCAACTTCATTTAGTTTGTTCCGAAAGACCCATTTGGTTCCAATCACATTCTTGTTTCTAGGTGTGGGAACAAGATCCCAAGTGTGATTTTTCTCAATTTGCATCAACTCTTCCTCCATTGCTTTGGTCAATTTTTCATCATTGCAAGCTTCATTTATAGTCTTAGGTTCAATCTTTGACATCAGAAAATACTCATCTGAGTTTTGAGCAATTTTTCTTCTAGTTTGCACACCTTTGTTTTTGTCACCTATGGTCTAATCTTCAGAGTGGTTCAGTTTTACATACCTTGGAATTTTGGGAGTTTCTTGCACTTCTACTTCTTGATCAGGCTCATTCAATCTTAACTCTTCTTCCTGACTTACCAGATCAGTTTGAATCTGACTTTCAGAAGAGGTTTGGGCTCCTTGAATCAGAACATCATTCTGATCATCTTCGTCATGTGCATAAAATATTGAGGGTTTCTCAATTCCCTCATCAACCTTCACATTAGTACTTTCTATTATCTTTCTCAGTCTCTTGTTATAACACTGGTATGCTTTGCTTTGAGTAGAGTAACCCAAGAAGATTCCTTCATCACTTCTAGCATCAAACTTTCCTAGATCTTCATCTCTTTTGATGTAAAATTTGCTACCAAAGACTCTGAAGTACCTTATAGTAGGGGTAATGCCAAACCAGATTTCATAAGGAGTCTTACCGGTATTGCTTCTGATTTGAACTCGATTGAGAGTATAGACTGCAGTGCTAACAACTTCTCTCCAATAGATCTGAGGAACATTTTCTTCCATCATCATGGTCCTAGATGCTTCTTGGATGGTCCGGTTCTTTCTTTCCACTACTCCATTCTGCTGTGGAGTCCTAGGAGCAGACAACTGTCTCTTTATTCCATGCTTCTCAAAGAATTCTATGAACTCTCTAGATGTGAATTCTCCACCTCTATTAGACCTCATACATTTCAATTTTAATCTGGTTTCATTCTCTACCATAGATTTGAATATTTTGAACTTCTCAAGAGTTTCTGATTTCTCTTTCAGAAAGGTTACCCACATCATCTGGGAATAGTCATCAATTAGCAACATGAAGTACCTATCATTT
This sequence comes from Cunninghamia lanceolata, assembly GCA_027924645.1. Taxonomy (NCBI): domain Eukaryota; kingdom Viridiplantae; phylum Streptophyta; class Pinopsida; order Cupressales; family Cupressaceae; genus Cunninghamia; species Cunninghamia lanceolata. The sequence continues at coordinate 2,198,928 of BSBN01000391.1, read as the reverse complement.
TACACACTCCTGGTTCTTGCTGGACCACAAAGATCAGTATGAACTAAGTCTAATAATCTGGTAGAAGACAATTCCTTGCTCTTGAATGTGACTCTGCTCAGCTTGCCCAACTGACATTCTTTACACAGGCTATTTGTAGGTTTCACCAATTTTGGAAGATCTCTTACAGCTTGAGTATTGCTTATCTTGATGATATTATCAAAATTCACATGACACATTCTCCTATGCCACAACCAACTCTGATCAACTTGAGCAAATAAGCAACTTTTACTAGTACCAACCAAGTGGAAGATATTACCTTTAGTTTGGGTACCGGATGCAATCTCTGTTCCAGAACTTTCAAAGATTTTACATTTTCCATTTTTGAACCAAAGATCATAGCCTTTGTCCACCAACTGTCCAACACTGAGAAGATTGTGCTTCAAACCTTCAACATATAGTACATTACTAGTTTTGTTCCTTCCATCAAAAGAAATAGTTCCTCTTCCTCTGATTCTACTAGCAAAATTATCACCAAACTTTACCACTCCTTCATACCTTTCCAAATCTATGAACTTATTTTTGTCACCTGTCATATGGTGAGAGCAACCACTGTCAATGACCCAGTCATCCCTTTCTTCAATTTGAGCAGCCAAAGCTCTTTCTACAACTTTATGATTGACAGATTCAGAGGATATTTGTTCTTATTCCTTGATAGCAATAAACACCCAATCACTTCCAGATTTGTTTCCTGTCTCTAATTCATCATATGTTACTCCTTCATTATCATCTTTTTCATGAACATAGTAGCAATTCTTTTGGAACCTTGATCTATTAGGGTTTGGTCTTGAAAATCTTTCCGGACACTTTGAGGCAAAATGACCAATCTTATTGTAGTTAAAACACTTAAAAGGCAATTTTCCTTCATACTTACCGGATCCTCTTGGTAGTCTCTTTGCAATAAGGGCTTCAAGTTGAGCAGTTTCTACTTCTTCTTCTTCCAGGTCTTTTCTTGCTTTTTCATACCATGGTAATTTCCTTGATGAGTTCTCTCCTGGATCAAACCTTTGTTTACCTTTACAGAGGCACTAGCTTTGAATGCAGATTCAGTCTTGGGGGGTTCATCTCCAAACTCGGTCATTTCAAATGTAGCCAATTTTCTAGCCAATTGATCTCTAGTGATAGTTGTATGAGGTCTGAATTCATCAATGGCAGCAACCTTGATTTTATAAGATGCAGGAAGGGATCTAAGAATTTTGCCAACAATCTCATCTTCATCCAAGACTCCACCAGTATTTCTAATTCCATTAACAAGCTCATTTACTCTTGGCATAAAGGTAGTGATATTTTCATCTTCTCTCATCTTTAGATTTTTGAATTTTCCTTTCAGACTTTGTAACCTTGCACATTTGACATATTTGTCTCCTTCATGCAGAAGTTCTAGTTTTTGCCAAATCTCAAAACCAGTTGGTAGGTCAATAACATTTGAGAGCTCTAAATCAGATAATGCGCTTAGAAGAGCTTCTATAGTCCGCAAATTGTTTTCAGCATTTGTGATTTCATCTTGGGTTTTCGGACCACCTTGTGGAGGAACATAGTGTGTTGTAGCCATGGTCCAATAAGCCGTTCCCATACATCTCAAATGACATTTCATGCGACCTTTCCAGAGATTAAAATTGGTTCCATCAAACTTCAGACTATCCTTCTTGTAAGACATCATCCTGGATCTCCTCAAGCGGTTAAGCTCTTTTAGAGGAACTTAGCTCTGATACCAATTGTTAGATTTAGGGCACATAACTGAGAGGGGGGGTGAATCAATTGTCCAAAACTTCTCCAATTTTCACACTTAAATCTTTTAAGTAATTAGCAGTGTATCAATCATGAAGTGCAATGTAATTAAATCAAAAGTAGAAACACATCAACACATAAGACACCAAGATTTTGATGTGGAAAACCCGATTAAGGGAAAAACCACGGGGTGATTAACCCAAGATTGTATTCTCTATTAGAAGAATAGAAAGAACAAATGGCACATGCCAATTAGGGCTCACTGCCTGAGCACTACTCACAAGAGGCCCATTGCCTATAGGAGACACACTATCTACAAAAAAATAAGTATCACCTACTTAAACTGGAAAATAGCATCTTCACCATGCTTGAATCAGTTCCATTTAAGCCAAATACTTCTGCTCTACTTTTCACTCTCTTCCTTGCTACCACACACTCATCACACCGAGGACAACTTTGAAATGACTTCGCAATCCCTTACTTATATAAGACATCAACTTAGGAATGATCATCTAAGTCAGCAAACATCCATAAGAACATCTGCAAGACATGTAACTCATTCGGTCAACCAGTCTTAGGAAAGACACCATCATCTAGAAGTTATTCTTCAATTACGGGCTCCAACTCCAATGCGGACCACCAATATGAGCTGGACACAATCCAAAGACCTTCACAAGATATCCTGAAACACCAACAACATCCACACTTCATCTGCTTACTAGAATCCTTCTCTCCTTCATCTGGAACCTCAAGAACACAATCTGTCATCACTGCCATAGAAGAATACATGCTTCCAGACCTTCAAACCATGAACCAATCTAGATAACACTCCAAAGAGACTTCCTCAACACTTCCCCAAATCCGTAGGATAGGAAAATGCATTTCCGTATCTCACCGGACCTATCTGTGTTATTATGTAGCCTCTGAACATTTGTCAGAACTAGTTTTACTTGAACGGCCACAACTTCTTTAGATCTTCATGCGGTTCTTCAGATCTTCATGCGGACTTCTGAAATCTCTACTAGACCACCTCAAGACTCATATCTACAAACCCTTTAATCCACATCCTCTGATCTTCATCCTATCTTGGACTTTTACCTTACTGTCATCACTTTTCTTCACTGTTCCTGATTGAGACTAAATTTCTCAATATCCTCAGCTCACAGCTCATCTAATCCTTATCATTAATGCAACAGGAGTATGTTGACATCAATGACAACACCGGTTAGACCCATACTTGGAACACATCACACTGTCAGCCACACAGATCTGAGACTTCAATCTTCTTTGAGGAACACGCCATGCTTCGAAGAACATCTTCAAGATCATCTGCAGGATGTGTAACTCATCCGGTTGGCCAAACTTAGGAAGAACATCATCATCCGGAAGTAATTCTTCAATTAGAAGCTCAATCTTCAATGTGGACCACCAACACAAATTGGCCACAATCCAGAGACCCCCACAAGATTGGCTGAATCACCAAGAACATCCACACTACTTCTGCTTACTGAAATCATTCTCTCCATCTGGAACCTTAAGAACACAGTATGTCATCACTGTCATATTGGAATCGATGCTTGCAGAGCTCCAGACCATGAACCAATTGAGTTGTCAATTCACATTGACTTGCTAAACACTCCACCAAATCTACAGAATAAGATATTGCATTTCTGGATCTCACCAGACCTATTTATGTCACTCTGTCACCTCTGAACATTGACCATAACCGGTTTTACTCATATGACCATAACTTCTTCAAATCTTCATGAGGACCTCTCAAATCTTTACTGGATCACCTTTGGACACATATCTACAAACCCTTTGATGCACATCCTCTAATCTTCATCTTAGCTGGGATCTTCACTTCACTGTCTTCACTATTATTCTATGTTCCTAATAGGACTAATTTTCTCAATATCCTCAGGATACAACTCATCCAATCCTTGTCATCAATGCAATAGGAGTATGTTGACATCAATGACAACACCGGTTAGTCCCATACTTGTAAAAATCTCCCCCTTTGTCATTGATGGCAACATATGATGTGAAAAACTATTTTAACCATCAAGACAAGAACTTCTCCTTACTGACTGACATAACTCCCCCTATCAACAACAACCATTCACATGTCTTCTCTTCCTTTACTACTCCCCCTTTGATTAGCAACCACTTTTTGTTTTTCACATGTCTTCTCTCCCCCTTTGACATCAATGGCAAAGGGCACATACTTGCATCGCTCAGAATCATACCAACTACTCCCCTTGAGTAGCAGCTTCCCATCATCAATCTGGACCACAAGATATGGTTATGAGATCCACCAGACTGATGCACATCAGTGCACCTTAATTCAAAACTGGAGGGGTAATAACCCCTAACTTCTCCCTAAGATACTCAAAAGAGTCCTTAGGTAGAGGTTTAGTAAAAATGTTTGCAATCTGATCCTTGGAGGGCACAAACTCCAATTTGATTTCATTCTTGTTCACTTGCTCTCTCAAAAAGTGAAACTTGATGGATATATGTTTTGTCTTTGAATGCAACACCAAATTTTTTGATATAATTATTGCACTTGAATTATCACAGAAGATTGTTATAGGTTCCTCATACTCCACTCTGATGTCCCTTAGCATTTGCTTCATCCACAATACTTGAGTGCAACTACCTACTGCTGTAATATATTATACTTCTGCAGTGGACAGAGATATTGCCTCTTGTTTCTTGCTCAACCAAGAAACCAATCTTTTACCTAAAAAGAATGCTCCACCACTGGTACTTTTCTGGTCATCCACGTCTCCTACCCAATCCGCATCTGTATATGCATGAAGAGAGAAATCACGATCTTTAGGATACCATAAACCATACTCAACTATTCCTTTTAGATATCTAAGAATCCTCTTGATTGCCATGACATGAGATTCTCTAGGATCAGCTTGGAATCTAGCAACAAGACCAACAACATTCATAATGTCAGGTCTAGTTTGAGTAAGATACAATAGTCCTCCAATCATTGACCTGTACCTTTTCTGATCAGCCTTAGGAGAGTCATCATCTTTGCTTAATTTACATCCAGTTGCCATGGGAGTACTCATTGGTTTTGAGTCTTCCATCTCAAATTTCTTCAACAATTCTTTCACATATTTGGTCTGTGAAATGAAGATTCCTTTCTTTGTTTGAATGATTTGCAGACCCAAGAAGAAATTTATTTCCCCAAACATGGACATCTCAAATTCACTTTTCATTTGATTTGCAAAAGTTTTGCACATACTATCTTTTCCTCCAAAAATGATATCATCAACAAATACTTCAACAATCAAGATATTTTCATGATCAATTTTGAAGTACAAGTTACTGTCAGTAGTACCTTTGTTGAAACCAATCTTCAAAAGATGCTTATCCAGTCTTTCATACCAAGCTCTTGGGGTTTGTTTGATTCCATGCAGTGCTTTCTTCGACTTGCAGACCATATCACCATGATCAGACAATTGGAATCCACTCGGTTGCTCAATGTAAACTTCTTCTTCCAAGTCACAATTCAGGAAGGTAGACTTGACATCCATCTAATATACTTTGAAGTCCTTGAAGGTGTTGGGTTTTTCCCAAACTAGATGCTTCCCAGTTATCCATACAAGGTAGCCATCATTAATCAATAGGATTTCTAGGCCAAGGGCCAACAGTATAGGAGATAGACTCTATAAATATCTCCTCTTCTTCTTTAGGCTCTGCAGAACCAAGGGGGGTATTCCCTATTCAACATCCATAAAATATGCCTGTGAACATTACTGGGATGTTGATACAAAGTAGATAAATCCTCTCTTATGCAGACCAAAACTGTGAAATAAGTGCAAAGGGGCAAGCTTTGGGTCTATGTTCAGTTGTGAGTTAGAGGATTTTGGTCCTAAAACTACTTCTAATGTCCTAAAGGTTTGTATTTGAAGTTTGAGTTTGTATTTGTGTATTTGGATGCAAGATTGGGACCTTGGGTTGTAACCTCAATACATGACCAGACTGGTGCCTATCCAGGGCTCAGAGTCAATAGATATATATATATATATATATATATATATATATATATATATATATATATATATATATATATATATATATATATATATATATATATATATATGTAAATGTTTACCATAGACTTAAAACAATAATTAGATTTCAAGGGGGTTTTGTAATGTCTTCCTTACAGACACTACCCAAGACTAAGTATTCAGTTATTTCTGCTTACAAACATCCTCACTGCAATGTATTCTTCCCAACATTTAACCCAAAACATTTAATCTACTCCTTAAGCAGAAGTAAAAGAACAAACATTCAACATAGCAAACCCATATCCTAGAATCTCAAACACCCCTTAGCTGTTTAGATTCAGAAGAAGAACACATTCAACTTGGAGACAAATAACAAAATACATGCAATGAAACATTACTCATTTAAATCAACATGAAACTGATGAATTCTATGCATAAAACATTCAACATACAACTCATAAACTCACAAGGCACCAAAACAGAGCCACCAACAGAATTGTATCTTATTACAGCACCAAAATTTGTCCAGTGTTCAACAACCCTAAATGAGTAACACAGTTTGCCTTTTATAGAAAGACTGTGTACTCAACAATAAATTACATGGCACTTCAAAATTTTGCCAGAAACTGCCAGATACATTACACCAAAAATGGTGCCCAAAATCATTCAATGCAGCATTGAGAAGAAGAAGGATTGGCAGGTGAACTCGGGATGTACACCGCCTCTTGAAGATTTTCTTCACAAACTTGGTAGTTGGTCTATCAATCAGACCCATACCTCTGCACTGCTACCATAAATGGCCAATCTACCTGCAGGATGCAGCAATGGTTCGTGCTTTGAAGTTTCCCGCTCAAACTGGTGCAGATACATAGAAAATCCTTCCTTCCTCAAGCGTTCAAAATAGGGCCATCGATCTCCCTCCAATCGCTAAGATATACGGCATCAAAATGCTCTAAAAAGTCAACAACCAATTAAAACTTGCCACGCAGGTGTCATCTTCCTATCGCTGACTTTTCTCCCTTGGATTTTGTCTTTTTCACCCTATATATGCAAAAGAACATGCATATACATTCAACTGCTTGCATACATTCGAATCTTTGTATATACGAGATTGTATATGCATGCAATTGTGCCTACACATGTGTCATCCCCTAATTGGCTCTCTATCGCTAGGTATTTTCATCTACATCGGCCATCGTAACAACCCTGGGAGCATCTACTGATGTGTAGTCTCTCACCGATGAACCAACATGCCCTTTCCTTTTGCATCTAAAAATGCATGTGGGATTGTATATACATACAATCGCCCTTCATACAAGGCAGACCCCAAAACATCATAGAACAAATTGAAATTGCTATCGGGCCCGGGCCTTGTACCTTCCCCTTGTATAATCACTTTGTATATTGCACATATACAAGCATACATACATGCAAGCCGCAGACTTGACGCTGCATCAACCAGAATGTATGTCTCTTCGAGTCCGGGCTTTGTATACTAGGAATGCACATCGTATATACAAACACGATATATAATCACGCGGGCCCACCATTTGTATATCAGCCTTGCATATGTCCATAGTATCCACCTGATGTACATTTTGCCTTGTATGCTGCCAATGCATCTAGTCGTTGTATATCCTCTTGCATCTTTTCCATTGTATGTAGCCATTGTATGTCTAAACATACAAACCCGATATACAAGCAAACTAAACATACAACTGTAGAATATTTTAGGAATCTGCAAAAGATTCCTCAATGTATATGCACCTATTTCAAACCTGATATGCATACAAGGAGGCATATAACTGATTTTTTCCATCTTTTGAAGGCCGATTGAGCATTTTGCAAGCTCGCCAATGTGCATTTGCATTTGCATATACAAACCCCTTTGTATATACAAAGATACATGCATTTAAAACTATTTTTTGCATTTTTAAACTACAAAGGCCAAAAGACTTAGAATTTTTTGGATTTTTTGGGAAGGGGCCTGCAGATTTAAATGCCTGAAACTTGAATGTTTATGCAGGCACCAACACTAGTTCTGTCTGGGGACGCATGCCTCTTGTAGGCATGGTGAGAACTTCAGATCTCTGGGATGCAGACCAGTTCCTATCCATTGGGCAACAGAGTCAAACACTACACCAACCTGCATCACAAAACATATTTTTTAGAATTTACTTGGTGGCTCAGGGCCACCAAAAAGGAAAAACTAGTGTTTTCCTTTGTCAAACACCCTGTTCTCATCTTCTTTCACTGGATCAAGCCTGAAGATACTGCCACTATCTGGCCACAAACAAACCTTGTCATTTGCATATTCAAACATCTGATTGAGCTTGCTCCTGTCACCCTTATGCAAACAACCTTCAGCGTTAAGCAACATGCGAATGCCATATTCATCAAACAATGCATTCTCATATAACATATAACACTCATCATCATCTATATCAGCAATATGCATTGTAAAATGGTCTCCCAGCTGGACTGAAAACTGAAAGCACTCAAAGTCCACCATGTAGCTAGGATCGTCAAGTATCATTCTATCATAAGATGGCATATCAAAGAAAAAGATTTCACATTCACAACTGTGCACATCATGCACACAATCATCAGCTGCACCAAACTGGAAAGGATCAAACTCTGGCATCTCACTGCAACAACCTTCATGATATATGTTGGTTTCTCTTTCATCAGGATGAAAATCAGAATCCTTATCAATAATAATGCCTTGATTTTCACCATAGTCAAACAGATCCTCATCATTATATGTATCAAAAAGGGTTGATCCAAGTGTTTCAGCTTCATTATAGTATGCCATTGGTTCATGGGCAGCCAAACATGCATTTTCATCACCAATGAATACCTTGTGTGGAGGAGTATCAGCCTATGTGTCATAAACAAAACTATAATTAACAAAAGAACAATCAAGCTCAGCAACACTACTTGTTTTCATTTCTAATTGCTCTTCATCATCTCCATGTGTCTGAATAAAAGGCAATGATTCAAACATGGAATTGCTCCATTGTTTGCTTATTTCTTCTCTATCTTGTGCACAATATTCATAATTATCTCCACAAACCCACTCAAACAAGTATTCATCGCTGTCCATAACCTCATCATTATTTTCAAAACCAGACACCTCAACTTTGAAATGGGAGTCATCAATGATCCTCTCATTGGCATCCTTCACTGGTGAACAATCCAGTTGAGCATTATTATCAACATTATGTTCAAACATAGCATTCTCAACTTTTATATTTTTATTTTCATATTTATATTCACATGATGCCTTAATCATTTGGTCATTTGCAGCTACACAATTGCTATTCATGCCAAAACCTATGGACAAGGAATTCTGCATGTGCTCATTTCTCATTTTTTCTAAATTTTCTAAAAAATTGTATGTCATCTGCACACTTGTTATCTTGAATTCCCTCAACAATGCACTAGAGCCCTTCTCAAAAGATTCAAAATAAATGTCAATGCAGGCTGGAGTATCAGGTCTGAAGTTTTCAGGGATTTGTGAGAGGGCTACTGCAAATCTATGACTGAAATCAATACTGGCCTCTTCATCTTGTCTTCTAATTTCCATTAATTTTGCAACAAGATCAGCAGGTTCTCTTACAAATTCTTTCCTGAAATAGTCAACAAATTCATCCCAATAGGCAAAAGATCTTTTTGGAAAGCTCAAATACCAATCTCTAGCTTTAGCACCAAAAGATCTAACAAAAAACCTCATCCACATATCCTCATCTCTAAATGAGTGTCTTTCCATGAAGTTGTGAAAGTTTTGGATATGTGCACCCCCATTATACACACTGTGTCCACTAAATATAGGCATTTGATTGTAAATTTTAGCAGGCATACTTTCAACTTGATAATCAACCCATGACAAATCTAGTTGGTCATACAAAGGATCAAAAGAGCTAACAAGAGGTTCAATATTTTGACTAGTAGACACAACAGGGTTACTATTTAACTGAGCCTGCCTAGCCTCTAAGGATATCAACCTATTCTTTATCTCTTCAATTTTTTTACACAACATTTCATCCCCCTCTTGGCTGAGTGTGGGTGAATACATATTTGGATTCATATAAATTTCACTTTCAAACATCTTATGTCTGCCTAAGACCTAAGGCTTCCCTTTGGCATTTAACTAATGCAATAAAACAACAAATAGGAGTGGGAAGAAACCAAGCACCTTTCCTCATCCAGATGCTAAAATCTTGAACAGAACATTTTAGATTACAACAACATACATCAGATTTTCATGTGCACTGAGAACTCTTATGCAGAGTCACCACATCTTCAAAGAGGATAAAATTTTCAAACAACTGAAAGCTCATCAAAGAACAAATATTTTCCTGAGTTCATTTCACCAACAGAGCACCATTATTCACATGAAAGATCCAGATATGCAACAATGATTTCACACCATTCGACTCTCTCCCCAGCAGAGTCACCAAATCTGTTGGGTTTTTCCCAAATTGGATGCTTCCCAGTTATCCCTACAAGGTAGCCATCATTGATCAATAGGATTTCTAGGCTAGGGGCCAACAGTACAGGAGATAGACTCTATAAATATCTCCTCTTCTTCTTTAGGCTTTGCAGAACCAAGGGGGGTATTCCCTATTCAACATCCATAAAATATGCTTGTGAACATTACTGGGATGTTGATACAAAGTAGATAAATCCTCTCTTATGCAGATGAAAACTGTGAAATAAGTGCAAAGGGGCAAGCCTTGGGCCTAAGTTCAGTTGTGAGTCAGAGGATTTTGGTCCTAAAACTACTTCTAATGTCCTAAAGGTTTGTATTTGAAGTTTGAGTTTGTATTTGTGTATTTAGATGCAAGACTGGGACCTTGGGTTGTAACCTGAATACATGACTAGACTGGTGCCTATCCAGGGCTCAAAGTCAATAGGTATATATATGTAAATGTTTACCATAGACTTAAAACAATAATCAGATTTCAAGGGGGTTTTGTAATGTCTGCCTTACAAACACTACCCAAGACTAAGTATTCAGTTATTTTTGCTTACAAACATCCTCACTGCAATGTATTCTTCCCAACACTTAACCCAAAACATTTAATCTACTCCTTAAGTAGAAGTAAAAGATCAAGCATTCAACATATCAAACCCATATCCTAGAATCTCAAACACCCCTTAGCTGTTTAGATTCAAAAGAAGAACACACTCAACTTGGAGACAAATAACAAAATACATGCAATGAAGCATTACTCATTTAAATTAACATAAAACTAATGAATTCTATGCATAAAACATTCAACATACAACTCATAAACTCACAAGGCACCAAAACAGAGCCACCAGCAGAATTGTATCTTATTATAGCACCAAAATTTGTCCAGTGTTCAACAACCCTAAATGAGTAACACAGTTTGCCTTTTATAGAAAGACTATGTACTCAGCAATAAATTACATGGCACTTCAAAATTTTGCTAGAAACTGCTAGATACATCGCACCAAAAATGGCGCCCAAAATCATTCAATGCAGCATGGAGAAGAAGAAGGATGAGCAGGTGAACTCAGGATCTGCACCGCCGCCTGAAGATTTTCTTCACAAACTTAGTAGTTGGCTGATCAATCAGACCCATACCTCTGCACTACTGCCATAAATGGCCAATCTACCTGCGGGATGCAGCAATGGTTCGTGCTATGAAGTTTCCCGCTCAAACTAGTGCAGATACATAGAAAATCCTTCCTTCCTCAAGAGTTCAAAACAGGGCCATCGATCTCCCTCCAATCACTGAGATCTATGGCATCAAAATGCTTTGAAAAGTCAACAACCAATTAAAACTTGCCACACAGGTGTCATCTTCCTATCGCTGACTTTTCTCCCTTGGATTTTGCCTTTTTCGCCTTGTATATACAAAAGAACATGCATATACATTCAACTGCCTGCATACATTCGAATCTTTGTATATACGAGATTGTATATGCATGCAATCACACCTGGACACGTGTCATCCCCTGACTGGCTCTCTATTGCTAGGTATTTTCATCTACATTGGCCATCGGAACAACCCTGGGAGCATCCACCGATGTGTAGTCTCTCGCTAATGAACCAACATGCCCTTTCCTTTTGCATCTGAAAATGCATGTGGGATTGTATATACATACAATCGCCCTTCATACAAGGTGGACCCCAAAACATCATAGAACAAATTGAAATTGCTATTGGGCCCGGGCCTTGTACCTTCCCCTTGTATGATCACTTTGTAAATTGCACATATACAAGCATACATACATGCAAGCTACGGACTCGACGCTGCATCAACCAAAATGTATATCTTTTCAAGCCTGGGCTTTGTATACTAGGAATGCACATCGCATATACAAACGTGATATACAATCACGCGGGCCCACCATTTGTATATCAGCCTTGCATATGTCCATAGTATCCACCCAATGTACATTTTCCTTGTATGCTGCCAATGCATCTAGTCGTTGTATATCCACTTGCATCTTTTCCATTGTATGTAGGCATTGTATGTCTAAACATACAAACTTGATATACAAGCAAACTCAACATACAACTGCAGAATATTCCAGGAATCTGTGAAAGATTCCTCAATGTATATGAACCTATTTCAAACCCGATATGCATACAAGGAGGCATATAACTATTTTTTTCCATCTTTTGAAGGCCGATTGTGCATTCTGCAAGCTCGCCAATGTACATTTGCATTTGCATATACAAACCCCTTTGTAAATACAAAGATACATGCATTTAAAACTATTGTTTGCATTTTTAAACTACAAAGGCCAAAAGACTTAGAATGTTTTGGATTTTTTGGGAAGGGGCTTGCAAATTTAAATGCCTGAAACTTGAATGTTTATGCAGGCACCAATAGAAGGCAGCAAAAGCAAGAAATAATCTGACTGCTTCAATTCTTGCCATCGGAGCAAAAGTTTCTTCAAAATCAACTCCTTCTACTTGAGAATAACCCTTGCAGACCAATCTGGCTTTGTTTCTGACTACTTCACCATCTTCATTCAGTTTAATTTGGAAGACCCATTTGGTTCCAATCACATTTTTGATTCTAGGCCTGGGAACAAGATCCCAAGTGTGATTTTTCTCAATTTGCATAATCTCTTCCTTCATTTCTTTAGTCTAACTTTCATCATTGCATGCTTCACTTACAGTGCTTGGTTCAAACTTTGAAATCAGACAATACTTTTCTGAGTCTTTAACTATCTTTCTTCTTGTTTGAACACCTTTTCTTTTATCACCTATGATCTGATCTTTAGAATGATTCAGTCTTACATACCTGGGAGTTTTAGGAATTTCTTGCACTTCTATTTCTTGAACAGGTTCATTCAAACTTATCTCTTCTTCTTGATTCTCTGGATCATTCTGGATCTGAATTTCGGAAGGGGCTTGGACTTCTTGGACCAAAACATCATTCTGATCATCTTCATCATATTCATAAAACCTTGAGGGTTTTTCAATACCTTCATCAACCTTCACATTTGTACTTTCTATAATCTTTCTCAATCTCTTGTTATAACATCGATATGCTTTGCTTTGAGTGGAATAACCCAAGAATGTTCCTTCATCACTTCTAGTATCAAATTTGCGAAGGTCTTCATCTCTTTTAATATAACATTTGCTACTAAAGATTCTGAAATACTTCACAGTGGGAGTGATGCCAAACTAGAGTTCATAAGGGGTTTTACCAGTATTGCTTCTGATTTGTACTCAATTAAGAGTATAGACAATAGTGCTTACAACTTCTCTCCAGTAGATCTAAGGAACATTTGCTTCCATCATCATGGTTCCAGATGCTTCCTAGATGGTCCGGTTCTTTCTCTCCACTACTCCATTCTACTGTGAAGTCCTTGGAGCAGACAATTATCTTTTTATCCCATGTTTCTCACAGAATTCTATGAATTCTCTGTATGTGAATTCTCCACCTCTATCAGACCTGAGACATTTTATGTTTAATCCAGTTTCATTCTCTACCATAGCTTTGAATATTTTGAATTTCTCAAGAGCCTCAAGTTTCTCTTTCAGAAAAGTCACCCACATCATCCAGGAGTGGTCATCAATTAATAACATGAAGTATCTATCACCTTGCAAATGTTGGGAATTAAGGTGTCTCAACCTTGGTAATTCCTTACATTTGTAATGTTTGCATTTATTATTTAATTTCCTATGTTGTAAATACTTGTAAATTCCATATTGTCATATTGTGGGATGTGGCACAGTGATGTGTCGATCCTACATGGAATATGACAACTTGGAATTTTGTCCTCACATGAGGAGATAGGCGACCCATTTTATGGTAGGAGCATTTTGCCATGTGTCGACATCTTCCATGTTGTGTAAGGGAATGTTTGACCAAAACGGTTATGATGGATTCCTATGACGAATCTATGACATGTAAGAGTCAAAAATAGAAGGTTATAAGACAGGTGATGACATGTGTCATGAAGCATCTTTGAATAAGGCATATTTGGGCACCCCAAGATGGAATATGACGTGTGTATGACAGATTCTCTTATAGCTGTAAGTTGTAACCGCTATGACAGATTCTATGATGGTCACAAGTGTCGTAAGAGCATCTATCATAGCCCATTTTAGAAATAGGTGACCTCTTTGGAATGGGAGCTTTGGACAAGTGCCAGGAACATTCTACAATGTTGACCAAGTGTCCTTGGGAATGGGTTTTGGTCCATGAAGCCAAGTTGGATGCCCATTCTAAGATATGTCCCATATTGCCTTGTATTTCCTATTTAAACAGGTGCTTGGAGATGGAGTTGTATCACAGGTTTATAGGTACTGTTATGCTACTAGATTGACTCCAGACATGAGTGTTGAAGACCATTGAAGCTTGCATTTCAAGTGTATTGTAAACAACTTTCAGATTTGTTAATACATTGTGCAGGTTTCTGAGTGTGGGGTTTTTCACCCAATAAGGGTTTTCCCCACCGTAAATTTTTGTCTCTCTTCTTCTGTCTACTTTCTAGTTCTTATGTTTTGCTGCAATATCTCATGTTAATGGTTTAACATTGCTGTAATAGTTAGGATAAATTTGAATTTACATAGCCCTCTCCTCATTAGGTTACTGTAGGAAGCGATTTCCGCACACCTAGCTTCCTTTCAGTTGGTATCAGAGCTTGATCACCTTTGGTCCTAGTTGTTGGGTAGGGGTTTTTTGAGCTAATCTTAGGTTGAGTAGGAGTCTGTACAGAGCATTCTATATCTTATTGCAGCAAGGAGATGGCAGGGACATTCAGAAGATTTGAAGTGGAGAAGTTCAATGGTAGTAATTTCAAGCTATGGAAGCTCAAGATGGAAGACATGCTTGTTGACCGAGACCTTTGGGAAAGTGTTAATGGAACTAAACCAGCTACAATGTCACAAGATGAGTGGGATCTCAAGAATCAGAAGGCTAAGGGTCTCATAAGACTTAGTCTTGCTAATTCTGTGTTGTTAAATGTCCATGAGGAGACTACTGCAAAACTACTTTGGAAGAAGTTGGGGGATGTGTATCAAGTCAAATCCCTAGTCAATAAACTTTTCCTAAGAAAGAAGTTGTATTCCCTTCAAATGGAGGACGGAGGATCCTTTGCTGAACATATGAATGTTTTTAACATGCTGGTTGTACAATTGACATCTATTGGTGTAAAGATGGAGGAGGAGGATCAGTGTATGACCCTGCTTTGTTCTCTGCTGGACTCATGGGATCATCTTATCATGGCAATTGGAAGCACCACATCCACATTCAAAATGGAAGAAGTGGTTTCTTCACTATTGTCTGAAGAGATGCAGAGAAAGTCTTCTTAGGCAGCCAAAGAGGCCCTTCCAGTTCATGGAAGACCCAAGGAGAAAGGGAAGAAGGACAAGAAAACTTAGAAGGGTAGATTCAAATCATGTGGGAGATGCAAATCTCTCGGAAAGTCCAAGGCTCTTTGTTGGAACTGTGGCAAAACTGGGCATTTCCAAAAGGAATGCAAAGAGGAGGAGAAGAAGAAGAAAGCTCCTGATTTAGATTTCGACAAGTCACAAGATGATGGTGATGCTTTCATCGCAGCCCTGGCAACCCATGCATCTGATGATGTGTGGCTAATCGACTCTAGTACATCATTCCACATGACCTCGCATCGAGACTGGTTCATTATGTATGAGGAGTTTGATGGTGGAAAGGTGTATCTGGGTGACGACTCTCATCTAAAGATTGTTGGTCATGGAAGAGTCTCTATCCAATTCCCTGATGGACGAGTGAAGGGGATCTCTGGGGTTATGCACATCCCAGGCTTAGCACGAAACCTACTTTTTGTAAGTAGTTTGAATGATGTAGGTGTGCAGGTTGTCTTTTCGAAAGAAGGATGCAAGATGACTAGAGGAGCTATGGTGCTTGCTAAGGGTACTAGGAGAGGTACTCTGTTTCAGCTGGAGGCATGCATTTCACAATGCAATAGTTCTTCTGACTTAAGGAAGAGGGCAACAGTCACTTCATCCCCACCATCTGAATGAGCAGTGAAGAAATCTGTTGTTTCTAGTCTTGATGGTTGTAATCGTGCATTGGAAGTTAAACTTTCTGCTAAAAAGACAATGTTATGGCATAAGAGATTTGGCCACATTGGTGAGGAGGGTCTACATACCCTGAAAAATAAGAACCTCATTGAGAGGTTAGATGATTGTAATATTGAGTTTAACTTTTGCGAACATTGCATTTATGGAAAACAAAACCACGTTTAGTTTTACTCGAGTTCTCATAAGTCTTCTGGTGTGTTGGACCTTATTCATTTTGATGTGTTTGGTCCTGTTAATGTTCCTTCGTTATCAAAATCTGTATACTTTGTATTTTTTATAGATGATTACAGTAGAAGGACATGGATTTATTTTCTCAGAAGCAAATCTGAAGTCTATAGCAAGTTTAAGGAGTTTAAAGCCTTTGCTGAAAATTAGACTGGTAAAAAGATAAAATGTTTGAGAAATGACAATAGTGGTGAGTTCTGTTCTATAGAATTTGATAAGTATTGCAAGGAACTTGGGATTGAAAGACATAAGACATCTCCATACACCTCATAGCAAAATGGAGTTGCAGAGAGGATGAACAGGACATTGATGGAGAAGGCTAGGAGTATGCTTAGTGGAGCTGGTCTAGAACAAAAGTTTTAGGCTGAAGTTGTTGCCACTGCTTGCTATCTGGTAAACAGATCTCCTACATCAGCTCTTGTTGGAAATACACCCATGGAGGTGTGGTCTGGTAGAAAGCCTTCAATAAGGCATCTTCATGTTTTTGGTTGAGGCATATGTACATGTGCCTAGGGAGAAGTGGTCAAAGTTGGAGAACAAGACAGTTTATCTTCATTAGCTATGGTGTCGGTGTGAAAGGATACAAGATTTGGGACCCCATGGCTAAAAAAGTGTTGTATAGAAGAACTATCATCTTCAGAGAGCTTTCACCTGCTTCCACTATTTTGCAGCCAGAAGAAATAGTAAAAAAGAGGATGTTGTTCAGTTTCCTACTACCCCTGAGAAGACTGAACAAAAAGACAATGTTGGGCCTGATGATGAGGAGAGCTCTGGTAGCTTTGAAAGCTCAAATGAAGAAGCTGAACCTCAACCTCAACTTTTGAGGAGGTCTACAGGGATAAGAAAGCAACCTGAAAGGTTTGGTTTTACATTGCTTGATTCTAGTTGTGCTTATGCTTTAATCACTAACAGTGATGAACCTAGAACTATGTCAGAGGCTTTGGATATGAAAGATGCAGGTTCCTGGAAGGAGGCCATGGAGGAAGAAATGGCTTCTTTGGAAAAGAATCAAACTTGGGACTTGGTACCTTTGCCTCCTGGATGAAAACTTGTTGGATGCAAATGGGTGTTCAAGAAGAAAATTGATGCAGATGGCAGTGTTGAGAAGTATAAGGCTAGATTGGTTGCGAAGGGGTATTCACAAGTGGAGGATATAGATTATGGTGAGATCTTCTCTCTCATTGCAAACCTGACATCCATTCGATTCCTGTTGTTTCTCGCAGCAGCTTATGACTTGGAGGTAGAATAGATGGATGTGAAGACAACTTTCCTTCACAGTGACTTGGAGGAAGAAATCTACATGTCACAGCCAGAGCATTACATGAAGGTAAAGAAAATTTGGTTTGCAAATTTAAAAAGTCTTTGCATGGTTTGAAGCAATCCCCTAGGAGATGGTACTTGAAGTTTGATGCCTTTGTGTTGTCAATTGGATTTGTCAGATTGAAATCAAATCACTGTGTGTATTATAAATTTGATGGTGATCGTATTCTCATTGTTGCACTATATGTTGATGATATGTTTCTCATTGGGAAGGGTAAGAATATGATTTCTAATTTTAAATCTTAGTTGTCAGCTCAATTTGAAATGAAAGATTTAGGGGTAGCCAAGCACATTCTAGGAATGGAAATCAAAAGAGACAAAACAACAAAAAACTTTGGTTAAGCCAAAGTAAGTATGTGAAGACTGTGTTGGACAGATTCAGCATGGCAGATTGTAGACCACTGTGTGTTCCCGTTTCTTTGGGGACAAAGTTGTCTGTTGAGAATTCTCTAAAATCCCCTAGTGAGGTGGAGGACATGAGTAGAGTACCTTATGCTAGTGCTATTGGTAGTTTAATGTATGCTATGGTCTGCGCAAGACTAGACATTGCCCAAGTAGTGGGAGTCCTTAGTCGATTTATGGCTAATCCTAGACGGGTTCATTGGGATGCAGTTAAGCGAGTGTTCAGATATTTGATGGGTACTTTCGAGTATTCCATTTTCTATCATGGTAATGTTTCAGGACCTCTGCATTCTATTGATATTCATGGATTCGTGGATTCAGATTGGGTAGGTGACATTGACAACAGAAGATCTACCAGTGCTTATGTGTTTACACTATTTGGTGGTGCTATTAGTTGGATGAGTAAGCGACAACCTGTTGTTGCTTTGTCCACAACATAAGCTAAGTATATGGTAGAAACTCATGCCTGTAAGGAATCCATTTGGCTTAAGAGATTGTGTTCAGATATTGGTGTTGAGGTAGGATAGATCACGATCAGTTGCGACAGTCAGAGTGCAATTTGCCTTGTGAAGAATCCAACTTTCCATGCTAGAACAAAGCACATTGATGTTTAGTTTCACTTCGTGCGAGACATGGTTGAGGATGGAAAGGTAGATACTTCGAGGAATGTTGCTGATGCATTGACGAAACAAGTGAGCACAGAGAAGTTCAAATGGTGTTCGGAGTCTATGGGCCTCTCGGCCTATAGCAATTAAATCCTATTTTTCTATTGGCTCTTACAAGATGTTCGACAAGTGGGAGAATGTTGGGAATTAAGGTGTCTCAACCTTGGTAATTCCTTACATTTGTAATGTTTGCATTTATTATTTAATTGCCTATGTTGTAAATACTTGTAAATTCCATATTGTCATATTGTGGGATGTGGCACGGTGATTTGTCGATCCTACATGGAATATGACAACTTGGAATTTTGTCCTCACATGAGGAGATAGGCATCCGATTTTGTTGTAGGAGCATTTTGCCATGTGTTGGCATCTTCCATGTTGTGTAAGGGAATGTTCGACCGAAACGGTTATGACAGATTCCTACGATGAATCTATGACATGTAAGAGTCGAAAATAGAAGGTTATAAGACAGGTGATGACATGTGTCATGAAGCATCTTTGAATAAGGAATATTTGGGTTCTCCAAGGTGGAATATGACATGTAAGAGAATATGGTATTTATAGCATGTGTATGACAGATTCTCTTACAGCTATAAGTTGTAACCGCTATGACAGATTCTATGACGGTCACAAGTGCCGTAAAGCATCTGTCACAGCCCATTTTGGAAATAGATGACCTCTTTGGAATGCGAGTTGTGGACAAGTGTCAAGCACATTCTACAATTTTGACCAAGTGTCCTTGGGCATGGGTTTTGGTCCATGAAGCCATGTTGGACGCCCATTCCAAGATAGGTCCTATATTGCCTTGTATTTTCTATTTAAACAGGTGCTTGGAGATGGAGTTTGTATCACAGGTTTACAGGTAATGTTATGCTGCTAGATTGACTCCAGACACGAGTGTCAAAGACCATTGAATCTTGCATTGCAAGTGTATTGTAAACAATTTTCAGATTTGTTAATACATTGTGCAGGTTTCTGAGTGTGGGGTTTTTCACCTGATAAGGGTTTTCCCCACCGTAAATCTTTGTCTCTCTTCTTCTGTCTACTTTCTAGTTCTTGTGTTTTGCTGCAATATCTCATGTTAATGGTTTAACATTGCTGTAATAGTTAGGATAAATTTGAATTTGCATAGCCCTCTCCTCATTAGGTTTCTATAGGAAGCAATTTTTGCACACCTAGCTTCCCTTCAACAAACTCCTGATTGTTGTCAGACCACATAGATTAGTATGTACTAAGTCCAACAATCTGATAGAAGACTGTTCCTTACTATTAGTAGGTTTCACCAGTCTTGGAAGATCTCTTACAACCTGAGTGTTACTTATTTTGATGATATTATCAAAATTCACATGACACATTCTCCTATGCCACAACCAACTCTGATCAATTTGAACAAATAAACAACTTTTGCCAGTACCAACCAAGTGGAAGATGTTACCTTTTGTTTGAGTACCGGATGCAATCTCTGTTCTGAAACTTTCAAGGATCTTACATTTTCCATTTTTGAACTGGAGATCATACCCTTTGTCCACCAACTATCCAACGCCTGAGAAGATTGTGCTTCAGACCTTCAACATATAGTACATTACTGGTTTTGTTCTTTCCATGAAAAGAAATAGTTCTTCTACCTCTAATTCTACCAACATAATTATCACCAAATTTTGAAACTCCTCCTTCATATCTTTCCAAATCTATAAACTTATTTTTGTCACCTATCATATGGTGGGAGCATCCACTGTCAATGACCCAATCATCCTTTTCTTCAACTTGGGCAGCCAGAGCTCTTTCTATCATTTTATGATTGACAGATTTAGAGGGCATTGGATCTTCTTCCTTGATGGCAATAAACACCTAGTCACTTCCGGATTTGTTTCTTGTCTCTAATTCATCATCTGTTACTCCATCATCATCATCTTCACGAACATAGTAACATTTCTTTTGGAATCTTGATCTATTTGGATTTGCCCTTGAAAATATTTCTGGACACCTTGAGGCAAAATGACCAATCTTATTGCAGTTGAAACATTTGTAGGGCAATTTTTCTTCATACATACTGGATCCTCTTGGTAGTCTTTTTGCAATAAGGGCTTCAAGTTGAGCAGCTTCTGCTTCATCTTCTTCCAGATCTTTTCTTTCTTTTTCATACCATGATAGTTTCTTTGAGGAGTTCTCTCCTGGATCAGACTTTTGTTTACCTTTTACAGAGGCACTAGCTTTGAATGCAGATTCAGTCTTGGGGCGTGCATCTCCAAACTTAGCCAATTCAAATGCAGCTAATTTTCCAACCAATTGATCTCTTGTGATATTTGAAAAAGATCTGAATTCTTCAATAGCAAAAACCTTGTATTTGTAAGAAGGAGGTAGGGATCTGAGAACTTTGGCAACAATCTCATCTTCATCCAAGATGCCACCAGCACATCTAATGCCACAAACAAGCTCATTTACTTTTGGCAGAAATGTAGTGATATTTTCATCTTCACTCATCTTCAGGTTTTCAAAATTTCTTTTCAGACTCTGTAGCTTGGCACATTTAACATACTTGTCTCCTTCATGCAGAAGTTCTAGTTTTTCCCAAATCTCATATGTAGTTTTTAAATCTATAACATTTGTCAGCTTTGAATCAAATAAGGCACTTAATAGAGCTTCTTTAGCCCGAAGATTGTCTTCAGAATCTTTGATTTCATCTATAGTTCTCGGACCATTCTGTGGAGGAACATACTTCTTTGAAGCCATGATCCAATATTGCATTCCCATACATTGCAAGTGACATTCCATGCAACTTTTCCAAAGAGTGTAATTGGTTCCATCAAACCTCGGACTATCCTTCTTGTAGGAAGACATCCTGGATCTCCTCAAGCGGTTAAGCTCTTTTAGAGGAACTTAACTTTGATACCAATTGTTAGATTCAAGACAGACAACTGAGAGGGGGGGTGAATCAGTTGTCCCAAAATTTTCTCTTATTAACCACTTAAATCATTCCCCTAATTCAGTAGCATAATAATAAATCAATCATGGAAACATAATGCAACAATTCAAGAGCAGAAACACATTAACACATATGACACCAAGATTTTAATGTGGAAAACCCGGTTAAGGGAAAAACCACAAGGTGACTAACCCAAGATTGTATTCTCTATTAAAAGAATAAGAAGAACAAAATGGCACATGCCAATTTGGGCTCACTGCCCAAGCACACTGCTCACAAGAGGCCCACTACCTACAAGAGACACACTATCTATAGAATGATAAATATTACATAATTAAACTGAAGAATAGCATCTTCACCATGCTTGAGTCAGTTCCATTTAATCCCAACACTGCTGCTCTACCTTTCGCTTTTCTCCTCTCTACCACACTCTCATCTCTGCCAAGATGCCTTTGAAATGACTTCACAACTTCTTATTTATACAAGACATCGACTTTGGGATAATCATCAAAGTCGATATACTTTACATAAATACAACTTGACTAATTACAAAAGACTTCATGCAGATCATCACACTGTTGGCCACATAGATCTGAGACTTCAATCTTCTTTGAGGAACATGCCATGCTTCACAGAACATCTTCAAGATCATCCGCAGGATATGTAACTCATCCAGTCGGTGAAACTTAGGAAGAACATCATCATCTGGAAGTAATTCTTCAATTATGAGCTCAATCTTCAATGCGGACCACCAACACAAACTGGACACAATCCAAAGACCCCCACAAGCTTGCCTGAATCACCAAGAACATCCACGCTACTTCTGCTTATTGAAATCATTCTCTCCTTCATCCAGAACCTCAAGAACACAGTCTGTCATCACGGTCATATTGGAATAGATGCTTGCAGACCTCCAGACCATGAACCAATTGAGTTGTCAATTCACATTGATGTCCTAAACACTCCAGCAAATCTGCAGAACAAGATATTGCATTTCTAGATCTCACTGGACCTATTTGTGTCACTCTGTCACCTTTGAACATCTACCATAACTGGTTTTACTCATATGGCCATAACTTCTTCAAATCTTCATGTGGACCTCTCAAATCGTTACTCGATCACCTTTGGACACATATCTACAAACCCTTTGATGCGCATCCTCTGATCTTCATCTTAGCTGGGATCTTCACTTCACTGTCTTCACTGTTCTTCTCTGTTCCTGATAGGACTAATTTTCTCAATATCCTTAGCATACAACTTATCCAATCCTTGTCATCAATGCAACAAGAGTATGTTGACATCAATGACAACACCGGTTAGGCCCATACTTGCAACAACCTCAACAAGAAAACATTAAACCACCTAACATTGAAACAAACAAAGAAGAGCCTAAGCTCGATAAGGTAAAGGATAAGGAATTTGAATGGGCACTTTTCCCCTATGTACCTCTCTCTTCCAGCATTTAGGATTGGGAGGAAGATGATTTGCTTGATGAAAACCAGTAGTTCGGTTGTATACACAGATAAGTATTTCTAACCCTATTGGCCACCTTTGTCATAGCACTCTATGCATGCTTACATTTGCCTTCTCTCTTTGTGTTGTGCTTCCCCGTGATGTGTTATGTGTTGTTTAGTCCTCCTAGGATGACCCTTGATACTCTTGTAAGGCCAAGGATACTGGGAGACCGCCTCTGTTATGACCATTCTTCTATTTGTATAATCATTCTTCTATCTTGAGTCTCCTCTATTCTATTGTTGTGTATCGTGCCTTAGGGGCATAGCATTGTAGTTGATGACCTGGGGGAATCCTCCTACGTGGTGTTCCTAAGGAACTTGTTCTCCTCTCTCATTTTATTTTTCACCTTCTTCTAGTGATTCTATCTTGTCAACAAATGACAGAAATAGATAAATATTGATATGGACCATGTGTCCCTTTAGCAAGCAAAGTAAAAATGGACCTAGACCATATGTGATGATGGGGTTGATACATATATATATCTGACTCTTGACTAGTAGAATCAATCCATGTGATGTATCATCTTGTGGTATTTCTTGTGACTAACATTTTACAATCCACTCAATTTGCTCTTGTACACTTTGATTGGTATCTCACCTTGTTGCTACACATGGTTCTGAGGTATTTGCAGTATAGCCCAATGATTATACTTAGTTTTGAACCCGTAGTTTAGCCTTGGTCCTTGATGTGACTCTTTTCATGGATAGATTTTGTCATGTGATATGGTTGTTATCTTATAGTAAGATTTTCTAATCACCTTGTTATCTTATATTATCATATCTTATCAATGTGTTTGTGGGAACATTCAGTTATAGTGAGCATATGTCACCTTGGGGGCATGGGCTTTGTGAGAGCTCTTTTTTTCCTTGCATGTCTTCTCTCTCCCTTAACGTTCTTGAAATTAGTACATGACATCAACCACCTTAAGGTTGGGGCAAATAAAATTTTATCTGCCTAATGATTTTGGTACTAGTGAAGCATGCTTGTAAGCCCTCTCCATGAAGTGTGATGTTGTATCTCTAGTGTGAGTACACATATTTATTTATTTTGCAAGAAAAAATCCCTCTCTATGAGGTAGGATAACATATCCTTTATCAAAGAAGCCCTTTGGGAAGGTGGGATAATGTATCTCTTGAGCTAGTGCATATCATTTTATTCAAAAGCCCTTCTGCAGAAGATGAGATGGTGTATCTCTTGAGCTAGTGCACATCCTTTTATTTCAAAAGTCCTCCATGAAGGTGGGGTTGGATTTTGAGACTATCCTCCCTTAAGCATGTTTTTGGCTATTATTGTGGCATAAGCCCGATCGTCAAGTGTGTTTGCAGCATGTTTGAGATGATGGGACCTAGAAATAAGTTCTTTCCATCACCTTGTTTGTCATGTTTAAGATGTATAGTATGTTTATGGCATGCTATACGACACTCATGTTTTCCATGTATCTTCTGTGTGTTTTCCCCCGTGTGTGGTTTCAAGGGTGTAGTAATGAGCTCCTCCAACACTCAGCCTTTGTTTGGCGTATTTTCTCGTGTATGGTTTCATGGGTTTTCATGACCCACTTCTATCCCTCAAACATATTTTGAGTTTTGAGGTTGATTTGAATACTATGCATAACTATTTTTTTTTTGGATTAAGGATAGTCAAATCATATTACCAAAAAAAATAGAGCTATATCATTACATATATTGTGGCCAAGCTGGCCACCATCACAGGACTTAAAGCTATATAGCCTAAAACAAAAGGAAATCCAATTTACAACTTCGAAATATAGTGCATCATATACCCTGCATTAATAAAAAAAACCAAAGTATTGTTCCAGAAACAAAGCTAGATAAATATCTATTACACTTTCTTCTATACTTCTGGAAGGTCCAATACTAGTTCATCAATTGCCAGGTCACTCTCTGCAGCATTTGGATTTGATTCACATTCTGGTTCAGGTTCTGCGTGGCCCACTCCTTCTCTATCCATATATATCTTATCCTCTTCAACAAAAAAGGGAGCAACATAAAGCATATTAACTTCCTGAGGTCTGTCATCCTGATATTTATTATCATTCCCTGCTTCAAAAAGATGCAAATTTTTGAACTTGATATGCAATTCTTCTAGCCTTGAGTTGAAAGATTGACAAGCCTTATCAATGTCTATCAGCCTCATTTCAGAAAGAACAGACTCATAGTCATGCATTGAGGAGCACTCCCTTTCAGCCATCTTGGACAGATTGGCCAATTGATCCTCCACTGAAACTACTACCTGCAAATAAATGTCAACATGTGTGAGTCTTGAATCAGACCCAGTAAGAATTCTAGGTTTGCCTTGAAATTGGTCCTCATTCCTCTTTTTCCATAGTATCCATAAAGCTTCAGTTATCAGAACTAACCAAAATATTTTATTTTTAGAATCAAGACCAGCAACATGACCAAAAATAATCCCAATTTTGCATTTAGAATCAATTAAAGACCAGTTAGGAAGACTATTAAAAAAGATATCCCAAACTTGATAGGCAAAAGGACAATCAAAGAAAATATGATCACAACTTTCATGGACATTACAAAGACTACAAATGTAACTGTTGAAACCTACTGGCAGGGTAAGTGTAAAAAGTTGGGGGGCTAAAAAGTGGCCAAATGTTTTAAAAAAAATTAAGACATAATACAAGTGACTTATAATGCACTCGCATTATAATGCGAGCATGTTATAATGTGCTCGCGTTAGAAAGCGAGCGCATTATGTTTAATTATATATATAAGAGCATTTCTGCTCATTTGATTTTTTCTCTATACCTGTGGCCTGCAAACCCTAAGGAGCACGCTCGTATTTTTGAAGACCCAATTTGACACTAAAATCTCACCGATTCATCGCCAAAATGCCACCACGACGTCGAGCAGGCCAAAGGAGTGAGCTTTATTTGTTTTTTATTTGAATTTGTTTCTAAGTAGGTAGGTTTGAGTTGATTTTTGATGTAAATTTCCTTAATTGTTAGGAAATGTTAATGTACCTCCTCCTCCTCCTCCTCAAGATCCACAAAATCTTGAAGAGGAAATACCTACTGAAGAACAACCTGAACAACAAACTCCTCCATCCATTCCTCGACATGCCCCTGGAACACAAGAAAATCTAATGGGGCAAATTGAAAACAATAAAAAATAAATTGAAGACATAATTGCAAGGTTGAAAGATCCTTCAACTTCAACCTTGCATAGGTCCATGCTTTCTCAATCTCTTGAATCTATGTTATCAAATGTAGATTCAATTAGCAAGCAAATATCTCATTGGTTAGATAAGAGGAGAGAGTTTAGAGAGTATTATGCAAACAAGCTATCATATGAAGATGTGAAAAAGTTACAAATTACAAAATTGGACTTATGTTCCATTTTCACAAACCCACAAACAAATCAACCTACACCCATTACATGCAAGAGGTTCCCTATCCATTGGTGGAACAACCAAGCAATAAGGGACAATTTTGTGAAGAGGTGGTGGATGGTTTTTGACCATCCTCCATGCAATAATAATGAGGTCCAGCAATACTTTTTAAGGAAACTCTACTGTGAGTTTGTTGTCAATAAAGTGCCAAACTATTTTGATATGCGGGACTTCCAGGGTAGATGTGGGGGGTCAGCACAAGATAGACCACGGGTACGTGTTGACCGACATCGGCCAGTGAGATGACTAATCAGTAGACTAGCCCATGAGCATGTGTCTAACCCTTCCATTGTGAAGGAGAGTGTTGAGGTCGATACACTTCAGTCCATTAGTGCCTTGACCTAGAGCATCATAGAGCATGCCAGTCCTACAACATAGCATGGGTTGGGAGATAGTGCAAGGAGTAGGGTTCCACCCCATACTTGTCAGATTTGGGGTTCAGCCTGTGGTTATGACCCCATGGATAGTCAGGAGGTAGGTGCACAGGCTACATCTGTAGCTGAGTAGATGGTGATGATAGATACCCTCCTGAGTGAGACTTTCAGCCTTGATACTTAGGTAAATATTAGCAAGTTCTGTGAATTTAATTTATTA
This sequence comes from Cunninghamia lanceolata, assembly GCA_027924645.1. NCBI lineage: Eukaryota > Viridiplantae > Streptophyta > Pinopsida > Cupressales > Cupressaceae > Cunninghamia > Cunninghamia lanceolata. The sequence continues at coordinate 2,171,496 of BSBN01000391.1, read as the reverse complement.
AATTTCATTTTTGAAATGCAGTAGTAACTAATTTATTTTGATGATTTTGATGAAATTTTAGGGTCATAGCATTGATGTAGTTCTCAGCAATACTCTGCCTGCATTTTACACCATGACATCTACTGCCAGGGTATGTGACTAGTAAACAATTATAAATATTACATGTGAATAGCATTGTTATATGAATGGTATTCTAATATCTAATTTTGGATGTTGAATAGGTTAATCTTAGAGATTTCACGGCAACACCTGCCAGTGGTGGTGTAGTTTAGAGTTTCACTGAGGTAATAAAATAAACAGTTTAACTAATGAATTGTACTTATTAGATTTTTGTATTTTATATTCATATCATTGATTACATTGCATTGCACATCTTTCAAACTCAAAGCATTATTAAACATTGCATAAGTAATAGCTAGATGTTGATAGATGATAAAATTTAAATTATAATATAGTTAAATTTGAAAAAATGGCTCAAAGAAATGTTCTATCATGGAATGCCATGAGAAGCAGATGCATAGACAAGGACATCACCATGAGACCACTTTTCTTTGAGTCATCTTTTCAAATAGCTCACTGCCTTGTCTATGCTACCACATTTTCCATACATGTCTACCAAAGCTTGTTGATCCCCTCCACACTATTCTTTGACAAATTCTCTCTAATAATCTCATCCAATTACCACCAATTAGACCCGAGGACATGATACCAGAGAGGGGCATCAACCTATGACATCTTATATAGCATATGATTGACTCGAACATCATCTAGGTTTTAGGTATTAATTATGGGGGCAACAAGTCACCCCTAACCAAAATCTTCAAATCTATATTAACCCTTTCCCCTACAAACTTATGTCAATCCTATTGGCTCAATTGCTTCCATCTCTACGTCTATAAGAAAGAGCTATAGTATATCACCAAGAGAGCAAAATCTTCACTATGATTATGTGTATTATGTGTCTAGTTGTATCATAGTGATGCATTGTTGATAATGAATATCATAGTGTGCTTTATTATGTGTACTTCCATGTTTAGGTGAATGTGTGTGTATGTTAGGAACCATGGCTTGCATCACTATTCTAGTTTCATAATTGAATAATGTTGTTTTATTTTCAGATGATGCAGGCTGCGGAAACACCTCCCAAAGTTCATAGGGCAATGGAGCATGGTGTGTCCACTGCAATTCATAGCTCCATGCCATTGATGGGGGTATGAGGCAGATTAGTAAATTTCAATTTACATTCATTGTTATAGTTGTTTATTTTTGAAACATCAAATGATTATTGCTTTTAAGTTTAATTTCTATCTGGATGGTTTCTATAGGACATGACATCACCACAGCCTAATCCTGCTACTAAGACAAATGAGGAGGCAGATTATATGGTAGCGGTAAGTGATTATTTTGTTATATGTTTTATTTTTTAATAACATGTAATTTCTATCTATTAATGTCTATACTTTTTATTGTAACAGCTACAAGTCCACGAAGAACTAAGTAGGAGGAGCAGCCCTCGAGTTCGTAGTAGACCGTGCTCATACATGACTCCATCCTCCCAAAGATCAAAGACTACTCGCGATCTATTCCCTTCACCGAACAGAGGGGAATGAATACTTATTGGGGTCCTTTGTTGTATGCCTATATGGCATTTGTGGATATATAATTTGTATTGCATAAAGGAGACATTGTATGCCTATATGGCTATTTTGTATATATGTTATACTTATATTGACAAATATTGATGTATGCCTATATGGATATTTGGTTAATACAAATCTTTTTTATTGATGGCGTCCATATTTGGATTATAAATCCACATTTGAATGGATATTTGTAGATGGTTACTTCAAATATTTCAAGTCCAAATACATTAAATAGGATGTTTGTTGATCCAATAAGCTAGCTATTGTTATTCAAGTATCACCTAAACCTCATTCTAGAACTAAAAGATAAAAGTTGTATTTAAAATAAAAATGAATCATCATGTTGAATAGAAAATATTCATATTCTTTATGAGTTGCTCAATTGAAAATATTTAAATGAGTATGCTGATCCCTATTCTTTATGAGTTGCTATATTGAAAATATTTCTTAATTTCTTGTTATTATACCATATTGGGATGCAAAGAGTATGTTTGTTGTTTTGAATAAGATAGTCAAAATCATACGCTTATGAGCACCTGATGACCATTGTGGTTATTAAATGTAATTCCTCTTGCATATAAGGCGAGGTTATGAGATTACATTGAGTCTTACCTAATTTTAGTATGCAACATAACATTGGGGCTATAGGCTTCCATAAGTCATCAACAATCAAGGTTCAAGGTTGTCATTGAAGTCAAAGGGTCAAGGTTGTTTGTCATTAATGTCAAGGTTGATGCCATGATGTTGATAAGGTGATATAGTGATTCAAGGTAGGTGATGGTCATGAGGTGCATGATGTTGTGAATATGGTTTTCATGATATGGTCTCTCAATTCATGTTGATGCTGCATAAGACAAACATGGTTCATATGATGCAAGGTTCATGTTCATGGTGGATGTGGTTTTTTTCATGCAAGGTTTTGTTGTGAATATGGTTTTCATGATAAGGTCTATCTTAGAAGGTTGATATGATGCAAGGTTCATATTCATGGTGGATGTGGTTTTGTTCATGCACTAAGAAGTTAGAGAAGACACAAGCTTTCATAATCATAATCTTATTGATAGTTAGGGTTTGCATATTATGCATTAAACCCTAAAAAGAATATACTTTTCTTAAGACTTTAAAACCCTCAATTCCCTGTCATGTGTAAGGTGCACTTTTGTTTTAATTTAATATTGACTTATAATCAAAAGTTACTATCACTTAAATCAACCTACTAAAGGGTCTTTAAGTTATTAGTTCATTGGCCCTTCAACCTAACTCAACTGGCATCTCTGGTAAACTCTCATAAGCTTGAGCGCCATATCATAATCGAAGGTCATATTTAATTGATATGAGGGCGAGAAAAAGGATTGGAAGGTCAGTATTTAAAAGGAATTTGTAATATAAACAATCATCACTATGCAGTTGAATTTGATGGGCATGCCTTTATAAAAGGCTAAAAGATAGCTTTATGCAGGATATCATGGTATTTGTAGTGTTTGAAGATTGAAGACTAGTTAGTGTTTGTAGTTTTGACTATTTCGACATGTTTGGGTATGAAATAGGACCATACCTAGCCTAAACGTACCCATCCAGACATGTTGGAATTGTCAGTTTGGCTCCACAAGGAGAAGAATAAAAGTTACATCCCTTTGTAACTTTATACTGCTTCCTTTTGATAATTTTTTGGGCAATAAAAAACCTTTCACCATGGGAAAATGCCTTAGAGATATAAAAAACTAAGAGAGGTTATTGTAGAGGGACCTACATGATCATATTGCCTCAGACGAAGTGTATCTAAGTGACACAGTTTCTGAGTAACAGCTCCTCAAAGATTGTTGCCTTTTTGCACTTTGGACTCTTCAGGGATATCACTGGTACAATATAGCTCAGACTGTTTTAGCATGTTTTGGGTGCCAAAAAAGACCATTCCTAGCCTAGATGTACCCATCCAAATGCGTTGGAACTATCAGTTTGGCCACACAAGGAGAAGAACAAAAGTTACACCCCTTTGCAACTTTACACTGTCTCCTTCTGATGATTTTTGGGGAAACAAAAAACCTTTCACCATGGGCAAACGTGATCGCGTAACCTTAGACGGAATGTATCTAAGTGACATGGTTTCTGAGTAACAGCTCGTCAAAGATTGCTGCCTTTTTATACTTTAGACTCTTGAGGGATATCGCTGGTACAATGTAGCTCAGACTATTTCGGCTTGTTTGGGTGCAAAATAGAACCATTAGTAGCCTAAACATACCCATCTCAATGCATTGGAACTATCAGTTTGGTCGCATCAAGAGCAAGACAAAACTTACACCCCTTTGCAACTTTACACTGCCTCCTTTTGACAATTTTTGGGGCAGCAGAAAACCTTTCACCACGAGCAAACGCCTCATAGATATAAAAAAAATGAGAGAGGTTATTGTAGAGGGACCCTCTATGATTATGTTGCCTTAGACAGAATATATCTAAGTGACATGGTTTCTGAGTAACAGCTTGTCAAAGATTGCTACATTTTTTCACTTTGGACTCTTCAGGGATATCACCGGTACAATGTAGCTCAGACTGTTTCAGCATGTTTGGGTGCAAAACAAGACCATGCCTAGCCTAAACGTACCCATCCCAATGCGTTGGAACTGTCAGTTTGGTCTCATCAAGAGCAGGATGAAAGTTACACCCCTCTGCAACTTTACACTGCCTCCTTCTAACGATTGTCGGGGCAGCAGAAAAATTTTCACCATAGGCAAACACCTCAGAGATATAAAAAAATTGAGAGAGGTTATTGTAGAGGGACTTCACATGATCGTGTTGCCTTAGACAAAATGTTTCTAAGTGACACAATTTTCAAGTAACATCTCGTCAAAGATTGCTACCTTTTTGCACTTTGGACTCTTCAGGGACATCGTCGATACAATGTAGCTCAGACTGTTTCGACATGTTTGGGTGAAAAATAGGACCATACCTAGCATAAATGTACCCATCCAGATGCGTTAGAATAGTCATTTTGGTCACATCAGGAGCAGGATGAAAGTTACACCCCTTTGTAACTTTACACTACCTCCTTCTGACGATTTTTTGGGCAACATAAAACCTTTCAGCATGGGCAAATGCCTCAGAGATATAAAAACTGAGAGAGGTATTTGTAGAGGGACTCTACGTGATCGCATTGCTTTAGACGAAATGTTTCTAAGTGACACAGTTTTTGAGTAACATCTCATCAAAGATTGCTGCCTTTTTACACTTTGGACTCTTTAGGGATATCGTCGGTACAATGTAGCCCGGACTGTTTTGGTGTGTTTGGGTGAAAAATAGGACCATACGTAGAGTAAATGTACCTATCCAGATGTGTTGGAACAATTAGTTTAGTCGCGTCAAGAACATGATGAAAGTTACACCCCTTTGTAACTTTACACTACCTCCTTCTGACAATTTTTGGGGCAGCAGAAAACCTTTCACCACAGGCAAACGCCTTAGAGATATAAAAAACTAAGAGAGGTTATTGTAGAGAAACCCTATGTGATCGTGTTGCCTTAGACAGAATGTTTCTAAGTGACATAGTTTTTGAGTAACATCTCGTCAAAGATTGCTGCCTTTTTGCACTTTGAACTCTTCAGGGATATCATCGATACAATGTAGCTCAGACTGTTTTGACATGTTTAGGTGATAAACATGACTATGCCTAGTCTAAATGTACCCATACGGATGCATTAGAACAATCAATTTGGTGACATCAGGAGCAGGACAAAACTTACAGCCCTTTGCAACTTTACACTACATCCTTCGGATGATTTTTAGGGCAGCAGAAAACCTTTCACCACGGGCAAACGCCTCAGAGATATAAAAAATTAGGAGAGGTTCTTGTAGAGGGACTCTATGTGATTGTATTCCCTTAGACAAAATATTTCTAAGTGACACAGTTTTTGAGTAACATCTCATCAAAGATTGCTGCCTTTTTGTACCTTGGACACTTCAGGGATATCGTTGGTACAATGTAGCTCAGACTATTTCGACATGTTTGGGTTAAAAAAAGGACCATGCCTAGCATAAATGTACCTATCTAGACATGTTAGAACATTCAGTTTGTTTGCATTAGGAGTAGGATGAAAGTTACACCCCTTTGCAACTTTGCACTACCTCCTTCTGACAAATTTTGGGGCAGGAGAAAACCTTTCACCACAGGAAAACGTCTCAAAGATATAAAAAACCGAGAGGGGTTATTGTAGAGTGACTCTATTGGATCACGTTGCCTTAGACATAATATTTCTAAGCAACACGGTTTTTGAGTAACATCTCGTCAAAAATTGTTGCCTTTTTACACTTTGGACTCTTAAGGGATATTGTCAGTATAATGTAGCTCAGATTGTTTCGGTATGTTTGGGTGAAAAACAAGACCATGCCTAGCATAAATATACCGATCTAGATGCGCTGGAACAATCAGTTTGGTCACATCAGGAACAGGACGAAAGTTACACCCCTTTGTAACTTTACACTACCTCCTTCTAACAATTTTTGGGGCAGCAGAAAACCTTTCACCACGAGAAAACACCTTAGAGATATAACAAACTGAGAGAGGTTATTATAGAGGAACCCTATGTGATCATGTTGCCTTAGATGGAATCCTTCTAAGTGACACAGTTTTTGAGTAACATCTCGTCAAAGATTGCTGCATTTTTGCACTTTGGACTCTTCAGGGATATCGTCAGTACAATGTAGCTCGGACTGTTTCGACATATTTGGGTGAAAAAAAGGACCATTCCTAGTGTAAATGTACCCAGCTGGATGTGTTGGAATAGTCAGTTTAGTCGCATCTGGAGTAGGATGAAAGTTACACCCCTTTGCAACTTTACACTACCTCCTTCTGACGATTTTTGGGGCAGCAAAAAACCTTTCACCACGTTCATGTGCCTCAGAGATATAAAAAATTGAGAGAGTTTATTGTAGAGGGACTTTATGTGATCGTGTTGTCTTAGACGGAATGTTTCTAAGTGACACAGTTTTCGAGTAACATCTCATCAAAGATTGCTGCCTTTTTGCACTTTGGACTCTTCAGGGATATCGTCAGTACAATGTAGCTCGGACTGTTTCAGCATGTTTGGGTGAAAGACACAATTAGAGACACCTATTATCTAGTTAGAAACCAAGACACCTAGAGACACCTATATTTTATACATTACCTAGATTTTATACATTATTCTCAGGATCAACTTCATCCATCGCTTAGGTCTAACACCATGAAGCATAACATGATGACCTAAAAATGTGTATATATGTAAAAATGCAACAGCAAATAAAAAAAGATAAACCTTACAAATTAATGTGCATAGTTACAACTCAATGTAACATGACTTTACAAAATCAATGTGAATACTTACAAATTAATCCAATTAACTATTTAGGTCTGCTTTTCTCTTTATTGTGTCAAGTATTGCTTCATGGTCAGACTCACGCACTTTCCACAAGGTCTTGTTCAATGGTCTACCCTGATACTATATCAAAAGAACATTGGATGCCATGATAAGGGTCAAGTAATGAAGAATCTTTTGATACGTGTCAAAGTCCTGAAACAGCCAAACATTAACACTCTTATGTGGGTACCTTCTAAGCCATGTTCTAGTAATAACCACTGAGCCTGTAGGGTATTTGATGTTTTCTCCATCTGTAACTGGGGCCTCCAATTTATTTTCGGCCTCAACACAATGACATAAGTAATAATTTGTTCCCTCTTCACTATCTTCATCTGCAATAACTGCATATGCATGCCCTAAATTGATATGTGTAGCAAATTAGATGAAATTAGTCAACATTACAAAAACACTACAAAGTAATATGACATTAGGAATTTCAAAAACTATGCAAATAAATATATTACCTGGCTGAACTAGATCTGATATGTGGTCAAAATCAACTGATGATTCCATTTGTGTTAGTTCCAGTGTTGTCAGGGGTCGATACGTATCAAGTGGGCTAAGATAACTTAACTGCCATTCATCAACCCACTCCTTTGACTCGCACTCATCCCAGGCTTGAATTGTATAGGAAGAACAAAAGCATGACATCTTTTGCATATGGATACTCCATGAACCTGCAATTGAGCTTCTGAAAGAGTGCATCTCACTTGATCCTGTCAGTGTAGAACAGTCCTCATATGGTGCAATGTTAGTATCATCTATCAACCAAAAAAATCTACAAACTGAAGACTTACCTTCATTACCTGGACCCATGGAAGCATTACACCACTCGACGATTGATTTTGCATCTGTCAACTTTGCATTGTCTTTATACTTTAACTCTTCTCATGCTATGGCTCTTTTGATACATGCTCCTGCACCATCATGCTCTGCCTTTCCATGCCCAACCTCACAAAAGTTCCACATATGTTGAATACCTATAAAAATATGCCTCATGCTCAACCAATAGAAATTCCATGAGTTCTTGAATTATGACGTATAGTTATCCGACCATATGATATGTTGACTGAATGATATACCCCTTCTAGCCAAATCATTGTAGAACACCTGAAAGCAACCTTGCACGAACTCTGTAGAATGTGTGCAATCATCACTGATATAGAAATTATACTCCTTCATCACATGTGAGTGATGATGTACTCTCAACTTGAGATGCAGTAGATGGTGTCCCTACATGTTGACTTGCGGTAGAGGACATGTCTCCAAATATGGTATTCAAATCTCTCATAGCATGAAGTTTTTGCATTCATTCTCTTTGAGCCGCCAATACCATATCTATTTGTGATGGTTGTGGTTCCTCTTCAATTGGCATGTCTTCATTTATCATCTCCAATTTCTTCTTCTCACGAAGTTCCCTCATAGCCGCTACTTTCTTTGCATTCTTAGCTTCTATCTCTTCTTGTGTTGGTTTAATTCTTGATCGTTTCCTCGGCATGCCAGAGAATTTGTCTGTAGCATTGTAAAGAGACCAATATTAGTTCCTAAGAAATGAATCCATACAAATAACTAAAATATATGTCATTCAACCCTTCATAGTAAATGTACATACAATCATCATGTAAAAGAGTAAATGTCACTCAACCAAAATAGGTACAAAGTATACAAAGCAAATTATTGTAGTCATTCAAAGGAGAGTCACCTATTGAGGCTACAGGTGAAGAGTACATGGGACTTCATGCTTGAAAAGGTTGAGGCAGACCCAATTTGACATGTTTATTGTTACTAGGGCTACTAGGATTTGGAATTGAGAAGGTTTTTTGTCGGTACTAGGGATAGTAGGATTTGGGTGGCTTGTGAAGGAATAGACAACAATTGAAGAGTGTAGACTTGAGTAAGGGTTTAGAATGGTTGTGTCTAAGTTCCTGAGGGGTAAGAAGACCTCTAGTAGCCTTGTTAGGTTTTGAAGTATTGAAGACCCTCTTTGTGCCTTTGTATAGGGAGATTGCTTGAGAGGAAAGCTTATGAAATTTGAAGAAACTATTGGTATGATCCCTTTGGATTGAGTTGAACCCTACCTCTGCATCACATACCTAGGATTGTCATAAAAATCATTAGACTAATCTCTGTAATTTAGGGTATTGAATAGTATATAGTCAATCAAGGTAACCACCATCACGTGCTAATAAAGGACAATTATGAAATTTTGAAATATTGTTGTGTCATGTGCATGTACAAATCATCATGAATAGGTGCATAAGGAATGTCCTAGCCAAAGATATGTGCATACAAATCATCATGTCATGTGCATACTTGTATGATCTTGGCACCTATTCATTTGTATTTTAACTTGTTAATATGACAAGATAATAGTGGGATTGTATTTTTATTATGTTGTAAGGATTTATTCTTGTATAGTTTGACATCATGGTATGTTAAGGTCTGTTTATTACACATAATTATTAAAGAGCCCAAGTGTAGAAAATATACTTGGCATCATGTGAGATTGTAGGCTACTTTCTTGATTGGGAATGTGTCTATTTTAAACATGTATCATAAACCATGATAAATTAATTCAAATAGAATTAAGGAAAATGTAAAGAACATGCATGTAAAGACTTGACATACCTAAAAAATGGAGATTTGAATGGAGAAAGTATCCAATTATGTAGTGTTTTTTTCTTCTTGCATCAAACTCCTCAACAATTTGAGTTTTTCACCACTTGCTTCCTTTTCAATGTTAAATTGAATAACAATCAAATATAATTAGTAACAACAATACTATTAACCAATCTATAATGTTAAATTCCTAAAATTGAATCACAATTAACATTGCAACACTACAAAAATTGAAACTTGAATAGATATATATCAAATTTGGTGTGAAAACTATGTTATTTCCTCATTCTCAAGTTGGCAAAGCAGAAAAGGTGGTGGAAAGATCATGCAAAGGTGGTAGAATGTGTAAAATGTGCATGTGAACTTCCCAACAACATGAAATCAACATGAAAATAGAGCATGTGGGCCTGGATCATGAGGGTCAACACTTTTTTACCATTTCTATAGCATGGCAAAATGTGAGCACATTATAACACGCTCGTGTTTTGTCCTGCTATAGATTGATCCATAAATATTTGTGCCTATCTCACCTTCGATAGCACCTTTACGTAATCTCACCTCTAGTTCCATTAGCTCACATTCTATATCTCACTTATCTCTCCCCCTCACCTCTCTACCTCTCCCCTCTCTATGTCTCTAAGTCACTCCTTGTCTACCTCTCCATTCATCCTTAGCCATCTAGGTCTTACTTAATCCTAAACCCTAAAGCTAGCTATCCCTATTCCTAAACCCTCAATGGGCTTGATACTATACCTGAAACCCTAATCCCTTATCCCTAAACCCTCCAACCCTATCCCTAATTCTTATACCCTCGACACTCTATTTTAACCCTAATCCCTTGACCCTCAACCCTATCCCTAAACCCTCAACCCTTGAACCTCAACCCTCGAACCTCAACTGTCAATGTCAAACCCTAATCCCTCAACCCTTAACTCTAATCCCTCAACCCTCAACCCTATCCCTAAACCCTAAACCCTAAACCCTAAAACCTCAACCCTCAACCCTCAACGTCAAATCCTAATCCCTCAACCCTTCACTCTAATCCCTCAACCCTAAACCCTCAACACTATACCTTAAACCCTAATCCCTCAACCCTAAACCCTAATCCCTCAACCCTCAACCCTAATCCCTCAACCCTCAACTCTAATCACTCATCCCTAAACCCTAAATGCTATCCCTATTCCTAAACTCTCAATGGGCTCGATACTATACCTTAAACCCTAATCCCTTATCCCTAAACCCTCCAACCCTATCCCTAATTTTTATACCCTTAACACTCTACTTTAGCCCTAATCCCTCGACCCTCAACCCTATCCCTAAATCCTCAACCCTCGAACCTCAACACCCAACCCTCAATGTCAAACCCTAATCCGTCAACCCTTAACTCTAATCCCTCGACCCTCAACCCTATCCCTAAACCCTAAACCCTAAAACCTCAACCCTCAACCCTCAATGTCAAATCCTAATCCCTCAACCCTTCACTCTAATCCCTCAACCCTAAACGCTATCCCTAAACCCTCAACACTATACCTTAAACCCTAATCCCTCAACCCTAAACCCTAAACCTTATCCATAAACCCTAATCCTTCAACCCTCAACCCTAATCCCTCAACCCTCAACTCTAATCCCTCATCCCTAAGCCCTAAATGCTATCCCTATTCCTAAACCCTCAATGGGCTCGACACTATACCTTAAACCCTAATCCCTTATCCCTAAACCCTCCAACCCTATCTGTAATCCTTATACACTCGACACTCTACTTTAACCCTAATCCCTAAACCCTCAACCCTATCCCTCAACCCTCAACCCTCGAACCTCAGCACTCAACCCTCAACATCAAACCCTAATCCCTTAAACCTTAACTCTAATCCATCGACCCTCAACCCTATCCCTAAACCCTTTACCCTAAAACCTCAACCCTCAACCCTCAACGTCAAACCCTTATCCCTCAACCCTTAACTCTAATCCCTCAACCCTAAACCCTATCCCTAAACCCTCAACACTATACCTTAAACCCTAATCCCTCAACCCTAAACCCTAAACCCCATCCCTAAGCCCTAATCCATCAACCCTCAACCCTAATCCATCAACCATTAACCCTAATCCCTCATCCCTAAACCCTAAACACTACCCCTATTCCTAAACCCTCAATGGGCTCGATACTATAACTTAAACCCTAATCCCTTATACCTAAACCCTCCAACCCTATCCCTAATCCTTATACCCTCAACACTCTACTTTAACCCTAATCCCTCGACCCTCAACCCTCAACGTCAAACCCTAATCCATCAACCCTTAACTCTAATCCTTCGACCCTCAACCCTATCCCTAAACCCTCAACCCTAAAACCTCAACCCTCAACCCTCAATGTCAAACTCTAATCCCTCAACCCTTAAGTCTAATCCCTCAACCCTAAACCCTATCCCTAAACCCTCAACACTATACCTTAAACCCTAATCCCTCAACCCTAAACCCTAAACCCTATCCCTAAGCCCTAATTCATCAACCCTCAACCCTAATCCATCAACCCTCAACCCTAATCCCTCATCCTTAAACCCTAAATGCTATCCCTATTCCTAAACCCTCAACGGGCTCGATACTATCCCTCAACCCTTAAAACTTGAACCCTAAAACCTATCCCTACACCCTCGAAACTTGACACTATATCTTAAACCCTAATCCCTTCACCCTCATCCCTAAAGTCTCAATCCTAAATCCTTAAACCTTCAACCCTAAACCCTATCCCTAATCCCTCTACCCTCGACACTCTACTTTAACCCTAATCCCTTTACCATCAACCCTATCCCTAAACCCTCAACCCTCAACCCTCAACATTAAACCCTAATTCATCAACCCTAAACCCTAATCCCTGAAACCTAAACCCTATCCCTAAACCATCAACCCTCAACACTATACCTTAAACCCTAATCCCTATCCCTCAACCCTTAACCTTTAAAACTTAAACCCTATCCCTACACCCTCAACACTCGACACTATATCTTAAGCCTTAAACCCTCATCCCTAAAGCCTCAACCCTCAATCCTTAAACCTTCAACCATAAACCCTATCCCTAATCCCTCTACCCTCGACACTCTAACCCTAACCTCAACATTAAATGCTAATCTGTCAACCCTAAACCCTAATCCCTCAATCCTAAACCCTATCCCTAAACCCTCAACCCTTAACACTATACCTTAAACCCTAATCCATCAACCCTAAAACCTAATCCCTCAACCCTCAACCCTAAACCCTATCACTAAACCCTCAACCCTTGACACTATACCTTAAACCCTAATCCCTCAACCCTTAACCCTAATCCCTCAACCCTCAACCCTAATCCCTCATCCCTAAACCATAAATGCCATCCCTATTCCTAAACCCTCAACCCTCGACACTATACCTTAAACCCTAATCCCTAATCCCTAAACCCTAAATCCTATCCCTCAACCCTTAACGCTTAAAACTTAAACCCTAAAACCTATCCCTAAACCCTCAATGCTCAACACTATATCTTAAACCCCAATCCCTTAACCCTCAGCCCTAAAGCCTCAACCCTTAATCATTAAACCTTCAACCCTAAACCCTATCCCTAATCCCTCTACCCTCAACACTCTACTTTAACCCTAATCACTTGACCATCAACCCTATCCCTAAACCCTCAACCCTCAACTCTCAACATTAAGCCCTAATCTGTCAACCGTAAACCCTAATCCCTCCACCCTAAATGCTATTCCTAAACCCTCAACCCTCAACACTATTCCTTAAACCCTAATCCATCAATCCTAAACCCTAATCCCTCAACCCTCAACCCTATCCCTAAACCCTCAACACTATTCCTTAAACCCTAATCCCTCAACTCTAAACCCTAATCCCTCAACCCTAAACCCTACACCCTATCCCTAAACACTCAACCCTCAGCAAGTTATACCTTAAACCTTAATCCGTCAACCCTCAACCCTCAACCCTAATCCCTCATCCCTAAACCCTAAATGTTATCCTTATTCCTAAACCCTCAAGCCAAGACACTATACCTTAAACCCTAATCCCTTACCCCTAATCCTTAAACCCTATCCCTCAACCCTTAACTCTTAAACCTTAAACCCTAAAACCTATCCCTAAACCATCAACCCTATACCCTCAACAATATACTTAATCCCTAATCCCTCAATCATCAACCCTATACCTTAAACCCTGAAGCCTACATCCTCAAACCCTCATCCCTAGACCATATTTAACCTCACCCTTATATCCTAAACCTTGAATATTGTGCCTCAACCCTATACTTAAATTAAACCTAAACCATATGTGCTCTCAACCGAAGTCACCCTATGCCTTATATACCCTCAATCCATATCGTAAACCCTAAACCCTAATCCCCGCGCCTTACACACTTAATCTTATACACTCAACAACTTGAATATTAACCCTCAACTATAAGCCTCAACCCTCTAATCTCTAACCTCTACCCTCTACCTATTACTTATGCCCTAATCCATCAACCCTCAAAACTATACAGGCTCAGGTCCTTATATACACTAAACCCAAAACACTTACATACATACATACATAAATGCATACATACAAACATACATACATACATAGATACATACATACATACATACAAAGATGCATACATACAAGCATGCATACATTTACATACATACAAGCATGCATACATACCTACAAGAATAGATATAAACATACATGAAACATACTTTTGAAAGTTGAACATATCTCATTCAAACAAAGACATAACGAGAGCGCGTTATAACGCACTCACGTTGTGTTGAAATGGGAAAACACCAGTAAACATTCAAAAAAGCAAAAAAAACACAACATAACGTGGTCGCGTTATATTGTGCTTTGGGAATCCCAAGCCTTGGGCTTGGGATTTGCTTTGGATTTCCAACCCAAAGGCTTGGAGTGCCTTTTAAACATCCACAGACATGTTTTTGCAAATTGTATAAGATTTCACATAATTTTGTTCATGCTAACCCTCAGATTTGCACGTGTTTCAAGGTCAAACAAATCAAACACCTGGGTAATGCTAGGTTTTCTCTTAGCTATTTAATGATGTAATTTTTTTCACATTTTGACAATGTTAAGCCTTTCATCTTTAATTTCTTTTGTTTGTGTGTCTGTTTTTGGGCAAAAACCACTGTTTGGTCTTTTTTTCATTGTAAATTAAGCATTCATTGAAATTTTTTAAAAATTACATATTTATAAACTAGACTTCATTCTACACATATTAAAAAAATAAAAAAATAATTTTCAATTAGTTTTCAAAATTTATAGGGGTAGCACGGCCAAAATTCTATTTTTTAAGATGTGTCCACTTTGAAAATTAGTAAAAACTCAAATATTCATCAAAAAATTATCAGAAAAATCGGGCATAAACTACATGTTGTTAGCTAATTTCTCCCATAGTGATTTTAAAAATACCAAAAAAAAGTTAACCTTTTGAGGGGGCCACAAAACATGCTATGTTATGTTTTTTGACAGAAACAACACCAATTTCTGTGGCTCCCTCTTTTGAACCCCTTAATCTATACCATTTTTTAAAAAAAGTAGTTTAGAAAGTAGACTCAGAGCACTACGAACATTGTTTTAGTTGCATCTCCAAATTTTGAGTGTAACTATGCTCAATTTCTCATCCAAGGCCAGCATTTCCTAATTTCAGAAAAAAAGTGGCCACTTAAGACCCCTTTTTGGCCCCCCCATCTTCTTGCACTTACCTGACAATTTCTTCAACCCTAATAGCCACCTAAAGCATCCTTTCTTGGGTTCCAATGGCTTAGACCAAAATGACATAAAAAAACAACCTTGGTCTCTAAGGTTAATATGACACTCCCAAGCCTTGACACAATGTTTGAAGACCTCATCAGAGTCTCCAAGAAGCTCATACATCCTTTTTGAATCACAACTTTTCAAATTGCCTCCGTCTTTCCACTTAAGCATATTCACCCAATCCTGCTCACACAAGAGACTTGGCTGGGCAGGAATGACTGAATATGCAGAAACCATCATAGAATAATTTGTCCTTTAAGTGTCTTTTAGCCCAAATTTAGATTTTAAATACTCCCAACTTTTTAGGCCATTAGAAGTGGTCACTTCTTGAAAGGAAGACAAGCCCAATTTGTGCCACTTAAGCCCAGAACAACCTTGGATAAGAGCCAGGGGCTTCTCCTTATGTTTCAGGGACCACCATATAGAATTGTGATTTCCCCACTGGACCAATGCATTGTCTCCTCTAGGGATGGTAATAAGAGATCTGTAGAGTTCCCAAGCCTTCCATATGGAAGCAAAGGCTACTGTACCAAAGGGCTTCACTTTGAAATCCCCAGATAGGAGGTCTAAAGGATGCAAATTTTTCTAGCCTGGGGCTCCTTTTGGGCTTGCCAATTTAATATTATTTCTCACAAGTACTTTCCAAGGCTCATTGCCCTCCATAGAGTTTAAAATCCATTTAGCTACTAGTGCTATCCCATGCAACTTCAAATCCTTCAACCCTAACCCTCCATTATCTCTGCTAATACAACACCATTTCTAATTGACATGATGTTTTTTTCCTTTCCCTTTACCATCAGACCATAAGAAAAATTTGATTATTTTCTGAATGCTCTCTATCTGCATGTTAGATAAAAGCCACATGGATGCATAGAACACAATATATGCAGATATTTGTTTTTGGCAAACTTGAAACCTTCTAGTTAGGGATAGGGCTTGCCTATTCCAACTTTTAAGATTAACCTCATTTTTTGTGAAAAGCCAACCCCACATCTACTTAAGAGAGGGATCAATAGCAAAAGGAATGCCAAGAAACCTGACTATCTTTTTCAGACCACCCCATTGCCAATCATCCACACCAAGCCAATCCGGGGAGGAGTCAGACCAACTAATGAGAAAGGATTTATTGAAGGAGACCATAGCACCTAAGGCAGAGAAAAATATATTCAATCTGAGTTTTAGGTTTTCTAGATTTTCTTTTTCTAAAACAGGAAACAATGCAATATTATCTACAAACTGCATGTTAAGCAAGGGATTACCATTTGGGAGTACAATGCCTTCAAATCTTCCTGGGATTTTATCAGTTCTCAACATATAGAACAAGGCTTCAGATGCAATTACAAATAAGGCAGGGGCCAAAGGACATCCTTGCCACTAATTATTTTTTTACCTTAAAAGCTATTAAAATTAAATAATACATATATATAGTCTCTTTAAAAACAAAATAATAAAAATAGTGATGATAATAAATAAATGATTTTTTTCCAATTTAAAATTCTAAATAAATAAATAGTCAAGAAGGGGACACTTCTAGAAAAAAGAAATAAATGAGGTTCAACCCCCTCATTTTCAAGTCATGTTTCAAAGCTAAATAAGTGAGATTTTTCCACAAGAATTAATTTCGAGTTGGAAAATTGAAATGAGGTATTAAATTGGTTAGACTTGACTCCAATTTTTCCACCATGTGCATGGAAAATGATTGTTCTAGATAAAGACTGAGCATTCTTGTTTCTTATCTTTTTGAAATCTTGTTAATAGTTCATTTTGAATTCATGAGCTTTATGTTATTTTTCCTAATTTTGTTTAGTTTTGGGTTCATTTTGATGATATGTCTTAAAATAATTAATAAATGGTTTGATATGTTGTTTCCATTATTAACTAGCCTAGATTTATGTTAAAGAGAGAATTTATAAATAAGTTTTTGTGAGTAAAATTAATTACAAAACATTCAATAAAGAATTATGCATAAGTTTTAATTACAATTTGAAATCCTTCAAAAAGGAATTTATGTGAAGGCTTTGGTAAAATTCTTTGAGGGGGGGAAGGACGTGAGCCTTCCCACATAGCGTGGAAGGCCAGAGAGGGGGGCCGCTCCCCTGCTGTGGCACGCCTAAGGCAGTGTATCTAACAGTTTACATTTTATCAATAAATTTACTTTTTGTATACAGGTCTAACGAGGCATATCCATCTATAATACCCTACAAAAATTCCCCTACCATTATTCTTTGAAGAATATCCATACCTTGCGTCCAAGCTCCATTTTCGGCATAGGTTGGGGGGAAACACTATCAAAGGTTGTGGAATTTTAATGTATGCCTGTAAATTACATTTGTTGCAGGTTTCTAAAAGCCTTTTTAATAAATCCATTTTGTGAAAATCCTGCAATCGTTGCATTCCCTGAATCGACATTCTGTCAAACAGTTCGAGTGCATTGTCTATTCTTCCATAGTCTACATGCGGGTCTACCAGGGCACTTGTTGTTACTACATCTGAAAAAAATCTCCCTTTCATTCTACCTTGATGGATGACCATACCTATTTGAAGTTCCCCATTTGGTGCAGGTAGGGAAGACATTGGCAAAGGTTATGGTTTTTGGCTTTATACCTGCCAATTTCATTTTCTTGAAAGTTTCTAGAGCCTTTTCAACAAATCCATTTTGTGTAGATCCTGCAATCATTGCAGTCCATGTGACCACATCTCATTCAGGGATTTTGTCTAAAAGTTGACGTTCCTTGTCTGTGCTTCCTCATTTTGTATATATGTCAACCAGAGTATTTCCAACTATAATATCTGACACAAATCTACCTTACATTATGCTTTGATGGATGTCCATACCATGTTCCTAAGCGCCCATTTTGGCATACGCAGGGAAGATGATGGCAAAGGTTCTGGAGATTTGGGTTTACGACTACCAATTTTATTTGCTTGAAAGTTTCTAAAGCCTTTTCAACAAATCCATTTTGTACAGAACCTGCAATTTTGCATTCCATGAGTCGAAGCCTCTTTGAGGCATTCTGTCAAACAGTTCATGATCCCATGTTCTATATGCATATCAACCAGAGCGTTTCCAACTATAACATCTGATAAATTAAATGTTCAGTAATTCTCTTGAGCACATGTTAACATGAATAAATAGCCTTTACAATGTAATTGCCTCGTAAAATTTTTTTGAGACTTGTTAAGAAAATAGGAAAATGGATTATCTTACTTGACACAAGAGCCTAGGGAGGGTTGAATAGATGCCAATACTTATCAAGATACAAAATTGTAATAAAATAGTTTGTTCTTATAGTTTAACAATAATTTCCTTTAGTAAGTCCAGATTTGAAGTTATTTATTACATATATCTTCTTTGAATTCTCAAACGTTAATAGTGGTATCAAACTCAAAAATTCATAGATGGGTTCATGTCAGTCCATGCGCTCACACTAGTCGCTAAGCACCTACAAGAATGGATAATCGTGATCAAGGAATGCTCTTAACATAGATGCAAAAATCCTTATGTAGCTATTTAGCCATTAGGTCGCTAAAATATTGACACTTGGTTCTCAACCTTCTTACACAAACTTGACTTATTCCTTGCAATAGGCACGTCTATTTTATCAATTATAACCTATCCAATAGTTTGGGTTTGAAAACTTATGGACTTTACATCCTAGGCTTAGTTCATAACAAGACTGTGTTTGACACTTCTTCTAGAGACACACATCAAGGTGATTTTAACCCTAAGAAGAGATCAATAGTTGAGAGTGAATATGTGGAAGTAGAAAACACAATAAACCCCAAGGTTGGACTATGTGTATTTTAGACTCTTCTGCATGTGAATTTTTAACTCTATCTCACTCAAGTTATCATGTTTTAATTTTGTATGCCAATATCTCTAGGAGACCCACAAATAGTAATATAGAAATTAGTTGCTAGAGATTCTTTAAACAACCATGGAATGTGAGTATAATTACTTGTGAGTTATAAATTTTGATATTCAATCAGTTTCACCCTATTTCATACCTAACTATATTATTGATAGAAGCAAACATAGCGTTGTACATTTCAAAAGTAATTATTGAAATAGATATTGGATTTTGATTAAACATTAATTTCTATATTTCGTAAGACAATTTTATTTTTAATTTGTTTGAATTCTTCATAAATAGAATACATACATATACATATAGTCTCTTTAAAAACAAAATAATAAAATAGTGATGATAATAAATAAATGATTTTTTTCAAATTTAAAATTCTAAATAAATAAATAGTCAAGAAGGGGACACTTCTAGAAAAAGAAATAAATGAGGTTCAACCCCCTCATTTTCAAGTCAAGTTTCAAAGCTAAATAAGTGAGAATTTTCCAGAAGAATTAATTTCAAGTTAGAAAATTGAAATGAGGTATTAAATGGGTTAGACTTGACTCCAATTTTTCCACCATGTGCATGGAAAAAGATTGTTCTAGATAAGGACTGATATTTTTTATAAATAGCCATAGAAATGGGAAGAGAAGACACACTTGGATTTTGGTTGGATTGCTAGAGCATTCTTTAAGAGCAACCCTTCCTTCCATAAATTTTGTTTCTTGTCTTTTTAAAAGCTTGTTAATAGTCCATTTTGAATCCATGAATTTTATGTTATTTTTCCTAATTTTGTTTAGTTTTGGGTTCATTTTGATGATATGTTTTAAAATAATTAATAAATAGTTTGATATGCTGTTTGCATTATTAACTAGCCTAGATTTATGTTAAAGAGAGAATTTATACATAAGTTTTTGTAAGTAAAATTAATTACAACTTAAAAACATTCAAGAAAGAATTATGCATATAAGTTTTAATTACAATTTGAAATCTTTCAAAAAGGAATTTGTGTGAAGGCTTTGGTAAAATTCTTTGAGGGGGGTGGAGGAGATGAGCCTTCCCACATAGCGTGGAAGGCCGGGGGGGGGGGGGCGCTCCCCTGCTGTGGTACACCTAAGGCAGTCTATCTAATAGTTCACATTTTATCAATAAATTTATGTTTTGTATACAGGTCTAACGAAGCAGACCCATCTATGATACCCTAAAAAAAATTCCCCTACCATTATTCTTTGAAGAATATCCATACCCTACGCATAAGCTCCATTTTCGAGACAGGTAGGGGGAAACGCTATCAAAGGTTGTGGAATTTTACATTACACCTGCTAATTACATTTGTTGTAAGTTTCTAAAAGCCTTTTTAACAAATCCATTTTGTGAAAATCCCGCAATCATTCCATTCCCTGAATTGACATTCTATCAAACAGTTCGAGTGCATTGTCTATGCTTCCATAGTCTGCACGCGGGTCTACCAAGGCACTTGCTGTTACTGCATATGACAAAATCCCCCTTCCGTTCTGACTTGATCGATGACCATACCTTTTTGAAGTTCCCCATTTGGAGCAGGCATGGAGGACGTTGGCAAAGGTTATGGTTTTTGGCTTTACGCCTGCCAATTTCATTTGCTTGAAAGTTTCTACAGCCTTTTCAACAAATCCATTTTGTACAGATCTCGTAATCATTGCAGTCCATGTGACCACATCTCATTCAAGGACTTTTCTAGCAGTTGACATTCCTTGTCTGTGCTTCCTCATTTTGCATATATGTCAACCAGAGTATTTCCAACTATAATATCTGACACAAATCTGCCTTACATTATGCTTTGATGGATGTCCGTACCTTGTTCCTAAGCACCCATTTTGGCATTCGTAGGGAAGATGCTAGCAAAGGTTCTGGAAATTTGGCTTTACGACTGCTAATTTCATTTGCTTGAAAGTTTCTAAAGCCTTTTCAACAAATCCATTTTGTACAGAACCTACAATTTTGTATTCCATGAATCGAAGCCTCTTTGAGGCATTCTGTCAAATGGTTTATGATCCCATGTTCTGTATGCATATCTACCAGAGCATTTCCAACTATAACATCCGATAAATTAAATGTTCAGTAATTCTCTTGAGCACATGTTAACATGAATAAATAGCCTCTATAATGTAATTGCCTCGTAAAAATATTTTGGGACTGTTAAGAAAATAGGAAAATGGTTCATCTTACTTGACACAAGAGTCTTAGGAGGGTTGAATAGATGCCATTACTTATCAAGATACAAAATTGTAGTAAAATAGTTTGTTCTTATAGTTTAACAATAATTTTCTTTACTAAGTCCATATTTGAAGTTATTTATTACATATATCTTCCTTGAATTCTCAAACATTAATAGTGGTATCAAACTCAAAAATTCATAGATGGGTTCATGTCAGTCCATGCACTCACACTAGTCGCTAAGCACCTACAAGAATGGATAATCGTGATCAAGGAATGCTCTTAACATAGATGCAAAAATCCTTATGTAACTATTTAGCCGTTAGGTCGCTAAAATATTGACACTTGGTTCTCAAACTTCTTACACAAACTTAACTTATTCCTTGAAATTTACATGTCTATTTTATCAATTATAACCTATCCAATGCTTTGGGTTTGAAAATTTATGGACCTTACATCCTAGTCTTAGTTTATAACAAGACTATTTTTGACACTTCTTCTAGAGACACACATCAAGGTGATTTTAACCCTAAGAAGAGATCAATAGTTGAGAGTGAATATTTGGAAGTGGCAAACACAATAAACCCCAAGGTTAGACTATGAGTATTTTAGACTCTTCTGCATGTGAATTTTTAACTCTATCTCAATCAAGTTATCATGTTTTAATTTTGTATGCCAATATCTCTAGGAGACCCACAAATAGTAATATAGAAATTAGTTGCTAGAGATTCTTTAAACAACCTTGGAATGTGAGTATAATTACTTGTGAGTTATAAATTTTAATATTCAGTCTATTTTACCCTATTTCATACCTAACCATATTATTGATAGAAGAAAACATAACATTGTACATTTCAAAAGTAATTATTGAAATAGATATTGGATTTTGATTAAACATTAATTTCTGTATTTCGTAAGCCAATTTTATTTTATTTTTTTTGAATCCTTCGTAAATAGAATTGTATGTAAAATAAATTATATTCTTTTATATATGGCTACTACCAAAAGAATAATTGAATCGATCTTTAACTAGGGTAATTGTAAGGTCAAATCTATATTGATTAAACGATTTATCGAAATGAATGGATTTGTGATAAGATAAAATGAATTTATTAAAAATAACATATATTGATTTAGTAAATTTAAAATGTCGACCTTTATGGGTACATGAGTTATTGAGTATCAAAATGGTAGATATTTGGAATTTGAATACTAGTAAAGATGTCATCTTAAACTAATACTTATGTTTCCTTAGGTAAGAGTACATTAAATAAATAATGATTGAAGTAAATGAACTACCATGTTCCTTGCGCATGAAGATGCAAAGACAAAGGTATTTTAGATGGATGAATTTTATAATAATATAAATTATGAATGTGATCAAAAGATTTTAAATTGGTTGTTAATTGGAAAGTTATAAAACCTTAGAGCAACTATTTACCAGTTTTAGGTAACAAGAATCTTTGTTTATCTTGATCAAGTTTACCTCACAAGTTTATTGACAATGGAAATTATTTAATTTTAATAAAGTATAAATTCATTTAGGAAGTTTAAAGCAAACCTCTTATTAAGATATCTGTCTTATTTTACAACTTTTATTAAGTTCTTATTGGTTTCAATTTAAAAGTAAGTTTGTAATGATCATGTAAGAACTTGATGTATGACAAAATAGGTTATCAAGATTTCCTTGTTCTTTCCAAAACTGAATCTTTTACTAATAGAATATCTTTTCTAGTTATGTTACGAATTGATAAAATTGATTAAGTATCCTCTCTAAGTAAAATGATCAAGCATATTTACTATACTTTACTTCATTATGTCTTAGAGAAGTATCTTTCCTTTGATAATTTATTTATTAGTTATTATGCAAGTTTTTCTTTTCTAATAGATAGGTAAACCTTGTAAAGAAACGTCCAAACTCAAACAAATTGTAGTGTTTGGTTTTTACGATACCTCTGTGTCACATTTACAGGTAATGCCATCATGTTGAACTAAGTACCTCGCACCTAACATAGCTGCAACGACATCTGGGCATCATCCCTCTAAATCATTGGGGAGTAATAAGGGACATGTCAAAGTTAAATCTGCAAGAAGGGAAAATCTCCTTGAATATCTCATTAAAAAGATTAACTGAAAAGAAGGGACGAGTCTATTGAAATAGTTGTATGACAATTACCATGATACTCCTTAGAAAATCTTTTAAACTATTAATGAAAAACCTCGTCAGACAAATATGCGTAATAGGTAAACCATTCACATATGAAAACATAAATGTCAAACACTCCTAGAAGGTGTGTTTGTAAATAGTTTGTTAGGAATTCCATCACTGTATCACTCGACTGGGTGGCAGTCGGTGAAGAACTGTCTGGGGAAATTGGGCCCTAGAAAGGGCTATGTACTGACCCATAGTTGCATCAAACATAGTACAAGATAGAACTAAATATTCGAGTTCCTCGTATCAGTCACATCCGAAGGGGGAGCTTGATCCCATGGATACAGGGTATGTAGGCAGTCTGGACGGTGAAGGATGCCCCCAGTCCTCAGGTCCCCCAGATATAGGATATTATTTTACAATCAACTTCGTAATCTCAATCATTAATTTAAAGGATTAACTAGATAAATAAAGAAGTCTCCTGGTACTCAGAAGAATCCCCAGGGTGGATTACTTGTACCCAGATTTGCCGAAACTGAGATGTGTACAAGTCTATATTATGTATCCCCTGGTTGACATCCTCAGCACAGTGCTTGGGTAGATTGTGGTCTCCAAGAAGTGACTCATGGATCTGTATTGGTCCCAAAGGAGTAAAAAATCTCTAGCCAAAGCATAGTGATTCCTATCCTATTTAGCTTATTTGGCAGTTGTGTTTACCTATTTCATATTGGATAGAATTTTGATCTGTTTGACCAGCTAGGCCATTTGGCCATCATTTGATCTACCATGTATTGGGTAGAGATAATGTCTGTTAGACCTAATTCCATATGAACCAGTTTGCCCAAAGGATAGAAGAGCCCATTTGGCTTTATCTTAGTATGTCTCGTCTTGGACATCGTAGCCTGGTTTGGCTTAAGAATATTCTATTTGAACATAATGCCCATATTGGTTGAAGTTTTCCTGAGTACCCATTCAAAGTCTTGATATAATACATATTAACGTGTTAATAAGGTAAATATTTTGAGAAAATTTGAGTTTGGACCAAGCACGTCCGTACAAGGGTGTAGTGATGAGCTCCTCCCACATCAGGTTTTGTATGGCATGTCTTCCCCCATGTGTGGTTTCAAGGGTGTAGTGATGAGCTCGTTGCACACTCGCGTTTCTTATGGTGTGTTTTCCCCCTGGTGTAGTTTCAAGGGTGTAGCAATGAGCTCCTCCTAGATTTTGGGGTTTTGTGTTGTAATTTCATTTCCATTCATATATATGAAAATGTTATATCAATGTATTCATTATGTTTTTTGTGAATGCTCTCATGTCTTCATCATGTTTTGCATGTCTTCTATACTAGCTTCTCCATATCTTGCATGCTTCCTACTATCTTCATTGTATTTTGCGTGTTTGTGATGTGTCTTCTAGTGCTTACCTAAGATTGGGGGTTAGAAATAGTTCCTCAATCTTTGTGTATGGCTTAGCATTAAGTGGCTAGTGTGTTTGATGTGTTTTCAGTCGTACTTTAATGCATGTATGGGTTGTAAGATCATACATACATTAAAGTGAGGGCTAAATGTTATGTCATAAAATGTCCCCTAGGACTTTTACCTCCTAAGTTTAGCTCCCAGGTCCCTTAGATTTAATCATGCATGTTAAAAATGAATCCTGAAGCAAAATCCCCCAAAACCCATGTCAAATGGGACCTAGGGTTGAACCTTAAGTATAATCTGGACCCAAAATAAGCCCCTGGACTTGGGCACCTATGCCCTTGTCCTGCCCTATTTTGGTGAGGTCCCAAATTTGAATGTCTGTTTTGTGACCGTTAAAGGTTTCCTTATTGGCATCTTAAGTTTGAATTATGAAATCTTAGTGGGAATGCATATATAATCATGTTTAGGACTTCATTTTACAACTAGATAGATAACCCCCAACCCTCTCTTTGATTGCAGGTGATAGGTGTTGGATCTTATGGAGAGGAGTTCTAGAGGATCATTGTAGAGCATAAGGATTCCAGATATGAAGGAAACTATAGAAAATATCCCTAAAAGGACAAGGGCAATCCCTCTTTTATCCCTCAATTTATCACTATTAGAAATCCCTGAGAAGGAAAATTCTAAATCATATTTGGCTCCCAACGTCTAAAAATTGTGCCACCTTGGACAAGGGTGATCCCTCTTTTGTCCCCAAATTTCCTGCTTTCTAAAATTAAAACCTTGGTATGTTTCTAATCTATATTTAGTGCCATCCTATGTGAGCATTTGTCGGGATTCATTCATTTGTTTATGATTGTGCATAATTAGGGTTTTAGGCCTACTCAAATTAGGGTTTGGACAAACTATCAATCTATTCTATCTTTTCAAGAATCTCATAGTGACATCAAACATGTAGCTGAGTCCTCTATCATACTTGTGACTTAGCTTAATCTATGTCCTTCAATGTATGTGTGAAAGAAGGGTTTGATTGAATCTAATTAAGACACAATTTTTATCAATCCCATTTTTTCACATAATAGATTTAATGGGTTATGGCCAAGCCTTTCAAATCTACATAAATGGATTATAGACAATTGGCATCCCATTTTGAAAGATGATCTTCAAATTTACCCTTGTACTTGTAGTTTTTTGTTGTGGGTTTTGACAATGTTTTGGATCATAAAACAATTCTCTATGATTATCTCTGAAGCTGCAACCATCATATACTTAAACCATGACAGCCAAATTTCAATCCTACCTCTTAATCTTTTAATGTTACATCTATATGGGTATGACTCCCTAATCTTCCAGTCCAATTCTAGTTTTATTCTTGTTTTGAAGCAATTGGAAATAAGTTGGGGAAATTTTTGGGTGTAGACAAATGCTGCTTCAATTTCCTTCGCACCACATATGCTTGCATTTTGGTTGATCTTGATATGTCTAAATGTCTCCTAGTAGAGATTACTTTTAAAATTGTAGATCACAATTGGAATCAAATTCTGGACTATGAGGAATTACCTTTCCACTGTCGCAAGTGTTTTAGAACTAGCCACATTGTTGCATATTACTTCAAACACAAAATAGACAATCAAGCCACATGGTGGAAAGATGTCTCCCTCCACTACTACTATGCGGAGAAAGAAGAATCTACTTCTTCTCAAGACAAAAATCCTCAAGAGTTAGTTCAAAAGGAATCCCCTCAAAGGATGTTATCTCCCTAGACTGGGAGTAAAATGCTTCAACTTTTGGTTAGCAATCCCTACTTGTGGCAGTTGATGGTTCACCTCCCTCTAGGATAGGAAGCATTAAAGCTTTGGGCATAAAGGATTCTAAGCCTAAAAAGATTTAATTTCACAGATAGAGGCCCCATAACTGATGTCACTTGAGGACGAAAATGCCAATACCTCAAATACTAATGATGTGGCTTTGAATGTTAGGGCTACCAATGAAATTGGATAGTTGTGAAAAGGAAAAAGGAAAAAGACGTGGTAGTCCTCAACATGCTTCTTTGATCCCACAAAAAAAGTAGTGTTAAAACTTAGGGATTAGTATAATGCACCTTGTTTAAAGGTCTTCAATTTTTTTTTCTTTTGATTGAAGTTTTATATTATGGGAGTGGTCCCCAAGATCGCAATTCACCTATAAAAAAAATTAAGTAATAAATAATTCTCATTTTTCAAAATTATAAGAAACTAAACTTCATAAAAATTTTACTTATTCTTTTTTTAAAAATATCTTTATAAAATAATAAATGATTTTCATTTTTAAAATTATAAGAACAATTAAATTTTATAAATTGTTCTTAACTTATTTAAAAATAATTTTTTAAATCATGATTTTCATTTTTCAAAGTTATTGGAATAATTAAACTTCTCAAAAATTTACTTATTCTTATTTTTTAATTTAAAAAAGTTAAAAATTATAAAATTATTTAAATAATATTAAATAATTTATTAAAGTGATAATTTAGTTTTTGAAAACTACGAGAACAACTATATTTTTAAGAAACCTTAAACCTTTTCCTTTTAACTTCTATTTAAAATGATATATCATGAACTTGTTGGGCATCATTTCCACACATTGACTATTATTTGCCCATTTATTACACCTATCTTCATACCAATATCATATCCCTATTCACATGGGCTATAAAATGCCTAATAGTATTCATTTATTAGACATATCCTTGATCCTACAACCATGCATGTATTTTCTACCTCAAGATTTATGCCTCCCTATCTCAAGTTAGTTATATGATGTTCATGTTTGACTCCATCCTATGCTAGATTGACTCTTTAATTTCAACTTTTCAAATTCAAGTTTTGTCAATTCAAACCTTTTACACTAGCCATTATGAGCCAATTTCGTACATGTTCAATAAATTTTTGGTATTTAAAGGCATTCAATATGCAATTAATTTATATGGAGAAATCAAGAGCATAAGTTCTAATCATTCTTAGAATATTTCAATTTGGATCTCACTAAAAGGAACCATCATTTGCATCAAAATCATCTAGGACACCTACATGCGTATGAGTGTTTTCTTCAATATTCATCCATAGCCATGAAGTTGGTCTAACAAGGGGATCAACCTTGGAGACACAACTCTTGTGATTTGGTAATCTCCCCAAAGTATTTTCAATATCACCAATCCGTACACATTAGGAGATATTAGACACTTGGGTGATGTAGTTTACAATTTGAGTGCATTTTAACATTCCATTAGGATCTGATAAAATAGCATAATTTATAGAATGATTTTTAAGATACATTTTAACCCTCCATAGATCAACTATTCTATTCTTTTCTAATCCGCTAAAATATTGAAAAATATCTTGATGTATTTTCAACAATTTAATTTTTTTACTAGGTTTCTTAGTAGAACTAGAATTTATACATGATTTATCTATTGACAAATGGACAAACAACCTTTAAAAAATTATGACTCTAAGAAGGAATATGATTGTCTTATTCGATCCGATTGTTCTTGTTCAATTTATTCTTGTTCCATTTCTTCTTGAAACATTTCTTCAAATTTCTTTTTCTATTTCTAATGTAGAGGGAAACTCACCCCTCTCGTTGAAATGCTCACAAACTCAAAACACAATGCATGCAAGATTGCAACCCTCCACTTAGATACCAACCTTCTTCTATGAATCAATTAAGCATCTAACTTTTAGCAAAACACAACACACCCACAAGCAAATAGACACATACAACTCCACTAGTTTTATTAATTTCCAATCTAAATACAAAATAAACAAATGTACAATATTTCATCACATATACTGTCTATCACTGCTCTGCCCTTGTGCCTTCAAACAGATTTGCACTATAACTTTTACTTGAATGTAAACTTCACAAGTCAATGCCCTCCCTTCCAATATTGGTGCATTACTTCTCTACCTAATAAAACCAATATATTAGAGGTGTATCTGATGTTCCTTTACCAGTTCGCACTTTCTCTACAATTGGTCCTTCTTTGCTATTTCTCCCTATGGTTGAACCTCTCTTCACAATTGGTAGCATTCCCTATTTTCATTCAATCATTGCTCAAAACCTCTCACAGAGACGTCTTCTTCTTCTTTCCATTATTGCAATTTTGTTCTCCTTGCTTGGGTGTCTGTTTCTATCTTCTCTAACGATCTCTTTATAAACCTCAAAAGATGGTTTTTTCTTCTGCCTATGCCTGTTTATTGACAAATGGTCAAACAATCCTTTAAAAAATTCTGAAATATGATTCTCTTATTTGATCCAATTCTTCTTGTTCCATTTCTTCTTCAAGCATTTTCCATTTCTGATGCAGAGGGAAACTCGCCTCTCTCCCTCAAACACTCACAAAATCAAAACACAATGGATGCAAGATTGTAACACTCCACTTAGATACCAACCTTCTTCTATGAATCAATTAAGCTTCTAACTTTTAGCAAAACACAACACACCCACAAGAAAATAGAAGCATACAACTCCACTAGTTTTATTAATTTCTAATCTAAATATTGTTAGAATAAATTAAGGTTTACATTTATTAGTTTAGTTTAATATATAATAAATAAATGTTGGTTTTATAAGTTAGGGAATTAGTTATTCCCGTAGCATTTTTTAAGAAGTTATTGTGGTTACATGTACGGGAATATGTGGCTTTATAAAGCCAATGCACTTAAATGTAATTCATTCAGAAAATACAGTAATATATTGTTCTATATTTTTGTTCATGTGCAATGGTGTAATCTGTGCAAACTCATTACCATTTTCCAATATGGTATCAGAGCTCATTGTGCCTATGCATTAGACTCTGGGGGAAGCATAGAGATGGCTCAGTAATGGCCTGCGTGGTAATGGAATCTGAAGATGACTTTGTTTATCGTGGCTTCATCTCTTCTTCCATTTGTGCATAGAAATATGATGTTGGTCTCATAATTGTCTGTGTATGGCGTCCATGTGCAAACTAAGGTTTTCCTCATCATCATATACTAGATGGTCATTGTTGGAATGATTTGGAAGTTGTATTTTAAGTTAGGGTTTTCCACAAGTATTTTATAGCTACCCTAAATATGATAGATACATAGTTTGCAAAGATGGCGTGAGAATAGGTAGTGGCATTTTTATAAATGTGTATTTGTGAATGAATTGTAAATCTGAGATTCACTCTTTGAAATGTCTAATTTTTAATTTGGAAGTACCTTGAGGAATGCAATACTGCATTGAGTAAGTGTTTTTTGAACCATCTATGAGATTTAATTTCATACTAAAGGTGTTCCAGTGGATAGTGACAGAGGCAGCAATAGTAAAGGATTATGCAGATTTGAGTTTAGGGTTTAATGATTGAGATTCCAAATAGAGGCATGTGAAGCTAGCAGTGCATGGAGGGAGTTGAAGGGTTGTGTTGTCCCGTACATAGGGTTCGTTTAGAATAACGTTGTCAAAAAGAAGCAACGATGCCTTATCTATGCACTATTAATGAATGAGCATTGAAATTTGAGTGGTAAGAGTATTTTTTAATTTCTGAATTATAAAGGTGAGCTATTAATTGGAGAAATAAGGGATTTTGTAAGAATTTTGGCTGCTTTGTAAGACACCTATGGTTTGAAATTTGTTTTTCATCATAGTAATTACATAGAAGGTATAAGGAGTTTTAAGGATATATTTGTGTTTATGGAGGTATAAGGTTGATTAGTGTATGGGTCTATCATTGGTTCAAATTGACATTATCATCTTTTAATCATGAATGCACATATGTCAAAGATTGCTATTGCTTTCAGGGCCGTCTTTTCTATTCTCGATGAAGCCTCCAAAGACTCATCTAAGATATCAGTTGGTTAAAGTGTAACAAGGTCATATTGGAGGCTGGTGGCATTGGAGGATGGAGGAATTTTCATCATCTCAAGTTATCTTATGTTGGCGTATAGTTATATTAATAATGGTATTACATTGTCATTTACAATGTTGCAGTTAAAACTATTATACAGTTATATTTAAAACTATTATAGAGTTATGTGAACTACATCTCCCTCCTTGTATAAATCACACTACATTGTATCGTTGACAATATCAATAAAACATACTCTCCATTATTTGGTATCAGAGTGCGTCTGACAAATCTTGTGCAATGTGAGGTGTGTGGAAGCCTGCGCTAGAAGAAGTTGCAGAAGAAGGCATTTCAGTCGTTCCAAATATGCTACGCATAATCCATCTATGGAAGCCGTTGGAAGAACATGTTGTATAAGGCATTGAGAATACAACCATGTCAAATATGATTCCTTCTTGAGCAGTCATTGGTTATTTGCATTGGAAGTGGCAAATGTAAAGGACTGGTATCTATTCAAAGGCATTGTTGTTTGAGCATTATTCTTCTTCTTTGTATAGTTGAATGCTGGTAGTTTCTTGAAGTAGAATGAAAGTATGGTAGAGGAGTGAAAGGTACAGATTTGGTCTAGTTTAATTACCTAGCATTTGATGATCCTTGCTGGTGAATGAAGACATTTTTTTAAAAGTTTAAAAAACATAGACTAGCTGTTTGAAGGTGCATTCATAAGAAAGAAGGCATTTTACATTACTGGGTGTTGAATGTTTGCTGGGCGTTGAAATTAATAATTGTGTGTTTGTTTCTTAATCAAGCACTACATCTACTTGTTAAAATCAGCCCAATGTGGATATCAACAGATATGTCATGATGAGGTTAGAATTCTTTCCAGATCTACAAAGTTTAAGAAGGTGTTTGAGAATTTTTGAAGACATCTGCAAAGTTTGAGAGAGAAACAAAATGCGAGCCGCCCTACACCATTGCTAGAATAGAGATTGACCTAATAAACTATGGCATTTGAATTGTATGTTGCATTCATGTCTATATAAAGGTGTTTTGGCCTCTGTGGGTGCTAGATTGCTGAATAAATTTTAAAATTGATTTATTCCAGAGGAGAACCGTGATGTTCCTACATATAGGAAGAGATTTGTAAGTAAAACCTAAATTTCACTCAAGTTGATGCATATGTAACTATTCAACAAACCTTGCATATAAATGTGTGTAGTGGAGTTGGTATATGATCTTGATTTTATTGTAAGTGGTCATAGGATCAAAACTATATAAGTTGTAAAATGAGAAGTTGTTTGAATTTTCTTTGTTGATTTAACTTATTAAATTTTTGGAGTAATAAGGGTAAAACATTGGAGTTATAAGGATATATTTGTGGTTATGGAGGTATAAGGTTGATTAGTGTATGGGTCTATCATTGGTTCAAATTGACATTATCATCTTTTAATGATGAATGCACATATGTCAAAGATCGCTTATGTTTTTGGGGCCATCTTTTCTATTCCTGATGAGGCCTCCAAAGACTCATCCAAGACATTAGTTGGTTAAAGTGTAACAAGGTCATATTGGAGGTAGGTGGCATAAGAGGATAGAGGATTTTCCATCATCTCAAGTTAGCTTCTCGCTTTGAGATGATGCTTTGCATGAGAAGCGTTTTTGGTTTTGGTTGTTTTGCTTTTCTTTGTTGGTGCTGACGGATTTGAAGAATGTATGTTTTGTGAAGATTTTATTTTGGAGACAGGTTTGGGATTTGGTGTTGAGCTCAATATGGATTGTTGTCCAGCGAGCTTCAGAGTATATGATCGAGAATTATACCCTTTCATGGTCACTAGACAATGATAGAGATCTGTCGTATCTCTTAGGGATTGTTGTCGAATAATTCAAGACTCTGTGATTTGAGAGTTCAGGACTAAAGAGCTCAAGAACATAGCTTGAAGCTATGCCTTTCTGAGGGTAGACGAGACAGCATGATGGAGCCCCGCTTGGTTCAGGATTTGTTCTTTGGGAGAAGATCTTCTATAAAATATGTATTCATATTATGTAATTAGCTTTGTTGAGTATATTAGTATTTAGGGGGGGTCCCTTGGTACTATTGCAGCAACAATGTAATAAGGGGGGAATGTTGGAGTACAGTTATATTAATAATGGTATTACATTGTCATTTACAATGTTGCAGTTAAAACTGTTATACAGTTATATTTAAAACTGTTATACAGTTATGTGAACTACATCTCCCTCCTTGTATAAATCACACTACATTGTATCATTTGACAATATCTATAAAACATACTCTCCATTAGCTTCTCACTTTGAGATGATGCTTTGCATGAGAAATATTTTTGGCTTTAGTTTTTTGCTTTTTCTTGTTGTTGCTGACAGATTTGAAGAATGCATGTTTTGTGAAGATTATGTTCTAGAGACAGGTTTGGGATTTGGTTTTGAGCTCAATATGGATTGTTGTCAAGTGAGCTTCAGAGTATATGATCAAGAATTATACTCTTTCGTAGTCACTAGACAATGATAGAGATATGTTGTATCTCTTAGGGATTGTTGTCAAATAATTTAAGACTTTGTGATTTGAGAGTTTGGGACTAAGAGCTCAAGAACATAGCTCGAAGCTACACCTTTTCGAGGGTCAAGAGACAACTTGATGGAGCCCCGCTTGGTTCAAGATTTGTTCTTTTAGGAGAAGACCTTCTGTAAAATATGTATTCATATTATGTAATCAACTTTATTGAGTATATTAGCATTCGGGGGGGGGGGGGGGGGGTCCCTTGGTACTATTACATGTAAACCTTAAGGGGGGTGTTAGAATAAATTAAGGTTTATATTTATTAGTTTAGTTTAATATATAATAAATAAATGTTGGTTTTATAAGTTAGGGAATTAGTTATTTCCATAGTAGCTTTTAAGAAGTTATTGTGGTTACATGTATGGGAATATGTGGCTTTATAAAGCCAATACACTCAAATGCAATTCATTTAGAAAAGACAGTAATATATTGTTCTATTTTTTTGTTCATGTGCAATGGTGTAATCTATGCAAATTGATTACCATTTTCTAATAAATACAAATTGAACAAATATACAATATTTCATCACATATATTACCTATCACTACTCTACCCTTGTGCCTTTGAACATATTTGCAGTATAAATTTGACCTGAATGTAAACTTCACAAGTCAACACCCTCCCTTCCAATATTGGCACACTTCTTCCATGCCCAGTAAAACCAAGATATCGGAGGTGTATCTGATGTTCCTCTACCAGTTCATACCTTCTCTATGATTAGTCCTTCTCTGCTATATATCCCTATGGATGAACCTCTCTTCAAAATTGGCAGTGTTCCCTATTTTCATTCAGTCATTGCTCAAAATGTCTCACAGAGACGTCTTCTTCTTCTTTCCATTATTGAAGTTTGTCCTCCTTGCTTATGTGTCAGTTTCTATCTTCTCTAACTACCTCTTTACAAACCTCAAAAGATGCAATTTTCTTCTTCCTATGCTTGTCTATTGACAAATGGTCAAACAATCCTTTAAAAAATTCCAACTCTAAGAAGGAATATGATTCTCTTATTCGATCCAATTCTTCTTGTTCAATTTCTTCTTGTTGAATTACTTCTTCAAGCATTTCTTCAAATTTCTTTTTCTATTTTTGATGTAGAGGGAAACTCACTTGTCTTGCTAAAATGGTCGCAAACTCAAAACACAATGGATGCAAGATTGAAACACTCCACTTAGATACTAAGCTTCTTCTATGAATCAATTAAGCATCTAACTTTTAGCAGAACATAACACACCCACAAGCAAATAGAAGCATACAACTCCACTGGTTTTATTAATTTCTATTGAAATTATTAATCTGGAGCATGCGGGCAATTACTCAACCAACCCCGTCAGAGATCTCCATAGATCTCCCTCCTGCCGCACCTAACCAAATTGTAAATGCCATTTGCTGGCCCGTCAGTTTCCAATTCATTGCTAGTCAGTTGTTATCGAATGCTGTTAGGTGAGTTTGAATTTGAGTGGCAGATTTTTGGAAGCCAAGGAAAAGACAAAAGGAAGGAATGAAAAGAATAGTTAGTTTTTTGTGTGAAGAGAATATTGTGAGCAACAGCAGCACCGTAGTGCAGAGAAGATAGAATGTTTTTTGTTGCAGCAACAACATGAAGAATACAACAATGAGATAGTGCAGAGGGTCAAGCTCCAGACAGCTCCTGCTACGCACAATAGACACTTAGATGAAAGAGCAGAGCAACTCCAAATAGAGAAGGACAGTTGTAATGTCTAGCTAGCTCCAAAGAGAGCAATAGTTGTAGGAATAGAAGGAACAGAGTTGTAGCTCTGAGTTGTATTTGTGTTATGTAAAATAGCTTTTATTGATAAATAGAAATCTCTATTTGAGCATTCCATTTTGTGTCCCCTCTCTATGTTTGATTTATTCTTCCCTTCCAACAATTTCCTATCTGAATACAAAATGAACAAATATACAATATCTCATAACATATATTGCCTACAACTTCTCTTCCTTTGTGCCTTCAAACATATTTACACTATAAATTTTACCTAAATGTAAACTTCACAAGTCAGCACCCTCCCTTCCAATATTGGTGCACTTCTTCTCTACCTAATAAAACCAAGATATCAGAGGCATATGTGATGTTCCTCTACCAGTCCGCACCTTCTCTATGGTCGATCCTTCTCTGCTATTTATCCCTACATGGCTAAACCTCTATTCACAATTGGTAGCATTCCCTATTTTCATTCAATCATTGCTCAAAATGTCTCATAGAGACATCTTCTTCTTATTTCCATTATGACAATTCTATCCTCCCTTCTTGGGCGTTTCTTTCTATCTCCTCTAACTGCCTCTTTACAAACCCTAGAAGATGCATTTTTTCTTCTGCCTATGCATGTCTCTTTCCTTTTTCTTCTACCTACTGTGCACTGCTACTCAACATAGTTTTTCTAGTTTTTAGTGAGCCTCAAGTCAGGCATTTCAACTTCCCACTTCCACGCAATTGGCACCTTGAATCTGTCTTGTGCCTCATGCATAATAAAAAATAAATTGATCAAGGTATAAGGCATTTTGTTTGCTATATAATGGCCTTTTTTATTTGAATGCTTCTTTCCACTTTTATATTTTCAACGAACCCATCTAATATCTTTAGTTTTGTCCTTATATAGTTGAATAATATCATAGTTTATATACGAGCATTCCATAAATTATGTCGTGGGATTTTGGGATTTTTATATGCATATAACTTTAATTGACTCCTTTACCTCATGTTATTGGTAGCAACATATCGAAGAAGATGGTGTCTTGTGATTGAAGAATATAAAAGATTTCAAGCCATTAACTATGTCACACTTTGTAGTTGATTGAGAGGCGAGGCAAGTTCTTAGGAGTAATGGCAACATCCCAACAGTTTGAATCCTACTGAAGCCAATGCTTCAACCTCATAGCATGGTCCTTGAAACGAATCAAAACATGTCCATACACAATGGATGATATAGAACTCAAGAGTCCTTTTGGTTTAAAATTTGCAAGCTATTGCCAACTATAGTACAGGAATGTAGAAAATAATGTCCAAGTGGTAGATCTACGGGTCTTGCTTTTGTAGTTGCTATCTCTGAAGAATACCACACCAACAAATCTACTTTATATCTATTCCATATGAAATATCATCATGAGCATGAGAATATCTTCCTTGCAATACTGGTCTCTAGAAGAAAAGTTTCAAAGTTTGCACAATAACCTTCTTTACTACAACTCCCACGTGACTTAGGCATAAGGTGATGGGAGCTGAAAACCAACTTCCTCCATAACTTATTATTAGATAATTAAAACCTCATGAAAACTTTCCAAGAGTTGCAAATTAACATTCTCAAGCCTTCCACCAAGTCATTCTGTCTCAACCTTCCCAAAACTCAAAATTTTAAACTTTCACCAAATTGCTAGCACTGGTCAGAAAACATTAGATTATCCAAAATGAAGAGGAGTCTGACCCTAAAATATTCACTACAAATTCTAAAATCCATCCAAAAATCTTCTTGTAAGAGGATTTGATGTTAAACCTCATAGATTGTTTTGAATAATTGTTTCACTGAAAATGATTTGTTATGTGCCAGAACTGCCAACTGTCAAAAATGACTTTTGCAAAACTTGACGTGCTAAACACTTCCAATGCAGCAAGATGCCATTAGAAACCCAAACAAACCAAACAAAACTAAAAATGAAACCTGTAAGTTTTTTTGGTTGATGTTGATCATCGATTCTCTTGGGATGCTCCTACATCAGACACGTTGGGTAAAATGTTTGTGAGCATGGACTCACAAAGTTGAGTGGAGTGATACAATCACCCTTTCAAGTTGTAAACAAGCTACATCAAACTCCATCACTGATCTAGGCATAGAAAACTTCTTCTGCCTCTTTCAACACTAAGCTGGGAAAAGTACCGTCCTCCACCCATTATATGTCAGCTTCATTTTCCTACCACCATCCATCATCCTCTACCAAAGGCTCACTCTCCTTCTCCTCCAAATCCTTACTCCTTTCTTCTCCTCCTTCACCTTTGTGGGACTTAACCCACTGTAGACCGACCACCTCCACCAAAACCCTGCAGTATTTTGACAAGCTCTATACTCAAACTCGCAACATCTAAACACAAATCTTTGTCTACAACAATCTCAATGTTTTCTACATACTTTTTCTCTTCTATCATCATATTTTAAAAAAAATATAATCGTCAAATGGATTTACCTTATCCTCCTTCATGGATGCAACATTGATTTTTGTTGTGATATCTTTCACCTCAACCTCATCTGCAACATTTTGTTTTGCATCCTTTATTGCAATAGTGAACTTTGCATTCCATTCTTCTTCAATTGCCAACAACCTAATCACCAAATCACCCTCATCTTCATTATCTTTGTGATCTGCTACAAACTCTTTGTATTCCATCGCTACGATCATATCCTCTTCATCATCTTTAGCTCCTACTGCTACAGATATATCCTATGTTTCATCTTTGTTATCCTTCACTACGATCTCATTACTCGCACATTACATATCCTCTATTTGATCCATTTTCACATGTATATCTGTCACCATCGAAGAGATCTTCCTCTTTTGGTACTTTCTCCATCCTTCCCATATCAGGAGCTTCTTTCTCACAGATATCCACATCTCACTCACTGCAATCTGTCACACATCACACTCTCAATCTACAAATACTATTTCTTCTATGGCTCCCTAGCTCTTGATTGCTTAGGGCTTCTCTCTACCTACAAAAATTCTCACATGAGCTCTTTTCTACTACCTTATATCCTCTACTCTACCCGTAGGTCCTCGTATAGGCTGCCTCATGTTCAGTGCTCTACCTATACACTTAGAACCTCTAGCTCTAATACCATATGATGCAGACAGAAACTCACCCCTCTCGCTGAAATGATCACAAACTCAAAACACAATGGATGCAAGATTGCACCACTCCACTTAGATACCAACCTTCTTCTATGAATCAATTAAGCATCTAACTTTTAGTAGAACACAACACACCCACAAGAAAATAGAACCATACAACTCCACTAGTTTTATTAATTTCCAATCTGAATACAAAATGAACAAATATATAATGTTTCATCACATATATTATCGATCACTACTCTATCCGTGTGCCTTCAAATGGATTTGCACTATAACTTTTACCTGAATGTAAAATTCACAAGTCAACACCCTACTTGCCGATATTGGGGCACTTCTTCTCTGCCCAATAAAACCAAGATATCAGAGGTATATCTGATGTTCCTCTTCCAGTCTACACCTTCTCGAAGGTCAGTCCTTCTCCTCTATCTTTACCTATGGATGAACCTGTCTTCACAATTGGCAGCGTTCCCAATTTTCATTCAATCATTGCTCAAAATGTCTCAGAGAGATGTCATCTTCTTCTTTCCATTATGACAACTTTGTCCTCCCTACTTGGGTGTCTACTTCTATCTTCTCTAACCTAATTAGAGTTGATCTCCATTTCTTATTTTTCATGCTATGTAGATTTATCTTTTTCTAAGGTTTGTGGCTCATAGGATAAGTGCATGGATATGGGGGACCAAAACTGGGTTTTAAGTGGCCATCTTTTTCAAAAGAAAAAATCAAAACTTGAAGAATGATCCTACATTCAAAATTCAAAGATGGTTTAAGAATAAAAAATGTAGAAATTTGAATCTAGTTTCTAAACTGCTACCAATTGAAATCTCCTAATTGATTAATTTAATTTACAAATATGGTTTCAATAAATGTTAAATTCATGCGCAACATAAAACCCTAATAATAAAATATATGAACTTTATTCAAAACTAAATTTACTCTTGACTTGTATTATTCATGACAATTCTCAATTTAAATTCTTCTATTATTATTTTAAAAAGATAAAAAATGATATATAAAATTAATGATTATAATAAAAATAAATTATAATATAAAGGATATAAAACTAGTGTAGATATCTTAAATACATCTATCAAGAGATATCAATTTCAAGTTATTTTAGTTTACTTTAAAATTATTTTATTTACTACATACATAAATTTTAATTTTTATTTAAGAATTATTATTTTTTATCAAGTTTTTTAATAATATACTTGTTTTATTTTGCATGTAACTTTTAATTTTACTTAATGAAAAGCCACCATTCATCATCTCAAAAACACTTATTTCACTTTTATACCTGTCTTTTAATTTTCTTTTTGGAAAAGTTATATTTTTAATTTTATTAACAAAAGGAGGGGTAAAAATTTATTAAAACAAGAAGTACAAAGCAAGGGAATTACATAGCCCTATCAAACTCCACCAAGTGAGCCAACTGTTGAGACAAATCCAGGGGTAAACAACCTTAGTCCCTCAAATTCTAATCATGAATGTGTTCAGAAGCCTATTTAGCCAAACAATCAGCAACACCATTCCATTTTCTAGGAATATGAGTAAAAGTAACAAACTCCAAAGAATCATAAAGGTTAAGAATCTGAGAAACAATCAAAGCCAAATGCCGTTGACATCATCTAACTGCCGCCTATTCAACAAGTTCACCACAACCTAGGAATCGGACTCACATATGATCCTTCGCCAACCCAATTGACTTCCACACTCCACAGCCATTAAAATAGCCTGAGCCTCCATAAGATTATTAGTATGAAGACCCTTGTAAACAGAAAAGATAAACTAAACATCTCTAGAGCTATCTCGACCAACACCACCAATTCTAGCATGACCAGGATTTCCTTGAGAAGAGCCATCCGTGTTGATTTTTAAGACACCCTAAGGAGGAGGAGACCATCTCCCCTCCCTATTCACCTTCGGGGTAGGATGTCTACATCTGTTATGCATGAGATGACGTTGCTGAGGTGAAGGTGAAGATGATTACAACAACCAACATCATAAGGATCCACTGGTGCTGTAAGATCACACTTAGCCGCAACAGTTTCTCCCAAAGAATGCAAAATTTTCCACCACAAGCCAGGGGCCACCACCATCTCCTCCTGAAAAATCCGTCGATTTCTTTCCAACCAAAAGTTCCATATAATAAAGGATGGGCCAATAGCCCAAGCTGCCTGAAGAAAGGAAGTAGAAACAG
Organism: Cunninghamia lanceolata; assembly: GCA_027924645.1. Lineage (NCBI taxonomy): Eukaryota > Viridiplantae > Streptophyta > Pinopsida > Cupressales > Cupressaceae > Cunninghamia > Cunninghamia lanceolata. Next base: position 2,130,960 of record BSBN01000391.1, on the reverse strand, counting down.
GAGCCCTGCCCCACCGATCCACAAAATCAGCCAGCGAGGAAACATGCCAATAGGGTTTATTCCACACCCTCCACCAAAAATGCCAAATCTCCCTAGCATAGGAACATTGGAAGAAGAGATGAGAGACACTCTCCTCATAGTTACAACACAAAACACACATAGAAGGGCCTTGGAAACCATGCTTACACAAATTATCCCAAGTGAGACACTAGTTTTGAGCAACTAACCACATGAAGAAAGTGCACTTGGGCCGCAACAACTTGTGCCAAACATGCTTCCACCAAGGGACCTCATTATCCCCAAACAACTGCCTACCAAGCTACTTATAACCAGCAGACACAGAGTACTTCCCAGTCAAATCCGAACCATCCCAAGCCAAGACATCAGGTCCCCTCAAAGAATTACAAGCACAGGAAGCTAAAAGCTGAGCAAGCTCACGCCTATCTTCCTCAGACCCTCCAAGTGACCACTCAGAAGGAAGCTTCCAACAAAATCTTACAGCCTATCCACAATGGTGCACAAACTTATAATGCTCAACGGTATCCTAGCCAGCTGCAGAAAAAACATCAGAAAGTGACTAGAGGTGAGGAAGAGCAAAGAGAATAGGTGGGTGACCATCCCAAGAATCTAACCAAAAAAGAGCCTGTGACCCCAAATGACAAATCTGAAAAAGTGCATGCTTAATCAGCTGAGCCCCACCTTTCAAAGTATTCCAAATCATAGAACCACTCCCCTCTAGAGGATAGCAGGGAACCTCAAAAGAAGCAACACCCCTAAGATATTTATGGTTGAGAATACGGGCCCATAACTGATGCTGACTAGTTCACCAACGCCAGTAAAGCTTAGCAGCAAGAACTTGCCCATTCAAAATAGCAGAGCGTAAACCAAGACCACCCTCCTATTTAGGTCTACATACAGAATCCCACTTAACCAAGCTCCACTTAGTAGACAGCAAGTTACCACTACAAAGAAATTGATGTGAGAGGGCATCAAATTCCCTAAGGAAATACAAAGGGGCCACTTGAACAAAGCATCTGTAGATAGGAAGGGCCTGGATAACTAACTTGAGAAGAGTCACTCTAGCAGCTGTAGACAATCACCGGTGAGTCCAATGAGTAACCTTCCGCCTCAGCTTGTCAAGTAACATCTGCCACGAGGACCTAGGCTAACGTCCAATAGCAAGAGAAATACCCAAATAGACTAAGGGAAGAGACCCAATTTGAAACTGCAAAATAGTTGCAATCTGCCTTTGGATAGCCTGAGGCATATTAAAAAAGAAAATAGAAGACTTTTGCTCATTGACTTTCTGACTCAAAGCATCAAGGTAGATATCCAAAGCTTGCCTAAAGGATTCAACTTCTCGGATACGAGCCAACCCCATAAGAGAAGTATCATCCACAAACTGGAGATGAGAAATCATTGGCAGACCCAAGCCCCACTGCCAACCATGAATTAGACCTTGAGAAACCTAAAATTTAAGAAACTGACTCAGCCCTTGTGCCATAATAATAAATAGATAAGAAGAGAGCGGGTCCCCCTTATGAAGGCCCCTAGTAGCACCAAAAGGCTCTGAAGGTTCACCATTCACAATAATTGAAAAAGAGGAGGAAATCACACAACTCAAAATCCAACTAATCCAATCCAAAGAAAAACCAAAGGCCAACATAATCTTCTGAAGAAAACTCCATTTAACTTTGTCATAAGCTTTGGCCATATCCAACTTGATGAACATAGACCACTCTGAAGAGGTTGCCATGGAATGTATGACCTCAGAGGCTACCACCACAAAGCCTCCTTGCTCTTCAGAAATGACAACAGGCAGGCAAGGTTTAAGCCTCTCAGCAATCAATTTCGTGATAATCTTATACACCACATTACAAAGTGCAATAGGTCTACAGAATTCAAGCCTATTAGCACCTTCCTTTTTAGGATTGAGAACTAGAAAAGTAGCATTCAGGGCTCGTAGCATCTGCTTACTATGAAGAGACTCCCGGACAACCTCGAACAAATCTAGCTTCACAATATCCCAAAACTCCTAGAAAAATTCAACTGGAAAACCATCAGGGCCAAGAGCTTTCCTCTTATTCATCCTAAACACAACCTCCTCCATTTCAGCCAGGGAAATCGGACGAGTAAGAGAAGCATTCAAATCATTAGAAATCAAAGAAGGAATGCAAGCAAGGACCATATTCTCATCAGCCTCAGCAGGAGGTGAGTCTTCAGTAAACAGAGCAGAATAAAACTGACGAGCCTCTCTAGACAAAGCCTGTTGCGAGGAAATTGAAAGACTCTCAGAGTTAACAAGAGAAGAGATATAACACTTATTCCGACGAGCTTGCATAGAATGATGGAAGAAAGCAGTATTCCTGTCGCCCTCTTGAAGCTAGTCAATCCTTGCCTTTTGTTTTTCCCAGCTCTCGACTGGGAACCGGAGATTAGAGGGAGAGTTAAGGCGGCAGACTTGATGACTCTGCTCGATTGGGATTGCACCCTCATCTAGTTTGCAGTTAGAAACATAGTCGGCCACTCTTGGATAAGAGGTTACGAGGGGCATGTGCTCAATTATTCAGATGTGGTCTCATAGCTCTTATCCAACATTATGGACCTGGTTATAGATGGCGAGTTCATGCATGCTTAGCGGTAGGACTGTTTTTCAAAAACATTTATACTATTGAAAGGTGGGAATTGATAGTGTCTACTTACAAAATGGATTAGAGAGATGCTCTAATTGGTGGGATTTTCAATCTTGCGGCGATGCGTACCTCTCCCTCGTAGCAAGCAATCTATAGGGCTTTGCAAGCCAATATCAAATCTTTGAGCAGCGGTGAAATCGATGACACGCTGTGGTCTCACTGTTTTCTAATTACTAAGAAAAAAGCTGATAGGATCAAGGATGTGTTCACGGCCATCCGGTTTCTAAGGATTCATGCCCCTGACCTAGCTCCAGGAATGTCTTGATATGCTCTGGAAGATCCTGACGAAGGAGCTCAGTCATTTGCGTCCGTGGATCTGGATGAATAGAATCTCCCAGCAACTCTGGCAGCGGCGTGATGAAGTGACTTCGGATTGCGTTTTTGGCATCCTGGGTGGGTGGTTGGCTGTGTTGGTTTGACAGTGCCGGTCTTGAAGGTGGTAAGGGGTGCTTTTTGACTCGAGGGTGGTCTTTTTGTCTGTGCATTTTGTGGCTCGTTAAGCAGTGTTCGTCCGGGTGACGTTTTTTTTTGTCTTCCTATTTTCTTAGTTAGATTTCTATGGCTAATGACTGCTAAGGATATTACTACTGTTATTTCTTATTCTGGACTTGGTTTCGGCCACAATTTTTGTAATATTTTAAAACTTTCTCAATCTATGGGTGTTCCTAAACCTTTTTCTGGTTAAAAAAAAAACATAGATTAAATAGAAATCTTATAGAAACTAATGATTGGTAAATTTTCATTGTGGTATGTTCTTTAAGAGGATATGTTTTCCCTCCAATTTACTTAGGACTCATACTTGGTCTTGTTTGAACATGTGCCATGATTGATAAACTCTGTGATGGGCAGCTCCATTAGCTCTATCATAGTTAATTTCAATTCAATTTTATATATAATTGCTCTTCATGTGAAGAGGTATGAGATAATTTCAATAATCAAATAATCAATAGTAATTTTACAGCTCATTTATAACAAAAAATGGTAAATATTTATCCTATTTTTATTGGACAAAATGGACCTTTGACTCTTGAAGTGGATGATATTTAAGATTAGCCATGTGCCATATCATCATTTCTAATGTTTATGTTAGAATGATACCAATAGTTTGGTTCTATTTTTCCTTATTAATACAAACTTATCTGTTTTAATTATATGGTGCATAGTGTTAGATCGACTCACCCGCTTTGCAGTTTTAGATTGGAGTTGAGGATTGGTGCCAACATAGCCTGTGAGTCCAACAAAAGGAATCAAATAACTGGCAAGCAAATAATTGAGGGAGTTAGCATAAGGATCGAAGGGAGGATTCAATTTGGTTTGGAATGCATTGTCGATGGCTTTGGAAAATGTTTCAGCACTCAGATCCAGTCGAGGTCGACGAAAGCCCTTTACAGTTGCCTTTATAGCCCTGCATTTAAATGATAAGATAGATATATTAGTAAAAGTTGTGTCGAAAAACCGAACGAAAACTTTTTCAAAATTATCCATTTTATGAGACATATCATCATATAATTGAAATTCTATGATGCAGGCTCACCTTAGGTGACCAACTTCCTGGTAAGCAAATTCAAGCATTATATCTTGGATGACAGGGTCGAGATTAGACTTCTTGGCTCCCACGGGAGGAGGTCCTCCACTTACCAGTTCTGGTGCAACTTTATCCAGTCCATGCCCAAGAGCCCCAAAAAGAAAGAACTCAGCCTCCAAGTATTCTAAGTTTAGGGGAAATTCAAGCAACTCTACTTCTCTAGGTAGAATTTTCCCTGGCACGTACCCTCCATTCTTCTGACGCCCCTCACATAGACATGCACACAAAAGCAGCGCCAAAAACACAGTATTATATGCTAGCTGAGCCATTACTTTTACTATATGTTTAGTGCAACTGCACCTGCTCTCATCCCTTATATATAAAGCTATGGAACATGGTATCAATACTTGCTGAGGTGCCAAACATGGCTTGTCATTATCTACAAAGGATCTCCTCGAGATTTGCTTTTACCCCCTAGCAACAAACACTTACTGTATTTGCCTTTGCGTTGTGGATTGCAACAAACATATTATGCTAATGGAGGAATCAACAGGCGGGGACTTAGTGGCTCTCATAATTTTGAAAATGCAGATTTATTTATTATTTTAAAATTTTATTTGATATTTTATTATTCTTTGATTTTGTTTATAGTTTGATGTTTTAATCAATTTGAGTTGTAGTGTTTTGGCTTGTTTATGTTTGGCTTTTCTTTCATTGTTTCAGCTTAGGTATAGCATTTGCGGCATACTCTCATATTTCTTTTTATCATCAGAAATTATATAAGAAATTAAGATTATGAGAAAGTATTAGTACAACTAAAATCTGAAATATATAGGTTAGTTAACCTTTTAGAAATTGATTTATATAATATAAAATTACTAGTTAAGTGCATCAATTGAATTGATCACCAAATGACCCAAATGAATAGGCAGCCAACCCCAAGTAGCTGAATACAAACTCATAAACCATAGTTCACATGGAGCAAGGGGGATCCTAGACTACCTTAACACAAGCTTCTCACAACAAGAAGCAGATAACTTACAGCCAGACACCCTATGATAGTTTTCTATGGCAATGCAAGACACACACAGAAGCACAAACTCTCCAAACTGTAGTTCAGACATGCAGCAAAACAGAAATAAAAAACAACCTTATGCAGACCACTACTTGCAGCATGCACTAGCACTGACTCTTAAGATACAAACCCATATTACAGTTGCTGCAAAATGCTGAGCAGAGACAGAAAGGAAAAGGAAAAAAAAACAAAAAACATACGCATAGCTACAGCAGAAAATAAAACAGAAAAACAAAGAGGCACACAGCAGAAGTTTGCTTCAGCGAAAATTAAAAACTTTATTAATTTCATTTCCACTATCCATTACAATCTGCCTCTATATGTAGAGGATTTTAATCAGCAAATTGCAACTCATTAATAGTATTTTGTTCATGCAAATCATGAAAATTATTTATTTAAACTCTAACTCTAAAAATAGTTTACATGCAAAACTATTTTATCCTCCTCTAAACTGAAACTAAATTAGGTTGCATGTTTTATTTTGGGAGAAATTATTATTCTAACACTCCCCCTTAATTTCTACCACTAACTACTTCAACATTTATAACGTCCAAATTGTCTTAGATGTTCAAAATTCTCCTTTCCTAATGCCTTTGTGAATATATCTGCCAACTGGTCATCATATCTACAAAACTCCAAATGGATTTCTCTATTGTTCACTAACTCTCTATGAAATGAAATCGTATATATATGTGCTTGCTCCACTTGTGAAAACATGAATTTTTGACAATGCAATTATTGATTTGTTGTTACAAAAGATTGGTGTTGACTCCTCTTGTGCTTGCAATAAATTTGTCAATACTCTCTTAATGGCTACTATATATTCTATTTCAGCTAATAAAAGTGTCACTATGGGTTGCTTTTTTGATGCCCATGAGACTACACCTGTCCCAAAATGAAAGATATATCTAGAAGTACTCTTCCTTTCATCAATGCTACCTGTAAAACCACTGTCAATATAATGAGTCAAACCAAAATCATTAGTTGTAGAATATAAAATTCCATATTTTGTTGTACCTGCCACATATCTCAATATCCTCTTTCCAACTTGCCAATGTGAGTCTTTTGGTGACTCCATGAATCTTGAGATTAAACTAACCTCATACATGATATCTAGTCTTGTAGTTGTAAGATACATCAAACTTCCAATTAGTCTTTTGAATGTTGTAGAATAACATTAGGCCCTTTGTCCTCTTTGCTAATTTTAGTCCATGTAGCAACTGATGTAGGTGCTGAATTACAATTCAACATCTTAAACCTCCTTAAGACATCCTTTGCATATTTCTTTTGACAAATAAAAATTATCTTATCTGATTGTACAACTTCAATGCCCAAAAAATATTTCTTTAATCCCAAATCTATCATCTCAAATTCTTTCTTCATTCCTGATTTAAATATGTCTATAGACAAATTCCTAGTGAAAATCAAATCATCAACATACAAACACACAATCAAAATTTTACCTTCTTTGTTGATTTTTGTGTATAATGTGGGCTCACTACTGCTTCTGTTGAATCCATTGTTTGTCATGTATGAATCAATCTTGCTATACCATGCTCTTGGTGCTTGCTTGAGATCATAGAGAGCCTTCTTCAATCTATAGACGTTGTCTTCATGTCCATGCACTTCATAACCTGGTAGATGCTTCAAATACACTTCTTCATAGAGAAAATCATTCAAGAAAGCTGATTTGACATCCATTTGATATACTTTCTAATTATTTTGAGCAGCTATTGCTAAAACCATTCTAATAGTATCAAGTCTAGCAACTAGAGAAAATGTTTTATTATAATCAATTCCATGTTGTTGTGCAAAACCTTTTTCTACTAACCTTGCCTTGTGCTTTTTAATCTTATCTTCTACATTAAATTTGGTCTTATAAACACATTTGACTCCTACGCAATCCTTATTGGTGCAGGAGCACCCCTACAAGACAGGATATAGGTTCATTGTCCACATGACAGGGCATTAGTCTATTTTTAGCATGTTTGACTTCATAATGTAATAAGGTCCATTGGACCAATGCATATGTATTAGATCAGCCTAGGAGAGTGTGCAGGTAGTTAGAGTTCGTGATCAGGTTGTCTGAGCTGTCCTCTCCCAGCCGCTTGGAAGCTCCCAGCCGCTGGGAATCGAGTTGGTAGTACTCGTAGGATATTGCTATAAATAACTCAGATCAGTTAGGGTTTGAGATCATATCAGAGAGAGAGTAGTAGTTATGTTATGTTATGTTGTACTGGTGATTGAGTGAGATCCAGAGATCAGTCCAGACATTGTGAAACATTGTTGTTCGATAGTATTGTAGAAACAGGACATTTGTGTTTCATCTAAATAAGATCTCATCAATTGCATTATCTGGTTTATCAGCTGTTTATGTTTTGATTTCTGTTCTGATTACAGGTTAATGGATTCTTTCAACCCTTCCACCGGTTGATTCTGTGAATCGGTGGAAAGGTCATGCATGTTAGTTTAGGTTGTATTTTAGTTTTCTGTTTATGCATTTCATTGTGTGGGAGATCGATTGGTAGCATGCTATGAATCAACCTAGCATCCTCATGTGCTAGGATTTAGGAAGATAAACTATTAAGTTTTGATCTAAAGGTGATCCGGCCCGATCATCATGTTTTCTTTGTGAAATTGTGCGGTTCTGTGAGTTTGCATGCAGCTGACGGATATACAGGGATCTGCATGTGCTTTTCCAGACGGAGTGAATCGCATCGACATCTGCGAGTATATCGCTATCCGGATCAGGTTATGAAGCTGACGAAGACTGTATGTTTCAAGTGCATCAGGATGATATAAGTCGGATATATACTCAATGTGTATATCATCGTCAAGATCATCTTTCATGTGTATCTATCATCCGCATATCACTATCGCATGCAGAAGTGAAAGTTCACTTTTTGGCTAAGGACCGGAAAGGTCATCATCAGGATATTGAAAAGATCACCGGATATTCATTATCATGTTGCGGAGGATATAAGTGTCTTATATCCCGTTGACATCATCATCGGGTGCAAGTGACGTCATCATCATTAGGATATTGCGAATATCACCCTATGCAAGTTTATCCTGCTGTCGCTAAGTGTTTTGGCATCGGCGTAAGTCATCGGCATAAAGTTGAGTATCATCATCAGGATGTTTCAATATGACCTGGTAAGTCATATCCTGATGCTGTTTGTTTAAAGAAGGTCGATATCAGGGTGACGTAAGCATCAGGTGCATAAGGAATAACGTCATCAGGATATATGAGAGGAACTGGATATTTCATATCCTACTGACGAAGGGTGATGAAGATGATGTCGAACATCATGATGATGAAGATAAAGTTTGGCGCTAAGTGAATAGTGATCATCAGGAGGATAATTGTGTTCGTCGAGTATCATGATGCTGCTGACAGATGAAAGGCGAAAGGCGATAAGGAAGTGAACAGTAGTTAGCAGGAGGATATTTCATGCCTCTTCGAAATATGATGATGCCGTCTGTGTTAGCAAGAAATATGATGATGATGATAAGCCGATAGGTATTACATACTGCTTGTCCAGGATTTTAACATGCTGGTTGTGTTAATGACTCCTCCTTCCCATTTGTAAGCTTCTGTTGCGTTTCCTCTGCATCACAGTGGTATCAGAGCAAAGGAAGGATCTTCTAGAAAAGATCAGGATATAGCAGGATGTCAGGTGACGAAGGAACATTTGAGATTTCGGCAAGGATGACCAATGTTGAGTTGGCAGTTCTGGTAAAGAAACAGATTGCAGAGAGCAAGGCCGTGAAGGCTCATAATCAGGAATTGAAGGATGAGTTAGAGAAGTTGAGGAACAGAGTAGGTTCTGGTAGAGAAGAAGATAGGGAAGAAGAAGAGATCCCTAGTTGGAACGAGGAGGTCGTTCTTGCAGACCAGAGACCACTGTTGAACGCCCTCAAGGCCATGGAGAGGAGAACCATGGATGTGAAATTGGATTTGCCAGTATTTACAAGAAAGATGGAACCTGATTCAGTGATGGAGTGGATAGACTCCTTGAACAATTTCTTTGAAACGGAGGAGATACCAGAACAACAGAGGGTGAAAATAGCCCAGTCAAAAATGAAAGAAGCTGCCTTGACATGGTGGAATTTCGTCCAAGATGATAGAGTACAGGAAGGAAAGCGTAGAGTCACTACATGGAAGAAAATGATGGCATTAGTAAAGGAAGCTTATGTCCCATTGGATTACAGTATCCAATTACACAAGAGGAAGCAAAACCTGAAGCAGAAGGAGCTAGATGTCAGCTCATATACAGAAGAATTCATGAAACTTTGTATGAAGACAAAGGTAAAAGAAAGTGAAGAAGAGAAGGTAGCCAGATACCTTAATGGATTGAGGTTCAACATTCAGGAAGATTTAAGTCTGCATAATCCAGATACAGTTCAGAAATGCTTTCAGTTGGCATTGAAAGTGGAAGAGAAGTTAAAGAGAAAACAAGAACAACACAATAGAGGAAGAGGAAGACAACAAAGGGTGGAAGAGGTCCTTTCAGAGGTAGAGGACATGGATATGGATATCAAGGAGAATCCAGTCATGGCAATAGTAAGGGAAACAATAGTCAAAACCAGGGGGAAAATTATAGTCAGCAAGGAAACTTCAGAGGTAGAAGACCTTTCAGAGGAAGATCCCAGGGCAGAGGATCCATCAGATGTTATAACTGTAACAAAGAAGGCCATATAGCCAGCAGATGTCCAGAAAAGGCCACAAGCTCAACAGGAGAAAGGAGAACAAATTTGATCCAAGAACCTGATAATCAAAGTATGGCAGGCTCTAATTCTTTTCACAGTGTGAATGCTCCTGATAATTGTGGATACCCAGAAAGTGGAGAGTCCCTAATGATGAGAAGAACAGTGACTACCATGAAGGTACCTGACAAAGAATCCCCTCAAAGAAAGTCTCTTTTCAGGACTATTTGCAAAGCAGGAGGTAAGGCATGTAAAGTTTTGATTGATTCTGGTTCTACTGAAAATTTTGTTTCTGAAGAAATGGTGACAAAGCTTAAGCTTAGGAGATTGCCTCACCCATCCCCATATAAAATCTCATGGCTTACCCAAGGTCAGCAGACAATTGTAGAAGAGCAGGCTTGGGTAGAATTTCAGATTGGAGCATATAAGGATAAGTTGTTGTTTGACATTACCACGATGGATGCTTGCAATCTTTTATTTGGTAGACCATGGCAGTATGATTTGAAGGCACAACATGATGGTGTTAAAAACACCTATACAATCACTAAAGATGGTAAGGTTATAAAGTTACTACCATTGACGGAGAAGGAGGAGAAATCTAAAGGAAAAGAGGTGAAGGTAATGCTGATGGAAGGTAAACAGTTCATGAAAGAAGTAGCAGCAGAAGGTGCAGTTGCATATGCCCTAATCCCATGTATGAGGGTGAATAAAGAACAGCAGCAAGAAGTCAAGGAAGAGAAGAAGCAAAGGTTCATAGACCCAGCTATCCAAGAGCTATTGGATAAGTACAAAGGTATCATCTCAGAGGGAATGCCAAGATCCCTACCACCTGTCAGGGATATTAGGCACTGCATAGACTTAATTCCAGGGTCAACACTTCCAAACAAAGCAGCCTATAAGCTAACTCCAGAACAGAATGCAGAAGTAGCCAGACAAATTGAAGAATTATTGGATTCAGGTCTGATTGGGAAAAGTTTAAGTCCATGTGCAGTACCAGCTGTACTAGCACCAAAGAAGGAAGGTACTTGGAGGCTTTGCACAGATTCCAGAGCTATTAACAAGATCACAATCAGGTATAGGTTTCCAATCCCTAGGATAGAGGATTTACTTGACTGTTTGGGAGGTGCTAAATATTTTACAAAAATAGATCTAAAGAGTGGATATCATCAGATCAGGATTAGGCTAGGAGATGAATGGAAAACAGCATTCAAAACTAATGAAGGGTTATATGAGTGGAAGGTTATGCCTTTTGGTTTATCTAATGCACCTAGTACTTTTATGAGGTTGATGAATGAGGTTTTGAAAGAGTTCATTGGTAAGTTTGTCATAGTATATCTAGATGACATTCTGATTTTCAGCAACACAAAAGAAGAACATCTCAGACACATAGATTTGGTTCTTAAGAGGTTACATGAAGAGCAGCTGATGATAAATTTAGACAAGTGTTTGTTCATGCAAGAGGAGATCACATATTTGGGTTTTGTCATTTCACAAGGGAAGTTACAAATGGATAAGGAGAAGGTAAGTGCCATATTGTCTTGGCCAAACCCAAAGACTATGAATGATGTCAGAAGTTTCCATGGGTTAGCAACCTTCTACAGGAAGTTTATAAGAGGGTTTAGTCATATTTGTGCACCCATGCTTGATACCATCAAAGGAGGACAGAAGTGCAGATTTGTTTGGACTCAAAGAGTAGATGATTCTTTTGAAACATTGAAGAAGAAGGTGGCACAGTAGCCAGTCCTTGCACTTACAGACTTTAACAAAATCTTTCAGGTGGAATGTGATGCCAGTCACATGGCCATTGGAGCAGTACTCAGCCAAGAAGGTAGACCTATTGCATTTTTCAGTGAGAAGCTCAATGATGCTAAAAAGAGGTATTCCTCATATGATTTGGAAATGTATGCTTTAGTCCAGTCACTCAAGAAATGGAGACATTACTTGATGCCAAAGGAATTCATAGTATTCACAGATAACCGGGCTCTGAGTTTCATAAACAGCCAGGAAAAGCTGAACCACAGACACATGAAATGGGTAGAAACCTTACAAGCGTTTACTTTTACATTGAAGCATAAGAAAGGAGTCAAGAATAAAGTTGCAGATGCTTTGAGCAGGAGAGTTCTAACAGTCAACCAGATTCAGTTAGAAAGTGTTGGCATTGATTCACTAAAGACCATGTATGAGACTGATGAAGATTTTGGGGAGATATATCATGTATGTACTTCTTTTGGAGAGAAATATCATGCTGACTTCTCTGAATTTTTGATTCAAGATGGATTGTTGTTCAAAGGTGGACAGTTATGTATTCCAAGGTGTTCTATGAGGTTAAACATCATTAAGGGGAAACATTGTGGAGCTATGGCAGGTCATTTTGGTCTAGATAAGACTCTTGATCTTGTCCGAAGACATTACTTTTGGCCTAAGTTACAATCAGATGTCAGAAAGTTTGTAGAGACATGTGTGATATGTCAGAAAGCTAAAGGCAGGTCGACTAATGCATGTTTATATCAGCCCTTACCCATTCCTTCCAGACCATGGGAAAGCATAAGTATGGATTTTGTCTTGGGTTTACCACGGACAAGGAAAGGGTTTGACAGTGTTTTTGTTGTAGTGGATAGATTCAGCAAAATGGCACATTTCTTGCCATGCAAAACCACTGCTGATGCTTCATACATTGCAGATTTGTTTTTCAGGGAGATTGTCAGGATCCATGGATTGCCATTGAGCATAGTGTTAGATAGGGATGTGAAGTTTATTGGTCACTTCTGGAGAACTCTTTGGAAGAAACTTGGAACAAATTTGTCTTTTTCCTCTGCATATCATCCTCAAACGGATGGACAGACTGAAGTAGTGAACCGTTCCTTAGGAAATTTGCTTAGATGTTTGACAAAACAACATGGAGAAAAGTGGGATAATATTCTATCTCAAGCTGAATTTTCCTATAATGATACTGTCAATAGGAGCACAGGGAAATCACCTTTCCAGATAGTTTATGGTATGCATCCAAGAGGAATTTTGGAATTGAGAGATCTACCTACAGTAGACCCTGTTAGTGCCGAAGGAGAAGCTTTTGCAGAAGCCATAAAAGAGGTTCATGATCAAGTCAAGACCCAACTACAGCAAACCACCTTGAAGTATAAGGAATATGCTGATAAAAAGAAGAAGGATGTACAGTTTGATGTTGGAGACTTGGTATGGGTTCATTTGAAGAAGGACAGACTTCCTAAGGGAAAATATACTAAACTTATGCAGAGAAAAGTTGGACCATGTCAGATCTTGCACAAGCATGGACAGAATGCTTATGAGATACAACTCCCCCCTGATCTTGGTTTGTCCCCTATATTCAATGTATGTGATTTAACTCCATACAAGTCTTATCCAAATGCAGATCAGGAACTCCTACAGGATACAGTCCATGATAACATTTCCAAGCATGATCCTCCACAGTTGCAGAAGGTTTTGGACACCAGAGTGGTCAAACAGACCCGGAACAAACAGTACTTGGAGTATCTAGTCTCTTGGAAGGGAAAACCTAATTCTGAAGCAGTCTGGATGACTGAAGAGTAGATCCAGAAACATGGTGCAGATCTTCATACTCTCATCTCAAGTGGACTTGAGATTTCTTCTTCTGGGGAGTATGGTGCAGGAGCACCCCTACAAGACAGGATATAGGTTCATTGTCCGCATGACAGGACATTAGTCTATTTTTAGCATGTTTGACTTCATAATGTAATAAGGTCCATTGGACCAATGCATATGTATTAGATCAGCCTAGGAGAGTGTGCAGGTAGTTAGAGTTCGTGATCAGGTTGTCTGAGCTGTCCTATCCCAGCCGCTTGGAAGCTCCCAGCCGCTGGGAATCGAGTTGGTAGTACTCGTAGGATATTGCTATAAATAACTCAGATCAGTTAGGGTTTGAGATCATATCAGAGAGAGAGTAGTAGTTATGTTATGTTGTACTGGTGATTGAGTGAGATCCAGAGATCAGTCCAGACATTGTGAAACATTGTTGTTCGATAGTATTGTAGAAACAGGACATTTGTGTTTCATCTAAATAAGATCTCATCAATTGCATTATCTGGTTTATCAGCTGTTTATGTTTTGATTTCTGTTCTGATTACAGGTTAATGGATTCTTTCAACCCTTCCACCGGTTGATTCTGTGAATCGGTGGAAAGGTCATGCATGTTAGTTTAGGTTGTATTTTAGTTTTCTGTTTATGCATTTCATTGTGTGGGAGATCGATTGGTAGCATGCTATGAATCAACCTAGCATCCTCATGTGCTAGGATTTAGAAAGATAAACTGTTAAGTTTTGATCTGAAGGTGATCCGGCCCGATCATCATGTTTTCTTTGTGAAATTGTGTGGTTCTGTGAGTTTGCATGCAGCTGACGGATATACAGGGATCTGCATGTGCTTTTCCAGACGGAGTGAATCGCATCGACATCTGCGAGTATATCGCTATCCGGATCGGGTTATGAAGCTGACGAAGACTGTATGTTTCAAGTGCATCAGGATGATATAAGTTAGATATATACTCAGTGTGTATATCATCGTCAAGATCATCTTTTGTGTGTATCTATCGTCCGCATATCGCTATCGCATGCAGAAGTGAAAGTTCACTTTTTGGCTAAGGACCGGAAAGGTCATCATCAGGATATTGAAAAGATCACCAGATATTCATTATCATGTTGCAGAGGATATAAGTGTCTTATATCCCGTTGACATCATCATCGGGTGCAAGTGACGTCATCATCATCGGGATATTGCGAATATCACCCTATGCAAGTTTATCCTGCTGTCGCTAAGTGTTTTGGCATCGGCGTAAGTCATTGGCATAAAGTTGAGTATCATCATCAGGATGTTTCAATATGACCTGGTAAGTCATATCCTGATGCTGTTTGTTTAAAGAAGGTCGATATCAGGGTGACGTAAGCATCAGGTGCATAAGGAATAACGTCATTAGGATATATGAGAGGAACCGGATATTTCATATCCTACTGATGAAGGGTGATGAAGATGATGTCGAACATCATGATGATGAAGATAGAGTTTGGCGCTAAGTGAATAGTGATCATCAGGAGGATAATTGTGTTCATCGAGTATCATGATGCTGCTGACAGGCGAAAGGTGAAAGGCGATAAGGAAGTGAACAGTAGTTAGCAGGAGGATATTTCATGCCTCTTCGAAATATGATGATGCCGTCTGTGTTAGCAAGAAATATGATGATGATGATAAGCCGATAGGTATTACATACTGCTTGTCCAGGATTTTAACATGCTAGTTGTGTTAATGACTCCTCCTTCCCATTTGTAAGCTTCTGTTGCGTTTCCTCTGCATCACTTATCTTCATGTAGGTCAATTAGATCCCATGTGTTTGATTTCTCTCAATAGAATCCATCTCTTCATCCATAGCTTTTATCTATGTTTCTCCTTAACTGCTTCTTGAAAATAGATAGGATCATGAGAGAATAAAGAAATATTTGAACACAAATCCAAATTTTCTTCTCCTTGATCATAAATCTCCTTCAAGCTTCTTATTTTCTTGCCTTTATACTTTGACCTTAAGGAGTGAAGTGTAGGATCTGATTCATCACTTACTTGTGAATTGGGAGTAGGATGACATGCATGACCAGATGATTCACCTTGTGCTAAGTTCCTTGGTGTTGTTATTGGAGTGCTTGTTCTTGCTTTTGGAGTTGATCAAGATCACCTTACAATTTTTTTTCTTCATATTCTTCTTTATTTTGAGGAATTGGTGCTCCAATTGTGATTGTTTATCGATGCTTCCATATCATACTTCTTATTATTTAAATTCCACATCTTTGCTAATAATCACTTTCTTTGAAATGGGGTTATACAACTTATAAGCTTTTGATTCTTCGCTATACCAAATAAAAATGCATTTATCACCTCTATCATCAAGTTTTCTTTTGAATTCAGATGGTATAGTAGAATATGCAATACAACCAAATTTTTTGAAATGATGTGCACTATGTTTCTTACCACTCCAAGATTCTTGTGGAATTCTATCCTTGACACTCTTTGTTGGGCTTCTATTCAGAATGCACATGCTACTGCTTCTACCCAATATTCATTTGACAAATGTTTGGCCTTCAACATGCTTTTAGGCATCTCCATGATTGTTCTATTCTTCCTTTCTGCTACACCAATCTACTATGGTGTGTACCTTGTAGTAAATTGTCTTTTAGTGCCATGATATCTGCAAAAATCTAGAATTTCATTAGACATAAATTCACCTCCTCTATCTGATCTAAGTACTTTGATGTAATGACCACTTTTCTTTTCCACCATAGCTTTGAATTCTTTGAATTTTCTAAATGCTTTAGACTTCTCCTTGAGAAGATATATCCAAGTCTTCCTGCTAAAATCATCAATGAAGGTTAGAAAATAAGTACTACCTCCAAATGATGGAGTTTGCATTGGTCCACATAAATCACTATGAACTAGCTCCAATAATACCCTTGCTCTATATGAAACTACTACTGTAAAACTCTCTCTATGTTATTTTTTCAAAATACAACTCTCACATGAACTACTTGGCTACTCTATTGGTGGCAATCCCTTCACCATATTTTTCTTTTGTAACAAACTCAAACCTCCAAAATGTAAATGTCCATACCTCAAATGCCATAACCATGATTGGTCTAAATACATAGTTTTGAAGTGGGCTTCCTCTTCTCCTTGGATGCACTGAATTTGAAGAGGAAACATCTGATTCTTTGTCATCTCCACTCTTGCAATCAACCTATCATTTGGAAATCTATCTAGTATTGTGCAAACATTATCCTTAAAACATACCCTATAACCTTTCAACACTAAATATCCAACACTCATAATATTATGCTTTAATCTAGGTACAAAATAAACATTAGGAATAAATCTTCTTTCACCATTTTTTTCCAAAATATTTATTACTCCTTTATCCATTATAGCCACTTTATTATCATTTCCCAATTTCACTTCTAATTTTATGGAATCATCAAGACTAGAAAACAATTCTTTATTCCTTGTCATATGAATATTGCATCCACTATCTAAAAACCAAATATCCCTGGTAGTTTCTTGAGAAATAGGACATGTGATGAATAAACTTCCAGAATTAGATTCACTTGTGTAATTAGAATTCGATTTGTCCACATCTCCATGTTTCTTTTTGCATTCATTTGCATAATGTCCATATATTTCTTGCAACAATAACATTGAATGTTAGATTTATCAAACCTTTGTGAATATTGCTAGAATTGATTGTTGCCACGTCCTCTATTGTTGTAGTTTTGATTATAGTTTTCACCTTGATTTGGATTGCTCCTTCCATCTCTGCCTCTGCCTCTTGCCCTGAAGAATGACCTTCCTCTTCATCTTCCTCTTCCTCTGCCAATTGATACCTAACACTTGAAAGCATTCTCAAGAGAAGAATTGTTATTTCTACTCATTCAGGATTCATGTGTTAACAAAGATCCCATTAATTCATCTACCGATAATTGTGCCAAATCCTTGGATTCCTTAATTGCTACAACTATTGCATCAAATTTACTAGGTAAACTCCTGATAATTTTTTCTATAATATTCTAATATGATATTTCTTCTCCATTATGTCTAATTTGATTCACAATATTCATGACTTGACTCATAAATTGATCTATTGATTATGAATCATTCATTTGCAAATTTTCAAAATTTCTCCTAAGAGATTGTAGTTTAAATACTTTTACCTTTGTATTTCCTTGATAGGTTGTCTCCAAAATTTTGCATGCCATCTTGGGTCTCATTACAACTACAACTCTAGGAAAGATGGAATCTATTGGCATATTACATTGTTACGGTTCGGTTCAGTTGGTAGTTTGGTATAACCATATAACTGTCCCTAACTGTCAACTCCCTCAAAGTTTATATACATTGTTTTGTATCTACATATCATCAAATAAATGAATAAAGTATTTACTGTTTCTTCAGTTGGTATCAGAGCGCACTTCGTTCTTGTGTCTGTACTAGGATGGGAGGCAATGCCTCATGGCTTGCAGCGTATAGAAGACTCGGACTCTCAGAGTGGTAGATTGTTGTGTGAAGAGCCTTACCTATCTCTCTTCCTATGAATAAAGATGTATTGCTGCGTTGTTGAAGGTTCTATAAAGGTGGTTCATTGATATTGTTGGTGCCATTTGTGAAGGAGACAATGTATAATTTGGTGGACGTAGGCAATAGAATAGAAGGCACAACCACTAATGCATAAGAGATGATGGGAAGTTGAGAATTGTGGAAGATATTCCTGCATAGTGCATTACATAGCTTCACAATGCTTTTGTGGAAGATGTTCCTCAGCCTGGAGAAAGTGGTGTTCTTGTGATGCTTGTAGAGCAAGCGGACCTGCTACTCAATGATCTTTCCACTGTGAAGAAATAGCATTGAAGATTGTATTCAAATAATAATGTGTTGAAGATTAGATTGCTATCAATTCTAGTTTCTGAATAATAATGTGTTGAAGTTCATATTGCTGTCAATTCCAAGTTCTAAATCATTGTCATCTTCTTATTCATTACTGCCTAGAGAGAATGGTAATGGTGGTGTTAGAGATTTGCTGAGTAGAATGTAGAATTGTGACCTATTTTTTTATTTTAATTCACTGCATCATCTTCGATTAAAAATGCCAAGATATGCATACTGGTGAAATAAGTTGGACTGCCTCAAAGAAGAGTGGTTTTAAATATGACCCAAAACATTGAGAACAACTGTAAGTTTTTAATTAATCTTTCTGCTTCTGTAAGTGCCACATTAATGAATGGAAATGGCATGAGAAATGTGAGTTTGGGTTTGCAAGTGTAGGAAGCATTTCATAAAATTTTGGAATTATTTAAAAATGTTGATAGTGTTATGTGTGAAGACAAAAGATGCGTTGAAAAATAAAATCAAGGAGGTATTTATGTTAACGTTGTGAAGAGTCCAACCTGGATAGGAAGAAAGAGTTTCTAAGGCATCCTTGGTATTGGATATCTCTAAAGAATATTTAACAATGATGTCAACCTTTGATTAAGTGACATGTGAAGCAACTGTAGCTGAACTAGTTTGAAGCTCTAGATCATTTCAAAGAAGTGCTTATATATGCTGTCCAATCTTCATTGCTACAGGTGAAGGAAAATTATTTACTCTGACTGGTGATGTTAGCTATGATTATGTACATTTTGGAGAGATCTAGCATGTATCCTAGACGTGTATGTTGAGTTGATGTTGGGCAAGTATTCAACAAACCTTGCATATAAATGTGTGAAAAGGGGTATTCTAGTCATTTTATATCCACTAAACACTGTCTGAGTTTTAGATATCTTTTTTGAGGGAGGAAAGAAAATCTTCTTTCTATTCATAAAAATAAAGGTGTGTTTATGGAGGTATACGGTTGATTAGTGTATGGGTCTATCATTAGTTCAAATTGACATTATCATCATGAATGCACATATGTCAAAGATCACTTATGCTTTCAAGGACATCTTTTCCATTCCTGATGAGGCCTCCAAAGACTCATCCAAGACATCAGTTGGTTAAAGTGTAACAGGGTCATATTGGAGGTAGGCGGCATTGAAGGATGGAGGTTTTTCATCATCTCAAGTTAGCTTCTCGCTTTGAGATGATGCTTTGCATGAGAAGCATTTTTGGTTTTAGTTGTTTTGTTTTTCTTTGTTGATGCTGACAGAGTTGACAGATTTGAAGAATGTATGTTTTGTGAAGATTTTGTTTTGGAGACAGGTTTGGGATTTGGTGTTGAGCTCAATATGGATTGTTGTCTAGCAAGCTTCAAAGAGTGTATGATCTTCTATTATACCCTTTCACGGTCACTAGACAATGACAGAGATCTGTCATATCTCTTAGGGTTCATTGTTGAATAATTCAAGACTCTGTGATTTGAGAGCTTGGGACTAAAGAGCTCAAGAACATAGCTCAAAGCTACGCCTTTCTGAGGGTAGATGAGACATCATAATGGAGCCCCGCTTGGTTCAGGATTTGTTCTTTGGGAGAAGATCTTCTATAAAATATGTATTCATATTATGTAATCAGCTTTGTTGAGTATTTTAGCATTAAGGGGGGTACCTTGGTACTATTGTAGGAACAATGTAATATGGGGGGGAATGTTGGCATATTACATTGTTATGGTTTGGTTCGGTTGGTAGTTCGGTATAACCATATAACTATCCCTAACTGTCAACTCCCTCAGAGTTTATATACATTGTTTTGTATCTGTATATCATTGAATAAATGAATAAAGCATTTACTGTTTCTTTAGAATCATCCATTGCCTATTGGATTAGGAATAGAGATTTTGCATCCTTGTTCTTGGAATCTCTAAGTTGATCTTTTTTTGCTTGTGATAATGCTTGATAGGTAGCCTCATCCTATGGTTCTACAAAACCATTTTCTACCAAATCCCAAACATCTTGTAAGCAAAATAATGTTCTCATTTTAATTGCCCAAAAATCATAATTCTTACCATTGAAAATAGGAATTTGGGGTTGAGAGATGTTGTTGCTTGTTTCCATGATATGATATGATCTCTACCTTTTTTGAACAATTGTGGGATTATTTATTCAATCATACTTTTCTATGACAGACTTCAGCCACCCTTGTAAAGCGTTGATCTTCTAATCCAAAATTGACCTGTAGGCAGTCCCACAATCTTAACAGCTCTGATACCACTTTGCTAAGCAGAGACAAAAAAAAATATATGCACAGCTACAAAAAAAAATAAAACAAAAAAATAGAGAGGCACACAGTAGAAGTTTGCTTCAGAAACTTTATTAATTTCACTTGTACTATCCATTACATTCTACCTCTATATGTAGAGGATTTTAATCATGCAATAAATTAGAAAATTGAACCTTTACTCATGCAAATCATTAATAGTATTTTGTTCATGCAAAACATGCAAATTATTTATTTAAACTCTAACTCCAAAAATAGTTTACATACAAAACTATTTTATCCTCCACTAAACTGAAACTAAACTAAGTTGCATGTTTTATTTTGGAAGAAATTATTATTCTAACACAAATGCGCTCAAGCTACAACAACCACTTGTTATGGTTGTTGGAAGTAAATTCACACAAAATGAACAAACCTTACAATTGCTGCAAGTGCCTTCATCATGATAAATGCAAATCCTATAGTTGTTGCAAGTAACACAACCCACTACTATGAGTTTTGCAGTTGATAAATGGATGGAACTATCAATCACTAGACTAATTATGATATGGTTTCCCAATCTTGTGGGGCCAAAAGTATGCATTCCATTGGAACTTGAAGCCTTCCCTATTTCAGATGTGCATTTTCCTTTGCTTTCCTTATGTGTAGGATGCCTTCTTGTCTCATGGCAAACTTGTAAGGCCTGAATCATGCCAAATAGTCCTCTCTTGCTTCCATATGGCTCATCTATTTTCCTAGACACACAACACATACTCCAACAAGAGAATCACTTTATCTTTTTCCTCTAGGCATCTCCTTACATCTATCCTTGTATGAGGACAAAACAATATTTACAAAATGTGTATGCTACCTCATGCTATAGCCTTGATGTTTCTCTCTGCCTTCCTTGGTTTCCACATGCCCTCTTTGTGACTATCTCTATTTCCATTCCCTTTGGGATTTTTAGAATACCCTTTCTCTCAGATGCCCTTTTCCTCTCTTTTCTTTTCTAAAATGTTCTCCTTGTAACCCTACTTCCTTTTTCACATAGTTTGTCTTCTCTTTTCCCCTCCAAACACTTCTTTTGCTTAGACATGATTTTTCTTCTTTTTCAAATTTTTTTGGTTATCTTCCCTTTTATGGTACCTCCTCTTTTTGAAATCTCCCTTTCTCTTTCCAATGTACAACCTTTCTCCTCTACTACCACATGCCTTGAGAGTTGGAATCAACAAAGAAAAAAAGATAAATTCCCACCCAAAATGAATTTAAACTCTTGAATGATGTAGTTGGATGCCAAGGAGGGGTAGTTTGTTTTGGAGCACATAAAATGATATTTTATTCTTTCTCTTATGACCCTATAAGAAACTAAAAGTTATGTAAGAAAAGATTACCGTACAAAGCATAGGTGTAGGCATAGGATCTCAATCTAGATTAAGGGTTTCTTGAGATGCCCTAGTATCAAGTGTGTAATAAGGGCCTATATTTTTGGTTTGGCTATAGTAGATCAATTATTAAATGGATTAGTCCTCCTCCAAGATTGGTTAAAATTAATGCTGATGGAGTTTCAAAAGACAATCCTAGAAATGTTGGCATGGGAGCTGTTTGTCATGACTATAATGACAAGGTGAAGTTCTGGTTTGTCGGTAGTCTTGGTGTTGTTTATAATAACTTTGCTAAGGCTATGGCCATTTTCCAAGGTCTTTTAGAAGCTAAGATGAAACATTTTACCAATATTATTATAGAGTTTGACTCTAAATTTTTGGTTGATCATTTCAAAAATAAGTCTTCCTCTAACTTCTAGTAGTGGTAGCTAAATGAATGTAAGAAAGACATCAACATCCTCATTCGTGGTTTCAATTTTGTTCATTGGAACCATACTAGAAGGGAAGGGAATTAGGTTGCTAATTTTTTGGCTAAATCAACTTCTAATTGGAACAACGTCAAGTTTGATACTAGAAATAATCAAGGTTACCTTGTATGGGATTTGAGTAGAGCCTTTAGTGGTTTTGTGAATGTTAACTACAATTCCTTTCTAGATCTTTTATTCCTACTGGTATGTTTCTTCTCGGTGTTTTATTTCTTAGGGTGTTCTTCCAGTTTATTCCCCTATTGCTATCTTTATTATTACTTGTTTTGATTGGTTTTTCTACTGGTCCTATTTTTTAACATAAAGGCAAACATTACTTCTAATACTCATTGCATGTACAACCTTCAAGGGAACAAGTGATTATTATAGGGTCCCTTTAGTTCATTCATTGATAAGTAGGTGGTACTTTGCATAGTGTGTCAAATTATGGCATTTATATCATGATTCAATTGTGTAGTTTTTGAGTCAACTTCATTGACCCATATTTTATGAGTAGTGATTCACATGAACCCATCTCTCTTGAGAATGAATAGTTTAATTAGAACTCACTGTGTCTGAGTGATACTGATAGGAGTGTAGCATCAAGACTTCCCAAAAGATCACCCATCCTAGTACAACTCCAAGTCAAGTGCACTTAAGCATAAAGTTCCCCCAAGATCACATCCACTAAGATTACTACCCCATTTGCAAAATATTGACCTAGTGTTGTGCCTTATTAACCATTCATTATAGAGCCACTTTCTAGTTCATCCATTAATAAGTAAGATGTATTTTTGTAGTGTGTCAAATTATGTTATTTATATCATGATTGAACTACATAGCTTTCGAGTCAAACTCATTAACTCATATTTCATGAGAACGGATATTTCACTTAGCACTCATTACATCTAGGTGATGCTCACAAGGGTGACGCATTGGGACTTCTTGGGAGGTCACCCATGCTAATAATACTTTGACTCAAGTGCACTTAATCATGGAGTTTCCCCCAAGATCAAGTCCACTTATCTTGCTACCCCATTTGTAAAACTGTAAGAAAGTTTTTTTCCTTATGAACTATTAATTATAGAGCCCCTGTAGCTCATCCATTGATAAGTAGAAAGTATTTTCTGTAATGTGTCAAATTATTATGTTTATATCAAAATACAATTGCATGGTTTTTGAGTCAAATTCATTGACTCATATTTTTTAAAGTAGTGGTTCACATAAAACCATCTCTCATGAGAATGAATGCTTGACCTAGCACTCATTTCATCTAGGTTATTCTCACATGGGTGAAGCATTGATATTTTCTAGGAGGTTACCTATCCGAGTACCACTTCGACTAAAGCATGTTATACCATGGAGTTTCCCCAAAGATCATGTCAACTTATCTTGCTACCCCATTATCAAAATTTTCAATAAGTGTTGTGCCTTATGAACCATTCATTATAGAGCCCCTTTTGGGAATCCAATGATAAGTGGGAGGTATTTTCTACAATGTGTAAAATTATGATATTTATATTAGAATTCAACTACATAGTTCTTGAGTCAAATCCGTTGACCCATATTTTATGAGTAATGGTTCACACAAACCCATCCATTATGATAATGAATGGTCCACTTAGAATTTATTGCATCTAGGTGATGCTCATAGGGTGAAGCATCATGACATCCTAGAAGGTCACCCATCCTACTACTACTTTTCATCAAGCATGTATAAACATGGAGTTTCCCCTAAGATCATATCCACTTGGTTTGCTACCGTATTTGCAAAATCTTTAGCAAGTGTTGTGCCTTATGAACCATAAAATATAAAGTCCCTTTCTATCCATTGATAAATATAAGGTATTTTCTAAATTGTGTCTAATTATGATATTTATATCAAGATTCAACTACATAGTTTTTGAGTCAAAATATTTGACCCATAATTCATTAGTGGTTCACACAAACCCATATCTCTTGAGACTGTATTTTTAAAAACTGCGTAGCAAGCTAGGTGAACTTGATCTTAGGGAAATCTCCATTATTAAACACAGTTGAGTTGAGTTAGTTTTGGGATGGGTGACTTCTGAGGAAGCCTTGATTCTTCACCCCTATAAGAATCACCTAAATGAAATGAGTACTAAGTGGAAAATTCTTCTCATAAGAGATCAACTCATTTGAACCACTACTTACAAAATATGGGCTATTCAGTTTGAATCATAAACCACCCAGTTGAATCTTAATATATTGAAGGAAGATATGGTAGTGGAACAACTTCCTACACCAATCTTTAGAGGAGGATTATGCAAAATTTTTTGAATCTTTACAATAGTTATAGAAGTTATACAAAAATAAACATAAATAGTAGTCACACCACAACACAATGATTTGCATGGGGAAAACCCTTTCAAGAGAAAAACCCCACACTCTTAAAGTAGCCCAATATATTATTTAGAAATCTTAATAGGATTACAATATACTTGTAAAGCAAGCCTTCATCGGAGTATCACCAATCAAAGATTTTGAGGTACCTTAACAATATCTATAGGAGATACAATATATGAAACCATCAAATGGTAATTAGGAAACCACGACCCAAAAACACCCAAAAGTGGTTCCCAAATCCTTAGGGATCCATTATATCCAATAAAATATGTCTGATGATGTGTTATTACACACATCATAAGTTGGTCAACACGTGTCACTCCTCTTTACAACTACTTTCTATGTCCAACACATTTGTACATTTTCCAATGCTAGAGGCCCAACTTCTGGAGGCCATTACTTTTGATTTGGGAGACCGATTGAGCCCATGTTTTAAATTATAGAACTCAAAGTGATATATGCACTGGGCATTACTAAAAGTGATGTTGGCAACGTAATAGTTATTTTAGCTAAAAACTAAATCTATAGCTCTCAAAAATTGAGTTTATTTTTTAACTCAAAAAATTGCACTTTTTGTAATTGCAAGGTGGAGGCACCTCTCCCAACAATATAAATACCATTATTTGACACACTATAAAAAATTTCTTCAACTTGTTATGTATAATGCAATTATTGATCAGCATAAAATGTAATAAAATAGTACTAGACATTTCTATTTTAGTCACTCAAAAATAATTTTATCTAACCTATTGGATTGAAATGCTATAGTAGATATTCATCTCCTCTTCTTAAGACACACCTTTCTTCTATAAATAACTTATTGTATGGTTGTTATTCCTCTTTATTAGAGGATTTCCCCAATTATATGTACACCTAATGATTGCATTGGAAATAAAAAAATTAATCATATAAACTTTGAGAAATAATTGTTCATGTGTAGGGTTTATCCTAACCCACACCTAGGCTTAAGTCGCACTTAGTGGCTAGGTCTAAGTTAACCTTAATATTAAAGGTTAAGTTCACTTTTGAGGTTACTCACTTTTTTATCTCACCACATGTGCTCACATGAAGTTAGTCATTTTGACACTTTACCTAACTAGAGGTTGGAGATATTCTCTCCTCACCTTATGGGAGGTTAGAGACATTTATCCATCACCCTCCACTTGTGCACACATTTGTTTGTCTAAGACATTTGTCCATCACCCTCCACTTGTGCACACATTTGTTCGTCTCACAGAGGGTTAGTCATAGTTGGTTCTCTCCTTCTGACCTCCTTTTCCTTGCCTATATATGCAAGACTCTTTGTACATTTTCATCAACTCTTGGTGTAAACTCTTGATGTAATCTCTTGGTTATACATTTTGGCTTTTATGTACTTATACTTTGTAGAAGTTTATCTTAGTTTTCATTTTCTGATATTGGATAATTCTGACATGGTATGAGAGCCATGCAAGTGAAATGCTTCTCGTTTTGAGCAAAATCAAGCACTCAGCCATTTCAAGGTTCAATTTTCGGTGTTTTCTTTGCAATTAAGTACCTGCACTAATTTGTATAGAAAAATTGTAAAAAATTTAAAAAAAATTAGGAGAGGGCCTTTCAACCCTCTGCTCATCTACCCATTTTGGGTAAAATCTATAGTTTGCAGATTTTTTGGCATATTTGTGGCCTCTTCGGCCTCTGCCTGACACAATTTTCTTCATAATTTTACTAGTTCGTGGCTTGTTATTGGGCCTCACGGCCTCAGTTCTCTGGTGCAGTTCTCTAGTTTGTGAGTTTCATGGCATCGCTGCTTTTGATTCATGGTTGAGGTCTTCAAATCGGCCCCCAGGCCACTGAGTCTACCCTCAGACTTGTCCATGCAGTCCACCTGGCCACTTGGCCTATTCAAGAGAGCGTTTGGCTCTTGCCTCCACCAAGCTTCTATCTTCCATGGCCCAAGAAGTTTGGTTCATTCCATCAAGCTACTCTCAAGCTTCACATGCACACTGTGCAAGGTAGCTATTTTGGGTTGAAGAGTTCAAATTCTTATAGGCTATTTCCTGTTACAGCCTCTCGACCCACTTCATCTATGATTGGGTTTGGGCATTGCCGGCCCAATCTTCTGGCTATTTTATTCAAACTCCTCGGGTGACATCGCTACATATTCCTCTGGTCGATGTCTTGCATCCTTTCTTGTAAGTATTGTGCTTGAGAATTCCTACATCTGTTAGAGTTCTACTTCCAATGGCTAGCGAGATTTCATCTGTTAGTTAGTATTGTTATTACTAACAGATTTCGTGATGGCGAGGGTAGCGGTGACAATTTCAGTGGTGATGGCACCACATTCACAATAACATTTGTTGCCACTTGTTTTCTACCCGCCAAGGCTGAAGACTCTCTGCACGCCCAAGACCGTGTCTCTCGCTTTGCATCATTTGTATTGCAAGTCGTAGCATTTATTCTGAGTTCGCCAACAGGTCGGGAGTCAATAGTAATTGCAACCACATCTCAGGTCTTGCAGATTACTTGGCCTCTTGCCGGCCATCACAGTGTTGCTGGCCCATGGCCTCATCTCACCACTAGGAATCTCTATGTCCACGCATAGTTTCAGTCCTCTTTGGACTTGGCTGCCTTCTGTAACACTAGTTGTTACGCTTCAAATTTGGTATTGTTTGTTAAACATTTCAATGATAGTCAACGTGTCATATTAACATTTTATTTTATTGTTAGCCAAGGTTAAAAACTAAACCACTAACATTTTATGTTAATTATAATAGTTATTGTAAACATATATTGTTGACTACTCATGGTTAATTACCAACTAGAGATAGTCACTTTTATGCCAAAATTTGACATTTTATGCCAGCCAGACCTCTTGGTCTTGTAGCTTTGTAAGGGTGGTCTTGTTTTCAATTTTGGGGCAAATTGTATTTGAGGATTGTAAGTGACTTTTCAAAGTCACAATATATTATGAACATATAAATCTGACATATAAAGTTAGCATTAATTGCTAACATATAAAGTCAGCATATAAAGTTCACATTTTCATCACTTGTCGAAGACGAAGGGTGAGGCTTGGGTTGGTAGGAGGCCAATTCCCCCTCATAATCAAACCCTTTCTCTTCTTCATTTCACCCTGATTCCAATGAGTTGTTGGAAGACTATTTTCACCTCTCCAACATGCATCTTTTTTGCTTTTCTAGTGCAGATTATTAAATTTGACCTATTTTACAGGAACTTGTTATTGTAATAACTTTTGCTCGGTAGCTCGGAATTGAGCACCGTTTTTTGCAAAAGTGCATTTTTTTACATTTTCCATGCATTGGTCAAATTTATTTTGTAAAACGTACTAAGTTGTAAAGTGCCAAAATCTGCGGGGGTCTCTCTTTCAACAGTTTCAGGGGGCTTTTTGCATTTGATCTTTTGCACATTTTACCATGTCTACATGTTGCAAAGTCAAGTGTACTTATTGTGGGAGCACTCAAAATGGGGATTCACTATGTCCTCATTTCTTTCATGCTGCTTTTTTAATGTTCTGTAAGACTTCAAAATCACCACCTAATGTTTCATTCAGGATGACTTTCAGTGATTCCTTGCATAAGAACATTGTCATTGTGGTTCCCAATCCACCACATCGGGATGCATATCTACCAAACATCGCATCATTGTTTGTAGAATCTAACCTTGTAGATTTGGATCACACCATTGAGGACATTTGTCTTCTATTCGATGTTAGTTTTAGTGAAGTTGCATCACCATCATCTTCAGATATACTTGTTCATGCCTCGCCTATTTCATCTTATATAGTGACTGATTTGGAAGATACTTATGAGTCTACATATCAGACTCTAGCATCATCTAGTTTGACACCTTCTACAGAAGTATTAGATTCACATCAGTTCAGATTTCACCATACATTTATGGTCCCTGTTCTTGAATTTTCGTCACATGACAACATTATCTAGGAGATCATTGAGCATTCTTCGAAGACATCATGGGAATCATCATTATCTTTGGATCATGTGCGACATTCAGAGACATTCATCTTTCTTCCTGTATGTTCCTATCTGGAATGGGAAGATCTTATGCACACTTTTGTGGTTTGATTTCTTCCTAAGGGGAGAAAAGTTGTTCAATGTTTATGGATCATCTTCATCTAGTCTCGAGCATCTACTAGCACTACAAGAGGTATTTTGAGGGGAGATTTCATGGTTTCTCTTCTCTTATCAGTTTTGGGAGGAAGCATTTCCTCACATGGAGTTCATCACTTCATAGTTCTTGGGGGGTCACATTACCTTCTCTCTTCTCTTTCCTATCCCATGGGGGAAATTTTTCATGTACATATGTGTTATAAGTAGTCCTTGGGGGGTTCTGAGTCCTCCATCTATCACTTGTACATTTCTTTCATGCTTCTTTTCTCTTTTGGAGAGGAGTTTTTTTCCCACTGGGTTTTCTCCTTTTCTCCATCTTTTTGAGAAAGTTGTTTGTACATGGGTACCTAACATGGCCTAGTAGCCATGACCCATCATCATCTTTGTTTTGATACTCCCTAAGTATAACTTAAGGGGGGTGTCAGTGTGTAGGGTTTATCCTAAGCCACACCTAGGCTTAAGTCACACTTAGTGGCTAGGTCTAACTTAACCTTGACATTAAAGGTTAAGTTCACTTTTGAGATTAGTCTCTTTTTTGTCTCACCACATGTGTTCACATGAGGTTAGTGATTTTGCAACTTCACCTCATTAAAGGTTGGAGATATTCTCTCCTCACCTTATGGGAGGTTAGATACATTTGTCCATCACCCTCCACTTGTGAACACATGTGTTCTTCTCATAGAGGGTTAGTCATAGTTGGTTCTCTCATTCTCGCCTCCTTCTCCTTGCATATATATGCAAGACTCTTTGTACATTTTCATCAACTCTTGGTGTAAACTCTTGATGTAATCTCTTGGTTATACATTTTGGCTTTTATGTACTTATGCTTTGTAGAAGTTTATCTTAGTTTTCATTTGCTGATCTTGTCTAATTTTGACAATAATTCATACAAATAGATGGACATTCTAATGAAAATATTATCACCATGAATTATATCATCAATCACAATATAATCATGTTGTAAACCAAGAAATTATATATATTGATTCTAATCTAGATGTGTTCTTTATAGTGCTGCAAATCGAAGTGTTCCTAGAATGAATGCTCTTTTTCTAAATTATTTGGATGATCTAAGATAATTATTGAATGCCTTTAACTACCCAAATGAATGTTTTTAAATACTAGAACATAGTGAATCATCACACAAATGTGTATTGAGTCAACTCCCAATGGGTAGTTGAAAGGGGTATGATTCGACAATTTTTACTTTATAAAATTAAATTTTAAGGTTAATCCTAACAAACTTAAGATTGAACTTGAATGTTTTAATATTGACCAAGCTAGGGAAACACAAATCTTCAGATCTAGAATAGTTATATAGAAATGTGATCTGATAATGAAGTAAATGTGTGGAAATAGGTGTAAATGGGGCTAGGGAAATGTTAGAATGTATAGAAATGCATGAAGGTGAGAGTAAATGAGGATAGATAAGGATATATTAAACAAATTTATTATGTAAAAATAGATAAATATAGTGCAATGACATGATTTTTTATATATTCTTGACATTTCATGAAACATATCCCTAATTTTTCATCATGTCACTAGAGGGGAGAGGACCCAATAGCTGACAGATCCAATAGTTATGATAGTATTTGTGGATTTAATTTTGAATATTTTTAAAAGTGTAGCAATAGTAGTTGTGATTTCAAAGTTGTTAGTGTTGACCACAAGTACTTATAAGTGAACAAAATGTATTCTTTAGATCTAGAAAACAACAAATCATATGATTCCACATTGGCACACTAACAAAACATGGCTTAATTCACAACTATCGGTCTACCCTTTATTTGGGTCTTTTTGGACACCTCAACAAAAAATATGCTTATGTGGCATCATATTTGATGATATGGACCTAAAATGTTAGTTATATTAAAAGGCCTTGCTAAGTTGTCGTAAAAAATTTGGAGTAATTCAAATTGCCACATATTTAGAGTCCTCTCCCCTATCTTTATGGGACTTTTACTTTCTCTTTTTAACATTTTGTTGTGAAAAAGTGTGAATATATAAAACACTATTCAAATAATAACAAATATTTAGCAAGTAAACTTTTATTAAGACTTCTACTTACTTTCAATATTTTATTTTGAAATAATATGAAAAATATAAAAAAATATTTAAATAAAACTAAAAATAATTTAAAATAATAAATGTCCATTTATAAAACTATGAAATAAAGTTTTTATGGAGACTTTTATTTGTTTTTTATTTTTAATTTAAAACATGGAAATATAAAAATTATTTAAATAATGTTTAATAATTTTTAAATAATATATAATTATTAGGTTGCTTTTGCCATGTCATCGCTGATAAAAAAAGGTAGATGCTAGGGTTTGTGGACACTCCTCTATATTGTAGGAGATTGGAGATCCTTCAATCTATAGCTAGAATGATGTGTCTTAGAAGGTCACAGACTTGGGGATGACATTTAGGGATCAATCGACATGCAAACTACATAATATGCCATTTAAGGAAGGTGTAAATCCAACATACTTGGGAAAAAATGATTTCAATGCTCATGCATTTGGTATCTCCCAAATGGATCACCTTTCTTAATGCACCTGTACATCTCTTGTCATGGATTTTGGTGATGATATCAGAGGGGAAGTGGCTGAAAATGAACCCTTTTTTTCTAAGAAGGATTTGATTGGTAGATTTTGTTGTTTCATAAAATGTCCTCCCAGGGCTTTTACCTCCTATGTTTAGCTCCTAGGTCCCTTAGATTTAATCATGCACGTTAAAAATGAATCCCGAAGCAAAATCCCCCAAAACCCATGTCAAATGGGACCTAGGGGTGAACCTTAAGCATAATCTAGACCCAAAATAGGCCCCTGGACTTGGGCACACGTACCCTTGTCCTACCCTATTTTGGTGGGGTCCCAAATTTGAATGTCAATTTTTGTGACCATTAAAAGGTTTCCTTGTCAGCATCTTAAGTTTGAATTATGCAATCTTAGTGGGAATGCTATATATAATCATGTTTAGGACTTCATTTTACAACTAGATGGATAATGCAAACTTGTGATCTTGTGCTAAGGATACTCAAGGCTTTTATTGTGTTGTAGAATAGTATTGTGTTGTGTTTATTCATATTCCTTGTAGATTTGTCCTCATTAATCCATCTCCTCATGGCTTGAAAGATCTTTGTCTCCCTGTGAGAGCTTCACCTTCAAGGTGACATTTTATTTATGTTCAATCATTTATCATATCATTTACTTTTTCCTATGTCCACCAAGGACACACACTCTCTATCTAACAATGGTGTTGGAAGGCTTGAATGTCGTTCTAGGGCTTGACCGAGGCAAGGTCCTAAACACCACAACTCCCAACTCCTATCATTGCAGGTGACAGGTGTTAGATCTTGTGAAAAGGAGTTCCAGAAGATCATTACAAAGCATAAGGTTTCTAGATCTAAAGAAAGATACATAAATTATCCCTAAAAGAACAAGGGCAATCCCTCTTTTGTCCCTCAATTTATCACTATTGGAAATCCCTGAGCAGGAATAGTCTATAGCATATTTGGATCCCGACCTCCATAAATTATGCCACCTTGGATAAGGGCAATTCCTCTTTGGTCCCCTAAGTTCCCACTTTCTGAAATTAAAATCTTGGTATGTTTCTAATCTTTATTTAGTGCCTTCCTGTGCTACCATTTGTTGGGATTCATCTATTTGTTTATGATTTTGCATAATTAGGGTTTTAGGCCTACTCAAATTAGGGTTTGGACAAAATATCAATCTATTCTACCTTTCTGAGTACCTCATAGTGACATCAGGCCTATAGCTGAATCCTCTATTACAACTGTGACTTAGCTCGATCTATGTCCTTGAATGTATGTGTGAAAGAAGGGTTTGATTGAATCTAATTAACACACAATTTTTATCAATCCCATTTTTCTACATAACATTTTGATGAACCTATGTTTTTACTGAATTTGCACCTTTCTGAGTGTTGTACATCAGATTTGCATTCATGCATATCAAATTCATCATTGTATATTCAGAAATCATAAAAATTTTATGAAAAATTTGAAAAAATCAAGCTTGCATTTAGGCATAGCCTGCACTTTTTTCAATCCATTTCATTTAAATCATTTAAATCTCTGATATTTACATCAGATATTACATAAATTACAATAATTCATCATTTCATAATCGTTTACCTTGCATTTACATACTTTATTTGCTAGGGTTTGCTCGAAATTTTGCATTTTTCATATAACCTAGTAATTCCAAAAGTTAGGATTTCTAGCTAAAATCTTGTTTCAAATTTTACTACTCATTTTAAAACTTATTCAAATCTGATTTTGGACTATAGTGTTTCATCATTGTGTGTTTTTTCATCTACATTTCAAATTTTGTATTTACACATTATGTATTTCAACAAAAAGAGGCATATTCATTCATAATTCCTTCAAATTTCACTTGCATTGTGCATTGTAGGATTTTGGCATCATTTTTGAATCTTATATAAGTTATTTTCCACAATAAATCATATTGCATTTCATTCATACATAATTTTGCATAATTTCATTACATATTTTGTTCATTTGCATTGAAAACAGTAAAAGAATCGAGCATTTTAGGTACATAAACAAGCATAGATTGGTGTTGTTTCATTGCATTCATCTTAGATATCTTGCATTTTAGATATTTCACTCATATTTAAGCATACATTCATTTTTTAATTGAAAATTTTGCATAATTTTATATCATTGTGTGAAAATTGGCATAATCGTAATTACACAGTGTGTACTTCAACACTTCTTGTTTACACACATTTTCACATCTTTTGATCAAAAACCTTTAAAAACATCAATTGGGCATTGTTGTGTTGCACTATTTCCTCCTATCTCGTTTGATTTTTGTCAACTCTGTGTGTATTTTTACATGTTTCCCTCAAACAAGTGTTTTAGGTGTGAAATAGTCCCACATGTATGGCTTTTCATCATAAAAACAATGCTATGATCCCTCCTCGCCTTGATAGAAAAAGGTGGATCCCTGAGCCTGATATTACATTCACACAACATGATAGAACAATAGGGAATATCAAAGGTCCCCTTTACATTGAAGTTATCATTATGGAGACTCCTCTAAATGGAGCCCTTGTTGATCCAAATTGCATAACTAACATCACTACGAAAGAGTTCCTCTATTTAAACAATTTGATACAAGAAACTTATGAACCTACTGACATGAGTATAATAATGCATAATGGAGCTCTTCTTCAAGATTTAGGGAAGATTTTTTTAGTGGTCCGAGTGTTTGACAAAGCCTGGGAACAACCATTTGATATTATCCCTACATCTAACCTCATTCATGTGAAACTAGGTTATCCATGGCTTAGGGATATGAAAGCTATCCCTTCAACAATCCATAAATTCTTAAAGTTCACTCATCATGGGAGTACACATACCATTCACCATAGTTGATGGCAACCTACGGTCACTTAAAATAATGTCATCCTTGATTACTTCTAGCAGGAACCTATAGCAAATTAGAACCACAAACAAATCAACTTTTCTTGGAATATCGACACTACAAAGCATAATTAATATCTAGATTGGTTGGTCCTCCTATTCAAAAACTAATACCTAAAGAAAAACCTATATTACAAGAACTCCCTAGACCGAAAGGAGAAGAGATATATGCCAAGGTTCCTCCTCTGCCATCCCTCAAGGATTGGGAGAAAACTATAGAAAATGATACTATGCATCACCACGAGTTAATCACACATCTACCTCCTTCTTTGAGATACAAAAACCTATAGAAAAAAATGACACTCCTTTTGAAGATATCAACAATAAAAAAAGAAGAAATAGACAAGCTAGAGAAAGGAGGAAGAGAAGACAAGTCTTGGCTCAAAACAATGCATCACCTCAACAAGAAAACATTGAACCACCTAACATTGAAACAAAGAAAGAAGAGCCTAAGATTGATAAGGTAAAGGATAAGGAATTTGAATGGGCACTTGTACCCTAGTATGTACCTCTCTCCTCTAGCATTTGGGATTGGGAGGAAAATGATTTGCTCAACAACAACCACTAGTTCTATTGTATACACAGGTAAGTATTTCTAACCCTGTTGGCCACTTGTGTCGTAGGATTCTATGCTTTCTTATATGTGTCTTCTCATTCTATTTTGTGCTTCCCCGTGATGTGTTATGTGTTGTTTAGGCCTCCTAGGATGACACTTGATACTCTTGTAAGGTCAAGGATACCGAGAGACCGCCTCTATTGTGATCATTCTTCTATTTGTATCATCATTCTTCTATCTTGAATCTCCTCTATTTTATTGTTGTGTGTCATGCCTTAGGGGCATAGTGTTGTGGTTGATGACTTGGGGGCATCCTCCTATGTGATATTCCTAAGGAACTTGTTCTCCTCTCTCATTTTTTTGTTTACCTTCTTCTAGTGATTCTACCTAGTCGGTGAATGACAAAAATAAATAAATACTAATATAGACCATGTGTCCCTTTAGCAAGCCAAGTAAAAATGGACTTACTCCATACATGACAATAGGGTTGATACATATATATTTCTAATACTTGACTAGTAGAATCACTCCATGTGTTGTATCATCTTGTGGCATTTCTTGTGACTAACATTTTAAAATCCACTCAATCTCCTCTTATACACTTTAATTGGTATCTCACCTTGTTGCTACACTTAGTTCTGTGGTATCTACAGTATAGCCCAACGGTTATACTCAGTTCCAAACCTATAGTTTAGCTTTGGTCCTTGATGTGACTATTTTCATGCATAGATTTTATCATGTGATATGGTTGTTATCTTAGAGTAAGATTTTCTAACCACCTTGTTATCTTATCTGATCATATCTTATCAATGTGTTTGTGAGAACATTCGGCGATCATGAGCACATGTCACCTTGGGGGAATGGGCTTTGCGAGAGCTCTTGTTTCCTTGCATGTCTTCTGTCTACCTTAACGTGCTTGATATTGGTACATGACATCAACCACCTTAAGGTGGGGGCATATATAATTATATATGTCTGATGATTTTGGTGCTAATTAAGTGTGTTTGTAATCCCTCTCTGTGAGGCAAGATGTTGTATCTTTGATGTGAGTAAACATATTTATTTATATTGCAAGAAAAAATACCTCTCTGTGAGGTGGGATAACATATCCTTTATCAAAAAATCCCTCTAGAAAGGCGGGATAACATATCTTGAGCTAGTGTATATCGTTTTATTCAAATGCCCTTTTACAAAAGATGAGATGGTGTATCTCTTGAGCTAGTGCACATCTTTTTATTTCAAAAGTCCTCCGTGGAGGTGGGGTTGGATCTTGAGACTATCAAACTCCCTTAATTGTGTTTTTGGTAATTGTTGTGGCATAATCCCAACTATTAGGTGTGTCTGTAGCATTTTTGAGATGGTGGAACTTAGCAATAAGTTCTTTCCATTGCCTTATTTGTCATGTTTAAGATGTATAGTATGTTTATGGCATGATATACGATACTCATGTTTTTCGTATGTCTTCTATGTGTTTTCCCCCATGTGTGGTTTCAAGGGTGTAGCGATGAGCTCCTCCCACACTCAGGCTTTGTTTGACATGTTTTCCCTTGTGTGTGTTTTCAAGGGTGTAGCAATGAGCTCCTCCCACACTGAGGTTTGTATGGCATGTCTTCCCCTGTGTGTGGTTTCAAGGGTGTCGCGATGAGCTCCTCCTACATGAATTTTTTTATGGCATATTTTCCCCCTGGTGTAGTTTCAAGGGTGTAGCGATGAGCTCCTCCTACATTTTGGGGTTTTGTGTTGCAATTTCATTTCCATGCATATATATGAAAATATTATATCAATGTATTCATTATGTTTTGTGTGACTTCTCTCATGTCTTCATCGTGTTTTGCCTATCTTCAATACTATATTATCCATGTCTTGTGTGCTTCCTACTGTCTTCTTTGTTTTTTACACATCTTTGATGTTTCTTCTAGTGCTTACCTGAGATTGGCAGTTAGAAATAGTTCCTCAACCTTTGTGTATGCCTTATCTTTAAGTGCCTGGCATGTTTGATGCACATTTTTTACCGTACTTTAATGCATGTATGGGTTGTAAGGTCATACATACATTAAAGTGGGGGCTAAATGTTATGTCATAAAATGTCCCCCTTGGACTTTTACCTCCTAAGTTTAGCTCCTAGGTCCCTTAGATTTAATCATGCATGTTAAAAATGAATCTCGAAGCAAAATCCCCCAAAACCTATGTCAAATGGGACCTAGGGGTGAACCTTAAGCATAATCTGAACCCAAAATAGGCCCATGGACTTGGGGACCCATGCCCTTGTCCTACCCTATTTTGGCATGGTCCCAAATTTGAATGTCAGTTTTGTGACAGTTAAAAGGTTTCCTTTTCGGCATCTTAAGTTTGAATTATGAAATCTTAGTGGGAATGCATATATAATCATGTTTAGGACTTCATTTTACAACTAGATGGATAATGCGAACTTGTGATCTTGTGATAAGGATACTCAAGGATTTCATTGTGTTGTAGAGTAATATTGTGTTGTGTTTGTTCATGCTTGTTGCAGATTTGTTATCAACAATCCATCTCCTCATGGCATGAAAGATCTTCATCTCCCTATGAGAGATTCACCTATGAGGTGACATCTACTTTGTGGGCAATCATTTATCATATCATTTACTTTTGCCTTTGGCCAGGAAGGACACACACTCTGTATCTAAAAATGGTGTTGGAAGGCTTGAATGCCATTCTGTGTCTTGATTGAGGCAAGCTCCTAAACACCACAACTCCCAACCACTCTCTTGTGATTATAGGTGACAGGTGTTGGATCTTGCAGAGAGGAGTTGTAGAGGATCATTACAGAGCATAATGATTCCATACCTAAACAAAGATGTGGAAAATATCCCTAAAGGGATAAGGGCGATCCCTCTTTTGTCCCTCAATTTATCACTATCAGAAATTCTTGAGAAGGAATAGTCTACAACATATTTGGCTCCCAACCTCCAGAAATTGTGCCAACTTGGACAAGGGTGATCCCTCTTTTGTCCTCGAATTTCCTAGTTTCCAAAATTAAAATATCGGTATGTTTCTAATCTTTATTTAGTGCCTTCCTGTGTGAGCATTTGTCGTGATTTGTTCATTTGTTTATGATTTTGCATAATTAAGGTTTTAGGTCTACTCAGGTAAGGGTTTGGACAAAATATCAATTTATTCTATCTTTCTAAGCATCTCATAGTGACATCAGACATGTAGCTGAGTCCTCTATCATAGTTTTGACTTAGCTTGATCTATGTCCTTGAATGTGTGTGTGCAAGAAGGGTTTGATTGAATCTAATTAAGACACATTTTTTATCAATCCCATTTTTCCACATAATAGATTCAATGGGTTATGGCCAAGCCTTTCAAATCTACACAAATGGATTACAGACACTTGGCATCCCATTTTAAAAGGCGATCTTTAAATTTACCCTTGTACCTGCAATTTTTTGTTGTGGGTTTTGACAATGTTTTTGATCACAAAACAATTCTCTATGATTATCTCTAGAGCTGCAACCAGCATATGCTTAAACCATGGCATCTAACTTTCAATCCAACCTCTTAATCTTTTAATGTTACATCTATATGGGTATGACTCCGTAATCTTCCACTCCAATTCTAGTTTGATTCTTGAAGCAATGGGAAATATGTTGGGGAAATTTTTGGGTGTAGAAAAATGCTCCTTCAATTTCCTTCACACCACATATGCTCGCGTTTTGGTTGATCTTGATATCTCTAAAAGTCTCATAGAAAAGATTACTTTCAAAATTGTAGATCGCAATTGGAATTAAATTATGGACTATGAGGAATTACCTTTCCACTCTCATAAGTGTTTTAGCACTAACCACATTGTTTCATATTATTTCAAACACAAAATAGATAGTTAGGCCACATGGTGGAAAGATGTCTCCCTCCACCACTACTATGTGGAGAAATAAGAATCTACTTCTTCTCAAGACAACAATCCTCAAGAGCTAGTTCATAAGGAATCCCCTCAAATGATGTTATCTCCTAAGATTGGGAGTCAAAATGCTTTAAATTTTTTTGCAATCCCTACTTGTGGCAGTTGATGGTTCACCTCCCTCTAGGATAGGAAGCATTAAAGCTTCAGGCATAAAGGATTCTAAGCCTAAAAAGATTTAATTTCATAGATAGAGGCCCCAGAAGTGATGTCACTTGAGGACAAAAATGCCAATACCTCAAATACTAATGATGTGGCTTTAAATGTTGGGGCTACCAATGAAATTGGATAGTTGTGCAAAGGAAAAGAATAAAGACGTGGTCATCCTCAACATGCTTCTTCGATCCCACAAAAAAAAGTAGTGTTAAAACATAGAATTTTTGGATTAGTATAATGCACCTTGTTTAAAGGTCTTCAATGTTTTTTCTTTTGATTGAAGTTTTATATTATGGGAGTGGTCCCCAAGATCGCAATTCACCTATCCAAAAAAAATTAAGTAATAAATGATTCTCATTTTTCAAAATTATAAGAAACTAAACTTCATAAACAATTTACTTATTCTTTTTTTAAAATTTTTTTTTAAATAATAAATGATTTTCATTTTTAAAATTATAAGAACAATTAAATTTTATAAATTGTTCATAACTTTTTTAAAAATATTTTTTAAATAACGATTTTCATCTTTCAAAATTATAGGAATAATTAAACTTCTCAAAAAAATTACTTATTCTTATTTTTTAATTTAAAAAAGTTAAAAATTGTAGACATGATGTTTCCACAGTCCATGATATAATAGTAGAGCTTCTGGTTCCACTGTGTATTGCTTTATTTGCAAATAAAGCAATACACAGTGGAACCAGAAGCTCTACTATTAAAGTTAAAAATTATAAAATTATTTAAATAATATTAAACAATTTATTAAAGTGATAATATAGTTATTTGAAACTATGAGAACAACTATATTTTTAAGAAACCTTAATCCTTTTCCCTTTAACTTCTATTTAAAAGATATATCATGAACTTGTTGGGCATCATTTCCACACAATGACTATTATTTGCCCATTTATTACACATATCTTCATACCAATATCATATCCCTATTTACATGGACTATAAAATGCCTAATAGTATTCATTTATTAGACATATCCTTGATCCTACAACCATGCATGTATTCTCTACCTCAACATTTATGCCTCCCTATCTCAAGTTAGTTATATGATGTTCATGTTTGACTCCATCCTATGCTAGATTGATTCTTTAATTTCAACTTTTCAGATTCAAGTTTTGTCAATTCAAACCTTTTACACTAGTCAGTATGAGCCAATTTGGTACATGTTCAATAATTTTTTGGTATTTAAAGGCATCCAATATGCAATTAATTTATATGGAGAAATCAAGAGCATAAGTTCTAATCATTCTTAGAATATTTCAATTTGAAGGTCACTAAAAGGAACCATCATTTGCATCAAAATCATCCAGGACACCTACATTCCTATCAATGTTGTCTTCAATATTTATCCATAGCCATAAAGTTGGTCTAATAAGGGGATCAACCTAGGAGACACAACCCTTGTGATTTGGTAATCTCCCCAAAGTATTTTCAATATCACCAATCCTTACACATTAGGAGACATTAGAGACAAGGGTGATGTAGTTTACAATCTGAGTGCATTCTAACAATCCATCCAAGATCTGATAAAATAGCATAATTTATATAAGGATTTTTAAGATATGTTTTAACCTTCCATAGATAAACTATTCTATTATTTTCTAATCCCCTAAAATATTGAAAAACATCTTGTATTTTCAACAATTTCATTTTTTTACTGGGTTTCTTAGTAGAACTAGAAATTATACATGATTCATCTATTGACAAATGGTCAAACAATCCTTTAAAAAATTATGACTCTAAGAAGGAATATGATTCTCTTATTCGATCCGATTGTTCTTGTTCAATTACTTCTTGTTCCATTTCTTCTTGAAACATTTCTTCAAATCTCTTTTTCCATTTCTGATGTAGAGGGAAACTCACCCCTCTTGGTGAAATGCTCACAAACTCAAAACTCAATAGACACAAGATTGCAACACTCCACTTAGATACTAACCTTCTTCTATGAATCAATTAAGAATCTAAATTTTAGCAAATCAGAACACACCCACAAGCAAGTAGAAGCATACAACTCCACTAGTTTTAATAATTTCCAATCTAAATACAAAATGAACAAATATACAATATTTCATCACATATATTACCTATCACTTCTATGCCCTTGTTCCTTTAAATAGATTTGCACTATAACTTTTACCTGAATGTAAACTTCACAAGTTATCACCCTCCCTTCCAATATTGGCGCACTTCTTCTCTACCTAATAAAAACAATATATCAGAGGTGTATCTGATGTTCCTATACCAGTCCACACCTTCTCTATAGTTGGTCCTTCTTTGCTATTTCTCTCTATGGTTGAACCTCTCTTCACAATTGGTAGTGTTCACTATTTTCATTCAATCATTGCTCAAAATATCTTATAGAGATGTCTTCTTCTTCTTTCCATTATTGCAATTCTGTCCTCCTTGATTGGGCATCTATTTCTATCTTCTCCAACTACCTCTTTACAAACCTCAAAAGATGCATTTTTCTTCTACCTATGCCTGTCTATTGATAAATGGTCAAACAATCCTTTAGAAAATTCTAACTCTAAGAAGGAATATGATTCTCTTATTTGATCTGATTCTTCTTGATCAATTTCTTCTTGTTCCATTTTGTCAAATCTCTTTTTCCATTTCTGATGTAGAGGGAAACTCACCCCTCTCACTCAAATGCTCATAAAATCAAAACACAATGGATGCAAGATTGCAACACTCCACTTAGATACCAACCTTCTTCTATGAATCAATTAAGAATCTAACTTTTAGTAGAACACAACACACCCACAAGCAAATAGAAGTATACAACTCCATTGGTTTTATTAATTTACAATCTAAATACAAAATGAATAAATATACAATATTTCATCATATATATTACCTATCACTTCTATGCCCTTGTGCCTTCAAACATATTTGCACTATAAATTTTACCTAAATGTAAACTTCACAAGTCGGCACCCTCCCTTCCAATATTCGTGCACTTCTTCTCTACCCAATAAAACCAAGATATCAGAGGCGTACCTGATGTTCCTCTTGTTAAACAATAAGTGACAAAAAAATAAAATAGAGATTCAGAAAACAAGAACACAACACAACACAAATTTACAGTGGTTCACCATAAAGGCTACATCCACTCTCAAGCAGGGCAATATTAATATTCACTATCTCAGATACAATATAATACATAGCAGTATGCTTTATATAAGCAAGCATTATCCAGAATGTGAAGAGCCAAGAGTCATTGGAGGGAAAAAACCAAGTAACTGTTGGGTTTCACATTCAACAATCTCCCACTTGAAACCCAATAGCTACTACTACGAACAATGATATCCCTTGCATTTCCATTCCTATCATTACTTTGAAAACAAGCCCACATTGCAAGGCTTTAACCTCTGTTCAAGAATAGTTTGTATAAGTCTTTTCCAAGCTTCCCAATCAATCACAACACCTTCCTTTCATAAAAATTTTCCCATTGCTTTCTTCCCTTTCTTCACCTTTGTCTGATCCAAACCAAACGGATATGCTTCCTCTGCATCCTTCTCAAACTCCATAGACCTATTGACATGATCGATAATAACCTCAAGCAACTTATCCCAATCCTCTAAACATCTAATGAACTTCAAGATACTCAAATTCTTGGACCCACCATTAGACAATGCCTTCATCTCCTTAAACTCGGCGTAATTAACCATTCCATCACCTTCCATATCAACCTGGTGAATCATATTTCGACAATCTGCAGCTGTCCATCCTTCCTGCAAACTAATCAAACACATAAAAGACTGCAGCTCGTCTGTAGTTATTAGGCCATCACCATTCCCATAAAAAACAACAAAAGTCTCTACCAAATCTGGATCCTCCTCCAAATAGAATTCCTCTCTCCCATAACAACTACGTCGGTGTCTCGTATCAACATCCTCTGCAATTTCTAGCCGGTCCATTTCACCTCCTCTGTCAGCAGCTCCTCATAATCCTCCAACTCTTCTATCTCATTATCAATGTCTTCGGAAGAGATAGCAATGAGTTCGTCATCAGTCATAGCTCCATGAAAACGCCTAGAATTGACAGACACCATAACATGCTGCATATCATAGATCTTAGCCTTCCAGGGCCCAACCATTTCAGCCCTCTCTTGCCTTCTCCAATTCACTTGCGAAATGAGATTGGCCTAGGTGACATCAATCCCAGGCCTATACATATTAGTCTGCGACATGGCCCTAACCTCCTACTCAAGATTTTCATCATCCTAAACAATCAAATTAGACTCTCCAACCTCATGATCACCATCAATTTCATCTGCCTCAGGTTATTTGGCATCAACCTATTCACCATCATCTAACTAATCCCCAAAAC
Organism: Cunninghamia lanceolata; assembly: GCA_027924645.1. Classification (NCBI taxonomy): domain Eukaryota; kingdom Viridiplantae; phylum Streptophyta; class Pinopsida; order Cupressales; family Cupressaceae; genus Cunninghamia; species Cunninghamia lanceolata. The sequence goes on along the minus strand of BSBN01000391.1, from coordinate 2,087,444 downwards.
TTTCATTGTCAAACATGCTAAGAAAATCATTAATAATAGAATTAGTTTCAGCATCTAATTGATCCAAAAAACTTTTCTCAGCAGTCCATATTTCACACAATGACTAATCATGGCCATTGAACCTTTCAATATTTCCTTCTTCAATCAACATTACTCCCACTCAAAATCAAATCTCTCCTACCAAACGATCAAGCACAACTAGCTACCAATTGTTAAACAATAAATGGTAGAAAAATAGAACAGAGATTTAGAAAACAAGAACACAACACAACACAAATTTACAATGGTTCACCATAAAGGCTATGCCCACTCTCAAGCAGGGCAATATTATTATTCACTATCTCAGATACAATGCAATACACAATAGCATGCTTTATATAAGCAATCATTGTCCAGAATGTGAAGAGGCAAGAGTCATAGGAGGGAAAAAACCAAGTGACTGTTGGGTTTCAACACCTCTACCAGTCTGCACCTTCTCTATGGTCAGTCCTTCTTTGCTATTTATCCCTATGGCTGAAACTCTCATCACAATTGGCAGCATTCCCTATTTTCATTCAATCATTACTCAAAATGTCTTAGAGAAACATTTTCTTCTTCTTTCCATTATTGGAATTCTATCCTCCTTGCTTGGGCATCTGTTTCTATCTTGTCTAACTACCTCTTTACAAGCCTCAAAAGATGCATTTTTTTTTCTACCTATGCCTATCTATTGGCAAATGCTCAAACAATCCTTCGAAAAATTCAGACTCTAAGAAGGAATATGATTCTCTTATTCAATCTGATTCTTCTTGTTTAATTTCTTCTTGTTCCATTTCTTCTTGAAGCATTTCTTCAAATTTCTTTTTACATTTTTGATGTAGAGGGAAACTCGCTCCTCTCACTAAAACACTCACAAACTTGAAACAGAAGGATGCAAGATTGCAACACTCCACTTAGATACCAACCTTCTATGAATCAATTAAGAATTTAACTTTTGCATAGCACAACACACCCACAAGCAAATAGAAGCATACAACTCCATTGGTTTTATTAATTTCCAATCTAATTACAAATTGAACAAATATACAATATTTCATCACATATATTGCCTATCACTACTTTGTCCTTGTTCCTTCAAACATATTTGCACTATAAATTTTACCTGAATGTAAACTTCACAAGTTAGTACCCTCCCTTCCAATATTCGTGCACTTCTTGTCTGCCCAATAAAATCAACATATCAGAGGTGTATCTGATGTTCCTCTACCAGTCCACACCTCCTCTTCTATTTATCCCTATGGCTGAACCTCTCTACACAATTGGAAATATTCCCTATTTTCATTCAATAATTGCTCAAAATGTCTTAGAGAGATGTCTTCTTCTTCTTTCCATTATAACAATTCTATCCTCCCTACTTTGGCGTCTATTTCTATCTTCTCTAATTGCCTCTTTACAAGCCTTAGAAGATGCATTTTTTCTTTTTCCTATGCATGTCTCTTCCCTTTTTCTTCTACCTACTGTGTGCTTCCACTCAACATAGTTTTTCCAATTTTTAGAGAGCCTCAAGTGAGGCATTTCAACTTCCCACTTCCATGCATTTGGGGTCTCGAATCTATCTTATGCCTCATGCTTAATAAAAAAATAATCAATCAAGGTATAAGGCATTTTGTTTGCTCTCTAATGGCCTCTTTTAATCAAAATCTTATTTCCACTTTTATATTTTCAATGACCCCATCTAATATCTTTAGTTTTGTCCTTATATGGCTGAATAATATCATAGTTTATATATGAGCATTCCATAAATTCTATGGTGGGATTTTGGGATTTTTATATGCATACAACTTTAATTGACTTCTTTACCTCTTGTTATTGGTAGTAACATATCAAAGAAGATGATGTCTTGTGATTGAAGAATATAAAATATTTCAAGGCATAAACCATGTCACTCTTTACAGTTGATTGAGGGACGAGACAAGTTCTTAGGAGTAATCGCAACATCCCAATAGTTTGAATCTTATTGAAGCCAATGCTTCAACCTCATAGCATGGTGCTTGAAATGAATCAAAACATGTCCATACACAATGGATGATATAGAACTCAAGAGTCCTTTTGGTTCAAAATGTGCAAGCTATTGCCAACTATAGTAGAGGAATGTAGAAAAAAATGTCCAAGTGGTAGATCTATAGGTCTTGCTTTTGTAGTTGCTATCTCTGAAGAATACCACACCAAAATATCTACTATATGTCTACTCCATATGAAAGATCATCATGAGCATGATAATATCTTCCTTGCAATACTAGTCTCTAGAAGAAAAGTTTCAAAGTTTGCACAATAACCTTCTTTACTGCAACTCCCATGTGACTTAGGCATACGGTGATGGGAGTTGAAAACTAAATTCCTTCATAACTTATTACCAGAAGTTTAAAACCTCATGAAAACTTTCCAAGAGGTGTAAATTAACATTCTCAATCTTTCCACCAAGTCATTCTATCTCAACCTTCCTAAAACTTAAAATTTTAAACTTTCACCAAATTGTCAGCACTGGTAAAAAAAAATTAGATTCTCCAAAACCAAGAGGAATCTAACCCTAAAATATTCAACATAGATTCCATAATCCATCCAAAAATCTTCCGATAGGAGGATTTGATGTCAAACCTCCTAGATTGTTCTGAACAATTGTTTCACTGAAAATGGTTTGTTGTGCGCCAGAATTGCCAACTGTTAAAAAATGACTTTTGCAAAACCTGACATGCCAAACACTTCCAATGTAGCAAGATGCCATTAGCAGCCCAAAAAAACAAAACAAAACTAAAAATGAAACCTATAAGTTTTTTTGGTTGATGTTGATCGCTGATTCGTCTAGGATGCTCCTGCATCAGACATGTTGGGTAAAATCTTTGTGACCATGGGATCACAAAGTAGAGTGGAGTGATACAATCACCCTTTCAAGTTGTGAACATCGTACATGAAACTCCATCATTGATCTAGGAATAGAAAATTACGTCCACCTCTTCTAGCATTAAGTTGGGAAAAGTACTATCCTACTCCACCCATTATATGTTGGCTTCATTTTCCCACCATCATCCATTATCCTCTACCAAAGGCTTAGTCTCCTTCTCCTCCAAATCCTCACTCCTTTCTCCTCCTCCTTCGTCTTTGTGGGACTTAACCCACTGCATACTGACCACCTCCACCAAAACCCTGTAGTATTTTGACAAGCTCTATGCACAAACTCGCAGCATCTAAATAGAAATTTTTCTCCACAACAGTCTCAATGTTTTATGCATACTTTTCCACTTCTATAATCATATTTTAAAAAAATATCATCATCAAACATATTTACCTTATCATCCTTCATAGATGCAACATTGATTTTTGTTGTGATATCTTTCGCATCATCCTTAGCTACAACATTTTTTCTATATCCTTTGCTAGAATAGTGAACTTTGCATTCCATTCTTCTTTAATTGTTAACAACCTCATCACCAAATCACCCTCATCTTCATTATCTTTGTGATCTATTACAAACTCTTCATATTCCATTGCTATGATCATATCCTCTTCATCAGATGTCTTTAACTCAGGTATTGTTGCACATATATCCTTTGTTTCATCTTTATTCTCCTTCATTGCAATCTCATTGCTCGCACATTGAATATCCTCTATTTGATCCATCCTCACATGTATATTTTCTGCCATCAAAGAGATCTTCTTCCTATGGTACTTTCTCCATCCTTCCCATATAAAAATTCTCTTTCTTATAAATATCCTCATCTCACTCGCTGCAATCTGTCACACATCACACTCTCAATTTGTAAATACTATTTCTTCCATGGATCCCTAGTTCTCGATTGCTCAGGGCTTCTCTCTACCAACAACAATCCTCACACAAGCTCTTTTCTACTGCCTCCTATCCTCTACTCTACCTGCAGGTCCTGGTATAGAATACCTCATGTTTAGCGCTATGCCTATACACACAAAACCTCCAGCTCTAATACCATATGATGCATACGGAAACTCACCCCTCTCACTAAAATGATCACAAACTCAAAACACAATGGATGCAAGATTGCATCACTCCACTTAGATACCAACCTTCTTTTATGAATAAATTAAGCATCTAACTTTTAGCATAACACAACACACCCACAAGAAATTAGAAGCATACAACTCCACTAGTTTTATTAATTTCCAATCTGAATACAAAATGAACAAATATACAATATTTGATCGCATATATTACCAATCACTACTCTATCCTTGTTCCTTCAAACATATTTGTACTATAAATTTTACCTGAATGTAAACTTCACAAGTTAGCACCCTCCCTTCCAATATTGGTGCACTTCTTCTCTGCCCAATAAAACCATGATATCAGAGGCGTATCTGATGTTCCTCTAACAGTTCACACCTTCTTGATGGTCGGTCCTTCTCTTCTATTTCTCCCTAAGGCTGTACCTCTCTTCACAATTGGCAGCGTTTCCTATTTTAATTCAATCATTGCTCAAAATGTCTTAGAGAGACGTCATTTGGTTCTTTCCATTATGACAATTCTGTCCTCTATACTTGGGTGTCTACTTATATCTTCTCTAACTGCCTCTTTACAAACCTCAAAAGATGCATTTTTTCTTTTACCTACTTGTCTCTTCCCTTTTTCCTCTACCTACTGAGTGCTTCCACTTAACACGATTTTTCCAATTTTTAGTGAGTCTTAAGTGAAGCATTTCAGCTTCCCACTTCCATGCAATTGGCACCTCCAATCTATCTTTTGCCTCCTGCATAATAAAAAATGAATTGATCAAGGTATAAGGCATTTTGTTTGCTATATGGTGGCCCCTTTTAATCGAATGCTTCTTTCTACTTTTATATTTTCAATGACCCCATCTAATATCTTCATTTTTGTCCTTATATGGCTAAATAATTGTTGAAATGCACCGGACAACTAAGAGGGGGGGTGAATCAATTGTCCCAAAATCTTGAATACTTCTACACTTTAAAAAAATTATCACTTGTCCACTGATATTATGATTAAACCATGAAAGCATGAAATCAGAAACTTAAACACAGTTGCAAGATCAAACACAAGAAATACCAGATTTTTATGTGGAAAACCCTATTAAGGGAAAAACCATGGTGGGAGTTAACCCACAAGATATATATGTAAATCATAATATCAAAAATTAGAAGGCTCACTGCCATTGGGTGGGTCACTACCAAAGGGTGGTTCACTGCAAAGGCGTGAACTGCCATAACAACATCTGCATCATGCCTGATTACAGTTCCATTGAAGTGTAACACAACTCTTCTGCTCTGCTCTGCCTTTTCGCTTCCTCACTTATCTTCGCATTTTCACACAAGGACATTCTTTTCCATGAAAAAATTACATATATATATATATATATATATATATATATCTCATTCATCAACCTTGGAATGTACATCAAGTTGGCATTACATTTATCAACCATTGGAACAGTCTCCAAGGTCGATATTAGAATCATTTACAAAATAGGTCTTGACCTAATACAAAATTATGCTAAGGGAATAAAGAAAAGATGTATGCAGATCATGCCACACCTTAGCAATGACTCAAACATGATCTTCCACACCACAACATGCTTCTACAATCTTCAACAGATCTCCGCAATCACTGGAATTAACCAAGTCAGCTAAGACTAGTTACATGCTACGCTATCTGGGAATAATCTTCAAACACGATCTCACTCCTTTAATACGGACCAATAAAAAGGCATGAACATGATTAGGAGACATCTAAAAGCACTTGTAATCGTCAGGAGCAACCGTACAAAATCTAACCACTTTGTCCATGAGATTCTTCATACCAGAGCACATGAACTTCACTGTCTTCTACTGTCATGAAAGAAAGATAGCTTACGCACCGATAAATCATGAACCATTGTAGTTGTAGGCACTTATCATCATCTCAGACTTCCCTCTAGAACCACAGAGCAAAATACTTTAATGTGGAGGAATGTGGAGCAAAATACTTTCTCCCTATCGCCAATGAATAATAAAAAAAAGTAGGTTTTACTCTAGTGAATGTTACTCACTCAATTCTTCATGCCAAAGGCTCAAACTCAAGATTTAGCATCTTTAGACATGTCTCTAAATAAATTCCAATCCACAGACCAAGATCTTCAATATATAAGAAATGCAAAGCAATCTTCTCGACTGTTCTTCAGTATGCAACACACTCTCTTCACTGTAATTTACTCCAACTCTCTGTTTCTTTCAGAGGGGTAAATTTTCTCAATATTCTCAACATATAAATCTTCTAAACAAATAGAAAAATAGGATACAATTGACACCAATAACAACAAAGATATGTTGACATCAATGACAACACTGATCAGGCACATACTTGCAACAATCTCCCCTTTGTCATTGATGGCAACATATGATGTGAAAAACTACAACAACCATCAAGAAAAGATTCTCCCCCTATCTATTTACACACCTACATTCCTTCTCATTTAATTTTTTCACATGAATTCTCTCCCCCTTTGACATCAATGACAAAGGGAACATACTTGCACTCTGTTTCTCTGATCCAGTCTTTCTTCTGAACTCTCTTCATTTGACTACTCCCCCTGAGAAGTAGCCCTTACAAGCATCAATCCAGATCTGGAGATGTATTTTTTTCTACCTCTGGACTGATGTACTTCTGTGCATTTTAGTTCAGAGTAGGAGGGGCACTGATAACCTCCACTTTGGCCAAGGAATTGCTCTCTTATTAAAGCCAACCTGCGAGCTTCTTACTTCTACTTGCTAGTTAGTAATTTGCCCTCTACCTTCTTCTTCTAAAGCTTTTCATTTTTTCTGTTCTTTCTTCCTACGCTTGGCCTCTTCTTTCTTCTTTTCCAATTCTTTTGATCTATGTTGTTGTTCCTTTTCTTTCAATCTTGCAAACCTTTCCTGCATTTCCTTTTTGTCTGGAACCTTTCCTTTAACTTCTCTACCTCTCCCTTCTCTTCAGCAGCTGCAACTGTTGCCTTCTTCTCTTTCTCTTTTTCCTTCTTTTTCCTTTTTTTTTCCCACAGATTCCCCAGACCCTTCAAGTTCAGTGCCAACTTCATCTGGAAATATTTTTGCTTTTGTAGGTTTAGATTCAATGGTCCACAGTCTTGGATAGTTCTGTACCTTGACCTAGCTCAGCTAGAATCTTATCCAGGTCCTCCTCCTCCTAGACATCTTGCTCATATCAACATGACAAAGAGTGCAACAAATAGGTGAGAGCAAAACATCTGCATTCCTTTTCGATAGAGCTTCTGCCTTCCTCACCTCTCACTTCCTTGATGCTACCTATCACTTGTTATCCTCTATGTTTTTATCTTCACTCTAAGCTTCTTCCCTTTCAGGATTTACTTGCTACACTTGTTTTACAGATAAAGATGGTTTAACAAGAGGAGTAGGCTTTACTACACTTGACATGGGTGTTGATTTAGGCACAGACTTAGATGTGGGTTCAACAGAACTCTTGAAATATTTATTGCTTATAGAATTCTCATCATCTTTAGTAAAAGCACTTTTAACATGTAAAGCCACATCTTTTTCATCTCAACTTTTAGCATCCAAATGATCTTCCTCCTCCTCTTTTTGAACCGATCCCTTCTTTCTCTTGGCTTTCTTTTTTCCATAAAAACTATTTCAACCAGCTCATTGTCTACATCACCATCATATATCTCTATGCTGGATTCTAGCACCAACTTTTTGACTGGGGGATTTAGATTTTTGACACTGCTCCCCCAAAACTAGAGCTCTCAGTTTACTTCCCAGAGGAAGTATCTGCACTAGATGCTGGTGTGGATCCATCCTTGATTTCATTGACATCCTTTCTGATCCAGATCTTTCTCATCTCATTCTTGGTTTCTACCGAAACAACCTCGATCTTGTCTTTGTCATCTTTCTGCTCTATTTTCCTCTTATATGTGGGATATTCTCTCTTTGCATTTCTGCTTCTATAGAATCTGGTAGAGTGTTTGGGCTTGTCAAAATTTAGACAAACAATATATCTCTAACCTTGATTTCTCCTATTATTTTAATTTGGCCTTGATCTATACTAATTATCCATATGCCCATATCTATTGCATCTAAAACACTTTCCATTTAAGGTTTGAGCATTCCTTGGATTAATTTGATTGTTTCTTGACACACTCTTGTGCTCATTTTCTTTATGACCAATTTTCTTGCAATTAAAACATTGACCAGAGAAACATGGAACATTTTGATTCATTCTATTCCTACATTGAGTACACCTATGACCATACTTATTGCATTTGAAACAATAGCCATTGAAAGATGGATACCTTTGAGCATTTGGTTGCCTGACTGGATATATTTAGGGTCCTCTTCTTTGGTTCCTCACTAGATGGTTTCTGCCTCTTCCTTCTCTATAGCAGACTTGTCCTAAATTTGAGCTTTTTCCCTTTTCAAATCCCAAGCCTCGCTTATCATTTGGATACTTTTGACTGGCTAGCAACTCATCAAGTTTTGCAGAAATTATTTTGAATCTTTCTTTGTAGCTGTTGGCTGCCTCTAGATCAGACTTCAAAAGTACAATTTCTTTTGCCAATTTCTCACATTCTTCTGACTTATCTTTCACAACTTGGCTCAGATGATCCTCTATTCTTCTTTTATCTTCATTTGCCAGATTCAATTCTTCACTTTTCTTTTTAAGACTTTGTTGGAGTTCCTTGATTTCCTTACTTAGCTCTTGGATGCAACCATTTACTTCTCCCATATTTTCTTTTGAGTCCAAGTTTTCTTCCTCAGATTTCTTAATGTCTTCTGGAGCTATTTGGTGCCCTTTACTATCAATATTAGCTGCCTTAGACTCAACACTAGCGATCAAGCATACATCACATTTTGTTTTATCACTAATGGTCTAGGAGCCTTCTTGTACTTCATTCTAGAGTTCTTCATTGATTGAGTCAGAGTACCTTTGAGTGTTCTCATTAACTTTAACATTTGTACTTTCAACAATCTTTCCCAATCTATTGTTGTAGAAGTGGTAGGCTTTGTTCCATGATGAATATCCAAGAAAAATGCTCTCCTCATACTTACTATAATCCTTAAATTCCATTTTGATAAGGCATTTGCTTCCAAAGATTTTGAAGTATTTCACAGTGGGTATTATTCCATACCATAATTCAAAGGGAGTCTTTTCATTTTTGGCTTTTACCTAAACTCTGTTTAGTGTGTAGATAGTAGTTTGAATTGCCTCCTTCCAAAATGCTTCTAACACATTTGCTTCTTCCATCATTGATTTTGTAGTTTTTTGAATAGTCCTACTTGTTTCTTCCATTACCTTATTCTTTGTAGAGAGTTGTTTTTCTATCCCATGAGTTTGACAGAACATATTGAAATTGTTGGAGGTAAACTCTTCTTCTTTCCTAGTCCTCAAACACTTGATTTTCATATTTAGCTCATTTTCAACCATTGCTTTAAAAGCTTTCAGTGCATCTAGAGTTTCTAATTTTTCTTTGAAAAAGCTAACCCAAGTCATTCTAGAATAATCTTCAATGAAAAACATAATGTACCTACCATAATGGAGGCTTTGTATTCTTGTAGGACCACAAAGGTTTGTATGGATCAATTCCAGTTGTTTAGTAGAAGATTTTTGTTTATCCTGTAGTATTCTTCTTGACTGCTTTTTATCTTGACATTTCCTGCAAATGATGTTATTTGAATAATCAATTTTTGGCAGATCTTTTAAAATTTGTACTGATCTTGTCTTTACTAAATCATCCAGATTGGTATGACACAGTCTTCTATGCCAAAGCCAGCTTTCATTGGTCTGAGTTGAGAGCCCAAGAATGTCACTTTTTTTGAGATGATAACGATTCTTTTCTATTCTTTTTCCAATGGCCATTGTAGCTCCAAATTTCTCTTTAATTTCAAAAGTATCATTCTCAAATACAATACTAAATCTATTTTTGCATAACTATCCAACACTTAAGAGACTTTGCTTTAGATTTTTAACATAAAAAACATCATCAGCAATTTGTCTGTTGACAAGATTGATTGATCATTTTCCACATATTTTAGCAGTGCAGTCATCTCCAAATTGAACTAGGCCTCCATCATATCTTTCCAAACTTACAAACTTACTCTTGTCACTAGTCATGTGATTTGAACAATTACTATCAATAATCTAATAGCTCTCAGCTTGAAACATAGCTTCATTGCTAGTACTTACTTCTAAATCATAACACCTTAGATTTTTGACGATCTTTATTTTGGAGAGGAGGTAGTCATCATCTTCATAAAATGCTTCCTTGGACAATCCAGATTTATCATATTTTAGTGAACATTCAGGTGCATCAAAATCAGTATGTACCTATATTTATTTTATCTCCATTTAGGATCTCCCTTGAGTTGTTAGACTCTTTCCAAAGGGACCTAGCTTTGATACCAATTGTTGAAATTCACTCGATAACTAAGTGGGGGGGTGAATCAGCTGTCACAAAATCTTGACTATTTTTGCACTTAAAAATATTTATCACTTGTCCACTGATATTATGATTAACCCATGAAAGAATGAAATCAGAAACTTAAACATAGTTGCAAGGTCAAACACAAGAAACACAAGATTTTTACATGGAAAACCCTATTAATGGAAAAAAAACGATGGGAGTTAACCTACAAGATATATATGTAAAGCACAATACCAAAAATTAGAAGGCTCACTACCTTAAGGGCTCACTGCCCAGAGCTCACTACTAATGGGTGGCTCACTACCAAAGGGTGGCTCACTACCAAGGGGTGAACTACTATAATAGTATCTACATCATGCCTGATTATAGTTCCAATAAAGCGCAACACAACTCTTCTGCTCTGCTCTACCTTTTCTCTTCCTCACTTATCTTTGCATTTTCATAGAAGGACATTCTTCTCCATGACTAGATTACATATATATATATATATATATATATATATATATATCATTCATCAACCTTGGAATGTACATCAAGGTCGGCATTACATTCATCAACCGTTGGAACAATCTCCAAGGTTGGCATTACAAGCATTTACAAAATAGGTCTTGACCTAATAAAAAATTATGCTAAGTGAATAAAGCAAAGTTGTATGTGGATCATGACATGCCTTAGAAGGGACTCAAACATGATATTCCACACCACAACATGCTTCTACAATCTTCAACAGATCTCCGTAATCATTGGAATTAACCAAGTCAGCTAAGACTGGTTACATGTTACGCTATCTGGGAATAATCTTTAAACATGATCTCACTCCCTGGACCAATACAAAGGTAGGAACATGATCAGGAAGCATCCACAAGAATGTTGTAATCATCAAGAGCAACCGCACAAACTCTAACCTCTTTATCCATGAGATTCTTCATACCAGAGCACATGAACTTCATTGTCTTCTACTATCATGAAAGAAAGATAGCTTGTGGACTATCAAATCATGAACCATTGTATTTGTAGGCACTTATCATCATCCTAGACTTCCGTCTATAACTATAGAGAAAAATACTTTAATGCGGAGGAATGTGGAGCAAAATATTTTCTCCCTATCACCAGTGAATAATCAGAAAAAGCAAGTTTTACTCTGGTGAGTGTAACTCACTCAATTCTTCATGACGGAGGCTCAAATTCAAGATTTAACATCTTTAGAGATGCCTCTAAATAAATTCCAATCTCCAGACCAAGATCTTCAATATACAAGAAATGCGGAGCAATCTTCTGGACTATTCTTCAGTATGCAACACATTGTCTTCAATGTAATTTACTGCAACTCTTTGTTTCTTCCAGAGGGCCAAATTTTCTCAATAATCTCAACATATAAAGCTTCTAAAGAAATAGAAAAATATGATATATTTGACACCAATGACAACAAAGATATGTTGACATTATTGACAACACCGATTAGGCACATACTTGCACCAATAATATCATAGTTTATATACGAGCATTCCATTAATTATGTGGTGGGATTTTTATATGCATATAAATTTAATCAACTCCTGTACCTCTGTTATTGGTAGAAACATATTGAACAAGATGGTGTCTCATGATTGAAGAATATAAAAGATTTCAAGGCATCAACCATGTTGCACTTTACAGTTGATTGGGATGTGAGGTGGGTTCTTAGGAGCAATGGCAACATCCCAACAGTCTGAATCCTACTGAAGCCAATGCTTCAACCTCATAGCATGGTCCTTGAAATGAATCAATGCATGTCCATACAAAATGGCTGATATAGAACTCAAGAGTCCTTTTGGTTCAAAAGGTGCAAGCTAATGCCAACTATAGTATTGGAATGTAGAAAAAAATGTCAAGGTGGTAGATCTATAGGTCTTGCTTTTGTAGTTGCTATCTTTAAAGAATACCACACCAACAAATTTGCTTTATATCTACTCCATATGAAAGATCATCATGAGCATGAGAATATCTTCCTTGTAATACTAGTCTCTAGAAGAAAAGTTTCAAATTTCTCACAATAACCTTCTTTATTACAGCTCCCACATGACTTAGGCATGAGGTGACAGGAGCTAAAAACCAAATTCCTTCATAACTTCTTACCAGAGTTTGAAACCTCATTAAAACTTGCCAAGAGGTGTAATTTAACATTCTCAAGCCTTCCATCAACTCATTCTATCTCAACCTTCTTGAAAATTAAAATTTTAAACTTTCGCTAAATCGCCAGCACTGGTCAGAAAACATTAAATTCTCCAAAACCAAGAGGAATTCGACCCTAAAATCTTTGCCACACATTTTGAAATCCATCCAACAATCTTCTTGTGAGAGGATTTGATGTCAAACCTCATAGATTGCTCCAAACAATTGTTTGACTAAAAATGGTTTGTTGTGCTCCAGAACTCCCAACTGTCGAATACTAACTTTTGCAAAAGCTGATGTGCCAAACACTTCCAATGTAGCGAGATGCCATTAGCAACCCCCCCCAAAAAAAAAATTTGATAATGAATCCTGCAATTTTTTTGGTTTATGTTGCTCGTTAATTCACCCAGGATGCTCCTGCATCAAATTTTTTTTAATTATTTTCCACAATTAGGCAAATTGATCTTATAGGCAACATGATAGTTTTTGAAGCATGTGATCAATATTACAAAAAACGTATGCAACCAAAAAGGAATTTTATGACTATTTAGAACTTGAGACATCCCTCATATGGGTAAGTGCCAAAAAGGGGTCTTAAGTGGCCACTTTTTTTTTCTGAAATCAAGAAATACTGGCCTTGGATGAGAAATTGAGCATAGTTACATTCAAAATTTTAAGATGCAACAAAAACAATGTTCATAGTGCTCTGAGTCTACTTTCTGAACTACTAATTTTTTTTTGAAAACGTTATAGATTAAGGGGTTCAAAACAGGGAGCCACAGAAATTGGTGTTGTTTCAGTCAAAAAACATAACATAGCAAGTTTTGTGGCTCCCTCAAAAGGTTAACTTTTTTTGGTATTTTTGAAATCGCTTCAGTGACAAATTAGCTAATAACATGTAGTTTATGCCTGATTTTTCTAATAATTGTTTAATGAATATTTGATTTTTTACTAATTTTCAAAGTGGACACATCCTGAAAAATAGAATTTTGGCTATGCTACCCCTATAAATTTTGAAAACTAATTGAAAATCAATTTTTTTAATATGTGTAGAATGGAGTCTAGTTTCTAAATATGTAATATTTTGAAATTTTAATGAACAGTTAATTTACAGTGAAAAAAAGACCAAACACTGGTTTTTGCCAAAAAATGGACACACAAACAAAATAAATTAAATATGAAAGGCTTAAGATTGCAAAATGTGTAAAAAATTACATCGTTAAATATCTAAGAGAAAGCCTAACATTAGCCATGTTCAATTTGCTCGACCTTGAAATACATGCAAATTTGAGGGTTAGCATGAACGAAATTATGTGAAATCCTGTAGAATATGCCAAAACACATCTTTGGATGTAGGGAAGGCACTCCAAGCCTTTGGGTTAGAAATCCAAAGCAAATCCCAAGCCTAAGGCTTGGGATTCCCAAAGCAAATTATAGCGAGAGCGCGTTATAATGCACTCATGTTATGTTTTGTTTTGCATTTTTTCCCTTTTCGCAAAAGTTTGCTTGATGTTTGCCATGTTTGATATAACGTGAGCACATTATAACGCGCTCGCGTTATGTCTCCCTTGGAATGTTTTATGTTCAATGTTATTGAGCATGTATGTATGTATACTTGTATGTATGTATATATGTATGCTTGTATGTATGTATTCTTGTATGTATGTGTGTATGGTTGTATGTATGTATGTATGTATGTATGTATGCATGCTTGTATGTATGTATATATGTATACATTTTTGTATGTATGTATGTATGTATGTGTGTATGCCTGTATGTATGTATGTATGTATGTATGTGTGTATGCCTATATGTATGTATGTATGTATGTATGCTTGTATGTATGTATGTATGTAAGGGTTTTGGGTTTAGGGTATATAAGGACATGAGCCCGTAGAGTTTTTAGGGTTGAGGGTTGAAGTTTTTGGGTTTACAGTTTAAGGTATAGAGTTGAGGGTTGAGGGATTAGGGATTAAGTAATAGGTAGAGAGTAGAGGGTAGAGGGTAGAGGGTAGAGGGTAGAGGGTTGAGGGTTGAGGGTTGAGGGTTGAGGATTAAGGGTTGAGGGTTGAGACTTTAGGGATGAGGGTTAAGGGATTAGGGTTTAAGGTATAATGTCAAGGGTAGAGGAGGGTAGAGATGGGGGTAAGGTTTAGGGTTGAGGGATGAGGGTTTAGGGTTTAGGGATAGGGTTTAGAGTCTAGGGATAAGGGATTAGGGTTTAGGACCTTGAGGGATTAGGGTTTAGGGTTGAGGCTTTAGGGATAGTGTTTAGGGTTGAGGGATTAGGGTTGACGGTCAAGGGATTAGGGTTAGTAGAGTGTTGAGGGTAGAGGGATTAGGGATAGGGTTAAAGGTTTAGGGTCGAGGGATTAGGGTTTAGGTTTTAGGGTTTAGGGATAAGGGATTATGATTTAAGGTATAATGTCGAGGGTTGAGCATATAGGAATAGGGATACCATTTAGGGTTTAGGGTTGAGGGATTATGGTTTAGGGTTTAGGGATAAGAAATTAGGGTTGATGGTTGAGGGATTAAGGTCTAGGGTTGAGGGATTAAGGTTTAAAGTTGACGATTGAGGGTTTAGAGTTTATGGATAGGCTTTAGAGTTTAGGGATAAGGGATTAGGGTTTAGGACCTTGAGGGATTAGCATTTAGGGTTGACGGACTAGGGTTGAGGGTTAAGGGATTAGGGTTAAGGTAGAGTGTTCAGGGTAGAGTGATTAGGGATAGGGTTTAGGGTTGAGGGATTGGGGTTTAGGGTTGAGAGTTTAGGGATAAGGGATTAGGGTTTAAGGTATAGTGTCGAGGGTTGAGGGTTTAGGAATAGGGATAGCATTTAGGGTTTAGGGTTGAGGGATTAGGGTTTAGGGTTTAGGGATAAGGAATTAGGGTTGATGGTTGAGGGATTAAGGTTTAGGGTTGAGGGATTAAGGTTTAAGGTTGAGGGATGAGGGTTTAGGGTTTAGGGATAGGGTTTAGAGTCTAGGGATAAGGGATTAGGGTTTAGGACCTTGAGGAATTAGGGTTTAGGGTTGAGGCTTTAGGGATAACATTTAGGGTTGAGGGATTAGGGTTGAGGGTTTAATGATAGGGTGTAGGGTTTAGTTAAGGGTTGAGGGTTGAGGGATTAGGGTTTAAGGTATAGTGTTGAGGGTTGAGGGTTTAGGGATATGGTTTAGGGTTTAGGGTTGAGGGATTAAGGATTAGGGTTAACACGTTAGGGTTTAAGGTTGAGGGTTGAGGGTTTAGGGATAGGGTTGATGGTCGAGGGATTAGGGTTAAGGTAGAGTGTCGACGGTAGAGGAATTAGGGATAGGGTTTAGGGTTGAAGGTTTAATGATTGAGGGTTAAGGCTTTAGGGCTGAGGGTTAAGGGATTAGGGATAAAGATATAGTGTCAAGGGTCAAGGGTTTAGGGATAGGTTTTAGGGTTTAAGGTTTAAGGGTTAAGGATTGAGGGATTGGGTTTAGGGTTTATGGATAAGGGATTAGAGTTTAAGGTATAGTGTCGAGCATTGACGGTTTAGGAATAGGTATAGCTTTTAGGGTTTAGGGATGAGGGATTAGGGTTGAGAGATTAGGGTTGAGGGTTGAGGGGTTAGGGTTTAAGGTATAGTGTTGAGGGTTGAGGGTTTAGGGTTGATGGATTATGGTTTAGGGTTGACAGATTAGGGTTTAAGGTTGAGGGTTGAGGGTTGAGGGTTGAGGGATAGGGTTGAGGGTCAAGGGATTAGGGTTAAGGTAGAGTGTCTAGGGTAGATGGATTAGGGTTTAAGGTTTAAGGGTTAAGGGTTGAGGGATAGGGTTTAGGGTTTAGGGATAAGGGATTAGGGTTTAGCCTGTGAGATTTAGGGTTAAGCGATTAATGTTTAAGGTGTAGGACCTTAAGGGATTAGGGTTTAGGGATGAGGCTTTAGGGATATCATTTAGGGTTGAGGGATTAGGGTTGAGGGTTTAGTGATAGGGTGTAGGGTTTAGTTGAGGATTCAGGGTTGAGGGATTAGGGTTTAAGGTATAGTGTTGAGGATTGAGGGATTAGGGATAGGGTTTAGGGTTTAGGGTTGAGGGATTAGGGTTTAAGGTATAGTGTTGAGGGTTGAAGGTTTAGGGATAGGGTTTAGGGTTAACAAATTAGGGTTTAGGGTTGATGGATTAGGGTTTAAAGATGAGGGTTGAGGATTGAGGGTTGAGGGTTTAGGGATTAGTGTTTAGGGTTGAGGCTTTAGCGATAGCATTTAGGGTTAAGGGATTAGGGTTGAGGATTGAGGGATTAAGGTTAAGGTAGAGTGTTGAGGGTAGAGGGATTATGGATAGGGTTTAGGGTTGAAGGTTTAGGGTTGAGGCTAAGGATAGATGGAGACGTAGACAAGGAGTGACTGAGAGATGTAGAGAGGGGAGAGGTAGAGAGGTGAGGTGGAGGGATTAGTGAGATATAGAGAGGTGAGAGATAGAACATGAGCTAATGGAACTAGAGGTGAGAGATATTGCAAAGGTGCTATCAAAGGTGAGATAGGCACAAATATTTATAGGCACTCCTTTCTATCATATTTTGTAATATATCTCACCTCTAGCTACTTGGCACTTCTTTTCCATGACAACTCGGTGGCACATTATAAAGAGACTACATTTACTTAATTCACTTCATAGGTTTCAAAATAAAATACCTAGACCACTACAAAAAGAAGGATGATGATAAATTGAATTATGCACATGCCAATCCGTCCACTTCTGAAGCATCAATCTATTGGTATTTGGATCAAGGAACCTTCAGTAACACATGAACTCTCTAAACTCATTTATGTTTTAGATGTAGATTTTTCTATGGATCAATCTATAGTAGGACAAAATGTGCTCGCATTATAATGCGCTCACATTTTGGCTTGCTATAGAAATGGTAAAAAGGCCTGGACCCCCGTGATCCAGGCCAACATACTCTATTTTCTTCTGTTTATGCGCATGATTTGACAAAAAAGAAGCATTTTCATGCTGTTGTGAATTTCACATGCACATTTTGCACATTCTACCATCTTTGCATGAACTTTCCACCACCTTTTTCTGCTTTGCCAACTTAAGGAGGAAATAACATAGTTTTCACATCAAATTTGATATATATAAATTCAAGTTTCAATTTTTGTAGTGTTGCAATGTTAATTGTGATTGAATTGTAGGAATTTAACATTTTAGATTTGTTAATAGTATTGTTGTTACTAATTCTATTTGAGTGTTATTCAATTTAATGTTGAAAAGGAAGCAAGTGGTGAAATACTCAAATTCTTGAGGAGTTTGATGCAAGAAGGAAAAAACACTACATAATTGGGTACTCTCTCCATTCGAATCTCTATTTTTTAGGCATATCAAGTATTTACATGCATGTTCTTTACATTTTCCTTAATTCTATTTGGATTACTTTATCATGCTTTATCATACATGTTTATATCACTTGTATGGTTTACATATTTTGTGTTTATATCAGTTTCACTTTTTTAATTTTATAATTCATCTGCCTTGTCTATGCTTCCACATTTTGCATGCATGTCTTACATTTTACATACTTGTCTTACATTTTGCATTTATAGTTCATCATAGTTCTTACTACCCAAAGAGCTTAGTCATCACACACAAATGTCCTTATAATAGACTATATTTTAAACCAGTTCATGGTATGAATAATAAAAGATATCTCAACTTAGGTCAACATTAATTAAAATAGACGCAATCATGATATCATTGTTAAGTCCCTTTGCATAATGAACCTTATAATACAAACTCACTAATGTCTATCTAATGAGATTCAACCTAAATTACCTCATGCAAAATTCCATCATGTGTGTTTCCTTTAAACCTACATAGATAGCCTTAAGTTAAATCTCTAAATTTTATTACTCAAGAATCCATAAGGTCAGCCTACAATCTCACATGGTGCCATGTATATTTTCTACATTTGGGCTCTTTAATAAGTATGTGCAATAATGAATTAAAAAGACCTTAACATACCATGATGTCAAATTATACAAGAATAAATCCTTACAACATATAAATATACAAATCCTTAAGCATAATGAAATACTATTATCTTGTCATAACAAGTTAAAATACAAATGAATAGGTCCCAAGATCATACAAGTAAATCCCAATAGGCTTAATTCAATCATGATCCATGCTATGCTACATTATTCTTCATGTTGATAGTTCATACAAACCTTGTATACCAAATATTTTGATTCCCATATGTATGACAATGTACCAAGTTAAATACTACAAATCAGTCACGTTGCCATGGAATTGATATAGGGTCTCAAGATAGTTCAGTCACAACAAAGTGCAAAGTTCAACATGAGTGTCTCCATGAAAATCATAAGCCTTAAGGCTGATCCTCTTGGTTGCCATAACATGATAATGTGAAGATAAGGGACTGCCCTACTTCATGCCCTAGTGTGATGTCTCCCATGATCTCAATCATGTTCAACCTTGTAGTCAACATGAAGTTCCATGTACTCTTCACTTGTAGCCTGAATAGGTGACTCTCCTCTGTTCTTATCCTCATAGGACTAAAGTGAACTTTGTACCATAATGCTTTGCATGGCTGCAATAATGCTTTCTATGCTTTGCACCTATTTTGGTTGAGTGACATTTACTCTTCTACATGATGAATGTATGTAAATTTTGTATGAAGGGTTGAATGATATATGTTTCAGTTATTTGTATGGATTCATTTCTTAGGAACTAATATTTGTCTCTTTATCATGCTACAGATAAATTCTCCGTCATGACGAGGAAATGATCAAGAATTAAACCAACATAGGAAGAGATAGAAGCTAAGAATACAAAGAAAGCGGTGGCTACGAGGGAAATTTGTGAGAAGAGGAAATTGGACATGATAATGAAGACATGCCAATTGAAGAGGAACCAAAACCATCAAAAAGAGATATGGTATTGGTGACACAAAGGAAAAGAATGAAAAAACTTCATGCTATGAGAGATTCGAATACCATAGTTGGAGACACGTCCTCTACCGCAAGTCAACATGTAGGGACACCATCTATTTCATCTCAAGTTGAGAGTACATCATCACTCACATCTAAGGAAGGAGGTACACCATTGTTCCCACCTCAACCTCAAGGTATGTCATCTATTCCATCTTCGATTGAATGTCTGCCATCTAGCCCATCTCATTTAAATATTGATGAAATTCTTAATGTTGAGATGACTTTACCTATCTTAACACCAACTAGAGTTTTGCATATAAAGACAAATTATTTGATTGATATTGATGAGAATATTTTGTATCCAATGGAAAGTAAGATTCCAAAACGCACTTGTAGAAGATATGCTCATAAGATTTGGAGATTGTTCTTTGAAAAGTTAAATGAGATTGCAAGATGTCAACTATTCGTTAAAATGATGTGAAGTATAAAGTATAGGTCCATCATGAAGATTCTTGGGTTGAGAACATTAGAGGCTTCAAGTGAAAAATCTATTGTCAAGAATCTAATGAGTGCATATGAGAGTGTGGGTAACACTTCATGTAGAAAAGATAGTAATGCGACATGGCGTGTGATTACATCAACTATAGTATGCAGTCAAACAAGGAAAGCTCATCTCATTAGAAAGATGAGTCAAGAATTGAGAATTAATAGGAAAACTTTATTAAGAGGCATTGCAAGGTGCCAAAGAATTGAGGACACCAATGCCAATGAATTATGGGTGTTCTTGGGGAGACTACCACGAAAAGATAAACCAATTGTTGAAGCATTGAGATCACTAATTGAAGACTTTTGGAAGAATTACACAAGGTTATCTTTGAATCAAAGGGATGTGGTAAGAAGGAGAATCAGTAGTTGGAACCGTGAGCCACATCCAAAGCATTTTTTAGATATGACTCAAACACAATGTTTTGGTAAATTTCTAGAGATGTATCTTCAAATTAAAAATTGTCAAAGATATTTTGAAATGCTAAAACCTTTCTATGTCAAGATAAATCACACATGCACTAATTGTTGTTGTAGATTACATATTGAATTTTCTAACCATTTTGATGTTAATCAGTCTATATGTTTAAATTTGCATACTAACAATGTTTTGTAGGATTGTGGCATACATGCCCCACTAAGATCTTCAAGAGACTTCATATCAAGAATTTTATGTGAAAGAGAGGAAGGTCAAATATTCTACTAGAAATTATGCTTGGATAGCACATGTTAGCATTGTGGTGGCTTGCAATGTATGCCAATATGTTAACATATGGAAATGACACATGCAACAGGAAATGTACTAGTAGAGTTTGACAAGTATAAAATAGTGGCATACATACAAAAGATGGTAAATAAGCAAAGATGTGTAAATTGGTTATTGAAAAGATTCTAGTGTATTAGTTTATGCCTATATTTCGTGACAGTATAGTGTATGAGTATGCAAGACATGCCCATCGAGTTCGATAGTTGCACTTACAATTTAAGTCATGCAAGGACACATTTCCAGTTGGTAGCATTGTTTCATTAGTTGAATTTGCAGAGAACTATAGTCTACAGACACAACATGAGGTGCAATCACAATATAACAACTCCACATAGGTTTCTATATTTGTGCACATCGCATTCATTCATGCAAATGATAGTACAGAGGATGACAGAAAGATCACAAGGGAGTATCATTTTATATTAGTGATGACCACATGCATTCTATAGAGTTCATGCAAGGTTGCTTTTAGGTATTCTACAATGATTTGTCTAGAAGGAGCATATCGTTCAATCAACATATCATATTGTTAGATAACTGTGCATCACAATTTAAGAACTCACAGAATTTCTATTAGTTGATCAGGAGGCATAATATTACAGGCGTTCAACATATGTGTAACTTTTGTGAGGTCAGGAACAGAAAGGGGGAGCATGATAGTACAGGAGCATGTATCAAAAGAGCCATAGCACGAGAAGAGTTAAAGTATAAAGACAATGCAAAGTTGACAAATGCAAAATCAATCATCGAGTGGTGTAATTCTTCAATGAGTCCAGGTAATGAAGGTAAGTCTTCAGTTCATAGATTTTTTTGGTTGCTAGATGATACTAACATTGCACCATATGAGGATTGTTGTACATTGACAGGATCAAGTGAGCTACACTCTTTCAGAAGCTCAATTGCAGGTTCATGGAGTATACATATGCGGAAGATGGCATGCTTTTGTTCTTCATGTACAATTCAAGCCTGGGATGAGTGCGAGTCAAAGGAGTGGGTTGACGAATGGCGGTTAAGTTATCTTAATCCACTTGACACGTATCAACCCTCGATGGCACTAGAATTGACAGAGATGGAATCATCAGTTGACTTTGACCACATATCAGATTTAGTTCAACCAGGTAATATATCTACTTGCACAATGTTGTACATTGATAGGATCAAGTGAGCTACACTCTTTCAGAAGCTCAATTGCAGGTTCATGGAGTATACATATGCGGAAGATGGCATGCTTTTGTTCTTCATGTACAATTCAAGCCTGGGATGAGTGCGAGTCAAAGGAGTGGGTTGACGAATGGCGGTTAAGTTATCTTAATCCACTTGACACGTATCAACCCTCGATGGCACTAGAATTGACAGAGATGGAATCATCAGTTGACTTTGACCACATATCAGATTTAGTTCAACCAGGTAATATATCTACTTGCACAATTTTTAAAATTCCTAATATTATTTTACTTTGTAGTATTTTTGTAATGTTGACTGATTTCATCTAATTTTCTAGACATATCAATATAGGGCATGTTTATGCAGTTATTATAGATGAAGATAACAAAGAGGGAACATATTATTAGTTGTGTCATTGTGTTGAGGCCAAAAAGAAATTGGAGGCCTAGTTATAGATGGAGAAAACATCGAATACCCTACATGCTCAGCGGTTGTTACTAAAACATGGCTTAGAAGGTACCCGCATAAGAGTGTTAATGTTTGGCTATTTTAGGACTTTGACATGCATCAGAATATTCTTCATTATTTGAACCTTGTCATGGAATCCAATGTTCATTTGATACAATATTGTGGTAGACCTTTGAACAAGACCATGTGGAAGGTGCATGAGTCTGACCATGAGGCAACACTTGACACAATAAAGAGTAGAGCAGACCCGGATGATTCGTTGGATTAGTTTGTAAGTATTCACATTGATTTTGTAAAGTCATGTTGCATTGACTGGTAAGTATGCACATTAATTTTTAAGTTTACATAGGTTTGTGTTTTTTAATTTGCTATTGCATTTTTACACATATACAATTAATATTGTGATGAATATGTTTGTCATTGATGTCAAAGTGCTTGGATGTTAGTAATTGAGTAAGGAATGAATAATTGTGTAGGTCTATTGGTTGTCTATTGTTTGATGATACCATTATGCTTTCAAGATATGTTGTTGGGTTTTGTGATATAAAGACGCTTCTTCATAGAGTATGTGATGTGATGCATAGAGTTGTATGAACTTGACAAGCAGTGGTATGAACTTGATTTCTTTGCTATGGTGTACATTTGATGTTTGCATCATCATCATGTTATGCTTCATGGGGTTAGACCTAAGTGATGGATGAAGTTGATCCCGAGAGTAATGTAAAAAATCTAGGTAATGTATAAAATCTAGGTGTCTTTAGGTGTCTTGGTTTCTAACTAGATAATAGGTGTCTCTACTTGTGTCTTAGGTATATGCTATATGTCAAATAGGTAGATAGAGACTAGAAAAAAGGTATTTAATCTATAATAGGTGTCTTAGGTAGATACTATATATCAATGACCTGTCTAGAGACTAGAATAAGGTATAATCTAGAATGATCTAGGTGTCTTCTAGGTAGATACTATATATCAACTACTAGTCTAGAGACTAGAATAAGGTATAATTTAATCTAGGTGTCTTAGGTAGGTACTATATGTCAACTAGGTCTACCATAATAGGTGTCTTAGGTAGTACTATAATCAAGGTGTCTAGGTGACTTAGGTCTAGACTACGATAAGGTATAAAGACTAGGTGTCTTAGGTCTACTATGTCTATAAAATCTAGATACATACTATACAATAGGTGTCTCAGGTGTCCTACGTCTACTAGAATACATGTGTCTTAGGTCTTAGATGAGGCCACATGAGCCTCCACCTTCACATGGTTGGCCTTGTCAGTATAGAATATTTATATTTCTTGAAGCTAAGGGAAGCTCTTTTTCTTGTACATAGAAGTTATGAAAAACTAGAATTAATGCATTGATTAAGTTATTATTTGGTGCTCTTGATGAAATATGTATATGTGTCCTAAGTTTGATCATCATCCATTTCAAGCCATCTTTTGGTCCCACATGACTCAGAGGGTGACTCATGTTGTGTACAAGAAAAAGAAGCTTCATTCTAATTATCTAAATTCATATCAAGATTCATGTCACAGGGTTTGGATATTAGTTCATAACATTCATGTTTATCATGTTACAATAGTAGTACATAGTTTCTTATGTCATTGGTTCATGCCATTGGATCATTGGATTTGGTTTTGGTTCTTCATCATAACATGTCATGCTTTCAGGAGTTGGATTGGGTTGTGGTTCTTCCTCATGACAAGAGTTTGTTCATGTCTTCATGCTTCTTTATGCTCCATGTCTTCATGTTCTTAGTGTCTTCATGTGCCATAGATTTCTTCAATGTCCTCATGATGTTGACGTTGATCACAAAATATGGTGTTAAGGTCATCTTGATGTTGATTGATGAGTTGTGGTTGTTGTTGGAAGTTTGGAAGTCTAAAGGATGTCACAGTGTGATATCCCTGAAGAGTCCAAAGTACAAAAAGGCAGCAATCTTTGACGAGCTATTACTCGAAAACCATGACACTTAGAAACATTCCATCTAAGGTAACACGATCACATAGAACCCCTCTACAATAACCTCTCCCAGTTTTTCTCTGAGACATTTTCCCATGGTGAAAGGTTTTATGCTACCCCAAAAATCATCAGAAGGAGGTAGTCGAAAGTTGCAAAGGGGTGTAACTTTCATCCTGATCTTGATGTGACCAAACCAAAAGTTTCAATGCATCCGGATGGGTATGTTTAGGCTAGAGATGGTCCTTTTTTGCACCCAAACATGCTGAAACAGTTCGACCTACATTGTACTGGTGATATCCCTGAAGAGTCCAAAGTGCAAAAAGGCAACAATCTTTAATGAGATGTTACTCAGAAACCTTGACACTTAGAAACATTTCATCTAAGGCTGCTAGATCACATAGGGTCCCTCTACGATAACCTCTCTCAATTTTTTATATCTCTAAGGCATTTGGCCGTGGTGAAAGGTTTTCTCTTGCCCCAACAATCATCAAAAGGAGGTAGTGTAAAGTTGCAAAGGGGTGTAACTTTCATCCTGCTCCTGATGCAACCAAACTGACAATTCCAATGCATCTGAATGGGTATGTTTAGGCTAGGCATGGTCCTGTTTTGCACCCAAACATGCTGAAACAGTTCAACCTATATTATATCGGTGATATCCCCGAAGAGTCCAAGTGCAAAAAGGTAACAATCTTTGACAAGTTGTTACATGGAAACCATTACACTTAGAAACATTATATCTAAGGAAACATGATCACATAGAATCCCTCTATAATAACCTCTCTCAATTTTAAATATCTCTAAGGTTTTTGCCTGTGGTGAAAGGTTTTCTGCTGCCCCAAAAATCGTCAAAAGGAGGTAGTGTAAAGTTGCAAAGGGGTCTAACTTTCATCTTGTTCCTGATGTGACCAAACTAACAGTTCCAATGCATCAATATGGGTATGTTTAGGCTAGACATGGTCCTATTTTGCACCCAAACATGCCAAAACAATTCGACCTACATTATACTAGTGATATCCCTGAACAGTCAAAAGTGTAAAAAGGTAACTATCTTTGATGAGCTGTTACTCGAAAACCTTGACACATAGAAACATTCTATCTAAGGGTATGGTATCATGTAGGGTCCCTCTATAATAACCTCTCTCAGTTTTTTATATCTCTAAGGCCTTTGGCCGTGGTGAAAGGTTTTCTGCTGCCCCAAAAATCATCAGAAGAAGGTAGTGTAAAGTTGCAAAGGAGTGTAACTTTTGTCCTACTCCTGATGCAACCAAATCGACAGTTCCAACAAGTCCAAATGGGTACGTTTAGGCTAGGCATGGTCCTTTTTTGTACCCAAACATGCCAAAATAGTTTGACCTACATTGTACTGGTGATATCCCTAAAGAGTCCAAAGTGCGAAAAGGTAGCAATCTTTGACGAGTTGTTACTCAGAAACCCTGACACTTAGAAACATTTTGTCTGAGAAAACACGATCATGTAGAATCCCTCTAAAATAACCTCTCTTAGTTTTTGATATCTCTGAGGCGTTAAAAATCATCAAAATGAGGTAGTGTAAAGTTGCAAAGGCGAGTAACTTTCATCCTGCTCCTGATGTGACTAAACTGGTAGTTCCAATGCATTTAGATGGGTATGTCTAAGCTAGGAATGGTCCTATTTTGTACCCAAACATGCCAAAACAGTTTGACCTACATTGTACTGGCGATATCCCTAAGGAGTCCAAAGTACAAAAAGGTAGCAATCTTTGATGAGTTGTTACTTGAAAACTATGTCACTTAGAAACATTCCATTTGAGGCTACGAGATCATGTAGGGTCCCTCTACAATAATATCTCTCAGTTTTTTATATCTCTAAGGCATTTGCCCAGGGTGAAAGTTTTTCTACTGCCCAAAAAATGGTCAGATGCATGTAGTGTAAAGTTGCAAAGGGGTGTAACTTTCATTCTACTCCTTTTGCGGCCAAACTGACTATTCCAACATGTTAGGATGGGTATGTTTAGGCTAGGCATGGTCCTGATTCGTACCTAATCATGCTGAAATAGTCCAAGCTACATTGTACCGATGATATCCGCATACATTGCCTTTGCTATAACTGTTATAGTCTTCACATGTCAACATGCATCTTATGGATGTTAACATACTTGTTCTAGTAGTCAACACAGTCATATATGAACTGCTTGTTCTTTTATCTTGGTCCACCTTGACTTTATTCTCTAGTACTATCTATGTAGGGTTTGTTTTAGTCCTTCAATGCATTGTTCCATCACTACAATCTTAGACCCCTATTAGGCTTGAAATAGACCTCTGTTAGGCTACTCTCCTAAACCTTAATATGATCTTCATATTGTCATATCCCTATATTTCAACCCTCATCTTCTTCCACCTTTAGGTCACTGTGTTATTAGCCTTGAACTTAGACTTCTGTGATATTTGAAACCCTCTACACTTCATGGCTCTATCATTATGTAATGATCTACACTGCACCTATCTTGCTTATCATATTTCATACCAATCTTGCAAAGAGTTGGGGTAGTGGTATGCATCCTTCTACGAGATCAATACAATGTCATAACAAGGCTTTCAAGCTTAACAAGTTTTTGGATAGGAAATTGCTTTATGGAATTATAGTCAAATTGGTAAATGTGATGACATGATACATATTAACATGGTGAGATGCAAAGTATACATTTATAATATTAACCACACTCTCCAAGGGATTTTTGATGACTTATGGATTGCCTATAGTCTATAGCCTATAGATTGCTGATGACTTAGGGATTGCCTATAGCCCTAATGTTATGTTGCATACTCAAAGTAGGTAAGACTCAATGTACTCTCATAACCTTGCCTTATAAGAAAGAGGAATTACATTTAACAACCGCAATGGTCATCAGGTGCTCATAAGCATATGCTTTTGACTATCTTATTCAAGACAACAAACATATTCTTTGCATCCGAATATGGTATAATAACAAGGAATTAAGAAATATTAACAAGGTATGGGGGTGTCCCATGCTAAAATTATCATATAAATATTATTGCAATATCCCCTTGGTCACTTGAAAAATTAGATAGAGTTGTTTGTGAAACTATGAGACATGATCCAAAGGGTTGCGTAAGATTTATAGGGTGTCTTTTGAGTTGCACAAAATGATTTCTATCACTATGTGAATTATGCATGGTCCAGGGATCCATGAACTTTGTGTTGGATCAAGTGGCATTGTTTAGGTGGCACATGATGCAAGGACTTATGCATGAGGTTGTACATTGCTATGTGAGTGACTAAGGATAACATACAAGCTTGTCCAATAGCATTTAGATCATGATGTGAACAAAAAAGCTTGCTTTCCATTTATCCATTTAACCAATCTTCCTTTCTCTATTTTCTCGAGCATGTCTAGTTTTGAGAGACTAAAACTTTCAACCCAAAGCTCAAATTCTCTTATCATCAATTGGGATGGATTCATTGCCAATTAAACTTTAAAACCTAGAGGCCTGTAAAAGTGATCTACACTGCACCTTTCCATATTACATAATGATCAACAAAAATGATTTGTATTAACCAAATATCCATATAGGCATACATCAATATCTGTCGATATAATTATAACATATATACAAAATAGCCATATAGCCTTACAAGAATGCCATATAGGCATACAATGTCAACTATATGTAATACAAAATATATGTCCACAGATGCCATATAGGCATACAACAAAGGAACACAATAAAAAGTCATTCCCCTCTGTCCGATGAAGTGAATAGATCATAGGAAGTCTTTGATCTTCGAGGGGATGGAGATGCATATGAGGGTGGTCTACTACAAACCCAAGGGTTGCTTCTCCTAGTTAGTTGTTCATGGATCTGTAGTTGTTAGAATAAAAAGTATAGACATTAATATATAGAAATTACATTATAAAAAATGAAACATTTAACAAAATAATCACTTGCTTCTATCTAAAAATCTATCTCCTCATTTGCCTCAATACCAAGATTAGGTTATGGCGATGTCATGTCCTATAGAAACCATCTAGATAGAAATTAAACTTCAAATCAATAATCATTTGATTTTTCAAAAATAAACAACTATAACAACAAATGTAATTTGAAATTTAATAATCTACCTCATACCCACATCAAAGGCATGGAGCTATGAATCATAGAGGACACACCATGCTCCATTGCCCTATGAACATCGAGAGGTGTCTCCGTAGCTTGCATCATCTGAAAATAAAACATCATTATTCAATTATGAAAACTATAATAGTGATGCAATTCATGGCTCCTAACATACACACATGTTCACCTAAACATGGAAGTACATGCAATAAAACACACAAGTAACATGTATATAGACAAATCAGATGAAGATTCATGACTATTGTGTGGTATAAGGGTCAACAAAGGAGGGACCATAGTAGCATCAAATTTTAGGTTTAAGAAGTTAGAGAGGGAGTGAAGATGTTAGTTCAGGTTTAGGTTGGTGGTAGGGTGGGGTAGGGTTGTACTCAAATTTTTGTTTGTTTGGTATTCATGGAGGTAGGACAATGCCTAAGATAGAGTTTGTGGGTTTACAGGACAATGCCTAAACTAGAAATCACATAGACATTAGGTAAGTTTATGGGATAATAGGAGGGAGGAAAGATAATAGATAGGAGAAGAAAAACCTTATTTTAAAAATTTCGTATCATTTTCTTTGTCTTAAGGTTTGTGAGGGGGTGGGTTGGAAGCAAACTAGGTCTGGGATGTCTAGTAGGGGTATATTAGAAAATAGATAGGGAAGATATGGGTTGGTTAGAAGGTTGGGTGTAGTGTTGGGGAAGTTTCTTAGGCCTACTTTTAGAAGTGGATGGGGAAAGGTCCTTCACTTTTTCTTTTACTTTATCTTGGAGGGATGTTAGAGGGGAGATAGAAGACAATAAGGAAGGTGAAGTAGTAATAGGCGGATATATGGTGGGGAAGATAGGGGTATAACTAGTGGAGTAGGTGAAGTAATAGAAAGAGGTTGTGGGTTTGGGGCAATAATGAGTTTAGAGGCATAAGATATGTAAAGGTGAAAGAGGGAATTAGTATGAGGTTGAGGTGGACTAGAAGGGGTTGACAAAAAATAATCTAAGGAGAAGTGTATTAAGGTAACAACTAGTTGGTATGGGCTATGAGAAATGGTGAAGACATTACCATCATGGGGAATTTTAGAGTTAGCAAAGGAGGGACCTAGATGATGTTGGAGTCAATCATATGCTATATATAAGATGTCATAGGCTCATACCCCTCTTTGGTGTCATGTCCTAGGGTCTAATTGGTGGTAATTGGATGAGTTTATTAGAGAGAATTTGTTGAAGAATAGTGTGGAGGGGATCAACAAGCTTTGGTAGACATGTATGGAAAATGTGGTAGCATAGACAAGGCAATGAGTTGTTTGAAAACATACCTCAGATAAATTTGGTCTCATGTTGATGTCCTTGTCTATGCATCCACTTGTCATGGTATTCCATAAGACCACATTTCTTTGAGGCATTTTTTCAAATAACTATATTGTAATTGAAATTTTGTCATCTATCAACATCTAGTTATTAGTTATGCAATGTCTAGTAATGCTTTGAGTTTGAAATATATGCAATGAAATGTAACCAATGATATGAATATAAAATACAAAAATCTAGTAAGTACAATTCATTAATTAAACTATTTATTTTATTACCTTAGTGAAGCTTTGAAGTCCACCACCACTAGCAGGTGTTGAAGTGAAAACTTCAATATTAACCTATTCAACATCCAAAATCAGATATTAGAATACCATTTATATAACATTCTATTCACATGTAATATTTATAATTGTTTACTAGTTACATACTTTGACAATAGATTTCCTAGTGTAATATGCAGGTGGAGAACCACTGAAAACTGCATCAATGCTATGACCCTGAAATTTTATTAAAATCATCAAACTAAATTAGTTAATCTTGCATTTCAAAAAAAAATTTAATAAATTAAATTCAATGAACTTGCAAACATTTACGTAAGTATCAAGGCCGAAAGTCTCACTCAGGAGGGTATCTATCATCACCATCTACTCAGTTGCAAATGTAGCCTACGCACATGTGTCCTGACTATCCATGGGGTCATAACCACAGGCTGACTCGCAAGCTTGACAAGTATGGGGTGGAACCCTACTCCTTGAACTCTCCACCGGCCCACGTTGTGCTGTAGGACTGGCCTACTCTATGATGCTCTAGGTCAAGGCACTAATGGACTAAAGTGTCTCAACCTTAGCACTCTCCTTCATAATGGAAGGGATAGACACATGCTCATGGGTTGGTCTAGCGTGTTCTTGTCTCGTTGGCCGCTGTGGGTCAACATGTTGCCCTAGTCTATCCTGTGCTAACTCACCACCTCTACCCTAGAAGTCCCACATATCAAAATAGTTTGGTACTTTATTTTTTACAAACTCGTAGTAGAGTTTACTCAAAAAGTATTACGGGACCTCATTATTGTTGCATGGAGGATGGTCAAAAACTATCGACCACCTCTACCCAAAATTGTCCCTTCTCGCTTGGTTGTTGTACTAATGGATAGGGAACCTCTTGCATGTAAGGGGTAGTGGTTGATTTGTTCATGGGTTCAAAAAATGGAACACAAGTCCAATTTTGTAATTTATTCATTTTTTACTTGCTCATACGACAACTTGTCTGCATAGTACTCTCTAAATTCTCTCCTCTTTTCTGCCCAACTAGATATTTGCTTGCTAATTGAATCTACATTTAATAACACAGATTCAAGAGATTGAGCAAGAGTGGATCTATGCCAAGTTGAAGTTGCAGGATCTTTCAACCTTGCAATTATGTCCTCAATTTGCTTTTTATCATTTTCAATTTGCCCCATTAGATTTTCTTGTGTTCCAGGGGCATGTTGAGGATTGAATGGAGGTGTTTGTTGTTGGGATTGTTCTTTAGTAGGTATTTCATGTTCAGGTGATGGAGGATTTTGTGGATTTTCAGGAGGAGGAGGAGGTGCATTACCAATTCCTGTCAATTAAGGAAATTTACATAAAAAATCAACTTAAAACTACCTATTTAGAAACAAATTCACACAAAAAAACAAATACAACTCACTCCTTTGGTCTCTCTGACATTGTAGTGGCATTTTGGTGATGAATTGGTGAGAATTTTGTGTCAAAACTGGTCTCCAATAATGCAAGTGTCCTCCTTAAGGTTTGCAGACTGCGAGTGCAAGAAAATGAAATGAACAAATAAGCCTCAAAGCATGTTTTTTTTAATACTAAAAAAAAACATGCTCACATTATAACGTGAGCGCGATATGGTTTGGTGTTAGGCTTGTCATCACCAAACCATAACACGAGCACGTTATAACACGAGCATACGCTCGCGTTATGTCTTACAAATTTTTTAAAAAAATTGGCCACTTTTTGGCCCCCCAACTTTTTGCACCCACCCATATTGTGAACATTAATTTTTATGCCATAATCAAGTAGAATCTATGTGGTATCAATAATTCAATTCTAGCCAAGTACCTAATCTTTCCTCATATGCTTTTTGAATATTCATTTATTGCAATTATAAATTTGTAGTTGATATATTTAAATATAGATTATTTTTACTTTTATTTGCATGCATTTAGTTAATTAGCCCAGATTTATTTCTAAAGTATTTTATTCCTTATAGTTTGGTAAACTCATTTTCTTTTACACCACCCTAAGGTTTTGCTTTAGGTTTTATGCTTGTTTTAGAGTTTTAGATCTCCATTTCTTATTTTTCATGCTCTGTAGATTTATCTTTTTCTAAGGTTTGTGGATTGTAGGGTAAGTGCATGGATATTGGGGAACAAAAAGGGTTTTAAGTGGCCACCTTTTTAAAAATATATCAAAAATTGAACTTCAATGAATGATTCGAGATGTCTACACTTAAAATTCAAAGATGGTTTTAAGAATAAGCTATGTAGAAATTTGAATCTAGTTTCTAAACTAATATCAATTGAAATCTCCTAATTATTTAATTAATTTAACTTACAAATATGATTTCAATAAATATTAAATTCATGGAGAAAAACATAAAACCCTAATAATAAAATATATGAACTTCATTCAAAACAATGATATATAAAATTGAAAAGTTATAATAGTGTGGATATCTTAAATGCATCTATTAAGAGATATCAATTTCAAAAATTTTATTATTACACTATTGCAATCATTGTGGCTTATCTAGTGATTAATGTAGAAAGAGTAAACCAATCAAAACACACAAATTTGAATTAAATATGACCTTTTCTTATGTGAACATGAGAGAATTTTAATAAAAAATTTCTAGCAAGAGTAAACCAATCAAAAAATAGTATAAATTTTCTTCTCAAATAAATTTGAATTAAATTTGAACTTTTCCTATGTGAACATGAGAAGATTTCAATAAAAAAAATTGGAGAAATTTGTGATTGGCTAAAAAAAATGACCTCTTCTCTTGTGGGAGATACTATTTTTAGTGCAACAAACATGAGAAGGGAGGAGGTGGCAATGCTAACAAATTTATTTTTTGACTGAAACAAACACCTAAAAATGAGGAGACAAATCCTGTTACAAGGGAGGATGTGGCAATGGAATGCAAATAACTTTTCAATTTTTTTTATGATACTCAATATTTGCAGGAATTTAGTTATGAAACAAATGATTTAATGTATTTGTCAGTTTTACACCTCCACCTCCATCAAAAGTAAGGAGCTCCCAATTCTAACAAGTTAATATGTTTAATTAAATTATGCAAGTGACTAAGACAAAATATTTTAGTGATCTAAATATGAATATGTGATTATTATTATATTGTGTAATATTATATTATATTTATATTCATATTAATATAATTGTTTAATTTTTACTAAATAGAATAGTATAATTAATAACAACAACAACAACAATAATAATAATAATAATAATAATAATAATAATAATAATAATAATAATAATAAGAGAATTACAAAACTAATGTGACAAAATGTGACAAAATGCAACTAAAGATGGGGGTTTTCGTAGAAAACCATTGCATTCACAACAAAGTTTATTTGCCAAAGTAATTAGGGCAAACAATCAATTTTCCCTTCAGGAGTCTAGAGGGAAAAGGTATCAAAGCTTTCGCTAGAAAGATGTGCAGCCCCCTTTTTCGTTCTGGTATGGAAGTGGCGGTCCTAATGGTTTCTTGAACAAAAGAGGGTTCTTTGCAAGGAATCATTTTGGGGATGTAGGAAAGGTGGTAAATGGAGGTAAAATTCGTCAGGTTTGGAGGGAGAAGTTGGCGCCTCATGAAACTAATTCACATGAAGATAATAATGAAAATGTTGCGACGGTTTTTGCTGATATTATTAATATTCAAATACCTGAAGATTTGTTGAAACCCTATATTCAGGATCTTGCGACAAGGGCAATTATTGGTAAGGTTTGGAATTCTAACCCAAATTTAGATGATTTCTTTAATTGGATCAGGGTTTCTTGGAAAGGGGTTTTAGATGTTTTTTCCTCCATAGAGATTTATGTGTTTTTACGATAATTTTTGAGAATGACTTGGGTTGTGAGGAAATTCTAAAACAAAAGTTGTGGTTTTACCAAGGAAAGGGGATTTGTATACAGAAATGGGAACTCAATTTTGACTCAATTAGGGCTAATATGAACTTTGTCCCTTTCTAGATCTCATTACACAATCTGCCCCTTGAATACAGAGATCTTAACATTATTGAATATTGTGCTAAGAAGTTGGGATTTTTTATAAAACATGATATGTCAAATTTTAAAAGTCCGGAGCTTCCAGTAAGGTTTTGTGTAATCTTAAATACTTCTTTTCCATTCCCCAAATTTTTGGAACTTAGATCTAAATTTGGAATTTGGAGACAAGTGGTAACATTTGAAGATCCTATGATCATGGAAAAATCAAAGTTTCATGAAACCAATTGGGTGTGTGAGGATTTGAAAACAGTCAAAATGCCATGGGAAGATTATGACTCTGTTAATATTGGGGAAGCTTCATTTAGTTACATGGTGAATTCACCTAATTTGAATGAGGGAAAAGATCATAATAAAGATTTAGCTGATGAATCTTCTTTTGAGTTTGATGTTGGAGAAAGGAAGGAATCAAAAATATTCAATAATTTCCCAGAAAAGAAGTTTCATAAAGAAAGCATGAAAAAGGCGCTACTTCCATTGCTAGATAGGGAGGAAGATATTTGTCTATCTAATATTTTTAAAAAGGATGCATCAAATTTGATTAATCTCCCTTTTCCAGAGGAAGAAGCAAAAGATTTTGTTGATAAAACTATTCAAAAAGTTACTTTAGATCTTATTGACAAAATTGTGGATGAGGTAATTGTAGAAGAATCCCCTGAGGATGTAGTTGAGGGTGTTTCTTTTTTAAATAAGACTTCTGAGTTAAATTTGGCACTTGAAAATTGATTACTCCCAGAAAAAGGGGATTGGAAGGTTTTGTTAGGTGATGGGATTGGTAACGAGGTTTTTGATTTTGCTCAAAAATTTTCCATTTCTCAAACTTCTAGTCAGGATTCTCCTAGTAAAATTGTGCCTACTTTTGAGGATGTAGTTGAGGATCTTTCTTGTTTGAAAAAGACTTCTGTTTCGAAACTGGCTCTTCAAAATCCAATTTTTTTAGAAAAAGGGGATATGAAGGATTTGATAGGTGATGGGATTGGTAACGAGTTTTTTGATTTTGCTTCAAAATTGTCCATTTCTCAAGCTTCTAGTTAGGATTCTCCTAGTAAATTTGTGTCTATTTCTCCTTCCAAGAGAGGTCGGAAACCAAAATCTTACAAAACTTAGGAGGAAATTAAAGCTGGGTTGTAGGCTACCCTTGAAACCTATTTGAGATTGGGGAGAGTGAGAAGCTCTCCTCAGGAGCAATGAGGATCCTATCTTGGAATGTTAGAGGCATTAATGCCCCTAACAAGAGGTGCTTGGTAAAGCATCAAATAGATTCTGTAGATATGGACATTGTAATGTTTTAGGAAACAAAGTTATCTCAAATTAAAGCTGAAAATATTTTCCCAAATTGGTATAAATGGAAGTTTCTTCACTCTCCCTCTTAGGGGGCTTCAGGGGGTTTGGTTATTTTATGGGACAGTACAAGTTGTGATGTAGATCTTATATGTTCTACACATAATTTTATCCTCGTAAAAATTAACTCCCCTTCCCTCAATTTTTGGTTATTTAATGTATATGGGCCTACCTCGACTAGTGATAAAAAATGATGTTGGGATATTCTGTTTGCACTTATAGAGAATTTATCAAAAGAAAAAGTTATTATAGGAGGAGATTTTAATGCTATTACTTGTATGTCTGAAAAATCAAGTGGAATTTGTCCTCCTCAGAGGGTGTTAGATGATTTTAATGAGTTTATTTCAGACAATGCGCTGGTTGAGAGTCCTTTATTAAATGGAAATTTCACATGGTCCAACAAAAGAAAGGATTTTTTAAACATTGAAGGAGGCTAGATAGGTTTTTGTTCTCTCCTGAATGGTGTCTTGATTTTAAAATCTCAAGCACTTCTATTCTTCCTTTTTTAGCTTCTGATCATTTTCCCATTTCTTTTCAATTGGACAATGGTTTGAATAAAAAGAAGCATAGATCATTCTTTAAGTTTCAAGCCATGTGGTTTAGAGATTATAGCTTTTTCCCTTTATTGGAGACATGGTGGAAGAATTCCCCTTTTGTGAAAGCTCCACGTATGTATTGGCTTAATGAGAAATTAAAGTTCATAAGAAACAAAATTAAGGAGTGGAATAAAACTTCTTTTGGTAATACTTTTATTCAAAAATACTTATTACAGAATCAGTTAGAACAAATGAATGAATTCATTATTAAAAATGGTATGGATAATACTTCCTTTGAATGTGTTAAATCTCTTCAATCTAACTTGGAGGAGTTTCTAGCTAGAGAAGAAGTTTTTTGGAGACAAAAATCAAGGGAGACTTGGCTTAGAGAGGGAGATCAAAATACAAAAATTTTCCATGTCTCTACTATGGTAAGAAGACATAAAAATTCTATCTGTTCTATTAAAGATTCTATGGGGAATATTTTGCAAGATGATGTCCTAATTCAGAAAGGAGTAAACTTTTTTTCAAAATCTTCTTTCAAAAGAAAATTATGAGGTTTTGCCATCAACTATTTTAGAAGTTACTCAACATATTCCAAATTTGATTTCACAAGAAGATAATATAGAGTTGATGAAACAATTTTTGTTAGAAGAAATTAAGGCAGTGGTTTTTTCCTTAGACCTAGACAAAGCTCCTAGTCCGGATGGCTTTACCCCCCTTTTTTTCCAAAAGTGTTGGGATTTTGTAGGTAGAGATGTTTGGTTGGCAGTAGAAGAAGCACGTAGAAATTGTACTATTCTGCTGGAGATTAATTTTCCCTTCATTGCTTTAATTCCCAAGGTCTCTGCTCCTTCCTTTGCTGATTTCAGACCTATTTCTCTTTGCAATACACTATACAAAATCATTTCTAAAGGTATTACCCTAAGGTTATCTATTCTCATTCCCAAAATTATATCAGAGGAGCAAGGAGGTTTTGTACCAGGTAAAGAAACAGCTGAAGGTGCATTGGTGGCTCATGAGATTCTCCATTCAATTCATGATTAGAAGCTTTCTACTATGTTGGTTAAATTGGATATGTTGAAAGCATATGATAGAGTATCATGGGGTTTTTTGATTCAAGTTCTTCTTAAATTTGGATTTTCACAAAAGTGGTGTAAGTGGATTTCTTCTTGTATTTTTGGTGCAAGTTTCTCAGTCTTGATTAACGGTTCTCAGTCAAAATTTTTCAAATCATCTCAAGGGATAAGGCAAGGTGATCCTTTGTCCCCTTTCCTCTTTATAATAATGGCAGAAGGTCTAAGTAGACTAATCATTAGGCAAAATAATTTGGGAAAGTGGAAGGGGATTAATATACCTAGAGTTCATTTTGCTATTACTCATGCTCTTTTTGCTGAAGATACTCTGTTGTTTAGTCAACCTTTGATGTCAGAAGCTAGATATATGAAGAAGGTAATTTCTATGTATTGTTTAGTTTTAGGTCAAAAAGTTAATCAGGAGAAATCTAAAATCTTTTTTCTTTTTTACCTCCCCATTAGTTCAAGAGAGGATTGCAAAATTTCTGTGGTTCAAGGTGGATGTCTTCCCCTCAAGATATTTGGGGATCCCTCTTTTTTCGAGATCAGTTACAAATATGTTCTGGGATAAACTTATTAAGAGTATCAATTCCAAAATTTCCTCATGGAAAGGTAAATTGTTAACATTGGCTGGTAAAATCCTTATGATCAAATCAGTCTTGTCAGCAGTACCTATGTATATGCTTTTAGTGCTTATGGTGCCCAAGACTATGATTTCTTGCCTCTGTAATAGCTTGAGGAAATTTTTGTGGAATGGATCTAACTTGAATGGAAAAAAGATCCCTCTAATTTCCTGGGAGAAAATATGTGTTCCGAAGCAAAATGGTGGGACTGGGATCCATAACATTGAAGCACAGAACAAGGCTCTCAAGGCTAAGTTAGTTTGGAATTTGTATGAAAAATCTGAGTCTAAATAGGGTAAAATTTTGCAAGAAAAATACCTAGATTCATCATCTCCTGAAAGAATCTTTACTATTCTAAATCCAAAGTCAGGTTCCCAGATTTGGAATTTTTTTATTAAAATGTAGAGAGGTGATTTCCCCTTTTTTTATCATGGGTTGTTCAGGATGGAAATTTAACCCTTTTTTGGGATGATTCTTGGAGTAGCTATCAGCCTTTGTCAAGTGTAGAGGGTTTTCAAGAAATAAAGAATTTCTTGTGTCAGGCTTGGGGAACAAAAGTTAAATATTATAATGTGGTTGACTCTGATTCAGCCATTAATAAAGTTGCTTGGAAATTTTTTGATGACATACCTATGTCCCTAGAACAAAAGGTCTTGCTAAGGAACATCTTGAAGGAGAGGAGAGTTTTTATAACATGAGGAAGGGATAAACTCATAAGGGTCCCCTCAAAATTTGGAAGATATATAGTCAAGCAAGGTTATCAAGGTATCATTAGTAAGGATTCTTTTTCTGCTATTAATTGGCCTTATAAACTTTGCTAGAGCAGTCCTTGCTTTCCTAAAGTAGGAGCTTTTGCTTGGTTAGCATTGAATAATAGAATCCTTACTAGTGATAGGCTAGTCAGACTTGGTATTACTAATTCTTTTTCTTGTCCTTTTTGTTCAGAAGTTGAGGAAGATATGAATCATTTATTGCTAAACTATCAATTCTCTTCAAAAGTTTGGTACTGGTTACTTTCAAAGTTATGTTGCCAAAGTCCCCTCCCTCACTCTCTCCTTTAAGTTTTTCAAATTTGTCCAATTTTGTTTATTGACTCTACATTCTCTGCTTTGTGGTTGGTTTCACCTAGTATTTTGATCTGGATTTTGTGGTTAGAAAGAAATAGTAGAGTTTTTAGAAAAGTTGAAAACTCTATAGATACAATTACTATCAAAATTGAGAAAATGGTTTCAGAAGTAGTCTCAACATCTCTTCTCTTTAGAAAGATTGGTTCTCTAGTTTTTTCTTCTTGGGATTATTTAATGTTAAAAAATTAGAAATATTTAGTTTTGCCTAATTCCATTTGTTTTGGCAATGGTACTAAGATAGATAGAAGCACCATTATTTGGATCCCTCCTCCTATTTCTTATGTGAAATTGAATTTTGATGGTGCGAGTAGGGGTAATCCTAGTACATCTAGTGCTGATTGTGTCTTAAGAGATCATAAGGGATCAGTTATTAGGGCTTTGTCAGTAAAGCTTGGTGTTTGTTCAAACAATGAGGCAGAGGCCTTGGCACTTATAGCAGGTCTTAATCTTGCGTTGAAATATGAAATTACTAATATTATTGTGGAAGGGGATTCCTTAAATATTATAAGGGCCTTTAGTCTCAAATCATCCCCAAATTAGAATATTGATTACATCTTACAATATGGGAGGAAGCTGCTTGACCATTTTCAATCTTTCAAAATAAGTCATACTTATAGAGAAGAAAATATGTTAGTGGATTTTCTAGCTAACCATGCTTTTTCTCTATACGATCCTAATAAGGAATGGGATTCTAATACCCTTTTGCTGCTCCTTGGAATTACTTACATTCTTGCTAAGGAAGGCTTAAGTTAGATATGTGTCATGTAAAGTTTAAAGTGATAAGTTGAAAGTTAATTTTAATTGGGTGATATGTTCTAGCACCTAAATTTAGAACTACTACTATCTTGAGGTATCTTTCTAATTTTTATGTCATGGTTGCTAGTTGTTTTTAAGTTTTAAAAGATTTGGACAGCTTCATCCTGTGTGAAGTCCTCTTGCACTTACTTCTGTATATAGGGTGGCAGATTTCACATAACGGTATACCTTTTCAAGAATGATAACATTTATTTAATCTCGAGAGTCATGTCCTTTATATTCGCCTCTTTGGCACGATATTTTTTGTCATTTTGAAAGCTTTGTGTTTTGCAGTAGCATCCTAACCTATATTTTTTAGGATCTAAGTGTTGTAGTTTTTTAAGCATGGGCTCGGTTCAGAGAAATAGAAGAATTTTCATGCCAATCCAGATTTGGGAACGACCTTCCTTAGATCTTCTCAGCCTGACTTCCATGATGGAAGTGTTTAAGTTTTATGAAGATTCTGTTGAAAGTGTCATCATTCAGGGTTGTGGTCTGCAAGTTTTACATTTTCCTAGGTCTATCTATCCATCTTAAGTAGTTTCACATTTTCTCTCAAAGGTAATGGATTTAATGCAAAGTATTGATCTGGTAAGGAATCTGGGTATTGTTTTGTTCAAGACATTCTTTTTCTTGTGGATAAATTCAATGAGGTTATAGAGGATTACATTTTGTATATGGGTTCTACACTTGTGGGTGGTTTGTTTGATCGCAGGGAACTCTTCTGTTGACCTGTGCTTTATTGTCTTTTCAATGCTATGCTGCACAGCCTCCAAAATAATTGTGTTTTGTCTTTCCATTATTGCATCCATTGTCATAGAAGAGAGCTGGTAGAAGATGCCACATAGGTTTTCAATGCCCTTTTTTTTTTCTTCTGCACTATAATCCCCCTCCACCACCTCCTCATCCGGTTGAAGAAGAAGAAGTGAACCTTCGACATCATGGTTTCATTGTTGAAGGATTGTTAGTTGACAGCTAAAAGTTTTTTCCTTTTTGGGTGATTTTGCATCTGATGTAATTGGGTTGTATTTTGTGAAAATCATGGGTCAACTTTTGATAAGAACATTGTAATAGCATTTTTTGACAAAGAGGTCAATCATGTAATATCCATGAATTAAATATGGTCAGACTCATTAATTGAGTCATTTTTTGTAATAGTTAGGTTGTTTTTAAGGCTATAACCAGAGGTTTTCTTCACCTAATTCTTTCCTGCCGATATGCCTCATTGAATTAGGCTTTTTGTAAATTTTTTATATATAATATAATATATTTTAGTGGCTTTGCTACTTTTTCTAATAATAATAATAATTATTATATGGAATTATTGATTATACATATCTATAGAATTATGATTATTGTATTTATATTTATGTTATATTATACTAAATATAAAATATTCATATATATTTTGGATATAAGTATTAAATATTAATATATTTTAGATGTAAATATTAATATATTGTATTGTGTAATATTTAAATTAATATGATTATTTTATTTTTGAAAAGTAATAACAAAACCATTTGAAGCTATTGGTTTAAAGTTAGTTATATTTATGAAATTATGGGATTAATATTCATTTTGGTATTACTCTTCAGTTTCTATTTTTCTCTCATAAATATGATATTCATTTGCAATTTGGAGCTGCGAATTGAAACATTAGGTTTGATGCAAGGAAGTTTATGGGTGAAATCTAAAGTGGATTCCCATTTAGGGATTTAAGTGGCTTGGGGTTCATGGTTCAGTGTGTGGTTTTAATGGTTGTCTCTGATCAAGATCAGCATCAATGGTTATGTTTATGCTTTACAACTTTTGGTCTAACATTCTTTCATGGTTGTTGAACGGGTGGGTTTTAACAGATCATGACTTAAAAAGTTTGTGATACTTTGATTTTGGTTGTGTTACATGCCTTTCATATGGGGTGGATGATCAGACACTCAGATATTCCTTTTTACTTTTGGGGAAGTTATAGATGGTATGTATGTGTGTTTAGCCTAGATTATTCTTCTATTCAATGTTTGAACTATGGTTTTGGGTGTGGGTTATTGGTTCAATTAGATATTATTTTATGAGATAATGATGTTTGGAGAAAGGATCATCAATGACTAAGAGACTGGGAAGCCAAGAGGCTTTGGCTTTGTCAGCTTCAGTTCTGAGGAGGAGGCCAATGCTGCTATAAAGGCAATAGATGGAAAGGTATACTTTCTTCTGTGTCTTCATTTATTTGTGAAGAGGATGTGGCATATGAGATCTATGTTTAATTCTCAGTTTGTAACTTTTATTGGATGTTTACACCTTTGTTTGTATAGATTTCCTTGACTAATGTTGCATGTTATGTTTTGATAATGATCACTTCTCATGGCGTACACATCTTGTTTCAAAGGATGCACCATATTTGGAGGTGGCACTTTTTTTTGTATTGGCAGTGTTGAAGACACACATTCATTTGATATCACATGTGTACCATTTAGAATAGCAATGCCTTCATTTGATATATGTCCATACTATACTTTGGATACCCAGGCCGTCCTCATTTATATATGAGACTGCGCCTTGCATGGAATATGTCATGACTTGTTCTTTAAGTTGAACCTCTATTTTATTCTTCACTTTTGGTCTTAAGGCCTGCACAATCTTTTAACACTTGCACTCCACTCATATTATTTGCGCCACATCTAACATAGGTTTATGCCTTGAATTTTTAATGGGAGCAACTTGTTATATATCTTGTTCCATGTTCAACCGATAGTGTGCTTTCTTTTATAATTTGCATCTATTATAAATGGTTGCACCTATGACTCAGGCTGTGCATTGCCTTTATGGGCTTGTGCTAGCTATCCCAGAGGCCAAGATTCCACAATACTTATGCTATGTTGCAGTTTCATATATACACCATACTCTATTTCCCTTTCCTAGAGTGTGCCATTATTGAAGTGGCCCATGAGCTTCTCTATTTTAGACAGTGCCTCATTTTCATTGTTGATGTTGTGAATCTATATTTGTAGTGGCTGAGACTCCATATAGAGGCTGCTCCATCATTTTCTTTTGTTGGGCATTGATCTTTTGGAATGTGCCTATATTTGGATAGGCAGTGTGCTTCATTTTGATTGTACTTCTTTGGACCATATAGGCCCTGTGCCTTTCTTTGAAAGGTGGCACTTTTGTTTATATATGGATGGCTATGATAATTAGAAGTGTTGCCAGTGAGATTTTAAGTTGTGCCTTGATTATCTATGTGTATGCCTAAGCTTTCCTTGAAGTGGTTGACACCTTCATCTTTGCCTCACATTTGATTCTCAGAGACTGAACCTTTGAAATGGCTTGTGCCTATTTTATTGTGCCTCATCTAAATCTTTGCTGACTCAATCTCAATCTGACATTGAATTCAAAATGTGGTTAAAAGAATGTTAATTGTTTGATATGCTCTGCCAAAACTTCTAAACTGCTAATGCTCTTTCTAGTTTCCAGGAGCTTCATAGGCATATGATTCAAGTTAACTTGGCACAAGAACAAACTTTTGGTGGTGGTGGTGGCAGCTTTGGTGGAGGAGGAGTGGGTTATGGTTGAGGAGGGGGTTATTGTGGAGGGGGTGTTACACCCCATGTGTTTCTATCTACTTACTATTTACCTAGTTTGGTTAATTTGTTTGGAAAGTGAGTGATTATGGATTTCTATATGTGTGTGTGTGTGTGTGTGTTTAACCATTTACTATAGATTGGATATTTTGTGAAAATTGAAGTATTTATGAATCTTTGCATCTATGTGTGTTATCTATTTTGAATGCAATATGATGAGAAAAAGAATAATGTAATGTCTTGTATTAAATGTGGTTATTGTTAATTAATGATTGTGTTTTGATCAGTTAACTACTCTTGCGATGATCTAAGTGGATGCAGGAACATGTTGTCCCTCCAGAAAAGAGGGGACGTATCACTCACGAGAAGGACTTGGTCTGGTAAATGTAAAAGAGAAGCCTAAACTGAGCAGCACACACACACACAACCTAATTTGACCTAGGTTGAGTCGAGTCAGTGTGGGTAATGGTAAGTGATCTGAGTTATGTATCTTGAGTCTTGATTTGATGTTCAAACCTGCATGTTGTTAAGATTTTGGTTTCTTTGAGTTAATTAATGCTCGTTCAAGTCCACGATATGTTCTTATATGTGAGTTGATATGAGCATGAACATATGTAGGTAGAGGTACCTATGTATATTCATGAGCATATTACTCATAGATATGGAGATGGCGATTTGGCCTATGCAAGAATTATCATCTCTCTTGTGTTCTTCGATGATAAGTCTATGAAGATTTTATGACTTTATATGCATTTTTTATTATAAGTTATATTTGATTTTACAATGATAAATTTATACATATGTGAATATATATATATTTATCGTCATCTCTCTATATATATGTATTTAATATAAATACTATTATTATTTACTCTGAATATCGGAAATATAATTTAATTTTTTTGTGGAATTTGGTTTTCGTAAATATTGTTTTATGGTAATTAAAACAATAAGA
Source organism: Cunninghamia lanceolata (assembly GCA_027924645.1). NCBI lineage: Eukaryota > Viridiplantae > Streptophyta > Pinopsida > Cupressales > Cupressaceae > Cunninghamia > Cunninghamia lanceolata. The sequence continues at coordinate 2,043,282 of BSBN01000391.1, read as the reverse complement.
TTATATATATAATAGATTTAATTAAAAAATAATAATAAATGAATAGTTTTATAAAAAAAGTAATAATAATAATATAATAAAATAAATAATAATAATTAAAAGTGTTTAATAAAAGGAAATTATATTATAAAAATATAATATTAAAAATGAGGTTTTAAGTGCTTTTAAAAGGGGGATACGTATCTTATAAAGTTTTAATGGTTATGTTTTAATTCCTAAGGCACCCGGGCCCCCCTCTTTAAACCTTTTATGTATCTTTTAAAAATTGAAAAGTTTGTAGGCACGCGGCTCATCATTAACCTTTTAATTTTTCATTGTAATGCTTTTCAACCAATTTGGCATGCGGGCCTTTAAACATGGAGGCAACACATTTCCTTGAGAGTAGACTTTAATAATTTTATTTTATTTTTAATTTATATCTAACACTATTTTTTAGAAGGTTGTTTGGTTTTTAAGAACTAATTTTAGATTTTGATAAGCATGTCCTCATAGTGTCAACATTATTGAGTTGGTTAAGCATGTCAACATTATATCGACATTTTTTGAATTGGTTGTGGTATAAAAGGGGTACTCTCCCTCATTTTAAATTGCACCATTTTCTAATCAAGAGCTTTTCCTTTTCAAATTTGAGTTTAGCATTTGTGTCAAAAATTTGTCATTTTGTTTTTATAAGTGGTTTTATTTGGAAGAGCAATCTAGAGTATTGAAAGGCCGTTGGTAGAAGAGTATCTAATCCATTTGGAGCTATATTCTCAGGCATGGAATTTATTTCTCCTTCTCTATGTTTTTCCTATTTTCAAAATATTATGTGATGCATTATTGTTAAGTGATTGCAATATTGAATTATTGTTGTTAATGTCTTTTGATTGTTTATATATATATATAGTAAACTTGTATTGTGAATGTGAGATAGTGTCTATGGTTTGGTTTTTACCTAGATAGTTTCATGAATCAATAATTGATTGGTATTTATATATGAAAATTGTACAAGGGGAAAGATAGTGAGAATAGGATTCAAGTGGTATTACTTCGATATATGTATCCTAGTGAAGCATGTAATAGGTTAACCTTGGGATATGTGATCCATGGAAGAGGTAGATAACCTAGTATAGAGATTGTTATCTTTCCCAAATGAGATAGAAGGGTGGGTGAAAATGAGACAAAGAAAACTTTGGCCAAAGTAGTGTAAATAGCCAACGTTTACACTGTCTAGCTTCACTGTGTTCTATATTTGTATTACTAAGTAGAGATGTCATATTTTGATGGTTGTAGCCATAGTATGATAGTACTAGTTAATGTAGGACACAACACCTGCTCAAATTAGGCATAACTTTGAGGTTGCTATACCAATCCCTTCGTTGAAGGGTAGGGCCATTTACCTATTTGGTAAATGTGCGGGGGACCACAGATAGTCTGTGGTTGGAGGTAAATCACTTGAGTGATTCTTCTCCTCATCCTGTTGGTGGCCAGGAGTATTGAAGACATACAACTATACAAACATGTGATTCTATTTATTAGTTAAGTCTTGAAGCTTCTATGTAATTTATGAAAAAGCAAGTAAAAGTTGAATTTTCAATTCTTTTATTGAGAAAATGTAATTTGGTTATGCAATAGAAGTTTGAAATATGTATCAAATGTTTAGAGAAAAAAATTTATTATTCCTATTATGAATTCATGACTTTATTTACTTTCAAGTTAAAATTAGTAAATCTTAGTTGGTAGAACAAGTGGCATGTTACACATGGTATCAGAGCCTGGGTTTCAGCTCTAGAACCTATGTGCTCACTATGATTTCCTATCCAACATTATGAGTCTAATGTTGGAATTTTTTTGCTAGGATGGTGTGTCTTAGGATGACTACGAGGAAATTAGTCACCAGGAACGAGTGCTACCTCACGACCAAGAAAGAAAGGGAAGCCTTGTTTGAACCATCAAGGGAACCAATGATGTTAATGACGTATGGCTAGGAGATGAGGAAACCCTTAGTCATGCACTTTATTAGGTTAGCCAAGATAAAAGGAGAATGAGGGATGATGCCAACTTTAATCATCTGCCATCGGTGTCTCCAACCAAGTCGGCATCCTTACCACTTTCTCAGGATATGCCCTCAGAAAATAGTGTGAGCCCCACTATGTTGTTTAGGGATCCACATATTCCTCCCTTGTCTGAGATAATTGTAACTTCTTCCAGTGATGATTCAGAGGGATATGTACCCCGAGATTTTGTATCTAAAGAAAAATTAGAAGGATATACTCCACTCACCCCTATAGATGAGACTGAATCTGATGGATACTCTCCTTTGGACTATCTTAATAGCCATTCAATGTAAATCCAAAGATATTTAAATCCTTATCTCTATGAATAAAATAAAGTTTTCTTATTAAAAGGTTGAGTTTTATGTCTTTTGGAAAAATGTTATGATTATAAATGTTCCTTTTGGAAAAGTTAGATGATTTATGAATGATAAGTAAGCAATCAGAGAATCTAACCTTAATGGAACCTACAGGGTAAACTTTTTAGGAAAGAATGGTTTGGACCAGAAGTAACCTTGGAGGGAGTGAAGAAGTAGGACAAGGGTTAGGGGACATGAACACAAAGTTGGATCATATTCTTGCAATGATGATAGAGACTAGGGAAAGAGTAGGGATCTTAGAGCAAAAAGAAAAGAATGAAGCAAGAAAAAAAGTCCCTGATGGTGAGAAAGAGGGAGAAGATTCTCATGTTCACACTCGAGCAAGTGAACATGAAAATGAGGGATCAAAATCCCAAACCCAATCCTCATCTCAAAAATATATTGAAAGGACTAAAAGAACAAAGATGGCAAAGGATCTATCTAGAGATATGAGGAAAATTACACCTCCAAATTTTGAAGGTAGCACTAGTAGGGATGTGGCTGAGGCATGGCTTGTAGAAATGGAAAAATACTTTGAGATCAGAAACTATTCTGAGGTCACTAAGGTAGTATGGGGAGGTTTTCAGTTGTCAGGAGAAGCATCAAGTTGGTGGATGAGTAAGAAGATGGAGCTGGGAATTAGTTCAACTCAACTCACTTGGACAGAATTTGTGGAAATATTTTGGAAACGTTGGTTACCCCAACTTTTCTATGATCAAAAGCTCTCATATTTTTAGAATTTGAGGCAAGGAGACTCCTCGGTTAGTGAATATTGGGAGAAGTTCCCATGTCTTCTGAGGTATGTGCCTGTGTATCAAGCTGATGATTGATTCTACATAAGAAAGTTCATTATGGGGTTGAACAATCAGATAGGTGGAGAAGTGGATATGCATGGTCCTACCACCATGGACCTTGTATATGAGAAAGCTCTAAAGGAAGAGCAAAAATTGAAGTCTATCGCCAACTACCATGAAAAGAATAGGAAAAAGTTTAACTGGTCTCAAAATAAACAAACCTTTGGAAAAACTAATGAAGTGCAAGGATTTCAAAAGCAAGGAGAAAATAATTTTTAGAATAATTGGAGTGAAACAAAGAAGGACCATAAAGGAAATAACAACAGTAACTTCAACAACGCTGCTAGGAACATCACCAATTTAGAGAGAGCTCCTGGAAAGAAGGGGCCAGTTAAAGGATGTTTCAATTGTGGTGGTGATCACTATGCTAGCCAATGCCCCAACAAGCCTTTAGGATCACAACCCCATGGTAATTCTCTTCCACCATAGTGGGAGGCATTTCAAAAAAGGATACACACTACAATAAATAATAGACATGATGAATACCAGATCACTCTAGTGGAAATAGTAGGTACTTTAGCTGGTATACACATTTCTATTTTAATAGATACTGGTGCCACATAAAACCTTATTTCACCTAGATTAGCTAGTAAAATGCCTAGAAGAGCTAGTTATATGGAAAAATCATGGGTTGTTGAATACACAAACTAGACAAGAGCTAGGGTGGATCAATGTCTGTTTGAAGCAAGGGTTGAACTTCCTACTTTCTCTACAGAAGTCAATTTGTATGTAGCACCCTTAGTGTCTTATGATGTCATCTTAGGGATGAATTGGTTATGGAGGCATAGGGCTAAGGTAGATTGTCATGTAAAAATTGTTGAATGCTTAGATGATCTTGGAAACTGGGTATCTTTACAAGGGACACCTAGAGAAGTTATGTTGCGACATATCTCAGCTATTTAGATGTATAGGGAAAAGAAGAAGGGTTGTCAACTCTTTGCGGTAAAAATGGAAAAACTTGAGCAATGTGAAGTTGAGGATGGAGAAATAGAAAATGTAGAAAGGATGGATATGGAGAAATACCCTATCCTTAGAGATTTTGCATATGTATTTCCAGAAGAATTACCAGGCTTACCTCCCAAAAGAGTGTTTGATTTCTCCATTGACCTTATTCCAGGATCAAAACCTGTCTTCAAGGTACCATATAGAATGACGACAACTAAATTGATGGAGTTAAATCTTAGTTGGAAGAATTGTTGTCCAAAGGATTGATAAGGCCAAGTGTTTTGCCTTGGGGAGCACCAATGATCTTCGTTAAGAAGAAGGATGGAACATTACGATTATGTATAGATTATTGGATGCTCAATAAAGAAACAATGAAGAATAAGTATCTATTTCCGTGTATTGATGATCTCTTTGATCAGATGCGAGGTGCAACTATGTTTTCCAAAATTGATTTGAGGTCACGATATCACCAGTTGAGAATCAAGGATGAAGACATCTCTAAGACTGCTTTCAAAACAAGGTATGGTCATTATGAGTTTACAGTCTTACCTTTTCGGTTAACAAATGCACTTGTATCATTCACGAACCTTATGAATAGTGTATTTAGAGACTGCTTGGATGATACTTTGATTTACTCCAAGAATGAAGAGGAACATCTTCCACATTTGAAAATGGTACTCCAACGGCTAAGAGAGCATAAGCTGTACGGGAAACTTTCCAAGTGTACCTTCTTTCAAAAGGAAGTACAGTATATGGGCCATGTGATTTCAGCCAAAGGGATTGCAGTTGATCTATCCAAGATCAAAATAATACTTAAGTGGCCAATGCCAAAGAATGTTTCTAAAGTGAGAAGTTTCATGGGTTTGGTTGGGTATTACCGTAAGTTTGTGAAAAACGTTTCTAATGTAGCTTTTCCTATCACATCTCTTCAGAGGAAAGGGAAAAAGTATGATTGGACTGAAAAATGTCAAAAGGCTTTTGATGTCCTAAAGAAGAAGTTGACCATGGCTCCAATTTTGAAAGTGCCAGATCTAGAAGGTAATTTTGTAGTAATCACGCATGCATTAGGAGAAGGTCTAGGTGGAGTATTGATGCAAGGAGGGAAAGTCATTGCATATGAGTCAAGGAAGCTAAAGCCTTATGAACAAAATTATGCTTCGCATGATTTGGAGTTAGCAGCAATAGTTCATGCATTGCAGATGTGGATACACTATTTGATGGGTAAACCTTTTGAACTGAAAATGGACCATCATGGTTTGAGGTATCTATTTACACAACCCAATCTTAATGCAATGCAAAGAAGGTGGTTAGAGTTGATATTAGACTATGATTTTGACATTAACTACATAAAGGGAAAGGAAAATAGAGTTGCTGATGCCTTAAGTTTAAGAAGACATACATCTTCTTTGGTAGCAATTAAGATAGACTTCAAAAGTTGAGTATTGCAAAAATCCAAGGGTGACGAGTTCTATGAATAAGTCAAGCAAGCAATCTCAAGAGATTTGCAAGATAAGAGGTATGAAGGATTTAGTTTTGAACCAAATGGATTATTTTGATTTAATGGAAGAATTTATGTACCTGATGTTGGTGAACTAAGGAATTTGGTATGGAAAGAAGTTTATAATGCACCATACTTAGGGCATCTCAGTGTTACCAAGATGTTAGCGGATGTAAAGCCATTATATTTTTGGAAGGCGATGAAAGGGGATGCTACAATATTTGTGGCAAGTTGTTTAGAATGTTAGAGAGTAAAAGTAGAACATCATCATCCTGTAGGTTTACTATATCCTCATGATATACCAGAGAGTAAGTGGTAGGTTATCAGCATGGATTTTGTGCAAGGTCTTCTAATGTCAAGGAATAAGCACAATGCCATTCTAGTGGTCGTAGACAAGCTTATTAAGGTAGCGCATTTCATACTAGGTAATCTTTCAGATAGAGCTCAAGTAATAGCTCAGAAGTTTATTCAGGAGGTGTTTAGATTGCATGGGATTCCTGAAAAGATTATTTCTGACAAGGATGCTCGTGTAACTTCTAGGTTTTGGTAAGACTTGTTTTCTTCTCTAGGAACTCAGTTAAATATAAGTTCAGCTTATCATCCGGAAATAGATGGGCAAACGGAAAGAGTAAACCAAGTACCTTAAGATCTTCTAAGGATGTATTGCATGGATCAACAATACAAATGGGAGGACTATTTACCTTTGGTAGAGTTTGCATACAATAACTCTTATCTTTCTGCAATAAAGATGGCTCTATTTGAAGCATTGTATGGTAGGAAATGTCAAACTCCTATAAGCTGGGATAAGCTAGAAGATAGGATAAGTCTTGGACCTGAAATATTGTAATAAATGGAAGAACAAGTTAAGATTATCAAGCAAAGGTTGGCAGAAGCTAATGACAGGTAAAAGAGTTATGCAGATGCCAAACGGGTTCCTAGGAATTTTTCTATTGGGGATAAGGTGTTGTTCAGAGTAAAACCCCATAAGAGTTCGGTAAAGTTTGGAAAGTCATCCCAACTAGCTTCACACTATGTAGGTCCATTTGAGGTCCTAGAAGTAGTCAATCCTGTTGCATACAGAATTGCTTTGCCACGAGCTCTTGCTAGGATGCATAATATTTTTCATGTGTCATATCTTAAGAAGTATGTTCCAGGGGATAACCATGTTATTGATTGGAATGCTCTATAGGTACACGACCCAAGGGTGGTAACAATTGAGCCTCTCAAGGTGCTCGAAATGTATAAGTTTCACTTATGTAATAGAGAGGTTCTGCAATGCAAGGTCCAATGGGATCAGTATGTAGAAGATTTTACCACTTGGGATGATTATGCTGAGATAAAGCAAAAGTTCTGCAAGTTATTTTTGATTTTGAAAGTTCTTGAAAAACAATATGTTTTGTGATATGATACTCTTTATATTTTACTATGTTATGATAATGTTTGATACTTAAAATTCATCGGGGATGATGATTCACAGGGGGGAGTATGTTACACCCCATGTGTTTCTATCTACTTACTATTTACCTAGTTTGGTTAATTTGTTTCAAAAGTGAGTGATTATGGATTTCTGTATCTGTATATGTGTTTTTATCCATTTACTATAGATTGGATATTTTATGAAAATTAAAGTATTTATGAATCTTTGCATCTATGTGTGTTATCTATTTTGAATGCAATATGATGAGAAAAAGAATAATGTAATGTCTTGTATTAAATGTGGTTATTGTTAATTAATGATTATGTTTTGATCAGTTAACTACTCTTGTGATGATCTAAGTGGATGTAGGAATAGGTTGTCCCTTCGTAAAAGAGAAGAGGTATCACTCATGAGAAGGACTTGGTCTAGTAAACGTAAAAGAGAAGCCTAAATTGAGCAGCACACACACACATCCTAATTTGACCTAGGTTTAGTCAAGTCAGTGTGGGTAGTGGTAAGTGATCTGAGTTATGTATCTTGAGTCTTGATTGGATGTTTGAACCTGCATGTTGTTAAGTGATTGGTTTCTTTGAGTTAATTAATGCTCGTGCAAGTCCACGATACGTTCTTATACGTGAGTCGATATGAGGGTGAACATATGTAGGTAGACGTACCTACGTATATTCATGAGCATATTACTCATAGATATGGAGATGTTGATTTGGCCTATGCAAGAATTATTCTCTCTTGTGTTCTTCGACGATAAATCTATGAAGATTTTATGACTTTATATGCATTTTTTATTATGAGTTATATTTGATTTTACGATGATAAATTTATATAGATGTGAATATATATAACTATATATATTTATCATCACTCTCTCTATATATATGTATTTAATATAAATACTATTATTATTTACTCTTAATATCAGAAATATAATTTTATTTTTTTGCGAAATTTAGTTTTCGTAAATATTGTTTTATGGTAATTAAAACAATAAGATTATATATAATAGATTTAATAAAAATAATAATAATAAAAAATTAGTTTTATAAAAAAAAGAAATAATAATAATATAATAAAATAATAATAATAATTAAAAGTGTTTAATAAAAGGAAATTATATTATAAAAGTATAATAATAAAAATGAGGTTTTAATTTCTTTTAAAAGGGGGATACGTATCTTATAAAGTTTTAATGGTCCCCCCTTTTAAGCCTTTTATGTATCTTTTAAAAATTGAAAAGTTTTTAGGCACACGGCCCGTCATTAACCTTTTAATTTTTCTTTGTAATGATTTTCAACCAATTTGGCATGCGGGCCTTTAAACATGGAGGAAACACATTTCCTTGAGAATGGTTAATAATTTTATTTTATTTTTTAATTTATATCTAATACTATTTTTTAGAAGGTTGTTTGGTTTTTAAGAACTAATTTTAGATTTTGATAAGCATGTCCTCATAGTGTCAACATTATTGAGTTGGTTAAGCATGTCAACATTATATCGACATTTTTAGAATTGGTTGTGGTAGAAAAGGGGGTACTCTCCCTCATTTTTAATTGTACCATTTTCTAATCAAGAGCTTTTCCTTCTCAAATTTGAGTTTTGCATTTGTGTCAAAAATTTGTCGTTTTATTTTTATAAGTGGTTTTCTTTGGAAGAGCGATCTAGAGTATTGAAAGGCCATTTGCAGAAGAGTATCTGATCCATTTGGATATATATTCTTAGGCATGGGATTTATTTCTCCTTCTCTATGTTTTTCATGTTTTCAGAATATTATGTGATGTATTATTGTTAAGTGAATGCAATATTGGATTATCGTTGTTAATGTCTTTTAATTGTATAATAGTTTATATATATAGATAGATAGATAGATAGATAGTAAACTTGTATTGTGAATGTGAGATAGTGTCTATGGTTTGGTTTTTACCTAGATAGTTTCATGAATCAATAATTGATTGGTATTTATATAGGAAAATTGTACAAGAGGAGAGATAGTGAGAATAGGATTCAAGTGGTATTACTTCAATATATTTATCCTAGTAAAGCATGTAATAGGTTAACATTGGGATATGTGATACATGGAAGAGGTAGATGACCTAGTATATAGATTGGCATCTTTCTCAGATGAGATAGAAGGGTGGTTGAAAATGAGACAAAGAAAACTTTGGCCAAAGTGGTGTAAATAGCCAACGTTTACATTGTCTAGCTTCACTATGTTCTAGGTCTACATTACTAAGTAGAGATGTCATATTTTGATGGTTGTAGCCATAGTATGATAGTACTAGTTAATGTAGGACATAACACCTGCTCAAATTAGGCTTAACTTTGAGGTTGCTATACCAATTCCTTCGTTGAAGGGTAGGGCCATTTACTTGTTTGGTAAATGTGCGGGGGACCACAAATAGTCTATGGTTGGAGGTAAATCACTTGAGTGATGCTTCCCCTCATCCTGTTGGTGGCCAAGAGTATTGAAGACAGACAAGTATACAAACATGTGATTCTATTTATCAGTTAAGCTCTTGAAGCTTCTATGTAATTTATGAAAAAGGTGTAAAAGTTGAATATTCAATTCATTTATTGAGAAAATGTAATTTGGTTATGCAATAGAAGTTTGAAATATCTTTCAAATGTTCAGAGGAAAATTTTTATTATTCCTATTATGAATTCACAACTTTATTTACTTTCAAGATAAAATTGGTAAATCTTAGTTGGTAGAACAAGTGGCATGTTACAGGGGGCTATGGTGGTGGAGGTGGCAAATTTGATGTTGGTGACAATAGTGTCAGTGGTGGTTATTGAGTCTGATTTTGAGTTCCAATGATGTAATTCATATAATAATGAAAAAGACACATCAATCCTTATGTTTCTTTTATAGTTTTTTCTGAGTGATATTTTGTTATGATTTGACAACTATTTGAATTACTGATTTTGTTTTGGCAGCTTAGGAGTTTTTCCCTCATAAAAACTAGGGTCCCTTAGGGTTTAATTTTTTTTGTAATACTAAGGTTTTAAAAAGTTTGTGACAGTTTGATTTTGGTTGTGTTATAGGCATTTCGTATGGGGTGGATGATAGACACTCAGAGTTAAGCGTAAAATATTGTTTATTCTTATTTAAGGTTTATATAGGGATTAAAGCTACAACAATATTTACAATTTTAGTTGTAATAATCATTCTTATAGTTTTTATATTATTGTTATTATTATTATTTTTTGCCATATTATGCTTATGAGATAACCATTTATGATAATATTATGAAAATATATGGCTTTTTACAATTTGTAGTTCTAATTATAAGAATCCATAAATAAATTGGCATTTTTCATGAAAAAGCAATTTCAAAAGCTATCTAGAAGTGTACTATCTACTACATTCTTAATACTTATTACATTTAATAAATGTTTTATAATTTCTCTGTGTTTTACATATTTAAGTATTCTCACACCAGTGTCAAAAATATGAAATAAAAATACGATCAAAAAATTTAAAAAACTTTGATAGGCTTTTGGGGCTAAAAATTTGTATCTTCCAACAAATCAATTTAATAATGTGAAAAATCAAATCTTCCCACAAATCACATCTTTGCCATCTAAATATATGAAATTATATCAATGCATCTAAGTTATAAATATCATTATTTTCCTATCAATGAAACTCTTGCACCTCTTAAAATGCAAGTTCTAATATTTATTATGAACTATTTATGATTATGTTTTAGTTTTTATATACAATTACCATTTGACTAATCATCAATTAAATTGAAATATTTTAAATTTATATATTCTTTGAAAATATTTATATAACTTTAAAAATATTTTTATTAAATTCATTCACATTATCTACATAATATTTTTTTTAAAATCTATAAATATTGAACATATAAACATGCCATTTTCTTTATATCTTACTTTTTATTAAATTATCTTTAAATTAATATTATTTTTTTGATTAAGGAGTTTTTTAAAAGGACCTAATATTAATATTAAATCAATATTAATACTAATATTTAAATTTATAAAATATAACATTATAATAATATATTTTTAACTAATATTATAATTTTTTTATTTACATAATTATTTTAAAAAAATCTTATAATAATAAATTAACTAAAAGCTATTTTAAAATAATTTAAACCATAGTAAATGAAAACAAAATACATGTTGACCACCTAGATTTATTTTTAGTATTTTCTTTGTGAACCATTAAAAGTGACATAAAATAAACTAAACCTAAGATTTTTTATGATTAGTTATTCCTTCATTTCTTTCCTATATTTACCATTAATTTTTTTCTTATTATAATATTATAATATCAATTAATATAATATTATAATATCAATTAATATAATATATCAACAAGTGTTATAATAAATATTAATAATATAATAATTATTATTATTAATCTCACAACTTCCCATAACAATACATAGTCTATTTGAAACAAAAGCCTAAAGTTGTATTCAACTACTTAATTTCTAACTTTCCAAGATATTGTATTCAACTAATTAATTTACGGATTGCCATTTCTCTATACAACAAAAATTTAATCTAAAAAATATATTACAACTAAAACATATACTACAATTACAACACTACAAGGCAAGTAAATTCCACTAGGTGGCACTTGTTTATGTAAGAGTCATTTTGTTTTACCTAAAAATTATTTTATTTACTACATACATGGACACATATATCTTAGTTTTTTAATTTAAGAATTATTTTATTTTATTTTATTTTATTTTTTAATAATATACTTGCTTTCATTCATTAGAGGAACACTTATTTCATTTTTATGTCTTTAAATTTTTTTTTGGAAAAATTATATTCTTAATTTTATAATTTTTATTTACTTCTAAATATATATGGACTGTATTTTGGTTCTTATGTACACGATTACAACATGACAATCCAAATTATACAATACCTCTTATATTTTAAAAATATATCTAATGTAAGCCTAGAGATGTTAGGACTAATAATTAAAAATTAGATATATTTTCTATATTATATAATTATATGAATTATTATAATTATACAATATAATATTATAATGTAGATTAGATATATTATTATGATTCTAGCCTACTTATAACCCTAATTTTAAATCTAGCAACAACCCTAATTCTAACCCTTACCTTAATCCTAATTTTAACTATGATTTTAACTTGAATTCTAACCCTAACTCTATCCATAACCCTAACCCTAAATGTAACTCTAATGCTTACACTAACTCTAATTCTTACCCTAATTCTAATAGTAACCCACCTTAATTCTAACTCTATTTTTAATAGGAACCCTAATCCTAACTCTAATCTTAACCCTAACACTAATTTTATTTTCATTCTTATGTACAAGATTACAACATAACAATAAGAGTTGTAGAATACTTCTGAATCTAATTATTCGTAAACACCAAACAATTGAACAATCAAATACAATTTTAACTAGAATTTCTTCTGACTTTTATTTTTATTAAAAGAAATTTACAAGAAATTCCGGAGTTTCAGAGATCCATACAGATCTAAGACAACCAGTCTACCACTGAACCACAACCCTCAAATAATATAATCCCTAAATTTGCCATTTCTACATCTGGCAATGGATTAGTATTTATTTTTTAAATTAGTTTTTTTTTTTAAAGATGTTGATGAAGTGTGATCATTTGACAAAGGAGCGAGCAATTTTTCCACCCCCACCATGAGGGTAGATTCCTCCTGGAATTGACTCATTGCCAGTGGCGTAAACAATCCTCAGGATTTCAGCAGGGCTTCGTGCATATGCCACCGAGTACTTATCACCTGCAAGAATGTTGCCCTTCACTTTTCCTTCAGCTCCCTCCCATGTTCTTACCTCCAGACCTTCGTCCACAATTGGAGTTTTGCCCAGATTGTTTCTCATCGTGGAAAGCTTGTCTGTGAATTCTGCCACTGTGTATGGGTATGGTTTCACCTTCTCAAGCAACCTCTCGTATAACAAGGCACGTATCACTGCATCCTGCCCGGACTCTACTCCAAGAAGGCCAGCTAAAAGCTAATGAATTGTAATGCAGGCAGACAGTACAAGATTTAGTAAGAGTTCATGAATGCTAAATCAAATTCAACACAAATTAAATAGAAATCTTATAGAAACTAATGGTTGCTAAAGTTTCATTGTGGAATGTTCTTTAAGAGGATATGTTTTCCCTTCAATTTATTTAGGACTCGTAGTTGGTCTTGTCTGAACATGTGCGATGATTGATAAACTCTGTGATAGTTAATTTCAATTCTAACTCTATATATTTCTTCTTCACAGTTGGAGGAAGTGAAGAGGTATGATATAGGTCCACCATCACTCTATTTAAATATCTTCCATTTCAATGGTCAAACAATCAATAGTAATTTCACACTTCATTTATAATTTACAATAAAATATGGTAAATATTTATCCTATTTTTATCTTTATTTGACAAAATGGACCTTTGACTCTTAAAATGGATGATATTTAAGATTTAACCGTGTGCCATATGAGCATTTTCTAGTGTTTGTGTTAGAATGATGGCAATAGTTTTCTGTTATAAGTATATAGTGCATATTGTTAGATCGACTCACCCGCTTTGCAGTTTTAGATTGGAGTTGAGGATTGGTGCCAACATAGCCTGTGAGTCCAACATAAGGAATCAAATAACTGGCAAGCAAATAATTGAGGGAGTTAGCATAAGGATCGAATGGAGGATTCAATTTGGTTTGGAATGCATTGTCGACGGCTTTGGAAAATGTTTCAGCACTCAGATCCAGTCGAGGTCGAGAAAAGCCCTTTACAGTTGCCTTTATAGCCCTGCATTTAAATGATAAGAGAGATATATTAGTAAAAGTTGTGTGGAAAAACCGAACGAAAACTTTTTCAAAATTATCCATGTTATGGGACATATCATCATATAATTGAAATTCTATGATGCAGGCTCACCTTAGGTGACCAACTTCCTGGTAAGCAAATTCAAGCATTATATCTTGGATGACAGGGTCGAGATTAGCCTTCTTGGCTCCCACGGGAGGATGTCCTCCACTTACCAGTTCTGGTGCAACTTTATCCAGTCCATACCCAAGAGCCCCAAAAAGAAAGAACTCAGCCTCCAAGTATTCTATGTTTAGGGGAAATTCAAGCAACTCTACTTCTCTAGGTAGAATTTTCCCTGGCACGTACCCTCCATTCTTCTGACGCCCCTCACATAGACATGCACACAAAAGCAGCGCCAAAACACAGTATTATAAGCTAGTTGAGCCATTACTTGTACTATATGTTTAGTGCAACTGCACCTGCTCTCATCCCCTATATATAAAGCTATGGAACATGGTATCAATACTTGCTGAGGTGCCAAACATGGATTGTCATTATCTACAAAGGATCTCCTCGAGATTTGCTTTTACCCCCTAGCAACAAACACATACTGTATTTGCCTTTGCGTTGTAGATTGCAACACACATATTATGCTAATGGAGGAATCAAGAAGCGGGGACTTAGTGGCTCTCATAATTTTGAAAATGCAGATTTATTTATTATTTTAAAATTTTATTTGATATTTTATTATTCTTTGATTTTTTTTATAGTTTGACGTGTTAATCAGTTTAAGTTGTAGTATTTTGGCTTGTTTATGTTTGGCTTTTTCTTTTTTTGGTTGATCTTAAGTATAGCATTTGTGGCATACTCTCATTTTTTTTATCATTAGAAATTATATAAGAAATTAAGATCGTGAGAAAGTATTAGTACAACTAAAATATGAAATATATAGGTTAGTTAACCTGTTAGAAATTGATGTTGAATGTGAAACCCAACAGTCACTTGGTTTTTCCCTCCAATGACTCTTGGCTCTTCACATTTTGTAGTCTTTGCTTATATAAAGCATGTCGCTGTGTATTGTAATGTATCAGATCTAAGATAGTGAATAATAATATTGCCCCACTTGAAAGTAGACGTAGCTTTTATGGTGAACCACTATAAATTTGTGTTGTGTTGTGTTCTTGTTTTATGAATCTCTATTTTATTTTTCTGTCATTTATTGTTTAACAATAGGTATCAGAGCTGGTTGTGCTCGATCGTGTGGCAGGAGAGATTCGAGTTTGAGTGGGAGCAATGTCCATTGAAGAAGGAAAGATTGAAAGGGTCAATGGCCATGATTCGTGATTGTGTGAAATTTGGACTGCTGAGCAAAGCTTTTTGGATCAATTAGATGCTGAAACTGATTTTGTTATTAAATAATTTCTTAGTATGTTTGACAGTGAAAGTTTTGGAGATCAGTTAGATGATGGTGAGCAAGTTGATGCCAAAGAACCTGGGGCAGATGGAATTAATGGCAATGAAAGTGAAAATTTGAAGGCGAATGAAGATGAGACCATTTGTAAGAAGACTACTGTCAAAGTTGGCAGTGAATTTATTGTTGGAATTGCAGGTGGAATAGGCTTTGAATTTGGTGCTGATCCAAATTTGGATCCAGATTTGGCAGAGACTTTTGTTGTTTTTGATGGGAATGGTGATGGCCTGATAACTACGGAAGAGCTGCAGTTTGTTATGTGTTCGCTTGGTTTGCAGGAAGGATGGACGGTTACAGATTGCCGGAATATGTTTCACCAGGTTGATATGGACAGCGATGGAATGGTTGTTTACACTAAGTTTATGGAGATGAAGGCATTGTTTGACCATGGGATTGAGAAAGATGCGTTTGGTTTGGATCAAATAGAGGTGAAGAAAGGGAAGAAAGCAATGGACAATATTTTGCAAAAGGAAGGTGTTGCAATTGATTGGAAAGCTTGGAAAAGACTTATACGGAGTCTCCTTGAACAGAGGTTAAAGCCTTGCAATGTGGGCTTGTTTTCAAAGTAATGATAGGAATGGAAATGTAGGGGATATCATTGTTCGTAGCAGCAGCTATTAGGTTTCAAGTGGGAGATTTCTTGAATGTAAAACCCAACAGTCACTTGGCTTTTCCCTTCAATGACTCTTGGTTCTTCACATTCTGTGGTGTTTGCTTATATAAAGCATGTTGCTGTATATTGTAATGTATCAAATTTGAGATAGTGAATAATAATATTGCCTTGCTTGAGAGTTGACATAGCCTTTACGATGAACCACTATAAATTTGTGTTGTGTTGTGTTCTTGTTTTCTAAATCTCTGTTTTATTTTTTGTCATTTATTATTTAACAATTGATTTATATAGTATAAAATTACTAGTTAAGTGCATCAATTGGATTGATCATCAAATGACCCAAATGAATAGGCAGCCAATCCGAAGTAGCTGAATACAAACTCATAAAGCATAGTTCACATGGAGCAAGGTGGATGCTATACTACCTCAAGACAAGCTTCTCACAACAAGAAGCCGATAACTTACAGCCAGACACCCTATGATAGTTTTCTATGGCAATGCAAGACACACACAGAAGCACAAACTCTCCAAACTGTAGTTCAAGCATGCAGCAAAACAAAAATAAAAAGCAACCTAATGCAGACCACTACTTGCAGCATGCACTAGCACTAACTCTTAAGATACAAACCCATATTACAGTTGCTGCAAATTGCTGAGCAGAGAGAAAACAAAAACAAAAACATACGCACAGCTACAGCAGAAAATAAAACAGAAAAAAAGAGAGGGACACAGCAGAAGTTTACTTCAGAAAAAATTAAAAACTTTATTAATCTCATTTCTACTATCCATTACAATCTGCCTCTATATGTAGAGGATTTTAATCAAGCAATAAATTAGAAAACTGAACTTTTATTCATACAAATCATTAATAGCATTTTGTTCATGCAAATCATGTAAATTATTTATTTAAACTCTAACTCTAAAAATAGTTTACATGCAAAACTATTTTATCCTCCTCTAAACTGAAATTAAAATAAGTAGGTTTTTTCAGTTCAAGCTTACACTCATTCTAGGAAGCTTTCCTTGGAACAATGTCTTATGGTTGTTCTTTTTCAACTTTCAAATGCCCAATGAATTATTTGTGACCAACTTCTCACTCAAGGTGATCTCAAGGAAATTTTTTTTCTATGGCCAGTAATAAATCCTTTGGCTTAGATGGCTTCCATTGTGAGTTCTACAAAACCTTTTGGGATACTATGGGTAGTGACCTTCATAATGTTTATCTTGAATCCATGTAACTTGGTATGTTAGGTAACCTAATTAAAAAATGAAACATTAAGTGTCACACCCCATTTTTAAACAAAAATACTTATCATTTTATTTCAAGCAGATAGATCTATGTTAGTGAGTGAAATTAATATGAGGAAAGTAATGTTATGTTAGTTTAGAGAATGCATTTAATTTATATTATTTTATATGCAAAGAATAATTGTCTATGACGTTATTAATATGCACGTGGTTAAATAATGCAATGGATTAGCTATCATTGTATGACTGAGGTGGATGCAAGAATAGTGTTTTCCCCTTCCAACATGAGGATCTTGAGAGAGTATCATTGTGGAGAGGGTGCTAGATCACATGAATACAATGATACTTTTTCTATCTGGGAATACCTACACACACTCACATTAGAGGTTAAGTCAATATCAGATTGTCTTAATTTACATGTTGTTGGTTGCCCCAATAATATTTTCAATGTTGTGATCATTTCATATTTGTTTAGTATTGTTTTCATCATGCGGATGGCTTAGACTTTTATGTTGACAATCAGTAAGGTTGTGTAAAACTATGAATGTTAAGTTCACGTGAGTAATCTATGAGGCTTACCTTTTCTTTACCATATATTTTTGCTTACGATACATTTGTGATGGATTTTATTATGGACATGTGGGTATTGGGGACTGTTGATCCCATACTTAGACCTTCTTATTTCATCTTGTGCTTGATTAGATTGATGGTTTATGCTTTGTGGATAATTAGATCTCATGTTAAATTTCATTTAATGATATGTTGTTTAGATGTTTTGATTTCATTTGATGATTATTGATATATGTATTGATGATTTATCTTACATTATGAGTTCCTAAATTATACTTGTGAATGTGAATGACTTGAGAGACATATATATGTTAGCATGTGGTTATAATTGTTGTTATATACGATTATGTGATCATGTGTGTGATGCATGTTGTTAACTTTGTTTCAGCTATTTTACCATGTGCTATTAATGGGTTTGTGGAAGTGTGTAGGTTACTTTCCATACCCATGGAAAATCAGAGGTCAAACAATAACCATATGTTTTACCCCTGTTAAGTTGACCTAGTCCTAAGTAGGACTAAGGTAATTTGTGTTTGAGAATGTTGATTATGTTGTATCTGATTTATGACATTTTGTAGGGTTTATCCTTTTGTATTTTATCTCTTGATGCATTGTAAAAAGTGTAATGTTGAGTTTGCACAATTTTTAGTTTAAAATGTCTGAAGCCCTTTTCAAGTGACTTTATGTGTTTCCTAGTATTGTTAATGGTCAAATATTGACCCTAGGTCATACCGCTAGGGTCTAGGACCATTCCTAACATGTTTAAATTTGATTTTCAGAACCTTGTATGGTCAACCAAACTTAACCCTTGAGTAAAGTGATGAGTTTGGAAAGTGTGAGAGGTGGTTGGAAGGTCACCATCTCACTTAACCTTACCTTACCCACTTGGGTAAGGTTACTCTTGGTACACATGCTTTAGAAGCTTCTCACATGTGTGAGACCTCTTCCCTATGCTCTCACACATGTGTGAGCACTTGTGGGGAAGAGTGTAGCTTAGTTGAATGAGAAGATGACAAGTGTCACATCCTCATTCATAAGAACCTTCCCTTGTGTGCTCACATCTCCCTATGCTCTCACACATGTGTGAGAGAATTTGTGGGATAGTGTAGCTTTCTGGAATGGGGAGGTGACAAGTGTCACCTCCACATTCTTGTTGGGTTGTGAGGAGGGTTATGTGGATGGAGGAGAGGGTGACAAGTGCCACCTTCTCATCCATTAGGGTTTAAGAGCCTTGTCAATTTATCTCTCTCATTTTGATGAGATGAGGGTTCTTTTGTTCTTTTCTTTTGGAAAATTTTATTCTTGTGTTGGGAGAGAAGGACTTGTAGATCTTGGAAGGAGTTGCAAGGACTTGTGGAAACCTCTTCACCAACATCCTTCATCCTTGAATCTTGAGAGGCATTCCTCAAGGCTTCAAGCTCTTTTATTCTACTTATTTTACTTATGGACTATGTATGTTATGATGGTTGTGTTCATGTATATTGTTTTATTTTTGTGTTTTAGGATTAAAAGGTTGTTGAGTGAGCTCTCCGTGTGAGAGAGCTCACCTTTGTCTTGGGTGAGAGAGGATGTGAACCTCCTCAGTTTCCCCCCTTTGTTTTGGTATAGTTTTATGGACAAGGGCCTTTATTTGGAGTTTTGAGGAGTATGGTATTATGACATGAGTGCCTTGTTTTGTGAAATGAGAAGTATGGCAAGAGGCCAAGTGATTATGAGCATTTTGAATATTAAGAGTGTGGGTCTCCTTGAGTAGAGAGAGTCCACTCTCTCACCCTTCAAAGCTATTTTTAAAATGGGTTAGTTAAGTGTGTTGGCCTTGGATGGGTGTTAATGTGTATGATGTGAGTGTGTTGTCCCTTTGTAGTTTTCTCCTTGGATTTTGGAACACCTCCTAGCTCGGGGGTGGCCTATTATTAGGCCTAGGTTGGGAGGAGAGCTTCTCATAGGTATCATGAACTCTTTGTGTGTTTTGTAGGTTCTTATGGTGGCCTTGGAGAAGTTTCATTTTGTGGAGAAGATATGAGTTTAGTGGTTCTAAGTAGTGTTGTAAAGAGAAGGCATTGAGATGCCTATTCCCTATTTAGGGCTTGTAATAAGTTTATACTACTTTTTGGAAAGTGAAAATCATGAGTGTTGTAAGCTTACCATATTGTAAAAATTGTAATATGTAAAATAAATGAGCATTAGTTTTATCACTATCTCTTGTTTGAAAATAAACGAATCTCTCTCTCTCTCTCTCTCTCTCTCTCTCTCTCTCTCTCTTATTTTTTGTCTTAATACTTGCCAATGAAGAAAATAACCTATGTGAAGGAAAAGTGTATTTACAAGCTTTGTTATAAATAATACTCCTAGGTGATTGTAAAAGAAAAATAATTTCCCTTTTGTGTTGGTAAATATATATCTTTACTTTTAATTACTAGTATGTGTCTAAAGTTAAAGTGAGATGAAATATGTGTGTGTGTGTATTTATAAATTTTAAAGTTGCTGTACATTTTTTGTTGTCACTGTTATTTATGACAGTGAATTTGTATATTTTTTTACCAGTGAATTTTACAGTATATATATATATCTTGTTTCACATAATAATTAGTTTAAATTTTAATGAATCATCTTTAGTTGAAATAAGCTAAAGCGTCGAGTAGCATCATTTTAATGTTTAGGGTTAAGTTTATTTTTAAAGGGGAATGAAAGTATGTTGTGGGCGGACGCAAGGCTAAAGGCCCTGCACCACCCTCCTCCCTTTGTTTGTAGACTGTGGGAGGGGGGACCCCGTTCCCCACCCCACAGTACCTTAAGCACTGTGGGGTGGGCGGTGAAGCGCCCTCTGCCTACTTTACTCCTTAAATAAACACCTGCGGTAAGCAACACAGGG
This sequence comes from Cunninghamia lanceolata, assembly GCA_027924645.1. Taxonomy (NCBI): domain Eukaryota; kingdom Viridiplantae; phylum Streptophyta; class Pinopsida; order Cupressales; family Cupressaceae; genus Cunninghamia; species Cunninghamia lanceolata. The sequence continues at coordinate 2,022,580 of BSBN01000391.1, read as the reverse complement.
CTAGCCGACGGCCGCTTGGGGCTCATCCTCTCATCGGTTTTTTTTGTGAATCTCTCTAGTCTATAATTATTATGTTGTTCAGCTCTGTGTGTAGCCAACCTCCCTGCAATTTTTGCATAGTCTCACACACACACACGCATATACCCAGGGTACTCTAAAAGTATAGACTATAACTTAATTTCTTCTTACTGTGTATATAATATTCTATTTCTCTGGTTATTTTATTAGCAGCTCTTATATATATATATATATATATATATATATATATCTGTGGGCAAAATATGCCCCTTTATTTTCTGTGAAAAATAATCTCTTTCAAAAAATATATATCCAGAGAGCTAAAATTTTTAGGAAGAATAAAGAAAACTTAGATTAAAACATTTGGAAGTATTGTAGAAAACTTTTATAAAATGTAAATCTTTTTTCTAGTGTATTTTGTTTTGAAAATGGCAAACAAAGAAAATTAGATTTGAGACTTATAGAATCAAATGTTAGAAGATTTTAAAAAAATAGCAACTTGTGAGAAATAGACTTGTTAGATAATGAAACCAATTAGAAAACTATTCTTGTGGGGAAGAAACCTCCCACTTGGGGAGGCACCTTCCATCCCACTTGACCCTTCCTTGTAACTTGCACATCCAACCAAAAACAATTCAACTTGTTAATGAGAACAAATAAGAGGTTTGAGTGTTTTTATAATGCTCCTCTAGGGTTTGGTGCCCTAAGTGTTAGGGAATGATTAATTTATTTAATCTGATTTAGTTGTGTAATTCCACTTGAGGTGTGGAGGAACTTTTAGACTGTTGTGGATATTTAATTATTTTTTTGAATCTATTATTTTATCCAATGTGTGCTTTAAAGGATAATGTTATTTAATTCTTTTGTTAGATGTATTGAGTGAATTCCTTTGCAAGTTAATTTATATTTATATTTTATTCTCCTTATGGAAATAGAAACTATAGTATAGAGCTATTAGTGTTTTATTGAGTTAATCTTTTAAATTGTTTGGGAAGGGAATTTAGTTAATGTTTTGCATGTAAATTATTTAATTCTTGAAAATGGTTAGATTATAGGAATTATTTAAATTTAATTTTTGCAACCTCCTATAGTTGATGAGGTGGCATTATGCTACCGAAATTGCTATAGGATTTATCCTAATTAGTTCCAATTTGCCCCATTATGTTGCTGAAATTATTCTAGGTTTTATTGCATCAATTGTTTACTTTAGATCGATTATTTTTATTTCCTTCTATATAAATGTTAGATTATTGGATAAGGCAGTAATTGTTATTTTATTATTTTAATGTGTAGACCCTTAGGTCTTTAGTGGACCTAAGGTTAGATTTCGATGTATATTGAAATCAACTCTCATCATTCTAGTTGACTCTAGGGTGGGAATCTGAAACAGAATCTAACCCTCTTCATGTTGCTCCTTCCAACATACACCCCCTTAGTGGCTTATATTTCGAAGGGATGGCGAAGTGTGTGTTGAATCATTCCATTGTGATTGACCTTTCCCACCTTCGGGCGATGCACATCACGTTAGTTGTTGAGACAACTACATTGAGTGTGTGTGTCACTAAGCGCACATGTTGCATGTGAGGGTGTTTGTAGAGTCAGGTGGGAAAAAATTCGTGTCATCACCACATGGAAAATGTGCATATCACATGTAGTTATCGTGTCATAACCACATGGAAAATGTGGGCATGATATATGATATTAGAGCCCAAGTTTAAACACTGGGCATTGAGGGCACATTATTTGTTATAAAATTTTTGTTAAATTTGTTTTAATTTTTTTAGACACCTTGTTCTTGTAGCATGCCAGCTAGATCCAAGAGAGCGCATGTTACAAGAAGAAAAAGAAGAAATTCAAAAGTAAGTATCCCAAGAAAAAAGGATACTTCAAGAAAAGAGATAAGAAAAGAAAGAATTCCAAGAAATGGAAACCTACCTGTTATATTTGCAAGGGTGATCACTTTGCAAATAAATGCCCAGATAGAAATAAGAAAAAAGGAAAAGGTAAAGTCCATGCAGCTAGAAAAGCAGGTGTTGAGAATGATGAATTTGAATTCATCAATGCTTACCCATCAGACTCAGAGGATATCATCCTCTCCAGTACAAATTCATAATCAAGTACAGAATCTGAGTCTGAAGAATATGTGTCAGCTCAAGAACAAGCTCAAGTCAATTTAATGACCAAAGAAGTTCAATCCTCTGATGAGGATTCGGAAGTCTCCTATTGCAGAATGCTCAGAAGGGACACCCATGTCGAATTGGACAAGGTAATTGAAGATATTGTCCAAACTGAATCTCGACTCCATACCATGGATATGGGTCAGAAAACTTGGAGGAAACTGACAGCTCAATTGGATCAGCTCAAATCCAGAAAGTATTTCTTACTTCAGCCGTCCATTGAAAGTGGGTCCTCTTGACCCCCTAAGCTCTCAGTTCAGAGATCTCCTATTCTCCAATATGGTCTCTCAGTTTCTCCTACAGAAATTCTTGGGCAACATGGTTATAAACCATTACAACAAAGAGAACCTTGGCCTCCCAGACCTCCAGCTCAACGACCACAACCACTTGGGCCTTTAGATCAATGATCCATCATTAATGCTCCTTCTCCTGGAAGTATGGCAAGGCGCATTTGGAGAATAAATAGAAAAGCCTTTCTTGAAAAGGTTGTTACTCAAGCTCAGGCAGAAATATCAGAAATTGATGATGAAGAAAATTTCTATCTCACAGAAGAAATGGAGAAAGCCCCTGAACTTGATAAGTTTGTCAGCCAATTCAATTCTGCTGGATCCATACAGTTGCCTGCTCAAGCCTCTTTCACAGAAGAACAACTATATTGTGAAGAAAAGCCCTATAACCCTCTCATTCATCATGCTGTAGAAGAACAAGGTGAACCCAGAGTCACCTTTGAAGAAGGTTCAAGTAGTCGCCAGATGAAAGCCTACAAAGGAAGTGCCAAGCCAACCACTTCATGTCCTAGAATAATTCTAACAATCCACTTTCCAGGTATAATGGCATACCCACTAGCATTCCTTATTGATACTGGAGCAGATCTGAACATTGTCAGGTATAATGCTTTCCCTAAAGATGCCTGGATTGAAAGCACTATAGGTATTACTTTTGGTAATTCTGAAAAGAAGATAGTTCCTCATTCTGCATTGCTCCTATTCAAATTGGATTCGATGGTTTTATGGATAATTTAACATTTGTCCAATATGAAGTTGAAGGCTATGATGGCGTAATTGGAAGCAAAGCTATTCAACAATGGGAACCTTTCACCATTGATTCTGATTTTATTATAATTCGGAATACATATCAGCTTCCAAGGCTTTATCAAGATCTAGCTTATACTTCAAGGCTAGAAAAAGAAAAGAAAAAGAAACCAGTTAATGCAGTTTGGTTAGCCAAACAAATGGATGCAGGTCAAGAATCTCTTGCAGAGATTAAAATTGCTTTTGCTAACACAGTCATGACAAAAGATTTAAAGAAGCAAAAAAGGAACCTGACTTGTGATCTCCCTCTCAAACGGGATTCTCAAGGTAATGAACTCATTCCCAAAGCCAAAGCTAATTATTTTCTAATGAGTTCATCTGAAGCATTAAATTGCATAATAGAAGTTGTAGAGCTTGAACGGCTCCACATTATTCAAACTTCTGAATCTCCATTCTCCTGTCATGCAATGTATGTACCAAAGGTCGATGAGAATGGTAAAGAATTACCTGAAAAATAGCTAGTTGTAAATTATAAGCCGTTAAATGACTGTCTTGTTGATAATAGACATCCTCTGCCAAGTAAGGATCATATCTGGCAAACTATCCAAGGTAGTCATGTCTATTCTAAATTTGATTTGACAAAAGGGTTTTGGCAAATTAGTCTTAAAAGTGTTGATTTCTATAAAACAGCCTTTTATGTTCCCCAAGGTCTGTATGAATGGACTGTTCTGCCATTCGGTATTAAAACTGTTCCTTCCATTTTTCAACAAAAAATGGATGTTATATTTTGACCTTATGCCAAATTTATCCAACCCTATATTGATGACATTCTTGTCTTCAGCCAAGATATGCCTCACCATCTTGACCATCTTCATCAATTCCTCTCTATTTGTCAACATAATGGTCTTGCTGTCAATCCCGCAAAGTCTTTCTTTGCTCAGACCCACATTGTGTTCATTGGCATAAAGCTTCTTTCGGGGGGAGGATGGAGGCCCAACCACACATCCTGCACAAAATTTCTAATCTTGCAGTCACCAATGTCAAAGAACTACAACACTTTTTGGGCCTTGTTAATTACATTGCAGGATTCTATTATAAGCTTGCTGAAGACAGACTTGAGTTAAATAAGCTGCTGGGAAAGAAGCCACCACCATGGACAGCAAAGCATGATGCATTGATTGATCGCATCAAGCAAAAATGCTCCCAATTACCACCATTAAAACTGCCAGGAAATGGTTTCAAAATTGTTGAAACAGATGCAAGTGAAGGTGCCCGGGTAGGTGTTCTTCGTGAACAAAAAACAATCTCCTTCAATCCCAAAGACAAAGGTGAGATTGTTTGATACATTTCTGGAAGTTTCAAAAATAGTGAAGCCGACTACCATAGTACGCATAAAGAAATCCTTGCTGTTGTCAACACTTTCCAAGCCTTTCAAATGTTCATTGCTGACAAGAGATTTCTGTTGAAAAGTGACTTGCAAAATCTGCGAGGATTCTTTCGAAAAGAATCAAAGAATAAGGTAGTAAGAGGGCGACTCCTTAGATGGGCTCAACTACTCAGTACATATGAATTTGATTTTGTTCATCTTCCAGGAGTTGAAAATATTTTTGTAGATTTCATGTCAAGAGAGGGACATTCTGATAACCCTCAAGGAAATGGAGTTGTTCGAATCATCCGGATCAAAGAACAACGCTGGTATGAAGAAAGTCATAAGGAATGGAGTACAAATCCTTTCCAATGACGGAACCTGAACAACTTCCAAATGGCCAATGACTTTCTCTTTGATTGGTTTAGAATGCTAATTGCTAAACAACAACTAACATCTCATGGTTTATGGACTGATCAACCATTCTTTCAGTTTTTAGCTGAAGCAGAACCCATTGATCCTGATATAGGACATGTACTTCAGAATTGGTGTGGAGACTTTGTTCTCCCAGTTAAGTTTCTCAATCCTCCCATAGCACGACCCGAGCAATGGTTAAATGCCAAGGATGGTAAGACTCTCATCAGAAACCTGTTTCAAGGACTGTATCCACCAACAGAAGATTTACAGTTTGAGGGAACTTCAGCATACACTGGGTGTATTTTTAAACTGGTTTTTGATTCTCCTGAAGACAATCCAATCAACAAACATCTCTACCAAATCTATGGTCCTGTAGGATCTTCTTCTGTTTTCGAACATTGGATGGTAGGCAATCGTTTAAGATATTTTCATACCCACCAGACTCCTATCTGGATTCACACAAAGACCTACCAAATGAATGGTGCTACACCACAAGCTATGTCTTGAGGATTATATGGCCCTTATAAGTTAAAGACAATGAGTATTATCTGGAAGGAACAAGAAGGAAGTCAACCACCTGGATGCATTCCTCATTCATCCACACAAACCTGTGCAAATTGTGTCGACTGCTCCGCCGATGATCCAAGAATACCAACTTACGGTGCCAATGGGAATTATTGTTCTCCTGACTGTACTCATCCTGATGGTGAATTTTGTGAAGGATGTATGTTCAACCAGCCGGGTCCTCTCAATTCTAGTACCTCCAACAGTACCGGTTCTTAGGCTAATGGATGGGCTTGTCATCCATCGAGAACATCTATCATCTCATTGAACATGATAGACGTGGGCCCTTCCACGGTAAAAGGGGAAAAGCTTACGTGCCTTACAGTAAGCATGAGTTATTCTTCTCATGATCAAAAAGTATCTTTGTAATTATCTTGTCATGTCCTCTTTATCTTGTTCATGGATTAATTGGTCCCACCTAAGGAATCTTTTCTCGATCGGGTAATCCTATGGATAAGGATTGCAACGTGTCCACTTTCTATGGATGGACTTCAAAAAGAATTCTGAGATAGGGGTTAAAAGTTCCACCCTCTCCTCCTATATAAGGCGACAGGGCCGCTTGCATTTCTCAATGAATTCTGGGGGAAGTAATTCTTGGGAAGTAGAATCTAAGTTTGTAGAATCCAAGTTTGTAAGTGTGTAAAGAGTACCATTATCTCTGGTTTGCTCTTTAAGTCTAAGATTTTGAGTCTAAGAGTGCTATTATCTCTAGCTTGCTCTTTATGTTTTAAGCTCCTCTTTCTACATAGATGTCTGAGTCTATGACAGCGCGCATTGTAATATGATGAATGTATTGTTCTTGAGTATAATAATATACATAAGATCTATCTGATAGTCAGATATTCTATTCCACATGTCATTTCTCATTTGCAGCTGTGTTTAAAAGTTGGTATCAGAGCCGATGATATTATTATCTGTTGTTATCGTTGTTGTCTAACCATAACTAGCCAATAAGTGTTATGCTATTCACTGTATTGCTCCTTATATAGCTCTCTGTATTGCTCATACAACTCAGAATCCTATTGTAAGTCCTCGTGGTGTAAGTCTCGCCTAAGCTTGTTGCGTCAGGGCAGATTTGAGGTAGTAATTTGTATTTCGAGCACAGATTTGAGCGTAAGTTCAAGCACAATGGATAAAGCAAGCACTTCTGGTTCGACTATGGAAAGCATTGACCATACTACAGATCGCAACACAGAAGTTAAGTTCACCAATTTCTTTGCTGATAATGAAAGTTCATTTTGTACTCTTGAGTCCAGTAGTAATGTTTTAGATGAAGTTTCTGCTAATAGTCAGTTTCCTGATAAAGAATTTCGTGTGCCTAAGATTAAAGCTTCTGAAATCTATAAAGATGTACCTCATGGTGTTATAGATATGTTTAATAAAAAATAAAGGTTTGGAAAATTGGTTTGGTTATAAAACCTCCCAACGTTGTCATGTAGCTACCCTGCAACATGTAGTTACAGGAGATAGTAAGGGCAAGTTAAATATTTTCTCAGATGTTCTTGTTGCAAAGTTTCAAAAGGATGCCTTAGCTACTTTAGATAATCCATAGTTCATGCATTTATCTTATGTCAGAATAGGAATCTGTGGTCATTATAGAAAAGGCTTACCTATCATCGTAATGATGATGTTGAAAGATGCCCGATTTTACAAATTGTCTCATTCCCTTCTTGGTGCTGGTTGTGATTCAATGTCCAAAGGTCCAATCTATGTCGATTGCCTACTAGACTTTCCTGTTAGTCCAAAGGATGGAAACCTCAAAGACGTTCTTGAATACAACTTCAAGACAATGAATCTCTTCATGAAGAAGAAGTCTGTTGACCACTCCCTGACATTTCTGGTCCACTACAGATTGTACAATAAGGTCATACCCTTAATGATTAATCCCAGAAAAGCCCAAGGGTTAGAAGGTCTTTCCACCATCTAGACATCCTCCAGTGACAGCACACAGTTGACTGCACCCAAAATAGTAAAGCACAAAGATATTAAGATGCCTGAGGAATGGGCACTAGATCTTTGGGATACTGATAGTCAAACTGAAGTAGAAAATGAGAAACAACCACAATTGAGAGGCATCTCAATTGAAGAAATAGATGATCAGGCAGTAATCAGATTCTCATCTGACACCCAGCCTGCCTTGCGCACTGGACCTTCCATGAGAACAGAAAGAGTTTTCAACTATAACCAACCTGGTCCATCTATGAGTTCCCTACCTCGCTCCCAGAGCATTAGATTACAACCCTCTAAGGGTTTTGAAGATTTATTTAAAATCCCCTCTGTGGCAAAGCCTAGCAGTTCTACAGCTTTAGCCATTCCTACTAGTTCTTCATGCACCCATAAAAAGTTTTCTAAATTAGATAATGGGTTGTATAGATGTGAAGACTGCTCCTTTATTTTTAATCCTCCGAGATCCGGCCATTTCTGAATGTTTTCAGCTAGACAAGCTACTATGCCTGAACAGGATATTTCTGAATCCAATGAAAAGGTTATAACCACTCCTGCAGGTCCTTGTCCCATTCCTGGTGCTATTCCCCCTTTTAAGGATTTCATCCTTTATGATACAACTAGAACCTACAAAGCTGAGTTCTAGCCTCTGCATTTATTTCCTGTCTCTAAAAACTCCCAAGGTACCAGCCAAAGCAAATTGCTTAACTGGACAAACCTTTGTCTAAGGAAATCAATGCTCCTTGCTGAGGATAGAAAGATCTGGCACCAGATCGAAGTAGTCAAGGTTGATAAAGCATGCCTCAGTGCTCAAGAGAATTTCCATTCTCTTATTTCCACACTTGAACGTTTGGAAAAATGTCTCACTGATCAGTGGATGAACTCTATTAACAAAGATCTCCAGGAACTCAAAGCTCAGTACAATGAGTTCAAAAGTCAAGCTGAAACTTGGTGGGTTGCTCAGCAACGGTCCTTAGATCAATAGAGAGAACTTCTACAAAAGGTCAGAAGTGAAGTGAAATTAGATTGTGATGTGCTTGGTTCTTAGTTGAATACTACAAATATACATGTAAAGCATAATGCTCAGAGACTCACTGAAATCTCTGAAGAAGTTCATTCAGTTGCACAATCACAACTTCTCATGAGTGATTCCATCAGATCGGAATCCTCTAGTATACAGTCTACCCTTCAAGAAGAGTCTAGGACTATTTAGTCCGTGACCCATACAGTTCGTCAACAACAGACTGTAAGGACAAAGAATTTCCCTTCCAGTGCAAAGGGATATTTACAGGCTTAGTATGAAGGACCTAAGTTAACTACTGAAGTTAGGCAGCCTATAATTGTAAAGGTTTATGATCCCTCTACAGAGAATTTGAGAGAAACCACTCCAGAGGAACAAGCCAAAGGAAAGTTTCAAATGGCTCGTGGTTCTAGTTCTAATCCTAATGGATCTAATCCCATTGATCCATTCAAAAATATTCAAACTCTGAAAGTTGATACACCGCCCCTTGTTAATTTTGATCATTTTGAAGATATTAAAAATACAAGAGGTATAGATGCAATGCGAGCCTAGATAACCAATTATATATCCACTAATGTTGATGCTGATGAAAAGCAGGTGATAAAGCAGGCTCTTAATGCTATGACCGATGTTGCACACCATGTCTGGGATAGGCTAGATGATGCTTACAGAGAAATGCTATTAGACAAAGGTACAGATCAAGTCTGTGCTCAATTGACACGTCTGTTTGTTGGAAAAATAGACACCTGAGAAAAGTTGGCCTACAACAAGTTTATTAAAGATAAATGTAAGGACCTCAAATATTTCAAACAATATTGTGATGTCCAATATGAGAATTTCTATTTGTCAAGCCGTGAGTAGAATCATGAATTCATGTTCACTACTTTTCTAAAGAGTTTTGGTACTGTGATAGGAGAATTCTATCACAAGAAAGTTCTTGAGAATCTGGTAACAAAAAATATTGAAATGAAAGAACTAACCTATCCACAGTTAGTTCAATTCTTAACGCAGATTAATGAAGAGATCTGTGAAGAAGGAAAAGCTAAGAAAGAAATAAAAAAGGTTCAACCTTTACTTTCTTCATCTGTTTGCTACCAGATTATGCCTTCTAATTAGTTCCCCGAAAAGGGAAAATCTTCTTGTTATAATTGTGACAATTCTGAAAAGTCCTACAAGAAGAAAAAGAAGAAATTCAAAAGTAAGTATTCCAAGAAAAAAGGATACTTCAGGAAAAGAGATAAGAAAAGAAAGAATTCCAAGAAATAGAAACCTACCTATTATATTTGCAAGGGTGATCACTTTACAAATAAATGCCTGGATAGAAATAAGAAAAAAGGAAAAGGTAAAGTCCATGCAGCTAGAAAAGCAGGTGTTGAGAATGATGAATTTGAATTCATCAATGCTTACCCATCAGACTCAGAGGATATCATCCTCTCCAGTACAAATTCAGAATCAAGTACAAAATCTGAGTCTGAAGAATATGTGTCAGCTCAAGAACAAGCTTAGGTCAATTTAATGACCAAAAAAGTTCAATCCTCTGATGAGGATTCGGAAGTCTCCTTCTATTGCAGAATGCTCAGAAGGGACACCCGTGCCGAATTGGACAAGGTAATTGAAGATATTGTCCAAACTGAATCTTGACTCCATACCATGGATATGGGTCAGGAAACTTGGAGGAAACTAACAACTCAATTGGATCAGCTCAAATCCAGAAAGTATTTCTTACTTCAGCTGTCCATTGAAAGCGGGTCCTCTCAACCCCCTAATCTCTTAGTTCCGAGATCTCCTATTCTCCAATATGGTCTCTCGGTTTCTCCTACAGAAATTCCTAGGCAACATGGTTATAAACCATTACAACAAAGAGAACCTTGGCCTCCCAGACCTCCAACTCAACGACCACAACCACTTGGGCCTTTGAATCAACGATCCATCATTAATGCTCCTTCTCCTGGAAGTATGGCAAGGCGCATTTGGAGAAGAAATAGAAAAGCCTTTCTTGAAAAGGTTGTTACTCAAGCTCAGGCAAAAATATCAGAAATTGATGATGAAGAAAATTTCTATCTCACAGAAGAAATGGAGAAAGCCCCTGAACTTGATAAGTTTGTCAGCCAATTCAATTCTGCTGGATCCATACAGTTGCCTGCTCAAGCCTCTTTCATAGAAGAACAACTGTATTGTGAAGAAAAGCCCTACAGCCCTCTCATTCATCATGCTGTAGAAGAACAAGGTGAACCCAGAGTCACCTTTGAAGAAGGTTCAAGTAGTCGCCAGATGAAAGCCTACAAAAGGAGTGCCAAGCCAACCACTTCATGTCCTGGAATAATTCCAACAATCCACTTTCCAGGTATAATGGCATACCCACTAGCATTCCTTATTGATACTGGAGCAGATCTAAACATTGCCAGGTACAATGCTTTCCCTAAAGATGCCTGGATTGAAGGCACTACAGGTATTACTTTTGGTAATTCCAAAAAGGAAGATAGTTCCTCATTCTGCATTGCTCCTATTCAAATTAGATTCGATGGTTTTATAGATAATTTAACATTTGTCAGGAGCCAGTCTAAGAGCTGATCCACCACTTGAGGGCCAAAATCAGGAGCTGCCACTGGCACCTGACTTAGGTACCTAGATTCTTCAGGTCTTACAGGTAGTGTTAGCGCGATTGCCTCCAGTTGTGAACGAACCATGTGTGGAGATCCCATCCACCACCATTAAGGAGGCTACATCATCTCATTAGGAGCATAGCAAGAGCCCTCTACGCCACGAGGAGTGTGAGATAGGGGTTGGGGTGGAGCATATTCCTCATGACCTTTTTGTTTTTGGACAACAAGATGAGGTAGATGGCCTTGTTCGAGTACCAGGGGACCGCGGAGACCCCATCAGGGATCTGCTTAGGTTGAAATCATTGAAATTCATGGGTACTTCAGAGGGAGCTAAGGCTGAGGCTTAGCCCATTAGTCTTGACCAATGCTTTGTATTGCATCCCTATGGGAGCAACACAAAGGCACATGTAGCAGTTCATCTTTTGTGGGACGCGACAGTGACATGGTGGCACGAAGTAGCACAAACACCACCTTTCTTTAGACATGCTTTCATGGGACACTTTTATGGAATGCTATAGGGTGTGCTATCTCTTGTATCACTTCAGCCAGTGCTCCATAGATGAGTTTCATGATTTGCAACAGTGAGGTTCCATAGTTGCACAGTATGAGTGCAAGTTTGCAGAATTATCCCATTATGCCATGTATTTTAAGGACGAGAAGCTTCTTGTGAGTCATTTCATCAGATGCTTGAATCCTCACATAGCATGACCGATTTGCATGGCTAACCCATGGACTATGAGCGAGGCCACCGAGAAGGCAGTCATTGCAGAGGAGGTTCATGGGTGGGGCCACAAGTCACGTTTGCAGTTTCAGGACCATAGTCATCAGTAGGACCAGGGTTTTTGTAGACCCTAGCCACCTCATAGGGGTGGTTTTAGATCTACCTCTTTACTTCCTAGGCCTCCATAGCAGCAACAATAGTAGTATTAGCTGAGGTCGTGGCCATAGTAGAGGGCACAGGGTGGCCCTAATCAAGGATGGTAGTCATAAGGTTCGCGAAAAGACCAGCACCAGTAGACACCAGCTATAGGACAAGCTAGGTCACATTAGTTCTTTAGAGGATCTCAAGGCAGTATAGTATGGCCTAGAGCATAGCAGTCTAGTCAGACTCAGTCGGTACAGGTTTAGACACGTGGGCCTTGTTATGTATGCGGTGGCATAGGGCACTTGGCTAGAGAGTACCCACAGGGATTTAAAGATGGAGGATAGTGTGCTAGTGGTTCTGAGGCTACAATTGGAGACATGGGAAGATCTCACTAAGTCTTTGCAGTGGTTGATAACCGACAGGTCAACTTTTAGGCCTCCATGATAGAGACTCCAAGTACTATTGGGGATGTTCCCATTACTATTTTGTTTGACTCAAGAGCCATAGTCTCCTTTATTTCTCCATCATTAGTGGAGTGTTGCAGGCTGGTGGCCTCTAGGCAGGATGTTAGGTGGGAGGTCGAGTTACCTACAGGGGCCAAGATGGGTGTAGATTTAGTGGTCAGAGATTGTGAGATAGCACTTGGTGCCTTCATGACAGTTGTGGACCTCAGGGTCATACCCTTAGGGTCTTGTGGTGTGGTGTTAGGCATGGATTGGCTAGCGGCCCATAGGGCCAAGCTAGATTATCATTAAAAGGTGATAGGTTACCTCGATGATCATGGCACATCAGTAGAGATAGTGGGCATTCAGAAGCCCACAACAGTTTGCATGATATTTGCTAAACAACTTAAGCGTTGTATACGGAAGGGTTGTCAGATGTTCGTGATCACAGTCACTGAAAAAATAGAGGATGAGTTAGAGGCTACGCTTGATGATCACCCCATCCTTAGGGAGTTAGTAGATGTCTCTCCACTTGAGTTTCCAGGGATGCCACCTCGCAGAGAGGCAGATTTCCATATAGACCTTGTACCAGGTGTCGAGCCAGTGTCTAGTGCACCTTACAAGATGACCACACATGAGCTCATGGAGCTCAAGTTTCAACTAGAGGAGTTGCTAGTGAAGGGACACATCTGACCTAGTATCTCACCTTGGGGCGCACCAGTCATCTTCGTTAAGAAGAAGGATAGTTCTCTTTGTCTTTGTATGGATTATAGGCAGCTGAATAAGGTGACAATGAAGAACTTTTATCCTTTGCCTAGGATTGATGACTTGTTTGACCAGATGCAGGGAGCCAAAGTGTTCTCTAAGATTGACTTGAAGTCTAGATACCACTAGTTACACATCATAGAGGTGGATATCCATAAGACTACATTTCAGACTCATTATGGTCACTATGAGTTCACTGTGGTGCCCTTCGGTTTGATGAACGCCCCTACAGTATTCACGAGTCTCATGAATGGGGTGTTTCACACATGCCTTGATTGGTTTGTGATTATATTCCTTGATGACATTTTGATTTATTCACGGACAAAGGAGGAGCATGAGGAGCACTTACACTAGGTTCTAGATTGTTTGAGAGAACAACAACTTTATGGCAACTTGGCGAAGTGTGCCTTCTTTAGATCAGAGGTTTAGTATTTGGGGTACATTCTATCTGGTGATGGAATCTTAGTAGATCCATTGAAGACTAGAGCTATCAGGGATTGGCCAGCACCTACCAGTGTCACATAGGTTAGGAGCTTCATGGGGCTAGCAGGATATTATCGCAGATTTGTTGAGGGATTTTATAGGAGAGCACACCCCATCACTTCCCTTCAGTAGAAAGGGAAGAGTTTCATATAGATAGAGCAGTGTGAGAGAGCCTTTGAGGTCCTGAAGGAGTGTCTCACTAGTGCTCCTATCTTAGTAGTACATGATCCAGCACTAGACTTCATGGTTTGCACAGATGCATTAGTAGAGGGTTTAGGAGCAGTGTTGATGTAGGATGGTTGAGCGATCGCGTATGAGTCATGAAAGCTCAAAACCCATGAGCTGAACTACCTAACATATGTTTTGGAGTTAGTAGCAGTAGTTCATGCTCTTGTTCGATGGAGACACTTTCTCATAGGATGTCGTTTCAATTTACACTCTAACCATCATAGTCTATAGTACATCTTCACGCTGCCAAATCTAAATACCCGCCAATGGCGTTGGACAAAGTTCCTTTGTGAGTATGAATTTGATATGCATTACATCAAAGGGAAGGAGAACATGGTTGCCAATGCTTTGAGTCAGAGGCGTCATGAGATCCTGACCTTGACCTTGAGTGTAGACTTGAGAGGGCGTATATTGCAGCAGCTACTAGAGGATGAGTGGTTTCTTAAGGTTCAGTGGGAGTTATAGTCATAGAGGGCCCTTAAGGGAAAGTTTGCAGGGTATTCTCTTGAGGAAGATGGTCTTCTACGACATCGTCAATGCATGTATGTTCCCCTTGTAGGTGATCTTCGATCATTGGTTTTATTAGATGCTCATAGAGCACCATATGCAACACATCCTTGGGTGAAGAAGATGCATGTTGATTTGAGGTAGTTATACCATTAGGTAGGTCTGAGACATGATATTGTAGAGTTTGTTGCTCGTTGTCTTGAGTGTTAGAGGGTGCAGGATGAGCATCAACATCTAGTAGGTCTACTTTACCCTCACAAGATACTAGAGTGGAAATGGGATACCATTTCCATGGATTTTATTGTTGGTCTATCTTTGTTAGCTCACCACCATGATGCCATCATGGTGACATTTGACAAGTTGACGAAGGTAGCACACTTTTCTCCAGTATGCATGACATAGAATGCATCAATAGTGGCGAGGGTCTTCTTGAACGACATTATGAGACTTCATGGGATACCTCATCGCATCATATTGGATAGAGATTTCATGTTCACATCGACATTTTTGAGAGCATTGCAACAGGTGTTGGGCACCCGGCTCAACTTTAGTTTGGCTTATCACCCTAAGATAGATAGGTAGACTAATATGGTGAATTAGGTGTTAGAGGACATGCTTTGCATGTATGTGATGGATCACCAATCTAGATGGGAGGACTACCTATATTTGGTTGAGTTTGCCTACAATAATGGGCATCATAACTCGTTAGGTATGCCTTCCTATCAGGCCTTGTATGGTAAGCCTTGTAGGACTCCTTTGATTTGGGATCATATCGAGGATAGAGTGGCTATTAGACCTAAGTTTGTACAGGATATGGAGCAGCAGGTCACCTTGATTAGATAGAGATTGCAGTAGGCACAGCATCATTAGAACAAGGATGCTGATGCCAAGAGATTGAATCAGAGCTTCTCAATAGGCGACAAGGTTCTCTTGAGAGTGCGACCACATAAGAGTCCAATCCATTATGGAAAGGGCTCTAAGATTGCACCTCATTTTGTTGGACCTTTTGAGATCTTGGAGCAGATAGGTGATGAAAGGGGTAAATCATAAAACACACAACAACAGAAATTACACATAGAAAATAGAACTTTCTTTATTGATTTGGACAACTTATTACATTACAAAAGCTCAAATACAATAAGAGGAATCAACCCTTCATAGGTTGCAACACATTACAACTTCCTATTCCCAGACTCTAGAATCATCTGCCTTCTGTAACCCCAAATCAGCTAGGGTTTCTATTTTCCCGCCTATTCTTGACTCTACACTTCCCCCCTTAACTCTACTACTGCCCAAGATTCCAAAAAATGGTTATTAATAGCCTTTTTGGCAGCCAACAACCTAATTTCAAAATTTGCATCTCCCTCCAAAAATAGGTCAACTTCTGGGAGCCATAACTATTGATCCGGGTGTCTGATTGACGAACTGTTTTATGCGTCAGAAAGCTCGTGGAGTGCTCTACACACTAAGAACCCACTTTGCTAGTTATGGCCATATTCAAGCCTGTATGGGGCCGTTTAGTGCCTCAAACCTGAGTTTGAATAATTTTTAGGCATTTTTCAAGAAACAGAAACTTTAATATCTTTCAGGTTGCAAATGATCTTTGTGTGATTCCTTCGCCAAAGGTCTTATATTTTTGTTATGTAACTTCCTATAAATTTTCACTTCAATCCATGCCCAAATGCAAACTTTCTAAAAATAGCAGGTTACTATTTTTAGCAGTTTGGAAAAACTGAAAGTTCTACATCATTATTTAAGCAATTATGGAACTAGAACCACAAATTTTGAAAAGAAATGGAAAGAACATCAACAATTTTGAAACACATCCTTTTTGGGGGGATGCAAGATTGCCCTTACACCACTGGATGCTCCTGCATCAGAAACCCAGGGTAATTTGAGAAGTGACCCTGTCACGTCTCAGGTGTTTGTGTGAGGAAAACCCAAACGGTCAACCTCTACCTTAGACAACCAAGAAAAATCTTCAACATGTCTTCCTTTCCATTTCACCATATATTCTTCATACTGCCTGTTCTGAGTACTTCTTCCCACATGGCTATCCAAGATCTTATCTATCTCCTCTGTTGAAGTAGATGTCAGAATACTCTGATGTTCTTCTGTTGTTCCATCCTCTGTTCCACCTTCATGATATTCTAATAAATCAACAATGTTGAAAACAGGGGAAATGTTGATCCCACTCGGCAGCTCTACCTCATATGCATTTCCTAAATCACATTTCTTCAAAATTTTGCACGGTCCAAATTTCTTTATTTTTAGCTTATTGTATGTTCCAATTGGGAACCTTTCTTTTCTCAAGTGAACCATGACTTCATCTCCTACCTAGAATTCCTTATATATCCTCTTCTGATCTGTCTTAGCCTTGTACTGAATATTCATCTTATTAATGTACTTTTTCACCTCTTCATGTGTTCTGTAAAGTCTTCAGCCTCGGCACTTGTCTTTTCTCCTTTGTCTAGGTTCCTTAACTCTAAAGCATTTCTTGGACTATTCCCATATACAATCTAGAATGGTGGTTTACCAGTACTGTTATTGATAGAATTGTTGTAAGCAAATTCTGCCTGTGGTAAAATCAAATCCCATCACTTGGGCTTATCTCCTACTAAGCATTGTAGCAGGTTACCCAAACTCTTATTCACCACTTCTGTCTGTCCATCAGTATGTGGATGGTGTGTAGAACTAAACTTCAAATTTGTTTTCAACTTCTTCCACAATGTCCTCTAGAAATAACCAACAAACTTGGTATCTTGATCTGAAACTATGCTCTTTGGTAGACCATGTAATCTAACCACCTCCCTAAAAAATAACTCTGCAATATGAACATCATCATTAGTCTTCTTGCAAGGAATAAAATGTGCCATCTTTGAGAATCTATCCACCACCACAAAAAATGGAATCATGTCCTCTCTATGTCCTTGGTAAACTAAGAACAAAATCCATACTAATATCATCACATGGCTTCTCTGGTACAGGTAATGGATGATATAGCCCTGTATTCTGACTTGTTCCTTTTGCCATCTGACATACTCTGCAACTCTACACAAATTTCCTCACATCCTGCTGCAATTGTAGCCAATAATAATTTTCACCAACAATAGCAATGGTCTTATCTCGACCAAAGTATCCAGCAAATCCTCCACTATGCTTCTCCTTAATCAGGTTCTCTCTCATGAAACTCCTTGGAATGCACAACTAGCTTCCTCTAAACAACATGCCATCTTAGATTATGAAATCCAACCATTTTGTCCTGTCCAACATAATAGGGTCCAAACAAGCTTTCTAGGCCTCTACAAAATCTAGATCTTTAGGATACAAACTTTTAAGCTCTTTGAACGCAACAACCTCTATCTTCATTTCTGTCAACAAATTTTTCCTTCTGCTCAAGGCATATGCAACCCTATTGGACTTCCCACTCTTGGCTTCAAAACAAAAGTATAGCTCTGCAAAAACTCAACCCATTTAAAATGCCTTTGGTTTAACTTTCCTTGACTATTAAGATACTACAAAGATTGATGATCAGTATATAAAACAAACTCCTTTGGAAACAAATAATGTCTCCATTTCTTCAAAGCTTGAACTATTGCATAAAACTCCTGATCATAAATAGAATATCTTTTCTTGGCATCATTAAGCTTTTCACTAAAATAGGCAATGGGCTTACCTTCTTGGCTTAGAACAGCTCCTATACCACTACCACTAGCATCACAATCTATCTGAAATACCTTATTCAAATCTGGAAGTGCCAAAATAGGTTGTTCTATGACTTTTTGCTTCAATGTATAAAATCTCTTGTCTGCTCCTTTAGTTCATCTAAACTCTTTTCCATCCCCTCTCATTGTCTCAGTTAGTGGTGCACAAATGCTACTAAAATTCTTAATAAACTTTCTATAAAAACTTGCCAAACCATGAAAAGATCTTACGTCTGTTGCACTCCTTGGCATATGCCATTCAATGATAGCCCTTACTTTTTATGGGTCCATCTTAAGACCTTCCTCTGAGACAACAAATCCTAGGTATACCAACTCCTTTGCAAAACTACATTTCTTCAGATTAATTAACAACTTCTCCTACCTCAGCTTCTCTAAAACTCTTCTGATATGCATCAAATGTGCATCCCAAGTCTTATTGAAAATTAAAATATCATCCAAATAAACAATAACAAAACTTCCCAAAAATTCTTTCAGTACCTCATTCATGAGCCGCATGAATGTGCTTGGTGCATTGGTTAGCCTAAATGACATGACTAACCACTCATACAAACCTTCTTTGGTTTTGAAGGCTATCTTCCACTCATCTCCTTCTCTGATATGGATCTGGTGATACCCACTCTTCAGGTCAATCTTCATGAAGTACTTGGCTCCACTCAAATAGTCCATTATGTCATCCATTTTGGGCAATGGAAATTTGTAGTTGATCATGATCTTATTGATGGCTTGAGAGTTTGTACACATTCTCCACTCTCCATCTTTCTTTGGTGCTAGTACTGCAGGTACCGCACATGGACTTAGGCTTTCTCTTATCAATCCCTTCCTCAACAACTCCTGAACTTGTCTGTTCAACTCTTCACTCTCTGCTGGAGTCATTCTATGGGCTACCTTGTTTGGTAAACTAGCTCCTAGTATCAAATCCATTTGATGACTTATCTTCCTTACTGGTGGTAAACCTTCTAGTACATTATTAGAGATAATGTCTTGAAATTCTTCCAACATATCTAAGACTTCTGCTGGTACATCTTCACATTTCTCTTGACTGATCTTAGGAATCAATGCAAAGCAATGACACTCATGCTTCATACCTTCCAAAAATTTCCTACCATCTACCAAGAAAATTCTGGCAGTGCTACATACCTTTTCTTCCACCTCCTTCAAGGGCTTCAAGTTATGACGAACTCCATTCTTTGTTAGGGAATATGTGTTTGCACAGCGATCATGGACAACGCTCCTATCATACTACCACAGCCTCCTCAATAGCATATGACATGCATCCATCGGTATGATATCACACAACACCTCATCATGGTAGTCCCCAATCTTGAACTTCACTAAACATTGATCATTGACCAAAGCTCTGTGGTCCTTCTGCAACCATGCAATCCGATATGGATGTGGATGCTTTCTTCTTGCCAACTTCAACTTGTCAACCATCTCCTCTGAAACAAGATTGTCAGTACTTCCATTATCAATAATAATGTCACAACACTTACCTTCACATTTGCACCTTGTGCAGAATAAACTCTTCCTCTGATTGGGTTCTTTCTCCTCATTCAAGAAAATTTCTTCTAACAACTAGGGTTTCTCCCCTTTTAGCATCTTCAGAATGCTCAGATTGCACATCTTCATCTACATGTCCAACTCATGCATTACCCTCAGGTCTTCTATTTGTCCTTCCTTGATGTTTGATGCAGAGGTTCAGGTAATGTTGTAGTAGGAGTTCACTCAATGAACTTAGATCACTTCCCTCAAGAGGTTAACAATGGTGTTTGTGAATACCAGGCCTACACAAGGCTATTACAGAGATTGACATAGCCTAGGATCACTATCTAGTGTCCTCCTCTCAGGCTAACCACTTCTCAATTTGGAGAGTCATTGCTCCATCCAACTTCTTGCACAATACACCCTTTCAAGGACTTACAGCCTGTTACCACACCTCTACCAATAGTAAACACACATACTTGTCATGACAGCCATGAGACTTCTGACATAGAGAGCACTTCCTGCATTCTCTAGACAAATAACAGTAGCAGCAATAAGACTGTTTTAGACAGTGTTTGGAATAAGGTTTAACCCTTCTAGAGTTGGTTCAACATCTCAAACTTCAAAGGACCATCAATACTATGTGCACACTAAACATTAGTTATGAAAGACCAACCATCAACTCACATGTAGGCCCACACTATGACTAAAGGGGCAGTGGACAACAAAACAGCAGGTGGCTGTTTTAGGACAGCGTTTGGAGAAAGTTGAAGACTTAAAGAATTTGTTAAATGACCCCTCAAGGTTTCAAAAGAACTTCAATGCTTGATGCATACTGACCATTTCAAGGTGAAATAACTACTATTTGCATACATACAATCCATACTGTATTTATGGAGGACAGTGGACAGCAATAGCATACTGACTGTCTTATGACAGTACTGTGATAACAACTTGTAACTTGTAACTATTCTGAACCATCAATTGGTATGGTACTCCCTTATCAATAAGGTTCTCCTTATCATTCTTCCTTATGCCTTCTATAGACAAGAACAACATTAAACTATTAACTAGATGATCAAATTTCTATCCTAAATAGGAATGTGGATAGCAACTATCCTTGACTATCACAAAAACAGTATTACAAAGAAATCTACTTCTTTAAGGTTTCTTCACACAATCTCAATTCAACATTCCTTCCACAGACCATGCAGGATTACTACACACTCCAACATCCATGAAACTTTGCTATCTCTCCACAAAAAGTACAGGGCCGTACTTTGTCAACATGAATTAGCAAATAGACTGTTTTTTTTTAATAACAGCAAACTGTCTTTTCTCCTAGAACTCTTTCTAGTTGAGGAATAGAGAAGATTTGTTTCAAACAAACACCTTGACTGGACTAGGGGGATGATGTGCAGACTTGCCAACCTTCTAATACACAGAGATCAACATCATTTGATCAAATCTTTGGCTGTTTTCTAACATTTCTGCTATCTTTTTATCTTTCTTGGCTAACTAGTCACTGTTTGACTAGATAGAGACATGCCAAACTCTCTGAAAGAAGGAGAACAACCTATCAAGCAACAAAAACATGAAAGCTACTCTAATTTCCTCCATCTTATCAAAAGATGACTGTCCACCTTCAGAAGATAGAGGAAATGAACTCCATTTTTACCTCAGAACCCTAGGCAAAGAGAGTTTAACCCAATATTTGCAAAAAAAGATGAAACTAACACTTCCAAACTTTTCAAAAGCCAAAATTACCTGCAAATGAGAGATACATCCAAGATCTAAAACATTTTTAAAAAATCACTTCCTTATCAATCCGTACTTGGCTGTACAAATGCTGTTTTCACAGAAAAAATAGAAAAAACACTCTTTTTCCTTAAAAAACTCCTTCTTGCTGTATATCTTTGGCATGTTTTTTACAACTAATGTTTATAGGAAGTTTCTAAAACTCTTCCACTTCCCAGCTATCTGTACAACTACCTAGGAAGGCAGAAAATCAATGGAAAAGGTAGTTTTTTCATAAAAACATAAGTTTCTAAAGAACAGTCCTAGAAAATAGGTCTAAGATAACTCCAAAAATAGACTAGTCAAACAAATGACTAAGTCTTTATTACAAAATAAGAAATGGCTTTCAAAGCCTTATGAAAACCAAAATTAATCAAGGTCCCCAAAATATTATATGTGAAAAAAGAAATGTAAATTGAAGCTCCTGCACCATACTCCCCTTGTGGGAAAAACTCAACTCCCTTGAGTTGCCAATTGTTGAAGTGTCATGCCATGTTTCAGAATATCTATTTCAGTCATCCAGGTGGCCTCTGAGTTAGGGATATCCTTCCATTTCACCAAGTAGTCCTTATAGACACCTCTCCGAGTCTTCTTGATAACTTTGGAATCCATAATGCACTCCAACTGTAAAGGTTTGCTTGGAGGCAAATCCTTGATCCAATCAGCATCTTCAAGCACCACATCTGATCCACTTTCATCTGGCAATGGAGGTCTGAAAGGAAAAAGATCACAAACATTGAAAATAGGAGAGATACCCAGGCCATTTGGTAGCTCAATCTCATAGGCATTTGGACCGAATTTGTGCACTATCCTGCAAGGTCCAATCTTCTTCATCAGGAGTTTAGTTGGCTGACCCTTTGGTAACCTTTCTTTCCTTAGATATGCCATGACTAAGTCACCAACTTTGAACTGTACTTCTCTTTTCTTCAAATCTGCCTTTTCTTTGTACTTTGTGACTGATTTTTCTAGTTGCAACTTGACTTGATCATGAACTATTTTCATGGAGACAGCAAACTCTTCACCAAGTGCACTCCTTCTGTCCCAACCTTGGAGATCCTTCAGCTCAAGTGGTCCTCTTGGATGAAAACCATAAACTATCTCAAAAGGACTTTTACCAGTGCTCCTATTCTTTGAATCATTGTAGGCATATTCAGCCTGACTGATAACCAAATCCCATGCCAAACCATGCTGCTTTGTAAGGCACCTTAAAAGGTTTCCAAGAGACCTGTTAACCACCTCAGTCTGACCATCAGTTTGTGGATGGTAGGCTGATGAAAAAGACAACTGTGTGCCCAGCTTCTTCCACAAGGTCCTCCAGAAGTGACCTACAAACTTAGAATCTCTGTCAGTTACAATGGACAATGGTAAACCATGCATCCTTACTACCTCTCTGAAAAACAAATCTGCAACATGAGATGCATCATTTGTGCATTTACATGGTACAAAATGAGCCATCTTGCTGAACCTATCAACAATGACAAACACACTATCCACCCCTCTGGCTGTCCTGGGTAACCCAATCACAAAATCCATGCTGATACTTTCCCAAGGTCTGTTGGGAATGGGAAGGGGCTGGTATAGACCTGCATTTGAAGACACACCTTTGGCTCTTTGATAGATTGCACAGCTAGCTACATATTTTCTCACATCTAATTGCACCTTTGGCCAAAAATAGAACCTTGTGACTTGTTCTAGTGTCTTGTCCAAGCCAAAATGTCCTCCTAAAGAACCATTATGCTTCTCCTTGATGATGTTGTCCCGCATAGAGCACTTAGGGACACACAGCAAATTGCCCTTAAACAAGAGGCCTTCCTGCAAAACAAAATCTGCATACTCTCCATGGAATGTGTTAGCCAAGTTCACACAAACATCATAAGCCTCTTTGAAATCAGAATCTTCTTTATACAGCTCTTTTAAACAGTCAATACCCATGCTTTCTAACTAAATTTCGTAAACAAGAAGCAACCTCCTACTCAATGTATCAGCTACCTTATTAGAGACACCTCTTTTGTGCTTAATTGTGAAAGTATACACTTGTAACTGTTCCATCCATTTAACATGTCTATGGTTCAATTTTTCTTGATTGTTAAGAAAGCTTAAAGCATGATTGTTAGTAAATACAATAAATTCCTTGGGCAGCAAATAGTGTCTCCATTTCTTAAGAGCTTGCACCATTGCATAGAGTTCTAAGTCATAGGTAGAATACCTTTGCTTGGCTTCATTCAACTTTTCTGAAAAGAATGCCACTGGATGTCCTTCTTGGCTAAGAACAGCACCAATAGCTTGCTGACTTGCATCACACTCAACAACAAATACCTTATCAAAATCAGGGAGTACTAAGGTAGGTAACTCAGCCACCTTGGTTTTCAACAACTCAAAACTATCATCAGCTTCCTTTGTCCACTAGAATCTACATTTGACTCCACCCTTGATGGTGTTGAGGATGGGAGCACTAATGTGACTGAAACCTCTGATAAACTTCCTATAGAAAGTCGCCAATCCATGGAAACTTCTCACATCTCCCACTATTTTTGGGGTAGGCCAACTGAGAATAGCCTCAACCTTAGAGGGATCCATCTTCAAATAGCCATTAGAAATGACAAATCCCAGGTATACAAGTTCAGTTTTCATGAACTCACATTTGTCTAAGTTGATCATCAAGTTGTGCTCATGCAGTTTCTCCAACACTTGACCAACATGCTTCACATGGTCTTCCCTTGTCTTGCTGAAGATTAGAATGTCATCAAGATAAACAATAACAAATTTACCAATGAATTCAACTAATACCTCATTCATCAGGCGTATAAATGTACTTGGCGCATTGCTAAGACCAAATGGCATAACAAGCCATTCATAAAGACCTTCATTTGTCTTGAAAGCAGTCTTCCATTCATCTCCCTGTCTGATCTGGATTTGATGATATCTAGATTTCAAATCAATCTTTAAGTAATAGCATGATCCTCCCAAGTAATCCAAGAGATCTTCAATCCTTGGCATTGGGAATCTGTATCTTATGGTGATCTTGTTTATGGCCCTGGAATCTGTGCATAACCTCCACTTTCCATCCTTCTTAGGAGCAAGTACACTTGGAACTACACAGGGACTTAGACTCTTCCTAATCAGCCCTTTCTCCAGGAGATCTTGAATTTGCCTTGCCACCTCTTCATTTTGCTGTGGAGTCAGCTTGTATGCAGCCTTGTTAGGCAATGTAGCACCAGGTATTAAGTCAATTTGATGGCTAATATCCCTCATGGGTGGTAAGGAGTTGGGAACTTCCTCTACCACAAGGTCTTGATACTTATCCAGAAGTTGCTGTACTTCCAATAGAATCTCCTTCTGTTTTTGTTCTTGCTGATCTGATCCACTCTTGGGCTTCATGACCAAGGCATACCCCTGGTTGTCATTCTCCTTCAAGATATTTAGGAATTCATTTCCATTCACCAACATGACACTGCTGTTATTTTCCTTTCCCCTGGGCTGCTCCAACAAAGGATCTATTTTGAATGGCCTTCCATTCTTGGTGATGACATTAGTGTTCTTCTCACCATCATGCTGAGCTTTAACATCATACTGCCAGGGACGACCAAGAAGCAGGTGACATGCATCCATGGGAATGATTTCACATAGTACTTTGTCCTTGTAGTCACCAATTGCAAATTCAACCCAAGCTTGTTCCTCCACCATGAAACTTTGGTTCTTGTTCAACCAAGAGATCTTGTGAGGACTAATATGAGGCAGCCTCTTCAACTTTCACTTCTCAACCATCTTAGTGGATACCACATTCTCAGTAGACCCTGAATCCACTATGATTTTGCAGAGTTTCCCATAGGCTAAACCTTGGGTTCTGAAAAGATTCTTTCTCTGAGGAGGCTCTTGCTTCAATGGCATCTTCAGCATAGACCTTTTTATCATCATACTCTCTCCATCTAGAATAGGTGTAGCACTTCCCATTGGTGGATTCACACTTTCACAGTCATCATCTTTCACCAACTGATTTCTCTTCCCACTGTCATGAGAGCTACTGGCTTTCCCTGGACATTTGTTCATTGTATGGCCAACTTGTTTGCAGCCATAACATCTTCCAGTGAAGACTCCTGGTCCTCTACCACCTCCACCATTTCTGCCTCTACCATTATGATTTCTACCACCTCTGAAACCTCCTCTATGTTCTATTGCTGATTGTGTTTCTTGCTGGCTGTTATTTTTAGTTTTATTGAACTTTCCACGGCCAAAATTACCTCTACCTCTTTGATTTCTGCCACATCTAGCTCTAGCACTTTGATCACCCTTCCTTCTCAGCTTTTCCTTAGCTCTGGAGGCCAACAGGAAACATTCATCCACTGTCTTTGGTAACACCAAACTTATCTCATCTTGCAGATTATATTTCAGTCCATTCAGATACCTAGCCACCATCCCTTTTTCATCTTCATTATGATTTGCCCTCATACTGAGTCTATGAAATTCTTCTATGTAGGCAGCCACATCCATGTCTTTTTGTCTCAAATTCTGAAATCTTCTTATGATTTGAATCTCATAGTCAGGTGGCATAAACTTGCTTCTGAGCATAGCCACCATTCTACTCCATTTAGTGATGGGACTCTTCCCAATCTTCTCCCTCTCACTTTGCATATAGTTCCACCATACAAGTGCAGAACCTCTTAGCCTTGTCTTGGCAAATTTGACCTTTTTGCTATCATTGAACTCCTTGTAATCAAAGAAGTTGCACATAGCTTCTATCCAGTCGGTGAGAACATCTCCATCCAACTTGCCATGGAAGGTAGGCACCTCCATCTTAGGATCACCACTGTCACCATGAGCACCCTTAAGTGCATTCAAGAAGGCTTTCTGATCTGCAGACATATCCTACTCCTGAGGATCCTCTTCTGCCTCTGTTTCTTCATTTGTGTCTGAAGAACTTCCTTCTTCTTTGGTCTTGCCTTTAGACTTCTTCTCTTCCTGCAATTTTACTTCTTGCAGTCTTGCTTCAACCATCTCTTCCACCAACTTCTTGATGGCATCTTGACTCATTGTCTTGGGAGGCATTGTACTAGCCTCTGTTTCAATTTCCTCTTCTGACATACACTTGCTTCCAATCAGAATATTGGCTCTGATACCAATATGATGCAGAGGTTCAGGTAATGTTGTAGTAGGAGTTCACTCAATGAACTTAGATCACTTCCCTCAAGAGGTTAACAATGGTGTTTGTGAATACCAAGCCTACACAAGGCTATTATAGAGATTGACATAGCCTAGGATCACTATCTAGTGTCCTCCTCTCAGGCTAACCACTTCTCAATTTGGAGAGTCATTGCTCCATCCAACTTCTTGCACAATACACCCTTTCAAGGACTCACAACCTGTTACCACACCTCTACTAATAGTAAACACACATACTTGTCATGACAGCCATGAGACTTCTGACATAGAGAGCCCTTTTTGCATTCTCTAGACAAATAACAGTAGCAGCAATAAGACTGTTTTAGACAGTGTTTGGAATAAGATTTAACCCTTCTAGAGTTGGTTCAACATCTCAAACTTCAAAGGACCATCAATACTATGTGCACACTAAACATTAAATATGAATGACCAACCATCAACTCACATGTAGGCCCACACTATGACTAAAGGGGCAGTGGACAGCAAAACAGCAGGTGGCTGTTTTAGGACAGCGTTTGGAGAAAGTTGAAGACTTAAAGAATTTGTTAAATGACCCCTCAAGGTTTCAAAAGAACTTCAATGCTTGATGCATATTGACCATTTCAAGGTGAAATAACTATTATTTCATACATACAATCCATACTATATTTATGGAGGACAGTGGACAGCAATAGCATACTGACTGTCTTATGACAGTACTGTGGTAACAACTTGTAACTTGTAACTATTATGAACCATCAATTGGTATGGTACTCCCTTATCAATAAGGTTCTCCTCATCATTCTTCCTTATACCTTCTATAGACAAGAACAACATTAAACTATTAACCAGACGATCAAATTTCTGTCCTAAATAGGAATGTGGACAGCAACTATCCTTGACTGTCACAAAAATAGTATTACAAAGAAATCTACTTCTTTAAGGTTTCTTCACACAATCTCAATTCAACATTCCTTCCACAGACCATGCAGGATTACTACACACTCCAACATCCATGAAACTTTGCTATCTCTCCACAAAAAGTACAGGGCCGTGCTTTGTCAACATGAATTAGCAAATAGACTATTTTTTTTTATAACAGCAAACTGTCTTTTCTCCTAGAACTCTTTCTAGTTGACGAATAGAGAAGATTTGTTTCAAACAAACACCTTGACTGGACTAGGGGGATGATGTGCAGACTTGCCAACCTTCTAATACACAGAGATCAACATCATTTGATCAAATCTTTGGCTATTTTCTAACATTTCTGCTGTCTTTTTATCTTGCTTGGCTAACTAGTCACTGTTTGACTAGATAGAGACATGCCAAACTCTCTGAAAGAAGGAGAGCAACCTATCAAGCAACAAAAACATGAAAGCTACTCTAATTTCCTCCATCTTATCAAAAGATGATTGTCCACCTTCAAAAGATAGAGGAAATGAACTCCATTTTTACCTCAGAACCCTAGGCAAAGAGAGTTTAACCCAATATTTGCAAAAAGAGATGAAACTAACACATCCAAACTTTTCAAAAGCCAAAATTACCTGCAAATGAGAGATACATCCAAGATCTAAAACATTTTAAAAAAATCACTTCCTTATCAATCCGTACTTGGCCGTACAAATGCTGTTTTCACAGAAAAAATAGAAAAAACACTCTTTTTCCTTAAACTCCTTCTTGCTGTATATCTTTGGCATGTTTTTTACAACTAATGTTTATAGGAAGTTTCTAAAACTCTTCCACTTCCCAGCTGTCCATACAACTGCCTAGGAAGGCAGAAAATCAATGGAAAAGGCAGTTTTTTCATAAAAACATAAGTTTCTAAAGAACAGTCCTAGAAAATAGGTCTAAGATAACTCCAAAAATAGACTAGTCAAACAAATGACTAAGTCTTTATTACAAAATAAGAAATGGCTTTCAAAGCCTTATGAAAACCAAAATGAATCAAGGTCACCAAAATATTATATGTGAAAAAAGAAATGTAAATTGAAGCTCCTGCACCAATGTTGCAGACACTCATATGCTCAATGCCCTTCTTCTCCACATTGGAAACAGGTTCCTCTGAAACCTCCTCTTCCAGGTCCTTGCCCAGGTCTACCTCTTCCTCTTCCTCTTTGCTCACCATTGTTCTGGTCACGAAGGCGGTAGGTATTATCTCCTCTTTGATTTTGACTGGTGCCAGTTTCTTCACTTTTCTTTGCATCTTCATTTCGGCCCCCATAGGGTCTTCCACCAATCCTTCCACCTTGAGCTCTTCCCCTTTTCTTGCTATCAAATCTTTTATTTATCTTCTCTTCCACCTTCAGGGAAAACTGGTATGCATCGTCTATGGTGGTCATTCTAACCAGGCTCAGCTCCTCTTGAATACTCAGCCTCAACCCATTAATCTAATAGGCTACCTTCTCCTTATTGGGCTCTGCATGGCCTATCCTGATAGTAATCTTATAAAACTCTTATGTATACTCCTTGATAGACTTGTTACCTTGCTTTAGTCCTTGCAGCTTCTTCAATAACTCCATCTCATAGTCCACATGAATGAACTGCTTCTTCAGTTTCTCCACCATCCGCTCCCATCAGATGATCTTTCCTTTTCCCCTTTTGTTCCTCTCTAATTGGACCTCCTTCCACCAAATACTAGCGTGATCCTTCAACTTCATTTTTGTAAACTTAATCCGATCTGGGTCCTCCACATCTTCATACTTGAAATACTCCTCCATGTCATTGATCCAATCAATAAGCTGTTCTAGATTTAAATCTCCAGAATATGTAGAAACTTCAATCCTGGGCCTCTTTCTGATCTTAGAAATGGCCCTCAACAACCTAACTTCTGCAGGATCTCCTGCAGCTTCTTGTTCTTCCTCAGATAGCTCCTCTTCAACTTCATCTTCACTTTCTTCTCTTATTCTCGGATGAAACCCTCTTCGTAGCTCCTCTTGCAATGCATTGATTTGCCTTTGTAGGGCTCTAAAACCCTCTTCCATCAAAGCATTCCTCCCAACATGATTTCTTTGTGGAGGCATCTTGATCTCCGCATCAAACCCACAACCTCAAGTCCTAGTGCAAACTACCTCACGGTTAGTGATCTATCTACACACTCAGGAACTCTTGCTCTGATACCACTTGATGAAGGGGGTAAATCATAAAACACACAAAAATAGAAATTGTACACAGAAATAGAACTTTCTTTATTGATTTGGACAACTTATTACATTATAGAAGCTCAAATACAATCAGAGGAATCAACCCTCCACAGGCTGCAACACATTACAGCTTCCTATTCCCAGACTCTAGAATCATCTACCTTCTATAACCCCAAATCAACTAGGGTTTCTATTTTCCCACCTATTCTTGACTCTACACTTCCCCCCTTAACTCTACTATTGCCCAAGGTTCCCAAAAATGGTTATTAATAGCCTTTTTGGTGGCCAACAACCTAATTTTGAAATTTGCATCTCCATCCAAAAATAGGTCAACTTTTGGGAGCCATAAATTTTGATTCGGGCATCCGATTGACGAATTGTTTTATGCATCGGAAAGCTTGCAGAATTCTCTATACGCCAAGATCTTGCTTTGCCGGTTCTGGGCATTTTCAGGCCTTTATGGGGCCGTTTATTGCCTCAAACCTGAGTTTGAATAATTTTCAGGCATTTTTCAGGAAACAGAAACTTTAATATATTTTAGCTCGCAAATGATCTTTGCGTGATTCCTTCGCCAAAGGTCTTATATTTTTGTTATGTAACTTCATATAAATTTTCACTTCAATCTGTGCCCAAATGCAAAGTTTCTAAAAATAGCAGGTTACTATTTTTAGCAGTTTGGAAAAACTGAAAGTTCTACATCATTATTCAAGTGATTATGGAACCAGAACCACAAATTTTGAAAAGAAATAGAAAGAGCATCAACAATTTTGAAACACATCTTTTTTGGGGTGATGCAAGATTGCCCTTACACCACTAGATGCTTCTGCATCAATAGGACCCATAGCTTACCATCTTACCTTGCCACCTAATTTGTCGTGCATCTACAATGTGTTTCATATTTCTGTATTAATACATTATATATCTGATATGACTCATTTTTTTGAAAGGGATGCCTTATAGTTAGAGTCAGACGGGCAATTTGATTTGGAGCCTATTCGCATCTTGGCTTGTGAAACGCTGGGCCTTCGAGGCTAAGAACTAGACTAGGTCATAGTTCAGTGGGACCATTATGATGAGGTCTCGGCTACATGGGAGGATGCTGCTAGATTGAGGACTCTTTATCCTCACCTCTTTGCTAACTTCTAGGAGGAAGTATAGTCTTAGGGGGGAGGATGTGTTGGAACTGAAAATTCTAAATATTTTTTGCAAAATATTTCAAGCTTTTTTGTATGCAAAAAGCCTTAAAATGGTGATTGCAAATTTTTTAATCTTTCATTGCCATCAATAATTTAGAATTATGAGAAAGTATGACAACCTTTGAGTAGGTCTATGTTTACGATAGAGAATTAGAAGTTCTTTCATTTCACCTTTTGGGTAAGGTAATTCCCGATGTTAAACCTTTTGGGCTATTTTTTGAAACAATTCATTTAGACATCAAGCAATTTAAGTTTCTTGTAGAGAATGTCTCCACTTTGCCATAATGCTAGTCTCGGTCCTGCATCAACTTGTCAGCCATTGAGATTACTGTGCTTCCTCTCTTTTACAAGAATGAAGTGATAGATGGAAACTAACTTCTGAATATGATGACAATAATGTCAAATTGACTTGCCGCAGTGAAGTGGATCCCATCAAAGGAGCTTCAGTACAGAGAATTCCAGCTTGCCCCACTCATTCATTTTCAGACTGATTCATTAGTTTGTACAATCAAAGTTTTAAGCTTGCCTGCATGTTAGACTTGTGCTCTGTAAAACCTCAAAGCAACCGCTCCTGTAATGGCCTTCAAGAACTCAATACCATACTCCTAAATAGTATCTGTAGAAGAAGGTTGTTCACTAATTCCACCACTGCCAAAACAAACTCTCATCTTCTTTGAAGAGTTGGAGATTTTCGTGCTTGAGTATGTTATTTACAACATCATCGTCAAAACCAAAAATGCAGCCAACCTTGAGAATATGACATAATCCTACAGCGAGACCAGGATGTTCTGATAAGAGACCATTTGAGACCACTTGTGCAAACTCTGTCACAAAGGAGGCTTTACTCTTTTGATTGAGTGGATTAAGTCTATGCATCAGGATCCGTTGCTTATCTTTTGCCAGTGCAGAAAGGAATCTCTAGTTGTTGTAATGTTACATGGAGAATGATTTTCTGAAACTTACAGAGCCATTTGAATCTCACCCACGCTTACTTTAGATTCAAAGTTTGTTCCCCGGGGGTTTGAACGTAAATTTCACAAACTTTATACATGGATTTTTTCCATTTCATACAGGTAAAATTTTGATTATTTTCTTACAAACGTTTGGCAGATCACATACAACCAGGGGATACAGATCCTAATCCTGAAAAACCTCTCTCCAACAGCTTTTCATCTGATTTCATTCGACTCAAAATTAATCATCACTTCTTCCTAAATTTAACAGAAGCATAATTCACCGATAACTGAATTAGCGAAATAGTAGTGCTTTGACCTGAAGATATAGGAATCAGCAGTCTGTCAAATGACTTTATGGCAAATTTTAGTAGCACGAGGACTTAATTCCGTGTTTTCGTCGTCAGTTTTGGATGCAGATGACTTACAGGTGTTTTTTGGATACTAAAATTTTAGGGTTTTAGGGTTTAGACATTTTGCATAAAGGTTTGTGTCGAAACTTCTGGAAAATTTATTTTAGGGTTTGAGGTAGTATAGAACAGAAGATAAAGAAATGTCGTCAAAGACGAGAAAGAAGAAGCCTTCGGCTATTCATGATTTTCCCGAAGGTTGTGAAAGGAATTCACCCGTTATCGCCAAGAAGGATTTGGAAGAAAAGACAGAGGTTAATAAAACACGGCAGGAAGGTAATAATGATGCACCTGCCAGAGGTAAGAATGTGAAGGGTCTCTAGGTCTCAAAGATGGCTATGATAAATACTGCTATCGATGGAGAGATGCAGAGCTTGGTAGAGGGTTTGAAAATGAGTCTAGTGTTTCCAAGATGGCAACAACATTAGGTGCAACATTAAAAAAAAAAAGGATTTGGACTATGATAAAGATGTTTCTACTGGCACAGGCATACTGTTTAGGGGCGAAAGCTATTCTCAATTTTCTGGCAGATGGCCATCTAAAGGTGGTGACTAGAAATGAATTGGTGAAAATGTAGGTGGCTGTGACAGGTTTCTGAAGAAAAAAGTTCTTAATGATGGGGTTCCACTCTGCCAGATTTGGAAATCTGAAAAAGTGATGGATCCACGCAGATTCCTAAAAGAAGCTTCTTGTTATGCTACACAATGTAAAAGACTAGAGCTGCCTCGTTGGGCTTATCAGGGGCAAGAAGAGAAGATTGATCCTGTCCACAAGATAGATATTGCACTTGAAGCTAACTTGCAATCAGGTCATGGATCAATTGCAACCCCAAAAGCACATGCTACTACATCAAAGTTCCAAGTTTGTACTCCTGGTTCTCAAATTTCAACTCCAAGGGGAACTGTGACATCTCATTGTGGACATGATGTGTTGAAAACTGCAAGGACAAACAATGGGGATTTAAGCAAGATTCTTTTAGGAAACAAATTAAATCAGCACGTGTCATCCGCTATAAAAGTTTTAAATATTGGCAAAGATACATCTTCCTTTCAGTGCGATATGAAATCTGTACTGAAGAGAAATGCTACAATTTTTAAAGAGTCTGGTCCTTTGACTTGGGAATTATCTGCTAATAGTCAATATATGGAGCATAATTCTGTGAAGGCTGAACAGATTCAAGACTAGCAATTATATCATAACCTGCCTGCAGAGGATGTTAGGGTGTCACCTTCTAGGGTTCATGTATCTGATCTGCGGCAGGCACCAGAAGCTGAAGTAACTCAGGCTGGTGAAATGATTTCTTCAGCATATATAAAAACTGTGAATGATCTAAAAATAGATATGGGAGAATGGTATTACCGTGATGGTGCTGGCCATGAAAAGGGTCCATTAACATATGCACAGCGTCAGATGCATGTTTCTGATGGCATCTTTCAGAAAAATAGCAGTGCTTACAGGAAAAGTGATGATACATGGGTTCCAATTTCCCATGAGGTTTCTGCAATGCCTAATTCTCTAGAGAAGACCATAGTTGTAGATTCCCCATGCCAACCTTATGGAACTGCCAGTCCAGCTTGCAAAGATCCAGAGCACCTAAGTCACCATTCACCAAGGAAGGAGTTGCATCTAGGTCGATAAGCATTCACCTGGTCGTGCCCATCCTCTTCATCGTTGGGACCATCTATGAAGCGAATACATACCTGATTGTGGAATACAGGCGACCATCGTTTCACTTGGTTCCCATTCAGGCACACACCATGAGGCATCACTTCATTTGCGTAGCAAATCTCCCTTCGTACCATCTTCTACTAGCAAGGGTTCACGGCCGGTACTAAGGCTGTGAACACACATTTATAGAGGTTATAGGCAAAAGATAACATACCAGGTGATTTAACAATCATCAAACCTGGTCGCAGAAGATTACCTAAGCTCAAGGACATGATTTGTTAAGGAAAGATTACTATTCTTGAGAATACGTGTGATAGGATGCAATATTCTTTGTTATCAAATCTTACAGCGAAGATGATATTCACAAAAGCATTAAGTATAATGTCTGGGTAAGTACGCCAAATGGAAATCAAAAAATTGAATCATGAATATCAGGATTTATAGTTGAGAGCTGGTGACAATCCTAGAGCTTGCCAAATATTTTTGTTCTTCTCTAAGAATAGAAGTGGCTGGCTTTGTGGTGTTGCCGAAATAGTAGGACCTATGTACTTCACCAAAAATATGGATTTCTGGCAGTAGGATACATGGATCGGGTTTTTCTTGGTGAAATGGAGTCAATGAAGAAGAAAATAATGGTGCACCTAAAGGAGAAACAACGGAATTGCAAGTTGGAAGAAAAGCCTTTTGAAGAGGAGTAGAGGGTCGTAACCCTAATATTTCCCGCATCATAGGCAAAAACTCTAAATAGCAAACAAAAAAAGGGCATATCAGAGAGAGATAGAGCATCGGAGGACACTTTTAAAATCTCCCCGATACTTCAAGTCTCTCCGATAGGATTAAAAAATGAGATCACAACAAAATATATAAAATAAATATTATCAAATAGTTTTTGATTCGGGTGCGGCTGTGAAGGAAATAAAACACCATTGCAAAGATGTATGGTGTGAATATTTTTAATGAAAATTATTAAAATCACCCCATTTATTTCTAGAATGTAGAAATTTTATCAAATTATGAAAATTCATTTTTAGGTAAAATATTTTTCACCAAGATAACGGGTAGTAATTTATCCAAAGGGATATTTTTCTAAAAAGCCAAGTGAAAAACACATACAGATAAAATTCCAAGCAAATACTTGCAAACCAAACTTAAAGAATATTTTTGCCATGAGATATTTTTCACCATGAGAGTAAAGACGCGGATGATAAAATTCACTCAAATAAGTATTTTTGTGAGATAACAGTGGAAACACATACAGGAAATATAATCAAGAAATAAATGAGAGATTAAAGTACTATGTGGAGATCAAAAAGCCACATTAAATATTTAAGGCAACTCCTTAAATATTTTATTTTGTGACGGCAAAAGTCATATGTTAAAATTAATCAAACTAAAAGTCATGCCAAAAGATTTGTTAAACTTAAAAGGAAATATCAAGGCGAATTATTATTAACATTGGGAAATGATAAAGTGACAATTGATGAATGAAATACATTGTCCCAGTGATAAAACCCTAAATACATGTCAATGAGGAAATATACAACAATACTGCACGCCACAGGTCCAAGGTTCACCTCAATGCAAATTATTTGTTTATATATTGTTTATCTAATTAATAATTTGTTTTCTATGCAGGATTTTTGATTACGTTGAAGCGGTTCTCAACTAATGATTAAATGAAGCGGCTCGGGAAGATTAAAGATTAATTTTCAGCCTAAGATGATCATTAAATGTTTCAAATCAATTTATTTCATTTATGTGATGAATAAGGTCGGTTCTTATGGTTGGTTCAACCAATTATTAACCGTCACCAAAATGAATGTAACGGGTCTGAGGCTTGTTGCATCTCTTTAAATAGAGATCCCAGGACCCGGAGAAGGGAGTTAGAAATTAGGTTAGGATTAGATTTTACAAAAACACATTTGAAATATTTTAGGGTTAGATTAGGTTAGATTTATTCAATCTGAGGCCAATTTGATCCTTCTATGCAAATTTCACTCTGAGAAAGACAATGGTGCACGATACATTCTGAGGCAGCGTTGTTGAGGATTCAAATTCGAAATACACTGTGACGGTATCATCTGTTTGTTGTTTTTAATTCAATCAATTTAATTATCTCCATGTCATTCATTTTCTGATTATTCAATTTGAATGTGTTAAGGATGTGTTCAAATTGTCTGATTACATTTGCTAATCCAGTATAATTGATTTGATTGGTTTCTCAGATAGAATTAAATCCTTTTTCATCAATTATAGTAATCTTAGAATGTTGAATGGATTATTAAGTACGATTAATTGATTAGGGTTATTAATTTGTCTCCAGAGTTGATCTAATTTGTCAATTTGCAAATTTAAATTGGTTCTTTCCGGAAAGATTAAAATCCTTTTTAACATTTTGCATTTAATTCAATTATGTCCTTTGGATTATTAAGAATGAGTTAATAATTTCTTCCTTGCACGTTTGTACAAGTTGCAAACTGTTGTATGTGCCAATCAGATCGAGTTATTACCTGATACAAGTTATTTGTTGTTGATATCCTGACTCCGTTGCCCAACCAGACAAAGCACCAGTCTAACTATTG
The DNA here is from genome assembly GCA_027924645.1 of Cunninghamia lanceolata. NCBI lineage: Eukaryota > Viridiplantae > Streptophyta > Pinopsida > Cupressales > Cupressaceae > Cunninghamia > Cunninghamia lanceolata. The sequence continues at coordinate 1,986,059 of BSBN01000391.1, read as the reverse complement.
ATTCATCTTATAATTAAAATCTTTACATTGTTTTATTGTTATAGTTTAGATTCATTTCATGTTATCTGTTATTTATTTCTGTTAGAATTCAGATTAGATCATTTGCTTTCTTTAGAATTTAGTTTACAATATCTTATTTGATTTACAAGCATGCCGGTGTAATCAGATAAACTAGCAACAAATCGACATCGATTTAATCATACAACCTGCTTTGATAATCAAAGGTTCACCCACCTAGGTTGTAGCAGGACCTAAAGCGCAGGGAGAAGTTGATCGTTAAGATCAAACTCCAGTCATTGGTTCAAAAACGTTGTGGATTTGACCATAGGGCTTGGCATCCCCTTAGAACCCACAACCTGCATTTTTGAGACCCAACAGGATGTGAGGCCTACCTTTGCCTTACCATATATTTTTGCTTACGATACATTTGGGATGGATTTTATTATGGACATGTGGATATTGGGGACTATTGTTCCCATACTTAGACCTTCTTATTTCATCTTGTGCTTGATTAGATAGATGGTTTATGCTTTGTAGATGATTAGATCTCATGTTAGATTTCATTTAATGATATGTTGTTTAGATGCTGTGATTTCATTTGATGATTATCGATATATGTATTGATGGTGAAATTGATGATTTATCTTACATTATGAGTTCCTGAATTATACTTGTGAATGAGAATGACTTGATATATATATATATATGTTAGCATGTGGTTATCATTCTTGTTATATGTGATTATGCGATCGTGTGTGTGATGTATGTTGTTCACTTTCCTTTGACTATTTTACCATGTGCTATTAATGGGTTTGTGGAAGTGTGCAAGTCACTTTCCATGCCCATGAAAAATCAGAGGTCAGACAATAATCATATGTTATACCCGTGTTAAGCCGACCTAGTCCTAAGTAGGACTAAGGTCATTTGTGTTTGAGAATGTTGATTATGTTGTATTTGATTTATGACATTTTGTAGGGTTTACCCTTTTGTATTTTATCTCTTGATGTGTTGTAAAAAGTGTAATATTGAGTTTGCATAATTTTTAGTGTTAAATATTTGAAGCCCTTTTCAAGTGACTTTATGTGTTTTCTAGTATTTTTAATGGTCAAATATTGACCCTAAGTCACACCCCTAGGGTCTAGGACCATTCCTAACATGTTTAAACTTGATTTGGACCTTGTATGGTCACCTAAACTTGGCCATTGAGTCAAGTGACGAGTTTGGGAAGTGTGAGAGTTGGTTGGAAGGTCACCATCTCACTTAACCTTATCTCACCCACTTGGGTAAGGTTACACTTGGTACACATGCTTTAAAAGCTTCTTGAAGCTTCACACATGTGTGAGACCTCTTCCATATGCTCTCAGACATGTGTGAGAGCACTTGTGGGGAAGAGTGTAGCTTAGCTGAATGAGAAGGTGACTGGTGGTGCTCACCTAAGGTTAAGGTTCAAGTTCATCTTATAAGTGTCTACCCCCATTTTTTCTTGAACCTTAGAAATTCTAGTGGTCCCTTTTGACTTTATGCTCTATTTGTGCGCTGACTACTTATCCTAGGTATCCAGTCATCTAAGTTACAACTTAAGTCCATTAAATTCATTCTATGACTGGCCCCCTCTTCTTTGTGTACCTCTTGTTCCCCATCGCATCCTAAAAGTTTATGTGCCTAAGTCCTAAAAAGGGGTTAGGATTACCATGTGGCTACTTATCACATTGTCGCACTACACATTAGAGATGTCATTGTTCCCTTGCATGACCATGATAAGGAGCTAGCTGTCGAAAGGATATGGCTTGCAACTCTTTAGTCGAGGATCCTAGTGTGGTGAATCATGTGCTTCCACGTGTCATGCCAAGGAAAGATCTATAGAAGGAAGGAGATCTGATGGTTGTGATCCTTGCAAGGGGAATCTATCAGAAAGGAATATTCTGCATGCTGGCGCAATAGGACGACATGTGGCCAGGTCTCATTTAAGGGATCGCATAGCACATAAAGAAGAGACAAATGGAGGGCTTAGCGTAGTTGTGCAGGGCCTATAGGTGGTGGCCCATCTTCGGCTACAATGCAGTGAGATGGTGCCTATATAGGGTGAAAAATGATAGTTTGTTTAAGCTAGGTTAAATGCTACCATTTCCACCGCTAAGCATTGGGGATGACAAGGATTGAGCTTGCTAACAAGCTTCTAATCACTTTGCCTCCCTTTCATGCTTGTGTGGTCATAGAACCTAAGGCCCTAATCAAGATTTTGTCAAGTGTTGTACTTTCAACCAAGGAAAACCCTAATTATGCCTCAAATCAACAATATATGATAAAACTGATCACAAAAGTGCAGAGGAGAGGTTTCAGAGATAGTGTACCTAGAATTTGAGGGCTACCTAGACTAGGGTGCCCGCTCCAACGTCCTGCAAATTCTTGAATAGGAAAACCTTCTGCATAGGGTATGTGAGACTGCTAAAAGGCTCCCAGATTGTGGATAAAATACCTGGTTGGACTAGGGCACCCGCTCTAATGTCCCGCAAGTCTCAGGATCCAAAAATCTAAAAGTCTGTCGCGACTATACCTGCAATATCCTTCTTCCTGTAGCTTCTTTTCGCTGGAACCTATGAAACATGATCTGCACATACAAAAGAAGGAAATTGTTGTAGCTATATAGGAGCTTGCCTCAGTCAAGCCCCATCTTCGGTATTTCTACCTCAACAATAGCTAGAGGAAAAGATTTACAGAAGTGTGTTCAAACCTAACAATGTGTGTATGCATAAAAATCAAACCCTAGATGTCTCCATCAAGGGAAGATCAATAACTTGCTTTGCATCAATAAACACATACAACTTCACCTCAAGGAGATGAAACAAATGAAGACCTGCCTGAACAAGAAGGTGAATCAGCAATGTCTGTGGAGGATCTCCAAGCTTTCTATTGGAGGCTTCAACCCTTCTCCCGATCATGCGAAAGGTGTACAAACCCTAGGAAGAGCAAGATAGATTGAAGATCTTGATTCGTAACCTTCATCCATTGTCTCCAAGATAGAAAATAAGGAATACTTTGAATAGCTTCAACAAGTCATTGATCTTCAATGGCAATTGGAGCAGAGTTTTGGCATCAAGATTGCATAAGAATTGTGTGTGATAAAATAATTTGCAAATGTCTTTTCATATCTAGCTTTAGGTAATTCAAATTTTGAAATAACGTCTCGATATCGTGCAACAATTGAGAATTTGAAAATGAAATTTTGAGGCACTCGGCAGGAACTGACACTCCACCAAAATTCAAAATCCTGTGAAACCGGGGAGGACTAGGGTGTGGGCGTCCAAGTCCAAGCCCCCAATTTCAGCTCTGATCTACATTTTTGGGGGTCCTAGGGACCCTAATCTCAAATCTCTTTTTGGGTTCTATCAATCAATTACCTCAAAAAGTGAATAGACTGCTCCTAGACTAAGTCAATCAGGGTTTCAGGAAGGTTGAGAAAGAAAAGGTTGAGAGGTCACCACGAGTGAGGAGCTAAACTGAGAGAAATTGTACCATTCCATATAGGAGGACAATTTTTGACGTTACATTTAGCCCCCACTTTAGTGGCCATATGACACTACGTGCATATGCAACTAAAGGAAAGTAAATGCATCAATCATGAAAAGGATACCCAAAAGGATACTGTAGAGGAAGTTGAAGAGTTGTCGATGAATAGGAAGAAGCCCCCACTTCTGCAATCATGCAAGACCACAAAGTTAGGAACCGCATCTTGTAAAGTAACATTTGTTAGAGAAATCAAAACCAAATCAACCTGCAACCACCACCAATGAGTTAGTAATAAAATTCTAAGGGGGTTTGAGTGATGAAACATGGTGAGGGGGAAATTGAGGGAGATATATGCCCCCCCTTATTTCTGCTTGCCTAGTCCGAGAGTAGAAACAAGGAGTTATCCACATGTGTTGATTTCAATGGGAATGTGTTATGAGGGTCATTTGAAGGAACAACACTCGACCATAACACATTGGGTAAGAAAGAGAGCGGAACCAAGATTCCAATGCAACAAACGACACTGAGATCAGAGTTCAACAGCTCAAGAAAAGGGCTCCAGAGTAAAAGAGTGCACTTTTGCACTTAGTTAGGGATAGGATTTCTCACTCACTTACATTATGTAAAAAGGAGTTGTCACTTATCACTTAACTCATTCTTGTTTCTTGTTATTGTAAGGAGAGAGAAGGAGAACATGAGAGCGACCATGCTGAGTTGACATCCATACCATCCACCGCGACTGGAGATGCTCTGAGCCTGAGTGGTGGAGAGATTCTTTGAGGCCAAGGTAGGGTCCTGATTCCATCCTTCTGTCATCTTTCATTGTATTTTTCTTTCACATTTATCGATGTCTGTGCCCAGAGGGGAAGGTGGATAGGGTTCCCAAACAGGGGTGCTCAGGTCCACCTAGGGCGCCAGAGTCTCTCTGGGGCACCCTAGTCCCACAAGTGTGCCAGTGTCCCTCTGGGGTGCCCTATTCTTCTTGGGGTGCCCTGGTCCATAGAGGATACAAGTCCTAGGCATAGGTGTTTTATTCAGTTCTTGATAGCTTATTTTGGTTTCCAGAGGGGATTCTGATACTCTTACTTTCTTTCTGATCTATAGGATGTTCCTGAGATGTGGGAACACACAGGTGGTCGTTTGATGGCACTTATGTGAGAGTGCGCTAGTACTTTGACAGACACAAAGAGAAAGATCTTACATATGATGGGTCTATGGTGGGTATTTGAGATGCCCACAATTAGATTCCACTACGCGATGTTTATGGTACTGATGGAGAGATGGGATACAGATACATCCACATTCCATTTACCGACTGGCGAGATTACCATCACACTGGAGGATGTATTTAGGATCCTTCAACTGCTGATCTGAGGAGAGACATTGAGGGTTGTTGGACATCGCTCAAAGGATTATACTCGTGAGAGTCATTTGTACTACTTGGGTTGCACTATTTCACAGGTAGAGTGAGGACACATTCAGCTTTGTTTGCTAGAGTAGGGATGTAGAGACATTCCCTTACTACAGAGGATCATGATTGTCACAGTCGCACTAGCCATCATACCAGATGGATGAGGCACTCACCTTCACGGGGGTCTTGTTCATACTATCAGAGTGATGGAGGAGCATCAAACTATCTACGCATGATGGCATAGTATGCTTGCGCACCTATATCGTAGTTTAGGGTGATATGTCCACTACGAGATGCAGAGTCTGACGGTCTACACATTATTACAGGTTTGGGCCTTTGAGCACATCAGGTGCACATGACCGATGGGTTTTCCCATAGAGGCAGCATTCACCCATCCATGGGTCTATGCCTACCCATTAGTTAGGTGTTGGAGGCATGACAATCTGTTATACTGGAGAGTAGTATTTGACATATTACAACCCAATGATGTCATCTCGAGACTGTATTGTGGCTACATCAGATGGCCTAGCGAGCAGAGGCAGTTAGCTCTGATGTAGAGGGATCGGCTGATGGTTGGTCACCTTGATCATGCTGTATCTTGGTTCTACTTTCATAGGTGGCACGACAGTTTGGATAGGTACATGATATTCCTACAGTTCATCCGAGCTATGCACGTGCAACTCAAAGTGCAGTCAAAACCAATACTGTTTGATGACCGACTATAGAAAACATACCACTTAGTGATGATGAGGGTCCTGAGGATGCAAAGCTTGTATCAGGTGTAGATGATGTCAGGTGTACCCAACCATATCAGACCTGGTGGCACACAGTACGACCTGCACCTATCTTTCCACCCGGGCACCCTACAGGAGATGCCTGACCTTGGCTCGGTCACTCTAGTGACACAGGGGTGGAGGATGACATCAGTGACTTTACAGGATACTACGATCTCAAGGAGGGTATGGAGGAGGACGAGGATGAGTCTGAGGAGGTCCCATCATAGTAAGTCTTCAGAGAGATATCACGACAGAGCTAGCAGGAGGTAGACACTGATGAGGAGACCAGGTCGAGACCACAGTCCAAGGCTCATGGTCCTACTCCCACAGACGATGCGAGGGGAGAGTAGTAGGTCTGTACCCCCGCCACAGATGAGACGACAGATCTTGTCACACCATCAGTGATATGAGATCCATCCTGGTGAGATGGAGGTCTAGGTGAGGTTGTATTTATTAGTTTATGTTTTTTTTTGCATAGTTTATTATTTGTGATTTTTATATGGGAGTCTAACATCTATCTCATCCTCTATTCTGTAGTTGGGATAGATGCATGGTGAGACTTTGTGAGTCACGTCATTGGAGACATAGTACCGACTAATGCCTCAGAATAGTGAGTGTGGGGCATCTGCTGGGTGGCTTGCTGAGTTATTTATGCCTGCCATCAGATATAGGACTACTATAGAGGTGATGCTATAGAAGTCTGCACAAGAGGGAGAGGAGTTTAGATAGAGAGCTGAGCGTGCCGAGGATGAGCTCAAGGCAAAGTGAGAGCAGATGGTACCAGTTCCTACATCGCAGGGAGAGCCAGCTATTAGTGAGTTCTTACTATGGGAGGTCTAGTAGGTAAGAGCTGATAGAGATAGTGCTCAGGCGAAGAGAGACCGGTACCATAGGATGTATCGGGAGGCACATGAGCGAATGATAGAGATGAGAGGTGAGATCAGTGGGTTACGATCGCAAATTGTCTCTAGGAGTCATTTGCAATCCATAGCCACACATGGTCGGGCTTTTGTCACTCACACACCACGAGGGCCTGAGGGTACAGGCGTCGAGACTTAGCTATGTGATTCCTAGACTTTAGGCACTACGACATCCCATTTTGTTTTTAGGGATAGTTGAATCAAATGTATACATTAAACTGAGATATATACATATGATGTTTATTTTTTTTCTGTGTAATGGCTTTTGATCTATCACATGTGATTCTTGTGAAAATGCAACTAGTGATGATGTCTAAATGCTATAATTAATGCTATTGTTATATACTAACAATTCTAAAAAGAACATGTAGTAACAAACACAATGATTAATTATTTTACACATAACGTTAACTTCCATGCTACATTCAATTAATACAAAGTGATCTAAGCAATTATTACTTAAATACGATACAACAATGATCAACTAAACAGAGAAGTAATGCTAAATGAATTAAGACAAAATAGTAATAGTTTGTCGAAATTGAAGCTAATCTATGTACTAAATTAGCTTAGGGACATTTAACATTAGATCTTTAAGCATAAAATCTTTTGAGGTGTGCTACATTAATAGGTTCCTTATGCGGCATACCTTGTTCATCGGCTAATTTATACACTCTGAATCCAAAGGCCTTAGTAATTATATACGGCCCAAGCCAATTAGGGCTGAACTTACCTTCTCACCAGGTGGTGCATTTACACTGCATTGATTTTCATAAAGAACCAAGTCCCCAACATTAAATGAATGTTGTATGACTTGCGCATTATAGGCTCGTTGTATTCCTTTTTAATAAGCCTTGAGGTGTTCAAGAGCGTTAACACGTCTTTCATCAAGCATCTCAAGTTCCTATAATCTTTTTTCTCATTCTATGTCATCATCCATGATGTCTCTTAGGGAAATTTGCAAGGAAGGAATTTCTAACTCCAAGGGAAATATCGTGTCTATGCCATAAACAAGATTATACGGTGTGTTACCCGTAGCTATTTGAATACTTGTTCTGTAGGCCCATAGTGCATAGGATAATTGCATATGCCAATCTTTTTGATGTTTATTAATAGTTTTCCTTAGAATCTATCCAATAACTTTGTTTGAAGCTTCTTCTTGGCCATTTGATTGAGGGTAATAAGATGTAGAGAAGCGATGTTGTATGCGATATTTTTCGAGGAACTTTTTCACATCCTTGTTCTTAAATGGTGTATCATTTTTTGAAACTAACTTGAGGAAGGTATTCCAAATTGAGAAATTATGTTATCTTGTATGAATTGATAGATTACATCGATGGTCATCGATTGCAAAGGGATTGCTTTGACCCATTTTGTAAAATAATTAGTAGTAGTAATGATAAACATATGTCCTTGAGAGAAGGGCGGGAAAATTTTACCTACAAGATCCAACCCCAGAAAGAAAATGGCCAAGGTTACACCTGGACATGAAGCTCTTGAGCAGAAACATGGATGAGGTGTTTATATTGTTGACATTGTGGGCATCTCTTGACGTAAGCAAAGGAATCTTGTTCCATATGCTACCAATAGTACCCCATACGTAACAATTTTTGTACCAACGATTTTCCACCAAAATGCCCCCCACAGGCACTAGATTGAGCTTCTTCTAGAGCTATTGGAATCTCTGCATTACTTAAACATTAGAGTTAAACACCATTATAACCTCGTCAATACAAGACATTCGATAATATAATGTATCGCATTGCTAGTTTACATAAACAGAGTTGGGCATTCTTAGATGTCAAGTTCAAGATGGTTCCATCATGTAAATAGTTGAATATTTAGGAGAACCATTCATTAGTGTATGTATTGCCATAGAGTTCTGAATTCGCAACTATAGGTCTTTCAATTACCGATGTCTTAAGATTATGAACAATGAAGGTAAATTCCTCAAGAGAACCATCAGCAGATATAAGGGAAGCTGCGCTTGCCATTGCATCCGCATGTCGGTTATCTTTCCTAGGAATGGTATCAATCGTATATGATTCAAACTGTTTTAAGAGAGATAATGTGAACTCATGGTACTAAGATAACTTTTCATGCTTAGTTTGATATGATCCTATTACAATTAACTGAGAATCTCCATATATTGTAATGTTTTTGATATTAAGAGCTAAAGCTACACAAAGTCCAGCTATATGAGCTTCGTATTCAGCTATGTTGTTTGTGCATAAGAAATCTAAATGGTAAGATAAGGGAATCATCTTACCCACGAGAGGTATTAATATAACACTAGCTTTGGAGCTAGTTCAACATTTTGATTCATCGAAGTATAACTCCCATTTTTCATCCATAGAGATTGTTAGCATCTGTTCATTAGGATCGACATTTTGTATAGAAAAGGGCAAGGGAGCTTCAGCTAACTGGTCACCTATCAGTTTCCCTTTAATTGCTTTTTGTGAAATAAATTTGAGATCAAATTCTGTTAACAGCATAACCCATTTAGCAAGATGACCCGATAAATCTATTCTTGTGAAGAGATGTTTCAAAGGGTCAAACTTTACCATTACATGCACTTCAGTATTTAAGAGATAATGTCTAAGCTTTTGAGTGGCAAACACTAAAACTAGGCAATGCTTCTCTATAATTGTGTATCACACTTCATAACCGAGCAAAGTACAATTGATGTAATAGACAACACATTCTTTGCCTTCATCATTATGTTGTGTTAACAAAGCTGCTAAGGCATTGTTATATGCTGAGATGTATAACAAAAATGGTTTATCAGAAACAACAAGTTGCAAAATGGGCGGATTATCTAAGTAATCCTTTAATTCATCGAAAGCTTTTTAACATTCAAAATTCCATTGAAAGCAAGAATCTTTCTTTAGTAGTAAAGGGGCGGGTCCTATCCATGAGTTGTGAAAAAAATCGGTGAATGGCTTGTATCTTTCCCTGCAAACTACAAAGTTGAGATATGTTCTTTGGTATTGGCATATTAACAATTGCATCTATCTTTTTCGTATCAACTTCTATACCTCGATTTAAAACAATAAATCCCAGTAACTTTCCACTATCCACACCAAAAACACACTTACGGGGATTCAATCGCATATTATATTTTTGTATGCGCTCAAATATTTGTCAAAGATTTGTAACATGATTCTTACGATGGATAGACTTTGCTAGGATGTTGTCAACATAATCTTCTAAAATATTGTGCATGTAGTCATGAAATATAAGTCATCACATGTTGGTAAGTAGTTCCTACATTCTTAAGTCCAAACGGCATGACTACCCAACAAAATGTACCCCAGGGTGTTATAAAGGCCATTTTATACTAATTAAGAGGGTTTATAAGGATTTGATTATATCCTGAAAATCCATCCATAAAAGATAGCAACTCATGTCCGACTATAGAATCAACAATCATATCGATATTAGGGAGTGGAAAATCATCTTTCAAAGACACCAAATTTAAATCTCAAAAATCTATGCACATTCTTATATGACCATCAGGTTTAGCGACGGCAACAATATTTGAGATCCACAGAGAGTAGTCAATAGGTCAAATAAAGCCAGCTTGTAAGAGTTTTTCTATTTTAGTTTTAACAAGAAAAGCAATCTTAGGATTCATCTTACAAATCTTTTGTTTGAATGGCTTAACATCTGGTTTCAACATAATATTATGCATTACAATTTGACGATCTATACTAGGCATGTCTAAATAATTCCAAGTGAACAATTTTGAGAATTCGCTCAATAGTTTGGTCATTTCTTCTTTTTCTTCCACATCTAAACAATCACCAATAGGGATAACTTTTTCAAGATTATCCTTATCCATAACAACATCAATAGTCTTTCTATTGAGGAGAGTACTATGGTCAGGGGGATTGTAGGATTGTCATTGTTCTTCAATTTCTTCATTTTGCTCTACTGTAGCAGTTATTGTGCTAGTAGTCATTCCAAACTATGCATCATTATTTAAACAATAAGGTAGGCCACATTTATGGTGATAATGAGGAATACCATCATAAGCACCTAAGAATTCCATTATCACTTCATCCGCTGTAAACATATCTAATGGAAGTGATCCTAGAGGACAATTGGTATCAATCATCTCAGGGAATATCAGACTAAGTTTTGATATTATATTCACATGTAGAGTAGGGCGTTTGTGGGCTTTAGATTCCTTAAAAGGATTATATCCAATGCCACTTGAGTAATGCTGTGAAGCAGATTCTATAGGGACTTTGATTCCTTGTTGATTTATGCCACAACCATTACCTACATAGTCAAAATTTTTGTAAAGGATTCAGAATCCTCTGCCATAGAGAGAGACCATTTCTTTAGATGAAGGAAGAGCTTCATAAGTCTCATAATTAGTAGTATAACTAAGAGTATTATCCTTATTTGTCAACAAAGAGATCTTGTGTTTATCATTTAAAGCATATGATGTGATCGATGCAATATTTGATGTTTCAGGGACAGGGTTTTTAAGTTTATATTCTCCTGTGGAGGAAGATGCAAAATCTAATGAACCCTAGTCATCACCAACAAATGCATTCGATTGCTTGGGCTCTTGCATAACATTTTTAGAGGCAAGAGGAGCTGACCATTCATCTTTCAGATTGTTTAAACTCTTAGGACCAACAACATGCTTATGCACTTCCATTTGCAGAAAATTATCAGGTTCAGGATCTGAATGGATGGTATACAATTCCCCTTTAAATATAAACTTAATCGAATGGTGTAAAGTAGAAGGAACTGCTCTTAATGCATGTATCCAGGGTCTACCTAGAATCATGTTATAAGATAGAGAACAAGGCATGACATGAATCAAGGTAGGCACCATCGCAGGTCCAACTTGTATAGGTAAAGTTATAGTGCCCACAGATTGTCATCCAACATTATCAAATCCACGAATACTTAATGATTCCGGTTTGACAATAGATATATCAACTTTAACTTTATGCAATAAATCAATACCACAAACATTAAGGGCTGAACCATTATCAATCATCACTCTATTAACCAATGTTTTGTTGATCATAATAAAGATTACCAAAGGATCATATTGCTTCTGAACCTCAAGAGATGGTAACTCATGTTGTTGAAATAAAATATCTATTTTCATTGCATGCATACAATCTAGTAAAGTGGCAACATCATTTGGTTTAATAGTAGGAGGAATGATCACCTTTTGTAAAGCTTCTTATAGCATTCTATGGTAAGTAGGTGAGGTTTTTATAAGTTCCCAAAGAGATATCTTTGCAGGAGTAGTGCGAAGCTGCTCTACAAGATCATAGTCTTTACCACTTTTATATGTTAAATGAGGTGCTTGAGGAAGCATAGGTTGGGAAGCTGGTAAAGATATCAGAACATTCATTTGTTGTGTACTTTGTTTGTTATTTTTGAGTGTTCTATGCATGAGCAACCACATTATGATTGGTTTGTTGTAAGTTTTTCTTCACATTTTGTTTTGCACAATCATAAATGTGATCAGGAGATTGAGAAGAAGATGAAAGACCTTTAACAACAAGTAAAAGTTTAGAGGATGGTTGAACCACATTTGCACTTAGAGTGACCACAATTTTTAATTTTTCAATCTCTTCTTTAGATTTAGGAACATAAATTGCATTTACAAATCTTTCAAATAGTGACGGCTTAGAGGTCATGGTGGAATGTTTAATCGAGATAAAGTCCACAAGGGCTTCATCTAACATATCAAAGTCATCATGACTAAATGGCTCATCATAAGTGTGAAAATCTTACAAAAAATAATCTGACATTCTAACATGATCTATTTAAACCAAGATTTAAATGCTATGGCCTTTTCAAATGAAATACACTATCCACCAATAAATGCTAATTTCTAACTCTTTTAGTGAAAAGGTAAAGAATGTAATCACAATCTAACATATGCCAATTTCACTAAAGAGGTTTTCCAATCCAATTATGCTTTAGAACAACAAATTATTTCATATCTAAAGTTTTAATAGGATGCAAATTATTTAAATCTCAGGTTCACCAAAATGTTTAGGGTGAAAATGATAGTTCGTTTAAGCTAGGTTAAATGCTACCATTTCCACTGCTAAGCATTGGGGATGATAAGGATCGAGCTTGTGAACAAGCTTCTAATCACTTTGCCTCCCTTTTATACTCGCATGGTCATAGAACCTAAGGCCCTAATCAAGATTTTGTCAAGTGTTGTACTTTCAACCAAAGAAAATCCTAATTATGCCTCAAATGAACAATATACATAAATTGATGAAGTATATGATAAAACTGATCACATAAGTGTAGAGGAGAGGTTTCAGAGACACTGTACCTAGATTTTGAGGGCTACCTGGAGTAGGGCGCATGCTCCAATATCCTGCAAATTCCTGAATGGGAAAACCTTCTACACAGGGTGTTTGAGACTGCTAAAAGGTTCCCAGATCCTGGATAAAACACCTGGTTGGACTAGGGAACCCACTCTAATGTCTCACAAGTCTTGGGATCTGAAAATCTAAAAGTCTGTCATGAATGTACCTGTAATATGCTTCTTCCTATAGCTTCTTTTTGTCAAAACCTACGAAACACGATCTACACATACAAAAGAAGGAAATTGTTGCAGCTATATACGAGCTTTCCTTAGTCAAGCCCCATCTTCAGTATTTCTACCTCAACATTAGCCAAGGGAAAAGATTTACAGAAGTGTGTGCAAACCTAGCAATGTGTGTATGCATAAAAATCAAACCCTAGATGTCTCCATCAAGGGAAGATCAATAACTTGCTTTACATCAATAAACACATACAACTTCACCTCAAGGAGATGAAACAAATGAAGACTTACATGAACAAGAAGGTGAATCAACAATGTCCGTGGAGAATCTCCAAGCTTCCTATTGGAGGCTTTAACCCTTCTCTTGATCATGCAAAAGGTGTACAAACCCTAGGAAGAGCACGATAGACTCAAGATCTTGATTCCTAACCTTCATCCATTGTCTCCAAGATAGCAAATAAGGAATACTTCAAATAGCTTCAACAAGTCACTGATCTTCAATGCCAATTGCAGCAGAGTTTTGGCATCAAGCTTGCATAAGAATTGTGTGTGATAAAATGATTTGCAAATGTATTTTTATATCTAGCTTTAGGGAATTCAAATTTCAAAATACCATCTCGATATCACGCGAAAACCAAGAATTTAAAAATAGAATCCTAAGGCACTCGGCGGGAACTGACACCTTGCCAAAATTTAAAATCCCATGAAACTAGGGAGGACTAGGGCATGGGCGCTCAAGTCCAAGTCCCTAATTTCAGCTTAGATTTGCATTTTTGGGGGTCCTAGGGACCCTAATCTCAAATCTCTTTCTGGGTTCTATCAATCAGTTACCTCAAAAAGTGAATACACTACTCCTAGACTAAGTCAATCAGGGTTTTGAGAAGGCTAAAAAAGACAAGGTTGAGAGGTCACCAAGAGTGAGGAGCTCAACCGAGGAAAATTGTACCATTCCATACAAGAGGACAATTTTTGACATTACAGCGCCGTGTGGCAAGATCCAATAGAAAGATGAAAAGTCAGAGGAGGAAGAATGCCTACATGGCACGACTCCTATGGTGATAGACTTTTCAAAGATGCCAGTGTTGATTTTTGAGGCTAACAATCATTTCAAAGTGTAGATTTAGTACCAGACACAAATCGATGGCTGAAATTCAAATCTGAAGTGACTATCTATCAGCATAATTCTTGCCCATTTCCACTTTGAAGTAAATGAATTTGCAGCATGACCGTAGACTAAAACATCAAATCTACTCATCTAATCAAGGAAAAAGTTGCCCCACCAGTAGATTTTTAGGGATTTTAGCAAGAAGCTGACTATCTCAGCTATCGAATTGATTGAAGATCTAATTGTTTATTGAAAAATTTGTAAGGATGTGATCTTTTCATTTAGGAAGTCTGTCAGGAGGTAGATGGCTGGTATTTTGTTTGCTCCTTTAAAAAGGGAATTCATGGTCATTCTTTGCATTGTAAGTTGGTCAGGTCTTTCCTTTTTTTACTCTAAATACAAGGTATTCACATCTTGGAAGGCATTTCTTGTTGTAGGCTTGGTTCCTTACCTGGTGCAGAGGTATTTTTTGTTTTGTAGATGGCAAATTTTTGTATGACAAAATTTTGTTTAGATTGAATTAAATGAGAAACACCTCGTGTGTGTGTGTGTGTGTGTGTGTTGTTTATGATGATCTCCTTTGATGTTATTGTTTTTATTTTGAATGAGGTTATCAAGGATTTCTAAGTTCTTCAATGTGCATGTATTACATTGTATGTCTGGTTTCTTGCGTCTTCTCAAGGGGAAGATTAAATTTTATTTAGACTAGGTATAGGGAAAAATAGCTGATCTCAAAGGATTTGTAAAGTATGGTCATAGGAAGTACTCTTTCTGGGACATATTGCTATTAGGTAGTGATATTTTATGTTGAGTCCTTTCGATATGAGCTTCTATTGTCATATAGGAACATCTACATTTATGGGTTAGACTCTATTGCCTCAGTAAGGCACTGGTCTGGGGATTTACTTGTCCTAGGGGTCTAGTAAAGTCCCACAACTTTAATCACAAAACTATTTCAAAATCCTAGCCTGTTAATCTATAGGAATAGGGTTAGGACATTGTATGCTCTCAGGTTTAACCAGTGTCAAGAGCCCAAGAATATTTCCAACCTTGGTTCATCTTATAGAATCTTGGTATATAAGTGAGAGCATTCTACTTGATGTTGTAAAGCTAAATTCTTTTATTTTGAGCTGGTCAATGTTAAATCTTGTATAAGGGAATACCCTTCTAGGTGCAGCAGAACCTAAAGTGAGGGGGAGGCATGTGCAAACAATCTCCTGTCTCTATTGGCTGAATCATATAGTAAACATGTTGATAAGAAGTGGCAAACCTTAAGGGTTTATTGCTTGCTGATTTGGAACCCAACAGTGACAAATGTCACCTCCTCATTTATAAGAAGGTTCCCTTGTGTGCTCACATCTCCCTATGCTCTCACACATGTGTGAGAGCATTTGTGGGAGAGTGTCTAGCTTTGTGGAATGGAGAGGTGACAAGTGTCACCTCCACATTCTTGTGGAGTTGTGAGGAGGGTTATGTGGATGGAGGAGAGGATGTCAAGTGTCACCTTCTCATCCATTAGAGTTTGAGAGCCTTGTCTATTTATCTCTCTCATTTTGATGAGATGAGGGTTCTTTTGTTCTTTTCTTTTGGGAAATTTTATGCTTGTGTTGGGAGAGAAGGACTTGTAGATCTTGCAAGGAATTGGGAGGAATTGAGGAAAGCTCTTCACCAACATCCTTCATCCTTGAAGCTTGAGAGGTATTCCTCAAGGATTCAAGCCCTTTTATTTTACTTATTTTGTTTATGAAGTATGTATGTTATGATGGTTGTTTTCATGTATATTATTGTATTTGGGTGTGTTGGCCCATGGTTACCATTGTACCAAAAGGTTGACCTATTAATGCCTGATACAACTATCAGAGTTAATGAATCCACGGGAGGCGGTTAAGCCATGTCACAAATCCCATGAGAGATGTTGGCTCACTGCCAACAATCCCCCTCAGCATCACTCCCGAGAGCCTGCATCACTCGCAGGGGAGATTCAAACCCAGAACCTTTGGCTCTGATACCAATTGTTGGTCCATGGTTGTCGTTGCACCAAAAGGTCAACCTATTAATGCCCGATACAACCTCCATAGTTAATGAATCCATGGGAGGCAGTTAATCCATGTCATGAATCCTACGAGAGATCCTGGCTCACTGCCAATAGGTGAGCTCTCCATGTGAGAGAGTTCACCTTTGTCTTGGGTAAAAGAGGATGTGAACCTCCTTAGTTTCTCCTCTTTGTTTTGGTATAGTTTTATGGCAAAGAGCCTTTATTTGGAGTTTTGAGGAGTTTGGTATTATGGCATGAGTGCCTTGTTTTGTGAAATGAGAAGTATGGCAAGAGGCCAAGTGACTATGACCATTTTGAGTATTAAGAGTGTGAGTCTCCTTGAGTAGAGAGAGTCCACTCTCTCACCCTTCAAATCCATTTTCAAAATGGGTTAGTTATGTGTGTTGGCCTTGGATGGGTGTTAATGTGCATGATGTGAGTGTGTTGTCCCTTTGTGGTTTGCTTCTTGGATTTTGGAAGGCCTCCTTACTTGGGGGTGACCTATTATTAGGCCTGGGTTGGGAGGAGAGCTTCCCATGGGTAATTTGAACTCTTTGTGTGTTTTGTAGGTGCTTATGGTGGCTTTGAAGAAGTTTGGTTTTGTGGAGAAGATATGAGTTTAGTGGTTCTAAGTATTGTTGTTAAGAGAAGGCACTGAGATGCCTATTCTCTATTTAGGGCTTGTAATAAGTTTATACCACTTTTTGGAAAGTGAAAATCATGAGTGTTGTAAGATTACCATATTGTAAAAATTGTAATATGTAAAATAAATGAGTATTAGTTTTATCACTATCTCTTGTTTGAAAATAAATGAATCTCTCTCTCTCACACACATTTTTGTCTTAGTACTTGCCAATGAAGAAAATAACCTATGTGAAGGAAAAGTGTATTTACAAGCTTTGTTATAAATAATGCTCCTAGTTGATTGTAAAAGAAAAATAAATTCCCTTTTGTGTTAGTAAATATATATCTTTACTGAAAATATAGTGCTTCTGGAAAAACTGTGTATTGCTTTTGATATATATATATATATAAGTTGCTATAAGTTTTTTGTTTTCACTGTTATTTATGACAATGAATTTATATTTTTTTACCAGTGAATTTTAGAGTACATACATACATACATACATACATACACATAGATATATATATATATATATATATATATATATATATTTCTCATTTCACATAGTAATTAGTTTAAATTTTAATGAAGCATCTTAAGTTGAAATAAGCCAAAGCGTTGAGCAGCATCGTCTTAATGTTTAGGGTTAAGTTTATTTTTAAAGGGGAATGAAAGTATGTTGTGGGTGGACGCAGGGCCGAATGCCTTGTGCCACCCTCCTCCCTTTGTTTGCAGACTATGGGAGGGGGGACCCTATCCCCCACCCCACAGTACCTTAAGCATTGTGGGGTGGGTGACAGAGTCCCCTCAGCCTACTTTACTCCTTAAATAAAGACCTGCGGTAAGCAACACATGGCTGTGTTATGCCTCACACACATGACCCATTTACAAAATAGGGACCCCCTCTTTTGATTTGGCTTAGGATGTTAAATAGATCATTTTCATCTCCTAAGTGGTTCAGTGGTCAAAGTGCATTTTGACCATGATTGAATGATGATATTGAAAAATCACTTCAAGAATCTGCTAAGTTGGATTTTCATATCCCTTTTGATGGCCTTGAATTGCCCTTTTGCACTCAAATGCTATCCAACTGACTTTTACTTTGATTTTCTATCCAACCGACCTTTGCACTTATTTGCCTTCCAACTGACCTTGTGTTAAAATCCTTTATCACCAACTTTGGTGTTAGTTTTCCTCCCCACGGACTTTTGCGCTAAAATCAACCATCTCTAACTTGTGCTATATCGTTCGATCACCAACTAAGTCAGATGAGGCCAAAATTCCAACAAGTCTGAAGGACCATAAAGTCCTGCAAACTACATAAAGTTGAGCCTGTAGTCGTAGTGCTAAAAGGAACTCTCACCAGCCAGGTTCGTCACATCCGATTTCCCTGCCAAGTCTGAGAACATCAAAAGCCACGCTAAAACCCTAATCTGTCAACTGTACGTCACACATTAATGATGATTTGGTTGGGATATTAAAAGGGATAACCTCCTTCATTTTAGCTATTTTTACATTTGATCAAGATTTCAGAGCTCTCTTTGCGATTTTTACTGTTCGTTGAATGCTTTTGCTGTCATCTGCCCAAGTTCAATCCTGCGACCATTTCCTACCTATACAAACCAAACACACTTTCTACGAGTAACTAGGTAGGGTTTCTGAATTACCTCTTTTTTTGAGCTTTCACTATATACGGTTAGGGTTTGATCGAGCATTTTCTTTCAAAGCAAAGTCTTTTAGGGTTTTAGCTAGGGTTTCGTGCATGAACTATTTTCCTTTCCTTTGAAACCTAGTTAAGATTCCCTTTTGAAAATGCAAATGGATTGTCATGAGCAAAGAAGAATGATAACTTAAACATACATTGCTGAAGTTAAACTAGAAAGACATTCAATTTTAGTGTTAAACTTGAGTCTAACCGACCTTGTAAGCATTCCAAATCGTTTACTCAGTCG
Organism: Cunninghamia lanceolata; assembly: GCA_027924645.1. NCBI lineage: Eukaryota > Viridiplantae > Streptophyta > Pinopsida > Cupressales > Cupressaceae > Cunninghamia > Cunninghamia lanceolata. The sequence continues at coordinate 1,967,181 of BSBN01000391.1, read as the reverse complement.
GTGACCATTGAATCTGGCACCGCACTTTGAAATCCATTTTGCACTAAGAACATTGACTGCTGACCTTGCACTAAATGACCTCATCTCTGACTTGGTTGGACACCTCGGATATCTCCGCAAAATCAGTGACATCCCGAAGTTCCACTAAAAACAAGACAAAGGCTTTGCACTAAAAGTGACTCCATCTGACCTTGCACTTTAATATTCTTTCACCGACTCGGTCAGTCAACATCAAAACTCGCGCAAGTCCGGCAAAGCTAAATTGAAAGAGAATGAATAGTAATAAAACCTTAAGTAGGATAGGCTCATTTTTCCCACTGAGGTTGGTAAACCCCAATTTTAGCGCTTTTCTACCTACAAGTCGGATGACCCTAAAAATAGTGCAAACCATGCAAAATGACTATGTTTTAAAGAATTTTCAAAGGGAAAGTGTCAGGAATGATAGAGTTAATGTTGTAATGCATAGATAATGATGATTTTCATGCTTTCAATAGGGTTTCTTGCAGCATTAAATGTTTTTTTTATGCATTAATGATGAAGTATTATAGGTGTAATGGTGATAACTGTTAGATTTGAGATTCTTTAGAAGGGTATGTCAGTAGTGTTAGCAGATTCATGAAGGACCCTCTTAAACTTAGGAGTGTGTGAAAGAATTCTCAAAGTATCAAACTTATAAGGTCAGATCCTGCAGATTAAATGACTACCCGAGCTCAAGCCATGAAATGAGTTCAAAGGAATCCCTCTAGAGCCCAAAGTTCACTCGGGGTGGAGTGATGTAGGAGATATAGACCTAGGTCACATAGAACTAGATGACTTTAGATTGAGGATCTTCAGTCCAAACCCAACTCCTAGGGGCAAAGTACTCTAAGACAGTGGTATGTCACTTGCTGCTGCCTTCCCCACCTAAGTACAATGTGTAGAATTGATGGCAACTTGTGTGGATAGATATGATGTCATGACAAGGACAATTCAAACAACCAATGGGGATATCCTAGCTGATTTAAGTCCACCCTCTCTAGCTGAGACCTTTGATATTCCATGGCACAAAGTCATGACTATGCCAGACAAACAAGGATCAAAGGGGACTTATAACAAAGATGTGGAGGGATGCAGGAAACATATGAATGAAAATTGGTCCAAAAGAAGAAGGTCTGCCCTCAGTAAATTCCCCCAAGTGCTATATAGGAGTGATTTCTATGATGAAATTAGAGATTTGATAACTTTTCTGAGCAGAATCTATGGATTACCTACAACTTCCACTTTTGAGGGGTGGATGTTTGTTATCATCAATGAGATATTGAAAGGAACTAAGTTCCACTGGGCCCAAATCCTTAGTGATAACATTCATGAGGCCTTCAGTAACTTCAAAGAGAAGAGATACTTCAGATGGACATCTTATGTCATCTATGCATTAGCAAGGAGAAATCACTATGTTTGGTTGTCTAAGATTGAGAAGTTGGAAATGAAGAGCAAACCCAAGTGAAAGTATATGAGTGTTACTTGCAGCTGACCTCATCTCAATCTTTGATCCATTTAAAAAGGGTAAATGATACTTTCACAATGTATATAGCCAGAATGCTACAAGGTAACACAGCCTTGAGGATTTCCACTAAAGCAATGAATGAAATAACTCAATATGGTAGGTGGTATATCCAATTTGAGAAATTCACATATTTAAGAGTACAAGGCTTCACTGGGATGGATTACAGACTTCCTAGGTACCCTGATGACAAGACAGTGCTTCTGGAGTTGTCTAGACAATTAATACCCTGTGTTGAGAAACTCAAACACTTGCACAAAACCAATGTTCAGTTTCCTATCAGGTTTGGCAAGGGGAACTATGCATTCCCTTCTTCTGCATCAGCAGAGCATTCTGACAAAGAGCTCCAACTCCTCAACTTACACTATTACACTGCAAGGGATCATTTTGATCCAAATAAGGTGATGGAAAGATTCGTGAGTAAGAAGTTCCACAAGATACACATTGAAGATTTTTGGGCCAATTGCCCAGATGATTATGAAATTATGAAGAAGGTACATTTATGGCTGCCTCTAGCTTTCATCAAGAAGTTCCACATTATGGCAGTACCAGACCAGTTACAAGATGATGAAAATGTTATGGTTAGAGGACCTTGGAAGGCTCAATACCATCAGCCTATTCCATTACCAAATTGGGAAAATGCAGAAGAAAGCTCCTTGGATACTATCATGAGAGAACCCATTAAATTAAGCAACGCCTGGGTAAGGGGTTAGGTGGCTACTTTAGAAGGACAAGAAATACAACTCACTTATACAACATTAGAATCAGATAAGGACTCTAGAGGAGAATAAGATGAACCGATCAATGTCACAGATGAGGTAGAGCCAGCTGAGAAACAGAAATCAGATAGTGAAGAACATACATCTCTAGAAGAGAAGGCAAAGAAGATTAAGAAGCCATCTGCAAGGCCTCCTCTAAAGAAAGATCAACCTCCCTCTACCAGAACAAGGGACTCCAAGAAAGAGACATGCCAAGTGGCCCTAGAGAAAGTTCTAAATCCAAAAAAGCAAAGATGAAGGAGGCAAGTAAGGAATGCTGCAATAAAGAAGGATTCTAGTCCTCCAACCTCCCTGTCTCCTCCTACCCAAAGTATAAACATGACTGCCACAACTCCTGCAGCTCTTACTGCCACTTTCCTCTATCACTTCTTCTACCGCTACATCCACTTCACCTACGACCTCAGTCACCATCACTCAAGAAACATCCCCTGCTATCACCTCTCTTACCTCTGCCATTGCAGCTACTTCCTGCTCATTGGCAATTGCTTCCAATGCCCCTAGCAGCCCTATCTCCTCCACTGTCACCACTTCATGCTCTTCTACTATTTCTACACTTGTACCTTCTACTTCTTCCACTCAATTGCCTACCCCTGCAACATTACCTCCTATTTCCACCATCCTTTCACCTCCTCTTCCTCTGCCTCCACTACCTTTTCCTTCACCTCTTGTCATCTCTTCTTCCTTATCTACAGCATTAGCTAATCTAATGCAAGTTAATGTGCCCTCACTATCCATAGCTTCTATTGTTCCTATTTCACAAATGCCTGTAGACTCTTTGGTCATACCACTAATACCTGGGATTGAGAAAGTATGTACAATGTTGGGTTTGCATGAGGCTGAAGCAACATTTGAGGAGGGGAAGGATGTGTTAACAAAAGAAAATAATGAAGACTCCAATGAACTTCTGACTAATGTTGAAGTCATTGATGTATCTGACAGTCCTCCAGATAAAGGTCAAACGAAAGAAGTTTTCAACTTGGCCCAAGAAGAAGAGAAAGAAGAGGAAATAAATACAGAAAAGGATGAAGAACCAGAGAAAGAATAGAAACCACTTAAAGAACTGGCTATAATTAATAATGATGGATCCACTGAATTTTATAAATCTTCAGCAACTGAATGGCTGCAAAGCAGAGTGGCATATCCTGATCCACAAGTAGAAATAGTGTAGCTTGATTTGAGTACAATTTTATCGCATGCTCAGAGGCCCAAGAAACAAAACAAGGCAAAAATACAATCTAGGATCTATAAAGATGAATCAGGATCCAAAATTGTGGAAATAGCAGTTCCACCAACTGATGCAGCAAAAGCACATGTCAAGGTGGAGGATTATGTGATATCTACAATTGATTTGGGACCTATCACTCGTGCTCAAAGAGTGGATGATATTAAAGAATCAGTTACATCAATTTTGGAATAGCTAGACAAAGATGAGTTGTCCAAGAAGGATTTGAAATAGTAGAATGAAGAGGTCCACACTTGCCTTCAGTTTTTGGTTAAGCCAGTAGATGTAGGAGGAGATATAAGGACAATACCCACTTTCTTGTCTACTGATGAAATGGCCAGACTAAGTGAGGTAAGATCCAAATCCCAAGGTATAGAAAAATGGCTATCTAGAGTTTTCGAGATGGGATGTGAAACTATTAATGCCTCTACTCAAGCACACAAAACGCTAGTAGAGCTGCATAAGAAATATAAAGATCTGCATGAGGAATGTGACTCCTTTGATGAGTATTACTCACATATGTATCCTTGGATAAAGAGCATTAGGGATTTTCTTGCCTAGACTCTGGTTGTAGAGAATATTTTGACTGGGAACCAGCTACCTAAGGCCATTTAATGGTATCAATAACTGCTTTTGAGAAAAGAAACTTTTGAAAATATAAAAGAAGCATATAAGCCAGCCAATGAGGAGCTGCGGTCGATCATATATAATATCAATGATTCTTTGAAGGATTGCCTGGAGACATCCTATGATGACTATGCCCCATATGATGTCAAAAAGTGTAAAGACAAATTACATAAGGTAATTTTTGAAAATGTCGAGCTCAGTATGGGAGACAAGTTAGATAAGGTAAGAGACCTTAGAGCCGAATTCAAGGTAGTTCACAAGGCAGGTGCAGAGATAGAGAAAATATATAGCAAATTTATCTAGAAACTAGAGATGTTCGACTATCGGATCAATCATTTGAAGGATCCAGATTTGTCAGAGATTAATCCTGCACTTGATGCATGGTTGACTTACCGTAGCAAGCTGGCCGACGAAGACAAAATTGATTTAGATGAAGAGTCTTGATAATATTTTGAATATTTTAAGAATGTAATCCCACCATAATTGTAAATTGTTATATTCAAGGTAGCATGTTACTCTATTTTATCTTTTCTATGCTTCTAAAATATTCTTTTCTATTAATATATCAAGTTGGCTAGTCAAATCGACTAGATTCAATGTATTTGGAGGCTATTTTTCATCTTTTTCATAGATGACAAGATGTAATCTGAGAATTGATGAGAGCTGTTGTAATTGCAATTATTGATGTAATCTAGACCATCGGTGTCAAGTTAATCTCCACCGTTCATTTGAAAACTCAGTATGCTGCTTTCCTATATAAAGGGCTGCCATTTCCACTATTTGTAAGAGAGAATTTGATGCTGAATTGTTGACTCTATGCCATTTGAAGTAATGCAAAGCAAGTTTCTACATTAATTCTAATAATTTGTATCTTGTATTGGCTCATTTTAGTTTTCATGGTTCACTTCTTGCTCTCCCATAGTTAGTTAGTTGTGCTTTTATAATGTTCATGGTTTGCTAAAGTATCTGATGAATGCTCTAAGTCCATACTTTTAGTTATTTGTTGATGGTAGATAGCTGTGTAAAGCTAGTCTGGATTGATCATTTGTGCTAAAGTTCAATTGCATTTCACAAGTTAAGTTGTGCCATTCATTGGGTATTTAACAAATGAATGTAATCTAAAAATCTGTTGACTTCCATTGAAGATAGCATCATTTTTGCAGTACTGTAACACCCATTTCTATTTGGTAACTCAGAAAACTAGTTAAGTTCTGGAGTATTTGTCTACTGAAGGTAGCATGTACATTTTAAATGTCACTTAGGATTCTTCTAAAACCCTAACCTTTTGCATTTTTCTTTAAAAACATTGGTTAGATTAGGAATTTCAGTAGCATTTTACATTGTTTTATCAGCTGAAAACCATAAAAGGGTTTATGTGTGTTTAATGCCCCAAACTTGAAGATTTGCAGATTGCATGTAAGACCCCTTGTAGGCATAGCTAGAACATACCAACTGAGAGATTCCAAGCAAGCTAAGACCTAGCTGTATTATGCTTGGAGTAGTCTTACCTAGGGTAAGATACTTTTCAAGAGAGGTGTGAAACTAGAAATCACACCTTTGTTGCTGCGTGCTAAAACCATCATCAACAGAATTGGCACTAGAAGGAGGGCCCAAAGAACTATTTTTTCCTCTGCTTTAAAATCAGCAAGTCTAGGGACTAGATAGAGACATACTAGATCCAGCTTAGCTGGAGAAGAGTTACTATCCTTGACAGAATTTAGACGAATAAGAAGGGATCAAGGGATACCCAAAGCCCTAAGAGCTTAGTCATCCCCGAGGAACACAGTTGTAGCTCCTTTTAACCCTCCTATCATGGCTTTCTTTATAGGAAATAACCAGTCTCCTTTTCTATTCAATGCTTACCATGATATGCCAAAGAACCCATATAAGTTATGTTCAATGTTCAGAGTAAATGATCCAGATAGGACTGCAGATGAGCATATTAAAATCTTTGAGGATAACATGTTCATGTTACAAGTACAATATGAGGATGTGATATGTAGATTGTTCCCTTATTCTTTGCAGGATGAAGCTTATTATTGGTTCGCTAACCTCCCTGTAGCATCCATAAATTCATGGCTGAATCTGAAGAATGCATTTCTGGATAGGTTTCGAATGCCTACCACCCCAGCTGATCTTTATCAGTCTATTGTAGAAATCCATCAAGGTGAAGGATAATTGATAAGTTCCTTTAACAATAGATTTCATAAGGCTTTTAGTCACTTACAAGATCCTTAGGCTATAGGACAGGTCGTTGCCTTGCCCATTTACTATGCTGCCCTAGACAAACTTACCTCCATGTTCGCAAGGAGAGCTAACCCAATCCCTACTACTTTAGCTCAAGCACATTTTGTAACTGTCACTGTAAGTACCCAACTAGGACAAACAACCTTTGGTCTATTAAAGCATATGGGGCCTGTAGCCATGCCTAACCAAATACCTATGATAAATCATGCATTGACCAATCATACTCCTGTGATGAATCTGATTCCAAACCCAGCTACAACACAAGCTTTAGTAATCCACCTAGGCAACCCAATAGGTGAAATGCCTCCAGCACAAATGCCTTTCTTACAGTCTTCAAAAATAGCCAAGGTAAAAGAGGACAAAGATGACATCAAAGAACTGGTTGAGCAAATGAAGAAGCTTACTGCCAAAGTTACCCACCTCAAGAACCAGAATGCTTATCTACAACAAAGGGGACAGAATCAACAATATTTCCAAAATCAAAATTAGTCTCAGTTTCAAAATCAGAATCAGTTCCAAAATCAGGGTCAATACCAAAACCAAAATTTCAATAGTGGTCTAACCAATCCTAGAACACCAAACCGAACAATGGAGGAGTGTCATCACCCTTGGAGAATCAGAACAATGACACCAGACCTCCTGGTTGTGTGATGTTAGTTGAAGCAACTTTGTCTACTTGGTGCAGACTGCACAACATGAATGCTCACTCCAAACTAGACTGTCCAAAATTTTAGATCACATCCAGTATCTTCCAGATGGAAATTCAGAACGCTGAAACTCAGGAGACCCTGCCAACAGGGTACAAAATTGTTCCTTCTTAGAGGTATGACACTGCTCTAGTTCTTGATAGTTATACATTTCCATTCCAAGATGATAACCACCCTGAAGAAGAAGAGCCTGAAGAAGTCAATGCTTATCAGTAGTATAATAAGACTCCTTACAACCTGAGAAGTAGCAAGCCTAAAGGTCCTTTCACCACCTCCATCCCTCCAAACAACTATCAAATTCCACTAGACCCAAAAGCTTCCAATAACCCTGAACCCCCAAAAATCACTCATCAACCAGTATATCAGGGGGCTATTGTTGAGAGTTATCAACAGTCTGACATAGTGAAAATGGAGCAGTATGTAGCTGAGGAACTCAAGAAAATGAAGGTTAGTCTTTCTGTATATGAGTTACTTAAAATAGGTAAGGTTAGGATGTCTTTCTTCTAGGATATGGGTGCTGGAACCAAAACTAATTATGTATAGAAGGAAAATGTCAGCAAAGATAATGTTGACAAAGGGAAAGAAAGAGTACATGTGACTGACATGGAACAAAAGATAACATTGTATAAAGACAAGAGGGAAAGTCCTCCATTCCTCTTAACACTTAGGATATTCAATAGAAACCTTCATAATTGTCTAGTAGATTCTGGTGCTTCCACAAATGTAATGCCATTATTAGTCTGTAAAGCACTTGGGCTCACTCCAGCCAAGTCTTCTAGGAAGGTGACACAACTAGATAAGACTGAAGTGAATGTAGTAGGTGAGTTGAATAGAATACACATGCAGCTGGCTTCTAATCCAAGGGTGCAACAATATATAGATATTCAAGTAGTGGATATTCCAGATCAATATGGCATGCTTTTGAGTAGAGACTAGTCTAGAACTTTGAACGGTTACATGGCAGCTGACTTTTCTCATATGTGGTTGCCGTGGAAAGGGTTGGCCAACCAGATACATATTGAAAGAGAACCCAAGGTGAACCATATGATTACAGAGTATAATCAACCCAACGAGATTCTATTTTTAGAAGTTGATTTGGGAGTTTACCTTCCACATGTCAATCAAACAGAGGAAATCCTTATGCTGAGTTGCTTAAGATCCCCTAACACTCCACTTACAAAAAAACTAGAGAGTACAGAAGCATATGTTCAATCAGATTCAGGAGACTCTTCAGAAGAAGATGAACTAGGGATATTTGAAAGATTCCATAATTTTGTAGCTAAATTTGCACAAGATCAAACTACTGTTGGAAAATAGGTTCAAATGGAGGAATTATTACTACCTAACTGGTGCCATATACATGATACATCACATTCTAAATGTACTTGCCAGATGTGTAAAGAGGTAGTCACACAAGTGCAAAGGCAATTGAAAATCCCCATAATTCTGAAGAAGGTACCGGTTGTTGAAAAGAAGGAAGAACTGGAGCCTCCGCTTGATAAGAAGAAATCAACAAAATAGAATGATAACAACAAATATTTTCATCTATGGACCTTAAGATTTGATGGCTCAAGATGCAGACAAGGGTCCGAAGTAGGGGTTGAATTAATCAGCCCTACTGGAAGTTCATATTTTACGTCGCAGAGACTGCAATTTCTATGCACAAATAATGTAACTGAGTATGAAGCATTGGTACAAGGACTGCTGTTAGCACTACAAAAGAAGGTTAGAATTATCCAAGTGTTTGGTGATTCTGAGTTAGTGGTAAAACAAGTAAGAAAGCAGTACTCATGTAATGATAAGAGGTTGAATCAGTATAGGAATAGAGTCTGGGATCTGATAGAATGCTTTGATAGTTTTAACATCCAATTGATTCTGAGAAGATAGAATCATGTTGCAAATGCTCTAGCTCAAACAACAAGTAGATTAGAGCCAACACCCATGACAGGATTAAAGAATTTTTTTGTTGAGTTTGTCGCTACCCCGTCTGTACCTGATAATGTAATGAATTTTCAAGTTTTTGAAGATGATCAACACATAATTAATTTCCTTACTTCGTCTGATGTTGCTCAGATAATAGATGAAGAAGAAATGGAGCCTGCTGAAATGGATTTAGGAGTACCAAACCTAAAAACAAATATGATTCCAAGGGAAATGGTAGAATTGGAAAGATTGTTTGATGCGAATAATTTAGGAACCCAAAGGAAAGAAGGAGAATTTCAAGGGGGAAAGTGTGACCCATTTAACTTAGGAATAGAAGAAAATGTTAAGAATGTGTTCATTGGAAAAGCTAGTACTAAAGAAGAAAAGACAAGAATCATACATGCATTAAGAGATTACCATGAGGTTATAGCATGGAGCTATGAAGATCTAAAGATATATGATACCTCGATCATCACGCACACCATCCCGTTGAAGCCAGGAGCAAAGCCATTCAGATAAAGATAGTGACCAGTGAACACCTTACTAGAACCACTAATTTTCAAAGAAGTTTAGAAGTTGTTATCAGCAAGGATAATATTTCCAGTCAGACATTCTGCGTGGGTAGCAAATCTAGTTCCAGTCTGAAAGAAAAATGGAGAAATCAAGCTTTGTGTTGACTTCCGTAACTTAAATAGAACATCTAAAAAGGATAATTACCCACTGCCTTCTTTGGATGAAGTATTACAGATTGTTAATGGGCCCCAGATGATGTCTTTCTTGGACGGGTATTCTAGTTATAACCAGGTGATGGTAGAATATGAAGATAGATTGAAGATGTCTTTCACCTGCAAATGGGGCATCTATGCATATCGTCACATGTCATTTGGTTTAATAAACGCTGGTGCAACTTTTTAGCATGCAATGGACATTTCTTTCAAAGGATTAGTTGGAAAATGTATTATCATCTACATGGACGACCTCATAGTATTCTCAAAAAGGTGTGAAGATCATGTAGTAGATTAACAAAAGGTGTTGTAATAATGCAAAGATTATGGTATATCACTCAATCCCAAGAAGTACATATTTGTAATGAGCCAAATTCAAAAATAACATTTCACATTAGGTCTGAAAATGAATTTAAATATCTTCACCAATTTTGCATCAAATTTGACGAAACTAGCTGGCTAGTCTTACTCAGGATTAACACCCAAAATATGAAACTTCACCAAAATGTTTCTTTAATTAATTTATGATGTAAATAATATGTTATCAGATATAATACTGATTTTCAACAGAAACAAATAATACAACTTTGAACAACAAGATTTGGGCAAAACCCACAAAAACTGCAAACATCGTCAATCACCGAAATACGCCAAAAACACCCAAAACTGATATTGTTTGATTTTTAGATGGAAAGTACATGAAATATGATCTGATACCATTAAATTAATAGTAGAAAACACCTACAACACTCAGCAGCAAACTACACCACCAAATCTTCACAACAAGCTGAAATACACATTGGGTATTCTGACCCACAAAACCAAAATCAACACAACACTACCCACAACTTCCAATACTGATCTTTGACATTAGAAAATCAAAATCTATAGCTACTACATAGAAAACCAAAGTAAATAACAACAACTACTCTTTCCATCACTTCTGGAACTACCACGGTAACACAAGAAGATCTGCACAGACAAACAATGGAAATTGCCAGAAACTGTTAGAAACTACTTAATCCTTGAAGCTCTGTGCAACCTCTGGATGAAGCTACTCCTTGTGATCAAAGGTTTTGCATCCTCTGGCCACTTCAAAATCATATTTTTTCATCCACAAGCCTCTTTACTCCAATGGGTTTTCGTCTATTGAAGCCACAATCTGCAAATATGCAAGTTTGAGAGAAAATATCAAATCAACAATGGCCCCAAATCACTAAAATTACATATTTTGTATCAATATTTCATGGGAGAGAGAGAAATCCAAGACTCTCACGTTTTTCTTTGATTCCTTTCTATTTTTGGGTATGTTAGTTGTCATAAGCTGTCATACATTGTCATAAAGTCCCCCGCCACTTGTAATTTACCAAGATTTTCAAAATCTTCATGCAAATGGACACCTCACCAAACCCAATGCCCCTTTTTGAGTCTCAAAATATTTAATTTAATATTTAATTGTCCTCTTGAAATAGATATTATTTGGACAATATTAAATATTAAGTATTTACTCTTCGTATGCTTGCCCAATTAACCCATGGAAGAATAAGATGGGTTAATATTGACCATTAATTAATTATTTTAGAAAGGGGACATGACAAGTCCTCCCTCCTGGAAATTGCTTTTCCTCAAGCAATGCAAGTTTGTTTGGTCAAGAATTTTTGGTCCTTCCCATGTTGCATCTTCCACTAGCAAATTCTTCCATTTGATCAAATATTCTGAAATGCTCCTATTCCTCAATCTTTTATCCCTCATTTCCAAAATCTTTTCAGGTATCAAAATCAACTTCCCTTCATCATCCAAAGGTGGTAAATCAGATGAAGGCACAATTTTCTGTCCAAGGACCTTCTTCAAACAATAAACATGAAATACATTATGTATCCTACTATTTGGAGGAAGCTCTAACTCATAAGCTACCTCACCAATTTTCCTAATGATCCTGTAAGGTCCAAAGAACTTAGGCTTAAGCTTTTCAACCCCACTCTTTTTCAAAGAGCTTTGTTTATATGGCTACAATCTAAGAAATACCAAGTCTCCCACCTTAAAAAATATTTCTTTTCTTTTCCTATCTGCATATGTCTTTTGTTGGTTCTGTGCTTGCCTTAAGTTATCTTTTAGTGAACTTATGATCTCTTGACTATGATTGATAAGATCACTAGCTGCAGGTACTCTACTATCTGTAAATATCAAATCAGCAAAAGAAAGTGCATCATAACCATAAAGAGCTTGAAATGGAGGCATACCAATTGACATATGATGTGATGTATTGTAACAATACTCTCCCAAGTGCAACCATTTGACCCAAGTAGTTTGCTGATCTGAAACATAATTCCTCAAATACCCCTCTATCCACTTGTTAACAATTTCTGTTTGTCCATATGTTTGTGGATGGTAACTTGTGCTTGGTGTGAGCTCTGGTCTTGTCAAGTGAAATAGTTTCTTCCAAAAAGGACTAAGGAACCTACTATCTCTGTCACTAACAATGTTCTTTGGCAAACCATGTAGCTTGAATATCTCTTTGAAAAACAACTCTGCTACTTGAGGAGCCTTCAATTCTGAAGTGATGGGAAAGAAATGAGCATACTTTGTTAATCTATCCACCACCACATACATACAATCCTTACCTTGTACCTTGGGAAGTCCTATGATAAAGTCCATGGAAATGCTCTCCCATTTCTATTCAGGAATTGGAAGCGATTGTAGGAGACCTACAGGAAAAATATATTCACCTTTGTTCCTTTGGCAAGTCAAACACTCTTTGATATGCTTGTGGACATCCTCTTTCAGATATTTCCAAGAAAATATCTCACGGATCTGCCTGTATGTTTTGAAGTAACCTTGATGACTAGCCAAGGGAGTGTCATGGAAAGCTCTTAAAATCTTTTCCTTGATTTTTCATTCAGGAACAAGGAAAATTCAGTTCTTATAATAAATCAGCCCATCATTCATTGTATACTTATCATCTTCTACTAAATCATCCAATACATTAGATGCAAAAGTATTTTTGACATATTTAGCAATGATAGAATCTTTTGATTCTGCAGAAATAGAAGATAATAAACACAAAGTTGGCTTCCTAGAAAGTGCATCCGCTACCACATTTCTTTTACCCTTCATATATTCTATTTCAAAATCATATGCCTACAGATTGCTTACCCACCTTTGTTGGTGATCATTCAAATATTTTTGATCAAGGAAATATTTCAAACTATTATGATTAGTTTTCACAACGAACTTCCCACACACAAGATACGATCAGTATTTATTGTATACTTATCATCTCTAGTGCATGCATAATTGCCAACATTTCCTTGTCATAAATGTGATATGTTTTTTCTAGATTGTTTAGCTTCCTACTCTCAAAAGAAATTGGATGTCCCCTTTGAGTTAGGACAACCCCAAAACCTTCACCTGAAGCATCACATTCAACTACAAAAGGCAATGAAAAATTAGGAATAGCAAGCACGAGGCATGAACTCATTACCTCCTTAAACTTGTCAAAAGTTTTCTGAGCTTATTCAGACCATGCAAAGGCTCCCTTCTTAGTCAAATCTATTAATGGAACAGAAAGCTGAGAAAAAACTTTTACAAACCTCCTATAATAGCAACATAGCCCAAAGAATCCTTTCAACTGTGTAAGATTTGTAGGTGGAGGCCAATCAAGTATTGCTTGAATCTTCTGTTGATCTACGTGAACACCCTTACAACTTATGACATATCCCAAGTAAAGAATTTGAGTTAATCCAAATTCACATTTAGACAACTTAGCATAGAAAGATTCCTACTCTAAAATACCCAAAATTGTATCTAAATGTTCCAAGTGTTCCTTCCAAGTTTTATTGTAGATCAATATATCATTAAAGAAAACCAAGACAAACTTCTTGAATTGCTTGCTAAATACCTTGTTCATGCATGATTGGAAAGTTACTGGTGCATTAGTGAGGCCAAAGGACATGACAAAGAACTCAAAATGCCCATAGTGACACCGAAAAGCTATCTTTTCCACATCTTTGTCTCTCATCCGAATCTGGTGGTATCCTGATCTCAAATCAATCTTAGAAAAGTAAACAGCTCCATGCAACTCATCAATAAGTTCATCTATCCTTGGTATGGGATATCTATTCTTAATGGTTTTCTTATTCAAAGCTCTATAGTTGATGCACATCCTTAGAGTGTCATCCTTCTTCTTCACAAGAACTACAAATGATGCAAAAGGACTAGAACTTAGTCTAATGAATCCCATATCTAAGAGCTCTCTAATAGTCTTCTCTATCTCTTCCTTGTAACCCCTTGGATGTCTATATGGAGTAGTTATAACAAATTTGGCATCTTTTTCCAACTCTATAACATTTTGAAACCCTCTATCTGGAGGTAATCCTGGGGGTATATCACTGAAAACAATGCTATGCTTATCTAAAATTTCTTGAATTTCAAAATAAAATTTACCTTTTCCATTTGGAGAGCTTGAAGGTTGGATTAAGCAAGTGGCTGACCAAGGAACTTGACTTCTTCTGAAAGTCCTCTCCATCTTCTTTGATCTCACCACTCGTGGAGCTCCATTTGAAATCCCTCTAAGTGTGATCTCCTTGTCTTCTGACTGAAACTTGAACTCCATAGTTTGATAGTTCTGATAGTGTCCTCCAATAGAATGCAACCATTGAACACCCAAGACAACATCAGTTTAACCAATACAAACAACATAAAAATTATCACAAACCTTGTAGTCTCCCATAGTGATGCTCAATTGTTTGACCACTCTGGTGCATGGCATAGTGAATTCATCTGCAACAGTTACATTGAACCCTTCAAATTCTTCAGTCTTCAATCCTCTCTTCATTACTAACACTTCATCAATAAAATTGTGGGTTGCCCCACTATCAATCAAAATAGTCATTCGCTGCCCTGCTAACACTCCACGAACCCTGAAAGGATGATATCTTGGTGCTCCTGAAAGTGTAGCTAATGAACCTTCTTTTTTAGTCTCCTCTTCGATCTCAAGTTTAGAATCCTTTACGTCATGAAACTCCTCATTATCATCTAAGTCTAAATCCTTATCTGAGACAACCTCTATGTAATGGACTTGTCCTTTTCCCAAACACCTATGTCTAGGGACCGAAGGCTCTTTGTAAGAAAAACAAAGTTTCTTCCTCGTAAGCTCATTCCTTGTTTCTTCATACATCTTCTTTGCAGTATTAGGAGTTGTATTTTTTTGTATAGGAGCAGGTGCATGGAATGGTTTCTTTTGGAATCCTCCCTTATGATGCCATCTGTTCAGTTTAGAGGAGTGTGGGAAAGCATTCTTTGGAATTGATGGCTCAAGGGTTAGTGCCCTCTTGATAGCTTGCAAAGTGAGAGGTGTGAAAGATCTGACAAACCCCCTAAGAGGTTCAGTGAGCCCTATGATGAATAGATGTACTCTTCTCTTCTCTAATATTTTAGGTACCATCACTGCAATCTTTTGAAAGTCTGCTATATACTCACGTACTGAGTTCCTTTGCTTAATTTCAGACAACTGGCTAAAGTATTCTTCTTCTTCTTTTAGTTCATACTTGTCAAGAATCCTTTGTTTGAAATCACCAAAGGTCTATACCTGATCATGTCTCAAAGTAGTACGACCATGGTACCACCATTCATAGGCTTCTCCTTCCAAATGCAAAATGGCAACTGAACTGTATCCTTCTCTGTCATGGGATTGAACATAAAGTATGTCTCTATCTTCTGCAGCCAAGCTCTAGCTGAAATCTTTTCACTTCCATCAAAGAAAGTTGTGGTTAACTTACCCAACTTGTGTTTTAGTTCTTTATTTTTGCCTCTCCCCTTCTTTTGAGATTTACCTCTTCTCAGGAACTCTACATATTCTCCCCAAGACATATCATTCTTGATCTCATCTGCCAATGCATTGTATTCTCCACACCATTTGTTAAGGGTCTCCACATTGAACAAACTAGTAGTTGCAAACTTAACTTGTTTAGGTTCCTCTTCAGGTAGGAATAAGGGTTTGTTTGCAGCCCCTGACTTTTGTGTCCCAATTTCCTTCCCTTTTCCATTGTTACTGTTGTTTGCACCCGAAGTACTACCACCATTGTTTTCGTTGTTGTTGTTGTTGTTTTAGATCCATTGCATCATTTGCCCAAACATTTCAGCAAATCTAGTTTGTGCCTCAACCATTTGAGTAAATTTCCTTGAAGCATCATCTTCTTCTGCATCTCTTCTATCTGCCATTATTTCCTCCAATTGCAATTTCCTTTGCTCTCTCCTCAAATATCTAATTTCTCTGTCACTCGGTATCATCAATCATCTAAATAACCTACAGGCTGGAAAGATCATGCTCTGATACCACTGTAATGAGCCAAACTCAAAAATAACATTTCACATCAGGTCTGAAAATGAATTTAAATTTCTTCACCAATTTTGCATCAAATTTGATGAAACTAGCTAGCTAGTCTTACTCAGGATTAACACCCAAAATATGAAACTTCACCAAAATGTTTTTTTAATTGATTTATAATGTAAATAACATGTTATCAGATCTATAATACTGATTTTCAGCAGCAAAAAATAATACAACTTCAAACAACAAGATTTGGGCAAAACCCACAAAAACTGCCAACATCGTCAATCATCGAAATACACCAAAAACACCCAAAATTGATATTGTTTGATTTTCAGATGGAAAGTACATGACATATAATTTGATACCATTAAATTAATAGAAGAAAACACCTATAGCACTCAGCAGCAAACTACACCACCAAATCTTCACAACAAGCTGAAATACACATTGGGTATTCTGACCCACAAAGCCAAAATCAACACAACACTACCCACAACTTCCAATACTGATCTCTGACATTAGAAAATGGAAATCTACAGCTACTACAAAGAAAACCAAATTAAATAACAACATCAACTCTTTCCAGTACTTTTGGAACTACCACGGTAACACAAGAAGACCTGCACACACAAACAATGGAAACTGTCAGAAACTGCTAGAAACTACTTAATCCTTGAAGCTCTGTGCAACCTTTGGAAGAAGCTACTCCTTGTGATCAAAGGGTTTGCATCTTCTGGCCACCTAAAACTCATGGGTTTTCATCCACAAGCCTCTTTACTCCAATGGGTTTTCATCCATTGAAGCCACAATCTGCAAATCTGCAAGGTTGAGAGAAAATATCAAATCAACAATGGCCCCAAATCACCAAAATTACATATTTTGTATCAATATTTTGTGGGAGAGAGGAAAATCCAAGATTCTCATGTTTTTCTTTGATTCCTTTCTATTTTGGGGTATGAAAGTTGTCATAAGCTATCATACATTGTCATAAAGTCCCCCGCCACTTGTGATTTACCAAGTTTTTGAAATCTTCATGCAAATGGACACCTCACCAAACCCAATGCCCCTTTTTGAGTCTCAAATATTTAATTTAATATTTAATTGTCCTCTTGAAATAGATATTAGTTGGACAATATTAAATATTAAATATTTATTCTTCCTATGCTTGCCCAATTAACCCATGGAAGAATAAGATGGGTTAACAGTGACCATTAATTAATTATTTTAGAAAGGGGACATGACAATCTTTGGAGTAACTAAGGGAAAGTTGCTGGGACATGTGATCTCTGAGCAAGGAATATCTATCGACCCAAACCAGATCCAAGCAATACTCAAAACACCTCCCCCAACTAGCCAGAAGGAGCTTAAGTCATGTTTTGGTAAGATCAACTTTGTACGTAAATTTATCATAGGTTTTGCTGAGATTATTCGACCTCTTAATGCCATGCTGAAAAAGGATGCCAAAATGGATTGGACTTCAGAAGCCAAGGCTGCCTTCGTAGAAATTAAACAAGCTATAGCCAATGTACCCATCTTGGTGAGTCCCGATTACACTTTGCCATTTCAGATTTACTCGTTTGCTTCTGAGCATATGTTTGCTGCAATGTTGATGCAAAAGAGATCAGTTGATGATGAAAGGCCTATCATTTTCATTAGCACTCCATTAAAAGACACAGAACTAAGGTATCCAAACATGGAAAAATAACCATATGCTCTAGTGAAGGCAGTCAAGAAGTTCCGTCACTACATCTTGAGAAGTCAAGTGATTGCTATAGTCCCAGATGCAGTAGTTAAAGCATTATTGATGAAAAGTAAATTAGGAGAAAGAAGAGGGAAATGGGTCACCATCCTGCAAGAGTTCGATATAGATATTCAACCTATGAAATTAGTAAGAGATTAGGCTCTGACTAGGACAATGGCTGAAGTGGGACTAGGTCTAGTCTCCCAGCAGTACCTATTAGAAGATGTTTCAAAAGATGAATGGTACGGAGATATCATATTTTATCTACTTAATCAATGTTGTCCACCACAGGTAAATTAAATTCAAAGGAGAGCACTCAGACTAAAAAGTAGCAGTTATATGATAAAAGGATCAGTCCTTTACAAAAAGAATCATGAGGGCATCTATCTGAGGTGTTTGGATAAGTCAGAAGTCAATCAAGTATTGACCAGTTTTCATGAGAAATTTGGGATAGGTCATGGATTAGCCCACTCAATAGCTAATCAAGTTCTCCGTGCCAGATATTATTGGCCAACCTTGTTTAAAGATGCATATTCACATGTAAGAACTTGTCATATATGCCAGACCGCTGCCCACAGAGAGCAACCAGTAGTGGAGATACAACCATTTTCTCAGTGGGGCCTCGACTTTATTAGTATGATTAATCCACCTTCCTCTACAGGGCACAGGTATATTCTGACCGCTACTGATTACTGTACCTGATGGTCTAAAGCAGTAGCTTGTAAACAATGCACCACAGAGGTAGTTATTGAATTTGTTGAAAAACATATTATCACTAGATTCAGTTGTCCATTTTCTTTAGTTTGTGATAATGGCCCTGCTTTTTTATAATTATGTTTTTCTAACTGGGCTTTTGATTATGGGATCACTCTCAAGTTCTCATCTAATTACTACCCACAAGGGAATGGGGTAGCTGAATCAACGAACAAAAATATGCTCGAAGTCATTAAGAAACTATTAGACAAAAACCCCATAGACTAGCATACTCAGCTTAAATTTTCCTTATGGGTTGATAGAATCCAACACAAAGCAACCTTGGACACATCACCTTATCACTTAGTCTATGGGATAAAACCCATCTTCCCCATCCATTTGAGGATTCCCGTGCTACAATGCATGCAAGACTACCTTGAAAATGATGATCAATTGACCTCTAGGTTAGCTTAGTTGTTGCACCTTGAAGAGAAATGCGATGCTGCTATAGAAAACTTTGACAAACATCAGGGAGTAGTAAAATGATGGTTTGACAAAAGAGCCAAGGTTAAAGCCTTCCACATTTTTGATTTGGTCCTGTATTAGGATAAGGCACATGAAAAGAAAGGGGAACATGGTAAGTTTGACAAACTTTGGTTAGGTCCCTATCAAATCTATGAGATCCTTGGAGACAACACGTATCGACTCAAGAGCCTTACTGGTGAGGAGCTTCCATTACCTGTCAATGGCTAGTTCCTAAAGCACTACTTTTAGGCCTGAGAGGCAGTCATGCCTCATCTTAGTGTACATAGTTAGGGATTTGTTTGTTTTGGCTTAGTTTAGGTTGCCTTTAGTTTAGTCTTGCTTTCTTTCCTTTTCTTTCCATAGTTGTTAGATGCTTTTCTTAGATTAGTTGTCCTTTTTGTTTTGCTTTTGTTTGTTGCACTTGCTCTTGTGCGGGATCTTTGTTTTAGGAAGTGGTGGCAGTTGCATGACCCTGCAAGTGCTTCTTTGATGGGCAAATAATCTTGAGTTTTCCTTGAGAAGCCAAGGTTCGGCCTAAGTCCCGCCGTGGTTTCCGCTGTTAGGCTAAGAGGTATGATGCCTGTTCATGGAAAATGAGTCATTACTTGGTGTACTTGAAGTATTTTCTAACCATATATCTCTCACGCTTTAAATAATCCTAAAGTAGCTAGGCGAGTCTGAGTGATCTTGTGTCAAGTGAAAAGGTTGACTCCTTCTACCACATGCACTGACACTAAGTGTTGATAGCCTATATTGGGTGAAAATAAAAGGTGTTTTTCAACCCCAGACCCGTTATAGTGCAATTAAAAGAGACTACTGATTGGAAATTCTCACAAGAGGTACTATTCAGAAATAATTATCATCAAACACCATTGTGTCTGAAGTATTATCTGCCATTTGTTTTCTCAAGGCTCATCATATCTCAAATATTTGAGCATTTCTTGGTGGTAGAATAGTCTCAACTTCCTGGCTTGTCACAGAGGATCTTTGATGAACTTAGTTGCCGAAGGATGGGAATGAATACAATCGCACACACTCAGGTTTTCAGGATGTTGATGGTTGCACTAGTTAGTGATCTTGGATTCTTTGATAAGGTATCTTACTTTTTCGTTTAATATGTGGGGAACACCGAGATTCTGGATTCAAACTAAAATTTTATCATCGAAATGCTCAGGAGCATTTCCCAGTAGAGTTGCCATTTGTTGTGCGTTGCACACACACCCAATTTACAAAATAGGGACGCCCTCTTTTGATTTCACTTAGGATGTTAAATAGATCTTTTTCATCTTCTAAGTGGTTAAGTGGTTAAAGTACATTTTGACCATGATTGAATGATGATATTGAAAAATCACTTCAAGAATCTACTAAGTTGGATTTTCATACCCCTTTTGATGGCCTTGAATTACCCTTTTGTGCTAAATTGCTATCTAACTGA
This sequence comes from Cunninghamia lanceolata, assembly GCA_027924645.1. Classification (NCBI taxonomy): domain Eukaryota; kingdom Viridiplantae; phylum Streptophyta; class Pinopsida; order Cupressales; family Cupressaceae; genus Cunninghamia; species Cunninghamia lanceolata. The sequence goes on along the minus strand of BSBN01000391.1, from coordinate 1,946,686 downwards.
CCTTTGCACTAATTTGTTATCCAATCAACCTTTGCGCTGATTTGCTTTCCAACTGACCTTGTGTTAAAATCCTTTATCACTGACTTCGGCGTTAGTTTTCCTCCCTACGGACTTTTGTACTAAAATCAACCATCTCTGACTTGCGCTATATTGTTCGATCATTGACTAAGTGAAATGAGGCCAAAATTCTCACAAGTTTGAAGGACCATAAAGTCCCACAAATTGCATAAAGTTGAGCTTGTAGTCGCAGCGCTAAAAGGAACTCTCACCGACTAGGTCCGTCACATCCGATTTCCCTGCCAAGTCTGAGCACATCAAAAGCCATGCTAAAACCCTAATCTGTCAACTATACATCGTGCATTAATGATGATTTGGTTAGGATAATAAAAGGGATAACCTCCTTCATTTTAGCTATTTTTACATTTGATCAAGATTTCAGAGCTCCCTTTGCGATTTTTACTATCCGTTGAATGCTTTTGTTGTTGTCTCCCCGAGTTCAATTCTGCGACTATTTCTTATGTATACAAACCGGACACACTTTCTACGATTAACCAGGTAGGGTTTCTGAATTACCTCTTTTTTTGAGCTTTCACTGTATACGGTTAGGGTTTGATTGAGTATTTTCTTTCAAAGCAAAGTCTTTTAGGGTTTTAGCTAGGGATTTGTTCATGAACTGTTTGCCTTTCCTTTGAAACCTAGTTAAGATTCCCTTTTGAAAACACAAATGGATTGTCATGAGCAAAGAAGAATGATAACTTAAACAGACATTTCTGAAGTTAAACTAGAAAGACATTCAATTTTATCATTAAACTTGAGTCTGACCGACCTTGTAAGCATTCCAAATCATCTCCAGTCAGTTGGTGACCATTGAAACTGGCACCGCACTTTGAAATCCATTTTGTGCTAAAAACATTAAGCACCAACCTTGCACTAAATGACCTCGTCTCTGACTTGGTCGTACACCTTAGAGATCTCCACAAAATCGGTGACATCCCAAAGTCCTGCTAAAAACAAGAGAAATGCTTTGCATTAAAAGTGACTCCATCTGACCTTGTGCTTTAATATTCTTTCACCGACTTGGTTGGTCAACCTCAAAACTCGCACAAGTCGGACAAAGCTAAATCCCGCGCAAATGTAATGAAGATAACCTCAAAGAGACTTGCACTAAAAAACAACCAACTAACTTAAAAACCAATGAAAAATGTTGAAAGAGAATGAATAGTAATAGAACCTTAAGTCGGATAGGCCCATTTTTCCCACTGAGGTCGGCAAACCCCAATTTTAGCGCTTTTTTGCCTACAAGTCGGATGACCCTAAAAATAGCGCAAACCATGCAAAATGACTATGTTTTATAGAATTTTCAAAGGGAAAGTGTCAAGAATGATAGATTTAATGTTGTAATGCATAGATAATGATGATTTTCATGTCTTCAATAGGGTTTCTTGCAGTATTAAATGTTTTTTTTGCATGCATTAATGATGAAGTATTATTGGTGTAATGGTGATAACTGTTAGATTTTAGATTCTTTAAAAGGGTATGTTAGTAGTGTTAGCAGATTCATGAAGGATCCTCTTAAACTTAGGAGTGTGAAAGAATTCTCAAAGTATCAAACTTATAAGGTCTGGTCCTACAGATTAAATGACTACCTAAGCTCAAGCCATGAAGTACGAGTTCAAAGGAATCCCTCCAGAGACCAAAGTTCACTACGGGTGGAGTGATGTAGGAGATACAAACCTAGGTCACATAGACCTAGATGACTTCAGATTGAGGATCTTTGGTCCAAACCCAACTCCTAGGGGCAAAATACTCAGACACAGTGGTCTATCAAAGGCTGCTACCTTCCCCACCTCAGTACAATGTGAAGAATTGATGGCAACCTGTGCAGATAGATATGATGTCATGACAAGGACAATTCAAAGAACCAATGGGGATATCCTGGCTGATTTAAGTCCACCCTCTCTAGCTGAGACCTTTGATATTCCATGGCATAAAGTCATGACTATGCCAGACAAACAAGGATCAGACGGGACTTATAACAAAGATGTGGAGGGATGCAAAAAATATATGAATAACAATTGGGCCAAAAGTAGAAGGTCTGCCCTCATTAAATTCCCCAAGTTCTATATAGGAGTGATTTCTATGATGAAATCAGAGATTTGATAACTTTTCTGAGTAGAATCTATGGATTACCTATAGCTTCCACTTTTGAGGGGTGGATGTTTGTTATCATCATTAAGATATTGAAAGCAACTAAGTTCCACTGGGCCCAAATCCTTAGTGATAACATCCATGAGGCCTTCAACAACATCAAAGAGAAGAGATACTTCAGATGGACATCTTATGTCATCTACGCATTAGCAAGGAGAAATCCCTATATTGGGTTGTCTAAGATTGGAGAAGTTGGAAATGATGAGCAAACCCAAGTGAAAGTATATGAGTGTTACCCACAGCTGACCTCATCTCAATCTTTAATCCATTTAAAAAGGGTAAATGATACTTTCACAATGTATATAGCCAGAATGCTACAAGGTAACATAGCCTTGAGGATTTCCACTAAAGCAATGAATGAAATAACTCAATATGGCGGGTGGTATATCCCATTTGAGAAATTCACATATTTAAGAGTACAAGGCTTCACTGGGATGGCTTATAGACTTCCCAGGTACCCCGATGACAAGACAGTGCTTTTGGAGTTGTCTAGACAATTAATACCTTGTGCTGAGAAACTCAAACACTTGCACAGAACCAATGTTCAGTTTCCTATTAGGTTTGGCAAGGGGAACTATGCATGACCTTCTTTGGCATCAACAGAGCATTCTGAAAAAGAGCTCCAGCTCCTCAACTTACACTATTACACTGTAAGGGATCATTTTGATCCAAATAAGGTTATGGAAAGATTCATGAGTAAGAAGTTGTTCCATAAGATACACATTGAAGATTTTTGGGCCAATTGCCCAGATGATTATGAAATTATGAAGAAGGCACATTCAAGGCTGCCTCTAACTTTCATCAAGAAGTTCCACATTATGGCAGTACCAGACTAGTTACAAGATGATGAAAATGTTATGGTCAGAGGACCTTGGGAGGCTCAATACCATTAGCCTATTCCATTACCAAATTGGGCAAATGTAGAAGAAAGCTCCTTGGATACTATTATGAGAGAACCCATCAGATTAAGCAAGGCCTAGGTAAGGGATCAGGTATCTGCTTTAGAAGGACAAGGAATACAACTCACTTATACAGCATTAGAATCAGATAAGGACTCTAGAGGAGAAGAAGATGAACCAATCACTGTCACAGATGAGGTAGAGCCAGCTGAGAAATAGAAATCAGATAGTGAAGAACATACATCTCTGGCAGAGAAGGCAAAGAAGATTAAGAAGCCATTTGTAAGGCCTCCTCTAAAGAAAGATCAACCTCCCTCTACCAGAACAAGGGCCTCCAAGAAAAGAGACATGCCAAGTGGCCCTAGAGAAAATTCTCAAGCCAAGAAAGCAAAGATGAAGGAGGTAAGTAAGGAAGATGTTGCAACAAAGAAAGGTTCTAGTCCTCCAACCTCCCTGTCTCCTGCTACCCCAAAGTATAAACATGACTGCCACAACTCCTGCAGCTCTTACTACCACTTTTTCCTCTATCACTTCTTCTACCACTGCATCCACTTCACCTACAACCTTAGCCACCATCACTCAAGAAACATCCCCTACTGCCACCTCTCTTACCTCTGCCATTGCAGCTACTTCTTGCTCATTGGCAATTGCTTCTAATGCCCCTAGCATCCCTATCTCCTCCACTGTCGTCACGTCATGCCCTTCTACTATTTCTACACTTGCACCTTCTACTTCTTCCACTCAATTACCTACCCCTACAACACTACCTCCTATTTCCACCATCCTTTCACCTCCTCTTCCTCTGCCTCCACTACCTTTTCCTTCACCTCTTTTCATCTCTTCTTCATTATCTATAGCATTAGCTAATTTAACACAGGTTAATGTGCCTGCACTATCCATATCTTCTACTATTCTTATTTCATAAATGCCTACAGACTCTTTGGCCGTACCACTGCTACTTGGGATTGAGAAAGTATGTGCAAAGTTGGGTTTGCATGAGCCTGAAGTTGCATTTGAGGAGGGGAAGGATGTGTTAACAAAAGAAAACAATGAAGACTCCAATGAACCTCTAACTAATGTTGAAGTCATTGATGTATCTGACATTCCTCCAGATAAAGGTCAAATGGAGGAAGTTTTCAACATGGCCCAAGAAGAAGAGAAAGAAGAGGAAATAAATACAGAAAAAGATGAAGAACTGGAGCAAGAAAATAAACCACTTAAAGAACTGGCTATAATTGATAATGACAGAGCCACTGAATTGAATAAATCTTTAGTACCTGGATGGCTGCAAAGTAGAGTGGCATACCCTAAGCCACAAGTGGACATAAAGCAGCTTGATTTGAGTACAATTTTGCTGCAACCTTAGAGGCCCAAGAAACAAAAGAAGGCAAAAATACAATCTAGGATCTATAAAGATGAATCAGGATCTAGAATTGTGGAAATAGTAGTTCCACCAACTGATGCAGCAAAAGAACATGTTAGGATAGAGAATTATGTGATATCTATAGTTGATTTGGGACCTGCCACTCGTGCTTAAAGAGTGGATGATTTTAAAGAATCAGTTACATCAATTTTGGAACAGCTAGACAAAGATGAGCTATCCAAGAAGGATTTGAAATAGTAGAATGAAGAGCTTTGCACTTGCCTTTAGTTTTTGGTTAAGCGAGTAGATGCAAGAGGAGATATAAGGACAATACCCACTTTCCTATCTACTGATGAAATGGCCAGACTGAGTGAGGTAAGATCCAAATCCCAAGGTACATAAAAATTGCTATCTAAATTTTTGAGATGGGATGTGAAACTATCAACACCTCTGGTCAAGCACACAAAAAGCTGGTAGAGTTGCATAAGAAATGGAAAGATCTGCATGAGGAATGTGACTCCTTTGATGAGTATTACTCACATATGTATCCTTGGATAAAGAGCATAAGGGATTTGCCCACCCAGACTCTAGTTGTAGGGAATATTCTGACTGGGAACTAGCTGCCTAAGGCCATTGAATGGTATCAACAGCTTCTTTTGAGAAAAGAAACTTTTGAAAATCTAAAAGAAGCATATAAGCCAGCTGATGAGGAGCTACAGTCAATCATATATGATAACAATGATTCTTTGAAGGATTTCATGGAGACATCCTATGATGACTATGCCCCATATGATGTCGAAAAGTGTAAAGACAAATTACATAAGGTAATTTTTGAAAATGCCGAGCTCAGTATAGAAGATAGGTTAGATAAGGTAAGTGACCTTAGAGCTGAATTCAAGGCAATTCACAAGGCAAGTGTAGAGATAGAGTAAATATATAGCAAATTCAGTCAGGAACTGGAGATGTTCAAGGATCCAGATCCGTCAAAGATTAATCCTGCACTTGACGCATGGCTGACTTACCGCAACAAGCTGGCTGGCAAAGACAAAATTGATTTAGATGAAGAGTCTTGATAATATTTTGAATATTTTAAGAATGTAATCCTATCATAATTGTAAATTGATCTATTCATGGTAGCATGTGACTCTATTTTATCTTTTCTATGCTTCTAAAATGTTCTTTTCTATTAATATATTGAGTTGGCTAGTCAAATCGACTAGATTCAATGTATCTGGAGGTTATTTTTTGTCTTTTTCATAGAAGACAAGATGTAATCTGAGAATTGATGAGAGTTGTTGTAATTGCAATTATTGATGTAATCTGGACCGTCAGTGTTGAGTTAATCTCCACTGTTCATTTGAAAACTTGGTATGCTATTTTCCTGTATAAAGGGTTGGCATTTCCACTGTTTGTAAGAGAGAATTTGATGCCGAATTGTTGACTCTATGCCATTTGAAGTAATGCAAAGCAAGTGTCTGTAGTAATTCTAAGAATTTGTATCTTGTATTGGCTCATTTTGGTTTTCATGGTTCACTTGTTGCTCTCCCATAGTCAGGTAGTTGTGCTTTTATAATGTTCATGGTTTGCTAAAGTATCTGATGAATGCTCTAAGTCCATACTTTTAGTTATTCGCTGATGGTAGATAGCTGTGTAAAGTTAGTCTGGGCTGATCATTTGTGCTAAAGTTCAATTGCATTTCAAAAGTTAAGATGCACTGTTCATTGGGTATTTAACGAATGAATGTAATCTAAAAATCTATTGACTTCCATTGAAGATAGCACCGTTTTTTACAGTACTGTAACACCCATTTCTGTTTGGTAACTTAAAAAATTGGTTAAGTTCTAGAGTATTTGTCTACTGAAGGTAGCTTGTGCATTATGAATGTCACTTAGGATACTTCTAAAACCCTAACCTTTTGCATTTTTCTTTCAAAACCTTGGTTAGATTAGGAATTTCAGCAGTATTTTACATTGTTTTATCAGCTGAAAACCATAAAAGGGTTTATGTGTGTTTGCTGCCCCAAACTTGAAGATCTATAAATTGCATGTAAGACCCCTTGTAGGCATAGCTAGAACATACCAACTGAGAGATTCCAAGCAAGCTAAGACCTAGCTATATTATCCTTGGAGTAGTCTTACCTAGGGTAAGATACTTTTCAAGAGAGGTGTGAAACTAACAATCACACCTGCGTTGCTGCCTACTAAAACCATCATCAACACGCCGGCCGATGGCCACTTGGGGCTCGACCCCTCAACAACTTTTTTTGTGAATCTCTCTACTCTATAATTATTATGCCATTCGACTCTATGTGTAGCTAACCTCCCTACAATTTTTGCATAGTCTCATATATATATATACACCCAGGGTACTCTAAAAGTATAGACTATAACTTAATTTCTTCTTACTATGTATATAATATTCTATTTCTCTGGTTATCTTATTAGCATCTCTTATATATAATATATATAGAAGTTGGCAAAATATTCCACTTTATTTTCTATGAAAAATAATCTCTTTAAAAAAAAAATCTAGAGAGCTAAACGTTTTAGGAAGAATAAAGAAAACTTAGATTAAAACATTTGGAAGTATTGTAGAAATCTTTTATAAAATGTAAATCTTTTTTCATGTGCATTTTGTTTTGAAAATGGTAAACATAGCAAATTAGATCTGAGACTTATAGAATCAAATGTTAGAAGATATTAAAAAAATAGAAACCTGTGAGAAATAGACTTGTTAGATAAAGAAACTAATCAGAAAATTGTTCTTGTGGGGAAGATACCTCCCACTTGGGGAGGTACCTTCCATCCCACTTGCTCCTTCCTTGTAACCTGCACATCCAACCAAAAACAATTCAACTTGTTAATGGGAACAAATAACAAGTTTGAGTGTTTTTATAATGCTCCTCTAGGGTTTGGTGCCCTAAGTGTTAGGGAATGATTAATTTATTTAATCTGATTTAGTTGTGTAATTCCACTTGAGGTGTGGAGGAACTTTTGGACTATTGTGGATATTTAATTCTTTTTTTGAATTTATTATTTTATCCAATGTGTGCTTTAAAGGAGAATGCAATTAATTCATTTGTTAGATGTATTGATTGAATTCCTTTGCAAGTTAATATATATATATATATATATATATATTTGAAAAAGTGGTAAAACCACTGAAATTATATTAAATAGAAATAGAGAAATACAAAATGCCAGATTCAAGGGGGCATACCGGTAGGAAAGAATCGGCAAAGAAAACCTCCGGTTGTAGCCCATTTTTGATAATTACATAACAAAATTGACTTAGAAAAATGAGTCAATCCAAAAATAAAATTCTATGTCTCAATCCTTAGTAGAGTTTATACTAAGACAAAATAATATTTACACAGCAGCTGAGAAAGTCGACCAAAATCAGAACAAAAACTTATTGTTAGCACAAAAGATTAGGGGATTCCCTATTAATCTTCAACATCAATAACCTGTAGAGCACAATCCTCATCTTCCACTGGCTGGGGAGGAGGAGGTGGTGGAGGAGGAACATAATTCAGTAAGAAATGCAAAGCATTGAAGATTTTTGTAGCAGTATCTGCCAATTGATTCCCCAATTCTCGTCTATGGCAATGAATGGAATTCTGGAAGGATATAACACAATTATTTTGAAGACCATGCATAAATGCATTGAAGAGGCAGTGGATCTCAGGACTGTGAAATAGAAACCTGCAATCAAACAACCCTCCCACAAGAGCAGTACCCTCATGCAAATCATAATCTTCTAAAGCATCATTGAAAGTGTCTACAGAAAAATGAACATTCTGGACAAACATTACACCCAAATTCCTTACCCTATCATGGCTTTGCAAGAGGTCCATAGCATTGGAAAGAAAATGTGAAACTGCTTGAGACAGATATATACAAACTAGAGAATGTAAAACATGCAAACCACAAACCTGAGTGATAGCTCTTTCTACTGAATGCTCATAAATCTTAAATACTTCCTGCATTAAATTTAGATTAAGAAAACCAAGAAGGGGTCGTTCCCAATTCCAAATAGGCCAACGAATTCTGCTATTTCATTGAACAGAGCCCATGCTGAAGTTTGAAGACTTGGGAGCTAACAATCGCAAAGTAAAAGATATAACTGAAATAGGAGCAAAACTTACAACAGATTATACGTATAATAAAAAGCAAAATATATCAAATGAATGAGATCAATCTTACCAGATTTAGTTGTGCAAAATCTGCCACTCTGCACCCAAGAAATACATCAAAGTACTATACACCAAATGAAGGTATACCTCAAAGTACTTAAACATCATCATTGTCAGCTTGTCAGCACAGAATGTGCCATTAGAATAAGGATGAATGTAGCTAATGATGATCAAAGAGAGTCACTAAAAATTACAACAAATTTTAGCCAAATTAAACCTTTTTGTCCTTATCCAAGATATAACTAACTCTGGGTATCAATAGAAAGGAATTGGAGTCCCATTCGATAGAAGAGTCATTAGTGCTAAATGCAAAATTGGCCAAAAAATCTGCTAATAGATTGCCTTCTCAATATGTATGAACTATTTGAAAAGATTGGAAATGTTTCAAAATTTTCCTTCCAAACTTTAGGCTATAATCAATTTTCCAGCTTGGAGAAGATTTATTAGAAAAAGCTCTTACAATATTCAATGAATCCCCTTCCACTATAAGATTTGTAACACCACATTTCAAGGCTAAGTTTAAACTAGCTATTAAAGCCAAAGCCTCTACCTCATTATTTGTTATTACACCAAGCTTAACTGACAAAGCTCTAAGAACTATACCATTATGATTTCTTAGAACACAACTAGCACTAGAACTTCTAGGATTACCTCTGCTCGCACCGTCAAAGTTAAGTTTTATAAAAGATTCAGGCAGAGGGATCCATTTGATAGAGGATCTATCAATCTTGACTTCAAAATTAAAGCAGTAAGAGTTAGGAAACATTAAGTACTTCCAACTTTTTAATATCAAATCATCCCAGGTTGTAAAAACTAGAGAACCCTCCTTTTTTGAGAATAGTGAGGCTAAGACTACTTTTGAGATTATTTTTTCAACTTTTCCTATAACTATATGAAAAGGATTGCTTACTTTTTAAAATATTCTAATGTTTCTTTCTAGCCACAGTGACCAAATAAGAATACTTGGCGAAACCAGCCATAAAGCAGAAAAAACAAATTTTGAAAATAACATAGGCTAACATTGGAAAACTTGAAGAAGAGAAAAAGGAAGAGGACCCTTCCAACTCAATTTTGAAAGAAGCCAACACCAAACTTTTGAGGAAAAGTTACAATTCAGCAAAAGATGATCTACAGATTCCTCCACCTCATAGCAGAAAGGACATAAGAAAGAATTTGAAACCCCAAGCTTAGCTAACCTATCACTAGTAAGGATTCGATAATTCAGTGCTAACCAGGTAAATGCTCCTGCTTTAGGCAAGCAAGGATCACTCTAGCAGAGCTTATAAGGCTAGTTAATAGTTGAATTAGAATCCTTACTAATGATACTTAGATATCCTTGCTTAACCGTGTAACGACCAAATTTTGAAGGAGCCCAAATTAATTTATCCTTTTCCCCTGAAGTAAAAATTCTTCTATCCTGCAAAATATTCTTAAGCAAAATCTTTTTCTCTTGAGGAATAAAAAAATCATCAAAATTTTTCCATTTAACTTTATTAATTTCTAAACTATGATCAATTTCAAAATAATCTTTAACTCTTTATTCCCCAAGCTTGACACAAAAAAGATTTGATCTCTTGAAGACTTTCTGTTTTAGATAGAGGTGGATGATTATTCCAAGAATCCTCCCAAAAAAGAGCAGAATTTCTATCATGAATAATCCAAGATAAAAAAGGGGAAATAACTTCTCTACAATTTATCAAAAAGTTCCAAATATGAGAACCCTCCTTTGGATTAAGAATAGTAAAGATTCTTTCAGGAGAAAAGGAATCTAAATATTTTGCATACATTATTTTCCCCCACTTAGATTCTGCCTTTTCATATCGATTCCAAACCAATTTAGCTCCGAGAGCTTTATTTTGTGCTTTAATATTATGAATCCCAGATCCTCCTAGTTGTTTTGAAATATAGATTTTGTCCCAAGAGATTAGGGGAATCTTTCTCCCATTCAAGTTAGAACCATTCCACAAAAATTTTCTCAAAATACTCACAATATAAGAAAGGATGGATTTTGGAACCTTAAGCACTGAAAGCATATAAACAGGGACTGCTGATAAGACTATTTTAATCATAAGAATTTTCCTTGCCAGTGTTAACCATTTACCTTTCCAAAAGGAAATCTTAGCTTTGATATGTGTAATAAGTTTATCCCAGAACATATTTTTAATTGAACCCACAAAAAGAGGAATTCCCAAGTACCTTGAAGGAAGAACATCAACTTGAAAACCAAGGAACCTAGTAATCCTTTGTTGCACCAAGGAAGATGAAAAGAAGAAAAAAAATTTAGACTTGTTCTGATTCACTTTCTAACCCGATACTGAACAATACCTGGAGATAACATCCTTTAAAACTTAGCTTCCATCATCACAGGCTGCCCAAATAATAAAGTATCATCTACAAACAAAGCATGTGTAATGGAAAAAGGAATTCCATGAATTTGTATCCCTTTCTAATTACCCAAAGAATTTTACCTCATAATTAATCTACTCAATCCTTCAGCCATTAATATAAAAAGAAAAGGGGAAAGAGGATCTCCTTGCCTTAACCCTTGAGAGGAGTTAAAGAAATTAGATTGAGAAGCATTAATCAAAACTGAAAAACTTACACCAGTAATACAAGAAGAAATCCATTTGCACCATTTTGGAGAGAAGCCAAATTTAAGAACTTGAAACAAAAATTCCCAAGACACTCTATCATAAGCTTTTAACATATCCAACTTAACTAACATAGCAGGAAGTTTGTGTTGATGAATTGAATGCAATACCTCATGAGCTACCAAAGCACTTTCTGAAGTTTCCTTGCCTGGGACAAAACCTCCTTGTTCCTCAGATACAATTTTTGGAAAAAGTGTGGCAAGTCTTAAAGTAATTGCTTTAGAAATGATTTTGTATAAAGTATTACAAAGTGAAATGGGTCTAAAATCACCATAAGAGGAGGGGGTAGCAACTTTAGGGATCAAAGCAATGAACATAGAATTAATTTCTCTCAAAGCAGTTCTATTTCTCTGAGCTTCTTCTACAGCCAACCAAATATCTTTGCCTACAAATTCCCAACATTTTTGAAAGAAAAGAGGGGTAAAACCATCTGGACCAGGAGATTTGTCTGGATCTAGGGAAAAGACTACTGCCTTGATTTCATCTAATGTAAAATGTTTCATCAAATTCAAGTTGTCTTCTTGTGAAATTAGGATAGGAATATGATTTATAACTTCTACAACAGTCGAATTAGAGACCTTATTTGTTTCTTTAGAAAGAAGTTTCTGAAAAAAATTGACTCCTTTTTGAATGAGAACATCATCTTGCAAAATATTCCCCATAGAGTCTTTTATTGAGAAAATAGAATTCTTATGTCTTCTTACCATAGCCAAAACATGAAAAAACTTTGTATTTCAATCTCCTTCCCTTAACCACGACTCCCTTGATTTCTGTCTCCAAAAAATTTCTTCCCAGGCTAAAACTTCCTCTAAATTAGATTGAAGAACTTTTACATATTCAAAGGAAACACTATCCATGCCCTTTCTAATAATGGCTTCATTCAACTATTCTAATTGAGATTGTAGTGCTGCTTTTTGAGAAAAAATGTTACCAAAAGAAGTTTTATTCCATTCCTTAATTTTTCCTTTTATAAATTTCAACCTTTCATTAACCCAAAACATGTGTGACCCTTTCACAAAAGGAGCATTCTTCCACCAAGATTCTAGTAAGGATAGAAAGTTTTTATCTCTAAACAACATAGCTTGAAACTTAAAAGAAGATCTAAATTTCTTTCTACTTATATCCACATCCAATTGAAGAGAAATGGGAAAATGATCTGAAGCAGTAAAAGGAAGAACATATGAACCAGGAATTTTTTAATCAAGACACTATTCAGAAGAGAACAAAAATCTATCCAACCTTTCTGTAATATTAAAAAAATCCTTTCTCCTATTTGACCAAGTGAAACTCCCATTCAATAGAGGACTGTCTATTAAAGCATTTTCTAAAATAAAATTAGTAAAGTCTTCAATTACCCTTTGCGGAGGATAGATGCCTCCTGACTTTTCTGATAAACAAGAAATAGCATTAAAGTCTCCCCCCAAAATAACTTTTTCTCTAGATAACTATTCTAAAAGTGCTGCTAATATGTCCCAACACTATTTTTTTTCTCTAGTCGCAACTGGTCCATAAATATTAAATAACCAAAAATTTAACAAAGAGGAAGTAATTTTAACCAATAATAAATTTTGAGTAGAACAAATGAGATCTACTTCATAACTTTTACAATCCCAAAGAATAGCCAGACCTCTTGAAGCCCCCTGAGAAGCAAAATGATGAAACTTCCATTTGAACCAATTTGAAAAAATAATATCAACTTGAGATTGAGATAATTTTGATTCTTGAAGCAAAACAATATCCATACTAGAGGAATCTAACTGACGCATAACCAAGCATCTTTTGTTAGGGGCATTAATGCCCCTAACATTCCAAGATAGGATCTTCATTGTTCACGGGGAGAGTTTCTCACTCTCCCCGATCTCAGACAAGTTTCAAGGGTAGCTTGCAAACCAGCTTTAATCTCTTCCTAAGTTTTAAAAGATTTTGGTTTACGTCCTCTCTTGGAAGGAGAAATAGAACTAGGTTTGGTAGGAGAATCCTGACTCAAAGATTGAGAAATAGACAACTTTGTATCAAAATCAAAAATTTCACTACCAATCCCATCACCTAACAAAACCTTCCAGTCTGATTTCCCTTGATTTAAATAGCTATCTATCACTAAACTTGGAACAGAAGTGTTAAAAATAGTAGAAATATCTTTAGTAGAGTTTGTTTTTTCTGAAATTACCTCATCCGCTAGTTCTTCCATGAGATCAGAAGCGACTTTATGAATGGTTTTTTCAACAAATGCATTTGCTTCCTCCTCACAAAAAGGAAAATCATCCAAGCCTGAAACATCCTCCTGATTTGCATTTAACATGTTGATATCCTCCTCATTATTAAAAGATTTGAGTAAATTTTTCTTAATTTTATCAATATGAATATTTGGGGTATCAAATTCTTCAAATTTACTGACAGCAAACTCAAAAGAACATTCTTCCGATAACTCCTTAACAAAATGTTGCTCCTCATCCGAAATAGAAGAATTAACTAGATGATTTAAAGATGCTTCCCCAATATTAATAGAATCAAGATTATCCCTTGAAAAAATAATTTTTTCCGAATCCTCACAAAACTAATTTGAATCAAAAAGCTCTAGTTTTTCCATAGCCATGGGAGCTTCCCCAATATTAACAGAATCAAGATTTTCCCTTGAAAAATTAACTTTTTTCGAATCCTCACAAACCCGATTTGAATCAAAAAGATCTTTTTCCATAGCCATGGGATTTTCAAAAACAACTACTTGTTTCCAATTCCCAAATTTAGAATGAAATTCCATAAATTTAGGAAAGGGAAACAAAGTGTTAATGATTATGGAAAACCTTACAGGCATCTCTGGTTTTTGAAAATTAGACATATCATGCTTAATAAAAAAAACCCATTTTCTTAGCACAAAATTTGATAATATTAAGATCTTTGTATTCCAGAGGTAAGTTTGCTAATGTGATCCAAAATGGGACAAAATTCATGTTAGCTTTAACAGGATCAAAATTAGGCTCCCATTCCTATACAGATCCCTTTGCCTTGATAAAACCACAATTTTTGACTAAGGGTTTCATCACGAAAACAACCATTTTCAAAAATAACTGTAAAAACACATAACTCTTTATGCAAGAAAAAAGCATCTAAAACCCCTTTCTAAGAAACCCTAATCCAATTAAGAAAAGTATCAAGATTAAACTTAGAATTCCAAATCTTACCAGTAAGGGCCCGTGAAGCAAGATCTTGAATATAGGGATTCACCATATCATCCAGAATTTGAATATTAACAATTTCTGCCAAAACCCTACCATCAATATTAGTAACATCATAATGATTATTATGATTAGTCATACTTGATTTTTCCCTCCAAACCTGATGAAAACCATTTTCGGATTCTGCATTTCCTGAAGCATTAGCTTGAATATTTGCATAGTGTGGATTCTAAACATTAAACCTTCCAAAAGAACCAAAATTATGAAAACCAGAGGAGCCATAGCAAGCCAGGAAATTTCTTTGTCCAGGATTACGAAGAGCTCCTTGAAACCCTAAGCCTTTGTTCTTTGGAAAAAATGAATGCTTTCTTGCCCTGGAAGCTTCAAAAAACAAACTTTGTTGAGAGTGTAGGGGTCTTCTAGAGAAGACCTCATAATGATGTCACATTATTATTGCATTATAATTCTCCTTATGGAAATTGAAACCATATTATAGACCTGTTAGTGTTTTATTGAGTTAATCTTTTAAATTGTTTGGGAAGGGAATTTAGTTAATGTTTTGCATGTAAATTATTTAATTCTTGAAAGGGGTTAGATTGTAGGATTTATTTTAATTTAATTTTTGCAACCTCATATAGTTGATGAGGTGACGTTATGCTTCCGAAATCGCTATAAGATTTATCCTAATTAGTTCCAATTTTTCCTGTTATGCTACTAAAATTATTCTAGGTTTAATTGTATTAATTGTTTACTTTAAATTGATTATTTTTATTTCCTTCTCTATAAATGTTAGATTATTGTATAAGGTAGTAATTATTATTTTATTATTTTAATGTGTAGACCCTTATGTCTTTAGTGGACCTAAGGTTATATTTTGATGTATTTCAAAATTGACTCTCATCATTCTATTTGACTCTAGGGTTGGAATCCTAAATGGAATCTAACCCTCTTCATGTTGCTCCATCCCATATACACCCCCTTAGTGGCTTACATTTCGAAGGGATGATGAAGTGTGTATCACACCATCCCATTGTAATTGACCTTTCTCGCCTTCAGGCAATGCACATCATGTTAGTTGTTGAGACAACTACATTGAGTGCGTGTGTCACTGAGCATGCATGTTACACGTGAGGGGGTTTGTATCTAGTTGGATCAAATTTTTTTTGGTAATTTGTGTCATGACCACATGGCAAATGTGGACATGACATGTAGTTATCATGGCATAACCACATGGCGAATGTGGGCATGACATAGTCAACCAAATAAGTCTAATCTTATCATAAAGGTCTATGTTGACTTTGGTAAACTTCATTGTTGATAGTTGTGCTCATAAATAGCATCATAGAAGCATTCCAAAGAATGCATTAGTGACATCTAATAAATAGGTGTACTATTATTAATATTTATAATTATTTATTAACTTTGTTATGGCTAAATTAAAATATCTAGCTTGTGGTAAAAAGAAGTAGTGTCTTTGGAAGACAATCATTGTATTCTTCCCTAGATTCTTGGAAGAGTGGAAGGAGAAAACGCTCCATATTTCCTATTTTTAAGATCTCTAAACTACGAATGGTTGAGAGAAATGGGGGAAATAACTATGCATGAACTACTTTATAACTGGAAAGGAGTGGATGTTAGAGCATTAAGTGATCTCAGTCGAGAGAGAGAGAGAGAGAGAGAGAGAGAGAGAGAGAGAGAGAGAGAGAGAGAGAGTATATCTCCTCGATCAAAAGATTAGAATGGATAGAGACGAATCTCGATAGGGAAGTGTTGATTGCAATATTCAGGCATGCCAAGAATGAGTAAAAAATTGTTGACATTATAGCACTAAACTAAATGTATGAAGTTATTGTTATTATTGGCAAGCCTCAAGAGGTGACAAGCTTAAATGTTTTAAATGTTTTCTGTAGAAATAAATCTTCCATGTATATAAATGTATGCTTTGATAGAGGTTTATATACATGGCTACTCATAAGAATGACATTCTATATCAATGTAGAATTGAGTTAAATATGCCTTTCAAAAACCATGGTTACTATTCTAGGTAGATTATAGTGATAATAGATATCACTCATATCATATAGAATATGGAGATAATAGATATCACTCATAAAATAGAGCTCAGTATGTAGTATGATCAAGATGACAGTGTTATGAAGCTGATAGGCTTTCATACTAACATATATTCTTTTTTAAAAGAAGGTTTAAATGAAATCTAGACCTGTGTAAAGACTGAATGTTATATATTAGCTAGACTATAAACCTATGATAAGATTGTATTCTTATAGGAACATACCATGTATGAGGATTTACCTCAAGAATATCTATAGAGAATAAATTGAATAGAAAGCCAATAAAGGCTAAATGTTTGGTGGTCATTGAATGTGAGAGGTCAATTTAAGAATGTTAACATATATCTAGCTCTCTATGATAAATACTTACCAGTTCAGTTGATAGCAGATCGATAATACACTCATTGCATTATGTCTAGTTAAGACCGAAGTATAATAGAGTTATATTATCATAGTATTCTCCTAAAGGAGTTGTAATAGATTGAAGTAGAGAGGAATCATGACTTATCAATTACAAAAGCTCATAGCTTATGAAAGATTAATGACTTGAACACAAGAATATAGGCGAATAGACTTCTTGTTCAGATAATCAGTAAAATAATCTATTTAACTTATGTCGTAGAGTTAGATAATATTAACATTATCATTTTGGTTATTTTGAGCAACTGAGAGTTCTCATATACCACCTATATTTTGGTTAAAGAGGAAACTAATCTTTTATTTTGGCCAAGATGGGTCAATAGTTATTGTAAATTGTTTTTACCTCACAATGGAAATATTATAGTCATTTTTATATAGAAAAATGCTATATTGATAGGAAGTTAGTTGAATATATATATATTCTTAGACTAAGGTAGACATATCTTAGTGGAAAGAATCTTAGAAGTCTATAGATGTCAAAAGCAATGACTTTATGACAAAATTGAGTATATCTTGAGAATCTATACAATATTAATTATGAGCACAGAATTGGGTTTACAAGCCTTTAAGTAGATTGACAGGTCGTTATAGACCCAAGATTGCAAGGATGCAAAGAGGGGCTCATTGCATGCTTTAAAGTCACCTATGCTCTCACCTTATACTTGCCTCATAGTAAAGGGTATATTTTAAGCCTTATAGACTGATATAGAATAAGTAAATCAAAGTGTGTTGATCTATTAACTAAAATAATGTTGTCTCCAAGTCAATAAAAGAGTTTGTGAACATACAAATTATTATAAGAAACTTTGGCTAGAGCTAGACTACCAGATAGTTGAATAGTCAGAGTAGCTAATACATAGCTAGAGCTAGACTAGAGTTGTAAACCCAATTGTTATTAGCTAGTACACTTCACTAGTTCTTAGATGGCATAAAGAATCATTTGACTCTCATTATCTGTACCCTCATGAAGTGAAGGACCACTTGCAGAAGGAAGGTGTGCGGGGGACCACCAGTATATGGTTGGAGGAAAAGCACTAGGGTGATGCTCTCTCTCTCTCTCATGTAGTTGACTGTTGAAGACTTGTGAATAGGAAACATTACTTATTATGTGAATGAAATTGATAAATATTGTAAGTTGCAAGGAATGCGACCATCTATTATATGTTCATGATAAAAATGTGAAATTTTCTAGTCACATGTGAAGCAAACATCTTTTTGAAATTATGTAAGATATTGTACTTGGAAATTGCAAATGTAATATTATTGGATTTTGTTATATATAAAAAAAGAGAAATTTGAGATTTTTTACATTATTTATGTTTAATGTTATTTAATATTCTAGTTGGGATCTTACATGAAGTTCATAACTAAGGTTAGTGGTCCCAAAGATATCAATAACTAGTAGCATATCATGTTGTTGAATATCTCCTTCAAGATCATTGCTAAGGCGCTTTCTCTCAAGCTCTGCTCCATGTCACCTTTAATTGTATGGCCTAAGTAGACTGGTTTCATTAAATCCAAATTAATTTTGGATAATATCATTTCCATTTGGGAAGGAATGGAATGGGCTTGTCACTCTCAACAACCTACATTTTTTATCAAGATTGATTTTGTTAAGGCTTACGACTGCTTTGAGTGACCTTTCATCTTACCCATGTTGCAGGCACTTGCTTTTGGCCCTCAGTTTATTCATACAGATCAAATGCTTTTTGTAAATGCTTCTACTTGTATTACCATCTCCAACTAGCAATCCAATTCTTTTGGGCTTTTTAGGTCCATTTGACAAGGTTGCCCTCTTACCTTGACTCTTTATGTTTTGGCTACGGAAGGCTTTGGATACTTGTTAGCACAAGCTATCTCAAAGTACTATGTTAAGGGGATTTCCCTTCCTATTTCCTCCCAATAGTTGGTGAATGGGAATTTCATTGATGACTCTTTCCTCACACTTATTGAGGAGAATAATAAGGTCAAACAAGCACTTCATTCCCTAGAAATTTCTTTCTAGGCTTCTGGCTCCAATATTCAATGGCAAAAGACTTTGTGTTACAAACAATCCTTTCTTCCCAAACCTTAGGTGCAGGATTTCTAGAGAATGTCTACAGAATGTTAATGTTCCTTCAATTTCAAAATCTATTTACTTTGTTTCATTCATTGATGATTACAGTAGAAGCACATGGGTGTATTTCCTTAGAAGCAAATATGAAGTCTTTAGTAGATTCAAAGAGTTCAAAGATCTTGTAGAGAATTAGAATGATAGAAAGATTGAGTGTTTAAGGACTGACAATGGTGGTGAGTTTTATTCAATAGATTTTGACCTTGAGTTATGTAAAGAACATGGTATTGAGAGGCAAGAGACAATTCTGTATAATCCTCAGAAGAATGGAGTTGTAGAGTGGATGAACAAAACATTGATGGAGAGGGCTAGGAGTATGCTAAGTGGAGCTAGCCTTGAACAAAAGTTCTTGGTTGAAGTTGTTGCTACTACTTGTTACTTGGTTAACAAGTCTCCTACATTGGTACTCATTGATAAGACACCTAGGGAGGTGTGGTTTGGTAAGAAGCCTTCATTGGGACAAATTCAAGTATTTGGTTGTGAGGAATGTGCACATGTGCCTAAGGAGAAGAGGTCTAAGTTAGAAAATTATATAGTTAAGTGTACCTTCATTGGTTATGGCATCAGTGTGAAAGGGTACAAGCTTTGGGATCCGGTGGTCGAGAGAGTTTTGTATAGCATAAGTGTAATATTCACAAAGCTCAATCCTTCTTTTGATGTTCTACAACTAAAGAAAGAAGGGAAGAAAGAGGATACGGTTCAACTTCCTTCCACCCCTGAGAAAGTTGAACTAAAGACATTTATTGGACCTGATGACGAGGAGAGCTCTAATAGCTTTGAAATTTTAGAAGGAGAAGAAGAACCTCAACCTCAACTTTTGAGGAGGTCCACACAGATTAGGTGGAAACTGATAGGTCTAGTTATTCATTACATGATTCCAGTTGTATTTTTTATTTAATTTATAAAACTGGTGAGCTTAGGACCATAAGTGAGGCTATGGGTATGAGTGATGTAGATTCTTGGAAAAAGGCCATGGAAGAAGAGATGGCTTCCTTGAAGAAAAATAATACTTGGGATCTAGTGCCCTTGCCTGATAAACATAAACCTATTGGATGCAAATGGGTGTTCAAGAATAAGTTTAGTTTAGATAGTAGTGTTGATAATTTTAAGGAAAGATTGGTTGTAAAGGATTATTCCCAGGTTGAGGGAATAGATTATGGTGAGATTTTCTCTCCCATTCCAAAGTTGACATCTATCAAATTCCTATTATCACTTGCTACAACATACAATTTATAAGTTGAATAGATGGATGTGAAGACTCCTTTCCTTTATGGTGACTTGCAAGGAGAAATCTATATGTCACAACCAGAGCACTACATGGTAAAAGGGTAAAGAAAATCTAGTACTTGCAAGTTGAAAAAGTCTTTGTATGGTTTGAAGCAATATCCTAAGATGTGGTACTAGAGATTTGATGCCTTTGTGTTGAGTTTGGGATTTCTAAGATCAAGATTAGATCATCATGTTTACTTTAAGATGGGTAATGACCATATTCTCATTATTGCTTTGTATGTTGTTGATATGTTGTTCATTGGGAATGGTAAGAATTTAATTTTTTATTTAAAATCTTAGTTGCCATGATAGTTTGAAATGAAAGATTTAGGGACAGCCAAGATCATTCTAGGGAAGGAAATCAAAAGAGACAAAGCAAACAAAAAACTTTTGTTAGGCCAGAGTAAGTATGTGAATTCAGTGTTGGAGAGATTTAGCATGGCAACTTGTAGATCATTGACAATTCATGTTATGTTGGGAACAAATTTATCTATTGCAGATTG
Source organism: Cunninghamia lanceolata (assembly GCA_027924645.1). Classification (NCBI taxonomy): domain Eukaryota; kingdom Viridiplantae; phylum Streptophyta; class Pinopsida; order Cupressales; family Cupressaceae; genus Cunninghamia; species Cunninghamia lanceolata. The sequence goes on along the minus strand of BSBN01000391.1, from coordinate 1,925,820 downwards.
TCTAAAGTCTCCTTTAGAAATGGAGGATATGAGTAGAGTTCTTTATGCTAGTGTAGTTAGCAGCCTGATGTATGCTATGGTCTGTACAAGACCAGACATTTCCCAAGAAGTGGGATTCCTTAGTCAATTTATGGATAATCCTGGAAGGGTACATTGGATGTGGTGAAGAGAGTGTTTAGATATTTGTGGGGTACTTCTAGGTATTCCTTTGTTTTCATGGTTATCCTACAAGACCTTGGCATTCACTTTGTATTCGAGGATTTGTGGATTCAGATTGGGTAAGTTACATTGAGAGTAGGAGATCCGCCAGTGCTTATGTGTTCACTATGTTTGGTGGTGCTATTAGTTGGATGAGTAAGTGGCAACTTGTGCTCTCTTTGTCCACTACTAAAGCTGCGTACATGATAACAAATCATGCTTGTAAAGAAGCCATTTGGCATAACAGATTGTGTTCTGATGTTGGGTTTGATGCAAGGGAGATAAACATCTATTGTGATAGTCAGAGTGCCATATGTTTGGCAAAAAATCCTACTTTCCATGTGAGGACTAAGCATACTAATGTCTAGTACCATTTTGTTCATGACATGGTAGAGGATGGAAAGGCAAATTTGGAGAAAGTTGACACTTTGACGAATGTTGTAGATTCATTGACAAAACCCATGAGCATAGAGAAGTTCAGATGGTGTTTGAAGTCTATGGGCCTCTCGACCCCTAGCAATTATATCATGGTGTTGATACTCCTGTTGCTCTTGCAAGGTGTTGTTGATAACTGAGAAGGGGGGGTGAATCAGTTATCTTTATTTATTCAACTTTATGTTCTTCTTTAATAATTGGTACGGCATCAGAGCAAACAAGTATGTAAGTAGAAACAAAGTAAATACACATAACATAATGATTTTGACGTGGAAAACCTAGTTAAGGGAAAAACCACAGGGTGATTAACCCAAGAATGTATTCTTTGTTAGAAGAATAGTAGTACAAAATGGCACCTACCAATTTAGGGCTCACTGCCCAAGCATACTACTCATAAGAGGCTCACTGCCTATAAGAGAGAAAGATAACACAATGTTTGAACTGATGAGAAGCATCCACACATGCTAGGATTGAGTTCCGGTTGAGCTCAATAAATTGATCTGTTGCACTTCATTCTAACTTTCTTTTGGTTCAGCTATCCTGTCACATTTCAAACCTGTCTTCCTACCTTCCCACTACTCTTTTACTTTTATTCACACACTTTCACATTCTCAACTATACACCTTCATATCACAATTCATATGGTATATATATCCACATAAGTAATCTTGCCACCTTTCTAGTCGGCATCCGGAATAGTCAATATTTTCTCAAGCTTTGATCTGTCGGCTGGATCCTTGCTTACCAAGTGATGTAGATTTAGGAGATGCTTGAAGAAGTCATCAATCATGTGAGCCAATCATGAATGATACCTCAAGAAACTTAGTCATCAGCAATATCTCTTCTGGATTTGGGTCTGACACTCTGTCGGTATAGTTCTTCCTCAGTCTACTCTACCAAACAGGAACCCAACACTCAAGTGCTCATATCTTTTCACCCTTCCATCACCGGAGGATAAATCCTTGGAATCTATTAGTCAAGGTACTCGTCTTGACTTTACCAAATCCACACTTCACTAAGATACTTCCTCTGAGAGATCTGGACCTGACTGTCGGACCTTGCTGACTGCTCTGTTCTTTCTTACCGGATCACAACACTTCTTCAATCTGACTTCCGGTAGAGACTCATCATGTCTTGCGGATGTGTGGGATAGCCTTTGTTGCCATCAATGACAACATACATAAACCCATATAGTGTCTCTTGCCAACAATCTCCCCCTTTGGCATTGATGGCAACACTTAGTGAAAAATGACTAAGTGTCACACTATACTCCCCCTTGGTTGATGCCCTATTTTTATATACATCTTCCGGAGTTCCCCCTTAGCTGGATTCCTCATTTTTCACTACTCCTTACTCCCGCTTTGACATCAATGGCAAAGGGTAGGGTCCGCACACCAAAATTCTCAAAAAGTCAACTATACTTAGCCACATATATATATAGCACACTTACATATACTGAAGTATGTCTGCAAATGTTGTCTTCAATTGGACGCATTCTGTTGCCCAACTTTGCTTCATCCTGTCCAAATTTGAGATGTGACCACTCAACAAGAATGCAAACATGTTTACCCTTTTTAAATCTGTCGGATTACTGGTCCGGGCTGTGATCTAAGCTTCTTTTATGGCCTCATGCATGCCCTCTAATTTAGGGATAATTATCCCTCTAAGTTCACCCAACCTGCTTATTCTATTTTTCTTTTCCTTCTCAAGCTTCTTGATTTCATTCAAGACTGCAATAGTCTGACATTCTTGATTTATTATGGAAGAGGAGAGAGGATCAAAATTCTTAGAGAGTGTTGTCAGTTTGTCCTCCTGTTCTTTCACTTTCTTCTCAATATCTAATGTTACTTTGGACCATGATAAACAAAATTTGTACATTTCCCCACCATCTTTAAGAGCATTTTCCAAGCTCTTTATCCCAATATTCATATTCCTCCTATCATTTGTTATTAACCCTTGTACCTCTGATAATATTTTTACCAAAAATTCCTTCCGGACCTTATCCTTTGCTGACTTCTCTAGGGAATCAAAATGTGTGCTAACACTATTGACTAGAGATTTGAGATTACTGGATGAGGAGGCTGAGGGATCCTTTTGAAAAGATGGCATAATCTTTTCTAATACTCCGGATGCAACTTCTATTAGCTCACAGTCTTCCATGTGAGACTTCAGGAGTTTTTCTTTAGCCTTTGCATTGGCAAATGAAGCTATCTTCATTGTTTGTACCAGAGAAAGAGAATCAAAATTAAATGGCCCTTGTAGAAGTTTCGGTTCATCAATCTCCATTGTCTCTTTGTTTAAGAATTCTTTGATAGTTTCTCCAGTGTCTCTTGCTGGAGATAGATTCTTCTTCTCTTCTGCAGTCTTAGAGCTGTCTCTTGGAGCTTTCTCTCCTTCTACACTCTTACCACTAACAGCTGTGGTCTTCTTTGCTGAAGTCTTCTTTCCTTCTGGAACCTTGGTACTATCATCTTCTTTTTCCTTCACTCCTTTTTCTTTATCCTCTATTCTTTCTTCTCCTTTGGATCTGGAGTCAACAGGGGAAACTGGAAGAGTGATGTTTGTTAGTTCATAGACCACCTCTTCTGGAGTAGAGGATTCCAAGTCCTTATCTTTTTCTTCACCAGTTTCCATTACTTCTTTTGTCATTGCCTCAGTAGATTCTTTTTCAACACTTGTAGCTGAGGGATCAACACCCAAGTCCTCTATAATAGGAATGTTGAATCTTGAGTATGCATTCCAGAGGATCTCTTCTATTTCTTTTACTATTTTGTTAGTTTCTTCGAGCATAAGTTGATTCATTCTTGCTTTGCTCCAGAACTCATCCTTGCAATCTTTGAAGATCATATTCATTTGCTTTGAATCAAATGAAGGATAAAGCTGAATGGCTATCTATTCTTGGATCTCAAGATCTTTTGCCATAGCATTATTCTTTCTTATTTCTAACTCTTTCTCTAGGCTTTTGGGAATAACAGATATAGTTTCAATAAAAGCCTTATTGTAGATATTTAGATACCTGACTGCTGCTTCCTGTAAGATCTTTTGGTCAGCCTCATTATAATGATCATAGAATTCAGCCATTGGTTGAAGGTTTCCATCCATAGTCACTGATTTGATAACATCATCTAATGATAGAGTGGGTTTTCCAACAAACTCTTCTGCCATCTCTTCCTTGTCTTCACCAGTAGAGGGTTCACTAGATACGTTCTTCTTTTTACTCATTTTCCTTACCTCCTCATCTGACTCAGTCTCTTCATCATCCTTCTGACTGATGTAGGACCTTGTGGCCTTTGTCTTAGTTCTTTTCTCTACTTTACCGGATGATTGTGCTTCCAGTTTTGATTTATTTGAGCTCTTAATAGTGGTAAGAGTAGAACCCTAGAAGATTTGGTCTGGGAGGAGGATTCTACCCAAACACTTTGCTTTTTTGCCTCTTTCTTCTCTTTCTCAGTCCTTTCCTTCTTTTCCCTATTGGCATCAAGTGCCTCTTTTGAGATGCCAAGGCTTTTGGTAATGTTTTCTACTTCTTTTCTTACCTTTCTTTTCATCTCTGGTTGCCTTAGCTCAATGTGGATCTTCACACTCAATTCTTCAAAGGTTCTAAACCTTTCTGCCTTGGAATCCTTTGGTTGACTCAGCATATGTTGAACATGCAGCTCTACGATTTTCTCATCCACCTCATACCCCATTGGCATGATCCATACTGATCTTGGTTCCACTACCTCCATTAGGCACTAATCAGTCTCTACCATAAAACATACTATGTCTTTGTATTTCTCAAATAGAGATTGGGGAATTCTCTCTCTAGCTTGCATCATGTTCTGGAAGTTTTTGAAGAAACCCCAGAGAGCTGTGTTTTGTGCTTTGTCATCACCAAGTCCATGCAAATAATCCCTGATTTGTATGGCAACCGATCTGTCACTCTGCCATACCCATCCACTGGATCCGGGTAGCTCATTCATAAAGTAGAAGTTAAGCACAATATTAACCCACCATACTTAAATGAATTCTTTTTATCTTTCTTTATTTTCTACAGATTCTCCAAGAGTTGGTTTAGAAGGAGCTGACAAAGGTCATAATCTAAATTCTTTCTTAACATTTCATAAGCAGTGTAGATAGTAGTTCCAGGTACTGAATTCTCCCTGCTAGAATGATATATCTTGTATCTGATGATCATGGAGGAAAACTTGATATCTAGATCAGTGATATCTTCTATTGTCATTGCTCTTTTGTCAAACCTAGATCTGGTAGCCTCACTTATAGTCTGATTCTTGACCAATTTGAGAATAGGTATCCCACTAGATGAGTGCAAACCAGTAACTACCCTAATGCCATCTTTTGTGATCTTGAATGGTCCATTCAACCACTTGAAGTTGTCATGTATTCTGCTCAAGACATACCGGACCCATTCATCCTTAGCAAAGCAGGGGAAATGTATACACTGTGTAAAGTGCTTATCCCAAAGGGCCTTGTATTGGGGTTGGAGCTCAAATGAAACATCTATTAGTTATTTGTGGTAGATATCCCTCAATTTAAACTCTTTGAATTCTTCAATGTTTGCGTGAATGTAAACCCTAATATCTTATGTATGCAAGACACCATACGGAACACTAGAAAATGCTCCTAGGGGATCTCCTTCCAAGGATTTGTAGGGATGTTTCTTGAACTTGGGTTGAGGTCTATCAGTGATCTTCACAATATTCGAAGTAGTCATCTTTAAAAAGATTTGTAGAGAGGTGTTTAGGAATGGAAAATACCTTTTGTGCCTTTAGGTTTCACGGAGTGAGCCGGATCGATTTCTAGATGAATCGACTTCTGCAAATGATCTTTGATGGGCTTGAGGAAATTTGTTGCAAAGCTCCTTTTTGCTTCTTCTTAAATGCAAAATGAACAAATGTTTAATACAAAGAACCCTTATATTGCTCCGCAAACCCTAATACCAAGTTGTAATAAATGCTTGACCTAAGTCATTTTGGTTTGCCTTATTCAGATGATTAGAAGAACCAGATCAATCTTGATCTAAACATCTTGTGGATCTTCCATATCTTAACCATAGTTTATTTAGATGTTTCTCTTATGAACCCTTTAATCTGCAACTCTCCTTGTGCCAGTTCTGGCACCAATTGACTGGCTGGGGGAAAATGGTTTTCTTGTGTCTCCCCCTAAGCCAGGGCTCACTTTTTAATTTCCAGAAGGAATATCAGCACCAGAGTTCGGTATGGATCCATCCCCTACATTCTCTATACTTTTCTTCACCCAAATCTTGTTCATCTCATTTTGAACTTCATCCGCATTCACTTTTCATTTTCTCTTATCTTGATTCTAATTATGATGTACCGGACCTCTTTTGTCTTGATTCTTGCTTCTACAGAATTTTGCAATATGATCGAATCTATTGCAAATTTGGCAAACAACATTTCTTTGCATATTTGATTGATATCTTCTTAATCTGGATTGATTAGCCATATGACCCATTCTATTGCATGCAAAGCATCTACCATTGAATGAATTGTTCATTTGCATATTTCTGCATTCATAAGATTTGTGACCATACCTTTTGTAGTTGAAACACTATCCAGAGAAGGATGTATTAGTCTGATTCATTCTCTTTATGCACTAATTAGCTTTATGACCAAAGTTATTGCAGTTGTGGCAGTATCCATTGAAGGATGGATATCTTTGAGCATTAGGCTGCCTTACCAGAGGTCTTCTAGGCCTGTTCCTTGGATTTTCTGATCCAAAATTCTTCTAACTGGATCCAGAGCTTTCACCTTTTTCATATCCTAGGCCACACTTGTCATCTACCCTCTTTTGGCTTTCAAGAAGAACTTCAAGTTGAGTAGAGCTTATCTTGAGTTTCTCTTTGTATTCATTTGTTGTTTGAAGATCCCTTTTAAGAGAGACAATTTGATCCTTAAGTTTTTCTCCATTATCTTTAGCATCTTCAAGATCAGATTCAAGATGTCTGATTATTCTATCCATCTTGTGGCAGTCTTTTGATTTTTCCTTGAGAGATTGTCTTAGATCATCTTCAGATTTTCTTCTCTCTTCAATTTCTTGGGTGAACTTCATAACTCCTGATTCCATTTCATGTCTTACCATGATGATTTCTTTTGATAACTTTTCACATAACTTGGTTTTCTCTTTCAGATCTCCATTTGTATCATTGGCTTCACCTTGACTTGCCAATTGCTAAAGTAGCTCCTTTCTCTTTTTCATAGAGAGACTTAGTTTCTCTTTTAGTTCTTTTATGAAATCATCAGCCTGTTTGAGTCTTTCCTTCAATTCATTGACTTCAGAATTTGACTACTCAAGATCATCAAGGGTAGACTTAAGTTGCTCCCTCATACCATACACATCCATTTGAATTCCCAGATCTTCCTCAAGCTGTTAGGCTCTGTTGGGAGGAACTTGGCTTTGATACCAATTGTTGCTAACTAAGAGGGGGGGTGAATCAGTTATCTTAATTTATTCAACTTTCTGTTCTTCTTTAATAATTAGTGCAGCATCAAAGCAAACAAGTATGTAAGTAGAAACAAAGTAAATACACATAACACAATGATTTTGACATGGAAAACCTGGTTAAGGGAAAAACCACGGGGTGATTAACCTAAGAATGTATTCTCTGTTAGAAGAATAGAAGTACAAAATGGCACTTGCCAATTTGGGGCTCACTGCCCAAGCATACAACTCACAAGAGGTTCACTGCCTATAAGACAGAAAGATAACACAATGTTTGAACTAATGAGAAGCATCCACACATGCTAGGATTTAGTTCCGGTTGAGCTCAATAAATTGATTTGCTGCACTTCATTCTAACCTTCTTTTGGTTTAGCTATCCTGTCACATTCCGGACCTGTCTTCCTGCCTTCCCACTACTCTTTTGCTTTTATTCACACACTTTCACATTCTTAACTACACACCTTCATATCACAATTCATCTGGTATATATATCCGCATAAGTAATCTTACCACCTTTCTAGTCGGCATCGAAAATAGTTAATATTTTCCCAAGCTTTGATCTATCAGCTAGATCCTTGCTTACCAAGTGATGCAGATCTAGGAGATGCTTGAAGAAGTCATCAATCATGTTAGCCAATCATGAATGATACCTCAAGAAACTTAGTCATCAGCAATATCTCTTCCGGATTTGGGTCTGACACTTTATCGATACAGTTCTTCCTCTGTCTACTCTGCCAAACAGGAACCCAACACTCAAGTGCTCATATCTTTTCACCCTTCCATCACCGGAGGCTAAATCCTTGGAATCTATTAGTCAAGGTACTCATCTTGACTTTCCCAAATCTATACTTCACTAAGATACTTCCTCTGAGAGATCCAAACCTGACTGTCAGACCTTGCTGACTGCTCTATTCTTGCTTATCGGATCACAACACTTGTTCAATCTGACTTTTGTTAGAGACGCATCATGTCTTGTGTATGTGTGGGATAGCCTTTGTTTCCATCAATGACAACATACATAAACCCATATAGTGTCTCTTGCCAACAGGTGTTTGACAAGTGGGAAAAATTTAGGAAAGGTGTCTCAACCTTTCAACTACAAATGGTTACTATTCTTCCTAGATTTGGTCTTTTTGAATACCATTTATCTTGAAGAAGGGTTTAGAACTTTCAAAGTTTAAAAAGGGGTTAAAATGGAAGGGCTTTCTATTTTTAGTAACTCCACATTTGATTTCAGATGGACCCTAATTTTTCCCAAAAGGTGTGGAACTACCAAGTAAACATCTCAAGTGAGTTCCGACTCAAGATCATACCTAGATTGCAAGATATTGAAGTTTCCATGTTTATTGAAACTCCTAAAAAAAGTTTTGAATTCAGATTTGAGTTACTTAGATTTCCTTAAATGCATGAACATTTTCATAATTGAAAAATAAGGATAAAGATTGATAGATCTCTTCACAATCTTTTTGATGCATCAAATAGTTTATCAATCAGACACATGGATAAAAAGTTATGACCTCCAGAAGTTGGACATCCTCTTTTGGGAAATGTGAAAATGTGTTGGACACTTAAAAGAGTTGTAAAGGGGAGAGTTACATGTGTTGATGTGTGATTTGGCACATCACAAGGTATCTTTTATTGGAGATAATTTAGGTGACACTTTGGTGGTTTTTTCTGGCTCATGGTTTCGTAATTACCATTGGTGGTTTACTATATTGTATGTCCTATATATCAGGAGCTTGAGATAGAGGTTGTGTGTAAGAGTCATATAGATGTTGAGTTACCTTTGTATCTCTAGTTGGTTATAATCCTATGAAAGTTGGTGTGCAAGTATATTGTATTCTTCTTGATTCGTGAATAATATATTGGGCGGCATTGGAATGTGGGGATTTTCTCCTGAAAGGGTTTCCCCACATAATTATAGTGTTGTGGTATGATTTCAATTTGTGTTTATTTCTATAACTATTGTAAAGATCTAAAAAGTTCTACATATCTATCCCGTCAAGATTAGTGTAGGAATTTGTTCCTCTACCTTAGCTTACTTACAATATGGGATCATGTGAGCCACTACTCAAGAAATATGAGTCAATGAATTTGACTAAAAAACTATGCAACCAAATCTTGATATAAACATCAAAATTTGACACATTGAAAAATACTTTCTACTTATTAATGGATGAGCTAAAGGGGTTCTATAATTAATGGTTCATAAGGAAAAACAATTGTTGAAGGTTTTGAAAATGGGTTGGTAAGATAAGTGGACTTGGTCTTGGGGGAAACTCCATGGTTAAGTGCACTTGGGTCAAAGTATTATTATGATGCATAACCTCTCAATAAGTCACAATGCTTCATCCTTGTGAGCAGCACCTAGGTGCAATGAGTTCAAAGTGGACCATTCATTCTCATGAGAGGTGGGTTTGCATGAACCATTGCTCATGAAATATGGTTCAATAAATTTGACTAAAAAATTATGTAGTTGAACCTGATATAAATAACATAACTTTACACATCACAAAAAATACCTCCTACTAATTAATAGATGATCTAAAGGGGCTTTGTAATGAATGGTTCGTAAGGCACAACACTAGTTGAAGGTTTTGTAAATGAGGTAGCAAGCTAAGTGGACTTGATCTTGGGGGAAACTCCGTGGTTAAGTGCACTTGAGTCAAAGTATTATTAGGATGGGTGACCTCCCAGGAATTTGATATGCTTCACCCGTGTGAGAATCACAGAGATGCAATGAGACATAATTGGACCATTCATTCTCATGAAAGATGGTTTTGCACAAACCACTACTCATGAAATATGGGTCAACAAATTTGACTTAAAAACTATTAAGTTGAATCCTAATATAAATAACATAATTTGACACACTACAATGAATACCTTGTGCTAATCAATGTTGAACTAATGAGGATCTATAATCAATGGTTCATAAGGAACAACACTAGTTGAAATCTTTACAAATAGGATAGCAAGCCAAGTGGACTTGATCTTGGGGGAACGTTTTAGTTAAGTGTGCTTGATTCAGAGTAGTACTAGGATGGGTGATATTATAGGAGGTATTGATGCTTCAACCAAGTGAGCATCACCTAGATGCAATGAATTCTAAGTAGATGATTTATTTTGATGAGAGATGGGTTCATGCAAATCACTACTCATAAAATATGGGTCAATAAGTTTGACTCAAAAATAACACAATTGAATCTTGATACAAACATCATAATTTTACATGATATGGAAAGTACCTCCTCCTTATCAATGAATGTGTTAAAGGGGATTTATAATAAATAGTTCATAGGCACAACATTTGTTGAAGGTTTTGAAAATAGGTTAGCAAGCTAGGTGGACTTGATCTTGGTGCAAACTAGAAATTTTAAAACTATTTCTCACTACACTTAGTAGGTCTTGTAGAGGTAAAAATTGGATTAAAAAGATGCAAGGAAGGTGTAAAACAACATAGACAAGCTCACAACCCAATACTAACTCCTTTTAGTTTGAGCAATAATGGAAGCAAACTATAATGTAAAATATAAAAAACATAAGCACATTATACCTCTATTGTTTTTGAAGATATACTCTAAAGACTAAAGTGATATAATAAGAGGTAATGTGGGTTCCCAAGTGCATGGATATTTCTCAATTTGGAAACATATAAATACTATGAGAATATATTATGAAACCCTTTGGGTAATCTTGTTTAAATAGACTTTCCCATGGGAAAATGGATAATTGTGATTGAAATAAAAAATCAACAGTTGGGATTGGTTCAAGGAGGATACCCATTAGCCTTGTGACAAGTGGCATGATGAAAGGCTTAAAAAAAATGGAGGGTCAAGAATACCTTAATTTGTAGGATGGAATGGGATACAAACATGTAGAAGGAGAGTGATGCAAGTGGATGGTGGGGATGGAAGGAGAGAAATTAAGGGTCAAGATTGACCCATGTAATATGCTCAAACATGTGTGAGCAAAGAGTGGGGGATGAGGCAACATTGAGGGATAAGGTGGATGTCAAAGATGCTTCCAAGTTGGCAAGTTCACACATGTGTGAGGAAGGAGTGAGATGGATTAGCATGCTCACACATGTGTGATCATTACGGGGGGGTTTTGGCACATGTTAAATGATGGATGATTTAGATCTTGATCCTTGTAGATTGATTAGATGGTTTGGATTAAAAGGACAAGGATTGAGGCTGATGTGGATTATTAAATTAGAATATATGTTGAAGGGGATCAATTAATCATAATTAAGGAGCTAATCATGGATTAATTAATTGATTAATTTGGGGGAATTGGGAACTAAATTTATTTAATTAAGTTGGTTTAATTAATTAACCTTTGGGAGTAATTAGAATTATTGATTAATAATTAGTGATTAATTAATCAATAATTAATTAATTATGGGGACGTGTAACATCAAAAAATGTCCCCATGGGGGCTTTTCCCTTATAAGGTTTAGCTCCCGGGTCTTTTGCATGCATTTAGGATATCTCAGTTCATATTTTGGCATCCCGATGGAATGAGACTTAGGTTTCATGGCAAATTGGACCTAGGTGGACCCCCTGAGTTGTACCCTACCCAAAATAGGGGGAAGGACTTGGGTGCCCACGCCCTAGTCCTGCCCTATTTTGGGGCAGCCCTAATTTCTGGGTGTTAGTTTATGTCTATTATTTGAGTCCTTTGCTGACATGGTAAGTTTGAATTATGAAAATCTTGGTGGGAGTGTTTGTAATTGCATATAAAAGAATGTTTAGGCATTCATTTGTAAAACTAGATTTCAATTAGATAGAAATTATGATGTTCAAGTGTTCTCAAGGTGATTCAAGGCTTTCATTGTGTTGCAAGAGTAGACTTGTGTAGTTTATGTGTTTGTTCGCAGATTTGGGCATCCATTTCATCATGGAATCAAGATCATCTTCCTCCCATGATATCTTCACTAAAAGGTGACATTATATTGTGTTTTCATTATCAATTCCTTTGGTTTTTGCCTCTGCCTCACAAGGGCACATTTATTTGACAACGGTGTTCAAAGACTTAAGTGTCCTCCGGGGCTTGACTAAGGCAAGCTCTAAACACCACAACCCCCAAACCAAGTCTTGTGATTATAGGTTACAGGTGTTACATTTGGGAAAAGTGAAGTTGCAAGAAGGATTGCCAGACATCAAGGATTTGGGATCTGAAGAAAGGCAAGACACTAGAGCATTTTCAGGACTTGGGTGCTCTCTCTAGTGTCCTCCGTAGTTGAGTTTTGGGAAACAGAAGTTACAGGCCTAATTAGTCTTAGAAGGAGGTCTGGATCTCGCAAAGAAACTGGTACCTTGGACTTGGGTGCCTACCCCAGTGTCCTTGACTATTCTGCCTCGGAACCCCAAAAATAAGTATTCTATGATTTGCTATTTTACTTCTGTCTGTAAGAGCATTTTCCATTATTCATCAATTTGTTACCATATTTGCATAATTAGGGTTTTAATGGTCAATTGAGCATAGGAGAAGGAAAATTGATAATTAAATTCCCTAATCCAAGTTTCCCTACATCTCACAGCAACCTAGGGTGTGATAGTGCTCACCACTCAACCCTAGATCCTTCAATGTATAGTGGAGAGGAGGATTTAAACATCCAAACACTAAAACATTAACAAATCCAATTTTCCCCTAAATACGAGGTAGGTTAAATGCAAGGATAATTAATTAAATAATTACTTATTTAATTAATTTCTGAGAAATTAGCAAAATAAAAATTAGTGGTGAAATTTTGGTGTCTATATTTTGTCCCTCTTTGAGATAGTGTCATGAAGTGACGTTTCAAAGAAGATAAGTATAGACATTTAGTGAGATGGGACTAGTGGTTGGATGCCCCAATCACTTAGAATAATGTAGGTTAGTAAAAGGGTTAGTTGAGGTGGCACTAGTAGCAAGATGCCCTAGTCATTGGAAGAATAAAGATTAGGGAATAGGTTAGAGATGCCCCCTTGAGAGAGTAGGTAGGGTTATAGGGACTTAGCTGGTCTCTTGAAAGAAGAGCAATGGATAAAAGATGGATGGGGGATAGGATTATGCATAAGGTTGCGATACAAAGAAGGATGGGGTTGATTACAATTAGATGGATGAGATGAATTAACATTAGAAGGATTAAGTGGAATGGATGAAAATTGGGAGGATGGAGTGGATTAGGGTTTTAGATTAGAGGTGTAACAATGGAAAGGTTTCAAAAAATTCTTATGGAGTGGTTCTAATGATTTGGTGAAAAAAGTTACTTTGATTGAGCTTGGGAAAATATTTGTGTACCTAAAAATGAGGGTTGGGTAGGTATCCATAATAATGAAGCACAAAATAGAGCTCTTGGGGCCAAGCTTGCATGGTAGATATATGCTAAACCAAATTAAAAGTGGTGTAAGATCATGCAACATAAATATCTAGATACAGATTCTTCTGACATAATTTTTACAATTGCAAATTTGTGGAGGACTCTAGGATTTGGAATTTTATTTTCAAGTGCAGAAAGGTTATACTACCTCATCTCTCTTGGATTATTTGTAATGGAGAAACAACTTCCTTTTGGGAGGATTCTTGGAATAGTTACCCTCCTTTATCACATATAGATGGACTTCGAGAAGCAAGATTAGTTTTGATTCAAATCTAGGGTTCTAAAGTAAAGGATTACTTTAGCATTGTTTAAGATTCTTTTCCTGTAAAGGTGTAGTGGAAAGACTTTTCAAAGTTACCATTTCCTCAAGAATAGAAGGATCTTCATTTAAATTTGTTGGCTAATAGGAAGGTGATTTTTTCTCATAAGAAAGATGAATTGATTTGGATTCCTTTTAAATTAGGGCAATATACATTTAAGAAAGGGTATCAATACATTATGTTTAATTTCAATAAGAAGATTCATTTGTGGCCCTATCAACTGTGTTGGAGTAGGTTGTGTTGGGTTTTTCTTCTGAATCAGCATTAGGGTTTGCCACTTCTAATGCACAGGCAGATTTAGCCAACTAAATACAGGAGGTTGCGTGAGCTACCTCCCCTTCACTTCTGGTTCTGCCGCACCAAGGGGGGGATCCCTATAACTCAAGATGTAACCTTGACTAGCTCAAAGATAGAAAGATTTAACTTGACAACAACAGGCAGAATACTCTCATGTATGGACCAAGATCTATATGATAGATCACAAGGTTGGCAACATTCTTGGACATGATGTCTGGTTGGGTATGAGAGCATGCAGGGGGTTCCTAATCCTACTCCTACAACTAACAGGTGGAAGGATGAAATGGTTTGAAATGGTGTTTGGATGCAAAGTTGGACATGGTGTATAACCTCAACACAGAGCTAGATTGGTGCCTATCCAGGGCTTGGAGTCGGTAGACATACACCTGTGAATGATCAACATGAATAGCTAAAACTGGATTTCAGGGGGATACACATGATATCTGCCTTACAGATATCTCCCAATAAAGAGTGTTAAGCTGTCTATACTTATTGCATCCCTATTGCAGTAAGAAAGATACATGCAAAACTGGAGATAGAATCAGCATAACACATGCAAACACAGCATTATTCATATAAGATTAACCATGAAATCAGTGGATTCATGCCAAATCGTACAACAGGAGATACATAAACTCACAAGTTTTGCTGCACAGAGCAACCAAAACTAGTTGTATCTTATTACAGAGCCAAAATGTCCAGTTTTCAACAACCTTCAAATGAGCAACACAACCTGCTATATACAGCAAGGAGGTGCTCAGCCTTAATTACATAGTTGACCAAAAAAAACCTGCCAGATACACAGTATCATCAGATTGGCACTCAACATTCAATGCAGCAGGTGGGAGAGGAGACAGGAAGAAATCTCGAGCCTTGCGCCACCGCCTAGGGATCCACATCTTCAATCGGGTACTGGATCCGTCCACACCATCACCCATACCTCTGCAACAATCACCATTAATGGCGCACCAACCCGTGGCCTTGGGAAATACAGAATACTGTGCATCGCAACCGTTTCCCGCCAAGATACATCGTCATGATATTTGAAAATATGCAGGGTCGAATTATCCCACATGCACCCCGCAGCAACCTCCTCATCACCTTATATACTAGGTCGCGAGCATATATGATGTCGGTGCTTTTGCTCCCGACGACACTAGTATAAACCATCATCATCATCCTCCAGCAGCATGATATCCTATTGCTTGAAATATCACCTTGACGTCAGCATCATATCGCAATATCACCTGCATGATAAACGCCTTCATCGACACAACCTGATCCATCGGAGGAAGATCCTCTTGCTTTGCCGATACCAAATGTCTGGCCGATGAACAAATCTTGATGACGTCACCATCATATCCTGCTGACGTCATCAGCATATCTGCCTACTACGCACCTCCTCATATCCGGATGACGTCATCGTCATATTCGCAACATTGGGGGATCTTCATAAGATGAGTAATGTTAGAAATATGACCCCCCGGACCTTGATGATGTCACCACCACATGTCGGCATCAGGATGATATTCAGAAGATAACCGGATATTTGGAAATATCATCCTGATGCACAAATATCATGCTGCACTGTAGCTCCGCTATAAGATCGGGGTGATATATGAATATGACAGATATTTGAAATGATCACCCCCCACTGGATAATGCATGAAGCTGACAGGCGGATATCTCCCTGATATCAGCATCATCATGATGCTGGAACAAACATACATCCGGGTGATATTCAAATATGAAAATATCACCCCCCTTTGGAAATATCATGATGCAGATAGGCAGAGAAATAGATATCACCCTGACATAAGAATGACGTCAGCATCATCAGGGTGATAAAACAACGAACATGAAGTGATAAAACAACATCAGGATGATCTTGACTAAGATCACCCGATGTTCAAATATGATGACCCCGATGAAGATCAGATCATACTTAGGACTTTGCAGCAACATCATCAAGATGATCTTAACAAAGATCACCCGATGTTAAAATATCACCCCGCGAAAGATCATGCAGGCAGAAAATATGATGACCCTCTCAAGCAACACGGCGATAACTGGAAATATGATGATGATGACCTCCTCCAAAGAAAATATGATGTTGATGTTAAAACATGCTGAGGAGGCCCAAAGACTTAGAACTTTTTGGATTTTTTGGGAGGGTGCCTGCATGTTTATATGCTTGAAAACTGACTGCTCATGCAGGCACCAACAGTGGCTCTGTCTGGGGACGTGCAGGTGCAAGACTGCAGCGAGAACCCCAGATCTCTGGGATGTAGACCAGTCCCCTATCCATTGGGCATAGAGTCAAACTTGCACCAACCTACATCACCAAACACATTATTTTTAAAATAAACATGGTGGCCCAGGGCCACCAAAAAGGAAAAACCAGACTTTTCCTTTGTCAAACACCTGATTTTCTTTTGATTTCTTCAAATGAAGCCTAAAAGCATTTAACTGTCTGCAGCAAGCCCCTTGGCAATTATTTGTGCTGCTGCTCATTTCTTTTTCTTCAACAAATCTACAACTAGCTTCATCAGCATATATCATTATCAGTTGTAGAATGTCATCATCATATGAGTCACTGATGTTGCTTGGAAAAATAACATACTCACATGAAACCAATGAATCCACATCAGAATTTTGCCCCTCCTCAAAAAATAAGAGCTCCTCTGTATCAAACATGCAATATTCAGGCACAAGCAACATCTCATAATCAAATTTATCTTGATGAACATATAGATATCCATCATCATCATGCACGATAGTTTTGTCATTAATGTCCACCTGAAATGTCTCAAGAGAAGGCAGAAATAACTCAGAATGCAGCCCTACACTGAAAGCTTCATAGTCACCCCTGCAATCAACACTATTCCCAACTGTATGAGCACACACATCTGCAATTTTCCCATCCACCTCTAAATAGTGACCTTGTTTTTTATCTTCACCAGTGCCCCGATAATCAAAAACAAAGTTTTCAACCTCTACACTATGAAGGTGGCCAAAATCTTCAAGGAAACATTCATAATCAGCATCCAAATATATTTCATCATCTGAAAAGCTCACATATGCATCTGAATGCTGGCAATCACTAGCATATTCACTGCCATCCCTTGAATCAATATTTTCTATATTCAGAGTGAAGCTCTGCATATCCACTTCATATAAATAATCAGGCATAACTGGGATATGCACACTGCTGCAAGACACAACTTCATGTATGTCACTCATTTGATCAATTGGAGGGCACCTTGTGTCTGCAGGCTTGTCTTCTAAAGGCTGATAACAATCTTTGTTTTCATTATTACAAGATGTGCTTACATTTTCTACAACATTTTCTTCATGCATCACATCATGGCTGCACACATTATCCTGAAATATATTTCCCTTTATACAATCATCTCTCAATGCACATACTGGGAGAGCTGAAATATATTCACTTTGATAACTGCTTTGACAACTTGCAACCATGAAACCTACTGGCATTCCATATTTCTCATTGTTTTCTATGTCCATAGCAAATTGGAAAGCCTGGTGAAGTGTGACTGGTTCTTTATCTCTCAACAGATAACTCATTTCTTCATCAAATGCAGCCAAATAAATTATCAAGCACAATGCATTATTAGGTCTCATATATTCAGGGATCTGCCTGAGCAATTTAATAAACCTAAGATTAAAGGCTGGAACCAGCTCCTCATCTTCCCTTTGGATATTCATAAAATGTATGATTAATGAGGCCACATCAAACCTTTCACCAAACTGCCCTAGGAATGCAACTTCTAAATCTATCCATGAAGAAACTGAACAAACAGGCAGGTCTGAAAACCATATCCTAGCATCATCTTCCAATGACTGAACAAAGAGTCTCATTACTACATCTTCATCCTCTACCTCATAATCTTCTATTAAATTACAAAATCTTTGCAGATGTTTGTTTGCTGATTCAGAATCTGATCCACTATATTTTGGTAAACATCTTCTAATTTTACTGGGAATAATATTTGGGTAACCATATATCCCTGTGAAATTTAGGGCTTTATATCTTTCAATAAAGAATGGCCTTCTCTGAGAGCATGACCAGGCTTGCTGTTCTAAACTCAACATTTTGAATCAAAGATGAATACCTAGATATATGTTGCAGCACTGATTGGTTCTTTCAACAGAGTCGCCACCTCTCAGAGAGAGGACAGAATGTCAGCAAGGCACTTTTATTTTCTGGATTCATCACCCCAGCAGAGCACCACATGGTTCCTTTTTGCTGCAACAACTTCACTGGAAACTAGATTTTCCAGCCCTCAGGTTACTTGACTCTCTCTGTCCCCAGCGGAGTCGCCATTTTTGTTGGTTTTTCTTCTGAATCAGCATTAGGGTTTGCCACTTCTAATGCATAGGTAGATTCAGCCAACTAAATACAGGAGGTTGCGTGAGCTACCTCCCCTTCACTTCTGGTTCTGCCGCACCAAGGGGGGATCCCTATAACTCAAGATGTAACCTTGACTAGCTCAAAGATAGAAAGATTTAACTTGACAACAACAGGCAAAATACTCTCATGTCTGGACCAAGATCTGTATGATAGATCACAAGGTTGGCAACATTCTTGGACATGATGTCTGGTTGGGTATGAGAGCATGCAGGGGGTTCCTAATCCTACTCCTACAACTAACAGGTGGAAGGATGAAATGGTTTGAAATGGTGTTTGGATGCAAAGCTGAACATGGTGTATAACCTCAACACAGAGCTAGATTGGTGTCTATCCAGGGCTTGGAGTCGGTAGACATACACCTATGAATGATCGGCATGAATAGCTAAAACTAGATTTCAGGGGGATACACATGATATCTGCCTTACAGATATCTCCCAATAAAGAGTGTTAAGTTGTCTATACTTATGGCATCCCTATTGCAGTAAGAAAGATACATGCAAAACTGGAGACAGAATCAGCATAACACATGCAAACATAGCATTATTCATATAAGATTAACCATGAAATCAGTGGATTCATGCCAAATCGTACAACAAGAGATACATAAACTCACAAGTTTTGCTACACAGAGCAACCAAAACCAGTTGTATCTTATTACAGAGCCAAAATGTCCAGTTTTCAACAACCTTCAAATGAGCAACACAACCTGCTATATACAACAAGGAGGTGCTCAGCCTTAATTACATAGTTGACCAAAAAAAACCTGCCAGATACACAGTATCATCAGATTGGCACTCAACATTCAATGCAGCAGGTGGGAGAGGAGACAGGAAGAAATCTCGAGCCTTGCGCCGCCGCCTAGGGATCCACATCTTCAATCGGGTACTGGATCCGTCCACACCATCGCCCATACCTCTGCAACAATCGCCATTAATGGCGCACCAACCCGCAGCCTTGGGAAATGCAGAATACTGTGCGTCGCAACTGTTTCCCGCCAAGATACATCGTCATGATATTTGAAAATATGCAGGGTCGAATTATCCCACATGCACCCCGCAGCAACCTCCTCATCACCTTATATACTAGGTCGCGAGCATATATGATGTCGGTGCTTTTGCTCCCGACGACACTAGTATAAACCATCATCATCATCCTCCAGCAGCATGATATCCTATTGCTTGAAATATCACCTTGACGTCAGCATCATATCGCAATATCACCTGCATGATAAACGCCTTCATCGACACAACCTGATCCATCGGAGGAAGATCCTCCTGCTTTGCCGATACCAAATGTCTGGCTGATGAACAAATCCTGATGACGTCACCATCATATCTTGCTGACGTCATCAGCATATCTGCCTACTGCGCACCTCCTCATATCCGGATGACGTCATCGTCATATTCGCAACATTGGGGGATCTTCATAAGATGAGTAATGTTAGAAATATGACCCCCCAGACCTTGATGACGTCACCACCACATGTCAGCATCAGGATGATATTCAGAAGATAACCGGATATTTGGAAATATCATCCTGATGCACAAATATCATGCTACACTATAGCTCCGCTATAAGATCGGGGTGATATATGAATATGACAGATATTTGAAATGATCACCCCCACTGGATAATGCATGAAGCCGACAGGCGGATATCTCCCTGATATCAGCATCATCATGATGCTGGAACAAACATACATCCGGGTGATATTCAAATATGAAAATATCACCCCCCCCTTCGGAAATATCATGATGCAGATAGGCAGAGAAATAGATATCACCCTGACATAAGAATGACGTCAGCATCATCAGGGTGATAAAACAACGAACATGAAGTGATAAAACAACATCAGGATGATCTTGACTAAGATCACCCGATGTTCAAATATGATGACCCCGATGAAGATCACATCATACTTAGGACTTTGCAGCAACATCATCAGGATGATCTTAACCAAGATCACCCGATGTTAAAATATCACCCCGCGAAAGATCATGCAGGCAGAAAATATGATGACCCTCACAAGCAACACGGCGATAACTGGAAATATGATGATGATGACATCCTCCAAAGAAAATATGATGCTGATGTTAAAACATGCTGAGGAGGCCCAAAGACTTAGAACTTTTTGAATTTTTTGGGAGGGTGCCTGCATGTTTATATGCTTGAAAACTGACTGCTCATGCAGGCACCAACAGGTTGTGTCTACCAAAAGTGGGTACCTTTGCTTGGCTTGCACTAAAAAATAGAATTTTGACAAGTGATAGACTTGTTAAATTGGGCATTTCTCAACATTTTAAATGTCCTTTATGCTTAATAGAAGACGAAGATGCAAATCATTTACTACTAAATTGTGCTTTTGCATACCAAGTGTGGATGTGGCTTTGTAATATGTTGGGTTGGCAAGGTCCTTTGCCTAATTCAATGTTAGAACTCTTTCAAGGTTGGCCCTTGTTACATAAACATTCTACTTTCTATGTTGTATGGTTGATTTCTCCATCCATAGTGGTATGGAATATTTGATTAGAGAGGAATAATAAAAATTTTAGAAAAGAGAGTTCTTCTATTCAATAGATTATATGGAAAACAAAGAAATCTATTTCAGAGGTTGTTATGTCTCATCTTTTAAGAGTAGATTCAACTTCTCTAACATTTACTTCTTGTGATGGTAAAGTAATTTTGAATTGGAATTTGGTTAAACTCCCTCATTCTGTATGTTTTCAATCAAAGAAGAAAATTGATAGAATTTAGATTGCATGGATTCCTCCTCTAGGTTCTAGCTTCAAGATTAATTTTGATGGGGCATGTAGAAGGAATCTTGGTCTTTCAAGAGCAAGGTGTGTTATAAGAGATTGTAAAGGTTTTGTGAATGTTGCCCTCTCTTTGAAATTGGGTGTTTGTTCAAACAATGAAGCAGAAGCTTTGGCTTTTATGGTAGGTCTCAACCTTGTCTTGAATTTGAAGATAGATAATATTAGTATTGAAGGGATTCTTTGAATATTGTGAATTATATTAAGAGAAAGATAACTACCAGCTAGAAAATAATGTACCTTATGCAGGATGTTTGGACTTTGTTAAGCTTTTTTTAATCTTTTGAGATTCACCATACATATAGGGAGGGTAATAGATTAGCAGATTGCCTCTCTAATTTGGCCTATGATCAATTAGAGGATTGAGTGGAATGGGATGATGCTTCATTGCAAACTAATGCACAAGTGGTTGATATTTTACATGCAAAAATATTTAAAAATATTGGCGGCAACCGAATGGAAGTTACTACTCTTTAAATTGCTTCTCTTTTTTAGAGAAGCAATTGTTTTCAACTAACTCTTTGTGTTATTTTTGGCAGGTTTTTATTTTAGGGGCTAATTTATCTTGGATTTATGGTTTGTGTGCAATATTATCTCCATCCATTAGAGTGGGAAATGGGAATAATAGTACCATTAGTGCTTCAGTAATTTATTTTGATTGACATTACATGGTACTCTCCCAATCTTTTGAAATGTGATTGATATTCAGTTTGATTGATTTCACTCATGTCTTTTCCTTTATATGATGATCTTGCATTTGAAGTTTACAATTCATTTTTTCTTTTCAAGCTGTTTATTACATCATTCTTCTCTATGGCTTTTGGTGTTGATAATGGGCTCTGTTCAGCACAATTAAAGACTATTCTATCTGGTGTAAAAAAGGGAGAGGCTGAGTTAGGGTGTTCTTCATTCAAATCTACTATAGGTATCTTTAAAATTGATAACGGGGAGGTTGAGAATGCTATCGTTCATGTCTATGGTCAAGATGTCCTACAATTTCCAAGGACAATTTATCCATCTCAGGTTGTTACCCACCTTATTTCCAACTCAATGGATCTTCTTCATACTTCTAAGTTGGTTAAAGGATTGCAATAAAATTTATGCACAATTTTCTCTTATTTGTTAAGAGGTTTGAGGAAGGGGTAGAGAACTATGATTTACATCTAGTTTTTCCCTGATAGGGGGTCTATTCTATCATAAAGACATTAATCAACAAACTACCCTTAATTGTGTTTATAGTGCTATACTTCATGGTCTGTAGAACAATTGTGTAGCTTCGGTCCAAAATTCTATTCATTTCCATGCATGTGAGTTGGGAGAAGACTTGGAGGAGAACATTTGGGATATTTTTGATGCTTTGCTTTTTATTATACATTATCAAATGCAACCTCTTTGATGTAGCTGTTATTTCTCCTGATCCTTCCTGACAAGGGTTTTAATTGAAGATTTAAATGTTGAAAATTAATATCTTGGCTATAATATTATGGTGATGGTTTTTGCTTTGATGTATTGGATTAATCATGCCTTATTTGGTGTTACTATGTATAGAGGGTTTCTATTTTACTGGGCTAGCAGATGGATCAAGATCTTATGTATTCCTTTTATAGGTTTTTTTATATTAACTCTACCTCTACTATTTACAGAAATATGAGGTTATGTATTTTTCTATCTTGGGGATGTTTCTCATGTTTATTCATACCCTTTTGTATTCCATTCAAGGGATTTCTTTTACTACCCTTTGGGGTCTTTTATTATGATAATATAAGTTTAGGGGCTATGCACCTTTTGTTTAAAAAAAAGAATGGAAAGGTTTAGGATCTTAAGGGAGCATGATGATGGTTGGATTTCAACCTCAATATAGGGTAAGCGATTGAGGTCAATAAAAAAATATATTTTTGATGAATTATTTGGGTTAATAATGATGGTTACAAATGTCACTGCATTAGCTTTCTAATGCTTATAAGAATACATAAAACATATTCTGTATACAAAATTTATGCTCTTCAAAAGGAGATCACCTACAAGCTAATTGCTAAGATGATAAGAGGTGTGGCATATGTTCCTAGGCATGTACAAACACCAAAGGGTCTGGAGTGTGCACTTAAGGATGATATTTATTCATGCATAGGTACCAAGGGGCATGGTGTCTATGCCTAGGTATGCATAGATTCCAAAGGGTGTAGAATTTACACCAAAAGAAGAGGTTTAGGCATGCATAGATGCCAAGGGGCATGGCATCTGTAGCTCAAGGTCAAGGTATGGTAGGCATAGGTGCCAAGTGGTGTGGCATCTATGCTTGGGGATCAAGGATGGTAGTGTTGGTCATGATGTTAGTCACAAACAAGCATAGAATAAAAGTACACATTAACCTTTATTCATCTTGAAAGATACTATAAATTCAAAGAATTCATGATCCCAAGTCTCTGGTGATTAGGTCTTAATCTTCTGACTTTACTCAGAGGTTAATGTGAGTTGTTGTTTCCATTTTGGGGCCTTACGTGGAAGTTCAATGCCATCATGACACTCTTGCAGAAATTCTCTATAGAGAAGTTATATTATACAGTTATTTGGTGGAAAGATGCAGGAATACTTCAATCTTGGCACGATATTTTCAATTGTGCATGCTTTGTATTCAAATATGCTAAATATTTGCAATTATCTACGAGATGTCTGCATATCTTGTGTTATTTGCTTAAGATCATCAATTATTTGCAATTATGAGGATGAAATGCTCTAAAATTTAAAAGAAATTGAAGAAATGCTTCTAATTAAAGTTGAACCTTTAGCTTTTGAACCACATGTATATTAGATACTATCATGAAGAGAAGAAAACCAAACCATATTTTCACCAGGACATTCCACAGCTAGATATAGTTGATGCTAACTTCAAAGGAATTTGTATGAAGACAACACATGTAAGTAGACATGCACTCCAAGGGACGTAGCAAATCACCACATATATCCAGAACTCATACACTGATTACTTAAGATTTACTATGAATTGTAATCGACACAGTCTTCTCATTCATTAAGCATGCAAAAATATAAATGTATACAAAAACTTTGAAATGAGCTCTGAATGTTTCAGCAGACGGATTTCAATTAAGTTTCAAATGTTTACAATAAGGCATTCCACCACCTTTTATAGAATAAGGTGAGGAATCCATTACAAAAAGATCCACGATCTTGATTTACCAATGCACATATAAGGTCACAATCTCCTTGACTTTGTCAATCTTTACAAAATGGCACAAGTTGCCAGCTGGCAACCATCTGTATTACTTATGCTTATATCCCCTTTATGATGTATCTTCATCATGTTCCTCAGTTGATTCATGTGGATCATCATCATGTGCATCACTTCCTGAACTTTCACTATCCTGATGATGATGATGCCGCATATGGGGCTGCATGCTGTTCCAGATCTGCTCATATGACTGCACAACTTGATCTATTCCTCCACCATCTTGAGTCTTTGCTTTGATGATGGCGTGCTTATGTGCTTCATACCTATCTCTACTGTTATCTAGCTTGTCTTTCCTGTCCTGTAGCGTTTCATTGTATTTCTCCATCTTGACCTTGATCCTCATTATTTTATCTATAAGTTCCTCTGTCAAGTGGACAATTGGACCATCTGCTTCTGATTGGAAGTTATTGTGTAGAGCTTTGATGGCAGACTCTTCATCTTGATTTTCTATTTTCCCTTCCACTTTTCCTTCCAATGTTTCTAATATCTCTGCCTCTTCAGCCATTAAATCATGTATCTTCATGCTAACCTCTCTTAGCTTATTATTACATCTCTTGATCACTCCACATTCAAATTGAATGTCTTTATACCATATGTCAACTAACAATGTGGTATTACTATTCAATACTTGTTTATTAATAAGAGCTGAGGATTTATCCTTTTTATTTCTCCCAAGATGCTTAGGACCCTTTCTAGTTTGTAAGACCTTTTCCCGGTCTGCATTTGCAATTTATCCACCTTGGCCCTGGAGTCACTTAGAATGCTCCACCTCTTCAAGGAGACCTTTACCATCTCCTCAGCATCATCTAATGTAGATGACATCCATTTTCTGATCACAAATGCCTCATGTTTCATGAGGTCTAACTTATTTACCTCCTCCTGAGAAATAGCAGTCAATGGGACTACATGTTCAGTTGTAGTATCATCAGGATTAATCAGCCTCCTTATGTAGGCATGCACCAGAGCAATGTGCTCTTTGTGTTGCTTATTCTTCTCCTTCTCTCTTTTCACCTTTTGGATCAAAGAATCAATAATGTCCTTGCCCTTTTGACCTTCTTGGTCCTCATTGGCAAAACCTAGATACACTGTGCTAATTTGGAATTCATCTAAGGTAATTTTACCTTTTTCTTTCTCCACCGCAGGTATGGCAATTTGTGCGGTCCTCCTCCCGGTTGCTGGATCTCTCTTGATGGCCGATGTCATTCTGGCCTTCCTCTGAGGCTTCATTATATCTGTGGAGAACAAGGTGGAGACATCAAATTCCTGAATTTCAAGTTCTTCCTCTATATTTACCTCTTTCGCCAACCACAAAGGCACCTGATCATGTTTTTCTGCATCCTCATGATGTTCACCTATGTCTCCTGTTTCTGTCAGCAGACGTGGTGGAGATGGTGATTATCTTATTTCTTCTTCTTGATGCTCACTTTGTTGTTGATCCTGCAGCACCTCCTCTTGTTGAGGGATTTCTTTTTCCAGAGGAGCATCCTCTTGGTGTGGGGAATCCTGTGGTGCATATGTATGTTGATCATGATGATCATGATTCTTCTCTGTCATTACTTCATCTATTCTCAACTCTTCCCCTTGTTGAGGTTTATCATCCTCTTTTGGCTTTTCTGTTTCTTGTTGTATGTCCACCACACTGGATACTGTGGATTCTACCTGAGGTGCTGGCATTTGTTCTATAGCCATTATTTGTTCCAGGCCTGCACTATCAACTTCTTGTGTTTTGACAGCAGGATATTCTATTGTTTTCTCCTTTTCACCAGCCTTCATTTCCTGAACCTCTACTATTGCAAGTTACGCTGATGTATCATGTGGACTTTGTTGTCCTAATTCCAGAGTATGGCCTTCTGATTCTGCCATCTCTATTTCTTCTACTGGGTGCCCTTTGCCAGGTAATCCTACTGGATGTCTAGGACTTGCATCCTATTTCTCTGTCAAGTCTGCCACTACAGGACTTGTCACCTCTGCAACTAATGTTTCCAGCCCTATTTCTTGAGCTACCTACTCTGGGCTCTTTTCCTATTCTTCTTCCACTTGCTTCATCTCCTGAAGTACAGTTTGAACTGGTGGAGGCTTGTGAGGGGTCATGCTTGTACCTGCAGCAAGTGTTTCCATCTTTTGTGCAGCCATATCCTGCACAACCTCATCATCAAACAAGTTTATTGTCTCATCTAGCGAGACATGACCTTCTGCTTGTGTCTGGGTAGTTTCTTTCATTTGTTCTTCTGCAAGTTGAGTTTTAAACTTGACGATGGTAGGAAGTGGAACATTATGTTGAAGTTCCTTAGGTACTTCACTACCTGCCCCTTGTAATAGTGTAGGCCATTGTTTTATTTCACCTCTCATAGAGGTTCTTTGTTTCTTAGGTGGGGTGGACACCAGCACCTGTGAAGCTTTTCTTTTCCTCCTTATTATTAATGGAGCCTCTTCTTCTTCAGGATCTTCCTCCATGAGGATATCCTCTGTATCATGTTTCCTTGAGGATTGACCCTCTTCTAGGGTCTCAATGATTCCAGCCTTTGTTGTCTTACTCTTCTTAGACTTTTCTTTCTTTGTCCTTAGAGGAGATGCTGATTCTGATCCAGATCCTGATGCTGCTGCCTCCTCAGCTACAAACACTACTCTCTCAATAATAACCCCTTTGGGTTCTTTATCCACCTTCTTGCCCCTTGGGGGTCTTTTGCTCTGTTGTTGTGGTGGAGGGATTCTATCTCCCTTGGTCTTCCTCTTCTCATTCAAGAAGTCGTCATATTCATCCCCAGGAATATCCTGTCCCTTCTTCTTGTTGTCCACTGTAATGGCAACACCTTTCTTCTTCAATGCCTCTACCTGCTCATCAACCCAAGCTTGAGTTAGTTGTATGGTCCTGGCAATGAAAGGGTCCAAGGATAGATCTTCTTGCATGGTGAGGTCAGGTGCAGAGATGGTGTCATTATATATCTTCTTCTGCTCATATTCATCTGCAATTATCCTGCCATCATCCTTCTTCAATTGTTGGGGAATGGAGATGCAATCAAAGGTTCTAATTTGGTTCAAAGTTAACCTTTGATACCTTCTTCTTCTTGCCTCTGCCTCATCTTCGCAGTCAGCCCAAAAATGCTCTAGGTGCCTCTGATGAATCTTTCCTAGTATTTTCTACATTCTGCCGTAAGGATCATATGGTCTTGTTAGTGGAAAAGGCTGCAAATTTATTTTATTTAGGGTGACCATCACCTTCTTTATATTATCTGAATCAGGGCACATATAGTAGCCAATGCTGACTGGAAATAAAATTGGTGGCAGCTTCTTGGCATCCTTATACATTTTTATCATTGTGGAGCCTTGCTGGATAAATTTCGTTAGTATTACTGCATCAGTGGGATACCTCGGCAGTATTAGAGGATGTCCCTCAAAACCTTCAATCCTTATGTAAGAGAAGGTGGCAAACTGTATATACCAGGCTCCATGCCTGTAAACTATCTCTTGAGCCTCCATGCTCAATCTCTTTGTTCTGTCCTCTTCCATGGTCCTCACCAGATGCATAGAGAATGCATCATTGACCAGTTTGTAATCTTTGAGGTAATTAGCTCTTTGCAGCTGGGGATGATGATCCCAGATATACACAGCATTTGTGCCTGTAAGCTTTCCATCTGTAACTAAAGCATCAAAAGTGCCTTTGTAAGCACAAGAATAAACAATGTAAGATGACATATAGAATACACAATTTGAACCTCCCAGGTTCATCAGTTGTTCATGCAGAGCATCACTTATTATCTGGCCCCATAGTGGCTTGATATCTGAATACAGACACATCATTATTATTCCATACATCCAATCCCTAAAACTACCAGCATCAGGCTGACCTGTTACTCTGTTTAGGAGTGCAATCATGTATTGGTATTCCTCACTGAAATCATATTTGAACAGGTGCACAGGAAGTTTGGCTGCCGCAGGATATGTGCTGTTCTCGGCCCGCCATTGATACATGTTCTTCCTGGCTGATTTCTTGTTGGCTTCATACTCCTTTTTGGACTTCTTCAGGTCTACACTCTTAACTTTACTGCCCAGTGGCAATCCAAATGTCTGGGAGAGACCCTTGATGGAGAGGTCTACATATATCCTCCCATGCTTCATCACTTGCCTTGTCTCAAGGTTATAATTCTGGGCACACTCCATGACGAGCTCTGGAGATTCCATGGAGTATGGAAAACCTGTGGTGTTCCACATTCTGGATACGAACACTGCGTCCAGTACAGGACTTTTGTCCTTCCCATCATTCAGCCTAGCTGACCAGGCTTCCAAATTGGTGCTCCCCTAATGGGTATCTGTAATTGCCCCATATTTAAACAGGACCCCCCTCTGAGAAGAGAACATGGGCCTACTGAATTCCTCTTGACACTTAACTAACCGCTTGTTAGCCATGAGTACCTACAATTAACCAAAATCCTATCTCACAACAGGTATACACATGTATGCATATTGCAATTAACTTTATAAATCACCATGCCTACTGTATCTGTTCAACATTACTTAATCATATGGATGCATAAACCAGAACTTCAGCTTGGCCACCCCTACCTGGCTATTACAGACACAACAGGATGAGGGTTTCATTTACATACCTGGTTATGTAGACCTTTTTATACCAGTGAACTGCTAACGACGCTCTTAATTTAGCTGATGATCACTTCCTTCCTTCTGTCTGTGAGCTCAAATTGTGCAACAATCGCCTGTATGAGGATATGGAAGTTGGTGCTCTGTAAAAACAATTTTATCGCAAGGTAAATGTAAAAATGATGGTTGAATTACCTTTTAACCTTGCAACTAGGGTAAATTTAGGGTAACTCTGACAGATTAGATTATATTCATTGATTATCTACGTGAAAACACAGGATCCTGCCAGGTGTTTCATTGGGTTCTGGGGTCGGCGGGAACCACCTACCATGTCTACTCGCTTTAAATGATAATAACAGCAACAGGAGCCGCGGGATATCCATATGACAGGATATCATGAAGGTAGGATGATATTCGCAAATATCAGGTTGAGTTTCAATGTCATCCTCCTCCCTCATATTGGAATGGTTATCGCAACAAGATTCGGGTGACAAAAGCGTCTTTTGGTTATGTTTAGTACATCAGGAGGATATTTCGATGTATCAAGTGATGTTTCAAATATGATGATGACGAGACAAACTTATGTCTCTCTTTCGGAATATCGAGATGATGTCATCCTGATATTCGTTCTTTGTATCAGAAAGGCATCATGACGTCATCGTCACCTTATGCGAATATGATCATGTTTAGAAAATATCCTGTCGAAATGTAAATGTGATGATGATGTCATCATCATGTTTGTTTCTTCATTTATCAGACTCGGATGATGTCATGAGGATATTGGCCTAGGGTGATATTTCGCGGCAGGAGGATATTAGGAAATATCGGGTTACATTTGAAAATATGATGCTCGCGATATATAAGACTGTTTGATGGAGAAGATTTACTACCATTTAAAGTTGATGTCTGGATATCTGGACCGCATGACTTATCGGGTGATGTACCAAGATCAGGATGATCTTCGACAACATGACTGAGGTTATAAAATATGATCCTCCTCTTGCGAATATCAGGTTTGACCAAAACTTTGACTGTTCATAACTTTCACATCCTGAGGAATATTAGGGTGATGTAAAAGGCAAACTTGCATAGAATTTAACACTCTTTCCAAATATGAGGTCACAGAAATGAAATATGAACTTTGACAAACTAACCTCATAATGGTGACTTACCTCATCCTGACTCTACATGATGATGCACATGACTTACTTTTACCAAACCGCCAGAAAGCAGACAACACAAGCCAAGCCAAAAAGTTGGGTCCCTGTTTTGCCAAGTCAAAATGGGGTGTGTTGTGTAACCACACAACAACTTGCCACCAAAGAAAACAAATAAATTCCCATGATTCAAGTGATGTGGTCACATTCATCTATAGTATTTTAATTCTATCTAAGCATAAGCATCATGATCTCCTGAATGACAAAATTTCATCATGATAACAATGCTAACAAAGGATCAGGTGTGTGCATATGATTAATTATCCTCATCTTGAAAGCAAGTTGAAAACATAAGTAACTGGTGTTAAACTACATAGTTGGGGATCACCCCTCATAGCCAACCTGGATAGAGCCTTGCTGCCAGTAGGCGTCTATAGCCCCGGCAAGGTTATCTATACAATCTCCCTAAGTAGAGCCCCACTACCAGCAAGCATCTATAGCCCCGGTAGAGTTACTTAGATGGCCTAATTTTATTTCTTTTCTGATTTTCTCTTTAAAATTTGTATATGATATCATTATGTCAGCTCATTTGTACAAGGTGTTGGCATTCCTTCTGAATCAGCATTAGGGTTTGCCACTTCTAATGCACAGGCAGATTCAGGCCAACTGAATACAGGAGGTTGCGTGAGCTCCTCCCCTTCACTTCTGGTTCTGCCGCACCAAGGGGGGTATCCCTATAACTCAAGATGTAACCTTGACTAGCTCAAAGATAGAAAGATCTAACTTGACAACAACAGACAGAATACTCTCATGTATGGACCAAGATCTGCATGATAGATCACAAGGCTGGCAACATTCTTGGACATGATGTCTGGTTGGGTATGAGAGCATGCAGGGGGTTCCTAATCCTACTCCTACAACTAATAGGTGGAAGTATGAAATGGTTTGGTATGAATTTGGATGCAAAGCTGGACATGGTGTATAACACAAGAACACAGCATGATTGGTGCCTATCCAGGGCTTGGAGTTGGTAGACATACACCTGTGAATGATCAGCATAAATAGCTAAAACCGGATTTCAGGGGGATACACATGATATCTGCCTTACAGATATCTCCCAATATAGAGTGTTGAGCTATCTCTACTTATGGCATCCCTACTGCAGTATACCCTTCCCAATGTTCAACCTAAAAATAGTTTAATCTGCCCCTTGAGCAGAGGTTAAAAGATCAGACATTCAACATAGGAATTCTATGCTCTAGAATCTAAACATCACACAAATATCCAGATCCAGAAGAAGAATACATGCAATACTGGAGACAGAATTAACACAACACATGCTAAGATAGCATTACTCATATAAGATCAACCATGAAACCAGTGGATTCATGCCAAGTCCTACAACAGGAGATACATAAACTCACAAATTAGACTGTACAGAGCAACCAGATCAGCTGGTTATGGATTACAGAGCCAAAAATCCACAACTTTCAACAACCTTGAATGAATAACACCTTCTGCATTATATAGTAGGAGGGTGTATTCAGCATTAACTACCAGGTTGACCAAAAAGCCCACCAGATACACAGTATCATAAAAATGGCGCTCAAACACATCCAGATTGGCGCCCAAACTTGAATGCAGCAGGTAGGGGAGGAGACAGGAAGATTTCTCGAGCCCTGCGCCACTGATGTACACCTTCAATCGGGTACCAGATCAGCCCACGCCATCGCCCATACCTCTGCAACAATCGCCATTAATGGCGCACCAACCCGCGGCCTTGGGAAGAACATCAAACAGTCGATCGCAACCACTTCCCGCCGAGATTCATCATCATGATATTTGAAAATGCAGGATAACAATATCCCACATGCACCCCGCAGCGACCTCATTAACACTTTATATACTAGGTCATGAGCATATATCATGTCGGTGCTTTTGCTCCTGACGACACTAGTATAAGACTTCATCATCATCATCCTCCAGCAGCATGATATCCTGTTGCCCGAAATATCACCCTGACGTCATCATCATCTCGCAATACAACCGCATGATAATCGCCTTCATCGGCACAACCTGATCCATCGGAGGAACATCCTCCTGCTGAGCCTATACCAAGAGTCTGGCCGATGAACATCCTGATGACATCATCATCATATCCTGCTGACGTCATCATCACATCTGCCTACTGCGCACCTCCTCATATCCGGATGACGTCATCATCATGTTTGCAAATATCGGGAGATCTCCTCAAGATGATCAGTGTTAGAAATATGATCCCCCCGGGACCTTGATGACGTCATCATCATATTAACATCATCATGATATTCGGAAGACAACCGGATATTTGGAAATATCCTCCTGATGCACAAATATCAGGTTGCACTGTAACTCCGCTATAAGATCGGGGCGATAACTGAATATGATGATGCTTGAAAAGATCACCCCCAGTAGATAATGCGCGAAGCCAGCAGGCGGATATCTCCTTGATATCAGCATCATCATGATGCTGGAACAAGCACACTCGAGTGATATGAAAATATCACCCCCTCCTTCGAAAATATCATGATGCAGATAGGCAGAAAGAAAGATATCACCCTGATATAAGGATGACGTCAGCATCATCAGGATGACAAAACAACGAACAAGAAGTGATACAACATCATCAGGATGATATTGACTAAGATCATCCTGACGTTCAAAATATGATGACCCCAGTGAATATCGGGTCGCACTTAGAACTCTTCAACAACATCATCAGGATGATCATAACCAAGATCACCCGATGATAAAAATATCACCCCGGCGAGATATCATGATGCAGATAATATGATGACCCCCGCAAGCAACACGGTGATAAAAGGAAATATGATGATGATGACGACGACCCTTAAGAAAGAACAAGCTAGGTCGAGCAACTCAAAGAATAACCCCTTCAGAATATCGGGGCAGCATCATCATCATGTCTGGGCAAGGTGATAATTGGAAGATCACCGGATACTTTGAAAAATCACCCTCGCAAGCAGATCAGGGCGCACTGTAGCTCATCAGCATCATTAGGATAAAAACCAAACATCACCCGATAATTCAATATGATGATGATGATGAGAAACCGGTCGACGGAGAACATGATGATGCCGACCTTCATGGAAACAAACATGATGACGATGACCTCCTCAAGAAAATATGATGATGATGCTGAAAACTGCTGAGGAGGTCCAACACTTGGAACATTTTTTGGATACTTAGGGAGAGTGCCTGAATGAAAATTGCTCAGAAAACTACCAGTCAATTCAGGCACTAACAGTGGCTCTGTCTGGGGACGTGCAGGTGCAAGACTGCGGCGAGAACTCCAGATCTCTGGGATGCAGACCAGTCCCTTATCCATTGGGCATAGAGTCATGAAGTTATCATGATCTGCATCACCAAACTCATTATTTTTAAACATTATTTTGGCGGCCCCGGGCAGCCAAAAAGGAAAAACCATAATTTTTTCTTGTCAAATGCCTGATTCCAAGCTGAAAGATCCCAATCCCAACTGAAAAGATTGGCATAATCTGCCCATAATGTCATCTGCTTAAAAAGATATTCCACCAGTTTTGAAAGCTTGCCACCATCATTTTCAACTCTGTCATTTTGGATTTCAGAATTAGACATATAACCATACACATAATATTCTTCAACATTAGACAACACATGTATGTTATGTCCCTCAGATAGTACATCATACTGCTCTTGGCATTCTTTATCATTTATCTGGCTGGTGCACATTATCAGGTACTCATCCAGCTGATCCAACAATTCAAAATACTTAGAGAATATGAGACCCCTAATATCTACTGATATTGAAAACAAATCCTGATCCACACACCCAATGTTACACATGTCTGAATCAGGTGATGATGAACATTCATTATTCACAGTTTGCAAATCAGTATCATCGTCTTCAAACAAAGGGTTAATCCTGCACCATTGAAAGTCAAGACTCACAACATCATATGCATCAGCAGGCTCATCATAAAGGGGATTAACACTCACTGCAAAGGCCTCTGCTTCTTCTTCATGACATTCCAATTCTTCTTCATTACTATCAGATCCAGAGTCATAAGAAAAACAAACCTGATCCATGCACTGGTCATGGATATCATTTTTATCAACTGATTGCCCCATATACAAGATTGCTACTGTTTCAATGCACTCTGAAGTTGAACAATCTACATCATTTTCCAGCCCTCCAATGCTTCCTGATGAAACTGGTATTGATTCTTGATCCATATGATCACAACTCTGCACAACTGGATCATTTAAACATGAAGTCTCTTTGTTTAGGACTGGTATGCAAATTTTACTTGAAAAATTATTATTTTCAACTTCACTTGCTGGGCAAAAAAGGACATCCTCCTCTATGATAGAAACATCATCCACTTGGAATGATGCAAAAACTGGGACAACAGGGGTGTGAGTGCTATGACATTCATTGTCAATTCCTAAATTAAATCCTTCATTAACACTGGGGGCTGCAGGACAACAAAAATTTTCAGAGAAATAACCCTTTTGTATTCCATACCTCCAATTGTTTTCAATATCCACTGCAAACTGATGTGCCTGATGCAATGTGGTGGGCTCCTTGTCTCTTAATCTGTAACTCATTTTCTTATCAAAGGCTCCCAAATAGACAACTAAGCACAGTGCATCATTAGGTCTCATGCATTCTGGAATTCTATTCAATGCCCTCATAAATCTGAGGTTAAAGGCTGGGATCAACTCATCTTCTTCAATATGGATGTACATGAAGTCACTAATAGCTGCATATTCAGAAACTCTTTCACCATACTGTACTAGAAATGCAGATTTAAAACCATGCCAAGAGTTGACAGAGTGAGTTGGAAGGTAGGAAAACCAGTCCCTTGCATCTTCATCTAGAGATTGAACAAATAATCTCATAACCACATCCTCATGGTCAATCTCAAAGTCATCTATCACATTCATGAACTACTGCAAGTGTCTTTCAGCTGATTGATCCTTTATACCCTTAAATTTAGGCAAAAAATTCCTGATTTTAGGTGGAAAAGCATTTGGATAGCCACAAATGCCACTGAAATTTATGGGCTTATATCTGTCTATGTTGAAACTTCTTTTATTACATTGCTGGGACTGACTACTATACATTTTTGCATTTGACACTTCACAAGGGTGCATAGGCAGATAATACATCCTTTATGTTATTGCAACCCTCCTCTCTACTCAGATTTTCTACAAACAATGACTTTAGGCACTCAAACTTTAGACTATTTTTTCAAACTTTCCTAAAGTCCTTTAAATGAGTCTTTTGAACAACATTGCATGCCCTTTGAAATACAGTGCAAGTTCTAATAGAAGCATGCAAGCTCTGCTTTCACCAATGTTCCCCTTTTAACTAGTGCTATCTCACCAAATAGGGAGTCTGTCAAACAATATGAAATACCTGGATATGTTGCAGAAGCTGCAAATTCTTCTCTGGCTGATTTTGTTCTTTTATCAGGTTCTTTGATGCAGAGTCGCCACCTCCTTGAAGAGGAATGAGCTTCAAACAAGCTGAAGCTGCAAATTGGTTTCTTTCTTTCTGGGTCATCCACCAGCAGAGTCACATATACAACCTTTTTTCTCTGCTGCAACAAGTAGTTTCCAGGTCTAATTTTTTTTTTATCTTGCAGACTCAAACTTTCATGGATATGACATTGATCTCCCCAGCAGAGTCGCCATTTTGTTGGCATTCCTTCTGAATCAGCATTAGGGTTTGCCACTTCTAATGCACAGGCAGATTCAGGCCAACTGAATACAGGAGGTTGTGTGAGCTGCTCCCCTTCACTTCTGGTTCTGCCGCACCAAGGGGGGTATCCCTATAACTCAAGATGTAACCTTGACTAGCTCAAAGATAGAAAGATCTAACTTGACAACAACAGGCAGAATACTCTCATGTATGGACCAAGATCTGCATGATAGATCACAAGGCTGGCAACATTCTTGGACATGATGTCTGGTTGGGTATGAGAGCATGCAGGGGGTTCCTAATCCTACTCCTACAACTAACAGGTGGAAGTATGAAATGGTTTGATATGAATTTGGATGCAAAGCTGGACATGGTGTATAACACAAGAACACAACATGATTGGTGCCTATCCAGGGCTTGGAGTCGGTAGACATACACCTGTGAATGATCAGCATAAATAGCTAAAACCGGATTTCAGGGGGATACACATGATATCTGCCTTACAGATATCTCCCAATATAGAGTGTTGAGCTATCTCTACTTATGGCATCCCTACTGCAGTATACCCTTCCCAATGTTCAACCTGAAAACAGTTTAATCTGCCCCTTGAGCAGAGGTTAAAAGATCAGACATTCAACATAGGAATTCTATGCTCTAGAATCTAAACATCACACAAATATCCAGATCCAGAAGAAGAATACATGCAATACTGGAGACAGAATTAACACAACACATGCTAAGATAGCATTACTCATATAAGATCAACCATGAAACCAGTGGATTCATGCCAAGTCCTACAACAGGAGATACATAAACTCACAAATTAGACTGTACAGAGCAACCAGATCAGCTGGTTATGGATTACAGAGCCAAAAATCCACAACTTTCAACAACCTTGAATGAATAACACCTTCTGCATTATATAGCAGGAGGGTGTATTCAGCATTAACTACCAGGTTGACCAAAAAGCCCGCCAGATACACAGTATCATAAAAATGGCGCTCAAACACATCCAGATTGGCGCCCAAACTTGAATGCAGCAGGTAGGGGAGGAGACAGGAAGATTTCTCGAGCCCTGCACCACTGATGTACACCTTCAATCGGGTACCAGATCATCCCACGCCATCGCCCATACCTCTGCAACAATCGCCATTAATGGCGCACCAACCCGCGGCCTTGGGAAGAACATCAAACAGTCGATCGCAACCACTTCCCGCCGAGATTCATCATCATGATATTTGAAAATGCAGGATAACAATATCCCACATGCACCCCGCAGCGACCTCATTAACACTTTATATACTAGGTCATGAGCATATATCATGTCGGTGCTTTTGCTCCTGACGACACTAGTATAAGACTTCATCATCATCATCCTCCAGCAGCATGATATCCTGTTGCCCGAAATATCACCCTGACGTCATCATCATCTCGCAATACAACCGCATGATAATCGCCTTCATCGGCACAACCTGATCCATCGGAGGAACATCCTCCTGCTGAGCCTATACCAAGAGTCTGGCTGATGACCATCCTGATGACATCATCATCATATCCTGCTGACGTCATCATCACATCTGCCTACTGCGCACCTCCTCATATCCGGATGACGTCATCATCATGTTTGCAAATATCGGGAGATCTCCTCAAGATGATCAGTGTTAGAAATATGATCCCCCCGGGACCTTGATGACGTCATCATCATATTAACATCATCATGATATTCGGAAGACAACTGGATATTTGGAAATATCCTCCTGATGCACAAATATCAGGTTGCACTGTAACTCCGCTATAAGATCGGGGCGATAACTGAATATGATGATGCTTGAAAAGATCACCCCCAGTAGATAATGCGCGAAGCCAGCAGGCGGATATCTCCTTGATATCAGCATCATCATGATGCTGGAACAAGCACACTCGAGTGATATGAAAATATCACCCCCTCCTTCGAAAATATCATGATGCAGATAGGCAGAAAGAAAGATATCACCCTGATATAAGGATGACGTCAGCATCATCAGGATGACAAAACAACGAACAAGAAGTGATATAACATCATCAGGATGATATTGACTAAGATCATCCTGACGTTCAAAATATGATGACCCCAGTGAATATCGGGTCGTACTTAGAACTCTTCAACAACATCATCAGGATGATCATAACCAAGATCACCCGATGATAAAAATATCACCCCGGCGAGATATCATGATGCAGATAATATGATGACCCCCGCAAGCAACACGGTGATAAAAGGAAATATGATGATGATGACGACGACCCTTAAGAAAGAACAAGCTAGGTCGAGCAACTCAAAGAATAACCCCTTCAGAATATCAGGGCAGCATCATCATCATGTCTGGGCAAGGTGATAATTGGAAGATCACCGGATACTTTGAAAAATCACCCTCGCAAGCAGATCAGGGCGCACTGTAGCTCATCAGCATCATTAGGATAAAAACCAAACATCACCCGATAATTCAATATGATGATGACGATGAGAAACCGGTCGACGGAGAACATGATGATGCCGACCTTCATGGAAACAAACATGATGACGATGACCTCCTCAAGAAAATATGATGATGATGCTGAAAACTGCTGAGGAGGTCCAACACTTGGAACATTTTTTGGATACTTAGGGAGAGTGCCTGAATGAAAATTGCTCAGAAAACTACCAGTCAATTCAGGCACTAACATAAGGTACAGTCACTTGCAGCTTTATGTTGGAGATTGTATTGGTAGCAAGGGAGTCCCTTTAGATTTTTCACTTAACACCTATACTTGTGTGTTCAACAAACCCAAGGCTGTTAGGTGTTTCATCGTGATTGATTCACTTTGACCAAGAAAAGGCACCCTGATGAATGGATATCACAAACCTGATCATGAATACTTCTTAGAATGAATCATAACCTATGTCTAAATGTGATCTCATCACTTGAATCCTAACAATTCAGCTATTTTCTAGAGTGATGAAGTGCATCATCCTGACTTACCAAAACAAAACTCAACAAATAAACAAAACAGGACAAAAGAATGCTGTACAAACAACTATACAAATGTACAATATGATACATATGACTATCATGGAGTCACTCAAGCCTGGAAATAATGCTTGAGGAACTGTCCATTGACTGGCAATGGGACATCCTCACCTGTCAGGTTCTTAAGCCCATAAGTACTATCTCCTAATATCTTAGAAATTTGAAAGGGGCCTATCCATAATCTGTCAAACTTACCGTGGTTACCTTTCTTTTCATGGGCTTTATCCCACATCAGGACCAAATCAGATATCCTGAAAGCTTTAACTCTGGCTCTCTTGTCAAACCAGTGTTTGACAACAGCCTGATGTTTTACAAATTGGTCAATTGCTTGACTCCTTTTTTCTTCCAGGTGCATCAACTGAAGCAACCTGACTTCTTGCTTATTGTCTATGCCTAGGTATTCTTGGGCAAACTGCAGAGTAAGAATTTTTAAGTTTACAGGGAGGATGGGATCCACCCCATATACTAGTTGGAAAGGCGAGTTTCCTAATGCAGTTTTCACTCTAGTTATGTCAACCCATAAGGCATACTTTAGAAATGAGTTCCATTCCCTAGGGTTCTTTTCTATTAATTTTCTTATGATACTCAGCAAATTTTTATTGGTGGATTCTGCTAATCCATTCCCTTGGGGATAATAGCTGGATGAAAACTTAAGTATAATCCCATGATCAAAAGCCCAACTTGATAACTTGGTGGAAGTGAAAGTAGAACCATTATCACTTACCAAAGCATAAGGAGTTCCATACCTGGTGACAATGTTGGTTTCCAGAAATCTAATAACATCATCTGCAGTACAAGTCTTGCTGCTGATAGCCTCGGTCCATCTGGTACAATAGTCAGTAATAGTTAAGACATACCCATGACTTGAGGAGGACAGAGGATTGATTGGTCCTATGAAGTCCATGCCCCACTGTGCAAATGGGCGCTCTTCCATCACTGGCTGCAAGGGTTGTGCAGCATATTTCTCTCTGTTGGCAGCAACCTGACAAACATGACAACATTTAACATGATCAGCTGTGTCTTTAAAAATTGTAGGCCAGTAATATCCTACTCTGAGGATTGCATGTGTTGTGGCCAAGGCTGATCCATGTGCCGTTCCAAACTTGTCATGTAGTTCTGACAGGACTTTATTTGCTTCTGGCTTTTCTAAGCATCTCAGGTATATTCCTTCATAATTCTTCTTGAATAGGGTTTCTCCCTTCATCATATACTTTTGGGATCTTATTTTCAAGGCTCTTCTCTGTGAAGCCTGCATTCTTGATGGGCATCTTCCAGTGATCAGGATGTGCCTGATATCCGAATACCACTCTTTATTGTCTTTCTCATTGATCACATATTGCTGACTAGTGATGTTTGGATCAATTTCAAATATCATCTGGCTCAAAGCTTGTCCTCTTATCAGCTTCATTGGTTTAATTTCCATGTCATACTCTTGTAATATAGTAATCCATTTGGCTCTTTTCTCACCAGGCTCACTTTGCATCAGTAGCATCTTCACTGCTGCATCTGGTACTACAGTGATCACTTTGCTTCTTAGTATGTAGTGTCTGAATTTCTTTACTGCTCTGACTAATGCAAGTGCCTGTCTCTCAACACCTACATATCTCAATTCAGTATCCTTGAAAGGACAACTCATGAAAGTAATTGGTTTCTCTTCTTTCTCTTCATTTCTCTGAGTTAACACTACTGCAGAGGTATGCTCTGAAGCAAATGAATAGATGTAGAAATCTTTTGTGTAATCTGGACTGATAAGGACTGGAGCATTAGAAATGGCTTTCTTTATATCTTTGAATGCAGCTTTGGCCTCTGGTGTCCACTCAATTTGTGCATCTTTTTTCAACAAGGCATTTAATGGTCTGACAATCTCAGCAAAGCCGGTGATGAACTTCCTCACAAAGTTTATCTTACCAAAGTAAGTTGTAACTTCATAATAGACTCCACCCTATCAAGATCAATGATAATTCCATCTTCTATGATTAGGTGGCCTAGTAACTTTCCTGTTGTCATGCCAAATATGCACTTTTTGGGATTCAAAGATATCTCGTACTCTTCGTACTTCTTCAGTACACTTCTGAGATCAGCGACATGATTCCCCCTTTCCTTGGAGAATATTGTCAAGTCATCCATGTAGATGACTATACATTTTCCTATTAAGCCTCTGAAGGCTATGTCCATTGCTCGCTGGAATGTAGCTCTAGCATTTATGAGTCTGAATGGCATACGTCTATATGCAAATATCCCCCACTTTGTAGTGAAGGTAGTTTTCAATCTATCAATTTTATCAACCATCACTTGGTTGTATCCTGAAAATCCATCCAGGAAGGACATCATTTTGGCTCCATTTACAATCTGCAGAACTTCATCTAATGAGGGTAAAGGATAATTGTCCTTTTCGGATGCTCTGTTCAGATTCCTGAAATCTACACATAACCTGATGTCTCCATTCTTCTTTCTAACTGGCACGAGATTTGCCACCCAGGTGGAATGCCTCACAGGAAATATTATCCTAGTGTTTAACAATTTCTTGACTTCTTCAAGAATTATTGGTTCAAGCAAATCATTGACTGTCCTTTGCTTCTCTCTGAAATGTTTAGCATCTGGCTTGAGAGGTATAGTATGAGTTATGACAGAGGTGTCATATGTCTTTAGCTCATCATAAGTCCATGCAATTATGTGGATATAATCCTTGAGTGCCTGAGTTATTCCTTCTAACTCTTCTGATGTGCAAACCTTACCTATCAGTACATTTTTCTTGTCATCATCCTGTCCAATATTCACTTGTGAATATTGACCTCCATCTGCCTTGGGCAGATCCTTCTGTTTAAGCATATTATCCAAATCAAAAGCTCTTTCCAATTCAATCATACCTTTGGGAATCTTATTGCTAGGCAATTCTAATATTTCATCTTCTTCCCAGACATGGTCATCCATACCATTTTCATCCATGATCTGAGCTTTGAATATGTCTTTGTTTGAGATGAAATCCAAAATGTGCTGATCATCATCAAACACCTGGAGATTGGTCACATTGTCAGGTACTGACACCAGTTCTACTGAAAATCTCTTCAGACCAGATATAGATAGTGGCTCCAATGTACTGGCAGCTTGGGCAAGTGCGTCTACCCTATGGTTTTGTTCTCTAGGTATGTGGGTGATATTAAAGGCATCAAAATCCTCAATCAGGTCCCACACACGATGTCTGTAGTTGGACAACTTTCTGTAGTTACATGAGTAGATTCCTCTTACTTCCCTCACAACTAGTTCTAAATCTCCAAAGACATGCAAGATCTTTACTTTTTTCTTATGAGCAAACAGTATCCCATGAATCAGAGCTTCATACTCTGTTACATTGTTAGTACAGGGGAACTGTAATCTGTAGGCTGCTAGATAGGATTTACCTATTGGATCAATGAGATCAATCCCTACCCCAGCACCTTGTTTGGATTTAGATCCATCAAACCTTAAGATCTAGGGTTTATCTTCAATAGGATATTTAGCTGAACTTTCTTTCTTCTTTGCAGCTCTGGCTGCTGCTCCACCTGATATCCACTTTAACTTAAGGATGTCATCATTTTCAAGTTTCTTCTTTCCTTTATTTTGTGAGCCTGATGACTTTTCTATTTTCTCTTTTATATCAGCAGGAGGATGACCCTCTAGATCTGCAGCTGTATGCTTTTTCAAAATGTGTAGACATAATGAACAAGTTGTTTCTGAATGGGGTGCCTCATGCAACCTACACCAACCTTTAATTAAGATCTCCTAGGGAGATCTATTCTGTCATGTCATCTCCTCTATTTCTTTCACTAGAAATTCTTTGAACTTAGTCAGGTCACTACCTTTGTCTTCATCAGACAATTCATAATCTGGTTCCATAAAGCAGTCACTCCCAGGGGTGATCTTTTCTTTCATTTCATCATTCATCTGGTCAAAAACTAGAATTTCTTTTGTTTTCAGGATATGATCCCCATCATGATCTGTTACTTCTTCTGTTCCTACAAAAGACAGATAAGAATTAGTATCATCATCATCATCAGATGTGGCATTTACCTTAGAATATGATGATGATGCCTCACTGCATGTCTGCTCCAGCATCATCATATCTAAGCATATTTCACAAGTCTTTTCTGAATGTGCTTCATCATGTAGTCTGCACCATCCATCAATCAAAATATCATTAGCAGGTATATTTAACAATTGATAACGTTTTACCTGATTAGTCAGATGTATCTCAAAGTCTTTGAAGTGATCTATTTCATTCTCATTATCAGGATTATTATCAAGTTCTAAAGCTGGCATGTCTTCCTGATGATCATGATGATGATGATGATGAAGGTCAAGCATCAGGATCTCTTCTATTTTGACAGTCTGTGGCCTGATGCAGTAAACTCCAGGCTCTACGTCTACATACATGATCTCATTTGTTCTATTGTGCTCGGTGATCATATGCTTCATTCTCGGCTCAGCATCAATCCTAATCTGATTAGGTATACCCTTCCATGGCAACCACATGTGACTGAAATCTGTAGACATATATCCGTTAAGTGTTTTGGACCAATCTCGGCTAAGCAACATCTCATAAGTATCAGGTATGTCAACTACCTGAATGTCAATGTAATACTAGATTCTAGGATCAGATGCTAGTTGCATGTGGATATGAGTTAGCTCTCCTACTACACTTACTTCCGTTTTGTCCAATTGAGTGACCTTGTTTAGAGATTTAGCAGGATGTAGTCCTAAAGCATTACATATTGACAAAGGCATAACATTTATGGAGGCTCCTGAATCAACCAAACAGTTGTACAGGTTCTTGCTAAACATTCTTATGGTGAGGAGGAATGGAGGTGACTCAGTTTTGTCCTTATACAAGGTCATGTGGGAGGTTTCTGCAGCTTGGACTGTAGCTGACACTTTAGGCTTAACAGTATTATCTCGAGCAACATGATCTTTGCCACTGGATTAACTTGAAAGATGGCCATCCTCTTTAGGAGCAGGATCGTCTAATGACTTCGTGAATTCTTTTTTGATGACAGGAGTTTTCAATAACTCAGACAGGGACAGGCTGA
This sequence comes from Cunninghamia lanceolata, assembly GCA_027924645.1. Taxonomy (NCBI): domain Eukaryota; kingdom Viridiplantae; phylum Streptophyta; class Pinopsida; order Cupressales; family Cupressaceae; genus Cunninghamia; species Cunninghamia lanceolata. Next base: position 1,881,634 of record BSBN01000391.1, on the reverse strand, counting down.
TCTTAATTTTCTTCATTTCATCAGCTAGATAGGTGATTAACTTGTCAGATTCATGAGGTGCATTTACAACCTTTGATCCTGTGTTCCGAGGCGACAAGTATTGAGCATTTACCTTGGGGAACCTAGGGTTATTGCTAGCTTTAGGATCAGGAGGTGTATTGAAATTGTTTGGAGGTAGAGATGATGTCAATGGACCAGCAGGTCTATTGGCATTACTCCTCAAGTTGTAATTATGCTTACCGGGGTATTGCTGCTGGTATGCATGCACTTTCTCATGCTCTCTTACAGGCTCATTTCATCCTCAAAGGGGAAAACATAATTTGTTTCAAAAGTTAAGGCAGATTCTTCACATACCTGGTTATAACTCTGACGAGGTTGATTAGTATAGGCTTCCAGCACAAAAGCTGAGTCATACCCACAAGGAACCATCTCATTTCCTTCTGCCTGAGGTGGATTTCCAGAAGTGTTAGACACTTCAGTTTGAAAGATGCTGGCAGCAATTCTAAATTGTGGACAATCTAATTCTGCATGTGCATTTGTATTATGGATCCTACACCAATTAGTAAGGGCTGCCTTAGCAAGATTGACTCTAGTAGTCTGTTTGGCTTCACCAAGAGGCTGATTGTCCAGGGGTGATGGTAATAAGCCATTATTTAGCCTAGATTTCCATACTCTGGGCTGTCTCTGAGGATTATTGTTATTTCCACCATTATTGTTGAAATTATTGGTGTTATATCCTCTATCAGGATAATTTGGTCTATCATTGGAATAATTTCTATTCTGGTTTGACTGGGAATAAAAACATTGATTTCTCAAATGTGTTACTTCTGTGGTGAGTTTTCTCAGTTGAGCAAAAATTTCTTTGATTTCTTCCTTTTCTTCTTGAGCTTTAGCCACCACATTTTCAATCTGAGGCTTGAAGAAAGAGGATCCATGGTTATTATTGGATAGATCAGTACCTTGAGGTGTCTGAGCTTGTGCAGGATATTGTGGTAACTAGCCATTTCCATTAGGAGGAGGCATAATGCTCAGTGGAGGTACCTGCAAAGGTGCAGGCATGACTGCTGGAGGTATCACTATTTCATTAGGATATTGTGTCAGATATTGTGCAGGATATTGAGTAGGATATGATGAATGCATGCTAGGCAAGGTGGGGAATACCATATTTGGAGTAGGAGCAGGTATCAACTGCTGATTTACCTGTATGGCTTCTTGAAAAGCTAAGGCTAAAGTTGTGATTCGGGGATGTGTTCTCCTTATGAACATGGAGGTCAAAGGATCTAAAGCTGAATAATAAATGCTCCTTGCAGCTTCATCAGACACAGTACAAGGAGTGACCACTCTGGACAACATTTTCTATGCCTAGGTATGCATAGATTCCAAAGGGTGTAGAATTTACACCAAAAGAAGAGGTTTAGGCATGCATAGATGCCAAGGGGCATGGCATCTGTAGCTCAAGGTCAAGGTATGGTAGGCATAGGTGCCAAGTGGTGTGGCATCTATGCTTGGGGATCAAGGATGGTAGTGTTGGTCATGATGTTAGTCACAAACAAGCATAGAATAAAAGTACACATTAACCTTTATTCATCTTGAAAGATACTATAAATTCAAAGAATTCATGATCCCAAGTCTTTGGTGATTAGGTCTTAATCTTCTGACTTTACTCAGAGGTTAATGTGAGTTGTTGTTTCCATTTTGGGGCCTTACGTGGAAGTTCAACGTCATCATGACCTCCTGCAGAAATTCTCTACAGAGAAGTCATATTATACAGTTATTTGGTGGAAAGATGCAGGAATACTTCAATATTGGCATGATATTTTCAATTGTGCATGCTTTGTATTCAAATATGCTAAATATTTGCAATTATCTACGAGATGTCTGCATATCTTGTGTTATTTGCTTAAGATCATCAATTATTTGTAATTATGAGGATGAAATGCTCTAAAATTTAAAAGAAATTGAAGAAATGCTTCTAATTAAAGTTGAACCTTTAGCTTTTGAACCACATGTATATTAGATACTATCATGAAGAGAAGAAAACCAAACCATATTTTCACCAGGACATTCCACAGCTAGATATAGTTGATGCTAACTTCAAAGGAATTTGTATGAAGACAACACATGTAAGTAGACATGCACTCCAAGGGACGCAGCAAATCACCACATATATCTGGAACTCATACACTGATTACTTAAGATTTACTATGAATTGTAATCGACACAGTCTTCTCATTCATTAAGCATGCAAAAATATAAATGTATACAAAAACTTTGAAATGAGCTCTAAATGTTTCAGCAGACGGATTTCAATTAAGTTTCAAATGTTTACAATAAGGCATTCCACCACCTTTTATAGAATAAGGTGAGGAATCTGTTACAAAAAGATCCATGATCTTGATTTACCAATGCACATCTACAGTCACAATCTCCTTGACTTTGTCAATCTTTACAAAATGGCACAAGTTGCCAGCTGGCAACCGTCTGTATTACTTATGCTTATATCCCCTTTATGATGTATCTTCATCATGTTCCTCAGCCGATTCATGTGGATCATCATCATGTGCATCACTTCCTAAACTTTCGCTATCCTGATGATGATGATGCTGCATATGGGGCTGCATGCTATTCTGGATCTGCTCATATGACTGCACAACTTGATCTATTCCTCTGCCATCTTGAGTCTTTGCTTTGATGATGGCATGCTTATGTGCTTCATATTTATCTTTGCTATTATCCAGCTTGTCTTTCCTGTCCTGCAGCGTTTCATTGTATTTCTCCATCTTGACCTTGATCCTCATTATTTTATCTATAAGTTCCTCTGTCAAGTGGACAAGTGGACCATCTGCTTCTGATTGGAAGTTACTGTGTAAAGCTTTGATGGCAGACTCTTCATCTTGATTTTCTATTTTCCCTTCCACTTTTCCTTCCAATGTTTCTAATATATCTGCCTCTTCGGCCATTAAATCATGTAGCTTCATGCTAACCTCTCTTAGCTTATTATTACATCTCTTGATCACTCCACATTCAAATTGAATGTCTTTATACTAGATGTCAACTAACAATGCGGTATTACTATTCAATACCTGTTTATTAATAAGCAGCTGAGGATTTATCCTCTTTATTTCTCCCAAGATGCTTAGGACCCTTTCCAGTTTGTAAGACCTTTTCCGGTCTGCATTTGCAATTTATCCACCTTGGTCCTGGAGTCACTCAGAATGCTCCACCTCTTCAAGGAGGCCTTTACCATCTCCTCAGCATCATCCAATGTAGACGACATCCATTTTCTGACCACAGATGCCTCATGTTTCATGAGGTCTAACTTATTTACCTCCTCCTAAGAAATAGTAGTCAATGGGACTGCATGTTCAGTTGTAGTATCATCAAGATTAATCAGCCTCCTTATGTAGGCATGCAACTGAGCAATGTGCTCTTTTTGTTGCTTATTCTTCTCCTTCTCTCTTTTCACCTTTTGGATCAAAGAATCAATAATGTCCTTGCCCTCTTGACCTTATTGGTCCTCATTGGCAAAACCCATATCCACTGTGCTGATTTGGAATTCATCTAAGGTAATTTTACCTTTTTCTTTCTCCACCGCAGGTATGACAATTTGTGCGGTCCTCCTCCTAGTTGCTGGATCTCTCTTGATGGCTGATGTCATTCTAGCCTTCCTCCTAGGCTTCATTATATCCGCGGAGAACAAGGTGGAGACATCAAATTCCTGAATTTCAAGTTCTTCCTCTATATTTACCTCCTTTGTCAACCACGGAGGCACCTGATCATGTTTTTCCGCATCCTCATGATGTTCACCCATGTCTCTTGTTTCTGTCAGTAGAGGTGGTCGAGATGGTGATTTTCTTCTTTCTTCTTCTTGATGCTCACTTTGTTGTTGATCCTGCAGCACCTCCTCTTGTTGAGGGATTTTGTTTTCCAGACGAGCATCCTCTTGGTGCAGGGAATCCTGTGGTGCATCTGTATGTTGATCATGATGATCATGATCCTTCTCTATCATTACTTCATCTATTCTCAACTCTTCCCCTTGTTGAGGTTTATCATCCTCTTTTGGCTTTTCTGTTTCTTGTTGTATGTCCACCGCACTGGATACTGTGGATTCTGCCTGAGGTGCTAGCATTTGTTCTATAGCCATTATTTGTTCCGGGCCTGCACTATCAACTTCTTGTGTTTTGACAGCAAGATCTTCTATTGTTTTCTCCTTTTCACCAGCCTTTGTTTCCTGAACCTCTACTATAGCAGGTTCCGTTGATGTATCATGTGGACTTTGTTGTCCTAATTCCAGAGTATGGCCTTCTGATTCTGCCATCTCTATTTCTTCGGTTGGGTGCCCTTTGCCAGGTAATCCTGCTGGATGTCTAGGACTTGCATCCTATTTCTCTGTCAGGTCTACCACTACAGGACTTGTCACCTCTGCAACTAATGTTTCCAGCCCTATTTCTTGAGCTACCTGCTCTGGGCTCTTTTCCTATTCTTCTTCCACTTGCTTGATCTCCTCAAGTACAGTTTGAACTGGTGGAGGCTTGTGAGGGGTCATGCTTGTACCTGCAGCAAGTCTTTCCATCTTTTGTGCAGTCACATCCTGCACAACCTCATCATCAGACAAGTTTATTGTCTCATCTAGTGAGACATGACCTTCTGCTTGTGTCTGGGTAGTTTCTTTCGTTTGTTCTTCTGCAAGTTGAGTTTTGAACTTGACGATGGTAGGAAGTGGAACATTATGTTGAAGTTCCTTAGGTACTTCACTACCTACCCCTTGTAATAGTGTAGGGGGTTGTTTTATTTCACCTCTCATAGAGGTTCTTTGTTTCTTAGGTGGGGTGGACACCAGCACCTGTGGAGCTTTTCTTTTCCTCCTTATTATCAATGGAGCCTCTTCTTCTTCAGGCTCTTCCTCCATGAGGATATCCTCTGTATCATGTTTCCTTGAGGATTGACCCTCTTCTAGGGTCTCAGTGATTTCACCCTCTGCTGTCTTACTCTTCTTAGACTTTTCTTTCTTTGTCCTTGGAGGAGATACTGATTCTGATCTAGATCCTGATGTTGCTGCCTCCTCAGCTACAAACACTGCTCTCTCAATAATAACCCCTTTGGGTTCTTTATCCACCTTCTTGCCCCCTGGGGGTCTTTTGCTCTATTGTTGTGGTGGAGGGATTCTATCTCCCTTGGTCTTCCTCTTCTCATTCAAGAAGTCATCATATTCATCCCCAGGAATATCCTGTCCCTTCTTCTTGTTGTCCACCGTAATGGCAACACCTTTCTTCTTCAATGCCTCTACCTGCTCATCAACCCAAGCTTGAGTTATTTGTATGGTCCTGGCAATGAAAGGGTCCAAGGATAGATCTTCCTGCATGGTGAGGTCAGGTGCAGAGATGGTGTCGTTATATATCTTCTTCTACTCATATTCATCTGCAATTATCCTGCCATCATCCTTCTTCAATTGTTGGGGAATGGAGATGCAATCAAAGGTTCTAATTTGGTTCAAAGTTAACCTTTGATACCTTCTTCTTCTAGCCTCTGCCTCATCTTCGCAGTCAGCCCAAAAATCCTCTAGGAGCCTCTGATGAATAGGCTTTCCTAGTATTTTCTGCATTCTGTCATAAGTATCATATGGTCTTGTTAGTGGAAAAGGCTGCAGATTCATTTTATTTAAGGTGACCATCACCTTCTTTATATTATCTGAATCAGGGCACATATAGCAGCCAATGCTGACTGGAAACAAAATTGGTGGCAGCTTCTTGGCATCCTTATACATTTTTATCATTGTGGAGCCTTGCCGGATAAATTCCATTAGTATTACTGCATCAATGGGATACCTCGGTAGCATTAGAGGATGTCCCTCAAAACCTTCAATCCTTATGTAAGAGAAGGTGGCGAACTGTATATACCAGGCTCCATGCCTGTAAACTATCTCTTGAGCCTCCATGCTCAATCTCTTTGTTCTGTCCTCTTCCATGGTCCTCACCAGATGCATAGAGAATGCATCATTGACCAGTTTGTAATCTTTGAGGTAATTAGCTCTTTGCAGCTAGGGATGATGATCCCAGATATACACAACATTTGTGCCTGTAAGCTTTCCGTCTGTAACTAAAGCATCAAAAGTGCCTTTGTAAGCACAAGAATAAAGAATGTAAGATGACATATAGAATACACAATTTGAACCTCCCAGGTTCATTAGTTGCTCATGCAGAGCATCACTTATTATCTGGCCCCATAGTGGCTTGATATCTGAATACAGACACATCATTATTATTCCATACATCTAATCCCTGAAACTACCAGCATCAGGCTGACCTGTTACTCTATTCAGGAGTGTAATCATGTATTGGTATTCCTCACTGAAATGATATTTGAATAGGTGCACAGGAAGTTTGGCTGCCGCAGGATATGTGCTATTCTCGGCCCGCCATTGATACATGTTCTTCCTGGCTGATTTCTTGTTGGCTTCATACTCCTTTTCGGACTTCTTCAAGTCTACACTCTTAACTTTACTGCCTAGTGGCAATCCAAATGTCCGGGAGAGACCCTTGATGGAGAGGTCTGCATATATCCTCCCATGCTTCATCACTTGCCTTGTCTCAGGGTTATAATTTCAGGCACACTTGATGAGGAGATCTGGAGATTCCATGGAGTATGGAAAACCTATGGTATTCCACATTCTGGATACGAACACTACATCTAGCACAGGACTTTTGTCATTCCCATCATTCAGCCTAGCTGACCAGGCTTCCAAATTGGTGCTCCCCTAATGGGTATCTGTAATTGCCCCATATTTAAACAGGATGCCCCTCTGAGAAGAGAACATGGGCCTACTGAATTCCTCTTGACACTTAACTAACCGCTTGTTAGCCATGAGTACCTACAATTAACCAAAATCCTATCTCACAACAGGTATACACATGTATGCATATTGCAATTAACTTTATAAATCACCATGCCTACTGTATCTGTTCAACATTACTTAATCATATGGATGCATAAACCAGAACTTCAGCTTGGCCACCCCTACCTGGCTATTACAGACACAACAGGATGAGGGTTTCATTTACATACCTGGTTATGTAGACCTTTTTATACCAGTGAACTGCTAACGACGCTCTTAATTTAGCTGATGATCACTTCCTTCCTTCTGTCTGTGAGCTCAAATTGTGCAACAATCGCCTGTATGAGGATATGGAAGCTGGTGCTCTGTAAAAACAATTTTATCGCAAGGTAAATGTAAAAATGATGGTTGAATTACCTTTTAACCTTGCAACTAGGGTAAATTTAGGGTAACTCTGACAGATTCGATTATATTCATTGATTATCTATGTGAAAACACAGGATCCTGCCAGGTGTTTCATTGGGTTCTGGGGTCGGCGGGAACCACCTACCATGTCTACTCGCTTTAAATGATAATAACAGCAACAGGAGCGGCGGGATATCCATATGATAGGATATCATGAAGGTAGGATGATATTCGCAAATATCAGGTTGAGTTTCAATGTCATCCTCCTCCCTCATATTGGAATGGTTATCGCGACAAGATTCAGGTGACAAAAGCATCTTTTGGTTATGTTTAGTACATCAGGAGGATATTTTGATGTATTGGGTGATGTTTCAAATATGATGATGATGAGACAAACTTATATGTCTCTCTTTCGAAATATTGGGATGACATCATCCTGATATTCGTTCTTTGTATCGGAAAGGCATCATGACGTCATCGTCACGTTATGCGAATATGATCATGTTTAGAAAATATCCTATCGAAATGTAAATGTGATGATGATGTCATCATCATGTTTGTTTCTTCATTTATCGGACTCAGATGACATCATCAGGATATTGGCCTAGGGTGATATTTCGCGGCAGGAGGATATTAGGAAATATTGTATTACATTTGGAAATATGACGCTCGCGATATATAAGACTGTTTGACGGGGAAGATTTACTACCATTTAAAGTTGACGTCCGGATATATGGACCACATGACTTATCGGGTGATGTACCAAGATCAGGATGATCTTCGACAACATGACTGAGGTTATAAAATATGATCCTCCTCTTGCGAATATCAGGTTTGACCAAAACTTTGACTATTCATAACTTTCACATCCTAAGGAATATTAGGGTGATGTAAAAAGCAAACCTGCATAGAATTTAATGCTCTTTCCAAATATGAGGTTACAGAATTGAAATACAAACTTTGACAAACTGACTTCATAATGGTGACTTACCTCATCCTGACTCTACATGATGATGCACATGACTTACTTTTACCAAACTGCCAGAAAGCAGACAACACAAGCCAAGCCAAAAAGTTGGGTCCCTATTTTGCCAAGTCAAAATGGGGCGTGTTGTGTAACCACACAACAGGTAGGCATAGATTCCAAGGGGTGTGGTGTATACACCTAAGAGAGAGAATATGGTAGACATAGATGCTAAGGGGTATGGCATCTAAACCTAGGGGTCAAGAGATGATAGGAAAAAACACTAAGGGGCATGGTGTTTATGCCTAGGAGAGAGGATATGGTAGGCATGTCATGGAAGGAGCCTCCAAATCCCCATCCCTATCCAAACTCACATCCACAAGTGTTGTGATGCTCTTTGATAGTTGGGTTGCCTTTATTTGAATGTGCACATCTCAATAGCGTTCCATCATAGCCCTTTTGGTAAATCTTTTGGAAATGTGTGTTGTCATTGATGCCAACTCAATATGTGTCAACATGAGGTTAGAGATAATGAGGCTGATGGACAATGGAAGATTTGAGAGAGACAATTTGAGTCAGCTCAACATGGTTAAGGCAGGTCAGTCTTGAAGACCTAGCAACTGAAGGAAAATTGTCTAAGTATGAGAAAGAATGATAATTAGCATGAGGTCCAAGTATGATGCGGAGGTGACTACATATGTTCTAGCATGTTCTTAGCATGCTTACATTAATATCCTACCATTCTGGTGTGCCGCACTTAGAAAAAAATTATAGAAGTTTGACTAAGGATATCACAATGTATATCCTAAGGCAGAATTATAGTATTTTGGTCCACATACCTCCACAGAGCAAGATTTAGTCTCGTGGTTCTAAAGATAATTTGACTAACATATGAATGTAGTATATGCAACATTTTATCTCATTACACCTTCAGTGGAGAAAGTTATAAGTGGTAGAGTTCCAGACTGTGATTTGACAGAGTAATGCAATGGAGACTAGTTGGAATGCTTTGCATTCCTCTAGAAGAGAATTTGTGTTCAACAATTAGTATCAGTGCTAAGTGCCTTTGAGAAGCCTAACATCTGAGGTAGATCCTACATTTGAACACATGGAATCTACAGTTATGCAGATGATGTGTTTATCTGAAACCAGATCTAGAAGCAATAGAACATGAAGGTTGGGACCTCAACCTAGATGAAGTTGACATTAAAGGAGAACTCCAATCATCCCTTGAGGATCTAGATAAAGAAAGAGAACTAAATCTATAATATGAGGACACGCTTGGAAAATCAAAGGAGACAATTGTGAAATTGAAGACACAAGATAAAAATTAGGAGAAGAAATTGGCAAATTGAAAGCTCAAATAGAAGGAGATAAAAGAGGTGACATTAAACTCAAGGAGGCAGAAGATATGATCTCTAATTTGAAAATCATGGTTGAAGAAGGCAAGAGGATTGAAGATTGCCTAAATATGAAGCTCAATGAGAAAGTGACTGAATGCTCAAAACTTGAGGAAGAAGTTTTCACTCTAAGAACAGAACTGGAAAAAGCAAAAGAACAAATTGACAAGGGGTTAAAACTCAAAGGAGGTTCTGAAATTCCTGATGAGTTGATTAATTCTCAAAGCCTTGGATTTGAAAAGGGGAAAAGTCTTATCATCAGTGCATTTGAAAACTTGTATGATAACTTCAAAGTAGAAGAACAGTCTGGAACAAAGGAAGAAAAGGCTTGCACTGAAGATCCTAAGAAGAATACATCTAGAGATACAAAATAAGATGAATTCATTCCTATCCCGAGACATAGAAAGAATAATAAGAAGAATTTTAGAACTTCCTGCTGCAAAACAAACTACTCCTACTAGGTACTCTCAAGCTTTTAATGGTAATTTCTATGCTTGTAATAAGTTTTGTCACAAGGTTGTTGAATGTAGAATCAAGATGAATTAGAATTCATTTAGGCCTTCAAGGTACAATGCTTCATTCATCTCATGGTCAATGTTGTTCTTGCAACAAAGTTAGTCATAAGGCTAATTATTCTATAAGAAAAGTGATAAGGAATGATTTCATGAAAAAGAACAATGTTAGGAATCCTCAATTCTTTTATGGTTACTGCTACTCATGCAACAAGTATGGTCATAAGGATGCTAATTTCAAATCTAATGTGAGAAGAGGTGGTTATGCTCCACAATCCAATACCACCTGCTAAATTGTAATAAATTAGGACACATTGTAAGGTTCTACAAGGGAAAGAGTGTAAGGTCCCCTGCTCCTCAAAAGAAGGTTGATATTACTTCGCAAATGAAGGAAATGAATATGACATGGAGGAAGAAGAAAGAAAATGAAGTAAAGGAAGGATCTGCACCTCTGCCTAGTGTAGATGGATCCTCCAAAAACTAAAACGAAGGAAGTATTGGTTCAAGGGGAGTTAAAAATATAAACATTTTCAAACCCCTAAATGCATAAGATGCTGAAATCTTTAGCATAATGGAAAAAAATCATATGGATATGTCTATCTAGTCATATCATGATGTTTGATCTAATTTTTAGAGCAAATGGACTCTTTGTGGAGGATTCTTGAGTGATCATAGATCTCTATTTAGCAAAAAATTGATTAGGTCTAGAACATAGACTAATCATTACGGAGAAACCAGGGTTGGTGAGAAGCTTATTCAATCAATTTTTGATGAAAATTGATCTCATTTGAGTAAGAGCAAGTGTGTGAAAGAGAAAAGGAGAGAAGGGGACTTTTAGCAGATCTTGTATGCAAACCCTAATGATAGCTTTCCCAGGAATTCTTCATATTTTTTGGTTAAACCCTAGTTTTCTTGAAAGAATAATCATGGAAACACCTGTAGTGATTGATGTTGTGGAGAAGCCAAGACCTAAATTCAAGAAATATTCATTTAAATCCACTGAGATCAATAAGGATGGAGCATTTTCCCACATTCCTATCAATGTGCTACACACAAAGGATGTCTAGATATACATCCATTCATAGCTTGATGAGTATGATCACCTGAAGTTAGAACAATTCAAGAATGATCATCTACTAGGTGATGATTTTCAATTAAAGCCAGAGTTTACAAATGTTGAGGCAAAACAACTTGACATATGTAAGGGTTTCCCAAACCTCCTCTATGTTGAAGATTGGGTCAGGATTGCATTCAGTTCAATTCATGAGGATTTATTTTGCATTTACCAACCTCACATGATCACAAAGGAAGCAATTAGGGCTATGACCAGATTGTACTCCTCCAGAATAGTGCCTAAATTGAAAGCTATGAAGAATGAGGAGGTAATGAAACTTACCAAATAAAAATTTGATAAAAGAACCCTAACTCTGGATGACATCAAAGACTTGGGGGTCCGGTACTCCACTATGGGCATTGTCTACAAAGTGTAGTACACAAATAGAGAGGGGGCTTCTAATGCTACCGCCATTTACACTACTCATTAGAGTAGTGAAAGAAGAGAAGAACTATGACCTCTGTGAGCTCTTGCAGTAGCATTTATTGGACAATTTGAAGAGAACAAAGGAGTGAAGATACGAATTCTGGTATGGTTCCTTAATCATTTGTCTTATGTTCTACTTCCTGAGGGAATTGCCTTCTATAAAGGGTATGGTTTAAAAAAGTGATACCCCTATTGCATAACAAATTAAGGACTATATGTGTAGATTTCCTAATCATAAACATTGTGACACACTATTTTGGGGATTCATCAAAACTTTTCAAAATGATATTCAAAAGAGGGAAAGGATATTAGAAAAAGTTGTATAAAAATACAAAAATGACAACATTCATGGTGGATAAGGATAATTTCTATATGGAGGCAGTAGAACCAAGGACTTTTTGGATAATCATCCTGCCCTATGAAGTGTCTGAACATGATTTTATTGGATATGCTGATATGCTGCTTAGCATGCCTAAGGATCCTTCTGCTAAAAGATTTGGGACTTGCGATGAAATCACCCACAATACAATTAGGAAGAATGTGGAGGAAAAACCAAAAAAGATGAAGTCTAAACTGGAGGAAATGCTTAACATTCCTGAGGGTTCTATAGGAGAAGCACAGACTACTATTGCTACATAACCTCCTAAAAGGACAAGAAGGATTGTCCCTATTGTAGCTACTTCTTCTAACCCCTCCAAATCTACTCTAACTCTACATACCAAGAGAAGAACTACTACTGAAGTTCCAGTTCAGACTGAGACTGCAGAGACAAAGAAACACAAACCTAAGGTCCAAGCAAAAAGAGAAAAGATCAATCCGGTAAACATAGAAGATGATGAAGATGGTGAAGAAGAAGCTTGTGTATTGGAGACGAAGAAGAAAAGAACAAGAGAAGAAGAAGAAAAGTGGTGTGTACAAGAAGTAGAGTCCACTTTTTGGCCAAAAAGTGGAAGTGTTTTCCCTAATTTTTAGAATTTGTCACATTTTACCTAAAAATTTGATGCACTTAAACGTTAAATCTTAAAAAATGTTAGTAATTTGAAATGTAGTACCTGAAGTCTAGTTCCTAAATATGTAATTTATTTTAATACCCAGATGATAAAAATTGATTTTCAATAGCCATGTCTAAAAATCATTATTTTGAAGTCATTTTTTTACCATACCATGCATGTGTATGTCAACCATATTTTGACCTAAATAATTTTATTTTTTTTAATCCTTTTGGGAAATGATCTGTAACACATTGAACATTGTTGATGATATTTTTTTGTAATTTTTTTTAATATATTTTTTAAAGTAATTTTTTATTGGTCATAATTGTTGTTTTGAAAATCCCTCATATGCATCACACATAACATGACCTAAAATTTTTATTTTTTAATTTTTTTTTAAATTGAAAAGAATTGTCTGAAAATTGTTGACGTATAAATTGTTTTCCAAAGAAATTGTAAAGTAGTGAAATTTGGATTTTTGGTTTTTGATAGTTTGTGTGTATCCTTCTTTCACCACTTACATCCAAGGACCTAGGGTCAAGCTGTAATGTTCTATGATACCCTAGATCACTATTGAGATGTAGGGAAACTTGGATTTTTGTGACATGATTGCCAATTATGTTCTCTTATGCTCAATTATGACTTAAAACCCTAATTATGCAAATATGATAGTAAACAGAAGAATTACAAAAAATGCTGCTATAGGAAGATGTAAAATGACAAATAACTGTGCACCTATTTTTGGGGTTCAGAGGTGGAAAAGTCAGGGACAAAGGAGCAAGCGTCCAAGTCCAATGCCTAGGTTTTTTTTTGGATCTGGAAGCTCAGTCTGTAACCTGTTCCTGTTGTCATAGAGATTTCCCCATTGCAGAACTTTGAGGACTAAAGAGCAGGTGCCCTAGTCTAGGGAGCTATTTTCTTCTCTAATCTATAATTCCAACACTCTTTTGTACCCTCTTGCAACTTCACTTTGTCTGCAACTCCAACCTGTAACCTGCAATCATGAAAACTTTAGGTGGGGGTTGCGGTGTTTAGAGGCTTGCCTCAGTCAAGCCCCGGAGAGACATTCAAGTCTTCTAAACACCGTTGTCAGATAGAGAGTGCGTGCCCTTGGGAGCTAGAGGCAAAAACCAAATGATAAATGCTCACAAACACAAATGATATCACCTTGTAGTGAAGATCTCATGGGAGGAAGAAGCTCTTCATGCCATGAGGAGATGATTGCTCAAATATGCAAATACAAACACATAAAACAACAGAAGTCTACTAGTTCACACAATAAATGCCTTGAATCACCAATGCTCATCCAAGTTGATAGCTTGTAATCATCTAATTGAAATCTAGTCTACAAATGAATGCCTAGACATGCTTTTATATGCAACTACAAACATTCCCACCAAAAATTTCATAATTCAAACTTACTGTGTCGGCCTAGGGACCAAATAACAGTCATAAACTGATGCTAGAAATTTGTTCCTAACCCAAAATAGGGTAGGACTAGGGTGCGGGCGCCCAAGTCCTCCCCCTATTTTGGGTAGAGTTAGGTTCAAGGGGTCCCCCTAGGTCCTATTTACCATAAAACCCAGGGTTCATTCTGTCGGGACGTTAAATTATGATGCAAGATGTCCTAAATGCACACTAAAGACCTGGGAGCTAAACCTGTTGAGGGAAAAGCCCACAAGGGGACATTTTCTGATGTTACAAAAATATTTTAAGAAAAAATTATTACAATAATAAGAAAACTTGATATTTTAAGTTTATGGACTTGTTTGATCAAAAATTATTTGAAAAATAGAAAAATAATTAAGTTGTTAAAAAAAATTACATATTTGGAATCTACATAATCTCATCTATAATGGGTTTTAATTTCATCTAAAAATTCTTTAAAAAAAGTCGTTAGCCATATTGCCAAAGTCCATTTCTTCAAAAAATTTGAAGCTTTTTGTTTGAGAAATAAATAATAAATACAAAAATATGTTCAACACTAAAAAAAATATATATATTTTAAAACTAGACATTGTCATCTGAAATGGATTTTAATTTCATCCAAAAATTCTTAAAAAAAAGTTGTCAGTCATATTGCTAAAATTCACCACTTCTAAAAATATTTTGCCCTAAGACTTCCACTAAAAGTAAACCCAACTTCTTAAACTTACCCAAAGGAAGAAACTTCAAAAGGAAAGGGAAAAAGAAAATTAAAGAAAACCAAAAGAGCTATATACTCAAGAAAAATTTGATTATGTGCCCCTACAACTTGAGGCCATTGTGAATACTAATGCACAACATGGTGCTTTAAAGGGTGTAGTAGAGCTTTATGATGAGATGCTTGACAATGACAAAGCCACAATTGAAGAGGCTATAATCAAGTACATGATGTTGGTGTGAATAGGGTTTTCACCTAACCGGTTTACCCTAGTGTGGATAATTCATCTTATTTAACTATTTACTAGTTAAATAATATTCACACATCACACATATATCACACATGTTAAGTTGACTTAGTGAGTCTACTAGATGTCTAGTTGTGTCTAGTTAAGTCTAGTTGTGTGTTGAGTTGTTGATAGTTGGAGTGAGTTGTCTTATCCTCCACATGTGCAATTAGCTATCATCCTCTAATTGGCACATGTTGTAGGAATATCTCCATCTTCCACTCCACCTTCCACTCCATCCTTCTAGCTCTCACCTTGCCTTTATAAGCAAGGCTCTCTTCTTGTATTATGTAATCAAAACAACAATCTTTATTTTACATTCATTGATAGAATAGCATCATTCTTTCATTTGATCTCTCTTGTGCTTTCATGAAGTCCTAGATCCTGGGTGGCTCCAATCATAGCCAACTCTAACTTGGTATCAGAGCTCTAGGAAGAATCACTTTGTGTTAGTCATTTTTTGAGAGATCTTGAGTGCAATTCATGGTGGATCTTGATAGCTGAGTATGCTCTTCTCTTGCATCAAATGATGACCTGAAGAATCAGAAAAACTTGATAGAATACTAGTTTTGTAAGGGTTTCCCTTTCATGGCTTTGTATTGTAGGTGCATTTTGGTGCATGTTGTTGTAAATTAGACTTCACCATTGCGTCCGGAGCAGCTGAAATAGTCAAGATCACCTTTTGTTTTGTCCAAATCAGACATCAGAGGCAAAATTGACGAGGGTTTCAATTTAGAGCTCTTTAGCGTGATCTGGGAGGTACCAGCAATTTTGGAGCAGTTTGGCCCAAATCAGACATCGCCATTGCATCCAGAGTGGCAAAATCAGTAAGGATCAACTGTAAAATTATCCAAATCAGACGAAGTTGCACCAAAAGGCCAAAAAAAAAAATTTGCCTCTGCCCTCGGCCGTATGGAATCTACAGAATCTTTGGATCCCTTGCTCAAGCACTGCGCAGGAAAATCTGTAGCATCGGTCAATCACAAAATCCATTAGGTAAAATTATTATCTGAAGGATAATGTTTTTGTCTAGTGAATAAATAATTTTTTCTGCAGAGGTCTGGTATGTAGTACCCTGTCTGCAGAGTACAGAGTACGCAAAAGAAATTGTGGGGCGCTAGGTGTGGTGAGGGCCCCCACCCTTCACTCGACCGACAATTCAACATCAACAAGTTTGCAGTCATTCCAGCTAACTGGGTTATATCCATGGGCTTCATTCGGCACTCAAATCATTGCTGACCGGTACAAAGCCATGGCCATATCAACTCTGGCAGGCTCCTTAAACCATCTCCCGGTCTGCATAATTCACATGACTGGTAAAGATTCTTGACAACCAAATCCACAAAACACCGATCTCTGCAATCACCTTCCCAGTAGTTTCGAAGGTTCATCAGCAGTACTTTGGCAATTGTACAAACCATGATAGTACAATCCTCAGCGGTCAACCTTCATTCAACAATCTTCAGTGGTCTATAAAATTTTAGAGGCAGCGATTTTGAAAGATCCGAAATCCATTCATGCCGACATCATTCTATCAACAGCGATCATTGTCAACCCGAAAAATTTTATAAACTTGTCGGTCCTTCCCATTGGTGATTCCTATACTACCCATGGCGGTCTACACATTACACATCAGTTGTTACCATCGACGTAGTTCTTAAGCATCAGTGGTGGTTTCCAAATTTCTGGTAGATCTTCATCGGCTGTCATTTTTTGCAAACCAAACAGTTTGCGGTCAAAGGTTTCAGTTCGTCGGCCGTGTAGATCCCATCGGCAGGCACACCAGGTAAAATCCATACCTAGGTAGTCTCTTTGAAACCACCCACACTCACATCCGACAGTTTTCAATGATCTTTAGTGGTCGGCAATTTTTTTTAAGCCCTGTGAATCTCCGAATACTTGGCAAATATTCCAGTCACAAAATAGACTTCCTCAATCAATGGCAGTTTCATGGGTCAACTGTGGTTTTGCACCATTAAACCCATGGTTTCGCCAGTACAGAAAGTGGTTTCTACCTAAACAAAGGTTGTTTCGAGAAATCACACTGGTGGTTTTCACACAGTCAGGTGTTTTTCTGAGCCAAGAGGGCATTTTTGGCAATTTTTTGTTTTTCTAGGCAGAGATTTTCTTTTTCCGACAAAAGGGAATATTCCAAGAATATTCTGCCAAGGGGGCCATTTTTGCCCCTCAAAGCCCTAAACTAGGGCTTTTTTCATTTTTGCATAACTTTTGCCCATGGAGGCGAAATCGGGCAAACAAGATATTGTCGAAAAGCTGACAGAGAGCACTTCGCAGTGGTGTCAGTATTTTTCTGAAATTCTACTGAAAGTGACTGCTACAACAGTTTGAAGATAGATCTTCGTTTTCGGCTTCCAAGCTCACTTCTTGCCACGATCTCTGATTTTTGTGATTCTTGCAGCATTGGAAAGGTATTCAGAAACTCTTCAAATCCATCCATGCACTTTTCTCAAATTCTGCTCCAAGTTCATTTTATTTCATTTGTCAATTTTTTGGCTTTTGAGTGATAACTTGGGCATTTTCGCACTTGAGGAAGTGAAACTTGTTTTGAAGGGATCTATTTGCTATGGTTAATTAGTGTGAGCAATTGTAATCTCCTTTGAATCTCGGTTTTGAGATATTTCAATACTTTCCCAATTTTGGTCCTTTGAGCACGATTGTAAATCGCACTAAGTATAAAGTGCCACAATCACTTTTTTTGGGGGGTGATCTCTTTGATTGAGTAACAGGGGGTGTCTTGTGTTTTTTTTTGTACTCTTGCATCATGGATTCACACAAACTTCCTCTACTCACACCATATAACTATCATGAGTGGAAAACTAAAATGGAGATTCATTTAAGAAGTTTGAAAATTCATAGAGTAACAATGGGTATAGAAATTGAACCAATAGTAGTTGTAGAAAAGAGAAAGTGGTATAATAGATGTGATCAAGCCTATGGAACACTATGCTTGTCTATCTCTCCTGATCTTCTTTTTCATATTGAATCTTGTAAAACACCTAATGAAGTGTGGACTACCTTAGAGAATCTCTTTGGCAAACAAGATACAATGAGAGGTTTCAAATTGGAGAATGAATTAATTGGTTTGAATCCAACTGATTTTGCAAGCCTCCAAGACTTCTTCACAAAACTAAAATCACTTAGATTGCAGCTCAAACAATGTGGAATTGAGAAAGAGGACACTCTATTGATTCTTTCAATCCTTGCCAAGCTTGGACCTGACTATTCAGTTTTTGTTTCTACCTTCTATGCTACTGTGGATGCACTTGGGAAAGATTTCACAATGCCTTCACTTGATGAGTTTGCTACATCACTCACAAGGGAACAAGCTAAGTTATTACACATGGGCAAATTGAAGTCTCCTAAACCTCAAGCACTTCTTTCTAATCAAGGTTCTAAGGATCAAAAGGCTTCAACTAGCAAAAGCAAGAAACAGAAAAATAAGGATTTTAAGAACAATGAGCAAGCAAAGGATTCAACCAAATCATCTAAGTCCTCATCCTCTCCCGAGGAGGAATCCTTTAAGAAGGAGAGACCAAAGTGTGCATTTTGCAAGAAACTAGGACATGATGATCATTAGTGTTATGAGAAGAAAATTGATGAGTTGACTCACACTATTCAAAAGCACAACATCACAATGCCATCATCATCACCTAGTATATCCTCTTCTTCGATACCATCATCATCTACACATACAGGGACAATAGGTATTGCAAATGGGACAGATAAAGGAAAAGGAAAAGCATTCTTTGCATCAACAAGTCTACAGTCAGAGAGATGGCTTCTTGATTCTGGAGCTTCTCATCATATGGCATCTTCACAGGGGATGTTCTCTTCATTTGAGTCATGTACTTCGACACCTATCTTGATGGGTAACAATACATACATGCATGCATCTGGAAAAGGGACTATAGATGTTGGAGAGAATACCTTCAACAATGTGTTGTGTGTACCTTCCTTGACATCTAATCTGCTTTCCATCTGCCAGATTACTCATTGTGGTGCAAGCAAGACAGTTGAGTTCACTCCTAATTCAATGATCATATAGGACTTAGAGAGTAGAGATATCATTGCAGTTGGGATGGCTGATCATGCATCTCACTTGTATACCTTCTCCCATTTTATTTCTTCTGATGATGTAGATACATTGATGGATATTCACACTCATGCATCAAGTGTGAATCATGTTTCTGAGGAGAAGTTTGGTTACTTGAACCTTGGTGTTCTTTCACCCACTTTGGTTCATGAGACTAGTGCTAAGCTTCTATCACCTCAACCTCCTGCTTCTTTAGAGATTGACATTGACATGGTTTCATCTACTTCAGTTGAGCAGGATCATACAAGTCTTTCATACACAGCTTTGTGGGATACTTTCTTGGCAGGTATATCAAACTTGTTTTGTGAGTCTCATATTGCTGATTTGGAGGACACACTTGAGGGGATATCTCTCCTCTTTGATGACAATTACAGCACAATTGTTATCCCATCTACTTCATCTTTGGAGGTTGTTCTTCATCAGTCTACACACGATTTTGGATTGGACACACATCATTGCATTGTGCCATTCTTTGATTTTGACATGTGGACACTTGAGCAATTTTTAGAGATAGGATCCTTCATGAGACTTTTTCCCTCATTTCTTGAGATGGAGTTTCTTCGACATCAACCTTTGGACTTGTTTCTTCCTAAGGGGAGAATTATTGTTTGCAGGTATAGGACACTTTCCAACGTTCTTCTTCAGACATTCTTCATCAGCACAGGAGCTACTTCATTGTGGGGGGGACCTATGGTCTCACACTTGCTCTCCCATGGGGGGTATTTGATTGTACATATGTGATAGAAGTTGTCCTTGGGGGGTCATGTTGAGTCCTTCCTACTATCACTTCTTTCACATTCATTGTTTCTACATTCTCACTTTTGGAGAGGAGTTTTTTCCCATGAGGTTTTCTCCTTTTCTCTACTTGAGATTTGTTTGTACATGGGTACCTAACATGGCCTAGTAGCCAGGACCCATTCATCATTGCATCTTGCTTTAGTCAACTACTCCCTAAGTTGCACTTAAGGGGGGTGTTGGTGTGAATAGGGTTTTCACCTAACCGGTTTACCCTAGTGTGGATAATTCATCTTATTTAACTATTTACTAGTTAAATAATATTCACACATCACACATATATCACACATGTTAAGTTGACTTAGTGAGTCTACTAGATGTCTAGTTGTGTCTAGTTAAGTCTAGTTGTGTGTTGAGTTGTTGATAGTTGGAGTGAGTTGTCTTATCCTCCACATGTGCAATTAGCTATCATCCTCTAATTGGCACATGTTGTAGGAATATCTCCATCTTCCACTCCACCTTCCACTCCATCCTTCTAGATCTCACCTTGCCTTTATAAGCAAGGCTATCTTCATGTATTATGTAATCAAAACAACAATCTTTATTTTGCATTCATTGATAGAATAGCATCATTCTTTCATTTGATCTCTCTTGTGCTTTCATGAAGTCCTAGATCCTGGGTGGCTCCAATCATAGCCAACTCTAACACATGATGGCCTTTAATGTGGCCCTAATTGAAATCTTTGACAAACCTCCTACAATTCTTGCAGAATGTCTCACTAACAAGAGAAATGATGTCATTGCAAAAGAGGCAGAAATGAGGAAACAAGCAATTGAAAAGGTGGGTCCATCCATCATAGATGAAGCAAAGATTAGAATATCTCAAGAACAAGCAAAGGAATTTAGAACAAAAAAGATAATAAATATTCTGATGGGAAGAGACAAGTAAGAAATAGAGAGATTGGAGAAGGAGACATTAGAAAAAATTGCTAAATCCTTGAAGAAATGAAGAATACTAAGGTGACAGTTGAGGAACAAGTTCCTCTAGATATACCTGATGTACCTCTTTAGGATATAGACCTGTCGACCTTTGATGACAAAGTGGATAAAGGCAACATGACTAAGAAAGATAAGTAGACTACTAATCTAGAAATTATTGAAGATCAAAATACAAAGGGTGAAAATAAAGTAAGTACACCCCCTTCAGAGAACACAAATATAGGTACAATATATAACAATCCTCCTCCAAAGGATACAGGGAAACATGAGCAAAGGAAAAAGGATAACCCTAAGAGGAAGCAAGAAGAGAAAGATAAGAGTGAGGAAAAATAGGATGAAAAAGACAAGAGTGAAATAGAGAACAAGGAAAATGAGAGAGTGGATGATATAGGTTAGTGATATTCAGAGTTAGACTCATTGAAAGACCTATTAGATTTGTAGATGCAATTCCAACCAATGATTACACCACAACTTCTCCAAATTCCCACTCTTGAAGGGCATATTGACTTGGCAAACATTTCTCCCCTTCACAAACTTCAACTTGGTGATATATTGCATGCTTCTGCAAGGAAGGAGTTCCTACAAGAAAACCTAAAGAAGACTAGCCTAGTTGAGGATGTAGTGAAATTGATTCAAAATGGTTTACCAGAGGTAAGCATTGATTCCTCTCTATCACTAGAGAAAATGTTGAAGCTATTAATGGATTCTTTTAAGGATCATTCTTCTCATGTTGAAAAGAAAGAAGAACAAGAGGCTTTAAGAAAGATGAATGATAAAAGGTTGGTTGAGATATCTAATAAGTGTGCCAATGCACACAATAAGCTACAAGAAAATTTGAAAATGTTCAAAGGATGCATTGGTGAAGCCACTAATTTATACTTGTTCTATTTGAAATGGCCTAATTCCACAAAAAACATCAAAGCTTAGATTGATTCCATTAAGTCACAGATCTCCAAATTGGCCAAAGTATATGACTTGTCAAAAGACAAGAATGGAGCAACCAGGGTACAAGTTGAAAACCTTCATGCATAGATGTCATAGCTATAGGACCAAAGAGAATAGATAAAGAAGTAGTTTGGTCAAATGAGAGAAGCAATAAATCTGAGACTGGCTTCATTATCTAGATTTCTAGGTGAGGCTGAAAAGATTGAGTAGAAGATGAAGACACCTAGCAGTATAAATGAGGCTAAGGAATTATATGTGTAGTTTGAATGCCAAAATCACATCCTTACCTCAAAAAAAGCAATTTGGGCATCTACTCTAACACAACTCAAGGTAATCTACAAAGCCATTCTTCCTTTAAAATGAGTTGCAAGAGTATTAAGAAAATTTTAGATGTATATAGACTTGTAGAGGACAATAATGTCATAATATGTACATAGCATCAATTTTTGAGGCATTGTGATCTCAGGAGTACTGTTTGTAAAAATTATATAGTAAGGGGGAGTTTTATACATTTTTTGGATGTCATAGGAAGCAGATATTAGGCCCTTTGTCCTTGATGTCAAAGGGGGGGAAGAGAAATATGCATCTTAAAGGGAGAGTGTTTGTAAACATATTTTTTTAGTGCTGCCATCAATGACAAAGGGGGAGATTGTTGGCAATGTGTGTTGTCATTGATTTCAAATCAATATGTGTCAACTTGAGGTCAGAGATAATGACACTGATGGACAATAGAAGATTTGAGAGAGAAGGTTTGACTTAGGTTAGCATGCTTAAGGCAGGTTAGTTCAGAAGACCTAGTAGATGAAGGAAAACTATCTATGTATGAGAAAGAATGATGATCAACCTGAGGTCCAAGTATGATGCAGAGGTGAGTAAATATGTTCTAACATGTTCTCATCATGCCTACATTAATATCCTATGATTATGGTGTACCAGACTTATAAAAAGTTAAAGAAGTTTGGTTAAGGGTTTCACAATGTATATCCTAAGGTAGAATTATAGTATTTTGGTCCACATTCCTCCGTAGAGAAATATTTAGTCTTGCAGTTCAAAAGATAAGTTGAATGACATACAGACATACTATGTCTAATATTTCAGCTCATTACACCTTCAACAAAGAAAGTTATAAGAGGTAGAGTTCTGGACTGTGATTTGATAGAGTATTACAATGATGGAGACCTATTAGAATGCTTTGCATTCTTCTGAAAGAGAAGTTGTGCCCATTCAGTTTTGGGAATATGTTCAAAGATGTGTAGTGCATATTTCCTTAAAGTATCAAGTGTTCTTATGGTTTGCAAGGTTAGATTTCAAGTGACATAAGTATTCTATAGAACACATGTTTGAGTACTTATGAAAGATGGAGAAGGTCTAGATCAACTATGAGTGTCTGAAGAGACTATACATGCTTCATAGGATCTCAGTTTTGAACCACATGTATGTTTCTCTTATTTCCTGTACTACACAAGGTGTTCATGTCACCTTGATATATTTGTATACATGAATGCAGATCATAGTGCAGTTGAGTCAAATGTCTCTACATTCCTCCAAAAATGATAGATATGGTTATGTAGATCTAAAAGTATGTTCATAATCTTTCACAAGTTCATTCATGAGTATTTTAGTTGACTTGATGGTCTGCAATGCAATATCCTAAGTTTTGATGTGTCACAGTTAGTCTAAAATGCCTTGTTTTCACCAGTTCAACATGTTTTCTATTTTGCAGATGCATATATTAATTAGATACTTCAGAAGAATGGTGTATGGATAATTTTTTGAAGATACATAGTTGAAATCTTGGTCAGCATAATGTTTTTGGCTTCTTCACGATGATGTGAAAATGGTTAGTTAGTAGTGGTACTATTGTTTGGGCTGACAATTCAGTTTCCTTCATATGCGGTGGATCCTAATTGGTTGTTTAGGCATAGAAGAATGTGTTATGATGCATTTTAGGTCCTATTGTGATGTGTTGTGATTTACAACCTATTTAATCTTCATATTGTATATGTTTAATTCCAACCTATGGGGAATCAGACATTTCATCTAATGGTCTTTTTGATGCCAACCTAATTAATGTTTTGAGATGTTGTGGAGGATATATATAGAAGAAAAAACTCATTTGTGGAGAGAAGTAGAGTATGCAAATATGATAGAGCAGAATGAAAAGTATGAAGTGTGCAGAGTCGGTATGATGAAATGATTACAGAAAAAAGAGAATTGCAACATCAACATAAGTCAGATGCTTCTCTCATACCAGTTCATAGTTATGTTATCATTGTAATTCTTTGTAGCAATGAGATTTCTTTAGGGAGTAGTAGATTCCTTGGGTTGTAGCCCTAAGACAATATTGTAAACTTTTATTGCAGTGAGCATTATATTGTGAGCTAACACTCACCATCATTTTTCCCAATTTTGGGTTTTCCACGTAAAAAGCCTAGTGTCATTGTGTTGATTGATGTGATGTGTGTTTTGCTTTATGTTCTCTAAATAATTTAATCTGATATGCAAATAGAGTAGTTAAGTTTTTGTATATGTTGATTCACCCCCCTCTCAACATCTTAGTGTGTTCAACAAAAGTGCCATTACTAGGATAGGACAAATTCATGATTTTGAGTTCTTAGATGTGAGGTGTTATTTTGGATTTGAATGGAGGATGTTGAATGTGGAATTAGCTGATTGAGGTTTGTAGGATTAAAGTGAGTAGATTGGCAATTTAGATTGGGTTTGAGGATTCTTGACTTGCCATACTTGGGATGGTAGATTACGTAATTTGTATTTTGGATTAGGATGGTGATTAGGACCAACAATTTTGTATAATTTGGAAGGTTGTGGTTACTTATTATATGCAAGTTATATCTTGCAAGGTGGCTCAATATTTTGAGTGATTGCAAGATTTCGATATTTAGGACCAACATTCTTATACAAGTTGGAAGGTGGTAGACACCGATTATATGAAATTGTTACACATATGGTTCCTAGGGTTTTCATTCATATCAACACTATCACTAGGTTGTCACTGATGTCGACACTATCATGATACTGTGATGGTGTTCATGGTTGGATGTCATGTCCCATCCAACAAGTGAAGAAGATATAATTCATGGTTGGATGTCATGTCCCATCCAACAAGAGAAGGGAGAAGATATAGTTCATATTAATATGGGAATTAGAAGCATGAAGATGATCATATGTATTTTTGATGCTATTGATGGCTTAAAGTATGTATCTTCCAAGTTTCGTGATGATTGGATTACCTGAAGTGTGTTTTGTTGTTGACTGGTTGAAGACAATGTTGTCTTTGTGAAGTTGTTCTCTGTAGGACAATGGAATGCTCGACATTCCTCCGCATTTATAGATTTGGTCATGTGGTTTTGGAACTATGTTTAGGCTATAATGAAGGTAATAATTCCAAGTTTTTAGATCATTTTTCCTTCCGCTGTGAAATTTATGCATGATAGAGTATCGGCATGTGTTTTGGAAAAGTAAGCTAGTGTTGAAGTTCTGTTGGAATGCTCTGCATTCCCCTAGAAAATGAGTTATTTCCATTGTGGTTTTTTAGACATGTTTATTGATGTGTATTACATGCTTCCTTGTAGTTTCAAGGTCCTTGGTGGTCTACAGCTCAACTTTTCAAATAATAGCATGTTGTAGTGTGTTCCAGATTCTCAGGGTTCATGATTGAAGTTGTGTAGCACAATTCTTTGATATGCAGTGGCAAAGGAGTGTTTGGGGATGTTGTATGATTCATGTTGTTACATCCCCAACTTATAACTAGACCTAATCTTAACCTTACATGGTAATTAGGAGGATTAATCATAGTTAACTTATTTGATATTGTGCAAATATATGATTTAATCCTTGATTATGAGGTCAATGATTGATGACAGTTAGTTATGAAACTATTTGTTCATATGAATATTAAATTAATTTGAATTGTGAAATAGATGATGATGCACTGATCATGATTTTATGGTTGTGAGTGTGAATAGGAAAATGCAACATCTTTCGAAGAAGGAAGGAGAGTATCATCATGGAGGAAGAATTAGATATCAGGAAATGGGGTCAATAGCCATCTGAGTGTTACACATCATGTCCTTACAAACCTATGTATGTTACCATAAGCTATGCTTCTTTTTGGACAGTTGATTTTCCTTTTTGTGTCTTGTCGATTTAGTCATTTCAACAATGTCACATCGAATTGACCTAATGATGTTCTTAGAATGTCGATTCAAGTCAAGTGGTAGTCTTTCTATGTGTC
This sequence comes from Cunninghamia lanceolata, assembly GCA_027924645.1. Lineage (NCBI taxonomy): Eukaryota > Viridiplantae > Streptophyta > Pinopsida > Cupressales > Cupressaceae > Cunninghamia > Cunninghamia lanceolata. The sequence goes on along the minus strand of BSBN01000391.1, from coordinate 1,855,512 downwards.
AGAGTATCTTCTTCTTATTTGCCTAAAATATTTCCAATCTGAGATTATGAATCTATTATTTTGGTATGTTCTGCATTCAGGTTTAGTGAAGAAGGGGGAGCAATGCTCAACCCCTAAATCACATGTTGATCCTATCGCCATGAAAGTGATGATGTAAAAAACTGACATATTGATCAATGTAAGTTTTACCATACATTAGGTAGATGCATGGATTAATACTATCCTAAGTTTATATAAGTCTATTATCGAATTCTTCCTAAACTATTATGTTTACTCTTTTGATGTGGCAGCTATCACCCTCGAGAGGGGAGTGATTGTATAATTAATCCAAACCTTTGGAAGTTTTTGTAGACACTTAAATTGGTCCTCGTGATCATCCTATTTTTCTTCTATTAATTAGATAGATATTATCATCTATTTAATTAATTCATGTAATACTTTCTCCTATTTTTCTTCTATTAATTAAATGGATAGCATTATCTATTTAATTAATTCACTTTATACTTTCTTCTATTAATTAAATGGATATTATTATCTATTTAATTAATTCACTATATAATTTCCTCTATTTTAAAATATCATTTATCCATTTCATGCATACTTTATTTATATAATTATTAAAAATACACATACATTAAAATCATTACATATTGCATTCCTCTATTGCATATTTAATGCACAAATCCCACTTTGACCATTTCTCCATTTCTACATTTATTCTGCATTTCTCCTATAACTTGGATTTGATTCTGTGAGAACATCCATTTAAGCCCTATTTCTTTTCACCATGAGATAGAGAGAATTTGATAGAGAATTGATATTGGATTTGGAGCATAATCTGTCATCCATTCACCATAGCTTCTTGTTGCATGCATGTATATGAAAATCTGTGAGCATCAATGCATAAATCAAGATCTTGGTGATATGAAAACAATGGAGTTCCTTTTTGAGTACTTATATTTGGTTTTTCATAATTTAATATTACCTTTATGCATCTGTATCCATTTAGAATAGACTCTATTGATGTGATGTGAATGTTTTTTATTATGTTGTAGTCATTAGTTTTCATTTTTCAATATCTACAGAATGGTGAACCCCATGTGAAAGTCTCTACATTATTCATTTGTTGTGGTTACACATTTGAAATGGAAGATTTTGGGTTAATCATAGTTGATTTTGTCACCGTGTTTATATTTTTGATGGCAAGGTAATCTTTGTTGCAGAGGTATAACATTTTCATTGCAGGTTAAGTTTTTGTTTGCATGTTAACAAGATTTAATAAGAGACTTTAGTTTTTAGATTTATTTGGTTTTTAGATTTAATAAGAGACTTTAGTTTTTAGTTTTTTAAATTAGAATTAACTTTTTAACTTTACTTTCAACTTGGATTTCTATTTTAATTTAAGATTAACTATATTATTTTAGTTTGGATTTTAATTTCCCTCTTAGTTTTAATTAGTATTAGTTTAGTATTAATTTAGTTTTAATTAGTTTAAATAGATAGTTTCAATTAGTACTAATTAGAAGGTTTTAAATTAGCTAGTTTTAATTATGACTTTTTATTAGTTTTAATTAGTTTTTTTAGATATTAGATTTAAATTAATCATTTGTTTTGTCAATTAGATCAAATGTTATTGTCCCTTTTAGTTTAGTTTTTATTTAGTGACTAATCATATTGACTTGACTTTTGTGCAGGAAATCGTGTGTCAGAGACTTGAAATTAAGACTTGATATTTTTTTGTTGAAGACTAGAAATTGAAACTACTGACAGTGGTTTTGCAGGCCTTTCATTGATTTGATCTCTTTTTCAAATGCTTGTTTACACATAGATTAACTAGGGGGTTAATAAATCATTGTCTGCTTTACTTGTAAGGATGGTAGGTGTACACTCTCACCTTGTATGAACTTGGTGATCAGAACCTAGACCCATCTCTTTATGTTTTTAATCCCTTAGAGGACCCGCCTCCTGATTTGTGAGAAGGAACGACCCAAGCAATGCTTTCATTTCAGTCCACTATATAAATAATTATGGTTGTGATGAAAGTCATCAATCACCTAGTGTTGTTGTTCTATACCGATAGATGTCTCCCTCAGTATCATGAGATGCGTAAAAACCCTTTTTGAGGGTTGGGAAGCCTCTTAAATGAGCAAAATGCCACATTTATAGACACCAATTTATCTCGAAACACTGATTAAAAACCACTTGTTGTAGAGACCAAAAACCTTTTCTGCTTGCTGGTGCAAGACGTCACACCTTTGAAGCCACCCTATATGTACTATTCATTATAGAGACATAAATCCCTTGGTCCATAAGATCTCTGGATCTTCGGCGTAAGAGAGTTGATGTGCCCGTGCCATGTAAGGGGGAGCTAGTGTCACCACTATCTCTAGTTGTTTGCTTTGTCTCTATATATGGAGTAATCCAAGTAAGGACTCAACAAGTAGTATACTCTTTCCACCCTAGGTTGTGCATGCTTAGGAGTGTTTTCAAATTTGTCGAGACCAATGAAAAATTTGGGGCTAATCTAGGTCCCCATTCAGACTTATACTTTGATTGTATGTCAGAGTCATCCAAAACATTATGTTTGCTGTGTTTTGTGTGTGTATTCAAAGAAAACATTTTTAATCTCAATCACATCCTAATTACCTCTTTCATCTAATCATCCAATCAATCTCATACTCTAATGATATTGTTAATCATTCCACACCATCATCCGAATCCTAGTTAAACATTCATCAAAATGGTTATGATCATCAACAAATCGAATCCAAAACCATATATACTCCTAGGTGGGTCAAAATTCACTCCTAATGATGATGAGAACTTTGTAGAACATGATGCATATATTGATACTCATGAACCATATATCCCGCCATATTCACCTCTATACAAACCTTCATCCCATAATGAACATCTTCACATAGAAGTTCTAATCAAAAGGTGTTTATTCAAAAGGGTCCTAATAGATTGTGACTCAGGAATAAATTTGTACACTCAGAGGTGTTCTAAACAATTGGAACCATTGGGATATTCCATTGTGGATATTGAAAAATACCATTCCATCACTATTAAAACCTATGATGAAACTGAAAGGAGAACTAAAGGTACTATTTGATTACCCATCCAACTAGGTCCATCCCTAGTGGAAATAAAGGTTTGTCAAGTCATAGACCTTGATCTCCCATATAATATCCTCCTAGGATGACCATGGATTTAGGACATGAGAGCTATTCCTTCAACCTATAACAGATGCATCAAATTTCAATTTAATGACCAAGAGATTACCATTTATGCCAACCCAAATCCTTTTGAATATTGCTCAATCAATGACAAGGCCCAACTATCTACCTCACATATTGATCCATCCAACTTAGCCTCTCCACAACATGAGCATGATAATAATAGTCACTTCTCACAACACGATCAAAAAACCTTAGGTAATCATAATGATATTATTGATAAGGGAAATACCACCTTATGTTTGGGATCATACATCACTCCATCTACTAGTCCTCCATCACCATCTACTAAAATGCCTATATCAAAGCCTAATATGCCTACACCAACAAGACCATCAAACTTTCCAACCTCTAATCCATCAACCAAAGAATCTTTTAATGATTTTCTCTAAAGACTACTAGCAAGGGATAAACCCTCCCCATGTCAAACACCTATCTTGGCACCTATCAAAGAACCCTTGGATGTCATGTCTAATCTCTCAATTCCATCATGTGGTCCACAACATGTCGATCCTATATGTCCAAGTCAAACTCCATCATGCCCTCGTGTTGTTGACCATCTAGAACATACCAAGCCTCGTCTAGAGCCTTCCACTTCCACTCAAAGTCAAGAGGTATGTCAAGAGCATAATCCTAAGCAAGTGGAAATAAAAAACTCTTATCCAAATCAAGATCAAATCCCTTTCGTCCAACCCATTCATAACATATACCTTTTCCATGATCCCGGCATTATTTAAGATGAAGAACTTATCTATGAGCCACTTGATTTGCAAGATACCCAAGATCTACATGCTCCATCTAATACAAGTCTTGTGGACCTACTTAAGCATTCACCTCATTTCATGGCCTTCCTTCAAAGAAAAGAAAATTCTTCTCCATCTAGCCCTACCCATGAGGAGCACACATCCAATTGTCATGATGAGACACATGCCTCCCAAGCACACATAGAATATCAAACAAATTACTTGGATCTAAATGAACATGATGATAATCAAGATCCTAATGATCCTTCCACATCTACTATCAATCCCATTTCAAACATACCATCATAACCACTTGGTCTTTCCACCTTCATTCATGGGTGTTCCTCCCTGGGGGAACATCAACCTTTATCTTCCACATCACCTTCTCCATCCAATAATAAACTCAAGTCTAGTGTTCAAACCACACTTAGTCCCATTGTCCATCACATATTCCAAAACATGAACTACTGAGGTAAAGGCTTAGGCCTTCATGAACAAGGTATTTTGTAACCAATCCATGTCAAAGTCCCTCCACACTCATATGGCCTTGGGCATACACCCCAAGGTAAACAATTTCAAGATGTTGGTAATTTCTCCATTCCTCCTAAATCCACCACTTCCCGTCATAAATCCTAGCACACCCCAAAACGTACATTGCCATTCCACCTCCACTATCCTACAAGTGTCAAAAGCATGTGACCATACACCTTCCACTATCTAATTTACCTCCATTACTTCCAACTCCTAATATACCTCCATCCACTTTACCACCCTTCCTCCCAATGCCTAACATCCCTATCATCCATAAATCCCCTTACATTCCTAGTCATGATCAAAAAATGCACACCTATTGACTCATTCCACTAAACCTATGGGATTCAAAAGTAAAAATTTGGATGCCTCTACCAATAAAGCCAAAAATACTAAGGATCCTCATGTCTTAGGGCACAAATACAAAAAGTCAAATAAAAATACATCCAAAAGGCTACCCAAGCCCATACCTCCAAAATAAAAGTCCAAAACTAAAATGGTATGGGTAGCCAAGCAAAAATCAAGAAAATCAAACGAGGCATCCACATCACAAATATCCCAACCATCCTCCTCCATCAATGAATTCCACTCCATTCAAAAGTTTCAAAATCCTAAATCACATAAGTAAGACAGAAATCATAAAAATACTAAGTCTATGTGGGTACCTAAAGCACTTCATCAACCATCTCCTAAGAAAACATCTCCATTGCTTCCTACACCACCTTGAAATCAAAAGCTTCAATGTTTACCATGGTGTGTGCAACCATTGGTCATGGTTCCATTCCATTCCAAAACAATTCCACATACCTCCATATCCCCATCATTCACCTATTATCTTACATATCTTCACCATCATCTTCCTATGGTCAATGCTTTTGAATAAGTCTTTCATCAATCTTTACATACGTCCTACATAATCAACATCATAATCCACTATCTTCCCTACATAGTCCATATCATAATCCATCATCTACCTAATCCCACTTCCTCTCATGCAATCCCTTACCAACATCTATGAGCATTGTGACATTTGACATGGTCTATGTGTGGCATTTATCTCTAATGAGACACTATCACCCTTCATGGAACTAGACACTTGAGTCCCTCGTATCCATATTCCCTTTCTCCTATTCAAAAAATTTTAAAAAAAAAGAAAAGAAAGAAAAAATCAAAAAAGTAAAGAGAAATCCTTTTTTCCAATGATGAAAACCACCCTTGGCAGTGCCTTGGATAAGTAACATGATGAAAACCTAGAAAACAAACGTCATGTGTAGGTTGATCTCGTATGTCACTTACACTTGGGGGCACATTGTCTCATCCATACTAACATTCCTATCCTATCATACCATGTCCATACCATATCCTATCTTGCCTTACCATCTTACCATCCTTGGCCATCATACCCACATACTTATCATGATGAGTTAATCCCTTCTCCCTTCCTCCTTTTGATCTTGACTAAGATATGGGGGACCAATGTTGACAAATGTTTTGGATATCTCTTGACATACCTCATTCTTTCCAAACTAAATCCTATTCTTACCCTCTTGTCACTACCCATTTTTCATCCTTTCCAATCAATCCATCTTATCATTCCTATTGTCATAAGCTTTTTCATGTCAAATCCTGACTAGAATGGCGCATGTTATTTCAATGCGACATAGTGTTTGGATATCACATCCTTGCTCTCTTACGCATACATCCATTCCATCCATTATTTCCTATCCTTTTATTCATCCAATCATACCTCCATCCTTGCACCTAGACTTGGTTTCCCCTTGTCATTGGTATCTAGCATAAAGTCTATCAAAATTGTCATCCATTGCCATTCCTCAAAACATAGCAAAATCCAAAAAAATCAAAACATTTTCAAAAAATTCCAAAAAAAAATCAAAACATTCCAAAAAAATCAAATATCCCAAAAATTAAAAAAAATTAAAGCATATCAAAATCCAAAAAAAAAAACATTTTCAAAAAAATCCAAAACAATCAACATTTCAAAAATCCAAAAAATCAAAATATTCCAAAAATCCAAAAAAATCAAAACATTCCAAAAATCCAAAAAAATCAAAACATTCCAAAAATCCAAAAATCCAAAAAAATCAGAACATTCCAAAAATCTAAAAAAATCAAAACATTCCAAAAATCCAAAAAAAAAGTTCAAAACATTTCAAAATCCAAAAAAAATCAAATAACTTCATAAAAATTCTAAAAACAGTTATACTTTTAGATCGCCACACATCTTTGAACTTCAACAAAATCAAAACATGCCAAGATCGACAATCAATCATATATTACAATATACCTATCAATCCATCTTTCAAATCCAACCAAACGCATAAATTGTGACAAAAAATAGTTCTACATTGAAGCATGATGCATGTTTGTTTGTTGGTCTTTGATTGATTTATGATTTTATCTTTGGTGGCATGTCTTTTAGCTTCTAGAGGATGTCTTCGACTAGAGAGGTGAAGATGGGGCATGTTCACTTGTTTGATGTTTGTGGATTGTTTCTTATTCACAAGATGACTCGTCTTAGGACATGATTGTATAAAATCATCGAGGACCTATGAGTCTAATGTGGATGATAGCATACCTTGTCCGATAGTGTCTTCCATGCAATAAATATTCAAGTCATCTAAGGTCCTTATACCTAGATGCTTATAGTTTATTGGCACTAAATAAAAATGCAAACAGTATTTAGGTCATCTAGACATTCATGTTATCTAGATGCTTATACTAATTTGTGACATAATAGGCTCAATGATGATAAAGCACTATGTAATGCACAAGAAGTTTCATCACTTTCATTTCCTTTATATTCTATTTCACCCGTCATTTCATCCATCATCCATTTCCTTCATCATTTTATTTTCTTCATGCTCCTTATCTCAAGGATTAATTAATCGCTTTATCCAACTGATACCTATCTTCTAATCCAAATATCAAATCAATCAACTTGCTTTTTAAATACTCAATGATCACTCAATCTATTAATCAATCATTGTTTTGCACTAGCACCAATTTCAATCAACTTAATCAACTTATCAACCTGGCTATATTGATCATTTCCATTAATTGTTCAGTTACGCCCATCAGTTGTGTATTTTTGTCAAATGTACATCTTTGCTTATTAGTTGTGCATTTTTCATCAAATGTGCATATCCACTTAATCACTCATGCAATATCAATAATCAAATCTTCTCCCCATGATCTATCAAGAGATTCATCTTATCATGGCTTGTTCGATCAATCTCTTGAGGGAGCATATCATCCTCAGATCATCATCCTTACTGGGATATCCCTAGGGCACGTATAAGTTAATTGATTCTTTTTTTCTTTGAAACAATGTGACAAACTGCATTGTCTCAAAGAGGGGAAAAATGTAGACACTTAAATTTGTCCTCACAATCATCCTATTTTTCTTCTATTAATTAGATAGATATTATCATCTATTTAATTAATTCATGTAATACTTTATCCTATTTTTCTTCCGTTAATTAAATAGATAGTATTATCTATTTAATTAATTCACTTTATACTTTCTTCTATTAATTAAATGGATATTATTATCTATTTAATTAATTCACTATATAATTTCCTCTATTTTAAAATATCATTTATCCATTTCATGCATACTTTATTTATATAATTATTAAAAATACACATACATTAAAATAATTGCATATTGCATTAAATCATAAAATCATTTAATATAATTTCCTCTATTGCATATTTAATGCACAAATCCCACTTTCTCCATGAATTTCTAAAACTCTACTATTCCATGAATGCTCCATTTATTTCTTTCAAAAATAGCACTAACAATATGGACAAATGTCCATTTCTCCATTTCTACATTTATTCTACATTTCTCCCATAACCTAGATTTGATTCCGTGAGAACATCTATTTAAGCTCTATTTATTTTTACCATGAGATAGAGAGAATTTGATAGAGAACTGATAGTGGATTTAGAGCATAATTTGTCATTCGTTCACCATAGCTTCTTGTTGCATGCGTGCATATGAAAATTTGATAACATCAATTCATAAATCAAGATCTTGGTGATAGGAAAACAATGGAGTTAGTTTTCTTTTTGAGTACTTATGTTTGTTATTTTATAGTTTAATATTACCTTTATGAATCTATATTCATTTAGAATAGACTCTATTGATGTGATGTTTTGAATGTTTTTTATTATGTTGAAGAGTCATTAGTTTTCATTTTTCAACATCTAGAGTTTTAAGCTCACCCAAAGCTTGCCAATAGCATGTATGGGCATGATGGGCCCTAACATTTAGGAAAGGTTGGCCAAGTGGGAAAAAGGACCCATCGCATTATGGCGGGTGGTAAACCCAACATGCTCAGCATGTCAAGTTGGGGATGGAAATAAGCCTTGTTATCATTCTTTGCAATAGTAGTTCTTTGAAGGGAATTGATTTTGGGTGTGCTATCTATGCTCAGAAAGGAGGCGTGGAGCATAAAAAGAATAGATAGTCAAGTTGCTCAAGATAGCAGAGAATGGATTCAATCAGGTAGGATGATAGTTTGTGTTAACCAAACCTTTAATTTCTTACTAATACTATAAGTATCGACTATGTTGATTATTATATAGCATATATATTTCATTATAAACTTTATGTTTCTATTGTATGCTATGGCTCGAGGACATTTAAGGCCAAGATTTTAAACATAGAAACCTTCGTTACACAGTGGCTCGAGGCCTATAAAGGCTAAGCCTTACCATAGAAATGTTTATGCATAGTGGCTCATGGCTGAAAGGTTGAGCCTTTACCTATTTAAAGTCTTAATAAGATTGTGGCTCAAGGCCGAAAGGCCAAGCATATTATATTTAAATCTTTAAAAAGACTGTGGCTCAAGGATGAAAGGTTGAGTGTAATACATTAAAACCTTGTTGAAACTATTGCTTGAGGCCATTGGGCCAAGATTAATATACACATTGTAATATTTGTTAAATTTGCTCGAGGCTGCTAGGCCAAGCTTAGTATATAGTTTGTAATCTTTGTTGAAACCATGCTTGAGGACGATAAGGCCGAGCATGTCACCCATAGTACCATTTGCATGTTGGGCATCGACATGGGTAATAATAATAACAATAATTCTTAGACTTGTATAACAAGTAGAGCCAATAGTGCTCATGACATGAGAAATGTAGAACTTGGGTATTAATATCATATTTAATGGTATGGTCTGCATGTGGCCAAGATAGCCTCTATGAGCTATGGTAATCGAGGGTAAGTCCTAACTTTGAACTATGCTTAAAGAACCACCCGAGTCTTGAATCATTATGTAAATGAAACTTGAATAATGCATAAGGGGTTATTAAATAACCAAGCAGTACTCTTCTAACCCTCGACTAAGGAAAAAGCTATGGTATACAAAGACCACTATTTTAGTTGTTATGGGGAGAATGTTATCATTAACAACTCATATGGGAAATTTAGTTATCTTTTATTATGAAACCATTATGACTAGATAAGGTAGTGAATGTCTATGTTACTATGATTGAAATCTTAACCTATATGGTGAGTCATATTGAATATGTAAACAATGGGAGACCTAGATTGGTGAATATGGTTGACTTTGATATGATTTGAAAATGGGACAAAGTGACGAGGAGTCACAAGTGACTTGTTACAAAAGTAATTCATTAAGTCATTATAATTCCTAAGAAGGGAGTTGATAGGCCTGGTATGGACTATGAATTGAATTGATCCCTCATGTATTAGACCTAGAGAGAGAGAGGTCAAATCAAACTCACTATAGGATGAGACAAATTCTAAGTCGAGTTAGGGTGGTGGACATATGACAATGTTCATCGTGTTACGTACATGTATGTAAATCTTTTGCCAAAGTAATGCCTCCATCTCTGCATGCATTATCGGTGCACAGTGTTCCAGATGACATAGTGTCTCTAGTAGAGTTGTACATAGTTAGAGGGGATCTATAGTTGTGTGAACGAGAGGCATTATGAAGGACACAACACTAGATACTCAGATGGCTAACCCAACGGTTCCTAATATCTAACCCTTCCATGAAGGGTAGAGCCACTTCCAGTTAGGAAGTTGAGTGGGGGATTGTAGGTCCGTGGTTAGTGGAAAAGCACTGAGATGATGCTCTCCTTCCCAAGCATGAGACAAGACAAAGCTTATGAAGACAGATGTCTTATGTTCCAAATACAATGTTTTTCATTTTATGACATGTTGGTCAATTGTAATGTATAATTGATATATGATGCCTTGAGAATAACTTGTACATACCTAATGAAAGTTATTCACTTTGTTATGTAAATGATTATTGTAATTGTAGGCTTTGTTATATTATGTTTAGAATAACATGCTTAGTTGATGAAACGATAGTGAATCATTATTGTTTAACTTTGAATTGGATAATCATGTTGTTATCTAATCTCTTAATTAAGATAAATGTTTATGTTAATTTTTTAGCATTATAGAATGAGATGTTACATATGGTATCGGTGCTACTAGGTTCAATGTATGGACCTATGAGCTCACTACTTGATGATTATTTTTACTGAACATTAAGTATGCTAATGTTTGATGTTCTATGCCAGAATGGTAAGGACTAGAACAACACCCTGAAAGAAGGTAATTGATAAAGGGCATTACCTTAAGTTCTGGAAGGAAAAAGCAAGAGCCTCAAGGATGAGGAAACTTGAACAGACTAGATTCCTAGTAGGAGCATGGTTAATTGATGAGGAAACCTTTACTAATGATGTGAATTGTATCTAGCAGGAGTTAAGCAAAGTAGAAAGGATGGCTGCCCCTAACTCTACTGATGCATCAGTAGAACCCTTTGGACATAAAGCACCAACTATGGAAAACAATCCTAGTGATTATAATGTACCTAAGGAGATTGCGAAAGAGTACCTATGTGTACCCTCACCTCCTAAGACTGAAATGATAAATCTCAAGGTTGAGAAATGAATATGGGAACTTATCCCAAACTGTAAATGACTTGTAGTAACAAGGTGTAAAAAAGATTTTTTTTGTAATTTTGGTGGATTATATGTAATCCAATGAAAATTGCAATGCAATGGAAAAATTCTGATAATCTTTCTTTTCTTGTTAAAGATTACATGAATGAGAATAGATTTGTATTATGCATGATTTAAATGATATTGTAAAACTAATCTGTGATTAATCTGCAAACTTCAAGAAGAAGTAGATTGTAGAAAAGGTTCATATTAGAACTAGAATGGGAGATAGCCAAGATGAAGGACCACCTTCAGTGCACTCCAAATCTAAGTTAGACCATATCTTGACTTTATTGAAAGAAACAAGAACGAGGGTAGAAACTCTCAAACAAGAAGTTAGAGGTTGGCGAGAACCCAAGCGGGATGCCTATGATGGGGGTGATGATGGGGAACGTCATAATGACACCACCCAAAGTGAGCACATAGAAAATAACTCTGATTCTAGACAATAAGAGGATAGGAGGAGCCATATGGCTTTGGAACTATTTTGAGACATGAAGAAGCTCATGCCTCCTAAATTTGATGGATCCATAAGTGGAGATGATGTGGAGGTATGGCTTACATAAATGGAAAAGTATTTTGAAATTATAAACTATAATGAGATCACTAAAGCAGTATGGAGAGCATTCCAGCTAGCAGGTTTAGCATCAACATGGTGGATGAACAAAAAGATGGAACTAGGCTTAAGGTCTACAAGCCTTAAATGGGACAGGTTCGTAGAATGTTTTAGGAAAAAATGGTTGCCTCAATTGTTCTATGATCAGAAACTTATAGACTTTCAAAATTTAAAACAGGTTGATATGTCTTTGAATGAATATTGGAAAAAATTCACCTGACTACTGAAGTATGTGCTATAGTACCAACAGGATGAGAAATTCTACATTTAGAAGTTTATAATGGGGTTGAATGCCCAGATTGGGGGTGAGGTTGATGTTCATGATCATACTACCATGGACCAGGTCTATGAGGAGGCCATCAAACAGGAACAAAAACTGAAAGCTATGTTGGCTTATAGTGAAAGGAACTGAAAGAGATATAATTGGTCTCATTCCTCTCAATCATCTAAGAAAAAGTGAAAGAAATAGGAATATACTAATAAAAATGATAAAGGGGCCAAGAATAAACAAACTGAGTCCAAGAGAGAGAAAAGGGGGAATAACCACTCCAAGAAGAATGGAGATAATTCTTGAAAACCTCAGGAGAGGCAATGACTAGTGGGAGGGTGCTACACTTGTGGTGGAGATCATTATGCTAACTAGTGTCCTAACAAGACATAGGGAGCACAATCAAGAGGAAACCCTCTACCCTCTCAATAAGAAGCATTCCAGCAATGCATTCATGCATCCTTGGACAATAGGCAAGATGAATACCAAATAACTCCCATTGAGACAACAAGTATTTTATTTGGACTTCTGATTTCAGTTTTGATTGATACTGGTGCTATTGAATATTTTATTTCCCCTAAAATTGTTAGTAAAATTCCTAGAAAGGTTGGATTCATGGCAAACACATGGTCTGTAGAGTATGCAAATCACACCAAGGCTCAGGTAGAGCAATTCCTACTTGAGGCTAGGGTTGAACTTTTGAGCTTCTATATGGAAGTAAATCTTTATGTAGCCCCACTAAGCTCATATGATGTTATCCTAGGGATAAATTATCTATGGAGACATTGAGCCAAAGTGGATTCTTATGCCAAAGCAGTAGAGTGTTTGGATGATTTAGGAAATAAAATCTTTCTGCAAGGGAAACCTAGGGAAGTCAAACTAAGACAAATTTCTTCTTTGCAAATAAAAAGAGCCCAAAGAAAAGGATGCCAACTTTTTGCTTTAAAAATGGAAAAACTAAATGAGATTGAAGAAACTTATTTCCAAGATGACTTAATGCTTAATGAATCTCAAAAACATAAGGAAGTTGGGAAGGAGTCCATAGGTCAGGAAAGATCAGATATGGATAGGTATCCTTTCCTTAGATATTTTGAAGACATATTTCCAAATGACTTACCACGATTACCTCCTAAAAGAGCCATTGATTTCGCCATTGATATAATTGCTAGGTAGGAAGCTATTTCTAAAGCCCCCTACTGAATGACCACTGCAGAACTAATGGAGCTAAAATTTGATTTACAGGAATTGCTAGATAAAGGGTTGATTAGACCTAGTGTGTCACCATGGGGAGCACCCATCATATTTGTGAAAAGAAAGATGATACTTTGCAGTTGTGCATAGATTACCACATGTTGAATAAAGAAACCATTAAGAATAAATACCCATTACCTTGCATTGATGATCTTTTCAATCAAATAAAGGGTGCAACCATGTTTTTCAAGATTGATCTTTAGTTTGGATATCACCAACTGAGGTTGAAGGATGAGGACATCTATAAGACAACCTTTAGAGCTAGGTATGGGCATTATGAATTAATTGTCCTACCTTTTGGATTGACGAATGCATTGACGAAATTTATGAATCTTATGAATAGTGTGTTCTAGGACTGTCTAGATGAGTTTGTCTCAGTGTTTCTTGATGACATTCTAATCTATTCTAAAAATGAGGAAGAGCATCCGCAACATTTAAGAATTGTTCTCTACAGGTTGAAAGAGCATAAACTATATGGAAAGCTCTCCAAATGTACTTTCTTCCAAAAAGAGGTACAATACTTGGGCCACATAATTTTAGCGACGGGGATAGCTATGGACCCATCTAAGATTGAGTCTATTTTGGAATGGCTGATACCAAGAAATGTTCATGAGGTCCAAAGTTTCATGGGCTTTGCTGGTTATTACAAGAAGTTCATGAAAAATGTCTCTAAAATTGCATATCCTGTAACTTCCTTACAGAGAAAAGGCAAGAAATTTGAGTGGTCAGATAAGTGCCAAGAGGCCTTTGACCTACTGAAGGAAAAATGGACTTCAACACCAATTTTGAAAGTACCTAATCCAGAGTGTCAATTTGTAGTCATTATCAATGCCTCGAGAGAAAGCCTAGGTGATGTACTAGTCCAGGATGGACAGGTCATCACATATGAATCCCGTAAACTGAAAAACTATGAATATCATTATGCCCCACATGATTTAGAACTTGTGGCAGTCATTCATGCACTTCAAATGTGGAGACATTATTTACTTGGCAAAAAATTTGAGTTGAAAACAGATCACCAAGGACTCAAATATATGTTCACTCAACCACATCTTAATGCTTGACAAAGAAGATGGATATAATTCATCTTTGATTATGATTTTGAGATTAAATATATTCAAGGAAAATAAAATCAAGTGGTAGATGCTTTGAGTAGGAGAAGACACATCTCCTCCATGATCTCCATACATTTTGATTTTAGGAATCAAGTGTTACAAAAATCTAAGGGATATGATTTTTATGAGTAGGTAAAACAATTCCTTGAAGAAAACCCCCAGAATCTAAGATATGAAGGATTCAACCTTGAACCAAATGGGTTATTAAGGTTTAAAGGAAGGATACATGTACCTAACTCAGCAGAGTTAAGGAATATGGTATGGAAAGAGGTTCATTTTGCACCATTTTCTGGGCATCCTAGAGTAACAAAGTTACTTGCTGATGTGAACCCCTATATTTCTAGAAAGGAATGAAGGGGGATGCTACAAATTTTGTAGCTATGTGTATGGAATGCTCAAGAGTGAAGGCGGAACACCATCACCTGACAAGACTCTTGTACCCTCATGAAATTCCTGAGTGGAAATGGAAAATTATAAGCATGGACTTTGTGCAAGGGCTTCCTATGTTAAGGAACATGCAAAATGCTATATTGGTTGTAGTGGATAGACTCAC
Source organism: Cunninghamia lanceolata (assembly GCA_027924645.1). Classification (NCBI taxonomy): domain Eukaryota; kingdom Viridiplantae; phylum Streptophyta; class Pinopsida; order Cupressales; family Cupressaceae; genus Cunninghamia; species Cunninghamia lanceolata. The sequence continues at coordinate 1,840,176 of BSBN01000391.1, read as the reverse complement.
CAAAGCTGGTCATTTTATACCTAGGAACTTGACGGATGGGGCACCCATCATTGCTCAAAAATTTGTTCAAGAAATTTTTAGAGTACATGGCATTCCTAAGAAAATCATCTCAGACAGGGATGCACGAATGACATAAAGGTTTTGGAAAACCTTAATCCTTTCAATTGGAGCCCAGTTGAATATAAGCTCTACTTATCATCCTGAAATAGATAGACAAACTGAGAGGTTGAATCAAGTGTTGGAGGATTTATTGAGGATGTATTGCATAGATCAGCAATACAAGTGGAAGGATTATCTTCCTCTGGTGGAATTTACCTACAATAATTCCTATCACTCAGCTATTAAAATGGCTCCATTTGAGACATTATATGGATGGAAGTGTTGAACCCCTATAAGCTGGGACAAGATGGAAGATAGGGTTAGCCTTGGTCCAAAAATGTTGTCAGAGATGGAAGAGCAAGTCCATCTGATTAAGAGAAGGCTAGCAAAAGCCAATGATAGACAAAAGAGTTATGCAGATGCTAAACACATCGAAAGGCATTTCACAGAGGCAGAGAAAGTTCTCCTAAGGGTAAAACCTCAGAAGAGTTCCATTAAATTTGGAAAGATGTCCAAACTGGCACCAAGATATGTGGGTCCTTTCAAAGTTCTCGAAGAAGCCAACCCAGTAGCATATAGAATTGCTCTACTGCCAGCTCTTTCCATGATGCATAATGTGTTTCATGTTTAATATTTGAAAAATTTTAATACTGCTAATAATCAAATTCCTATGGTTGATTGGAATGCTATACAAGTGAAGGACCCAGGGGTGGTGTTGATCGAGCCCATCAAGGTGCTCAAAAAGTGTAAGCTATGCTTGCATAACAAAGAGATAACACAGTGCAAGGTCCATTGGGACCAATATGAATAGGAAAACACCACCTGGGAAAACTATGATGAGTTTCATGCTAGATTTCCTCATCTTTTCTGAAAACTTATTTATTATGCTTTTGAAACATTTTCTTATTATTTTGATTAACTTTTAAGACAGTCAATCATTTTTGGACAATGATTCTTATGGGGGGAGATATGTTACATCCCCAACTTATAACTAGACCTAATCTTAACTTTGCATGGTAATAAGGAGGATTAATCATAGTTAACTGATTTAATATTGTGGAAATATCTAATTTAATCTTTGATTATGAGGTTAATGATTGATGATAGTTATGAAACTATTTGTTCATATGAATATTAAATTAATTTGAATTGTGAAATAGATGATGATGCACTAATCATGATTTTATGGTCCTGAGTGTGAACAAGAAAATGCAACGTCCTTTGAAGAAGGAAGGAGAGTATCATCCTGGAGGAAGAATCAGATGACAAGAAATGGGGTCATTAGCCATCTGAGTGTTAGACATTATGTCCTTACAAACTTGTGTAAGTTGGTGTAAGTTACGCTTCTTTTTGGACAACCAAATTTCCTTTTTGTGTCCTCTTGTTGATTTAGTCATTTCAACAATGTCACATTGACTTGACCTAATGACATTCTTAGAATGTATATTCGAGTCGAGTGGTAGTGTTGCTATGTGTCAAAGTATCTTCATCTTATTTTCCTAAAATATTTCCAATATGAGATTACAAATCTATTATTTTGGTATGTTTTGCATTCAAAGTTTAGTGAAGAAGAGGGAGTGATGCTCAACCGCTAAATCGCATGTTGATCCTATCACCATGAAAGTCATGATGTAAAAAACTGATATATTAATTAATATAAGTATTACCATACATTAGGTAGATGCATGCATTAATACTATCCTAAGTTTAGATTATTTTATTATTGAATTCTTGCAAAACTATTATGTTTACTCTTTTGATGTGGTAGCTATCACCCTCGAGAGGGGACCGATTTTATAATTAATCTAAAACTTTGGAATTTTTAAGCTCACCCAAAGCTTGCTAATAGAAAGTATGGGCATGATGGGCCCTAAGATTTATGCAGGCTAGCCAAGTGGGGAAAAGGACCCATCGCATTATGGTGGGGTGGTAAACCCAACATGCTCGGCATGTGGAGTTGGGGATGGAAATAAGACTTGTTATCATTCTTTGCGATAGTATTTCTTCACAAGGAATTGATATTGGGTTGTGATCTCTATGCTCAGAAATGAGGAATAGAGAAAGCAAAGAATAGAAAGTTGAGTTGATCAAGATAGCAGAGAATGGATTCATTCAGGTAGGATGATAGTCTATGTTAACCAAATCTTTAATTGCTTACTGATACTGTAAGTATTGACTATGTCGATTATTATATAGCATGTATATTTCATTATAAAATTTATGTTTCTATTGTATGTTGTGGCACGAGGCCATTTAAGCCTAATCTTTTTCACATAGAAACCTCCATTACATAGTGGCTTGTGGCCTATAAAGGACGAGCCTTACCATGCAAATGTTTATGCACAGTGGCTCATGGTTGAAAGGTTGAGCCTTTAACTATTTAAAGTCTTAATAAGACTATGTCTCAAGGATGAAAGGCTGAGCATATCATATTAAAATCTTTAAAAAGACTATGGATCAAGGCCGAAAGGCCGAGTGTAATACATTGAAACCTTGTTGAAACTATTTCTCGAGGCCACTAGGCTGAGCTTGATAGACACATTGTAATCTTTCTTAAATCTATTGCTCAAGGCTGCTAGACCAAGTTTAGTATATACTTTGTAATCTTTTTTGAAACCATGCTCTAGGCCGATAAGCCCGAGCATGTTCCCCACTATACCATTTGCATGTTGGGTATCGACATGGATAATAATAATAATAGTGCTCAGACTTGTATAACAAGTAAAGCTGATAGTGCTCATGACATCAAAAGCATAGAACTTGGGTATTAATATCATATTCAATGGTACGACCTACATGTGGCTATGACAACCTCTACAAGCTATGGTAATGGATGGTAAGTACTAAATTTGAATTGTGCTTAAAGCACCACCCGAGTCTTGAAACATTATGTAAATAAAACCTGAATAATGCATAATGGGTTATTAAATAATGAAGCAATACTATCCTAACCCTCAACTAAGGAAAAATGTATGGTATACAAAGACCACTATTTTAGTTGTTATGGGGAGAATGTTATCATTTACAACCCATATGGGGAAATTGATTTATCTTTTATTATGAAACCATTATGACTAGATAAGGCAGTGAATGTCTATGTTACTATGATTAAAACCTTAACCTATATGGTGACTCATATTGAATATGTAAAGCATTGGAGACCTAGATTGGTGAATCAGGTTGACTTTGATATGATTTAAAAATGGGACAAAGTGATGAGGAGTCACAAGTTCCTCATTACAAAAGTAATTCATTAAGTCATTATAATTCCTTAGAAGGGAGTCGATAGTCCTAGTGTCGATTATGAATTGAATTAATCCCACATGTATTAGACCTAGAGAGAGAGGTCAAATCAAACTTACTATAGGATGAGACAAATTCTTAGTCAAGTTAGTGTGGTGGACATATGACAATGTTCATCACATAACATACATGTATGTAAATATTTGGCCAAAGTAATGCATCCATCTCTACATGCATTGTCGGTCCACAATGTTCTATATTACATAGTGTCTCCAGTAGAGTCATACATAGTTAGAGTGGATCTATAGTTGTGTGACGAAGAGGCATTATGAAGGAAACAACACCAAATACTCTAATGGCTAACCCAATAGTTCCTAATATCTAACCCTTGCGCGAAGGGTAGGGCCACTTCTAGTTAGGAAGTTGAGTGGGGGACCATAGGTTCGTGGTTGGTGGAAAAGCACTGGGATGATGCTCTCCTTCCCAAGCATGAGACAAGCTGAGGCTTATGAAGATAGATATCTTATGTTCCAGATACATTATTTTTAGTTTTATGACTTAAGGGTCAATTGTAATGTATAATTTGATATATGATGCCTTGAGCATAACTTGTACATACATAGTGAAAGTTATTCACTTGGATATGTAAATAATTATTATAATTGTAAGCTTTGTTATATTCTATTTAAAATAACATGCTTAATTGATGAAATGAAAATGAATCATTATTGTTTAACTTTGAATTGGATAATCATGTTGTTATCTAATCTCTTAATTAAGATGAATGTTTATGTTTAATTTTGAGCATTATGGAATGAGATGTTACACATGCGGACTTGTCTAGAAGAGTTTTGATGAAGATCTTTCTTGTTTCTAGTACCGCACAAGGTTTTCAAGTTGATGTGGTTATTATGCTTCAAGTCTTCATACGTTTTTCTTAAATCCATCTTATTTCTAAATGAGCAAAGTGTGCAGAGGTAATTCCTTGGTGTTTGAAGTTGTGAAGGATGTTTTGGACCTAGTTAAGTAGGTTTTGGTGTCCGCAAGGCATGGATCTTCCTTTGGTGTAATGTGTGGTTCACTTAGGACCTTTCTTCTACCTGTTTCATGTTGTGTGTTTTCTAGATGACTTGTAAATTCTTTTTTCATGTTATATCTACTTACAAGAAACATAATCAATCTAATATCTTGTATAAATTGTAAATCAAATTGGGTGAGGTGAAGTGTGATTGCCAGTTGATTGAAAAAGTTTGCAAGTAGATAAGGAGAAAAATGGGTGCATTTTTTATGTGCGACTAAAGTAGAAAAAGCAGAAGTTGTTGATGTTGTCCTAATTCTTCTTGAAGACATATTTGTGATAGTGATCAAGTGTGGAGTGTACCTAATTGATCAGATCATTAGAAGAATATGTGAAGAGGTAGAAGTGCAATCATCAAAGGTGTGAGTTTCAATGTCAGTTTTTAGACCGTAGAAGGACTATCATACTGTAATCTTTTGTAAGTGTGTTCTCAATTTGGGGAGTAGTAGCTTCCTTGGGAGTGACCCTAAAATAAAGACTTTAGGGAGTAGTATCTTTCTTAGGATTGGCCCTAAATCAAAGTCTTTAGGGAGTAGTAGCTTCCTTGGGTTGTATCCCTAAAACAAAGTTATTTATTTGAGCTTCATATATTGTGAGTTAATCCTCACTGTGGTTTTTCCCTTCTAGAGTTTTCCATGTATATCTAGTGTTTTGTGTTGATGTGCATTGTGTTAATCTTTCATGCTTATGTTAATACTATGATGCTAAAGTTTTAATCTTCTTCAGATAAGTTGAAGTTCTTAAAATTGAAGATTGTTTAGATATTGATTCACCCCCCTCTCAGTATCTTAGTGTGTTCAACAATTTATATCAGAGCCAAATTCCTTTGAGAGAATCTTAACCTCTTAATGAAGATTTGGGATGGTACAAAATGGATCCAGTATGATACCTAGGTTTGATGGGACAATTTATGATTTTTGGAAGCTGAGGATGGAAGCCTATATCAACTCTCTAGGGTGTGGTGTTTGGGAACCTGTAAAGACTGGTTACAAAGTTTTTGGTACTATACAAAGTCTTTTGAACCTGTAAGATGAAGTTAAGAAGTATGATAACAATGCCAAAGCAAAATTTTCTATCATAAGTGGGTTAGTTGATTCATAACTTTCAAAGGTAATGAGTTGGAGTTTTGCTAAAGAAGTTTGGGATAAACTTGAAACCATTTATGAAGGAGATAAGAAAGTAAAGAAATCCAAGATGCAGATCTTCAAGAGTAGATTTGAGAACCTAAAAATGTCAGAGGATGAAGACTTTGCTAGATATATGCTCTGGGTGAATGAAGTGGTCATTGGTATCACAAGTCTTGGTGGAGAAGTAAAAGAAGATGAGATTGTGAAAAAGATTCTAAGATCTCTTCCAGAATCTTAGAATCATAAGGTATCTACCATTGAGGAGAATGCAGACTTGGATACATACACTATACATAAACTATTTGGTTCCCTTACTACATTTGAAATGAGATAATTTAGCAGTGATGCTCCAAAGAAAGAAGTCACTTTCAAATCGAATGTGAAGACAAAGGAAGAAGTTTTTGATGAAGATGAAATCTTTGATGAAGTTGAAGAAAATTTTCTGAGAATACAAAAGAAAGTCACTGGCAAATACAAAGGTAAGTTACCCTTCAAATGTTTCAATTGTAGAAAAATTGGTCACTTTGTTTCTAAATGTCTTTTTCAAGAATCAAGAGGTAGTTACAAGAGAGACAAGTTCAAAAGAAGTTTGTATTCCATAGAGAGCAATTATTCTTCAGAAGATGAGGATCATGATGATTCAAATGATGAAACACTTTTCATGGCTTTGAGTGTTGGTTACAAAAAGGATGATGTTGAAAAATGTGAGAAGACTAATCTCTTGCAAACAGACCAAAACAATGAAATATCAATGGTTGTATGGATGCTTTTCATGCAAAAGAAGAAGCCAAGTCTTGGGTTATTAACAGTGGATGATCAAATCATATGACTAGTGACAAGGAAAAGTTTATCAATCTTGAAAAGTGGGATGGTGGTGCTTTCAAGTTTGGTGTTGATGAGTCAACACAGATCTATGGAAAAGGTGCTATAACTATTGATGTGAAGAATAGGACAAAGGATGTTGTCTATGTCAAAGGGCTAAAACAATGTTAGTCAGATGTGTAGCAAGGGGTATAGTCTCACCTTTCATGCCAAGGGTTTTGAAATTAGCAAGGCAAGGTCAAGAATACTAGTTGAAGAAGGTATCAATACATATGGTGGCATCTATTATCCGAAGGAGTTAAATTGAAGAACATGTTTGTTGGCCCAATCTAGTGAATGTTGGTTGTGGCACAAGAGAATTGGAAACAACAATTTTGATAATATGGTAAAGATTAGTTATACTCATGTAGTGAGACATATGCCTAAGATAATCACGCCTACAAATGCAGTATGCATGGAATGTCAAATGGGAAAGCAGACAAAGACAAACTTCAAAAGCAAGGAGTATTCTTCTTCAAAGCCATTGGAGCTGATTCAAAATGATTTGTGTGGCCCTACAAGAGTAAAGAGTCAACAAGGTGAGAGATATTTTGTGTTTCTTATTAATGATTAATCTAGAATGACTTGGGTTACTTTGTTAAGAGAAAAATTAGATGCCCTAGATAAATTTAAAGTGTTCAAAGCTATGGTTGAGAATGAAGTAGATGCCAAGATCAAATCTTTGAGGTTTGATAGAGGAGGTGAGTTTACCTCAAATTAATTTGAAATGTTTTGTGAAGATAATGGTATTAGGAGACATTTGTTAGCCCCTAGGATCCCTGAGCAAAGTGGGGTAGTGGAAAGAAAGAATAGGACTATGCAAGAAATGTCTAGGGCAATGTTGAAAGATGCAGATCTGCATGATATGTATTGGAAGGATGCAGTTCATACTACTATCTATCTAATTAATAGAGTGCAACTAAGGGTCAACATCACTAAGACCCCTTATGATCTATGGTATGGAAGACCTCCCAAAGTTAGATACTTCAAGATCTTTGGTAGAAAATTTTATATCAAAAGAGATGAAGAAGACCTAGGAATGTTTGATTCAAGAAGTGATGAAGGAAACTTTCTTAGCTACTCAACCAGAAGCAAGGCTTATAGATGCTACAAAAAGAGGTGGGGAAAGATGATTGAAATCACAAATCTCAAGGTAGTTGAAGACCTATATCAAATCTCACATGAATCAGAGTACTCTGAATCTGATATCTTTCTATGCATTGTAGATGAAGAAGAAGTGAAAGAAGAAAATGAACAAGAACTAGAATAGATGCCTAAGACTCCAAAAAAGTATGTTCAGAAGAACCACTTAGTAGATCATATCATTGGAGATAAGGATGAAGGCATGCAGACAAGGAGAAGGCTTGCTAAGACACATGAGCAAGTAAACTTGTTTTTGTAATGAAAAGTAGAACCCAAAAACTTTTCTGATGACAAGAAAGATGATGAATCGATAAAAGCCATGGAAGAAGAATTGGATTAGATTGAGAAGACTCAAACATGGGATTTGGTTTTGAGACCAACAAATAAGAATGCTATAGGAATGAAATGGGTGTTCTAGAACAAAACGAATGAAGAAGGTGAAGTTGTAAGAAACAAGGCAAGACTGGTATACAAAGGATACACACAAGTTGAAGGTATTGATTTTGAGGAGACTTTTTCTATGGTAGCAAGGATGGAGACAATCAGAATATTCCTTTCTCTTACTGCTCATAAGAAATTCAAGGTATATTAGATGGATGTTAAGTCAACATTTTTGAATGGTGAGCTAGAGGAAGAGATTAATATTGAACAACTGGATGGTTTCCAAATATTAGAAGATCTGAACATGGTGTGTAGACTCAAGAAGGCTCTGTATGGTCTTAAGAAAGAACCCAGATCTTGGTATGCTAGGTTGGACAAGTACTTACTTCAACAGGGCTTCAAGAAAGGTACTACAGATAGCAATCTTTACATCAAGGAAGAAGGAGACATAATATTGATAGTTTCGATATATGTCGATGACATCATCTTTGGCGGAGATTATGATATGTGTAAGAGGTTTATAAAGGAGATGTAAAAAGAGTTTGAGATGTCTATGGTGAGATATCTTTCTTCCTTGGACTTCAAATTACTCAGCTAGATAGTGGTATCTTTATTTCTCAAGATAAGTATGTCAAAGAGTTGTTGAAGAAGTTGGGTATGGAGGATACAAAACTAGTGAGTACTGCCATGGTCACTAGATGACACTTGAGCAAAGATGGTGAGTCTTCAGAGGTGGATCAGACTTTCCATGGATCTATGATTGGAGGACTATTGTACTTGACTACTTCTAGACATGATATTATGCATCCAATATGTGTGGTTTCTAGATATCAAGCCAATCCCAAGAAAAAACATGAGAAGGTAGTGAAAAGGATATTCAGATACTTGAAAGGAACTCTAAACTATGGCCTATGGTTTCCAAGAGGTAATGACTTTGATTTGAGTGCTTACACTGACGCTAACTCAACTGGTTATGTTGATGATAGAAGAAGTGTTGCAAGTATGTTCCTAATCAGTGTTGTGATTGATGTCAACATATCTATGTTGTCATTGGTGTCAACTGTACTCTTGTTTTGATGCTTTCTTGTAATGAGTTAAGTGTTGAAGATAATAAGTATTCCTTGTACAACAAACCAATCTTGTAGATTGTTCTGCATTTCTTGTAGAATGAATATCCTCATCTACAGATTGGAAGTTATTTAGATACATGTCTAAAGATGCTATGTTCCAAGTTTGAGCCTCCAATATGAAGATTTGAGTGAGATATGTTCACCAGAGTAAAATTTACTTTTTTTGTATAGTTGGTGGTGACAGGGAGAATGTATTATGCTCCACATTTCTATGTAGTTAAGTATTTTAGTCTGTGGTTCTAGAATAAATTTTTCAATAATGATAAGTGCCTTCAATTCCAATGGTTCATGATTTGGAGGTCTACAAGTGATCTTTTCCTTGTGACACTAGCTGGTAGTGGTGTTTATGTGCTCCAGTTTGAATAATCTTCTTGATAGAGTGGCTAGAGATTGTGCAGTTGTTTCTAGTGATTGTAATGTGCTTACGGATGTCTCCTAATCATGTTCCTACTTTTTGATTGGTCCTCAAAGAGAAATTTGGATCGTAGAAGAAGACTATTCTTAAAAGACTTAATGTTAACACTAGTCTTGGCTGACCTGGTTATTTTCAGTACTTGCAGCTCGATGCATTGAAGACTGTCAAAGCATGTTATGGCATGGAAGATAGCTTTTGAGTCCTAGCTAAGGTGTAATATGATCCACATACATCTTTTCCTTAGAAAATCTTGTTTAGGTCCATACCTATTTCTATGTATGTTTGTAATGTCGACCTTTGAGATTGCTCCAACAGTTGATGAATGTAATTCCGACCTTGATGTACATTCCAAGGTTGATGAGTTGTATAAAAAACATGTAATGTAGTTGCTAAAAAGATGTCCTTTTGCAAAAATGAAGAGATAGGTGTGAAGGTGTAAGAAGTGCAGACTAGAGGTGATATATTATGCTTCAATGGAACTGAACTCAGGCATGAAGTAGATGCTATCAAATTAGTTCACCAATCCTTGATAGTGAGCCACCCCTTGGCAGTGAGTCCATCTTTGCAGTGAGCCCTAAGGCAATGAGCCTCTGTTTTTCAGTATTTCTATTACATACATACATACATACATACATACATACATACATACATACATATATATATATATATATATCTTTGTGGGCTAAGACCCACCATGGTTTTTCCCTTATAAGATTTTTCATGTAAACAATTTGGTGTCCCATGTGTTGATTGTGTTTATTGTGTTATTGTGTTGAGCTTCTTAGTTCATGCTTTCATGGTTAAATCTAAATAACAATAAATAAGTGTTTGATGTGTTGATGTTCTTAAGTGTTCAAAGTTTTAGAGACAATTGATTCATCCCCCCTTAGTTGTCCAGTGCATTTCAACAATTGGTATTAGAGCAAGGTTCCTCAAGAGTAGGCCTAATAGCTTGAGGAAGATCCAAGATGTTTTACAAGAAGGAAGCTCCACAGTTTAATGGAACAAATTATGGCCTCTGGAAGCTACAAATGAAAAGTCATCTTCTTTGCCTTAGATATAGAGTATGGAAAGTGATAGAGAAAAAATATACCATGCTTCTGAATGGTTTGATGACTGAAGATGAAATCAAAGAATATGAGTTGAACATAAAAGCCATAGATGATTTGCTAAGTGCCTTGTCTTACATAGAATTTATTAAGGTCATGGATTTGAAAACTACTCATGAAGTCTAGGAGATGCTAAAAAATCTCTGTGAAGGAGATACATCTATAAAAAGTGCCAAATTGTAGGGTTTGAAATTAAAATATGAGAGTTTGAAGATGAGAGAAGATGAGAATATAACAGCCTACATGCAAAGAGTTGATGAAATTGTCAATGGAATAAAAGGAATGGGAAGAACTATTGATGAGAAGGAAGTTGTAATGAAAATTCTTAAGTCATTACCTAAGTCCTAGAGTCACAAGGTAGTTGTAATTGAAGAAGTAATGACCTTGAAGGATTTCTCAAAGGACCAGTTACTTGGAAAGCTTACAGCTTTTGGAATGAGAGAATTTCATTCACCAAAGGTTGAAGCTTCTTTCAAAGCTAGCACTTCAGAGAAGACTTCCAGAGCTAAGAAGTACAGAGTGGAATCTGATGATGAGCTTGATGAAATTGAAGCCAACTTTGTTGACAGACTACAAAGAGGCTCCAGTAAATATAAAGGAAAATTACCTTTCAAATGTTTTTCATGTGGTAAGGTTGGTCACTATGCTTCTAGATGTCCTAAAAGAATTGAAAGGAATAGAAAAAGATTTGAGAGTAAACCTAGAGTTCCAAAAAAATACTACTATGCTAGAAACATTGATGATGAAGGTGTAACAGATGATGAATCTGATGATGCTAATACTAGTGCAAATGAGTGCTTTTTTATTGCTATTAAAGAAGAACTTGAGACTACTAATCCTACTAGCTATGTAAAGGAGGAAAAACTAGTGGAGGAAAGTGCTTTGGTTGTTTAGGTGGAGAAAGATAAGGATGAATGTATTATTGATAGTGGATGTTCACATCACATGATTGGTGACAAAAGTAAGTTTGTGAGTTTGAAAAAGTATGATGGAGGACTAGTTAGGTTTCAAGATAATGCAGTTGGTAAGATTTGTGGGAAAGGATCTATTTCTTTTGATGGAAAGCACAACACTGATAATGTCTTAAAGCATAATCTTTTGAGTGGTGGTCAGATGTGTGACAAAGGATATGATCTAAGATTCAAAGATGATGGGTGCAAGATCATGGAAAGATCTGAAATAGTGATTACTACTAGTAAGAAGACCATAGGTAACATTTATTAGTTAAGAAGAACTAATGATTACTATTTATTGGCTTAGGCAAATGAGAGTTGGTTGTGGTATAGAAGGATGTCATAAACTTTGATAATTTGGTGAAGATAAGTTCAAGTCAAGCTGTGAGAGATTTACCAAAGCTTGTGAAACCCACCAATACCATTTGTAAGGAATGTTAGTTGGGGAAGTAGACAAGAACTAGTTTCAAGAGCAAAGAGCAATTTTTTGTCGGCTTACTGGATCTAGTGCATACAGATCTCCATGGTCCTACAAGGGTGAGAAGTCTACAAGGTGATAGGTACTTCCTACTGCTTATTGATGATTATTCTAGAATGACTTGGGTTACTTTTCTAATAGACAAATCAAAAGCCGTAGAGAAGTTCAAATATTTCAAGGAAATGGTTGAGAATGAAATAGAACTAAAAATCAAATGCTTGAGGTCTAATAGAGGAGGTGAGTTCAAATCAAATGAATTCAACATTTTCTATGAAGGGCAAGGGATAAAGAGATAGTTGTCTGCACCTAGGACTCCTCAGTAGAATGGAGTTGTGGAAAGAAAGAATAGGACAATTCAAGAGGTTGCTAGGACAATGATGAAGGAACGAGATCTACCAATTTTTTTCTAGAAAGAAGCTATACATACTATAGTCTACATTCAAAATAGAGTTCAAGTGAAAGGTAATGGTATTGAAACTCCTTATGACTTATGGTATGGAGTAATTACTACAATAAAATATTTCAATATTTTTGGAAGCAAATGCTACATCAAAAAAGAAGATCTAGGGATGTTTGATGCAAGGTGTGATGAATGAATCTTCCTTGGATACTCTACCAAGAGTAGGGCCTACAAGTGCTACAACAAAAGGCTGAAAAAGATTGTTGAGAGAAAATGCAAAGGTGGATGAAGACAAAGGAAGAAGATCATAACTGAATGGCTATGAATTGGATGAACCTATTGTCACAGTGAATGAGAAGAAAGAGGAACATGAAGATAGTTAGGATGAAGAAGAGGCTCCAGAAAATGTTTTTAAGACTCCCAGGTATGTAAGGATTAATCTTTGTCAAGATCAAATTACATGTGACAAAAACAAAGGTGTGCTAACAAGAAAAAGAGCTAGAGAAGAGTAAGTGAATTACTATTTTCTTTAAAAAATTGAACCAAAAATTGTGAATGAAGCTTGCGATGATGAAAATTGGGTAAAGGCCATGAAGGAAGAACTTATGCAGATAGAGAAGAATGAAACTTGGGAATTAGCTCCTAGACCTGCTGATAAAAATTTTATTGGAACCAAATGGGTTTTCAGGAACAAGTTGAATGAAAATGGAGAAGTTGTAAGGAATAAAGCAAGGCTTGTGTACAAAGGATATTATCAAAATGAAGGAATAGATTTTGAATGGACTTTTGCTCGAGTGACTCGAGTTGAAGCAATTAGAATATTTCTAGCATTTGTAGCTCACAAAGATTTCAAAGTGTATTAGATGGATGTGAATTCTACATTTTTGAATAGTGAGTTGGAAGAGAAAGTTTACATGGAGCAACTGGAAGGATTTTAGTTATCAAACCAAGGTGATATGGTGTGCAGGTTGAAGAAAGTTTTGTATGGACTCAAGCAAGCTCCTAGTGCCTGTTATGCAAGGTTGGATAAGTACTTATTGCAATTAGGGTTCCATAAAGGTAGTACTGATAGTAATCTCTATTTCAAGATTAATGGTGATCAAATATTGATTGTTGAACTCTTTGTTGATGACATTATCTTTGGAGGCAATGAAGGTATGTACATAAAATTTGCTGGTGAAATGCAAAAAGACTTTGAGATGTCTATGTTTGATGAGATGAATTTATTTTTAGGTTTGCAAATTACTCAATCAGATAAAGGAATCTTCATTTCTCAGTCTAAGTATGTGAAAGAATTTTTGAATAAGTTTGGGATTGAGGAATCCAAGCTAGTATGCACTCCCATGGTGACTAGTTGAAAATTAAACAAAAATGATGAATCAACTAAGACTGATCAGAAGAGGTACAGATCTATGATTGGTGGATTACTTTATTCAACTCAAAGAAGAGATGATATAATGTGTGTAGTATGTCTTATGGAAAGATTTCAAGAGGATCCTAAATAATCACATGTGATGGTAGTGTTGTCAATTCAAGTATGCACCCTTGTTAAGCTTTGTGAAAACTTAACTACTTGTTGAAACATGGAATCGTTCTCGGATGTGGGTCTCCATTCTTGAGAATGAGTCTCCAGAGTGAGCTGGTTCTCTTAAAACTTCTAAACTATGACTTGAGGGGAAAAGGGATAGAAAGATGTAACTGAAGTGCAAACTGTTTCTAGAATCTAAAACTAAATGAAGTTCTATCATTCAAAGGCAGGTCCTCTAACATTAATCTTCACAACTTCATTGATAGGTATTCCTTAAGTAATTTGCAACAAGGTTTGATATCAAACATAAACTGTAAGCAAGAAGAAACTAAATTTTAATAGTATTGAGACAAAATAAAGGACTAAAATAGTCACAATATGACATCAGACCAAGACTGCAAAAAATGTATGTGAAACAAGAAGATTTTCTATTAGAACTAAAAGGAATACAATGCATGAAAAAATGAAATATGTGAGCCAGCTGATGTATACAACTCTGCAAAAGAGAAGAAACTAATGCTAATTGACTCCAACTATCAGAAATGGAAACTCTTCTATATAGCCCTGCCAATGATCTCAAAAAGCTACCTGAAATCAATCTCGGAATCTATCAAAAAGCCTTTGAAAACTCTTATCAAACTGCCTCCAAACTAAAAATAAAAGTTGCCAACTGTCCTCCAAGGTGGTCCCTACCAAAAGACATGCCTTAACAGGCTTCATCTGCTCAAAAGGCTCCTATTTTTGTCCATATTTGTCTAATTCCGCCCAAGAGAATCAAAAGAGGATCTTTCTTGTTTTAACTGCTTTAACAATTGTTTTAAAAGAAATTTATAAAATATTTCTTTAAAACATTACTTTACAAAGATATTGCAGCTTTAATTCCTGATTTCTTTTAGATCCCATCCAGATTCTATAAAATACAATGCCTTATATTTTTTTCTATGTTGCCAAGTATATTGCATTTGTGACAATGATTTTTTATAAAAAATTACGAAATTAAAGGTATACAGCCTTAGCATTGAAAATGAAAAGGAACCTAGGGCATTTGATCACCTAAGTCGTGGACTAAGTCATTGCATGGGAAACCACCATACCCCATGATGGGCATTTACCCAAGTCATCAAAAAAGAAGGATGTGATAAAATAATCCATTCGAACTTAGGGCATCTTATGGAAATCCTAATCACAAAACAACTCTAGCCCTAACTTTTTGGGCTTATTCTCATTTTGTAATTTTGATGTAAGGGCTCTGCACATTCAGCTGCTACTAGATGCTAGAGTTTGGACCCCGAAACCTCCAATTTCTTTATGTATCTCTGGCGATTTTGGATGGATTCCTACTGCAAGTGAAAAGTAATTATTCTCCATGACATTTTTTGACCATTTCTTTTCAAAAATTAGCCTGAAAAACATGGAATATGCAATTTTCTAAGGCATTCTTTTTCCATTTCTTTCTATTCTCTGGCTGATCCTTGCTCCTCTCTGATGTTCCAAGCTGCCATGAGATGGATTCCCACAGCCCTATATCTACTCTTCTCCTCAGAGAAAAGGAAGGTAAGATTTCCTATTATTGACACATTTGCTCATATTCTATGCTCTGTGGAAGATTATGGAATTTCTATGTGTTTTGTATCTAATTATAGGCCACGCCCATTGTCATACTTCTGAATGTTCTTTTGCTTCATAAATTTGAAAATTTTCTTCATTGTTCTTTCTATATATGCATCTTTACTCAGAACAAAATGGGTTTAATTTGTTGTGAATAGAAAACCATCTTCAATCACAACCAAACATTCATGCATTTGTGTTCCTTGAGGTCGTAGCATTTGCAATGTCACTTACTTGTCTTAGATCTGCAACTCTTATTAAAAACCTTGACATGTAATAGAAAAGGCTTCTTTCTGTAACTGTATTTGTCATTGTGAAGCTGTATTTGTCATTGTGAAGCCACGGCTAGCATGCTATAGTTTGCTTTAAAATCCCTAAGAGTTATAATGCCCATGCAAAGAAAATACTTTCATTTTATTTGATACCTATTGTTGGACTAAACAAAACCCTTCTCTTTGGCTGGCACATATGTGATTGTTGTGTACTGCTCTTCTTTGGCTGGGTCATGACTTGTTTGTTATCTCTGAGCATCTTCTCTTTCATTCTAAGGTCAAAGTTTATGGTTATGGGTGTTTGAGATC
The DNA here is from genome assembly GCA_027924645.1 of Cunninghamia lanceolata. Lineage (NCBI taxonomy): Eukaryota > Viridiplantae > Streptophyta > Pinopsida > Cupressales > Cupressaceae > Cunninghamia > Cunninghamia lanceolata. Next base: position 1,824,042 of record BSBN01000391.1, on the reverse strand, counting down.
TTCCACGAAACCCTAAGTCCCAGCTTCATAACTCCATGCATACATTTCATTTATTTCAAATGCAAAAGACAACACTTGTATAGGTCATGGACTCTATTATTGTGCATATGATTTCTCTACCTAACATGATGTTGGGCCACAACTCCATTATTATTTCTGTAGCAACACTTCCCCATGCAATTTGATATGGGCTTTGATATCTTGTAAATAAAATGTACTCTCAGCTACATGTGAACACTGAGATTCCAGTTTTGTTGCCATGATGGAAATGTATTCAATGAATTCTGCTCTTTTTCCTTGACCCCTCCTGTAGCTGTTCATGAGCATTGAGATTACATAGTGTATTTACATAGCCACACCTCCATGATGCTTCTCTTGATGGCTATGATACTTTACTCTCCTTCTGTATACATTGAATGATCTCTTATGGCACTTTTGTCATTATCTTTTGAATATGTTCTTTGATTATACCTAAAACTGTTTATGCAAAAACAAGATAAGAGTTTATAATAAATAGAAATTTTAGAGAGAAAATAAATGGATTTATTCCTCTGTACTCTGCACTTTCTTTATTTGCATCATTCAGGCATAGATAACACTTGTAATGGCATGTATCCGTCATAAACCACCTATTGTAGTTGTCTTCAAGGCATAATGTTATATGAGATGACTGCATTGGTAGCCTTTGAATGCACTCTCATGTTATAAAGCTACAAGGTAATCATGTAATGAATACTCAATTCTTAGTGTGACTACATCACGGCTGGGATATGTGCCCTAGCTTTTTGTATTTCATTTCTTGAGGCAACCTTATTGTTTCTATTGTGATTTATCTCATATACCACCTCTTGTAGCTTATAATGGCTACAATCTTTGATCTCTATATGAACTTCAAATCATGGCATGGTATCCTTTATGGCTGCTCCATATATTGTTGAGTAGCAGCCCTACCACACTTAAACTGCAACCTTTCATGTTTGGCTATTCCATACTTATGAATGCCATTGTCTCTTTGGTCATACCCTATCAAGATCCTTGACAACTATTCAAGTCATATTATCCTATGAGATGAAAGATGATAATTGTATTCAAATGATTCCATTATTTTGACAACTCCTATTAATGCTTATGAACATTTGGATACCCTTATCACTGAAGCATACTTATGATATTTGTTTCATATCACTCACTGGTAACTTTTGGACATTCAACTGATGCAATGTGTTTTAATATCTTCATTCTTTTCTGATGCATCAAAATACTTATGAAAGATATTCAAATGAGATACCCATGAATGTAACTTTATAATGTCAACTGAGGTGATGATGATAGCTACCGTATGCATTAAATGCAATCCTTCTTTCACAGCTCAGCTTATTTTCATGGTTACATTTCACTCCTTGAACTGTAATCATGGCTATGTCCTGAAATAGAACCGATGCATATGATTGCCTTTATTATTCGTTCAGCTTGTCATGTGAATGAGAATGATGATTTACGTTTTATATTCATCCCTTTTGATATTAAGGGTGAAACAACATGCTTGGCTCGACCCTTGTGGGAGCCCATTTGACACCACATGCTTAATGTCTTCAATCAGCTACATGACTTGTCCTATACCTGCACATAAAACGAACAGATTAGAATAAAAAGCTTTGATACTCATGTTGTTTCTTTTTCAATTCCTTCTACATATGGATGATGTTCATTTGATCAATGCACTATAATCAAAGTATTATGCCTCTTCTAATAGATAAAGAATTTTCATAACTAGAGCTTCTAACAGGACCCTTCCCACATTTTTAGGTACATGCCGAGGTTGGGAGCAAGACTGGAGGCTACTATGGAGATTGACAAAACAAGGCAATGTTGGCTATGTCTTTCGTTTCTCTTTCATTAGATGCATAGTATTATGTTTATATTTGCATGAGTTCAGCTATAACCCACAGCTTGTGTGGGACATCTAATATGTCTTGATTTCCTTCAATGCAATGCTTATTCCTTTATGTATTCAAACTTGTAAATGAATAACCATTGTGATGAATGAATACTTATCTCATTTTACTACTCTGTAATGCAATAAATGATTTGGAACTTTTCTTTTCTGCATCTAAACAACTGAACTGCACTTGTCATAACAACTATACAACTAACACATAACATAAATAAATCAAACCACATTCAAAAATGATAAATGGTAAATCTACTCAGCCAATTTTTGAGCTAGGGTAAAAAATGGTAACATTTCTAGTGAGTTCTGCTATATGCTTGGCTACTAAGCATTTGACCAGTTGCCTTGTCATCCATTGGGCATAGATTCATATTCTATCCCTCTTAGAAACTTAGAAAACATTATACTTTAACTCTCCAATATTTCAAACAGCAACAACAAACTGAAAACAAACTCTACTGAAAGCAAACTAACAGGCCCTGATGGTGAAAACAAAATGCTGAAAACAAATGTTCATGAGCACTTATTCACTGTAATACTACTCTACTAACCCTACTCTAACCAACCAACATGCTGATTAAACATCTCCATTCACTGTTTGAGTGAAATAATTCCCCTTCCTAACCAACCGAGGATTTTTCTCATGCTTACACACTGGCAATGAAGAGTGAAAGGTAAGAACACACCTTACAAAATGTTGTAATGCATCCTGAAAAACACAACCAAATGTTTGCATTTCTTGATTCTGCTCAAGCATGCCTCCTATTGGCCATGAATGAGCAAACTTTATCTATTGTTCCTCGACTATAGTCTCCTTCCTAGGGGTATTGAAAACACTTTGGGACTTGTTGGTCACTTTATTGGCCAGATCCCTAATAGGGTATCCTCTTGACAGGATGAAACTTTGATTCTCATTGCTGGCTTCTTCTTGGTTATCCACTGTTTCAAACTTAGCCTTCTGAGGGAGATCCTTTGAAAACACGTTACTCAATCTTGTACAAAACTCATTAATTATATTAGTACACAAGATATCATCAAATCCATAATTAGCCTCTTGATCCATAATAGGCTGTAAGGTACCTTCCCAACTGATTTTCTAAGAACTTGGAGGAATGTCAAGGACCATACCTTGTAATGCAGCCTCATTCTTCTACTCAATTTGGACAATTCTTGCAAGTACATCAGTTTCTTGACTATCAAAATTAAGGATGCTCTCATCTATCTACCTGCTAGTTGGCCCCTCATCATCATTTTGCTGCTCAGAACTCGATAACTTTGTTAGTTCACTTGAATTTTCTATTAGACTTAGGGCACACAACTGAGGGGGGGTGAATCAGTTGTTCAAAAATTTCTCCAATTAAACACTTAAGTCTTCTTAGTGATTAGCTATATATTAAAAATAAACCATAATGCATTCAAATCAAAAGAAGAAAACATATCAACATATAAGACACCAAGATTTTGATGTGGAAAACCTGGTTAAGGGAAAAACCACAGGGTGATTAACCCAAGATTGTATTCTCTGTTAGAAGAATAGAAAGAACAAAATGGCACATGCCAATTAGGGCTCACTGCCTGAGCACACTACTCACAACAGGCTCACTGCCTACAAGAGACACACTCTCTACAAAGAAATTAGTATCACATACATGAACTAGAGAATAGCATCTTCACCATGCTTCAATCAGTTCCATTTGAGCCCAATACTTTTGCTCTACCTTTCGCTCTCCTCCTCGCTACTGCACACTCATCACCACCAGACACACTTTGGAAAGACTTCACAATCCCTTATTTATACAAGGTATCGACTTAGGAATAATAATCTAAGTTGGTAAACATCTACTAGAACATCTGCAAGACATGTAATACATCCGGTCGGCCAGTCTCAAGAAGAACACCATCATCCAGTGGTTATTCTTCAAATGTGCACTCTAACTTCAATGCGGACCACCAACATGAACTGAACATGATCCAAAGATCACAACTTTTCTAGAATCACCAAGAGCATCCCTACTTCATCTGCTTGCTGGAATTCTTCTCTCCTTCATCTAGAGCTTTAAGAACATGGTCTATCATTATTATCATAAAGGAATAGTTACTTCTGGACCTTCAAACCATGAACCAATAGAGTTGACACTTCACAAGGACATCGTCAACACTCCCTCAAATCCGCAGAATGGGATAATGCATTTCTGGATCTCATCAGACCTATATGTGTCAGTCTGTCACCTTTGAACACCTGCCGAAGCTGGTTCTACTTGAGCGGCCATAACTTCTTCAGATCTTCATGCGGACCTTTGAAAACTTGACTGGATCATCTCAGGACTCATATCTACAAACCCTTTGAACCACAACCTCTAATCTGCATCTTAGCTGGGATCTCCACTTCACTGTCCCCATTGCTCCTCTCTACTCATCCAATCCTTCTCATCAATGCAACATGAGTATGTTGACATCAATGACAACATCGGCTAGGCCCATACTTGCAACAATCTCCCCCTTTGTCATTGATGGCAATATATGATGTGAAAAACAATCAAGACAAGAACTTCTCCTTACTGTCACAACTCCCCCTATCAGCAACAACCATTCACATGTCTTCTCTTCCTTTACTGCTCCCCCTTTGATCATGAACCACTTGTTTTTCATAGTCTTCTCTCCCCCTTTGACATCAATGGCAAAGGGCTCATACTTGCAATTCCAACACTATAGAATCATACCTACTGCTCCCCCTAAGTAGTAGCTCCCATCAATCCAGATCACAATATATGACTGTGATATCCACCAAACTGATGGACCTTAGTGCACCTTAGCTCATCACCGGAGGGGTAATAACCCCTAACTTCTCCCTGAGATACTCAAAAGAGTCCTTAGGTAGAGGTTTAGTAAAGATATCTGCAATCTGATTCTTGGAGGGCACAAACTCCAATCTGACTTCATTCTTGTTCACTTGCTCTCTCAAAAAGTGAAACTTGATAGATATATGCTTAGTCTTAGAATGCAACACCAGATTCTTAGATATATTTATTGCACTTGAATTATCATAGAAGATTGTGATAGGCTCCTCATACTCTACTTTAATATCTCTTAGAATCTGCTTCATCCACAAAACTTGAGTGCAACTACCTGCTACTGCAATGTATTCTACTTCAGTTGTAGACAGGGATATTGCCTCTTGTTTCTTGCTTAGCTAAGAAACTAATCTCTTTCCCAAAAATAATGATCCACCACTGGTACTCTTCCAGTCATCAACATCTCCTACCCAATCTACATCTGTATATGCATGAAGAGAGAAATCATGATCTCTAGGATACGACAAGCCATACTCAACTATTCCTTTTAGATATCTAAAAATCCTCTTGATTGCCATGACATGAGATTCTCTGGGATCAGCCTAGAATTTCGTAACAAGACCAACAACCTGCATTATATCTAGTCTAGTTGAGTGAGATACAACAATCCCCCAATCATTGATCTGTACTTTGTTTGGTCTTCCTTAGGAGAGTCATCATCTTTGCTCAACTTACATCCAGTTGCTATGGGAGTATTCATTGGCTTTGAATCTTCCATCCCAAATTTCCTCAACAAATCTTTCACATATTTGGTCTGAGAAATAAAGATTCCTTTCTTTGTTTGAGTAATTTGCAGACCTAAGAAGAAATTCATTTCACCAAGCATAAACATCTAAAACTCACTTTTCATTTGATTTGCAAAAGTTTTACACATACTATCTCTTCCTCCAAAGATGATATCATCAACAAATACTTCAACAATCAAGATGTTTTCATGATCAATTTTGAAATATAAGTTACTGTCAGCAGTACCTTTGTTGAAACCAATCTTCAAAAGATGCTTATCCAATCTTTCATACCAGGCTCTTGGGGCTTGCTTTAATCCATACAGTACCTTCTTCAACTTGCAGACCATATCACCATGATCAAACAACTGAAATCCATCCGGTTGCTCTATATACACTTCTTCTTCCAAGTCACCATTTAGAAAGGCAGACTTGACATCCATCTGATATACCTTGAAATCCTTGAAGGCAGCAAAGGCAAGAAATAATCTGACTACTTCAATTCTTTCCACCGAAGCAAAAGTTTCTTCAAAATCAATTCCTTTTGTTTAAGAGTAGCCCTTGCAGACCAATCTAGCTTTATTTCTGATTACTTCACCAACTTCATTTAGTTTGTTCCAGAAGACCCATTTGGTTCCAATCACATTCTTGTTTCTAGGTCTGGGAACAAGATCCCAAGTGTGATTTTTCTCTATTTGCACCAGCTCTTCCTCCATTGCTTTAGTCTAGTTTTCATCATTGCAAGCTTCATTCACTGTCTTAGGTTCAATCTTTGAAATCAAACAATACTCTTCTGAATCTTGAGCAATTCTCCTTCTTGTTAGTACTCCTTTGTTTTTGTCACCTATGATTTGATCTTTAGAGTGGTTTAGTCTTACATACCTAGGAACTTTAGGAATTTCTTGCACTTTTGATTCTTGATCGGGCTCATTGAGACTCATTTCTTCTTCCTGGTTTATCGGATTAGCTTGAATCTGACTGACAGATGAGGCTTGGGCTCCTTGAGTCAGAACACCATTCTAATCATCTTCATCATATTCATAAAACCTTGAGGGTTTCTCAATTCCCTCATCAACCTTCACATTTGTACTTTCTATCATCTTTCTCAGTCTTTTGTTATAACACCGGTATGCTTTGCTTTGAGTAGAGTAACCCAAGAAAATTCCTTCATCACTTCTAGCATCAAACTTTCCTAGATCTTCATCTCTTTTAATGTAACATTTGCTTCCAAAAATTCTAAAATACCTTATAGTAGGAGTGATGCCAAACCAAAGTTCATAAGGAGTCTTACCAGTATTGCTTTCGATTTGAACTTGATTAAGAGTATAGACTACAGTACTGACAACTTCTCTCCAATAGATATGAGGAACATTTGCTTCCATCATCATGGTCCTAGAAGCTTCATGTATGGTTCAGTTCTTTCTCTCCACTACTCCATTCTGCTGTGGAGTCCTAGGAGCAGACAACTGTCTCTTTATTCCATGTTTCTCACAGAACTCTATGAACTCACTGGATGTGAATTCTCCACCTCTATCAGACCTTAGACTTTTCAATTTTAATCCGATTTCATTCTCTACCATAGCCTTGAATATTTTGAATTTCTCAAAAGCTTCTGATTTCTCTTTCAGAAAAGTTACCCACATCATCTGAGAATAGTCATCAATTAGTAACATGAAGTATCTGTCACCTTGCATACTCCTGATTCTTGATGGACCACAAAGGTTAGTATGAACTAAGTCCAATAATCTAGTAGAAGACAGTTCCTTACTCTTGAATGTGATTCTGCTCAGCTTACCCAACTGACATTCTTTACACAAGCTATTGGTAGGTTTCACCAATTTTGGAAGATTTCTTACAGCCTGAGTATTGCTTATCTTGATGATATTATCAAAATTCACATGACACATTCTCCTATGCCATAATCAACTCTGATCAACTTGAACAAATAAGCAACTTTTACTAGTGCCAACCAAGTGGAAGATATTACCTTTAGTTTGGGTACTAGATGCAATCTCTGTTCCAGAGCTTTCAAAGATCTTGCATTTTCCATTCTTGAACTGGAGATCATAGCCTTTGTCCACCAACTGTCCAGCACTGAGAAGATTGTGCTTCAAGCCTTCAACATATAGAACATTACTGGTTTTGTTCCTTCCATCAAAAGAAATAGTTCCTCTTCCTCTGATTCTACCAGCAGAATTATCACCAAACTTCACCACTCCTCCTTCATACCTTTCCAAATCTATAAACTTATTTTTGTCACCTGTCATATGGTGAGAACAACCAATGTCAATGACCCAATCATCCTTTTCTTCAACTTGGGTAGCCAGGGCTCTTTCTACAGCTTTATGATTGACAGATACAGAGGATATTGGTTCTTCTTCCTTGATGGCAATAAACACCCATTCACTTCTGGATTTGTTTCCAGTCTCTAATTCATCATCTGTTACTCCTTCATTATCATCTTCTTCATGAACATAGTAACAATTCTTTTGGAACCTTGATCTATTAGGATTTTGCCTTGAAAATCTTTCCAGACATTTTGAGGCAAAATGACCAATCTTATTGCAGTTAAAACACTTAAAAGATAATTTTCCTTCATACTTACCGGATCCTCTTGGCAGTCTCTTTGCAATAAGGGCTTCAAGTTGAGCAGTTTCTACTTCTTCTTCTTCTAGGCCTTTTCTTTCTTTTTCATACCATGATAATTTCCTTGATGAGTTCTCTCTCAGATCAAACCTTTGTTTACCTTTTATAGAGGAACTGGCTTTAAATGCAGATTTAGTCTAGGGGGGATCATCTCCAAACTCGATCATTTCAAATGCAGCCAATTTGCCAGCCAATTGGTCTCTTGTGACAGTTGTATGGACTCTAAATTCATCAATGGCAGCAACCTTGATTTTGTAAGAGGCAGGAAGGGATCTGAGAATTTTTCCAACAATATCATTTTCATCCAAGACTCCACCAGCATTTTAATTCCACAAACAAGTTCATTTACTCTTGGCATAAAAGTAGTAATATTTTCATCATCTCTCATCTTCAGTTTTTCAAATTTCCCTTTCAGACTCTGTAACCTTGCACATTTAACATACTGGTCTCCTTCATGTAAAAGTTCCAATTTTTTCCAAATATCAAAAGCAGTTGGAAGGTCAATAACATTTGAGAGCTCTGAATCAGATAATGTGCTTAGAAGAGCATCTCTAGTCTGCAGATTGTTTTTAGCATTTGTGATCTCATTTGGAGCTTTTGGACCACCCTGTGGACATACATACTGTATTGTAACCATGGTCTAGTATGCCATTCGCATACATTGCAAGTGACACCTCATGCGACCTTTCCATAGATTAAAATTTGTTCCATCAAACTTTGGACTATCCTTCTTGTAGGACGACATCCTAGATCTCCTCAAGCAGTTAAGATCTTTTAGAGGAACTTAGCTCTGATACCAATTGTTAGACTTAGGGCACACAACTGAGAGGGGGGTTGAATTAATTGTTCAAAACTTTCTCCAATTAAACACTTAAGTCTTCTTAGTGATTAGCTATATATTAATTATAAACCATAATGCATTCAAATCAAAAGCAGAAAACATATCAACACATAAGACACCAAGATTTTGATGTGGAAAACCCGGTTAAGGGAAAAACCACGGGGTGATTAACCCAAGATTGTATTCTTTATTAGAAGAATAGAAAGAACAAAATGGCACATGCCAATTAGGGCTCACTGCTCGAGCACACAACTCACAAGAGTCTCACTGCCTATAAGATACACATTATCTATAAAGAAATAAGTATCACATACATGAACTAGAGAATAACATCTTCACCATGCTTGAATCAGTTCCATTTGAGCCCAATACTTCTGCTCTGCCTTTCACTCTCCTCCTCGCTACCACACACTCATCACCACCAGACACACTTTGGAAAGACTTCACAATCCCTTATTTATACAAGGCATCAACTTAGGAATAATCATCTAAGTTGGCAAACATCTACTAGAACATCCGCAAGATGTGTAATACATCCGGTTGGCCAGTCTCAGGAAGAACACCATCATCCAATGGTTATTCTTCAAATGTGCACTCTAACTTCAATGCAAACCACCAACATGAACTGAACACGATCCAAAGATCACCACAACTTTTCCAGAATCACCAAGAGCATCCCTACTTCATCTGCTTGCTAGAATTCTTTTCTTCTTCATTCAGAGCTTTAAGAACATGGTCTGTCATTACTATCATAAAGGAATAGGTACTTTCAGACCTTCAAACCATGAACCAATAGAGTTGACACTTCACAAGGATGTCCTCAACACTCACTCAAATCCCCAGAATGGGATAATGCATTTCTAGATCTCACCGGACCGATCTGTGTCACTCTATCACCTCTGAACACCTGCCAGAGCTGGTTCTACTTGAGCGGCCATAACTTCTTCAGATCTTCATGCGGACCTCTGAAAACTTGACTGGATCATCTCAAGACTCATATCTACAAACCCTTTGAACCGCAACCTCTAATCTGCATATTCGCTGGGATCTCCACTTCACTATCTCCATTGCTCCTCTCTGCTCATCCAATCCTTCTCATCAATGCAACATGAGTATGTTTACATCAATGACAACACCGGTTAGGCCCATACTTGCAACATTTTCCTCATTAATACTAAAAAAGAAAGGAAGTTCTTCAAAGGATTCAATCAAAACCTAAGTTTCAACACCCCTTTTTGTGTTTACAAATTGTTGTTCTATAGATTCTCCTTCAAAAGATGATTGTTTGACATCTAAAGTTGAAACAAAATTTTCAAGGTAATCCCAAAACATGTCCTCTTCATTAGCATTTTGACTTTTCGATGAAAGGGGACTAGTTTTCACCTCATGGCAGCACTCAGTCAGCTATGTAAGTTGCATGATAGGCTCTCTTTCAAGTTCCTCTACATGATCCAAAACCTCCTCATCAGATTTCTCAGCTTGAAACAATAGGTCACCAAATTGTTGAGGATCTTCATGCTGCTCTAAAACTGCTATCCCTAATATGAGCATACCACCCTCATCTGACTGGACAAAATTAGGTAACTGAGCGAACAAAGAAGTTGATTCTTTCTCCTCATGCTGAATTTTTTGTACCTTGTCATCATGCATCATGCTATATTTTTAGGTGAATCAGCCCTTTGCTCCAGTTTATTTTCCACAAAAATTTTAACATCTTTTCTAGCAAAAGGAAGTTCTATGGTGTGAACATCAGAAGGTTCATCAAGAGTCTTTTCTAGCTTGATCTTCTGTTGCTCTAACTGATACTACTCTAAAGCCACATGTAGTAAATTTACTGGCCTATCTCTATTTTGTGGTCAATAGACTGATCTTGAATGCTGACAGGCTCCTCAACAAAACTAGATCCTCTAAGCCTTGGGATTCTAAATTTCTAAGGAGTCTGTTTGCATTCGAGACTAAGTTCTTGGTAGGAAGAGGATTCTTCAGGTGGCTTGAAACTCAGAATTTCTACTTGAGGGGTATTGAGGGGCTTATCTTTTTTAAAACTTGTAAAGTTGTACTTATGTACCTTTTTTTGAGCAGGCTGTTCTATGATAGCAAGGGCTACTTGAGCTCAAGCGAGCAAGAGCTTTGTTTGTGCAACTGCCTCCTTTTCCAAATTCTCTTCAAATTGTCTCTTTTGTGTCTCCCACTCCTCATTAGAAATAAAGACCTCACAGGGTGGCTGCTTTAGGTGTTGAAGGTAAACTTGATGATTCAATTCTTGTAGCTACAAATTAGGTTCTTCATACTGTCTTGGTTGAAATCTCCCTCCTTGTTGGTACTGATAACCCTTTATATTTGCAATTTGTTTCTCATACTGTGCTCTTTATGCCTCTAACTCCTACTCATGTAGATAGGCCTGGTAAGCCAGTTCCTCTTGGTGTTGTTTATACTCTCATTCCCTCTCAATCTCCTCCATCTTCCTATTAAAGTCTAACAAAATGTCTCTTGCCATGTCATTAATTGTATATGGCTGGTAAGGAAGCTAAACAGGGGTGGGTGGGTGGCCATGATACTATGAATGTTGATATGTTGTTGCTGCATGGTTGTTTAGAATAGAACCAACTGCATGATTGCTCTGATATAGCTGACAAGATGTTGGATGATATGAACAAATCATCTCAAAACTAGAAGAATAATATGTAGAGTCACTAGGTATGCTAGTTTCTTGCCTCCAAAGGCTAGATTCATTGATACGCACACCAAATATCAGCGATAAATGATCAAACTATGGACTGAAATAGTCCAACTTGTCCCACCGGGCATGCAAAAAAATTGTTGTTAATTCAAGTATGCACCCTTGTTAAGCTTTGCGAAAACTTAACTACTTGTTGAAACATGGAATCATTCTCGGATGTGGGTCTCCTTTCTTGAGAATGAATCTCCAGAGTGAGCTGGTTCTCTTAAAAATTCTAAACTATGACTTAAGGGGAAAAGGGATAGAAAGATGTAACTGAAGTGCAAACTATTTCTAGAATCTAAAACTAAATGAAGTTCTATCATTCACAGGCAGGTCCTCTAACATTAATCTTCACAACTTCACTGATAGTTATTCCTTAAGTAATTTGCAACAATGTTTGATATCAAACACAAATTGCAACTAGGAAGAAAATAAATTTTAACAGTATTGAGACAAAATAAAGGACTAAAATAGTCACAATATGGCATCAGACCAAGACTACAAAAAATGTATGTGAAACAAGAAGATTTCTTATTATAGCTGAAAGGAATACAATGCATGAAAAAATGAAATATGTGAGCCAACTGTTGTATACAACTCTGCAAAAGAGAAGAAACTGATACTAACTAACTCCCTCTATTAGAAACAGAAACTCTTCTATATAGCCCTGCCAATGATCTCAAAAGGCTACCTATCAGAATCCATCAAAAAGCCTTTGAAAACTCTCATCAAACTACCTCCAAACTAAAAATAAAAGTTGCCAACTATCCTCCAAGGTGGCCCTACAAAAACACATGCCTCTACAGGCTTCATCTGCTAAAAAATCTCCTATTTTTGTCCATATTTGTCTAATTTCACCCAAGGGAATCAAAAGAGGATCTTTCTTGTTTTAACTACTTTAACAATTGTTTTAAAAGAAATTTATAAAATATTTCTTTAAAACATTACTTTACAAAGATATTGTAGCTTTAATTCTTGATTTCTTCTAGATCCCATCCAGATTCGATAAAATACAAGGCTTTATATTTTTTTCTATGTTGCCAAGTATATTGCACTTGTGACATAATGATTTTCTATAAAAAATTATGAAATGAAAGGCATATGACCTTAGCATTGAAAATGAAAAGGGACCTAGGGCATTTGATCACCTAAGTCATGGACTAAGTCGCTGCATGGCAAACCACCATACCCCATGATAGGCATTTACCCAAGTCATTGAAAAAGAAAGATGTGATACAATAATCTATTTGAACCTAGGGCATCTTATGGAAACCCTAATCACAAAACAACTCTGGTCCTAAATTTTTGGGCTTATTCTCATTTTGTAATTTTGGTATAAGGGCTCTGCACATTTAGCCACCGCTAGATGCTAGAGTTTGGACCCTAGAACCTCCTATTTTTCTGTGTATCTATGGTGATTTTGGATGGATTCCTACTACAAGTGAAAGATAATTATTCTCCAAGACATTTTTTCACCATTTCTTTTCAAAAATCGGCCTAAAAACTGTAGAATATGCAAATTTCTGATTTATTCTTTTTCCATTTCTTTCTATTCTCTAGCCAATCCTCGCTCCTATCTAATGTTCCAAGCTTCCATGAGGAGGATTCCCACAGCCCTATATATACACTTCTCCTCAGAGACAAGGAAGGTAATCTTTCTTTTTATTGACACATCTGCTCATATTCTATGCTCTGTGGAAGATTATGGAATTTCTGTGTTTTGTATCTAATTATAGGCCACGCCCATTGTCATACTTCTGAATGTTCTTTTGCTTCATAAGTTCAAAAAGCTTCTTCATTCTTCTTTCTGTAGATGCATCTTTACTCTGAACAAAATGGGTTTAATTTATTGTGAACAAAAAACCATCTTCAATCATAGCCAAACATTCATGCATTTTTGTTCCTTGAGGTCGCGGCCTTTGGTATGTCAATTACTTGTCTTAGATCAGCAACTCCTATTAAAACCCTTGATGGGTAACAGAAAAAGGCTTCTTTCTGTAACTTTATTTGTCATTGTGAAGCTGTGGCTAGCATGCTATAGTTTGGTTTAAAACCCCTAAGGGTTATAATACACGTGCAAAGAAAACACTTTCATTTCATTTGATACCTGTTGTTGGACTAAACAAAACCCTCCTCTTTGGCTGGCACATATGTGACTACTATGTATTGCTCTTCTTTGGTTGGGTCATGACTTGTTTGTTATCTTTGAGCATCTTCTCTTTCATTCTGAGGTCAAAGTTTATGGTTCTATGTGATTGAGATCTTCCACGAAACCCTAAGTTGTGGCTTCATAACTCCATGCATACATTTCATTTATTTCAAATGCAAAAGACAACACTTATATAGGTTGTGGGTTGTATTATTGTTCATATGATTTCTCTACCTAACATGATGTTGGGCCATAACTTCATTATTGTTTCTGTAGCAACACTTCCCTATGCAATTTGATATTGGATTTGATATCTTGTAAAGAAAATGTACTCTCATCTACATATGAACACTAAGATTCTAGTTTTGTTGCCATGATGGAAATGTATTCAATAAACGTTGCTCTCTTTCCTTGACCCCTCCTATAGCTGTTCATGAGCATTGAGATTACATAGTGTATTTACACAACCACACCTCCATGATGCTTCTCTTGATGGTTATGATACTTTACTCTTCTTCTGCATACATTGAATGATCTCTTATGGCACTTTTGTCATTAGCTTTTGAATATGTTCTTTGATTATACCTTAAACTATTTATGTAAAAACAAGACAAGAGTTTGTAATAAATAGAAATTTTAGAAAGTAGAGAAATGGATTTATTCCTCTATACTTTGCACTTTCTTTAGCTGCATCAGTCAGGCATTAGATAACACTTGCAATGACATGTATCCTTCAGAAACTACCTATTATAGTTGTCTTCAAAGCACAATGTTATATGAGATGACTGCATTGGTAGCCTCTGAATGCATTCTCACGTTATAAAGATATAAGGTATTCATGTAATGAATACTCGATTCTCAGTGTGACTACATCATGGTTGGCATGTGTGCCCTAGCTTGTTGTATTTCATTTCTTGAGGTAGCCTTATTATTTCTATTGTGATTTATCTCATATACCATCTCCTGCAGCTTATAATGGCTACAATCTTTGATCTCTGTATGAACTTCAAATCATGGCATGGTATCCTTTATGGCTGCTTCATATATTGTTGACTAGTAGCCCTACCACACTTGAACTATAACCTTTCATGTTTGGCTATTCCATACTTATGAATTACATTGTCTCTTTGGTCATACCCTATCAAGACCCTTGACAACTATTCAAGTCATATTATCCTATGAGATGAAAGATGATAATTGTATTCAAATGATTCCATTATTTTGACAACTCCTATTAATGCTTATGAGCATTTGGATACCCTTATCAATGAATCATACTTATGATATTTGTTTCATATCACTCACTGGCAACTTTTGGACATTCAACTGATGCAATGTGTCTTAATATCTTCATCCGTTTCTGATGTCTCAAAATACTTATGAAAGATATTCAAATGAGATACCTATGAATGTCACTTTCTAATGCCAATTGAGGTGATGATGATAGCTGCCATATGCATTAAATGCAGTCCTTTCATAGCTCAGCTCATTTTCATGGTTGCATTTCATTCCTTGAATTGTAATCGTGGCTATGTCCTGAAATAGAACCGATGCATATGATTGCCTTTATTATTCATTTAGCTTGTCATGTGAATGTGAATGATGATTTACCTTTTCTATTCATCCCTTATGAGATTAAGGGGGAAACATGTTGGGCTTGACCCTTGTGGGAGCCCATTTGACACCACATGATGAATGTCTTCAATCAGCTACATGACTTGTCCTATACCTTCACATGAAACAAATAGATTAGAATAAAAGCTTTGATACTCATGTTTCTTTTTCAGTTCCTTTTGCATATGGATGATGTTCATTTGATTAATGCACTATAATCAAAGTATTATGCCTCTTCTAATAGATAAAGGATTTTCATAACTTGAGCTTCTAATAGGACCCTTCCCAAATTTTTTAGGTACATGTCAAGGTTGAGAGCAGGACTAGAGGCTACTATGAAGGTGGACAAAACAAGTCAATGATGGCTATGTCTTTCTTTTCTCCTTTATTAGATGCATAGTATTTTGTTTATATTTGCATGAGTTCAGCTATAACCCAGAGCTTTTGTGGGACATCTGATATGTTTTGGTTTCCTTCAATGGAATGCTTATTCCATTATGTATTCAAACTTGTAAATGAATAACCATTGTGATGAATGAATACTTATCTCATTTTACTGCTCTGCAATGCAATGAATGATTTGAAACTTTTTCTTTTCTAGATCTGAACAACTAAACTACACTTGTCATTACAACTATACAACTAACACATAACAGAAATAAATCAAACCACATTAAAAAATGATAAATGATAAATCTGCTCAGCCAATTTTTGAGCTAGGGTCAAAAATGGTAACAGGTAGTCAAAAGAATTCTAAGATATTTGAAAGGCACATCAGATCATGGCTTATGGTATCCAAAGGATAGTGATTTCACTCTTAGTGCTTATACAAATGTAGATTGGGCCAAAGATGTTGATGACAGAAAGAGTACAAGTGGAGGTGCTTTCTTCTTGGGAAATAGATTGGTTTCATGGCTGAGCAAAAAATAATATTCAATTTCCTTATCCACTGCAGAAGTAGAGTATATTGCAATAGCATGTTGTTGCACTCAATTGTTATGGATGAAGTAGACTTTGAAGGACATAAGAGTTGTGTATGAAGATCCAATTGTAATATTTTGTGACAATACAAGTGCCATAAACATTTTAAAGAATCTAGTGATGCACTCAAGAACAAAGTATATATCAATAGGCTATCACTTTTTGAGAGAGAAGGTAATAGAAAATGAAATAAAGATGGAATATGTGTCCACAAAGGATCAGATTGTAAATATATTCACTAAGCCTCTACCTAAGGGTACCTTTGAGTATCTCAGAGAAAAATTAGGGGTTATTACTCATCCTACTCTGAACTAAGATGCATAAGAATTTATCAATCTAGTGGTGTCCAAAGCCTCATTGTTTGATCTAGATTGATGTTCAAAGAGCTACCTCTTAGGGGGAGTAGCAAGTGTTCCTAATATGTGTTCCTAACAAAGAGCAGTAAGTGTTACAATATTCATGAAAGAGCAATTTGATCAGTGCCCTTTGTCATTGATGTCAAATGGGGAAAGACATCATGTGAAAAATTTAGGGGGAGAAAGAGTGCAGATGTGTAAAAAGAAAGGGGGAGTATCTTGTCTTGATGGTCATTACATTTTTTCACATCATATGTTGCCATCAATGACAAAGGGGGAGATTGTTGCAAGTATGTGCCTAACTAATGTTGTCATTAGTGTCAACTATACTCTTGTTTTGATGCTTGCTTGTAATGAGTTAAGTGTTGAAGATAATAAGTATTCCTGGTATAATAGAACAATCTAGTAGATTGCTCTGCATTTCTTATAGAATGAATATCTTTGTTTACGGATTGTAAGTTATTTAGATACATGTCTGAAGATACTATGTTCCAAGTTTGAGCCTCTAGTATGAATATTTGAGTGAGATATGTTAACCAGAGTGAAATCTACTTTTTCTGTATCGTTGGTGGTGACAAGGAGAATGTAATATGCTTCGCATTTCTAGAAGTAGCTATAGTTAAGCATTTCAGTATGTACTTCTGGAATAAAGTTTGTAATAATGATATAAGTACCTTCAATTCTAATGGTTCATGATTTGGTGGTTTGCAAGTGATCTTTTCCTTATGACAATAGCTGGCAGTGGTGTTTATGTGCTCCGGTTTGAAGAATCTTCTTGACAGAGTGGCTAGAGATTGTGTGGTTGTTTCTGGTGATTATAATGTGTTTGTGGATGTCTCCTGATCGTACTCCTACATTTTTATTGGTCCACAAAGAGAAATTTGGATCGTAGAAGAAGACTATTCTTAAAAGACTTAATGTTAACACCAGTCTTGGCTGACTTGGTTGTTTTCACTACTTGCGGAGATGCATTGAAGATTGTGGAAGCATGTTAAGGTGTAACGTGATCCACATACATCTTTTTCTTAGCTAATGTTCTTTAGTTCTAGACCTAATTCTATGTATGTTTGTAATGTCAACCTTGGAGATTTCTCCAACGATTGATGAATGTAATGCCGACATTGATGTACATTCCAAGGTTAATGAGTTGTATTAAAACATGTAATGTTGGTGCAATAAAGGTAGGAGGGTTAACATAATTAGCTATCCAAACCATGTAGCAAGAGTAAACACAATAGAAACAACTCAAATAAATTGAACAAATGTAGATTCAGACATTTAGTATATCATAGAATTCAAATACAGATTGGCTGACAACATGTGGGCTTACAATTAGGGCTCAAAGGCCTCATTACCTACATGCACAAGATAAACCTTTAAAACTCCTTCGCATAAAATCTAAACTATCAGCTATCACTTGTCACTGTGTTATTAACTACTTTCCTAGGGATCTATTACATCAATATATATTATCTCTGGACCAATAGATTCCTCTGTGTTGGCCAAGGAAGGTCACAAACTCCAATGAAGAGATGTAACATGTATACAGATAGGTCAGACTGAAATGCATAGAACACTTCCTCAAATGAATGGAACAATGTGTGGACCCTTGGGGAAGGTTGACCATGAACCAAAGAACCTTGAAGGATGTGTCATTAATATCCGCAAGTCAAGGAATGCTCCGCAAGCCTTCTCCTTCAGTTGATTATTTGAGGTTGTTAGAATGCTCTGCTCTGAGAAAATAGTTGATCTTTTGATAGCTATAACTTTCTGATAGCTGATCCAAATGCTCTAAATTCTGGATATGATGTAGATGAATTAATGTAGATGCACTAAGTCCAGATCTGTAAGGTATGAAATGAAACTACAATAGAATACCAGACCAAAAGCTAAAATTGCTTATGACTAAACTTTCTGAACTGAACTGGAAAATGAAAAGAAACAAACTGTAAACAAACTGAAATGCAAATGTTTTTGGTTGATGCAAGATTTCTCTTGAACCAGGGATACTCCTGCATTAGACATCTGGGCTTATTGAAAAAATGAGTCCCTCACTTTGTTGGGGCCAGGGGAGAACCAAGATGGTCCATCTTAGCCTGAGAGGTCCATGACACATCTTCTGGTCTGCCTTTCCACTTCACAAGATATTCTTTGTATTGTCTTCCTCTAGTGTCGCATCCAACTTTGCTATCCAAGATGTCTTCTATCTACTCCGGTGCTTGTTGTGGTAACTACTTCTTCAAGTCTTCTTCCATGTTATCACCGAACTCTGCTTCATGATATTGATTAAGGTCTGCAATATTGAAAATAGGTGATATACCGAAGGTCTCTGGTAATTCCACTTCATATGCATTTCCTGAATTGAATTTCCTAAGTATCTTACAAGGTCCAAACTCCTTCATCTTCAACTTGTTATATGTCCCAACTAGAAATCTTTCTTTTCTCAAGTACACCATTACTTCATCTCCCACTTCAAATTCCTTGTCTTCTCTTCTCATTTGCCTTCTCTTTGTACTTACTATTCATATCCTCCAAATGCTTCTTCACTTGATTATGCACTGTCTTCATATGATCTACAAATTCTTCTTCTTCTGCACTTCTCTTTTCTTCCATGCTAATATCTCTCAATTATGTAACTCCTCTAAGATTCACTCTGGTAACAATCTCAAAAGGTGTTCTTCCGGTACTCCTGTTTACTAAATTATTGTATGCAAACTCTACTTGTGAAAGAATCAAATCCCAACTTCCTGTCTTTTCTCCAACCAAATATCTCAACAAGTTTCCCAAACTCTGGTTCACTACCTTTGCCTGTCCATCTGTCTATGGATGAAAAGTTGAATTAAACTTCAAATATGTCTTCATCTTCTTCCAAAGTGTCTTCCAAAAGTATCCAACTAACTTTGTATCTCTGTTTAAAACTATACTCATAGGTAATCCATACAATCTCATAATCTCCTTGAAAAATAAGTCATCTACATTCACTGCATCAGTTGTCTTCTTACAAGGTATGAAATGAGCCATCTTTGAAAATCGGTCAACGACTACAAATATTGAATCATGTCCTCTTTGTCTTAGGCAATCCCATTACAAAATCCATGCTTATGTCTTCCCAAGGTCTCTCCGCTACTGTCAAAGGTTTATACAATTTAGTGTTTTGATTACCCCCTTTTGCAACTTGACAAACTCTACAACCCTGCACAAATCTTTGAACATCCTTATGTATCTACGACCAAAAGTATTTTTCACTCACCAAAGCCACTGTTTTATCAATGCCAAAATGTCATGCCAATCCACCACTATGTTTCTCCTTGATCAAATTATCTCTTATTGAACTTATAGGTATGCACAATTGACTTCCTTTGAACACTTCTTGAATGAAATAATCCAACCACTTACTCCTATCTAGTGCTTCCACAGTAATGGGTTACATTTTCTGGGATATCCTAATTTTTTTTGAAATCACATATTTTTAGAAAATATAATGATTTAATCTTTGAAATGTTCTATTTAAAGGATTTTAATTGAAGAGGGTTTGATCAAGCCCCCTTAGATTCAAACCCCCATGGATAGAACCCTGCTAGTTTTAAACCATACCTAGAATAGAGTCTCCTCTACACCTATCAAAATGCTGATGAAAAACCACTTTTAATTTACCTTATGGGGAATCAAATGAATTCATTTACAATTTATGTTTTATAAGTATGTAGTCCTTATTATAAGCTTTCCAAAAGGTATAATTTTAAATATATTAAATTTGATTGTTATATTTAGTTTTTTATTTCTTGTGAATGTAGGTTTTTCACCAAAAATCTAGTTCTATGTTCTACACACATGCAAAATTAGTAAATTAGTGAATTGTTTTTTGAAAAATATCTATGCCCTAGCTATTGATGTCCTTGTTTTGACAAAAAAAAATTGAATTTTGATACATACAAAAAAAATTATGTTTTACAGAATACACCTATGTCTAAATTATAATTGGGTTGACTTCAAAAATTAATTAAAAAAAAAATATTCAACAAAACATTATGAAACCAAATGCATGCCCTATATATCAGTGTTACCAATCTAAATTCAAAAGAATTAGAATTTTATCCTTTGTAGAAAAAAAATTATGTGCTACAGAATACACATCACTTTAAAAAAATGTTGTTTACTATTAAAAACTAGCTATCAAAGGAGATGCAAAAAAAAAATTCAATTTAACTCCAAATTTTTTAAAAAAATATATATTTAGAATCTACAAACAAAATCTCACAAATCACTAGTTCACATCATCATCAAATTCCTAACAGATTAGTAGCTATAGGTGTCAAAAAGTGAAAATTTAGTTCAAAATGTTGATTTCAATGTCAAGTTTGGCCAAAAAATGTAACCCATTATTGTGGGATGACCCCTCTCATTGAACTTCTAGTTATGCCCAACTGACATCCTTTGAACAACATATCTTCTTGAATGAAATAGTCCAACAACTTACTCCTATCTGTCACAACAGGTTGCTTACATGATTTCCAAGGTTCTACAAAATCAATGTTTCCCCCATACATATTCTTCAATTCATCAAATCTTAATACTGCAACTCTCATTTATGTCAACAAGTTTCTTCTTCTACTCAATGCATCAGTAACTTTATTTGATTTTCCACACCTATGTTTCAACACAAAAGTATAACTCTACATGAACTCTACCCATCTCATATGTCTTTGATTCAACTTACCTTGACTGTTCAAATATTGCAAAACTTGATGGTCTGTATACAACACAAATTCCTTAGGTAACAAATAATGTCTCCACTTCTTCAAGCCTTGAAATATGGCATAGAACTCTTGATCATAAACTGAATATCTTCTTGCATCATTCAACTTCTCACTAAAATATACTACACATCTACCTTCTTGACTTAACGTTTTCCACTTGCATCACAATCAACTTGAAATACCTTATTAAAATCTGGTAATGCCAAAATAGGTTGCTCTGTCACCTTTTTCTTCAACAATTCAAAACTTTTATCTTCTCTTGATGTCAACTTGAAATCCTTTGTCACCTCTCATTGTCTCTGTCACAGGGTTACAAACTGAACTAAAATTTTTTATGAACTTCTAGAAGAAACTAGCCAATCCATGAAATTATCTAACCTCTCCAATGCTCTCTAGGGTAGGCCATTCAACAATTTCTTTCACTTTCTTAGGTTCCATCTTCAATCCTTCCACAGAAATCACAAATCCCAAATATACTAACTCTTCTTTCATGAAACTACACTTCTTGATGTTTATCAACAATTTTTCTTCTCTCAATCTCTGTAAAACTTGTCTAATATGCCACAAAGGTTCCTCTTTTGTCTTACTAAAAATCATAATATCATCCAAATGTACAATCACAAATTTACCCAAGAATTTCTCTAGGACTTCATTCATCAATCTCATAAAAGTACTCGGTGCATTTGTCAATCCAAAAGGCATAACTAACCACTCATACAATCCTTCATTTGTCTTAAAAGTAGTCTTCCATTCATCTCCTTCTTTGATTCTAATATGATGGTATCCACTTTTTAAATCTATCTTTGTGAAATATACTGATCCACTCAAACAGGCCATGATATCATCCATCTAGGTAAAGGAAATCTATACTTACCTGTGATCTTGTTTATTGCTCTAGAATCGGCACACAATCTCCATTCTCCATATTTCTTTGGTGCCAAAACTGTGCGTACTGCACAAGGACTTAAGCTTTCTCTAATCAAACTTTTCCTCAACAACTCTTGTATCTGTCTATTCAATTCTTCATTCTCTGCCAGTTTCATTCTATGTGCTGCTTTGTTAGGCAAACTTGCTCGTGGTATAAGGTCAATGTGATGATTGATACTCCTTATATGTGATAATCCTTTAGGTACATTGTCTGATATGATGTCTTCATACTCTATCAACAACTCTCTTATCTCCTCTGGTTGTGATTCTTTAGTTTCCTTCAATGTTTCAAGCTTCATAGGAATCAAGGCATGACACATATTCTCATGTCTCAAACCATCCAGAAATTTTCTTCCATCTACTAGAGAAGTTCTAGCATTTCCACATACTTCACTCTTAGGATCATCCTCCAAAGGAATCAAAGTAATTCTCTTTCCATTTGTTGTTATAGTATATGTATTCTTTCTCCCATCATGAATAGATTTCCTATCATACTGCCAAGGTCTACCCAACAAAATATGTCATACATCCATAGGCATAATATCACACAAGACTTCATCATGATAAGATCCAATATGAAATTTCACCAAACATTTTTCACTCACCAACACCTTATGATCATCCTAAATCCATGCTATCTGATAGGGCTTAGGGTGTTTCAAAATTTCCAACTTTAGCTTAGTCACCATCTCCTCCGAAACTAGGTTATCTAAACTACCACTATTAATCACAACTTTACAACACTTACCTTCTGATTTACATCTTGTTCTAAGCAAAATTTTCCTCTACAGTGGTTCCTCATTTGTCTCTACTTGAAATAGTGCTCTCCTCATCACCAATGATTCTCCTTTCTTAGGTTTGCCAATTGAACTTGGTGATCCAACAGGTTCTTCTTCAACATAGGCTGCTCTTCCATTGTTTTCTGTCTTCTTACTTGTACGACATTCAAATGCTCTATGTCCTTCACCTCCACACTTGAAACAAGTACCTCTAAATGTTCTCTTATCAAATCCTCTTCCTTCTCTCCTATATCCTTCATTCCAGTATGCACTAGGGTTTCCTCTCCAGTAAAATTTTTTGTCATCTCTTTGGTAAGCATTATTATCTATGTCCTCCTTCTTGAGCAGGCTGTCAAACTTGTTCTGCTTTGCAAATGATTTATCTCCTCTAGAAAATGTCCTTCCTCTCTAAAATTTACCTCCTCCGCCTCTATGTTTCTGATCATGCCTCTTATTCAACTTTTCTTCAACTTTTAGGGTAAACTGATATGTTTCTTCCAAAGAGGTCATTCTTACCAATCTTAGTTCTTCTTGAATGTTCAATCTCAGCCCATTGATGGTGCAGGACCACCTAATTCACAGTGCCCCCCATAAGGCATTTAATTTCATGATGTGTCTAATGTTTATTTTGGTTGTTTCCAATAAGGTCCTATAAGACCATTCATGTAATAAGGTCTGTTTGACCAATGCATGTCATTTTAGTTTGTATCTAGGCTTATGTTGTAAGTCCCAAGGACACTTGTTGATCTATAATCACAAAGTTTGTTAGGTAGTTAGGAATTTGTTGAACGACTGTCTCCCAGCTGCTTGGAGTCATGTTGGTAGTATTAGGATGGTACTACTGAGGGTGAGTAGATAAATTCCCAAGATCATCGAATGTAATCAGTAGTAGTAGTTGTAGTTGAGAGGTAATAGAGATCAGAGATTAGTGTGATTTGTAATTGAGAAACAAAGCATCTGTGTGTGCATTTCTAAAAGGCATAATAAACAAAGTTCTATTCTGTGTATCTTTCTATCATTCCAGATTCACTAGGTTTTATCTATGCAATCGATTTACTATTTTGTGGCCGAGATGGATTCTTAATCCATTCCACTGGTTAGATTTCTTTGAAATCGGTGGAATGGCTGTACAGTTCATTTTTATGTTTTTCATTTTGTTCATTTGTGTTTGCAGTATCACGTACATTATGCTCTGAGAGATCCTAGCATCCTCATGTGCTAGGTTGGTGAAGTCAAAGATCTGTAAAGTTACAGGAGTCGTGGAGCTACAGGGGAGAATCGGTAGTTGGGCCGAAGATACATTGTATGACTTGCATGGAAGTTAGGTGAAGATTTGTGTTGTTTCTCTAGGTATACACTCTATGTGTATATCACTAATGTATGTCGAAAGTCATTTCGTGTGTATATCATAAAAGCACATTGAGTGTGTATGTTGCGAAAGTATCTTGTGAATGGTTAAGTTCTGCATCAAGGTGACAAAGGTGTCAGAGCAAGAAAGTTGAAAATTTTTGATCTGGGAAGTCTGACCGATAGTGTATCAGCATACAAAAGAAGTCAACGTTTGGTCCCACCAAATGCATATTCAAAATGCATGTTGTGAATGTACATTGCGAATGTACATTGGGTTAGATACAAGGAAAGTCAATAGTCCATTTCATTGAATGCATATTTTGAATGCATGTTTTGAATGTATGTGGAGAAAGCATCTTCTGAATGTATATTAAGAATATACATTGCACATATACATTGTGTTAGATGCAAGAGGCTGGCCGGTAGCAGTGGTGAAGAGGACTGGTGATTGTAAGTCATGCTATGCATGTACAAGTATTTGGCATAACAGTGAGCATGGCAGGTACATTAGTTCACTAGTGATAGTGGTGTCGAAGACACATCGGTATGAGGAAGGACTTCGGTGCGAAAGGTATTTGGTTAGCCGATGGCATATGGTCTTGTCAATCATAAAAGAATGTATGTGGTTCGATGCTATGTGAACTTTGAGAAAGGATTTGTAAAGTTGTAATGTGGGTTAGTGGGTATTTCACCCTGTTTTGAATTGCTTCCACTATGTGCTCTGCACCAAATTGGTATCAGGGCTAGTGAAAGATCTACAGAAGTGTTGGTGTTGTCTGTGAATGTTTATGTCAGAGAGAGAAAGTGAAGAAGGGGCTAGTGATATGCCTCCAAAGGGAATGACCACCGAAGTGGTCAAGAAATTCAAGGAGATGGAGGAGATGATCAAGACTAGAGTCAAGGAAGCACTCCAGGATGAGTTGAAGACCTTGGGAAAAGGCAAGAAATTAGATGAGGAGTCTGATGGAGAAGAAGAAGATGGGGAAGAGGAAACAACCCCAGGATAGATAGATATATCTGCAGATCATAAACAATTTCTGGAGGCCATAAAATCACTTGGTAAGGAGTCATCCGAGGCAAGAATGGAGATTTTGATATTTAGTAGAAAGATGGACGCAGATGAAGTCATCGAATGGATCAAGGCTTTGAACAATTACTTTAAGTACAACGAGGTACCGAAGAATAGAAGAGTCAAGTTTGCAAAGATGAAATTGAAAGGCGCTGCACTCATGTGGTGGAACTACACCTAGGGAGAAAGGGTGAAGAGTTGCAAGAGCATGATCTCATCCTAGAGTCAGATGGTAGAGAGGATCAAGGGTCAGTTCCTACCAGCGGATTATGAGGTGCAGATATACAGGAAAATGTAGAATCTCAGGCAAAAGGATATGGATGTATCCACCTATACAGAGGAATTTCACAAACTGTCCCTAAGGTGTGGACATGCTAAGGATGAGAAAGGAAGAGTTGCCAGGTATATTAATGGCCTGAAGTATAGTATACAAGATGAGATTACCATCTTGACACTAGAAATCATGGACAAATGTTTCCAGGTGGCACTGAGAGTAGAAGAGAAGCAGAAAACAAAGAGAGAACAATAGAACAAAGGAAGAAGTGGTAGAAATAGGGATAGTTTTGAAGACAAAAATCAGTCCCAAGAAGACCAAGGAGACACAAGTAGAGGTAAGGGCCAAGTTTTTGATTTTAGAGGGGGATTTAGAGGCATAAAAGGTGGAGGTAGATGTTCTAATGTTTTCACTGGGAGATGTTATCATTGCAATGAGATTGGCCATACAACATACAAATGCCTAATGAAATAGAGTTCTACATCTGGTGATAATGAAAGGAGGAATGAGAAGAAGATTCAATATATGCAAGAAGAGGAGGTAGATAAAAGTGTTAATTCTCCAATTGGTAATGTAGCCCTAGTTCTAGATGGAGAAGCATTGATGCTAAGGAGAACACTCTTGAAGACATCTAAGGACATGATACAAAGGAGAGCACTTTTCAAGACCAATTACAAAAGCAAAGGTAAAATATGCAAGGTAGTAATAGATTCTGGTTCAACAGATAATATGGTATCTCAAGAAATGGTGGATAAGTTGAAACTGGATAGGATTCCTCATCCAACTCCTTACAAAAGCATCTTGGGTAAGTGATAATCAATCACTTTTGGTATTTGGACAAGCATATGTTGATTTTTAGATTGGGGAATATCAAGATAGGGTTTTATGTGATATTTTGCCCATGGAATGTTGTCACCTACTTTTAGGTAGGCCATGGCAATTTGATAGGAGAGCATTGTATGATTGATATGTTAACACCTACACCATCAAGAAGGATGGGAGGACTTTTGTGATGACACCATTGCAGGAGGATGCTGAAGCAAAGAAGGCAGCCAAGGTCATCTTGGTGAGTAAGAAAGAGTTTGTGAAGCTCAATAAAGAAGACACAAAGAAAGTTGAGGATACCTCAGGGAGTGGGGTTGTTACGGATCACAGTGTGAAGGTGATTTTAGTTTTGACTAATGGAGCTCAAATGGTGATGTCTGAAATGGATTAGAAGAAGGTCAAAGAGCAAGTCTGCAAGAAGCCACAAGTTGATTGGAAAGACAAGGATGCTATCATAGTAGGGACCATTATTTGTCCTTTAGAGCCAATAAGAATTGAAAGGCAAACATATTCTACCATAACAACAGTACAAGAAGCATCAAACAAAGTTTTGTATGCAGGTGTTCAGACAGTGATGATAGTAATAAAGAATGGCAAGCAAAGGGTAGGTCTGGTGGTGAGCAGTCACTCATGGCAAGGTGTGAGTAGCACATACAAAGCTGGGCATGAGTCTTTGATTCCATGGAAGCAGGTTGCAGTCTAGAGATCATGGGGAAAACATGCGACAACAGAGGATAAAGGTGGAGCAAAACAAAGAATTAACTCATGGGGCATGAGTTTTTTTGTCAATGGGGTGTATGGTGTAGGAGCACCTAATTCACAGTGGCTCCCATGAGGCATTTAATTTCATGATGTGTCTAATGTTTATTTTTATTGTTTCCAATAAGGTCCTATAAGACCATTCATGTAATAAGGTCTATTTGACCAATGCATGTCATTTTAGTTTGTATCTAGGTTTATGTTGTAAGTCCCAAGGACACTTGTCGATCTATAATCACAAAGTTTGTTAGGCAGTTAGGAAGTTGTTGGACGGTTGTCTCCCAGCTGCTTGGAGTCATGTTGGTACTATTAGGATGGTACTACTGAGGGCAAGTAGATAAATACCCAAGATCATCGAATGTAATCAATAGTAGTAGTTGTAGTTGAGAGGTAATAGAGATCAAAGATTAGTGTGATTTGTAATTGAGAAATAGAGCATCTGTGTGTGCATTTCTGAAAGGCATAATAAACAAAGTTCTATTCAGGGTATCTTTCTGTCATTCTAGATTCGCTAGGTTTTTTCTGTGCAATCGATTTACTATTTTGTGTCTGAGATGGATTCTTATTCCATTCCACCGGTTAGATTTCTTTGAAATCAGTGGAATGGCTGTACAGTTCATTTTTGTGTTTTTTGTTTTGTTCGTTCATGTTTGCAAGATCACGTACATTATGCTCTGAGAGATCCTAGCATCCTTGTGTGCTAGGTTGGCAAAGTCAAAGATCTGTGAAGTTACAGGAGTCATGGAGCTGCAGGGGAGAATAAAAAATTGGGCTAAAGATACATTGTATGGCTTGCACGAAAGTCGGGCGAAGATTTGTGTTGTTTTGCTAGGTATACACTCTGTGTGTATATGGCTAATGTATGTCAAAAGTCATTCTGTGTGTATATTGCAAAAGCACATTGAGTGTGTATGTCACAAAAGTATCTTGTGAATGGTTAAGTTCTACATCGAGGTGACAAAGGTGTTGGAGCAAGAAAGTTGAAAGTTTCTGATCTGGGAAGTCTAATCGATAGTGTATTGGCATACAAAGGAAGTCAACGTTTGGTCCCACTAAATGGATATTCGAAATGCATGTTATGAATGTACATTGGGTTAGATACAAGGAAAGTCAACAGTCCATTTCACTGAATGCATGTTCTGAATGTATGTGGAGAAAGCATCTTCCAAATGTATATTAGGAATATACATTGCTCATATACATTGTGTTAGATGCAAGAGGTTGACTAGTAGTAGTGGTGAAGAGGACTAGTGATCGTAAGTCATGTTATGCATGTACAAGTGTTTGTCATAATAGTGAGTGTGGAAGGTACATTAGTTTACTAGCAATAGTGGTGTCAGAGAGACATCGGTATGAGGAAGGACTTCGGTGCGAAAGGTATTTGGTTAGCCGATGGCATATGGTCTTTCCAATCATAAAAGAATGTATGTGGTTCGATGCTATGTGAACTTTGAGAAAGGATTTTTAAAGCTGTAATGTGGGTTAGTGGGTATTTCACCTTGTTTTGAATTGCTTCCACTGTGTGCTCTAGACCAATTGATGTATCTAGCCACTTTCTCCTTGTTTTCTTCACTATGTACTATTCTTATGATCATTTTATGAAATTCTTCAGTGTACTTCACATATTTCTCCTTTTGTCTCAAGTTTTGCAATCTCTTCAATAGTTCCAACTCATAGTCAGTAGGTATAAATTGATTCTTCAACTTTGTCACCATCCGGTCCCACTTTGTATTCTTCTCTTTTGCCCTCCTATTTCTTTCCAACTGAACTTCTTTCCACCATATAGCAACATGTCCTTTGAACTTTGTCTTTGCAAATTTCACCTTCTTCAGATCTTCAATTTCCTTATATTCAAAGTATTCTTCCATGTCATTTATCGAGTCAATCAATTCTTTAGGGTTCAGATTACCAATATAGTTTAGTACATCAACTCTAGGTCTCTTTCCAATCTTTGTAATAGCTTGCAACATCTTTACTTGATCTGATTCTTCTTCCTCATCACCTCTTAGGGTTTCTCTAGTTTGTTCAATAAATTGAAATTCCTCCTCATCACTACTTTCAATATTAGGTCTCGGTGTCAATCCTCTTCATCTATCTTCTTTGATAGAATCCAAATGAATTCTCAATGTTTTCATCATCTCCATCATTTCATCCATTCTACCATTCATTGTTGCAATAGCAACAACTCTCCTCGGCGGCATTCTTCCTAGGATCAAGTGCAAACTACCTCAAGTTCAGTGATCGGGCTACAAGGTGACAACTACCTCGCAATCGGTGATCGAATGCAAAAAAAGTAACCTACCTCAATTCAGTGATCTATCCACAATAAGCTCTTATGGAATTCCCTTGCCAACTTCACTGAATTCACTCCCAAAGATTCAAACTTTTGCTCTGCTACCACTTGGTGTAGTCACGGTAGGATGGTTCATAGAATGAACTGTATGGACCATGCATTAAGAGTAAACACAATAGAAACAACTCAAAGAAAAGGAACAAATGTAGATTCAGTCATTCAGTATATCATCGAATTCAAATACAAATTGGTCGGCAATATGCAGACTTACAATTAGGGCTCAAAGGCCTGATTACATACATGCATTGAGAAAACGTTTTGAAGCTCCTTTGCACAAAATCTAAAATATCAGCTATCACTTGTCATTGTATTATTAACTACTTTCCTAGGGATCTATTACATCATTATATATCATCTCCAAACCAATAGATTCCTCCGCGTTGACCAAGGAAGGTCACAAACTCCACTGAAGAACTATAACATGTACATAGATGGTTGGACCTAAATGTTGATAACTGAGAGGGGGGGTGAATCAGTTATCCTTAATTTGCTTTCAATTCAAACACTTAAATCCACTTTGTTAATCAATAGCATAGCAATTAATCATTCATGAAGGCATAAGACATAAACACCAGAGTAGATACACATCAACACATGAAACACCAAGATTTTGACGTGGAAAACCCGGTTAAGGGAAAAACCATGGGGTGATTAACCCAAGGATTATTCTCTGTTAGAAGAATAAGAAAAATAGATTGCACATGCCAATTAGGGCTCACTACCCAAGCACACTACTCACAAGGAGGCACACTACCTACAAGAGACACACTATCTACAAGATAACAAGTATTACTAACTTGAATTGGAGATTGACATCTTTACCATGCCTGGATCAGTTCCATTTAAGCCCAAAAACACCTGCTCTGCCTTTTGCATTTCTCTTCACTATATCACTCTCATCACCACAAGAAACACTACAAAATGAATTCACAATCCCTTATTTATACAAGGCATCGACTTAGGAACAATCATCTAAGTCGGCAAACATCTACAAGATCATTCGCAAGATGTGTAATACATCCAGTCGGCCTGTCTCAGGAAGAACACCAATATCAGTGGTTATTCTTCAAATGCAAACTCTAACTTCAATGCAGACCACCAATAAGAGTTGTACATGATTCAAAGATCACCAAAACCTTTCCTGAGTCATCAAGAACATCCACACTTTATCAGCTTATAGGAATTCTTCTGTTCTTCATCCAGAACTTCAAGAACACAGTCTATCCTTACTATCATAATGAAAAAGGTTCTTCCAGACCCCCAAATCATTCACAAATCTAGTTGTCACTTCACACTAATTTCTTCAACACTCCTTCCAATCTGCAGAATGAGATAATGTAATTCCAGAACTCACCGGACCAATCTGTGACACTCTGTCACCATTGAACGCCTACCGGAACCGGTTCTACTTGAGCGAACATAACTTATTCAAATCTTCATGTAGACCTCTGAAATCTTAATTGGGACATATCAAGACTCATATCTACAAACCCTTTAATCGGCATCCTCTGATTCTCAACCCATTGAGTAGTTTTGCCTTCTTCTTATCACTGTTCTTCACTATTCCTGATTGAGACTAATTTTCTCAATATCCTTAGCACACAGCTCATCCAATCCTTCTTATCAATGCAATATGAGTATGTTGACATCAATGACAACATTGGTTAACCTCATACTTGCAAAAATCTCCCCCTTTGTCATTGATGGCAACATATGATGTGAAAAACCATCAAGACAAGAACTTCTCCTTTCTGTCACAGCTCCCCCCATCAGCAACAACTCTTCACATGTCTTCTCTTCCTTTACTACTCCCCCTTTGATCATCAACCACTTGGTTTTCACATGTCTTCTCTCCCCCTTTGACATCAATGGCAAAGGGCTCATACTTGCAATTCTAACACATCAGAATCACACCAGCTGCTCCCCCTTGGTAGCAGCTCCCCATCATTAATCCAAATCACAAGATATGACTGTGATATCCACCAGACTGATGCACATCAGTGTATCCTAGTTCATCACCGGAGAGGCCATGACCCCTAACTTCTCCCTGAGATACTCAAAAGAGTCCTTGGGAAGAGGTTTAGTAAAAATATCTGCAAGCTGATCCTTGGAGGGCACATACTCCAATCTGACTTCACCCTTGTTCACTTGTTCTCTCAAAAAGTGAAATTTGATAGATATATGCTTGGTCTTAGAATGCAATACCAGATTCTTAGAAATATTTATTGCACTTGAATTGTCATAGAAAATTGTGATAGGCTCCTCATATTCTACTTGAATATCTCTTAGCATTTGCTTCATCCACAAAAGTTGAGTGCAACTACCTGCTGCTGCAATGTATTATGCTTCTGTTGTAGACAGGGATATTGCTTCTTATTTCTTTCTTAGCCAAGAAACCAACCTTTTTCCCAAAAAGAATGCTCCTCCACTTGTACTCTTCCTATCATCCACATCTCCTACCCAATCTGCATCTGTATATGCATGAAGAGAAAAGTCATGATCTCTGGGATACCATAGGCCATACTCAACTGTTCCTTTCAAGTACCTAAAAATTCTTTTGATTGCCATGACATAAGATTCTCTGGGATCAGCCTAGAATCTCGCCACAAGACCAACAACTTGTATTATATCTGGTCTTGTCTAAGTGAGATATAGTAATCCTCTAATCATTGATCTGTACTTTGTCTGATCTATCTTAGGAGAGTCATCATCCTTGCTCAACTTACATCCAGTAGCCATAGGAGTGTTCATTGGCTTTGAATCTTCCATTCCAAATTTCTTCAATAGTTCTTTCACATATTTGTTCTAAGAGATAAAGATTCCTTTCTATGTCTGAGTAATTTGCAGACCCAAGAAGAAACTCATTTCACCGAGCATTGACATTTCAAACTCACTTTTCATTTGATTTACAAAGGTTTTACACATACTGTCTCTTCCTCCAAAGATGATATCATCAACAAATACTTCAACAATCAAGATGTTTTCATCTTATCAACAGTACCTTTGTTAAAACTAATCTTCAAAAGATGTTTGTCCAGCCACTCATACCATGCTCTTGGGGCTTGCTTTAGACCATACAGTGCCTTCTTTAATTTGCAGACCATATCACCATGCTCTGATAATGAAAATCCATCCGGTTGTTCAATGTACACCTCTTCTTCTAGGTCACCATTCAAGAAAGTAGATATGACATCCATCTGATACACTTTGAAATCTTTGAAGGCAGCAAATGCAAGAAATAGTCTGACTGCTTCAATTCTTGCCACCGGAGCAAAGGTTTCCTCAAAATCAATCCCTTCTATTTGAGAGTAGCCTTCATAGACTAATCTGGCCTTATTTCTGATTACTTCACCAACTTCATTTAGTTTATTCTGGAAGACCCATTTGGTTCCAATCACATTCTTGTTTATAGGTCTAGAGACAAGATCCCAAGTGTGATTTTTCTCAATTTGCATTAGTTCTTCTTCCATTGCTTTTGTCCAATTTTCATCATTACATGCTTCATTTATTGTCTTAGGTTCAATCTTTGAAATTAGACAACATTCATCTAAATTTTGAGCAACATTCCTTCTAGTTTGCACACCTTTGCTTTTGTCACCTATGATCTGATCTTCAGAGTGGTTCAGTCTTACATACCTTGGAACTTTGGGAGTTTCATGCACTTTTGCATCTTGATCATGCTCATTCAAACCTGTCTCTTCTTCCTAATTTACCGGATCATTCTGAATCTGACTTTCAGGAGAGGATGGGGCACCTTGAACCAAAACATCATTCTGATCATCTTCATCATACTCATAAAATCTTGAGGGCTTCTCAATACCTTCATCAACCTTCACATTTGTACTTTCTATCATCTTTCTCAGTCTCTTATTGTAACACTGGTATGCTTTGCTTTGAGTGGCGTACCCCAAGAAAATTCCTTCATCACTTCTAGCATCAAACTTTCCTAGATCTTCATCTCTTTTAATGTAACACTTGCTACCAAATACTCTGAAATATCTCATAGTAGGAGTGATGCCAAACCAAAGTTCATAAGGAGTCTTATCGGTATTGCTTCTGATTTGAACTCGATTGAGACTGTAGACTGCAGTGCTGACAGCTTCTTTCCAAAACATTTGGGGAACATTTGCTTCCATCATCATTGTCCTGGATGCTTCTTGGATGGTCCGGTTCTTTCTCTCAACTACTCCATTTTGCTGTGGAGTCCTAGGAGCAGATAACTGTCTCTTTATACCATGCTTCTCACAAAAATCTATGAATTCACCGG
Organism: Cunninghamia lanceolata; assembly: GCA_027924645.1. Classification (NCBI taxonomy): domain Eukaryota; kingdom Viridiplantae; phylum Streptophyta; class Pinopsida; order Cupressales; family Cupressaceae; genus Cunninghamia; species Cunninghamia lanceolata. Next base: position 1,789,845 of record BSBN01000391.1, on the reverse strand, counting down.
ATGTGAATTCACCACCTCTATCAGACCTCAGACATTTCAGTTTTAATCCGGTTTGATTCTCTACCATAGCCTTGAAGATTTTGAACTTCTCAAAGGCTTCTTATTTCTCTTTCAGAAAGGTAACCCACATCATCCAAGAATGGTCATCAATCAATAACATGAAATATGTATCACCTTGCATACTCCTGATTCTTGTCGGACCACATAGATCAGTATGAACTAACTCCAATAATCTGGTAGAGGACTGATCCTTACTTTTGAATGAAACTCTGCTCTATTTACCTAGCTGACATTCTTTGAACATACTATTTGTAGGTTTTACCAACTTTGGAAGATCTCTTATAGCCTAAGTATTGCTTATCTTGATGATGTTATCAAAATTTACATGACACATCCTTCTATGTCATAACCAACTCTGATCAACTTGAACAAACAAACAACTTTTATTAGTACCAACTAGATGGAAGATATTACCTTTTGTTTGAGTACCGGATGCAATCTCAGTTCTGGAGCTTTCAAAGATCCTGCATCTTCCATTCTTGAACTAGAGATCATAGCCTTTGTCCACCAACTAACCAACACTGAGAAGATTGTGCTTCAATCCTTCAACATACAGTACATTACTAGTTTTTCTCTTTCCATCAAAAGAGATAGTTCCCCTACCTCTGATTCTACCAGCAGAATTGTCAACAAACTTTACCATTCCTCCTTCATACCTTTCCAAATCTAAGAACTTGTTCTTGTCACCTATCATATGGTGAGAGCATCCACTGTCAATAACCCAATCATCATTTTCTTCAACTTGGGCAGCCAAAGCTCTTTCTATAACCTTATGATTGATAGATTCAGGGGATATTGGATCTTCTTCCTTGATGGCAATGAACACCCATTCATTTTCAGATTTGTCTCCTATCTCTAATTCATCATCTGTTACTCCTTCATTATCAGCTTCTTCATGAACATAATAATAATTCTTTTGGAACCTTTGTCTATTAGAATTTGATCTTGTGGATCTTTCCAGACATCTTGAGGCAAAGTGACCAATCTTATTGCAGTTGAAGCACTTAAAGGGTAATTTTCCTTCATACTTACCAGATCCTCTTGGCAGTCTTTTTGCAATGAGGGCTTCAAGTTGAGCTGTTTCTGCTTCTTCCTCTTCCATGTCTTTTCTTGCTTGATCATACCATGACAGCTTTCTTGAAGAGTTTTTTCCTGGATCAAATCTTTGTTTGCCTTTCACATAGACACTGGCTTTGAATGCAGATTCAGTCTTGGGGGGATCATCTCTAAACTCTGTCATTTTGAATGCAGCCAGTTTGCCAGCCAATTGTTCTCTTGTGATAGTTGTATGGGCTCTAAATTCATCAATGGCAGCAACCTTGATTTTGTAGGCAGCAAGAAGGGATCTGAGAATTTTGCAAACAATCTCATTTTCATCCAAAAATCCGCCAGCATTCCTAATTCTACACACTAGCTCATTTACTCTTGGCATAAAGGTAGTGATATTTTCATCATCTCTCATCTTCAATCTTTCAGATTTCCCTTTGAGACTCTGCAACCTTTCACTCTTAACAAACTCATCTCCTTCATGCAGAAGTTCTAGTTTAATCCAAATCTCATAGGCAATTGGTAGGTCAATAACATGTGAGAGCTCTGAGTCAGTTAATGCACTTAGAAGAGCCTCTTTAGTCCACAGATTGTTTTTAGCATCTATGATTTCATTTAGAGTTGTCAGACCACCATGTGGGGGTGTGTATGCTTTTGTGACCATGGACAAGTACGCCTTTCCCATACACTCCAAGTGACATTTCATTTGGCCTTTCCAAAGAGTGAAGTTGGTTCCATCAAACTTCGGACTGTCCTTCTTGTATGACGACATCCTAGATCTCCTCAAGTAGTTAAGCTCTTTTTAGAGGAACTTGGCTCTAATACCAATTGTTGATAACTGAGAGGGGGGGCGAATCGGTTATCCTTAATTTGCTTTCAATTCAAACACTTAAATACACTTTGTTAATCAATAGCATAGCAATTAATCATTCATGAAGACATAAGACATAAACACCAGAGCAGATACACATCAACACATGAAACACCAAGATTTTGATGTGGAAAACCCAGTTAAGGGAAAAACCACGGGGTGATTAACCCAAGGATTATTCTCTATTAGAAGAATAAGAAAAATAGATGGCACATGCCAATTAGGGCTCACTATCTGAGCACACTGCTCACAAGGAGGCACACTACCTACAAGAGACACACTGTCTACAAGATAACAAGTATTACTAACTTGAACTGGAGATTGACATCTTTACCATGCCTAGATCAGTTCCATTTAAGCCCAAAAATGCCTTCTCTACCTTTCGTACTTCTCTTCGCTATATCACTCTCATCACCACAAGACACACTACAAAATAAATTCACAATTGCTTATTTATACAAGGCATTGACTTAGGAACAATCATCTAAGTCAGAAAACATCTACAAGATCATTCACAAGACGTGTAATACATCTAGTCGGCGTGTCTCAGGAAGAACACCAATATCAGTGGTTATTCTTCAAATGCAAACTCTAACTTCAATGTGGACAGCCAATAAGAGTTGTACACAATCCAAAGATCACCAAAACCTTTCCTGAGTCATCAAGAACATCCGCACTTTATTAGCTTACAGGAATTCTTCTGTTCTTCATTTGAAACTTCAAGAACACAATCTGTCCTTACTGTCATAATGAAAAAGGTTCTTTTGGACCTCTAAATCATTCACAAATATAGTTGTCACTTCACACTGATTTCTTCAACACTCCTTCCAATCTGCAGAATGAGATAATGTAATTCTGGAACTCACCAGACCAATCTGTGATACTCTGTCACCACTGAACGCCTGCCAGAACCGGTTCTACTTGAGTGAACATAACTTCTTCAGATCTTCATGTGGACCTCTGAAATCTTAACTGGAACATCTCAAGACTCATATCTACAAACCCTTTAATCCGCATCCTCTGATTCTCAACCCATTGAGTAGTTTTTCCTTCTTCTTATCACTGTTCTTCACTGTTCCTAATTGAGACTAATTTTTTCAATATACTCAGCACACAACTCATCCAATCCTTCTTATCAATGCAATATGAATATGTTGACATCAATGACAACACTGGTTAACCTCATACTTGCAACACTAAATGCATAGAACACTTCCTCAAATGAATGGAAAAATGTGCAGACCCTCAGGGAAGGTCAGCCATGAGCTAAAGAACCTTGGAGGATGTGTCATTAAGATCTGCAACTCAAGGAATTCTCTAGAAGCCTTCTCCTTTAGCTGATTGTCTGAGGCTATTAGAATGCTCTACTTTGAGAAAACAGTTGATCTTCTTATAGCGATAACTTTCTGGTAACTTATCCAAATGCTCTGAATTCTGGATATGATGTAGAGGAATGAATTTAGTTTCTAAGTCCAAATTCGCAAGGTATGAAATGAAACTACAATAGACTACTAGACCAAAAGATGAAACTACTTATGACTGAACTGCCTAAACTGAACTAGAAAATGAAAAGAAACAAACTGCATACAAACTAAAATACAAATGTTTTTGGTTGATGCAAGACTGCTCTTAAACCAGGGATATTCTTGCATCAAATGTAGTTGCAAAAAAGATGTCCTTGTGTGAAAATGAAGAGATAGGTGCGAAGGTGTAAGAAGTTCAGAGTAGAGGTGATATGTTGTGCTTCAATGGAACTGAACTCAGGCACGAAGTAGATGCTATCAAATCAATCCACCAATCCTTTGTAGTGAGTGGCCCCTTGGCAATGAGACCTAATGTAGTGAGCCTCTATTTTTTATATTGCTATAACACACACACAGATGTGGTCACAAGGTTATGGTTCTCAACTTTCATCATTACACATACTTTCTATGATCAAAGTTTGCAAACTTGGAAGTGTAGGTATAAAGTATCTAGTTTGGCTCAGTGCTTTAGGTGGTTGAGTAGTTTAGTTGGTTGGTGTGTTAATGCTTGCACCATGTGCATGATGGTTATATGTCACATGTCTCTAAGATACTTCTTAAGGGTTTCTCAATATAGTCTTTGTCATCTTGTTGCAGAGACTGCGGTCCTGAAGTTTGTTCAAGTTTGCTAAAAAGAGAAAATCTGTCAAAGGATATTTTTAGAAATTAGGCTTTAAAACCTAATGTCTAAATTCTCAAATCATGTTATAGATCTATGACTTAATCCTTTCAATGCATTTGATACAATTGTGAAGAATTATTTCATGTCTACGATATCTCCTTAAAGGACTGTGGAGAGTTGTCATTATTTGTGATGATGGGTCAAAGACGAAAAAAATTATCTTTTATACTATTAGGGTTGGTGTTGTGACGTGTTTAAGGAATTAAACCCTAAATAGAAGCTCCTAAGGCAAATTCAAAAGCCCTAGAATGAATGTCAATAACTTTATTTCTAATTTTACATTAACTAGGAGAGCAGGTTAAAAGACATCTTAAGTTATGATTTATGGGTACTAGCCTCGTGTGGTAACTAGCCCCAACCACCTAGGGCCATCGACTATCGAAAGTCTTAATAAAGACTCAAGTGGGAATGTTAATTGAATGGTCAAAGATTAAATGGGTCATGGCGTGAAAAGTTGAATTGACAATTATCTTTTAAAAAGCATTTGAATCCCAACGGTCGTGTGTTATTTCTAAAATTGACATACTTTATTCTATTTAAGGCACAAAAGATTGATTTTTCATTTTCCTTTTAGACAGCAAGGGCCATAGATTTTTACTATGGAAATTGTTCGATGGTTTTTTTTTTTTGGATTGTTTTTGTGTGTTACTAAGACCATTATCTACATGCAGATATGATTTTTATCACGTTTATGAAGAATATGCTGAAAGCAATGTGTGGCGATTCAATGAAGATCAGTATGCCTTGAAGAATGAATGTGAACTATGATATGGAGTTTATTTTAAATGCACAAGAGAATTATGATGTTCCAGAGATAATTGTTTCAATATCTTTGTGAAGGAATTCTTAAATTCATGTGCAGATTGATAAGTGTATGAAGAAACTTTGAAGAGACCAATTTTTTATAGACTTATAATTACTGTGTGACAAAAAAATTGCTATAGAGATATATGTTGAGATTTTGCAGACTGTAATTTTTTCTTTTGAGATAATGAAATTGTCATTCACTTGCCCACATGAAAAATTGATCATTTTTATGTAGAGTATTGAATGTAAAATGGTAATTACATAATATTGTTTGGTGTTTGAAGATTAAATCAGAGGTTGAAGACTATATTAAATGCAAGAGAAGGATTGTAGGGGAGAAGAAGTTGTTAGAATTCTAGAGATCATAATTGCAGGTTTTGATTGCAATATGTTACAGAGATGGTGGAATGTTGACTCCTTATTAGGTTGCATAAATTGTAATTGAAATAAAGTTTGTCAAGTGAAGGTTAAAGGAGGGATAAGGTTTTGTGATGGAGTGAAATAGGGTAACCCCCTGATCTATTTTTTTTTGTATCAAAGTTGATTGTATAGGTCAATGAGATCTTGTTTTGTTAGTGAGACACTCATCAGCCAGTGAGGCCTTGTATATGTTGATTTTCATGCTTAAGCCAGTGAGGCAGTTTTGAGTGGTTTTTCTACCCCAGGAGGGTTTTCCACTCATAAAATATTTTTGCGTCATGGTCTCAAGTCTTGTGTGAATTCATTTGTCCTATATGTTTCAACATTTAGTTTTATTTGTTTAGTATTTAACTAACTTCTTTGATAAAGTTTATTGTTAAGTTTGGTAAGTTCTAAAATCTTGTTTTAGATACAACATTGATTCACCCCCCCTCTCAGAGTTGATTGTACTCCTATAATTGGTATTAGAGCATAGGTTGCCTATTGAAGCCTAATCAACTTGGGTAGGTCCTATAAGTGGAGTACTAGTGATGGGTAGTCAAAAAGGATTTTCTACATACAAAGAACCTTTATTTGATGGGTCTAATTATGCTTTCTAGAAGTATAGAATGGAGTCATGCTTGTCTTCTTTGGGGTATTATGTGTATGCTGCCATAGAAAATGAGTTTAAAGCAACAAATCCTCCCTCTACTCCTAATGAGAAGAAGGCATATGAAAACAATGCTAAGGCCAAAAATGCAATATGTTGTGGTTTGTCCAATGAAATACTTGTCAAAATTATGGATTGTAAGTTAGCTAAGGCTATATAGGATAGCATATTGTCATTAGATATCATTTTCCAAGAGAAAAGGTACTTGCAAATGATGTGATGTTGGATTTTGAACTCATACCTCTGATCAACTAGCTGATATCTTTACAAAACCTTTGTCAAAAGAAGTATCTAAATCCCTAAGGTAGAGGCTTGGGGTTTTATCACTTTCCCCTCTTCAATAAGTTCATAATGATGTTGGATTCAGGGGGAGTAATTTGTTGTTTATAAAGTCCTGAAATCCAAGCAATAATTTTAAAAAAAAAAAAAGAGAAAGTTTTCATAAGTTGTAGGGGCAACATTTCTTCATGGGGCAGCATTTTTTTCATAGTTTGGACTGAGTTTCTTCATGTTTTGACTTTGAAGATTGTGAAGATCTTCCTGCCAAGGGTTTTAAAAGTAGTATGATCAGTGTGGTATGCATAAGTTGCATGTTTGATGGTGTAAATAGACTGCATACATTGACTGAAATATGAGGATTGTTATGACTGTGATTCAGTGTTCTTTATTAGTAACTCTCATCATGTTTTGTAGAGTCCTTGATAAGCATCAATGGTTCACAAATCTAAAGGATAGAATTGAATATTGACTAGAAATTTCAGAAAGGATAGTGTTTGGACTGTATTTTTATTCTTTTTCCTCTTCTAAATCTTGTTAGATAGGGGGTCAACAATTCTATAGGCTAGAGGACAGAGCAAACATAGGACATAGTACAAAGTAATTTGGTGCAGGTCAGTAAATAGAGGACAAATGAAGTCTTTTCCATTGATTGCCAAAAAGGGGGAGATAGATAAAAAAAATGCAGTCTTGTATTTTGACATCAATGCTAAAGCCAAAGGGGGAGTTTGTTATGTTTGGCATGATGGTTATCTTGCCATTGATGTCAAAATAGGTGATCTTGAGATGCATTGAGGTCATGTTGTTCATGGGAGTTCATTCTCATCTTCATGGTTGACAAGTGACCTTTGCAGAGAAAGTAATTATGAAGTTACAATATAGTGGTAGTTATGGTGTGCAAGTGTTTTTCATGATTTGTTGCAGATATGCTTTCTTAAGGAATTCATTAGGTTGTTTAAGATGTAATGGTCTTCTATCAATTAGGACATGTTAATGAGTTGCATTTTGTTCTTTGGTATGTGGCATATCAGTGTTTGAATGTCAAAATGATGTAGTCACAAGGTTACGGTTCTCAACTTTCATCATTACACATACTTTCTATGATTAGAGTTTGCAAAATTGGAAGTGTAGATATAAAGTATCTAGTTTAGCTCAGTATGGCTTAGTGCTTTAGGTGGTTCAGTAGTTCAAGTGGTTGATGGTGTGTTAAGGCTTCCACCAATTTCATGATGGTTATATGTCACATGTCTCCAAGATGCTTCTTAAGTGTTGCTTAATATAGTCTTTGTCATCTTGCTGCAGAGACTGTGGTCCTGAAGTTTATTCAAGTTTTCTCAAAAGAGAAAATATGTCAAAGGATCTTGTTACAAATTAGGGTTTAATACCTAATGTCTATATCCTCAAATCATTTTATACATCTATGACTTAATCCTTTCAATGCATGTGACAGAGTTGTGAAGAAGTGTTTCATGTCTGAGATATCTCCTTGAAGGACTATGCAGAGTTGTCATTATTTGTGATGATGGGTCAAAGATGAAAAAAATTGTCTTTTATAATATTAGGGTTGGTGTTGTGAGGTGTTTAAGGAAATAAACCCTAAATAGAAGATCCTAAGGTACATTTAAAAGACCTCGACTGAATGTCAATAACTTTATTTCTAATTTTACATTGACTGGATGAGTAGGTTAAACGACAACTTAATTTATGATTTATCAATATCGGCCCTGTGTGGTGACCGACCCCAACCACCAAGGGTCACTAACTATCAAAATTCTAAATAAAGACATAAGTGGAAATGTTAATCGAATTGTCAAAGATTAAATGGGTCATGGTGTGAAAAGATGAATCGACAATTGTCTTTTAAAAATCATTTGAATCCCAACGGTCATGTGTTGTTTCTAAAATTGACATGCTTTATTCTATTTAAGGCACAAAACACTAATTTTTCACCTTCCTTTTAGATAGCGAGGGCCAAAGATTTTTACTATGGAAATTGTTCAATGGTTTTTTGGTTTTTGATTGTTGTTGTGTGTTAGTAAGACCATTATCTACATGCATATATGATTTTTATCATGTCTATGAAGAATATGTTGAAAGCAATGTGCAGGGATTCAATGAAGATTAGTATGTCTTGAAGAATGAAGGTGAACTATGATATGGAGTTGATTTTCAATACACAAGAGAATTATGATGATGCAGAGATAATTGTTTCAATTTCTTTGTGAAGGAATTCTTAAATTCTTGTGCAGATTGATAAGTGTATGAAGAAACTTTGCAGAGACCAATTTTTAAAGACTTCTAATGACTTTGTGTGACATAAAATTTGCTATAGAGATATATGTTCAAATTTTACAGACTGTAATTTTTTGTTATGAGACAATGAAATTGTCATTTACTTGCCCACATGAAAAATTGATCATTTTTATGCAGAGTATTGAATGTAAAATGGTAATTACATAATATTGTTTGATGTTTGAAGCTTAAATAAGAGGTTGAAGACTATATTAAATGCAAGATAAGGTTTGTAGGGGAGAAGAAGATGTTAGAATTGCAGAGATCATAATTGCAGGTTTTGATTGTAATATGTTGCAGAGATGGTGAAATGTTGACTCCTTATGAGGTTGAATAAATTGTAATTGAAAGAAAGTTTGTTAAGTGAAGGTTAAAGGAGGAATAAGGTTTTGTGATGGAGTGAAACATGGTAACCCCATGAGCTATTTTTCTTTGTATCCAAGTTGATTATACAGGTTAGTGAGACCTTGTTTTGTTAGTGAGACACTCATCAGCCAGTGAGGCCTTGTATATGTTGATTTTCATGCTTAATATAGTGAGGTAGTTTTGAGTGGTTTTTCTATCATAGGAGGGTTTTCCACTCTTAAAATCTTTGTTTTCATGGTCTCAAGTCATGTGTGAGTTCATTTGTCCTATATGTTTGAACACTTAGTTTTATTTATTTAGTATTTAACTCACTTCTTTGATAACATATATTATCAAGTTTGATAGTTCTAAATTCTTGTTTTAGATACAACACTGATTCACCCGCCCTCTTAGTGCTAATTGTACTCCTACATTTTCCACATAAAAAATCATGTGTCCCATTTGTTGATTGTGTTATTATGTTGAGCTTCTTATTTCATGCTTTCATGGTTAAATCTGAATAATAGTAAATAAGTGTTTGATGTTTTGATGTTCTTAAGTGTTCAAAGTTTTAGGGACAACTAGTTCACCCCCCCTCTCAATTGTCTAGTGCATTTCAACAAGAAGTACAAGTGGTGGTGATTTCCTTTTAGGAAGCAGATTGGTTTCATGGTAGAGCAAGAAGAAAGATTTAGTGTTCTTATCTACTTTAGAGGTAGATTACATTACAACAACATCCTATTGTACACAAGTGTTGTGGATGAAGTAAACCCTAAAGGATATCAAGGTATTGTATGATGTACCTATTCCTATCTTGTGTGACAATACAATTGCTATGAATATTTCCAAGAATCTAGTGATGCATTCTAGAACCAAGCATATAACAATCAGGTATCACTTTTTGAGAGATAAAGTTGCAGATAAGGAAGTGAAGTTGGAATATTTTCAAAGGATCAGAAAGTTTATATTTTCACAAAGGCTCTTGCAAAGGATACTTTTGAGGATCTCTAGTAGAGATTAAGGATGATTGCACCTCCTCCTTCCTAGATGCATAGTGTTGCATCTGTCTAGGGGGAGTTCATGCTATATCTTGTTCCTGGATTGATGGTGGCTACCTCTTAGGGGGATTGGTAGTGGTTGTTGGTGATAGGGGGAGTTTGTTTTCTGCAAGAAGAAGTCATGCCCTAAGAAAGAATGTGCAAGTATGCGGTCTCTGATAAGCAAGTAGTAGTTGCCTTTTTGTCATTGATGTCAAAGGGGTAGAGAAGCAGAAGATGTGTTTCCATCAATGCAAAAGGGGGAGATTGTTACACATATGATTCCTAGGGTTGTCATTGATGTCAACACTATCATTAGGTTGTCATTGATTTCAATACTATCATGGTGGTGTGATGGTGTTCATGGTTGGATGTCAAGTCCCTTCCAACAAGAGAAGACAATACAGTTCATGGTTGGATGTCATGTCCCATCCAACAAGAGAAGGGAGAACATATAGTTCATATTTATATGACAATTAGAAGCACAAAGATAATCAATTATTATTGATGCTATTGATGGACTAAAGTATGTATGTTCCAAGTTCCATGATGATTGGATTACTAGAAGAGTGTTTTGTTGTTGATTGGTTGAAGACAGCGTTGTCTCTATGAAGGTTTTTTGTGTAGGACAATGGAATGCTCCACATTCCTCCACACTTGTAGATTTTTCCATATGGTTTTGGAACTATGTTCAAAGTGCATTGAAGGTGATAATTTCAAGTTGTTAGATCATTTTTCCTTCTGCTGTGAAATTTATTCATGACAGAGTACCAGCATGTGTTCTGGCAGAGTAAGCTAGTGTTGAAAGCCTGTTGGAATGCTCTGCATTCCTCCAAAAATGAATGATTTCCCTTGTAGTTTTGAGGAGTTGTTTATGGATGTGTATTACATGATTCCTTGTAGTTTCAAGGTCCTTGGTGGTTTGTAGCTCAGTTTTTCAAATGACAACATGTTACAGTGTGTTTTAGATTCTTAAAGTTCATGATGGAAGTTGTGCAACACAATTCCTTGATATGTGATGGGAAAGGAGTGTTTGGAGATGTTGTATGAGTCATGTGAACTCATCTAGAAGCATTTTCATGAAGATCTTTCTCATTTCTAGTACCACACAATCTTTTTATGTTGATGTGGGCATTATGCTTCAAGTCTTCATATGTTTTGCTTAAAGTTGTCATATTTCTAAATGAGTAGGGTGTGCAGAGGTAATTCCTTGGTGTTTGAAGCTATGAAGGATGTTTTGGACCTAGGTAAGAAAGTGTTGGTATCTACAAGGCATGGATTTTATTCTGGTGTAACATGTGGTTTCACGTAGGACCTATCTTCTACACGTTTCATGTTGTGTGTTGTCTAGCTGACTTGCAAATGCATTTTTCATTTTATATGTAGCTAACAAGCAATGTAATAAATGCAATATCATGTATAAATTGTAAATCAAATTGAGTGAGGTGAAGTGAGATTGCAAGTTCATTGAAAAAGTTCACAAGAAGATAAGGAGAAAAATGAATGCATTTTTTATGTGCGACTGAAGAAGAAAAAGTAGAAGTTGTTAACGTTATGTTGATTCTTTTTGAAGACATATTTGTGACAGTGATCAAGTGTAGAGTGTACCTAACTGATTAGATCATCAAAAGAAAGTGTGAAGAGGAAGAAGTGCAATCATCAAAGGTGTGAGTTTCAGTGTCAGTTTTCAGACAGTAGAAGGACTGTCATACTGTAATCTTTTGTAAGTGTATTCTCAATTCAGGGAGCATACTTAGCTTCCTTAGGAGTGACCCTAAAACAAAGTCTTTAGGGAGTAGTATCTTCCTTGGGAGTGACCCTAAATCAACATCTTTAGGGAGTAGTAGCTTCCTTGATTTGTAGCTCTAAAACAATTTTGTTATTTGAGCTTCATATATAGTGAGTTAATCCTCACTATGGTTTTTCCCTTCTAGGGTTTTCCATGTATATCTAGAATTATGTGTTGATGTGCATTGTGTTAATCTTTCATTCTTATGTTAATACTATAATGCTAATGTTTTAATCTACTCCAAATAAGTTGAAGTTATTAAAATTAAAGATTGTTTAGATATCGATTCACCCCTCCTCTCTGTATCTTTGTGTGTTTAATAGAAATGTGTGGCTTATGATTGATTCCTTCCTTGTGATATATTACTTTGATTGGATTTATCAATTCACTTTGCTTTAGGAGCCTATTGCTATTTTTCTTTCTTCTTGATTGTTGGATGCATGCCACTTTTTACGTTCATTTTAATTTTGTGTTTCATTTGAATTTTGGACTTGTTTTTTCATCAGTGCTTGATTTCAATTTATTGATTTATGGGGATGCTTCATTTTGTAAGATGGATGATGTTCTTGGTCCCAATCAAAGGGTGTAGGATGTTAATAATTAGATTTTCATGTAGGGATGAAAGTGGTAGGGAAAAGATGGGTGGGAATAGGATTGTTAGAGGAACTATGGATGGCCTCTATTTGCATGTTTTCATTGGATGAGGTTACTCAAACTATCATTGAGTTGTCAACATTTTATTGTTTTCTAGAAGGTCTGTATCCAATGCCTTGATATCCTTGATTTGTATATACTGATATTGGTTCTAGAATGTCTTGTTCATGAAGGCTAAAACCTTTTCTAATGTACCTATAAGAACTAAAAAGATGCATGGGCCTACATGGTAATCCTATAATGAGATGTGATCCTAAACACATACATGTAAGCATTTAAATATGACCTCTCAGCATGTATTATTCTTGGTGACACATGGATTGCACTCCCTTTTCACTTTTCTCCTTTGTTTTTTTCTTGCTAATGTATGCAATCTTGGTCTTTCTTCTTTCGACCAAGTTGTCACTTATTTTTTTCTCCACCTTCTAGCTTTGTCACATGAACTACAAGTGTCTTTTCCTAATAAACCTACATCTTGTTGGCCTTTTTCATTATTTTCAGAACTTTAGAGATCTCAAACTAACTTTCTGATTTCATCTCCAACCCCAGTTTCTGTCAAGCTTTCTTCTAACCCTTTTTGCCCCTATTATTTTTGGGTCACCCATGGGAAACCACCCATCTAAACTAGGCAACTAGCCCTTTTGGTACCTTTTTGACAAAATGAAGTTGCCATGTGTGTTCTTCTACCCTCCACGATCACTCTCCAATCTTTAGTTTTCACCAAGACACCCATTTGACCCTGGTCACCCCATTTTTGAAATTGTTTGCCCCCCAGGTGACCACCCTGTGAATGTGAGTAACCCTGTTGTGTATTCTTCCATGGTTCTACTTTGAGTTTGAGCTCGAAATAGACCCATTTTTACTCCAATTTGCATGAGATTTTTACCCTAATTGAGTCTCATCTATTCTTAACCTTTCAATAAACTTTAATCATGCAAATTTATCTTATTTGAACTATAATTAACTCATCCCTTTCTCATGCAATCTCCATTTTCTCTCTTGTGATAATATGTCAAGCTCACTTCACTACCTAATCAAATTAGTTCATTGACAAATCAATCCAGTTAACTCTCTAATCAAATGAGTTAACTCTCCAATCAATTCCACCTCTCATTCCTCATTCCAACCTATAAATACCCCCTTTCTCCAAAAAAAATGAGGAGGCAAATTCATTGTTGCAACCTGGTCTTGCTTAGTTTTTCCTCTCCCTTAGCATTCTTATGCTCTTTGCAAGACTCTTTTGCATTTTTATTTTATTTTTTATGCCCAAGCTTTTCAAAAAGATTCATACAAGATTAACATGTTGGCGATTCTCAAGCCCAAGTGCTTCATTCAAGCTCTCCTAGCTTCATCCAACCTTTTTCAAGATTTTGTTCAATTTGTTCTCCACCCAATTCCTGTTTCAAGAGGATTACCCTACTTTTTCAAATGAAGGGAAATCTACTCCAAGGATCTCTGAGGATACACTAGGCTCATATGGCTTCAATTTTAGGTTCCTTCATGCTTTTTGTAGTAATTAGAAAATCAATCTTGCTCTTGGAATAGTAATCTTGTCATTGCAAATTCCTTGATAGGTTAATTTAGATTGTTGGATTATCTTGTTTTATTGCAATTTAGATTAGGTTCATTTTAAATCATTCTTCTAATTCTTAGAGTACCGCAAAACTGATCTTGAAAATACCAAAAAAAAGAGTAATTACATTAGATAATTTCATTCTAGTTTGCATCCATATTTCAATTCCTAGTTTAACATAGCTCATTTTATTTCAAAAATTGGTGAAAAAGAACAAAACATTGTTTGCATACATTGTAACTTGCATTTCATACCAAAAACCCTCAAAATACAAAAAAATTAGAAAATACCAAAAATAAATCAAAACAAGTTCACAAACCCTCAATTTCTGTTAGGGATTGCATGCAAAAGATATCAATTAAATGCAAATAAAGATTAAACAAAGGAATGAAAATACACATAAATAATAAAAGTGAGAGATAATTTTTAACATGGTTCACCCAAATTTAGGCTACATCCACCAACAGAGAATCCAATATTATTATCCAGTAAATCAAACCGATTACAACCGATAATCCTTGCAACTCAATATTGTTGTAAATGCTACAATACAATATCCACAGAAACCCTAACCCTTAGCTATTTTTATCAAGACTTGTGTCAGTTACAAAATAGGGTTTTTTTATGTTAGCCAATAGAAAAATAACTCCCAACACCTTTATAAAATAATAAAAGGTGCTACCCCTGGGCCTCACAAGGGGCACTACCCCTTGACCCCATCTTGGAGGCATTGCCCCCAAATCCCTGTTAAATAATTTGGGGCAAAACCGCACTAATAAAAGTGGGGAAAATTTAACATCTGAGTTTGATTAGGCTCCATATAACAACATTTTCATTGCAAGGTCAAGACCAATCAATCAAATCAAACAAAGAAAAACAAACCTTAAGTCATCACCATAAGTCAAACACAAATTGACTCATGGTTAAATCAACCCAAATTTGTCCATTCAGTCTTAGGAATGTGCCATGTGATTAGAGGTGAGTGGGTCAGAGTGATCCTAGGGAAGATCAAAGAGTTACACCCTAGGCCTTAACACACACAATTGACCATTTAATAATAGGAACTTAGGCTTAGGTTGATCGAACAAAGACATCAAATCCAAAGAATGTCTGAATGGGATCTTGTAAGGACATATTCAGACATTCTTTGGATTTGATGCCTTTACATATTCCACTTATTCTGTAGTGTTCACAAAACACTCAAATATGATGAAACTAGATTTAAACTTAGGGAACATCCCCTCAAGGGAGCCTGAAACTCCCTCTTTTGATAGGTATGTGCCACCTGACTCAAATGCACTAGTCTCAATTTTTTATGATTATGAGGACTTAGATTACAAACACAATAGAAGAGAACCTAGATGTTCTCTATAATTTAATAATCCTGCATGGGAGAAAAATCCTATACTTCCAACTATGCCTCATAAGGTACGATGAATACTAGTCAAGTAAGAAATTTATCAAGGTGATCAAACTTCAACAAGAAATTAAAGCACTCCCTTGGATGATGAAGTAAGATGACTCAAAAAACACATGCAAGAGGCCAAGGAATCCCAAGAGGCCTTATGTGTTGCTTTATGAGAACAACATGAGAATACCTTGTGAGAATAGGTAGGAACACTACATCACAAAAACACACAAACTAAAATTCCATGAAATGAGGATATCCCAAGAGGCTCAATGCCTACAGATCTCATCGCAATGCTAGTGCAATGAATTAGAACTTTGATCTACTTCAAAAGTTCTAATTGCATTGAGTGAACTTTGATTGATGATGTGGCTGCGGTGAATATAGTCCCATTTTACCTTTTAGAAAGGATTGGTTAAGGTCACACTAACTGTTATCAATTCAAGTATGCACCCTTGCTAAGTTCGCAGAAACTTAGCTATAGCTAAGTTTTTGTGAACTTAGCAAGGGTGCATGTACTTGAATTGATAATAGTTTTTGGCACGCCCGGTGGGACTCTGGAAGCAATTTCAGAGAGATTTATACCCTCATAGTTGATGTTCTGGTATATGTAGTAGTTTTACTAACCTTTGAAAGCTTTTAATATACCTAGCGACTCATTCCCTCTAGTTTGGTATGCTGATTAGTGCTTGCAGCTTATGAAAACCAGGTCTAATCTAGACCCATTTGACTATCTACAACTATCTACACCTAAAAGGAGAGGCAGATCAGCAAGAAAAATAACTAAGTCATCAAGAAGATCAAAGTTTATACCTTCATGATTCATATATACAAGTTCTGTTAAAACTATAATACCAATGCTGATAGTCTAGATACCTATAATGGCTAGGCCATATGCATTTGCTACTTTCAGTACAGAGAGCCCATTACAATTTGCCCAAAGAGATGATATTCCAATGGTAGTCCTTAAAGGAGTGCCTTATTTCACTTGAGAAGATCATACTATTGCTGCTGAACATATTCAAGATGTAGCAAGCCTTTGTTCCGTGCATAATGTCACTCAAGAAAATGTGGCACTCAGACTTTTGGTTGCTTCGTTAAAGGAAAAGCCTTACCGTGATTTAGGGGACTTGCTAAAAATTCAATAACATCCTGGGACTTATTGGGATTTGGATTACACAAACACTTTGAGTACAAGTCCAATCATCTCTCAATGCTGGAGCAACTAAGCACCATAAAAAAGACACCCCATGAACACATGGCTAATTTCAACTATCAATTTCAGAGAACCTAGGATAGGATTCCCACAATGGTAAAACCCTTGCCAAGGCATGCTTTTCTATTTTTATCTTAAATCTTTAAATAGTGTAATTTTTGTAATGATTCAGTCTATGGGAGGGACACCCTTCCAGATTCTTTTGAGATCACTGTTAGAGCAGAAAACTGCCTTATTCAAGCAGGAAAGATAGCACCTAGGCCTCCTTTACCCATTTTCCCTAAAATTTAGCCATCTCTGCCTATGGAAGTACCTCCTCTAGCTGCTACCTCACCTGTTCCAGCAATAGGATATCAAACAGCCCAAGGAACTATTGTCCTAGTACAAAACTAAAGCACCCCAGAGCTCAAAAATACATTGAGGACAATTGCAAATAAGCTAGTAAATATGGAGAAACACTTGCCTTACCAAAATCAGTATCAACCTAATCAACAAAATGCCCAATATCAACCCAATTAGCAAAATGCCCAATATCAGCCCAATCAGCAATATAGGCAACCTTTTTAGGATGATCCTTAGGGATAGAAAAGGAACTATAACCCTTGACCTTTTTAGGCTTATAACCCAAATACTGCTAGTACCTCAAAAGAGCTTGTGCCCACACAAAATAATTTGGTTCAAGACAGTGATTGGTGTTACCCATGTCACCAGCCACATAATCAAGCTACCTACACGAATGGAATGAGAAACCTAGCACTTATGGTTCAAAATAGCTACACAAGTTCAGAGGGGTTAATGGTGAAGTTTCAACTCAGCAGAATAAGGCTGATGTAGTCTTAACGAATTGGGAAGAGTCTAATTTTTGTAGTATAAATTATTTACAAGGCCAGAATTAGCAAAGTACACCTATTTCAACCAACACAAGGTCAAAACTGAGAGCTACAGATGTTAACCAGCAAGCTATTGTAGTACAACAATAGGCTGTAATGGATAAAAATCAAGTTTATCCATCACAAACTGCCCCTGTACCATAGCAGAAAGTATAAATTTTGCAAAGGGACCAAACAATACCAATGAAAGAACAACCCAAAATGTGACAGTAGTCTTCACAAGGATAGATTGATACAGTTGCAGCAAGAAGGATAGCATAAGGTAACCCCTATTTCTTTTAATATAGTTGATCAGCTTAAGAAATCTATAATGAGCATGTCAGTTATGGATGCTTCACGCATCCCTGGCCAAAAGAATTCATTGCAAGAGGCATTGGCCGAACTATCACTTTCTAAGCATTCGAATCAAGAGAAGGCCAAGGTTGTATTTGCCAACAACTCAGAAGCCAAGAGTGGGTAGCCAACAGATGAGGTAAAACCACCCCCTTTCTATCTAAGTCTCATTATTGGTGATAAACTTGTTCATAACTATATGGTAGACTCAGGGGCAAGTAGTTCACTTATGTCCAAAAGTGTAGCTGACTCATTACCATTGGTTTATGAGCCCCTTGCAAAAGGAGTAGTTCAGTTAGATGGGTCTGCACTTAGTACTGTGGGGATAATAAAAAATCTACCACTCACATTGCATGCTTGTCGTAATTTTTCCATTCATCAAGACATTTACATCATTGATCTTCCACCTATTTTTGCAATCTACCTTTCTAGGGAGTTCACAGCCAAATTGGGTGGGTTTCTTTCATCTGACTGGACTCACTTGTTCTTTAGAATGAGATATGGTACAAAAGTAACAATACAGTCTAAACCACTTGCAAAAGACCGTATTGAGCCCTATGTTCCCAGCCCAATAAATGCTAATCTATACATCACCCATAGGTAGCAGGATGAACCCATGAGCCCAGATCCCAATGCACCTATAGAAAACATAAATTTAGCTGATTGGGCAGCTGAAGATCATGAAAGTGACCCTTTCCTTCACACACATGAAATAGGATTAGGCATCTATATGATACAGGAACCTAATGTAGTGATTCCTAATCTAATTAAGGATCAAAATCAGTTAGAATAGCAAGAAGATTAGCATTGGAAGTTATACTTTGATGGATCAAGGACCAAGACGGGTGCTGGTGGAGGTAATATGTTAATTTCACCTCAAGGATATAAGTATTATGCTTCCTTAAGGTTTACTTTCAGCTACACAAATAATGTGGCTGAGTATGAGGCCCTGATCCATGGTTTAGAGTGTGCTCGGACAAAGGGTATCAAATCTATTCAAGTTTATGGAGATTCTGAGTTGATCGTTAACCAGGTTAGGAATCTGAATGTTGCTAAAAATGATTTGCTAAAAAAATACAAGCATAGAGTGTGGGATTCAATTCAATTTTTTGATGCTTTTAATCTGATTTTAGTTCCCAGGGATCAAAATAATATCTAGATAAGGCTTATGCCTTAGAATCTTTTGAAATACCTTTACCTCCTAAGTGGTTGACCATGGCATGGTCGAGATTCCTTGTGATAATGCATGTGGTCGAGAGTCTTTGACCTCCCACTTGATGCATTTAATGAATATTTTATTCCTTTCATATATTTCAAATGCACAAGGTCAAAGCAAAGAACGAATGGAGATGTGAAAAGCATGCAAGGTGATGACATGATGACAAGGATCAAATTTGACATGTGGCACTTGTAAAGGTAGTGAGAGGGCAATTTTGCAGCTTTATTTTTCAAATTGGTGGTAGATCTAGAGATTTATTTTTGACTTTCATGAGTAGCTCGAAAATGGACTTAGGGTCTATTTTTAGAATCTTTTTTAGCTTTCTTTTGAGGGGGGGTCTTTTGGAGGCATTTATAGGAGAAAAGTCCTAGTTTTTTCTCAGTCAGTTAGCATCAGTTTCTTCTCTCTTGTCCACATGTAGAGTTGTATACAGACAGTTGACTCATATTTCATTTTATGCATTGTACTCCTAGTTCTAATAGAAAATCATCCTTTTCACATATTTTGCAATCTTGATCTTATGTTGTATTGTGACTTTTCTATCCTTTATTATGTGTCAATACTATTAAAACTTAGTTTTTTCCTAGTTGTAGTTTGTGTTTGATTCAAACCTTGTTGCAAATCACTTAAGGGATAAACTATAAGTGGAATTGTGAAGATTCATGTTTGAGTATCTATTTTGTGAGTGATAGAGATTCATCTAGATTAGTTATAAATGTTCAGTTTTACGTTTCAATCATATCCTTCTATCCTTTTTACCCTCAAATCATTAGTGTTTGGAATCATAAGAGAACCAGCTCACTCTGGAGATTCATTCTCATAAAAAGGAGACCCACATCCGAGAATGATTCCATGTTTCAACAGGTAGCTAAATTTCTGCGAACTTAGCAAGGGTGCATACTCGAATTGATAACACTAACATCATAGCATCTAGAGATACTTTGAGAGCGTATGCCAATATAAAGGCAACTACCATAGCTAAAATCATGTTACCCATGTCTTTAGGACCATAGATAATTCCAATGACATTCTATGTCATTGATAAAGACACACTATATAATATACTACTTGGGAGACCTTGGATACACATGATGAAAGTTGTGTCATGCACTTTATTCTGAGAAGTCTAATTCTTACACCTTGAGAAAGCCTATGTTGAAGAGGGAGATCTAGAACAATTTAGTATGGTCAAAATGAATGGATCTGATAAAAAAATTGGAATCCCTATCGATTATGAGTTTCTGACAAACAAAATTTATGTCCTTGATCTAACATCTCAATCAATTTGTATTAAGAGGATAGAAACACCTGTGAAAATAGTAAATAGTACGGAAGTAAAAATTCTAGAAAAGGAGACACCATCAAAACAAAAAGAGACAATTTGTAAGGAAATGCCAACAAAGATCATGGTGTGGATAGAAAAAGAGGAAGCCCTTCAGTTTCATTTAGAAGTTCTCATGATCAACATAGAACCAACTTATAAAATTTTCCCTTGCATAGGTGAAAAACCTCACCAAACTGAAGGGCCATAATTTCAAATAGTTACATTGGACTTAAGATACGTAGACCCACATGCTTTCGTGAATCTTAAGGAGGACCTAGTGAAAATCTGCACTCCATTAACACCACCAAGTGAATCATATGTTCCCAAAACACAAGAAGAGAGTGAATCCTAGGAACCACTCACATCTTTAGAGGACTCATATAGATCAATGACACCACCGGCTAAGACAAGTACTCAAGAAGAAGTTAACACCATGGGTAATGAATCGACAAATGTTCTAGGAAATTTACTAAGGGTGTTCGTAGTTTTTCAACTCCAAGGACAATCTACTACCTCTACCTTAGTCCAATCAAATGAACTTGATGAATGGGAGGCATGCCTAGTATAGATTGATATGGTTAAGATATTATTATATGAAGATGAGGAAAGTGAGGGAATATTACTCAAGGAGTGGAAACTGTGAGTAACAGTTCAAATAGACAATCCTGTCATCTTTGAGTTATTAGAAAGTTCCATAGTATATTCAGTGGACTCGAGACTTGAGTCCAATGGAAAGATGAGAATAATCTTTATTCATCTAGATGAGAAAAGGGAACCTCAAACCCCCTTCAAGTTATTCTAGTTTCTGCAAAACATTGAAGATCGACAAGAGGTAAAGATTTATATGCAAAACAAGTTCGATATGCTTATGGAATTATTAAGGTGTGATGGAGTCTTGTATTGAACTCCCTTACACCAGCATGATTTTCAAGACTTACGTCATATCACTTTACCAAGATAAGTCTTAGAACTAGGAGCGACAGAGTAGAGTATTCCTATGGGACCTTACAACAAGGTAGAATTCATATTGATAAGAGGTAGCACAAAGAACAAGAAACACAAAAAGAAAAGAAAATTTAGTGAAGACTAGAAAGGACCTTACATGGTAAAAGAAGACATCAATAACAATGCATATCTCTTGTGTACAATGGAAGGTGAAGAGTTTGGAGAAATAGTTAATGCTTTTCACCTCAAAAAGTATTCTATCTAAAAATCATAAAAAGCATAAAACATAAAAACACAAAGAAAAAAATCAATTATTACAAAACATCCAAAAAATTACAAAAAAGGGTTATCTTTACTGCATTTTTGTATCATTTTGTTCCATCTTGCATCACAGTCAATGACTGGCTCTTACTTGATTTTGTTTTTGGTAAGGAGTCTGAGGTTATCTAGGTATGGTGTGATCCTTTTAGTTTTTTGAGATCCCCATATTCACAATCACCATTGTCCCTTCTTATATTCCAGTGATTCTAATCAAAGCCTAGCCATTAGGTCTAAAGTGATCCTGGTCTTAATGACTCATGCTATTAGGTCTAAACAAAGTCAGTATTCAAATCCATAGTGTTCAAAGGAAGATTGCAAGTAGACCTTCCCTGTCCTTCCCTAGTAGAAAGGAATTTTGATTGGACTATGAAAACTTTTTGTGGTGCTCAGTGCCTTATCTTTCCTAGCCAAAAATGTCAAGAGGATCATAACTCTAAAGGAAGCAATCTAAAATATGAGTGAATAAAAAAATGAGTGATCAAAAAATAGGAGTCATGAAAAAAGTGAGAATAAAGAGACTGCAGCTATTGCATATCCAAAACACTCAAAAAAATCAAAGGAATTCATTTCCATAAAAATAAAAATATAAAAAAAAAATGAGGAAATCAAGTGAGGCATTCCAAAAATACAAAAAAGGGAGAAAAAGCAAAAAAAAGAGAGTTACAAAAAAGAGTGATAGAGAGAAGATTGTTGAATGTCCATATCCTTGGGTGAAGATAAATCTAAGCTCAAATCTTCAAGGGTGATATTCTACCAGAGGAAGTGAGAGAGAAAGGTACAAAGCACACACACTACTAGCTAAGCAAATGCAAGAGTCTAATAATCTTTAGGGCCATTTTCTATCTAGAGACCCTTATTTTTCCCTATTTCCTTACCCCAAGTCTATCTTGCTTGCCATCTATGATCTAAGTCTAGAGAACACCAATAAAATTGTTGCTTGTCTAAGTTGAAAGCTTGTCAAATTGTCTTATCTAGATAAGGATCAGTGTTCAGCCTCCAACAAAGGTCAAAATTTAGAAGCATTCCATTCCTTCCCCATTCCCATTTGAGTTCCAAAATTCTATCTCATGAAGTTAAATAGGTCTCCTATACTAGGATAAACCACAATCCCTTAATTTGAAAATCTTGTTAAAGAGAAGTCATATTGTTTGTTCCATCATGCATTCATATCAAAATCAAAAAAGTGATCTAAAGCAATAAAATCAATGTCATAACTCATGGCATTTCATAGAAGTAGAAGTGTAATTGCCTTATGTGTCCCTCAATTTCATATCATTCATTGCATTCATATATATTTTTGGAAAAATACAAAAAATGTCATTATGCATTCATCCTTAGAGTTAGAGGTCTAAACAATCAAAATTTTGAAAATTACCATGGTGCACAAGAGATAGGAACATATGATAGTTATGATCATAAAAGGCAATAATTCATTAATATGCTAAAAGGCTCAATGCTTATAAGTCACTACAACAAAAATATGATATAAGAGCTAGAAACAAAATGCTCTCATGAGATACAAGCACTCCCCATGCAAGGAGGCATGACAAGAAAATAAATCAGAACACCTCTAAGGTTGGCTCTATTGATTAGAGCCATTAGAGCTCCTACTCCTAGGTTTTCGAATGGGACTAGACTCTTCATGAGATCTGTGAGAATAAGGAACTCTACTGTGGGTCTGAGAATGAGAAGGACTAGCTATGTTAGAGTGTGAATCAAGTCGTTAGACTCCCAAGCAAGCCATCTCTCAAATAATGGTATTCTCATTCTCAAGAGTGTGAATCTTCACTCTCAAAGTGTTATTCTCCTAGTAACCATGATAGGTAGGAGTGAACAGATTAGTGTGTCGACCAGCCCTAGTAGGTAAGTGAGGATCCACAAGAAGATGCTCCCATGAATAACCAGTTAAAGGATCCACCAAGTCAACAAAAGTTTCATGAAAGAATGTCCTCAACTCCTCAGTGCTGCCTCAAGAAGAAAAGAAGGAAATGTAAACTTAAGGTCAACAAGAAGGAACAATGGAAAGTAAGGAAGAAAGGAGAAAAGTCTTACAAGGATTGTCAATATGCTAAGTGGGGTCAAGATGTTTTATGGCCTCAGAAAGATCAACTAGGTAATGGGTTGGGGGAGTAGGCTCAAAAGCTCCTATATCATTAGAAGATACCTCAACCTCCTCCTCAACTAGTTGCTCATCATCATTCTCCCTCAAGTGATCATACTCCTCATTTCTTGAGTCTTCGAGCTCTAAGCTACAATGATCAATCCATAAGATTGAGGCCCTCTCACATGTCTTCCATGGTTGTGCAAATCAAACTATTATAGTGATAGGAACCCAAGGATTCAAAGGGGTTCATGTGATCGTCTTCTCCTTAGTCTCCCCAATCTATTGAATAGATCTATAGAAAGTAGGGACTAGTGGCAAGTCCTCTAGGTAATCCTCCCCAAACTACTAAAGAGTCTAATGGGAGTGATGTGCCTTAGTAGTACACCTAGTCTATCTATTAGATGTGTGACATCTTGGTAGTAGTCTTGAATTAATCTATCCCTTAGCCATAAACCCTCCATCTTGACATAGGGATCAAGGATGAAGTTTGCATTAGTCAAGGTGGCCACCGTGCACATTCTAGAATCAAAGTAGCCAAGATGACTCCATCGTAAGGACCTCAGTAGCCTAGGATTAGAAGGGAGCATGCCCTTTTGGTATGGATGAATGTACTCAAAGATCCATCTCATGATCAAAGAAGGATGACTAAAAGATTTTGATCATGACTAAAAGTTAGAGTGTGAATCATGATCAAAGAAGGATGGCTAAAAGCAAATGCCCCTCATCTTGTAATATGATAAAATCTTTGTAGACCATCACTAGGATATCAACACCCTAGGAAAACATTGTACCCTGCTCAATGCACTGTATGATGGGTGCCCAACACCATCAATGTTCTTTTGACCCCTTGTCCCCCAATAGTTTGGATGCAATCAAACCAATGAGAAACTTTCACAAGGGAGAAATCGTCAAGTCAGAAACCAAAGTGAGTTGTACTCTCTTCTTCTCTCTAGGTTTATCCAACCCCATGATAGCAGCCCAGGCTTGTCTCTCTCCCTCTAACTCCCTCTTAGTAAAGGTAAGTTGTTGTCCTTGTACATGGACTCCAATGATGTGATACAAGTCATAAAGAGTAATGATCCACTCCCTAGAAACCTGTGGGAACATGAAAGTGTTCCTATTTTCATCCTAGTAGGTCAAAATGTCACAACAAATGCATGAAGAAGGATGACCAATTGGAACCACTAAAACTCTATCTAAACTGACCTTCTTCAAGAGAGTTAGGTCCCTCGAAGAAAAAGCCTCATATGCATTCCCAAGCCACAACTTTTTGTGTGCCCCATTTCATCAGATTCTCATATCGTGTCGCAGACAAGGAACCTTAAGTTAGATCTTGTTAAACTTAGAAAATCCTAAGAAATCATATAACTTGTAAAGACATACAAAAAAGTGTATATTCCATGAAAAATAGTAATGAAATGAAGGGCTAATAAAAACCAGAGAATAATGACATCTCAAATGAAGAAAGATGAATATAATCTTTTGGACATGATCCCCTAGTTTACTGGGCTCAATCCCCCAGATGACCCCACTGTAATAGGGTCACCCCCAAGTGATCTACACAACAATAGGGTTGCATCCTAGGCAACCAGCCATGCTAAACTAGGTGACCATGCAAGACATCCTCTCATGCCAAAAACTAATGTTAAACCTCAAAACTTCACTAGTTTTGACAAATGAAAAGGATAAAACATGCTAGAACTATGAGGATGGCATTTAGCAAAAAAATTACCATTGACACACTTTTTTGATAGAAATAAAAAAACAAAAATTAGGGTTTTTAGAGAGTGTTTTTTCTCATTATACATGTTTCTCAGTTGATGAATGATTCACAAACATCTTTGCAATCCCCTCACTAAGAGCTTTTCATCGACTCAATGCTTGCATGATTACATCACTGTTTGGCCTCTCTCTCAAAAATTTCTACTCTCTCCTACTAGTTTAGTGTCATTTGATGCATTTTTAGATTAGTTGTTAGCTTTTGTAGTGCTTTTGTACCCTCATTTTGCATGCTTGCATCTTACGGGGCCCCTACATAAGAAAAGTGACTTAGATATACTCACAATGCCATCAATAGTATGTTCATCATTTCAAATTCATTATTTGTTATCAAAACATTTTAAATGTTGAACAACTGCTTTTCATTATAGGTAAAATTGTGAGAAATCGACAATAGGTAAGGTCTGGTTTGGGAATGGTACCTATCTTTCATATAGACTACCTTCCTCAAGGGGGCAAATATGTAAGCACTAAAAATATGCATGGGTCTACATGGTAATCCTATGATGAGATGTCTAAATATGACCTCTTAGCATGTATTCTTCTTGGCGACACTTGGATTGGACTACTTTTTCACTTCCTTGCTTCATTTTTCCCTTGATAACATGTGCAATCTTGGTCTTTCTTCTTTTGACCTTTGTTGATTCTTTTTTTCTTTGCCTTCTATCCTTGTTGCATGACCTATGAGTCTCTTTTCCTAAGAAACCTACATCTTATTAACCTTTTTAATCATTTTCTGGACTTTAGAGACCTCAAACTAACTTTATGATTTCATATCCAACCCCAATATCTGTCAACCTTTCTTTTGACCCTAGTTAGACCTATTATTTTTGGGTCAGCCCCAGGTGACCAACCCTTCCGGTACCTTTTTGACAAAACAAAGTTAGAAGGTGTGGTATTCTACCATCCTGGATCACTCTCTAATCTTTAGTTTTTATGTAGACACCCATTTTGCCATGGTTACCCCCCTTTTTGACCATGGTTGCCCCCTTTTTGACCATGGTTGCCCCCAAGTGACCACCCTACAAATGTGGATAACCTTGTCATGTTTTCTTCTATAGTTTTACTTTGAGTTTGAGCTCAAAAAAGCTCCATTTTTTATCCAATTCACATGAGATTTTAACCCTAACTAAGAGTCATCTATGTAGGAGTCCGGACAACACTGAGAGGGGGGGTGAATCAGTGTTGTATTAATTTTCAAACATTTTACAACATTTTGCAAGCTTTGTCTTACAGAACAGATGGAAAGGAATACATTAATGATTTGTTGAGTTTATATGCACAAGACTTACAATAACAGATGTAAACAAAACATGATCAAACCAATAATATGCACACACATAGAAGAAATCAAGACACAACCTTTTTACCGAGTGGAAAACCCTCAGGGGTAGAAAAACCACTCAGGAAGTGCCTCACTAGCTTAACTGAAAACATGCCTCACTGGCAATACAAATTGTCTCACTGACAAATATTAAGGTCACACTGACCTATAAGCCGCACTGGCTAATACAATGCCTATTAACAAAACATCAATCTTTGTGTGCAAGACATGATTGCTGTTCAATTAGATTTGCACCATTGTATACAACCTTATACCTCTTGTTTGATTTTCAAATCAAGACCATTTTCTTTTACTGCAAACAAGCTCCATATACAAATCTCTATAAACAATTTTCTCTGCAAATTATCTCTATCAATCTTTTATCAATCACTGCAATCAAAGCTTGATTCAATATTTCTTCTACTCTGCAAATTTGTCATTTGTATCATCAAATCATTAATCTGTATGACCTTGACACACATTATATGTATTCAATCTCTCATCATCTGTGTTTTTCAACTATGTCTTCTTCATAAACCCACACACACATTTCAATGTACCTGAAAAACCATTTTATACAGATTGAATAACCTTTCACCTGCACAGAAAAATCTTTTCATATTCCTTGATATTCTTGCATTTTTAAATCTGACCTCTTCAAATCCATCTTCAAACTTTGCAAGATCCTTCATATTCCTGCAAAAGAATCTTATTAAAAAATATCATTTATCCTTCAATAAATTTTGCCCTTGAAAGAGAAAAATAAAATCTCTTCATAAAAATAATCAATCTCCTCCTTATTTACATAAAATGATATCTATCCACCAAAACCCCAACACATTTTTCTGACCCTTGACATCTGCAAAAATGACAAACTTGACCTTTCATTTTCTCTGACATTATAATCTTATCACTTCTGCAAATTTCAAATAAAATCTTCTTCAAAATCTTTTCTCAAAATGTCTTCAATAAACAAAAATTTTCTTCAAGGTTTTGCATCAATCTGCCATAAAAAAAATTGTCTTTCATTCTTTTCACTTTTTCTTCATAAACTCTTTACAAAAATTTGTTCACAAGAATGATCCTTCAACTTCCTGAAAAAAAAAACTTCATTTGCATAAGACTATTCATCTTCATGCAAACCCCTCTACTCAATATCTTCAAAATAAACTTGCTTTGAAAACTCTCATTAAAAAATTCTTTTCTAAAAAATTCCTTAATACCCGTGAGTGATTTACTTCTTGTTTTAGAAAAAAATCTTCAAAGTAATGTTTCTAAAAAAACTTTCTTTCTAATCGGGCTCCAAAAAACATACCATAAACAGTCTTTTTAAAAACATACTATACATAGCTTTGACATTCGCTGGCCCTTCAAATTCTATGCTCAGAGGAGATCACTATTTAAACCTCAGCCTTTGATTTGTTTTGGTGCTCAACATTCTAATTTAACCATGACCGTCGATGTAGAAAGCCCACTCAAACATATTTCTTCGACCTGTGAGCATCGGTAACCATAAGGAGGGGCCGGTATTTTCAATGTATAAAGGTGCCTTTGGTAAGTCACCTTAAGTGACTTTACCTATTATTAGAAGTCACCACTCAAATAGAATAAAAGTGACACAATGTGGATGACGGGCTCCAAGAAAGATGAGAGCCATTTTTTTTTTTTTTAAAAAATATTGAGTCTTAGGAACTTTCAAATGATCCTAACATATTTTGATAGAACTTCATACTTAATCACCTTTGTTATAACCACATCCAAAGTATATTGACACATTTTAATGTGTAAAGGTGTTCAAATAGCATGAACACAATTTCAATCACCAATGCCAATGACAATAAATATCATAGATGATCCTGATCCTCAACACTGAACTAATCAAGTTTTCACTTGATCATGACTGTACCAAGACATCTGATTTTATGCATTAGACAATTCAACTTATGACAGAAGCACAACCTACACTTTGAAACTTGTTCATACAACATGGAGCATGGATCTCATGAAATATTTGCACAAGATCAAACACCATCTGCAAGACCCACATGATGTGATCATCACAAGACATTAAGGATTCATGAAATATTTGCACAAGATCAAACACAAATCTCTCAACCATTCTGCATCCCTGAAACATTCTTTGCAAGACTACTCATCAACCAACCTTTTTGACATCAATGACAACCAGTCACCATCAATCCATTCTTAACCTTTCAATCAACTTTAATTATGCAAATTTATCTCAGTTGAACTATAATTAACTTATCCCTTTCTCATACAATCTCCATTTTCTCTCTTGTGATAAGCTTTCAAGCTTACTTCACTGCCCAATCAAACCAGTTCATTGAGAAATCAATCCAGCTAACTCTCTAATCAAATGAGTTAACTCTCCAATAAATTTCACCTCTCATTCCTCTTTCCAACCTATAAATACCCCCTCCTCCAAGAAATCAAGGAGGAAAATTCATAGTTGCAACCTGGTTTTGCTTAGTTTGTGCTCTCCCTTAGCATTATTATGCTCTTTTATAGGATTCTCGTGCCTTTTTCTTTTATTGTTTATGCCCAAGATTTTTAAAAATCTTTATACAACATTGTCATGCCAGCTGATTCTCAATCCCAAGTGCTTCATTCAAGCTCTCATAGCTTCATCCGAGATTTCTCAATCTTTTGTTCGATTTGTTTGTTGTCCAGTCCATGTTGCTAAGAGTACCCTGCTATTATAGAGGAAGGAAAGGCTACTACAACGAATCTAAGGATATGCCAAGCTCATGCACCTTTATTTTTAGCTTCGTTCATGCTTTTTGTAGTAATTAGAAAATTAATCTTTCTCTTGGAATACTAGTCTTGTCATTGCAAATTCCTTGATAGGTTAATTTAGATTGTTATATTAGCTTGTTTTATTTCAATTTAGATTAGTTTCATTTCAAATCATTTTTCCAACTCTTAGAGTAGCCCAAAAACAATCTCAAAAAATAGGAAAAATAGAGTAATTGTGTTATGTAATTTCATTCTAGTTTGCATCCATATTTCAATTCCTAGTTTAACTTAGATCATTATATTTCAAAATTTGGTGGAAAAGAACAAAAAATTGTTAACATACATTGTAGCTTGCATTTCATACCAAAAACCTACAAATTACAAAAATATTAGAAAATACTAAGAAGAAATCAAAACAAGCTCACAAACCCTCAATTTCATCATGAGGTCAATGCAAATCAATCGACTCAAAAAAAGAAACTCTAATTTAAACACAAATCGTCTTGTGGTTAACTCAAACCAACTCTCTTCTATTCATGCTCACGAATGTGCCATGGACTTAGAGGTGACTAGGTGAGGGTGATCCTAGAAGAGATTGAAGAGTTACTGTTGAGTGTTAGGAACCCTAAGAGGGGGGGGGTGAATCAGTGTTCTATAAATCTTTTCATATACTTTTATTTTTGAAAGAATAATCTAATAGAAGCAAAACATACAACTGAACATCATCCATAAAAGCATGACATATAACACCAAGATTTTTATGTGGAAAACCCAAAGAGGGAAAAACCACAAAGAGGATTAGCTCTCATATATATATTGCAATATTTACAAAAAATGATGTTCAGGCTTGGTCACTCCACAGGCTAAGAACATGCTAGCTTACAGACATGAAGTACAACTAGATTTAGCAAGCTCATTGCCACAACCCTAAACCTAGCAAGATTACAATGAGGGTTGTTAAACCCTACTGAAGGCTCACTACCAACTTACTACCTTGATAAAAAAAAACATGCTTCCAATCAGATCACACATGATAACTGAATATTGCTTAAGCATCTGCCACTATGCTAGGGTACAACCATTTAACAACTTAATTCTAAATCCCAAGTCTTCATTGCTGCTAATCCTCTAACTCTGCTCCACTATTCACATCTTTGCATCACACACACATACACTCACACACACCTCAACCAAATTTCATTGCCTTTCTATATCCGCATCATGATTTGCTTCATAATTAGGTTGGCATCTAAGAAGTGAAACATTTACATAAAATGATGTACCATGTCACTCAATCCAATGCACTATGTGTCATGCGGACCCAAATCTTCTCCCAAACATGTTCATATAGGTCAGATCTAATCTTTCAATTGCTTACATAAATCCTCCAAACATTAACTCTTCTCTGCACAATGATTTGTCTCACCAGTCGGTCTGTTCCTCAAGAACATGCTTATAAACTTCATCTACTGACTTGCAACTTCTACTACTGATCACAAAACACTTCCAAAATTATTTCAAGGACTCTTTAAACATTCCCAATCTTACCTTCAGAACTGTAAGGCATCATATCATCTTGCGGAGAAATGTGGACCATCAGAACTCAGACTCTGTCTCTGTCAAACTCTATCAAACAATATGTTGATACTTAGCAGCTTGTAGCTATCCTTCTGATGAACTTCAGATCTCCTAACTCTAGAATAAGACACTTCATATAAGTGTTACAACACCTCAAAACTACATAAATAAATACTTGTCTATGGATGAATGCGGACCACTGCACTAGACCCTGTTCACTGTTTTTGCTAAACCTTTGCTTGCCCGGACTTAGAAATTTCTATAGGATGACTTCCAGAGAGGATCAGGACTTAATCTCTAAGGTATAACACTATCAAACAACTAAGAACATCATACTTAAACTATATTACCAGATCATCATCCATAAAGAAATACAGAGTAGTCTACCAGGATATTCTTCAACATACCACTCATTGTCTATACTGCACTTCACTGTAACTCACTTGTTTCTTTTGAAAAGGCTAATTTTATCAATATCCTCAACATATAATTCTTCTAAACAATTAATAGAATAAGATACAGTTGGTACCAATGACAACAAGAATATGTTGACATCAATGACAACATCGATTAGGCACATACTTGCAACAATCTCCCCCTTTGTCATTGATGGCAACATATGATGTGAAAAATTACAATAGCCATCAAGACAAGATTCTCCCCCTTTCTCTTTAGACACTTGTACTCTTTCCTTCTCCAAAATTCTCCCCCTTTCTCTTATACTTTTGTACTCTAATTTTTTCACATGACTTCTCTCCCCATTTGACATCAATGGCAAAGGGCACATACTTGCACTCATCTTCCCTGATCTAATCGCTCTTCTAAGCTTTATTCAACTAACTGCTCCCTCTTACTTGATGCCTTCCCTTGACTGCAACTTTGGTCTTTCTCATGAACTTCTTTCCTTCTTTAGTTATTCAGATCTTGCTACTACTGCAACACTTATTGCTTATTATTGGAAGCTCATATTGGCATTATCTATCTTCTTCCCCTGGGAGATAACTTCATAATCATCTTGTCTTTAACATCCATCTTTGATTTCTTCTTGTACCTTTTATTTTTACTAGTTTAAATACTCCCTCTTAGTGGTATTCATTAGACTGTATCAGCTCTTGATCACATTTCAAAGAACTTTTCTATTAACATATCTTGTCTTCTCAAAACTTCTGCTCAAATTAGGATATGACATCCAACCATGAACTTGCTTCCTCCCATCTGTTCATAACATTTCTTCTATAGGATTCCTTTATCATCAATTAATGCTACCAGCTCCCCATTATTAGATAAAACAATGTCTTCTTCAACTTCATAGTCTATTCTTTCCACTTGTGAGTATCCTTTTATACACAAGCCTTGGCTTATTCAATTCAATTCATAGCTACTCATATCTAATGTTATTTCTCTTTTTCTTTCTTGGCTACTGTAGATTCCTTGGGCCCTTCAGGTTTAGTGCTAGCTTCATCTGGCAGTATTTCTGCCCTTGCAAGTTTAGACTCAATGGTCTCTGATTTGGGTGCTTCATCTGCCATAGTCTTGAATAGTTCTAGACCTTGTCCTAGTTTAGCCATGTCCTTGAAGAAGTTCAGAGTCATGTACAACTTGTTCCCTTCTGGCGCCAACTAAGATATCTTTAGTGTCTCTTGCTCTTTTAGATATTTCTTCTCGACTTCATTCCGGAGGATTTATGTCCATATTTTCTTGTTGTTTTGTGTTTTGTTCTGGTGAGGGCTCCTTAACTATTCCCTATCTTCTACATCCACAATTTGATACTCAAGAGACAAAATCATTTCAGTTCTACCTAAATTACCTCTATTTTTCCTGTTGTAGCATCACCCTTTACATTGATAATTTTGTGATCTAGTCCAACCACAAGAGAAATGATATTAAAGTTAGCAGGCTTGATCATTGAAGCATTCTTAAAATTTTCAAATTTATTTTTCTTATTCATCTCTGCAAGCATTATGGCTTTTGCATCCTTGCTTTTTCTTTGAAGTGAAGGGACTTCTAAGTATTTCAACCTTGTTTTGATCCTTCCTTCTTCTAAATAATCATGTTTTCTCTTTGTAAGATCCATCTCCTTCCTTAGCCTGTCCTCAACAACCAAATTTGACGACCTTGCAGAAGCCATCTTCTTCGCCTATAGCATCTGCTTTACAGTTTCTGTAGGATAGAAAAAATTATTTATTTAATTTAGTGCCTTTTTGTTCTTTTCCACATCAACTCTACCTAAAGTTTGGCTCTTAATGTGCTCTACTTCCCATTCTCATTTCTTAGACTCTTTCCTAAGGGTTGTCTAATCAGACACCCTCTCCATCTACCATCTAGCTGAACTATTATCACTACCTCAAACACAATCTAGGTACTTGTGGATAATCCTATTCTCAAATTTGTAATGCTTGTCATCCTTGGTTGCATCTACATTTCTAACCATGCAAAGATAGTAAATATGTTGTCCTGACCTTGACATACCAATCCCAATTCTCACAAAACAACCCACAATGATGTATTCGAAGAATGGCTCCATGAACCACTTGGCAAGCTTTGATCCCTGAATTGTTATACTCTTAATATCTTCAAAGGAGGGAATATCAGAATTTGTACCTTCTCCAACACTATCATTTGGATCTTCATGATTGCTTAAACTTTGATCCCGGTTACTAGAGGGTGATGGACTAACATTAGGACTAGCATGAGACTTTCATCTTCTAGGTGAAGAATCCCATCTTCTAGATGACTCAATAGTGTCCCTTCGTATTCTCTACACA
Source organism: Cunninghamia lanceolata (assembly GCA_027924645.1). Classification (NCBI taxonomy): domain Eukaryota; kingdom Viridiplantae; phylum Streptophyta; class Pinopsida; order Cupressales; family Cupressaceae; genus Cunninghamia; species Cunninghamia lanceolata. The sequence goes on along the minus strand of BSBN01000391.1, from coordinate 1,755,857 downwards.
TTTGAATCTTGTGCCTTCTGTCTCTTTGTAACTAATTCATTTAAGGCATTTTCTTTCACTGTCATGGTAGATTTCATAGAAGAGCGCATCTATGAAGATGATGACCCTACATCTTTTCCCCTCTGATTCCTAGTCTCATTTTTTTGAGATTTAGCCCTCTTCTGCACCAAAAATTATCCCTCGCCTATGTTCTTTTTGTAAAAATCATCTTCATGTCTAGTTCGAACAACTTTCAAAGTCATTCCCTATCTTCATCATCTTTGTACAAATCACTCTCAAATGATAATCCATCACTGTCTGAATTATCTCTTTGGACCACATCATCATTTTCTTTTTCACCAAAATCAAATATCTTCTTCAAAGGCATCTTTGTACTAGATGTCTTTCTACCATCAAAATCATCATTATCAGAATTGGAATTGCTACCATCATCTAAAAACAAATTAGATTGATTCCTCTTGGTTAGAGTTCAATTCCTTATGATTTACATCATGGGTGTTAGTTCGACCAGCTGCCTCCAACAGTGAATTCTCAAGATCCTCCATAGTCCTTTCTTGATTTACAACTACTACAAATACAACCTTCCAGGGGCATCTAAATGTCTATGACTAGGTAGAATGCAAAGAGATTTAGAGATTAAACAGGTTCCTTTTTATCCTCTATGTGGCTTGACCTATTAAATGCTCATTCGAAAAGCTATTAAGACCCTTCACTGTAGTTGATTAGGATTGCTTCGCAATATGCCACATCAACTTATTTCCTTCCAATTTTTCTTTCATAGGATTTGTCTTGTCAAATTCTACCAAGAATCTCTGTACTGAAATCCAACACCAACTACCTGGCTGGGGAGTTTGGATTTCCAATATTGTTCCCCTAAGCCAGTGCTCACAAACTCATTCTTCATAGAAGGTATCCGCATCAGATGTTGGTGCGGATCTATCCTTAATTAAGACTACTTATTTATCAATCCATACTTCGTCCATTGTTTCAATCAGATCAACTTTCTCTTTTTCCTTGTCATTTATCTACTTTGTTTCCCTTCCTTCAGAATAGTAATTTTTCTTCACATTTTTTCTTTTGCAAATCTTGCAATATGTCTGAATTTATTACAACTGAAGCACACTACACTCTTTTGTCCTTGAAACCTTTTATTCATTGAATTTAATCTACATTGATTAGCCATATGTCCAAATCTATTGCATACAAAGAACTTTCCATTGAATGATTGACTGTTCCTAATATCTTGAAATTTTGTTCTTACCAAACTTCTGCATTCATTTGATCTATGTCCCATTTTATAGCAAATATTGCACCTCATAGGGTTCTAACTTAATTTACTTTTGCAAACAACAACTCTATGATGAATCTTATTGCAAGTGAAGAATTTACATTTGAATTACTTTCCATTCCTTCCATTGCTGAAACTTTTCTTGATCTGATTTCTATATTCATTTGCTCTATGATCAATTTTCTTGCAATTGAAACACTGACCAAAGAATAATGGAGTATTTTGATTTATTCTACTCTTACACTGAGTAGCCTTATGACCAAAATTATTGGATTAATTACAATAACCATTGAAAGATGGTTACCTTTGAGCATTTGGTTGTCTGACCGGAGGTCTTCTACGTCTTCTTCTTTTATTTCTGAACTAGTATCCTTTGTTTTTCCTTCGCTCAGTGCTTATTTGCCAGGACCTTGAGATTTCTCCTTTCTCAAATCCTAAACCATGTTTTTCATTAGCATTCCTTTGGCTAGCAATCATTTCATCGATCTTTGCAGTACTTAACTTGAGTTCTTCAAAACTTATGGCTTTTTCTAGATCTATTTTTAAACTTATAATTTCTTTTTCAAGTTTTGTATAGTCTTCTGATCTATTTTTCACAATCAAGTTTAGACCATCTTCTACTTTTGTTCTTTCTCTAACTTCTACTTCTGAATCATTTAAGGCTTCATTTGCTGATAGCAATTGGTCACTGACTTCTTTGTATTTGTCTTTCAATTTCTTGACTTGCTCCTTTAGCTTTAAGATGCATTCATCAGCTTGTTTTAGATTCTCCTTTAGATCTCTAACATTTGTTTCTAAATTTTCAAGATCCATAAGAGTTGCTTCTAGTTGGTTGTACCTTTCATAATTTCCATACCTTCTTGATGCCATTATCACATTGTCCCAGATCTTCCTCAAGCTATTAAACTTCTTCCAAGGAACCTTTTTCTGATACCAATTGTTGAGTGTCAAGAACACTGAGAGGGGGGGTTGAATCAGTGTTTTATAAGTCTTTTCATATTCTTTTATTTTCAAAAGAATAATCCAATAGAAGAAAAATATACGACTGAAAAACATCCACAAAAGCATGACACATAACACCAAGATTTTTATGTGGAAACCCCAAAGAGGGAAAAACCACGGAGAGGATTAACTCTCATATATATATATATATATATATATATATATATAATTGCAATCTTTACAAAAAATGATGTTTAAGCTTGGTCACTCCATGGGCCTAGAACATGCTGGCATACGACCATGAAGTATAATTAGATTTAGCAGGCTCACTACCACAACCCTAAACCTAGCAAGATTACAATGAGGGCTGCTCAACCCTACTGCAGGTTCACTGTTGGCTTACTGCCTTGATGACAAAAACATGCTTCCAATCAGATCACACATGATAATTGAATATTACTTAAGCATCTGCAACTATGCCAGGGTGCATTCATTTAACAACTGTATTTTGAATCCCAAGTCTTCATCTCTACTAATCCTCTAACTTTGCTCCACTATTCACATCTTCACATCACACACATATACACTCAGACACACCTCAACCATATTTCATCGCCATTATATATCCGCATCATGATTTAATTCATAATCAGGTTGGCATCCAAGAAGTGAAATGTGTGCATAAATAGATGTACCTTGTCGCTCAATCCAATGCACTATGTGTTGCATGGACCCAAATATTCTCCCAAACATATTCATATAGGTTGGCTCTAATCTTTCAATTTCTTACATAAATCCTCCAAACATTAACTCTTCTCCGCACAATGATTTATCTCACTAGTTCGCATGTTCCTTAAGAACATGCTTAACAACTTCATCTGCTGACTTGCAAATTCTACTGCTGATCACAAAACACTTCCAAAATTATGTCAAGGACTCTTTACACATTCCCAATCTTCCTTTAGAACTGCAAGGCATCATATCATCTTGCGGAGAAATGTGGACCATCAGAACTCATACTTTGTCTCTATCAAACTCTGTCCAACACTATGCCGATACTTAGCAGCTTGTAGCTATCCTTCTGGTGAACTTCAGATCTCCTAACTCTGGAATAAGAAACTTCATATAAGTGTTTACAACACCTCAAAACTGCATAATGAAATACTTGTCTGCAGAGGAATGTGGACCACTGCACTAGACCCTGTTTACTATTTTTGGTAAACATTTGCTTGCCCAGACTTAGACATTTCTTCAGGATAACTTCTAGAGAGGATCGAGACTTAATCTCTAAGGCATAACACTATCAAACAATTGAGAACATCATACTTGAACTTCATTACCAGATCATCATCTAGAATGAAATGCAGAGTAGTCTACTAGGTTGTTCTTCAACATACCACTCACTGTTTATACTGCACTTCATTGTAACTCACTTGTTTCTTTCGGAAAGGCTAATTTTCTCAATATCCTCAACATACAACTCTTCTAAACAAGTAATAGAATAAGATACAGTTGATACCAATGACAACAAGAATATGTTGACATCAATGACAACACCGATTAGGCACATACTTGCAATAGTTACACCCTAGGCCTCAACACACATAATTGACCATTCAAGAATAGGAAATTAGGCTTAGGTTGATCAAATAAATACATCAAATCCAACAACTCTTTCAAGGAGGAGAGGAAAGATTCCAACATAGAAGACACATAGATGACTATAACAAACAACTAAATAGGTGTTTGAATCTAGCTAACCCAAATATGAGATTAGTGACTAGTGATCCTTCGGGTCTTATTATTGTTTCAACATCCACGGTCATTGAATACAACTTAGTGAACAACCCTCATGAAAGGCCCTAAGAGTAGCTGACCATTCTCTATGAAGTCCAATTCTCGAGCGAGCAGGACCACCATCGTGTCTCGCCTGCTCTTGAATGGCTTATATAATGAGAGTGAGAATGATGTGGAGGTTCACTCATGGTAAGGAGAAGGGTATGGGTGCTTTGTCAAAGTTGACTCGACGGCCCTGTGCTACTAAGTCACATTTTGAAGTGTATAGTATCCCATAACTATTAAAAATGTTTTTTGATGGGATATTTGTTGCTTTTGAAATGGGATGAAAATCTATATTTAGGCAACCATGACTCACTAGAGAGGTCTATTTTCTCATTCACAAGAATCTCAGATTAGATGAAGGTGTTTGAACCAAGATAACTTAAGATATTTATTATTTCTCATTGTCAGTGATTGTGGTATCTTGACCAATGATATGCTCGATGTTATCAATCTTATCTTGTGCATCCTAATGCTTTATGGAATGCATGTCATTTATTTGACCATCTCTATGTGCAAGGGAGGAAAACATCTCATCCTTAGAAATGTAGGTTGTTGGAGTATGTATGTGATCAACTTCAATTTTGTGGTTATGGATGGGATACAAGTGGATGACGGGTTCATTTTATGCTCCTTGGGCTTAGATGGGATCTTGATCAAAGATTTGACTAGTTTGGATAGGATTTTGATCAAAGATTGGATTAATTTGGATTTCATGACCATTTATGGGGAGTGTTTAGGTAACTTGATCTATATTGATAATGGAACTTGTTTCACAATGCTTTTGACTTTATGCTTAACATAGGTTTCAATAATGGAATGTGAGTTTGGATAGGGATGGGGGATTATTGGATGTACACAATATTTTGGCAAGACAATAATGGATATTTGAAAGGAAGCTCTTGAGTGGGCTTGATAGGTGGTGGACTATGTGATGGTCTTGTGGACATGGAGTTCTTGGATTTGTTGGTTTATTGTTTATCCCATCCGATTAGTGATTGGACAAAGTCCTTAGTAGATGAATGAGACCAATCAAATTTCCAAGGATGGGTAGATTTTTTATAGGATGGGCTAGAGGATTTCGATGAGGATGCAGATGACTTGGTAGATGTAAAGGATCTAAATGATTCAAAAGATTTTACTGACAATGATTTGGAGGAGGTGGATGCAAATTATTTGGGAGATTTAATGGAGGTGGAGGAGTTGAAGGACTTCAATGATAATGATTGGGAGGATTCAAATGAAATGGATGTGAGAGATGAGGGACGTGACTCTAGGATGATGTTTCCCTTTCCAAGGATGAGATAAGGATGAATTTTGGACCTTTACTTTTGGTTTATGAAGTAGTTGGCACTAGGGTGTCCAAGGTTTTGGTGGATATGGTTGTTAATGGTTAAGCATGGAGGATCTATGAGAGGCTTGCCCATGACTATACTAGTGATGATGTTTTGGAAAATACTATCATTGTCATCATAGGGGTCATATTTTTGTCAATTGACATCATCATCATGCTTGAGGGCTTGTATTCTAGTTGGTATACAAGACTATCATCTTCATCATATGAATCATATCTTGGCTGATTAACAAGGCTATTATAGTCATTTTGATTGGCTTGACTTGGGAAGAGGAGTTGATCTAGGGGGTTCATGGTGTTCTCTTTACCCCTGATTATGATCTTTGGCCTTGCCTTGATTATAATTTTTGGCTTTGTCAATGTGGGATATGGGTCCATTATTTTGGTTACGTAGGTAAGTGAAAGAAGATGAGTTCACTTTTTGGCCAAAAAGTGGAAGTGTTTTTCCTATTTTTCAAATTTTGTCATACTTGGAGTGATAATTTGAAGCACTTGCATATAAAATGTTAAGATGATGTAAAAATAAGAAATGTAGGATTTTATTTTTAGTTTTCAAATATGTAATATTTTCTAATACCCAGATGATGCAAGTTAGTTTTTTATTGGATGTACAAAAAGTGGCTTTTTAAAAGTCCTTTATTTTTTGCAAAAGCATACATGTGTATGGCCAACATAATTTGACCTAAATTAATGTATTTTTCTAATTTCTTTTGTGGATAGATTCTCAGGATGTTGAATTTTGGTCAGGATATTTTTTTGTAATTTTTTGAAAAATATTTTGTTTATTAATTTTAAATGGCCCTAATTAGTGTTTTTTAATACCCCTCATGTACGGGCAACATAATTTGAGCTAATCTAATCAATTCACTTAAAAAAAAAAATTCATCATGTTGAGAATGATGTCTAGCTTGGTCAGACATAAAATTTTTTTCAAGAAACTTTCAAAATCAAAAGTTATTAAAAAAAATAGTAACTTGTGTTATTTCAAGTTTATGAGTTAGTTTGTTTCGAACATAAATAATAAATAAATAATTATGTTCAATAGCAAAACAAATTATATATTTGAAAACTAGACTTTGAGATCTATAATAGGTTTTAATTTTGTTAAAATATTCTAAAAAAAATTGTCAGCCGTAGTGGTGAACTAGTTTTTTCTCTTGCTGTTTTCATGGTCTCCTAGTTGTAGGTCCAAAGCTAAAGCTTGGGTTTCCAAGCCTAAAACCAATGCAAATTGGTAGGTTTGAAATTTTATTTTTTTAGAAATGGGTACCTGTTATAAACTGGTGCCCATTCATAATGGGTGTCTGTTTTAAAAATAACGGCTAAAAAATAAAAAAATTAGCTATAGGCATGTAAAAAAAAAAACTTTGGAAAACGGGTACCCGTTTCAAAATGGGTACCTGTTTTAAAAAAAAAAAATTTGTTTTTGTATGCATATGGCTATTTTTTAAATTTTTTTGAAAAGAGGTACTCATTTTGCTTCAGGTGCCCGATCCTAAATGGGTAACCATTTTTTTCAAAACGGGTACCCGTTCCAAGCAACATTTTTCATCTGCAAGAGACTTCTATAAAATGCATACTGATCTTTGTGCTTTCACCCAAGTCTTAGGATTTTTATTGTTTGGATGTTTTAGATTTTAGATGATTTGGATTTTGAATCGTTTTGGATTTGAATTGGATAATTTGTATTTAGGATGATCCTAGGATTGAGATTAATGTTGGAGACCCAGGGATAGACCAATGTTTAACATGGATGAGGTGATTAAGACAAAAATGTCTCTAGGATTGGGATAATGTAAGAATGATGGGATAAGGTTAGGATGAAAAGGATAATGGTTTGGATTTACAAATTATGGATTTAGATGGACAAATGTAGAATGTACATGGATTATGGATAATTTATTAATGTATGAGGATAGGATGGTGATGTGAAGTGACTTGGACTAAGGTTGTGTTGACAATTGTTTTGGCACATCAACTCAAGTAGAACAAAGATCACTCTACTTCTCATGAAAAGGTGACTAATCTACAAGATTAGTTGCCTCCAAGATCCCTAGTGGCTGGGTCACAACAATGATGGAAAAACTAAGTGGTCTATGTGATTGTTTGTTTAGGGGGCCTGTGCTAGTAATCTTAAACTTGGACCAATGTTAATGAAGTCTCTATAATAGATAGATGATATTTGAAGCTCAATTAACCCTACTTCTAACCCTAGACTAATTTTGTGTTTAAATAAGATGCAAAAGAAATAAAGGTTAAACAAATACAAAGGAAATAAATGGACAACCTCTGTATCTAATTTTCACCACACTTAAAGATCCAATAAAATTTAAGTTAACCTAAAATGCTATCATCAATATTTCGCTCAACCACCAACACTATAGATGCAAGATTTTGAGGAATATTTGAGAAATTGAAACAAAGGTATGAAAACACCATATTACACACGCAAAAAATTCTCGTGACAAAAGATGGAACAATTAAGTACTCATAGGAATTTTACCAAGATGAATCAAATTCTAGATGAAAACTGCAAACGCATTACCACCGAAGGCAAGAACACATGGAAAAAGAAGAATATTTTCTATTGATTAACAACAAACATTGACAGAAAACATAATAAAACATAATTCCACACTGAAGATGTATCACATTTGCCCTTATATGCTTGACAAATCAAAATTACAAATTTACTAGCTTTCTACAAATTCCGCACGCTTTACAATGTTTTTTTTTTTTTTTTTTTTGGATGTTCATAAATACCCATCTTCGGCACTCAAAATTTGAATTATGCCTTAGGTCGGCCGTCAATTAATATTTATTCTTTTAAGAAGATGTTTGTTTTAGCAGAAAAAGTGGCGAGCCACCCATACCATTGCATTGATTAAAAGTTTATACAGCAAGTTTGGAGAGAGCCGTATGCCGCTGGCCAAAAAATATACAAACGATAAGGCCCTGAACCAGCCTGATGATAACAAAATAGAAACTTAAAAAGCAAAAACAGAAGGAAAAACCATCCCTAGACCGATCAAAAGAGAGAAGCCAGTACCCCCACCAGACCCTTGGCAAGCAGAAACACCTTACAAACTCAAGAACACTAAAAAGACGTTGATGAAGTGTGATCATTTGAGAAAGGAGAGAGCAATTTTTCCACCCCCACCATGAGGGTAGATTCCTCCAGGAATTGACTCATTGCCAGTGGCGTAAACAATCCTCAGGATTTCAGCAGGGCTTCGTGCATATGCCACCGAGTACTTATCACCTGCAAGAATGTTGCCCTTCACTTTTCCTTCAGCTCCCTCCCATGTTCTTACCTCCAGACCTTCGTCCACAATTGGAGTTTTGCCCAGATTGTTTCTCATCGTGGAAAGCTTGTCTGTGAATTCTGCCACTGTGTATGGGTATGGTTTCACCTTCTCAAGCAACCTCTCGTATAACAAGGCACGTATCACTGCATCCTGCCCGGACTCTACTCCAAGAAGGCCAGCTAAAAGCTAATGAATTGTAATGCAGGCAGACAGTACAAGATTTAGTAAGAGTTCATGAATGCTAAATCAAATTCAACACAAATTAAATAGAAATCTTATAGAAACTAATGGTTGCTAAAGTTTCATTGTGGAATGTTCTTTAAGAGGATATGTTTTCCCTTCAATTTATTTAGGACTCGTAGTTGGTCTTGTCTGAACATGTGCGATGATTGATAAACTCTGTGATGGGCAACTCCTTTAGCTCTATCATAGTTAATTGCAATTCAACTCTATATATAATTGCTCTTCACCATCTGAGGAGGTGAAAAGGTATGAGATAACCTGATAAATATTTGTCTTATTTTTATTGGACAAAATGAACCTTTTATATTTTAGATAGCTGTGCATATCCGCATTTCTAGTGTTTGTGTTAGAATGATAGCAAATAGTTTCCTTCTACTTTTCCTTATTAATACAAGCTTATCTGTTCTAATTCTATGGAGTATAGTGTTAGATCGACTCACCCGCTTTGCAGTTCTAGATCGAAGTTGAGGATTGGTGCCAACATAGCCTGTGAGTCCAACATAAGGAATCAAATAACTGGCAAGCAAATAATTGAGGGTGTTAGCATAAGGATCGAATGGAGGATTCAATTTGGTTTCGAATGCATAATCGACGGCTTTGGAAAATGTTTCAGCACTCAGATCCAGTAGAGGTCGAGGAAAGCCCTTTACAGTTGCCTTTATAGCCCTGCATTTAAATGATAAGAGAGATATATTTCTAAAAGTTGTGGGGAAAAAACTTAAGGAAAACTTTTTTAAAATTATCCATGTTATGAGACATATCATAATATATTTGCAATTCTATGATGCAGGCTCACCTTAGGTGACCAACTTCCTGGTAAGCAAATTCAAGCATTATATCTTGGATGACAGGGTCGAGATTAGCCTTCTTGGCTCCCACGGGAGAAAGTCCTCCACTTACCAGTTCTGGTGCAACTTTATCCAGTCCATACCCAAGAGCCCCAAAAAGAAAGAACTCAGCCTCCAAGTATTCTAAGTTTAGTGGAAATTCAAGCAACTCTACTTCACTAGGTAGAATTTTCCCTGGGACGTACCCTCCATTCGGCTTACGCCCTTCACATAGACATGCAAACAAAAGCAGTGCCAAAAACACAGTATTATATGCTAGTTGAGCCATTACTTTTACTATATGTTAAGTGCAATTGCACCTGTTCTCATCCCCTATATATAGCGTTATGGAACATGGTATCAATACTCGCTGAGGTGCCAAACATGGCCTGTCTTTATCTACAAACGATCTCCTCGAGATTTGCTTTTACCCCTTAGCAACAAACTCTTACCGTATTTGGCTTTGCGTTGTGGATTGCAATGGACATATCATGCTAAGGGAGGAATCAACGGGTGGGGGCTTAATTGCTCTCATAATTTTGAAAATGGAGTTTTATTTATCATTTTAAAATTTTATTTGATATTTTATTATTCTTTGATTCTATTTCATTTTTTTGAGTTTGATGTTTTGATCAGTTTAAGTTGTTTAAGTTGTATTCTTTTGGTTTGTTTATGTTTGGTTTTTCTTTCCTTGGTCCAGTTTAGTGTATTGATTTTGTGGCATACTCTCATATTTATTTTTTTCATCAGAAATTATATAAGAAATTAAGATTATATAATTAATTTGTGTAGTTAAAGATATTCAATAATTATCCTAGATCATTTAAAAAATTTGGAAGAACTAGTATTCATTCTAGGAACACTTCGATTTGGAGCACTATAAAGAACACATCTAGATTAGAATCAATATATATACTTTTTTGATTTACAACATAATTATATTGTGATTGATGGTATATTCATGGTTATAATATTTTCATTAGAATGTATCTAGTTGTATGAATTATTTTTCAAAGCTTACATAATTAATTTTTTATTTCAAATGCAATCATTAGGTGTACCTAACATTGGGACAATCTTTCAATAAAGAGAAATACAAACCATACAATATGGTTGTTTATTGAAGAAAGGAGTGGCTTGAGAAGAGAAGATGAATATCAACTGTAGCACTTCAATCTAATAGGTTAGATATAACCATGCTTTGAGCGACTGAAAAGGGAATGTCTAGTACTATTTTATTACATTTTATGCTTTGATATATGCATTATACCTGACAAGTCAAAGGTATTTTCTACATTGTGTCAAATTATGGTATTTATATTAGGATTCAACTACGTAGTTTATGAGTCAAATTAATTGGGCCATATTTCATAAGTAGTGGTTCACATGAGCCCATCTCTCATGAGAATAATTGTTCACTTAACACTCATTATGTGCACATCTAGGTGATGGTCATAGGGGTGAAGCATTGAGGTTTCCTAGGAACTCACCCATCCTATTACTACTTTGAATCAAGTGTGCTTATTAATGGAGTTTCCCCTAAGATCAAGTTCACTTAGCTTGCTACCGCATTTTAAAAACAATAATTCTCAGGATATATGGGTCCATGTGAACCACTGATGAAATATGGGTCAATGATTTTGACTCAAAAACTATGTAGTTGAATGTTGATATAAATATCATAATTTGACACAATTTGGAAAATACCTCATCAATGGATGAGATAAGGGGACTTTATATTAAATGGTTCATAAAGTACAACACTTGTTGAAGATATGTTTTAACCTTCCATAAATCAACTAATCTATTCTTTTTTAATCCTCTCAAATATTGAAAAACATCTTGATTTAAATTTTTTACTGGGTTTCTTAGTAAAACTAGAACTTATACATGAATCATTTATTGCCAAATGGTCAAACAATCCTTTAAAAAATTATGAAATCTAAGAAGGAATACGATTCTCTTATATTCTTCCTGTTCAATTTCTTCTTGTTCCATTTCTTCTTGAAACATTTCTTCAAATTTCTTTTTCCATTTCTTTTTTTTTTTTTCCCACAGTTAGGCAAATTGATCTTGTAGGCAATAGGATAGTTTTGTGAAGCATATGATCAAGATTGCAAAGCACATATGATATCTATGCCATAATCAAGTAGAATCTATGTGATATCGATAATTCAATTCTTCATCATAGTTCCTAAAGTCAAATACCTAATCTTTCTTCATTTACTTTTTGAATATTGATTTATTGCAATTATGAATTAGTAGTAGATATATTTAAATCTAGATTAATTTTATTTTTATTTGTACGTGCTTAGTTAATTTTCCAAGATTTTTTTTTTAAATTATTCAAAAATTATTCCTTACAGTTTGGTAAACCATTTTCTCTTACACCACGCTTAGGTTTTGCTTTAGGTTTTATCCTTCTTTTATAGTTTTAGATCTCTATTTCTTATTTTTCATGCTTTGTAGATTTATATTTTTCTAGGGTTTGTGGCTCATAGGGTAAGTGCCTGGATATTGGGGACCAAAAAGAGTTTTAAGTGGCCGCCTTTTTCAAAATATATCAAAACTACCTACACTTAAAATTCAAAGATGGTTTAAGAATAAGATATGTAGAAATTTTCTAATTTTTATTACAAAATTACAATGTGATACCTCTAAATCTAACTAGCATACCTATATTAAAAGAATATATCTAGAGTACGCCCAAAGATATCCTTCTCAGAGTAGTGATTAAAACATAGGTGCCTTTAGAAGGATATCTCAGCCTACTTTAGATTTATTTTTTAAATATAGGTATCCTAGTAGGAGCAGCAAGCCTAATTCTAACTATATTACATAATTATATGAATTATTATAGCTATACAATATAGTATTATAATATAGATTAGATATATTATTATGATTCTACCCTAACTATAACCCTAATTTTAAATTTAGCAATAACCCTAATTCTAACCTTTATCTTAATCCTAATTCTAACCCTAACTCTAGCCATAATCCTAACCCTAACTGTAACTCTAATGCTTACCCTAACTCTAATTCTTACCCTAATTCTAATAGTAAACCACCTTAATTCTAACCCTAATTCTAATAGGAACCCTAATCCTAACTCTAACCCTAACCCTAACCCTAATTCTATTTTGATTCTTATGTACAAGATTACAACATGACAGTCTAAATTGTAGTATACCTCTGAATCTAATTATTCTTAAACACCAAACAATTAAACAATCAAAATACAATTTTAACTAGAATTTCTTCTGACTTTTAATTTTATTAAAAGAAATTTACAAGAAATTCGGGAGTCTCAGAGATCCATACAGATCTAAGAGTAGGGAATGGATAGACAACCAGTCTACCACTGAACCACAACCCTCAAATCATGCAATCCCCAAATTTGCCATTTCTACATCTGGCCGTGAATTAGTATTTATTTATTTTTTAAAATGTTGATGAAGTGTGATCATTGGACAAAGGAGAGAGCAACTTTTCCACCCCCACCCTGAGGGAAGATTCCTACAGGAACTGACTCATTGCCAGTGGCGTAAACAATCCTCAGGATTTCAGCAGGGCTTCGTGCATATGCTACCGAGTGCTTATCGCCTGCAAGCATGTTGCCCATCACTTTTCCTTCAGCTCCCTCCCATGTTCTCACCTCCAGACCTTCGTCAACAATTGGAGTTTTGCCGAGATTGTTTCTCATCGTGGAATTCTGTCACTGTGTATGGGTATGGATTCACCTTCTCAAGCAACCTCTCGTATAACAAGGCACGTATCACTGCATCCTGCCCGGACTCTACTCCAAGAAGGCCAGCTAAAAGCTATTAAGTTGCAATGCAGACAGAGAGTACAAGATTTAGTAAGAGTTCTTGAATGCTAAATCAAATTCGACACAGATTAAATAGAAATCTTATAGAAACTAATGGTTGGTAAATTTTCATTGTGGGATGTTCTTTAAGAGGATATGTTTTCCCTTCAATTTATTTAGTTATCGTAGTTGGTCTTGTCTGAACATGTGCCATGATTGGTAAACTCTGTGATGGGCAACTCCATTAGCTCTATCATAGTTAATTGCAATTTAACTCTATATATATTTGCTCTCCACCATCTAAGGAGGTAAAGAGGTATGAGTTAGATCCTTAAATATTATCTATTTCAATGGTCAAACAATCAACAGTAATTTTACACTTTATTTACAACATAAATGATAAATATTTGTCTTAGTTTTATTGGACAAAATGAACCTTTGACTCTTGAAGTAGATGATATTTAAAATTAGGTGTTCCAACATTTCTACTATTTTGACTCTTGAAGTAGATGATATTTAAAATTAGGTGTTCCAACATTTCTAGTGTTTTGTTTTAGAATGATAGCAAATAGTTTCCTTCTATTTTTCCTTATTAATACAAACTTATCTGTTTTAATTCTATGGTGTATAGTGTTAGATTGACTCGCCCACTTTGAAGTTGTAGATCGAAGTTGAGGATTGGTGCCAATATAGCGTGTGAGTCAAACATAAGGAATCAAATAACTGGTAAGCAAATAGCCTGTGAGTTAGCATAGGGATCGAATGGAGGATTCAATTTGGTTTGGAATGTGTTAGTTTTATAGATCAAAAATGCAAACAAGCAGAAAATACAAAATATAGAACAATGAACATAGTAATTTTGCCCTGGGAAAACCTCCTACATGAGGGAGAAAAACTCAGCAAGATATTCTCTTATAAATCAGAATAATAAGTGCAGTTTTCTTATACAATTTATGATGACTAATTCCAATCAACTATGGCAGATATATAAAGAATTGTGTTATTGATTGATGCCTTTGAGATCTCCGATTGCAATCCTTTTATATTCATCTGCCACTATGGGATGTGCCTCTTGGAATCATTGCCACCTTTTAGTCTGATTAGTTAGGATATGTTTTGGGCACTCTTAATCATGCTTGTTACATAGGCGCTACCTATGACTTATATCTCCCATTGCTACATAACATCAACACTCCCTCTTAGCTAGGGAGATATCTTTCCAGATACTCATGTCATGGAGTCTCTCAACATGACACTCACAATGGCTACACCCATTAGTGAGAAGAGGTTATCATGGAGTCTCTCAACGTGATATCATCATGGAGTCACTCAACATGATGTCCATCATGGCTACTCCTATGAGTAGAAGGAAATAAGTGCACAAGTGGCCATCATGGAATCACTCAACATGATGTCATCACCTCATCGTGGCGGTACCCATGGCTACTCCTAGAGGGTGAAAAGCACAAGTACAAGAAAATCATTACAGACTCTCTCACGTGATGTTGTCATGGAGTCACAGACATGACATCCACCATGGCTACTCCCAGAGGGTGGAATCAAGGGCTTTCACTTCAAATCTCTCTCACAGATAGAAATGCATTAAAGCAAATTAGAAGACCATTGATACTGAGACTCCTTCTCAGCTAGGGCCTCATTCTCCAAAATACCAAGCTTGTCTTGAAAGTACACAAACTTTACTCTGGCAAGAGGCGTGGTGAGAATGTCTACCATCTGCTCATCAGTGCTAATATACTTTGACTGGATTGCTTTCCTCAATACCATATCTCTGATATAGTGGTATTTGATCTCAACATGTTTAGTTGTGTCATGAAACACTGGATTGACAGAAAGCTTCACACAACTTTGATTATCACAATGAATGACGGTTGGATCCAACGATTTTCCAAACAATCCTGCAAGGAGCTTCCAAAGCCACACTGCTTCTCAAGCTGCCACACAAGCTACAATATACTTGGCCTCTGTGGTGCTCAATGCCACTGAAGACTACTTCCTACTACACCAGGAGATCATTGCAGACCCCAAACTGAAACAACATCCGGAGGTGCTCTTCCGATCATTGACACTCCTTGCCCAATCAGAATCAGTATATCCATGCAACTTTTAGTCCACACCAGAAGAATATCTCAAGCCATACCTGACTGTGCCACGTAAGTATCTTAGGATATGCTTTGCTGCAACTAGATGTATTTGCCTTGGTTCACACATGAACTGACTAAGTGCACTTACTGTATAGCCTCCCTCTGAATCTTAGGAGTATGGTCAACTTCCATGTCCTGAGGAGATTCTTGATCTTCATTGTCTATCTCCATATGAGTGCCCTTAGATCTCTTAAATGCAACATCTTCTTCAATTGTAACATCCCTGCTGATCTCTATCAATTTCTGACTTGGAATGTAAACTCTATAGGCTTTTGGAGACTCGCTGTAGCCCATAAATATTCCCTTCTTCCTAGATGGTTCCAATTTTGTCCTTTTATCTTTAGACACATGAACACACAGAGGACAACCAAAGATTCTCAAATGAGTTACTTCTAGTTTTACCCTTGTGAATGCTTCTTCAGGAGTCATGTTCTCCAAAATTTGGTGAGGGCTTCTATTCTGAACAGACACAGCTATCCTAGATGCTTCAGCCCAAAACAAGGTTTGCAGATCTTGATCATGAATCATGGCTCTAGCTACTTCTACAATAGATCTATTCTTCCTTTCTGCAACACCATTTTTTTGTGGATTGTAGGGAACACAAAACTCCCTCTTAATTCCTACCTCAACACAAAAGTTATGAAAACTTCCGGAGATGTATTCTCCTCCATTGTCAGATCTTAGAACTTTGATCCTCTTCCCGGATAAGTTCTCTACCTGAGCTTTAAATTCCTTGAATCTCTCAAGTACTTCCTCAGATTCTTTAGTCTTTAAGAAATAAATCCAAGTATTTCTAGAGTGGTCATCAATAAAAATTACATAATACAAGAAACCACTCAAAGAAACAATACACATTAGACCACATAAATTGGAATGAATAAGATCTAGAATACATTTAGATTTACTTTCACTACGATGAAATGGACCTTTAGTATTCTTACCCAATGCGCAACCTCTGCAGGTGCCTTCATGCTCCTGGTTGAATTTAGGAAGGCCCGTGACCATCTTCTCCATGGTTGGTAGTGCTCGAAAGTGAAGGTGAGCAAGTCTTCTATGCCAAATCTCACACGAACTTGATGAATCATGCAACATGACCTGAAATGGATGAGTGCAAAGCCTATAGAGACACTCATGTCGAAATCCAATTACCCAAGCAGTCTTGATACTTGAATTCTTCGGCCATGTAAGAACTTTGCCTTCGGAGAATGCAACTTGATATCCCTTGTCCTCCAAGGCTGAAATAGAGACAAGGTTCCGCTTGATACCTGGAACAAATAGAACATCGCTCAACTATAAGGGAATGCCAGAATCCAAGTGAAGAGAGGAGGTCCCAACACCTTTCATAGAATAACCTGCATCATCACCAATGATGACTTGAACACTAGAATTACTTTTCACCAAATCAGATAGATGCTCTCTAAATCCAGTGATGTGGTGAGAGGCACCACTATCAATCAACCATGTGTGAATGTCAGTAGGCATATTGCTTGACAAGGCATAATAGAATAGAAATTCACTTGTATCCTTCTACGGGGAGATCTCACCCACGTTGGCAAATGAAGCCTGCTGCTTAGGTCTAGTTGGACAATCCTTAGCATAGTGACCAAACTTGTCACATCTAAAACATTGAATGTGAGAGAAGTCCTTCTTCTTCTTAAATATAGGAATACCATCTGATCCTCTATCTTTATTCCTCTTGAAGTACCCTTTCTTTCCTTCTTTTCCTTTCTTCTTCGAGGAATAAGTGGCAAGAACATGAATGTCTTCATTTGTAGAGTTTTGACCAATCCCTCTCGCAGCCAATCTTGATTCTTCTTGAATACAATCCGCCGTCAACTGATCAAACTTAGGAAGTTTTGATCTTGCACCGATTCCTTGAATGAATGACTCCCAAGATGGAGGAAGACCATTAAGAGCCAACATAGTCAAATCCTTGTTATCAACAATATGCCCAATTGTAGAAAGCTGATCTCTCAACTCGGTGATCTTCATGAAGAATGTGATGATGGAATCTCCTTTCACCATCTTGATGTGATGAAGTTGTTGTTTTAATGCAAGAACTTGACTTGTGTTGTTGATCTCATACATCTCCACCAAAGTTTTGAACATATGTCTTGCAGTTTTGAACTTGGAGATTATTGGCACAATGTGATCTTTCATGGAATCAACCAACATCTTTTTCGCCTTAATGCCATTTCTCTTCCATTGAGGCTTCTCATTCTCATTGGTTGGTTCGGGAACTTCACCCTCCACGAACTCAAGTAACTCATTTTCTTCCAAAGTGAGCATGACTCTAAACTTCCAAGATGTGAAGTTTGATGCGCCCTCAAGTCTATCTTCAACCTTGAGCCCCTTCACCATCTTGACAATAGATGCAATCAAGGATGAGAATAAGATAGGAGGGTAGTGCTGCTTGAATGAATCTGATCACGATCTTTCTTATACCCACTCTGATACCATGTTAGTTTTATAGATTAGAAATGCAAACAAGAAGAAAATACAAAATATAGAACAATGAACAAAGTAATTTTGCCCTGGGAAAACCCTCCTACACGAAAGAGAAAAACTCAGCAAGATATTCTCTTATAAATCAGAATAATAAGTGCAGTTTCCTTAATGACTAATTCCAATCAACTGTGGCAGATATATAAAGAATTGTGTTATTAATTGATGCCTTTGAGATCTCCGATTGCCATCCTTTTATATTCGTCTGCCACTATGGGATGTGCCTCTTGGAATCATTGCCACCTTTTAGTCTGATTAGTTAGGATATGTTTTGGGCGCTCTTAATGATGCTTATTACATAAGGGCTACCTATGACTTATATCTCCCGCTGCTACATAACATCAACAGAATGCACTCTCGATGGCTTTGGAAAATGTTTCAGCACTCAGATCCAGTCGAGGTCGAGGAAAGCCCTTTACAGTAGTCTTTATAGCCCTGCATTTAAATGACAAGAGAGAGATATATTGTGTGGAAAAACTGAACGAAAACGTTTTCAAAATTATCCGTGTTATGAGACATATTATCATATAATTGAAATTCTATGATGCAGGTTCACCTTAGATCAAGATGACCAACTTCCTGGTAAGCAAATTCAAGCATTATATCTTGGATGACAGGATCGAGATTAGCCTTCTTGGCTCCCACGGGAGGAGGTACTCCACTTACCAGTTCTGGTGCAATTTTATCCAGTCCATACCCAAGAGCCCCAAAAAGAAAGAATTCAGCCTCCAAGTATTCTAAGTTTAGGGGAAATTCAAGCAACTCTACTTCTCCAGGTAGAATTTCCCCTGGCACGTACCCTCCAATCTTCTGACGCCCCTCACATAGACATTCACACAAAAACAGCGCCAAAAACACAGAATTATATGCTAGTTGAGCCATTACTTTTTATTATATGCAACTGCACCTGCTCTCATCCCCTATATATAAAGCTATGGAACATGGCATCATTACTTGCTGAGGTGCCAAACATGGCTTGTCATTATCTACAAAGGATCTCCTCGAGATTTGCTTTTACCCCCTCAGTAACAAACTCTTACTGTATTTGCCTTTGCGTTGTGGATTGCAATAAACATATCATGCTAAGGGAGGAATCAACAGATGGGGTCTTACTTGCTCTCAAACTTTTGAAAATGCAGATTTATTTTTGATATTTTATTATTCTTTGATTCTTTTTCATTTTTCTTTGAGTTTTGTGTTTTGATCAGCTTAAGTTGTAGTGTTTTGGTTTGTTTATGTTTGACCTTTCTTTCCTTGATTCAGTTTAGCGTATTGATTTTGTGGCATATTCTCATACTTTTTTTTTTTCATCATCAATTATATAAGAAATTAAGATCATGACAAAGTATGATTACAACAAAAATCTGAAATATATAGATTAGTGTTAACTTTTTAAAAATAAAAATCTCTATAACATAAAATTACTGGTTAAATGCATCAATTAGATTAACCAGCAATATAGTTCATGGTATATCTTTCTAATAGAAGTTGAGAAGTTGAAAGGAAAAGGTTTCTTGAAAATTTAGTTGTTCTCATAGTTTTGAAAAAATATTTTATCATTTAAAAAAAAATAATAATATTATTTAAATATTTTTATTTATCTTTAAATTTTTTAAATTAAAAATTAAGAACAAGTAAAATTTTATGAAGTTTAATTATTCCTATAATTTTGAAAAATGAAAATCGTTATTAATTAAAAAAATTCTAAAAAATTAAGAATAAGTTAAAGTTTTATAAAATTTAATTATTTTATAGTTTTAAAAAATGAGAATCGAGTTTTTATGGCTTTGTGGTGTATATGTCAAACTATAGTATTTTGCAGAATATCTTTTAGCGCTCCTACATTTATTGTGGTGTATTGTCACTCACTAGGCCTGTAGCATTTTTTGCCCCATTATATGGCCTCGACCTTTCATTTCTTTGCAGTTGCTTTTATTGGAGCCGAAGGTTCAACAATGATCATCAATGGAACCCCCACTCAAATGTCCCTAGAAATTTGTTCCCAAAGTGTTTCACGAGATATGTCCCCTGATACACCTCTAGATGTTGTTCTTCCCATTCTGGAGTTTGATAATGCCTACAAATGGGTAGAAAATTTTACTTTAATTGGGTATTTTATGGGTAGAACCCCCCTTGAAAACATGCTTCAAGACTAGGTTGGCAGGGCTTGGTTCTCACATGGGATCCACTTGGATGTTATGCAAAACCTCACTAAGGGGTTTTGTCTTTTTTAGTTTGCTGAGGCCAACCATGTTGTGGTTGTCCTTAGTCAGGGCTCATGGCTAGTCTGCTCTTCCCTCCTTGTGTTCAAACCTTGGGCTCGCAACTTCAACGTCTCTAATGAAAAGTCCATTTGAGTCCCTACCTGGGTTGAATTCCCTAGGTTACCCTTGCCGTGATGGAATTTTCTCAGCCAAATAGCTTCTTCTTTACGTTTTGTCATTTGCATAGAACTTGAGAAGTTCTATTCATCTAGTCCTTAGTGTTGGTCTATGTTGAGGTGGACCTTTCCAAAGACCTGAAGGATTCATTGGACATTCAGATTCGTGAATTACATTATTCTGAGTGTGTTTAGTATATTAACCCTCCCAACACCTATTATCGGTGCTAGTCCTCTGAACACAAGATTTAGGATTGTCTTTTGGCCTCTTAGCAGCTAAAGTCCTCAACTTAGCCCTCCTCCAGATCATCACTGAGCTTGCAAAAGAAGAGGAATGTTGGTCTATAGTGGTTAACCACAAAGCCAAGAACACTAGCACTTCCAAGCCCCCTCTAAGCTTATGAGCCTAGGGGTTTCAACTCAAAATGTTTCAAATCCCGCCAATGTTAGAGCATTGAGCGTCGTGATAGATTCTAAGGTTCCACTAGAAACTTCAGCCATTTCTTAGCCACTAGTCATCATTGTCCAACATGCTTCTCCTCCTCTTATAGGGCAGAGGAGGTCCCGAAGCCCATTTGTGTGATTGGAGGATGAAATGTTTTTTCCTAGGCCACAACAACCAATGCAGTTCAACTTCCAAATTGAGAGCTTTAAGGCACCTGACATGGTGTTACATAATAGTTATTCTACTCTTGAGGGGTTCAATAGCAAGGAGATGTCTCTCGATGATCATTAAATGAACTGTATTTCCTAGAATGTGTGAGGTCTTAAAGACCTCCCTCAAAAATATTTTGTTTGTGATGTTTGTTCTCAACTTTTAGGTTTAGACATTCTTTGTCTGTAGGAAGTTAAAGTGTCAGGTTTTTTACTTTCTGCATCTTGCCATGTTATTTGGCCTTCCATCCATTTTCTTTGTAGTAACCATGAAGTTGGTTGAGGTGGAGTTGTCATCTTTCTCTCACCCACGTGGCATAAGCTTTTGGTTGATCATGGATGTGACCCCACTAATTATGCATTGTGGGCTCTTTTCAATGTTAATAATCATTCCTTTGGGATTATTAATGTTTATACTCCCAATGATGCCATACAGAGATCTCTTTGGCGATAGATTACCAATTCAAAGTCTACCGCTACTTGGGTTTTGTGTGGGGATTTTAATATGATCAAGATGGCTTATGATAAATGTGGAGGCTTGCCTATGCATTATACAACTAGTGAAAGAGAGGATTGGTTTTTTATGCAATAAATTGGGTCTTTTCAATCCCATTGTAGGCCATTTCCATGATAATACATGGTACATATGGAGCAATTTGAGAGACAAACCTAACAAGGTCTTAAAGTAAATAGATCAGGCTCTGATATCGGCCCAACCTTTGTTTACTTTTACAAGTTGTTATTCCTTACCAGTTGAACCACTGATAGATGTTGTCCTATATGACCATTTCCTAATATGATTCCATCTTGAGTGGTAGATGTCTAGGCCCAAAGCAATAAAGAGTCAGCTTTTTCTAAACACCCCTTCTCAATCACAAAGCCATGTCAACACACATTCAATGTGTCTAGAATTTGGAGCCACGTCCTCTGCATGGCGTCATGTGGATTTCTTGGTGGAATGATGCCATAATGCATACTTCATGGTCCCTCCACATTTATGGATGGTCACTTACCTATTTTCACCACTGCTCATATGAAGCCACCACTCAAGAGCTCCACCAAGGCACCATCACTTTGGAAGCTTAGTCATTTGATTTTTCTACCCAGCTTCAGATGGCTTAGATATGATAGTAGAAGTAGATTTTTGATTCTCATATAGCTCATGGAGCCAAAATTAAAGGTTAACTTCACTAGTTCAAGATTGGGGATAAAGTCTCAAAAGAATTATTTAAGCCAATCAAGTTCGTCACACATTCCAATATGTTAAGAAGATATGGGAAGGTCAACAACTGCTCCAAGAGCTTCCCAATATTCTTCAATCTTTTGTTTGGCACTATAAGTAGGTTTTTGCAGTTCAAGATTACACTCCCTCGAGGAAGCTTTCCTTACAATAGTGTCTTATGGTTGTTCCTTGTCAACTTTCAAATGCCCAATGAATTATTTGTGACTAGCTTCTCTCTCAAGGTGATCCCAAGGAATAAATTTTTTCAATGGTCAATAACAAAGCCTCTGGCTTAGATGGCTTCCATTGCAAGTTCTACAAAACCTTTTGGGATACTGTGGGCAGCGACTTGCATAATGTTTATCTTGAATCCATGCAACTTGGTTCATTAGGCAACCTCATTAACAAAGGAAACATTATGTTTCACACCCCATTTTAAAACATACTTATCATTTTATTTCAAGCAGATAGATAGTTAGTGAGTGAAATTATTATGAGGAAAGTAATTATATTATGTTAGAATAGAGAATGCATTTGATTTATATTATTTTATATGAAAATAATAATTGTCTATGATGTTATTAACATGCACGTGATTAAATAATGCAATGGATTAACTACCCTTGTGCGACTGAGGTGGATTCAGGAACAATGTTTTCCCCCTCCAAGATGAGGAGAGAGAGTATCACTGTGGAGAGTGTTGGAGCCTAGAAAAATCAATCCCCAAATTGTCCCATTTTCCCTCCAAGTTCCTTTTGAATCCCACTTGAACCTATAGCTTATAACCGATCAGAGATATCTTTCATAGGTTTTCATTGGTTTGCCTTTCAAAATATACAAGGGAAAAGTACAAAAGATTACTATTATACTATTTTGCCTTCTGGCCAAATAGCTTAAACATCCATGAGATCTTGGTGTTTCCCCTTCTTAGGATGCAAGGAAAAACTACCCAAATTGGTTAAGTCCCAAAATCCTGAGTTTGCCTTGTGTTTTTAGTGTAGTCAGAGTTTCGAAGTTCAGAGTTTTGTCCGTCATCCCTCCATCCCCATCGTCTCCAAACCATGCCTTGTTCTTCGCAAATTTCTCTATGTGTTCAATGTTTTTCGGAGGTCAAAGTTCAGACCATCCGTCTTCTTCCTTATTTTCCATGGAAGGAGAAGGGTAGAAGGCCCAAGGGCTGAACTTTGACCTTTTACCTTTGCAAAGCAGCTAAGTGTTCTATCACCGAAGGTCAGGGTTCTCTTCTTTTTCTTTCTTCCTTGGGAGGATGGAAGGATTGGGGCCCGAGCTCTAATTTTTCCTTTTCCAAATTTGAGTAAGTGTGGAAATTTTGTGGGATGTTAGGGATCAGAGCTTTGCATTTTCACATTCTTCTGCGAAGGCTAGAAGGCTTGGAGCCTGACCTCTGATCCTTTTCTTTGTAAATCTAGCTAAGTGTTTCATTGTCAGACTTCAAAATTTTCTCCTTCCTTCTTCTTCTTTAGGAAGGAAGAAGGCTGAAGGTCCAAACTCAGAGCTACACCACTCTCAAAAGGTTGTAAGACATTCTGCCATTCTGTAGTATTATTTTATTAAAGAGAAAGGTTATAGCGGAATCACAGAAAGGTGACACATGGTGCCCTGGAGGCCAGAAGATGGAATGCCGATGGTTGATCTCCACGGAGGCAAAAATCTTCTAAGTGTAAATGGCAGAGCTTGGCATTTTCACCTTCCACCTTCTTTCTTCTATAAGTGATAAGACAAAAGGTCAGAGGCCCAAACTCTGAAGCTTCGACGATTTCTTTCTTCATGGAGAAAACATGATTTGACTTGCCAGTGACCCTCCTATTCACCATTAATACTCTGTGAGGGCCTGTTTTCATGCTGCAGATGGTTTTCCTACCTCCCCATGCTAATGTGACTCCATTTGATCAATCTTTGTACCTTTGGGCATGCACGAGCACTCCTTTCATGGAGGATTTCATGGATATGGGCTATGGCACACTTCAAACGACACCAATTCGAGTTAATGCAACATGGTCGATGTCCCTTCTTGTTGACTTCTTCCCTTCCATGCCATGACTGCTACAGTGAAGATGAAATGCTATATCTGTAGATATTTGAATTGTAGAAAGGGTTGGTCACTGAACCAATTGTCTAGTCTGGAAAACACCTAAGGAAGATTTTAGGGCGCAAAGCAAAGGAAAATGTCTAGGTAGTGAATGAAAGAATGCATCTGATACAATGTAGGAAGGATTGTAACACACATTTTCATGCATTGAAATGTCTCCATGGTTGTTTGTAATAACTTAGGGGAATGCATTGTTGCAGCTTTGTATTTTTCCTTCACCACATTTGTTGGTGCGATTGTAATAGGATTTGGTATGTGTGAATGCCTTTAAATCAATATAGGCTTTGCGTTGGATCATTTCTCTATTGCAAGTGGGTTATTATAGTTTGGCTTTGGATAAATAGGTATGTCTAGTGCATGAAGTGTAATCTAAGGAATGTATGTGAATATATTTTAGTTTTTCATTGATACTGGTTCAACCCATTTCTTTCCTCTTTATTGTTTATGACTCAGTTGCCCAATGGAATGGGCACTGGTCCATATTGGAGAGGGACCAATCACTCTTTAAAATCAAACAAATCATTCACCTGTGGTTTAGGATAAAACACCATCTTTCATGTGCATGTACATTAGCACAGTTGAATCAACTTAATTAGAGGCATGTGCAAGCAGTTTGTCTTGACCTAGTGACAGCTCTTGGGGTCAAGTGTACATTGGGTATGGCTATGTTTGTTTAGTTGTATTTTATTTCATACCTCTAGGAATATCCCTCCTAGGTCTAGCTAATCCTGAAGTGCAAAGGAGCATACCCACTCCTATTAGTTGGCCATAATCACCCTTGACCTATTTATAAACCTCTTTCGATCACCTTGACAATATTCCTAGCCTTGGTGATAGTGAAATGTTTTAGGGTTTTTAGTTTTTTCTATTTTGGGTTCCAATAGAATGGTGCCATTGTCAGGGATAAAGTTACCTTATCCATTGTCAAGTTTAAGTAGCTGGAAATATTTTTGAATACAGCTGTAGCGATCTTGCAGTTGTGCATTTTGTTTGGATAAGTTTGGCAGCCCATCAGCTTATGTCAAAAGATCAGTGCCATTGTCGGGGATGATAATGATGGGTTATAAATCTTGACAACTCTGCTAGTGAGCTAAACCTAGAATCAGGTAATGCCCTTGAAGATAAGTCACACTCCAAGGATTTCCTCTTTCGTAGAGGTGGCGACTCTACTGTCAAAGAACTAAAGTTTGCCCACTACTATTCTTGTTGTGTTGTTGGTGATATGAATGCTCCATCTCAAGATGCAGTAGCTGGTGAAATTAAAGATACATTGTTTTCTTCCCAACCTTTGAAATTTTTTGTTCCTATCATGTTGAAGGAACAAATTTGTATGCCTTAGTTTTTTGCCCTGCATTATAGGATGTTTTAGTCATGGCCAATTGGTATGAACATGGATACCATAGGGATCTTCTATTATCTGAGTCTTCATATATATATCAGACCCTAGAAATTACATAGGTGTTGATTACCATGACCATCCTAGAAATGCATATTCCAGTCATGGCTCTACATGTTATACAAATCAAAACTTATGTGCACCCATGCAAAATCAAACTGACTTAGCAATGCGGCAGTGTGAAATGAAAAGACCAAATAGTTGTTGGGGTTATTAGATCGCAGCAACAAGAAGGGACAACTAAATTTACTATCAGGCCACTAGAGTCTAGGACACAGTCCAATGCATTCCCTATTGCCCCAAAAAAATAGTTTGACCAGTCCCCTGCTCCTCCCTTAGATCATATATATGATCAGCTAGATCTCTCTGATGGTAGTTGTTTGTCACTGATGTCAAAAAGGTATTGAGGGTATTGAGTTAGTGTGCATCTTCATAAGGTATCATCAGGATTTGCACTATTGACATAGGTTGTTCATGTTCATATTCATGGTTTATTTGATTAGGATATCTTCAAAGTTGTCTCAGGATGGATTCTCATGTTTAGTGTTTATATTGGTTCATATTTGATCTTGTTTATGATAGCGTTGATGCAAGTTGAGGTTATACTTCAAAAGATAAGGACTTGCTTCATATGTATGTTCATGCTTCATCAAGAGTTGTGTGAAGTTGTTGATAGGAGTAGGAGTACATCATCTTGTGTGTTCTTTCTATTATCATATCACAGCTTGTTCAGTATGGTTGATATAGATGACATGATATGCAGTGGCAGTGGTTTGGTCATTTGATCTCAGTGAAACACAATAGTCTTCATCATGATTTGATATCTAGGTGTATGATTGCATTTTTGAGGTGTTTATTGTTTGGCATTCTTTGCAATAAGGTTGGTATCATGTGTGGCATACTCTGTATCAAGGATTGGTCTCATGAGTGGTTTGGTATGCAATTGATCTACATTTGATATGGTATGATCTCAGTATTCAGTGGCATGGTCTTCATTTAATCTTGGTTTAAGTTGTGGCAGTTGTGATGTTGGATTTCATGGTCTCTTGCAAAGTATTCATATGGTGTTCATCTATGTTTCTTGACAGTTTCAATTGACAAGACTCTTACAGTGGCATATGATAATTATTGTGGCATGTGACACATTTAGTGACTGTTACCTCATCATTGTGTCACATTTGAGCTGATTTGGTTTCCTAGCTTGTTCAAAATCTTGGTGATGGTTTAACATTCAAGAGCTTTTTGATGAGGACTGATACTCTAGTTGCCATATGAAATGTCTTTGAACCAAAATTTCCTCTTAAGGTTTTATCAAGGGTCATGAGTTGGATCAAGTATTTTCTAAAGCCAAACTCTAAATTCATAAGTCTTCTATGCCCATAATCTATATCATACACTTTATGTTATAAATTGTTGTTGACTTATAGTAGCAGGTAGATTGACTTACTCATACCTGCTAAAGGGGTTTTTAAACATCTATTGACCGGCCCTTTCTTTAACTCACCTTATGAAATGGTCATCATATAAGTGTTCTCCATATAAAGTAAGTTTTAGTTTTTAAAACTTTATTTTTCTCTATCACCTTTTAAAAGCTCGAGCGAGAAAAAGACTTTCAAATGACTTTTAAAGAGGAGCTCGTCATAAGTGTTAGTCTTAAAATTTCTTTCAAAGGAAGAAGACATCTTTTCTAAAGCATATGAGTGGCACAATTTATGCTTGTCTTTAAAAGAATTTTGTAGGAAACCTTTTTAAATTTCATTTTTATTTAAAAGGCAAGAGTTCGTTATAGAATGTATATGAGTTTTTCAAGGAGCCTTTATAGGGGATGGTTGATATTGTTTAAAAGCAATATTTTTGGAAAATTATTTCTAAATTCTTTCTCATGCCATTGAAGAATTTAGTGAAGATTCTTTTTTGTGAGAAATTTATTGAAGAGAAGGTAAGAAGATTTTTTTTGAGCTTGCAAGAAAATATGGATCAAGAAATTTTTGCATAAAAATAAAATAGATTTGTGAAACTGAAAATGTGAGATGATTTGACTGAAGAAAAGCAATAGGTCAATTTTCTTTGTAGGTGAAAGGACATGAAAATGAGCAGAGAGATTTTTGGCAAAGATATATTTTTCTTGTTGAAGGCTTTATTTTTTTTTAAGACAATATTTGCAGAGAAGGAGAATTATTTTTTAGATGGAAGATGAAAATGAGGAGACTGAATATTCAGTTTGAAAGAGATTTTATTACAAGGGCAGATTCAAAATATATTATTGAAGATATTAATTTTGTTTGAGAGAGGAATATGAATTTTCATAACATTGAATAAGATTTTCTTCTTGCAGATGGATTGGTGTTTGGATTCCTTGAAGGCTTTTTTATTATTGTAGATGAAAGGTTTTTGATTTTTTGAAAGAAGAAAATTTGCAAAGAGAAGGTGAAAATTTTTTTGTTTGTAGGTTCTTCATTAAGATGGAAATGATTATAAAGAAAGTGGGAAGTCATTTCATATTAATTGGCTTCGCAGGTGGATTGATTAGTGTGTTGTTGAGTGGATCAGTATACATGGTTGATTATTTTGAATATCCTCTTGAAGATTTTGATTTGGGTTGATGAGAATTATGGTCATATGATAGACACATGTGAAAGAAGAAGTGATTTGTATTGAAATAGAGAAACCCTCTGAGTTCCTAGTTTTAATTTGAGTATGTATTAGGGGTTGGTGCTCCTTGAAGTTTGTGCTTCTAAAACATTGTAACTAGTGAGGTTTTTGCTTAAGCCAGTGAGGCAGTTTTGAGTGGTTTTTCTACCCAAGAAGGGTTTTCCACTCGTGAAAAGCATGTGTCATGTTTCATGTTGTCTTCATTTGTATGTGTGTATATTAGTGCTTTGTTTATTAAGTTTTGTTCACATCCTTCATTATTAGTCTTGTGCATATGAGCTCAACAAATCAATAATGTATTCCTCTTTGTGTCCTGTAAGATAAAGTTTGCAAAAAGTTGTAAAAGATTTGAAAACCAATACAACACTGATTCACCCCCCCCTCTCAGTGTTGTCCTGGACTCCTACAATTGGTATCAGAGCCAATTTCCCTTTTGAAGTCTAATAGGCTTGGGTAGGTCCTGGTAGTGGAGTAAAATGGGTAAGAAGAATAGAATTAACATCTCAAATAGAGAAAAGAAAGATGCTGATCAAAAGATGGTAAAACAAGCCTCAGTTAAGCCTAGCAATGATTTGTTGCATATGTCACCCCTGATAATTGATACAAAGAATGATCCAATAATTGAGAATTTTGATAAAAAGGAAGAAATTATTGTGAATGATAAAGAAACATGCCTTTTTGTGGATGAAGTTGATTGTGAAGTTGATTTTGAAGGAGAGCTTCTATGTGCCCTTGATACAATCAAGCAACTTAGTAAAGAAAATAGGAGATTAAAAGACCAGCTTAAACAAGAGAAAGAATTCAAGGACAAAGTTGTTTTAGATCTTGAAGAGGCAAGAAACCTATTTATGAAAGTTTGAGAAGTCAAGTTGGTGAATCAGACAAATTAATTATTAATTTGAAGGTTGAGGTTGAAGAAGTTAAGAGGATAGTTGAAGTTACAAAGTTTGAGTTGGAAGCTAAGACAATTGAATGTCAAAAGATTGAAGGAGAGATAGTCTCTTTAAGAAAAGATCTTGAGGATGTTAAGAAATAGTTGGAAAACAATTTGAAATTTGGAGAGAGCACAAGTAAGTTATATGAAATGTTGGGTAAACAAAAACTGCATGGAGACACTACTAGACTTGGTTATGAAAAGAGTCTCTCCTCTAATGTTAGAGAGATTCCTAGAAGAAAAATTGATCATCCTTCTGCTTGTGAAAGAAAAGTGAACAATCAAAGAAGAAGAATTACTCCTCTAAGACAAGAATACATGTACAGGTATAACTATTCATTTAATGGTTATTGTTATACTTGTAATCAATTTGGACACAAATCAATTAATTGCAGAAGAAATCATTTTGCTTCAATCAGGAATACTAATATTGTTTGTTTCAAGTGTAATTCTCCTGGTCACAAAACATATAGTTGTAGAAGGTTTGGAAGAATAGCTTTACCTAGTTTGATAGATTGGAAAAAGAACAAGGTTGAAAAGGTTTGGATAAATAAATCTGAACAGAAGCAAGAACCTGAGAAAGTTTGGAGGCAAAAACAAAAACAAGAGAAGATAAATTCTAAACTTGTGCATCTTGCACAAGTTACTTCATCAATTGCATAATAGATAGCATGAAGTAAGGGGGAGTTGTTCATGATCTATCAATTATCCCGAAGAAGTTTCAAGAAGGAGATCATTTGAATGATGATCTTGTCATATTAATTCTTGTAAAATGAATTCTATGATGATATTGCTAACTAAGTTGATCTTCTGTATGTGTCAGTGATTTAGGAAGAACTTGTTAATGCAGTTGGTTTTTTGGTATACAAAATTGATGGGCTGATTTGAATACTAGATCTTGGTTATATTCAAGAAGTTATCTTTAGATGTTTGCTTATGTTGGCTAAGGTGGCTGAAAATGAAAACTTCAATTCATAGCACTTATCTCTACATTTGATTTGTGTAAAGTGTTGTTGCAGGAAGAACTTGTTAATGTAGATTGATTTGAGTGTGCTCAGGGATGTCAAGTCATGCTTATATGGAAGTGTTCTTGATGTGATAATCTGACATGGTTCTTTGATGGTTCTCATCATTAATATGTTTTAGGGAGGACTGAGTTATCACTATCATGGATGTCTTGGCAAGGTCTTCTCAAGAGTGTACATCATGGTATCATGAATTGTGAATTTTGTGATAAGTAGTCTTCATGTTGTTATCATTAGAATTTTGCATTATCACAGATGTCGAAGTGATTATGATATCTCTGCATGGAATTCAAGTTATACGAGTCATGCCACATGAGTCAATTTTTATGCCTTCATAATCATACTTCAAATTTGTGTTGATGATTGAAGAGATTGTTTGTTTGGAAAGTTTTTCCTTCAATCACATGTGATGTCATCAGGAGTGTGTTAGTCTTCATCTTCATAAGTGATTTTGTTACAAAAAGTGCTATTGTGTAGAATATGGTATAGTCAATGGGCAAGTTATAACAATGATTTGATGCTTTGGTTGGTGTGCCTCACATGATGTTGCTTTCAGGTCCTATGCTTCATGGTTTCTTATTACTCACAAGTTGAAAAGTTGTGCAGTATGCAAATGTGAAAGAACAGAGCTTTCAAAATAATAGCAAATTGTAAATATGATTAGTGCCTTAAATTCTTAGAGGCTAGTGGTATCAAAGGTTTGGGTAAGTGATTTTTCAATTTCTTGGTTGGTATGAAAGATAACAAGGTCAATGATAGTGTTTGTGATCCAAGGAATGTGTAAACAGTTGATTGATATCAGCATACTTTGCTAGTCTTTAACTAATGATTTATATGAGTTATTTTTCTCAGGGGGAGATAATAGTCTTTGTCATTAGATGTCAAAAGGGGGGAGAAAGAAAAATTGCATCATTTAGTTTTCCCATCAATGACAAAGGGGGAGATTGATGTTAGTTGTTTGTCATTGATGTCAAAAATGTATTGATGGTATTGAGTTAGTGTGCATCTTCATAAGGTATCATCAGGATTTGCACTATTGACATAGGTTGTTCATGTTCATATTCATGGTTGATTTGATCAGGATATCTTCAAAGTTGTCTCAAGATGGATTCTCATGTTTAGTGTTTATATTGGTTCATATTTGATCTTGTTTATGATAGGATCTTGGGTTGATATTAGTAAACATCTGAAGGTCACTAATCAGGAGCTAAGTGCAAGAGGTTGATGCAAGTTGAGGTTATACTTCAAAAGATAAGGACTTGCTTCATATGTATGTTCATGCTTCATCAAGAGTTGTGTGAAGTTGTTGACAGGAGTAGGAGTACATCATCTTGTGTGTTCTTTCTATTATCATATCACAGCTTGTTCAGTATGGTTGATACAGATGACATGATATGCAGTAGCAGTGGTTTGGTCATTTCATCTCAGTGAAACACAATAGTCTTCATCATGATTTGATATCTAGGTGTATGATTGCATTTTTGAGGTGGTTGTTGTTTGGCATTCTCTGCAATAAGGTTGGTATTATGTGTGGCATACTCTGTATCAAGGATTGGTCTCATGAGTGGTTTGGTATGCAATTGATCTACATTTGATATGGTATGATCTCAGTATTCAGTAGCATGGTCTTCATTTGATGTTGGTTTAAGTTGTGGTAGTTGTGATGTTGGATTTCATGGTCTCTTGCAAAGTATTCATATGGTGTTCATCTATGTTTCTTGACAGTTTCAATTGACAAGACTCTTATAGTGGCATATGATAATTACTGTGGCATGTGACACATTTAGTGACAATTAGCTCATCATTGTGTCACATTTGAGGTGATTTGGTTTCCTAGCTTGTTCAAGATCTTGGTGATGGTTTAACATTCAAGAGCTTTTTGATGAGGACTGATACTCTAGTTGCCATATGAAATGTCTTTGAACCAAAATGTCCTCTTAGGGTTTTATCAAGGGTCATGAGTTGGATCAAGTATTTTCTAAAGCCAAACTCTAAATTCATAAGTCTTCTATGCCCATAATCTATATCATACACTTTATGTTATAAATTGTTGTTGACTTATAGTAGTAGGTAGATTCACTTACTCATACCTGCTAACGGGGTTTTTGAACATCTATTGACCGGCCTTTTCTTTAACTCACCTTATGAAATGGTCATCATATAAGTGGTCTCCATATAAAGTAAGTTTTGGTTTTTAAAACTTTATTTGTCCCGGTCACCTTTTAAAAGCTCGAGCGGGAAAAAGACTTTCAAATGACTTTTAAAGAGGAGCTCATCATAAGTGTTAGTCTTAAAATTTCTTTCAATGGGGGGTGACCCCAAAGCCCGCTTGGTCAACGAAGGAGGCTTAAGTCTTAGGTTTGCTCCCCAAGGTCTTGGGTTCGACTCCAAGGGCCAGCTTCTCAAGGATGCACCAGTTCTGCAGGTGCATTGGTGCATCCCCAGGGGATTAGTCTCACCTCAGGTACCCAAGATATGGGCTACTGTGTCACTGGGTTGGGCCGCAGGGATACCCCTGAGTTATTCAAAAAATTAAAAAAAAATTGATGGAAAAAGGCATCTTTTCTAAAGCATATGAGTGGCACAATTTATGCTTGTCTTTAAAAGATTTTTTAGGAAACCTTTTTAAATTTCTTTTTTATTTAACAGGCAAGAGTTCGTTATAGAATGTATATGAGTTTTTCAAGGAGCCTTTATAGGGGATGGTTGATATTTTTAAAAGCAATATTTTTGGAAAATTATTTCTAAATTCTTTCTCATGCCATTGAAGAATTTAGTGAAGATTTTTTTTTGTGAGAAATTTATTGAAGAGAAGGTAAGAAGATTTTTTTTGAGCTTGCAAGAAAATATGGATCAAGAAATTTTTGCATAAAAATAAAATGGATTTGTGAAAATGAAAATGTGAGGTGATTTGATTGAAGAAAAGCAATAGGTCAATTTTCTTTGCAGGTGAAAGGACATGCAAATGAGCAGAGAGATTTTTGGCAAAGATATATTTTTCTTGTTGAAGGCTTTTTTTTTTTTTAAGACAATATTTGCAGAGAAGGAGAATTATTTTTTAGATGGTAGATGAAAATGAGGAGACTGAATATTCAGTTTGAAAGAGATTTTATTACAAGGGCAGATTCAAAATATATTATTGAAGATATTAATTTTGTTTGAGAGAGGAATATGAATTTTCATAACATTGAATAAGATTTTCTTCTTGCAGATGGATTGGTGTTTGGATTCCTTGAAGTTTTTTTTATTATTGCAGATGAAAGGTTTTTGATTTTTTGAAAGAAGAAAATTTGTAGAGAGAAGGTGAAAAGTTTTTTGTTTGCAGGGTCTTCATTAAGATGAAAATGATTATAAAGAAAGTGGGAAGTCATTTCATATTAATTGGCTTCGTAGGTGGATTGATTAGTGTGTTGTTGAGTGGATCAGTATACAAGGTTGATTATTTTGAATATCCTCTTGAAGATTTTGATTTGGGTTGATGAGAAGTATGGTCATATGACAGACACATGTGAAAGAAGTGATTTGTATTGAAACAGAGAAACCCTCTGAGTTCCTGGTTTAATTTGAGTATGTATTAGGGGTTGGTGCTCCTTGAAGTTGGTGCTTCTAAATGTATTAGGGGTTTGTGCTCTTTGAAGTTGGTGCTTCTAAAACATTGTAACTAGTGAGGTTTTTGCTTAAGCCAATGAGGCAGTTTTGAGTGGTTTTTCTACCCAAGAAGGGTTTTCCACTCGTGAAAAGCATGTGTCATGTTTCATGTTGTCTTCATTTGTATGTGTGTATATTAGTGCTTTGTTTATTAAGTTTTGTTCACATCCTTCATTATTAGTCTTGTGCATATGAGCTCAACAAATCAATAATGTATTCATCTTTGTGTCCTGTAAGATAAAGTTTGCAAAAAGTTGTAAAAGATTTGAAAACCAATACAACATTGATTCACCCCCCCTCTCAGTGTTGTCCTGGACTCCTACACTCTCATGGGTTAATTACAAGACAATGAGTATGCCAACCAAAGTCTACAAATATTTGCCCAGGTTTGAAAGGGTATAATATTTAGGAGGGGACCAAACATGTTGATGTATTTTTAGAATTCATGGATCAACATTAGTTTGAGGATGAAGACATGTGGATGAGCTTCTTTGTTATGTCCTTGTATAGAAAGGCAAGAGAATGGATCCAAAGTTTTCCAGGGCAGTCCTTTCCCTCATGGAATGAACTTGTGGTAGGATTTAAAAATTAATTTGCTAGAGGTCTTGACCCTATTGATCTTTTAATAGAGCTAGCAAAAATTAGGAGACAAGAGGGAGAGTCGAGTAGAGATTTTGGTCATAGGTTTTCTATTTCCCTTTCCCATATTCCTGAAGGTTTTAGACCTAACATTCCTCCTTGCATTGATATGTTTTTGAAGCATATGAAACTAGATTGAGTGATATGTGGGAAGATTTCAAAATAACGAGTATGCATATTTGTCCCTAGACTCCATGGAGAAAAAAAGAGATGACTACATAAAGGGTTTGTTGTCCGCAAATGCATGTGCTTATGGTAATAGGTCCACGCTGATATGAATATCAGCATTGTGGATACAAACATTTAGATGAATGCAGCATCAGATGATGATTGTGTATTTAGAAGGATAAAAGTAGAAGGTGGTACATCATATGATAGTGATGCAGATGATGAGGGTAATGTATGCACTTGCCCTCAACCAAATAGTTTGTTAAGTGAGGGTAATGATGATGAAACCAATGATGACTTCCAGCCTAGTACTGAGGTATGTGGTTTAGTGAACAATGAGGATATTGTGTACATAAGTGAGCAGCAAGTTGAATCAACTTGTAAAGTTGATTACGAAGACTGTGCACAAGTAAATGAAGTGGACGGTGAGGAAGGAACTTGTTTCTTGTTTGATGTATTGTCCTCCTTTGTTCATGTATGTGATAAAGCAAGTAATGTTTGTTTGAACAAGGATGACATAGAGGTGGCTGCACTTGAGGATACCCAATCAGAGATAGTTGTTGGTGCAGGCATGGAATTTCAGTCTAAAGAGCTTGCCTTGGATTTTGAGGATGGTGATCATGTGGATGCATATGAGAACCTGTTTCTTTGGTGCAAGGTATGTTGTCTTCCTCATGTAGAATGTGCTTCATCTCAACCACAAAGAAATGATATAAAAATGAATATGGAAGAAGTGTGTCACCAGTTTGTTTGCAATAGTGAATATGACATAGTAGGTTTCCAAGATGGACATTAAATAGAGAGACAATTTTAAGAACATGGTTCCTCACATGAGGTGTCTCATTGTATTGATGTGTGTGCTGATGTTTTGAATTGCAGCCAGAGTCATGTTTATGATACAAAAATTGAAAGTTGTAGCAATATAGTTGAAAGTTGTGTTCATGAGCTTGATGGAGCTACAAATGAATAGGAATGTTTCTAGTTTGATATGGGATGTTTTTCAGCTCTTGATTGTGTTGGTGTTGTAGTAGAGGTTGATTTTGATGCAGAGGGAAAACCAGTTAACATTAACACAGGTTGTGGAATCCTTGGAAAGCCCACAAAATAGCCATTATAGTGTGGATTGGCCAGATAAGGTAGAAGTCACACCAAAATATACATATTCTTGCCTATCGGCAAGATTTTGAACTTCTCTTACCGACCACTCGATACCATGCATTGTTTTCGTCATCGGTGAGACTCATGTCTATCGGCGAGTTCCTTGAATCTTCTGCCGACGCTGCAGTTTACGCCGATAGGCTTACCATCGGCAAGACCTTAACTATCGGCAACCCTCATACATTGCCCACCGACGTCTCTTTCACTCCGATGAGTCTAACACATAGCTGTCGGTAAGACTTGGGCCATCGGCAATACATTTTCCGCATCCCCCAACAACACATCTTTCACCGATGAGCCATCCATCGGCAAGACTTCTCGCCTCTCACCCCAATCGGCTTGACATAAATCATCGGCCACTCCATAAATTCCTTCGCCGATAAGTCTCCTCTCCCCGATGGTTAGAACCATCGGCTAGACCGATACTGTCGGCCTAACTTTTAGTGAGTCTCCCAATGTGGTCACTCTTGCCGATGCACTAACGAGACTCTTCCACTGACACTCCCTCTCACCCTGATGCCTTAGGTCAAGGCAATCATTGGTGAGACTTTCACCGTCGGGCCAGCCGCTTTCAGTTCCTCCGATGATGATTCTTTCGCCGATGCATACCTAGAATTTGTTATGCAATCTGTGGGGTACACAGTCTTTGACCCAACCGGTTGTATGTCTAAAAGGATAGATACACACAAACTATTCTGTCATACGACTGACGTATACACACCGATTGATCTCGCATACATTTGTATACACATGAAGTGCTAATTCCTTCTCTGCACATTGTAATCGAACAGAACACACGAAAACTACAGAAACTACAGAACAGAAATAAATCTAACTACATGGAGGTCATTCCACTGGTTTCGAAGAAACCCACCAGTGGAATGACTCCAAATCGATGTTCTGTAATTAGACCAGGAACTAAACCTTTTCTATTCCTTCCAGAGATTATACATACAAAAATTGTTTTCTTTTCTCTTTCTGTTCGTTCACTTCCCCTATCTCTACACGAACAGAGACCAACTATATAAAGACTCTCAATTGACCGTTACACATGGTGGAAAACGAACCACCACTGCCAATCAGTTACACTCCTTGTTCGGTTACAAGCTTTTAAGCTGTTTCTTGACATACATGTCATTATGCGGCTAACTAAGACTCAAAGTGGCCTAAGGCCTTACAATATAACATTTTGGACATAACATAAAATGTATAGGATCCTCAGATTCTTAATGTCTTCGAGGTGCTTCCGCACCATACTCCCAGACTTGAAAATTTTCCATGTCCCATGGAAATGCTCAGTGAAAAGCCTGCAATATCTTTTGGCTTTCTTGATGTCTTCAATACTAACTAGATGCCTCTGCTACTTCCTCTTTACCTTCTAACTGTGACTCCTATTAATGGAGTTTGACTGGCTGCCTCCAAGGTGCATCAGAAGTTCACTCCTTCCTGCTACAACAACACTTCTGTCCCTCACCTGGGAGTTCTCTCTTGCCTCTCTCCCCAAGACTGTTGGCGACAACCAATGGACCATCTTCTCTGGCCCTCTTGACAGACCTTCATGTCTGCCTACAGCAGTGAGTGAACTTGCACCTGCAACCATAAAACTTCTCAACAAGAATCAGATAGTAAAAACCAATGCTTCCTGGTGTAGATTGCCTCCTTCGGCGCTCCATCTACACGCTCAGAATCTTCTAAGCTTTGATACCAATTTGATGTAGAGGGAAAACCAGTTAACATTAACACAGGTTGTGGAATCCTTGGAAAGCCCACAAAATAGCCATTATAGTGTGGATCAGCCAGATAAGGTAGAAGTCACACCGAAATATACATATTCTTGACTATCGGCAAGATTTTGAACTTCTCTTACCGACCACTCGATACCATGCATTGTTTTCGTCATCGGTGAGACTCCTGTCTATCGGCGAGTTCCTTGAATCTTCTGTCGATGCCGCAGTTTACGCTGATAGGCTTACCATCGACAAGACCTTAACTATCGGCAACCCTCATACATTTCCCACCGATGTCTCTTTCACTCCGATGAGTCTAACACATAGCTGTCGGTAAGACTTGGGCCATCGGCAATACATTTTCCGCATCCCCCGACAGCACATCTTTCACCGATGAGCCATCCATCGGCAAGACTTCTCGCCTCTCACCCTGATCGGCTTGACATAAATCATCGGCCACTTCATAAATTCCTTCGCCGATAAGTCTCCTCTCCCCGATGGTTAGAACCATCGGCTAGACCGATACTGTCAGCCTAACTTTTAGTGAGTCTCCCGATGTGGTCACTCTTGCCGATGCACTAACGAGACTCTTCCACTGACACTCCCTCTCACCCTGATGCCTTAGGTCAAGGCAATCATCGGTGAGACTTTCACCATCGGGCCAGCCGCTTTCAGTTCCTCCGATGATGATTCTTTCGCCGATGCATACCTAGAATTTGTTATGCAATCTGTGGGGTCCACAGTCTTTGACCCAACCAGTTGTATGTCTAAAAGGATAGATACACACAAACTATTCTGTCATATGACTGACGTATACACATCGATTGATCTCGCATACATTTGTATACACATGAAGTGCTAATTCCTTCTCTACACATTGTAACCGAACAGAACACACGAAAACTACAGAAACTACAGAACAGAAATAAATCTAACTACATGGAGGTCATTCCACTGGTTTCGAAGAAACCCACCAGTGGAATGACTCCAAATCGATGTTCTGTAATTAGACCAGGAACTAAACCTTTTCTAGTCCTTCCAGAGATTATACATACAAAAATTGTTTTCTTTTCTCTTTCTGTTCGTTCACTTCCCCTATCTCTACACGAACAGAGACCAACTATATAAAGACTCTCAATTGACAGTTACACATGGTGGAAAACGAACCACCACTGCCAATCAGTTACACTCCTTGTTCGGTTACAAGCTTTTAAGCTGTTTCTTGACATACATGTCATTATGCGGCTAACTAAGACTCAAAGTGGCCTAAGGCCTTACAATATAACATTTTGGACATAACATAAAATGTATAGGATCCTCAGATTCTTAATGTCTTCGAGGTGCTTCTGCACCAGATTCCTTTCTATGGGAAATTAATGTAAATGAATAGCAAAACATGATTAATGCCTAAGTTTCAACCTGTTATAGCCCAGCTAGAAGGTATACCCAAGCTGGAGTCTTTCCAGTTTGTTCTGCAAGATGAAGTGTCTTCTCTTGTGGATCAACAATGCATTCATGCACAATTTTCTTTGCCATGTGAATTGGAGGTGTTTTCTTTTTCCCTCAATTTTGTTAGGAAATATCATTAGTGCTTCACATTAAATGGTAGTAATTCTTATGCGTAAATGTAATATTTATAATATTACATTAGTGTGAGGGTGTAAATGAGATTTTGTAAACAACTCATATATTAGAATTAGCATATAGTTAGTATAACAATACGACTAATGTATTGTTATTATAATAGGCTTGGAGGATATTTTAGTTGAACTAATATCCTAGAATATAGGAGACATCCTCCTATATATGTGTAATATGTATTGAATGGAAATGTAGAAGTGTATTATTGTGTGTAAAGTTTTCTATCCGCCTCTACCCAAATTTCCAACATGTTATTAGAGTGGGAGAAGATCGTGGGGTGAATTTTTCCATATTGTATTTGAGATTGCTATTATCAGTCTCTCATGTAGATTGCTAGAACGAGTGATGAGGTCGCTATTGTTGTGGCTATGAGAGAATATACATATGTTTTTCTGTAGAGATTACGTGTAGAATGAGAGCTCATTCTTTAGCTGCTTCCCACTGCAAACACAACTTTGAAAGCAATGAGTGCCGCACTCGTGTCACAACTAGATGACCAAATCGGTGAAGATATCTTCAAGATCTGTAGATGTATTTTGAAGAGTGAGATGCACTCAAAACTCCAATCTAGAGGACTCCGTCTTGCTCCTCTGTTATCCTGAAACTTCAAAGGCTAGGAATCGTTCATATCGTGGTGGCTTCTGACACGAAAATTGTTAGATAATCTTGACTTGTAGATTTTTTAGCGCTTGTGGAATGAAAGAGACGTCTTATCACGGAGTCTATAAGCTATTTGCAAGTCATTTGGAAGGCCATTCTAGTTGGAGTCAAAGACTATTCATAAACCTGTATTGCCTGATATCTAGCTCATTTGGCTGGAGGCTTCATATGTTTGCTGGTTGAGGAACATCATGACCAATATTTTTGGCCGCATTTCATTTGTATTTGGCAACCCATTCTTTTGAATCATGGCAGACTCTCATTCTTGTGATCAATTCTCATTCATTGGATCGATTTCCCCTGTATCAGAGATACTTACACGCATTTAGATCGGGTCAATGTGATTGGTGACTTAATACTTTACTATTTCCAAAGAGCAAGCCATGGAGGTCTCTTCCACCATACAAGGGTATCCGAACAGGTGGACGTGTAGAAGCATATTGTGAATGTTGTGCACGATAAATGTGTTGATTTCTTTAGTCAAATTTGGCATCAGATTTGCAAAATTGTTAAGGTGCATTATCGGTGGAACCCGACACCTTTTATATTGTTTAGATTACGGGGGGAGTCAAATAGTTTAAATGGAGAAAAATATTATATTAATAAAGAAGTTTGAAGGTTCAGAGTTTCACACATGGAAAATCAAGTTACAACTAATCCTTATTGAAAAGGATCTGTGGGATGTGGTAAGTGGAGCAATGACAAGGCCAATTGATCCTAATGAAAGCGCAAGGTGGACTGTGAAGGATTGAAGAGCAATATCTTTGATTGGTCTTACACTTTCAGATGCAGACCTCCACCACATTGACTTATCAAAGACTTCAAAGGAAGTGTGGGAGAATTTGAATGCTTTGTTTGGACCAAAAGCATCAAGTGCAAAGATGAGTTTGAAGCAGAAATTGTTTAGGCTAAAAACGATGGAGGGTGACAACATTGTTCAACATATCAGTAAGTTTCACTCTCTTTTGAATCAATTAACTGGGATAGATGCTAAAGTAGCTGATGATGATTCAAAGGCTATTTTGTTAAATAGCATGCCTCCTAGTTATGGCAACATTATTTTCACACTAAACAAAGTAGATGCTACACTTGAAGAAATAATTTCCACTCTGATTGATGAAGGAACTAAGAAAATTGAATCAACTATAGAGGAAACTACA
Organism: Cunninghamia lanceolata; assembly: GCA_027924645.1. Taxonomy (NCBI): domain Eukaryota; kingdom Viridiplantae; phylum Streptophyta; class Pinopsida; order Cupressales; family Cupressaceae; genus Cunninghamia; species Cunninghamia lanceolata. The sequence continues at coordinate 1,714,404 of BSBN01000391.1, read as the reverse complement.
ATGTATAGGAAAAATAAGCCCAAGCATTCTTCCAAATCTAGTTCTTCTGCATCAAAGGAAAATCATTTCTTCAAGAACAAGTTTTTGTGCTACTATTGCAAAAAGAAGGGCCATATTGTTATGAATTGCACACAGAGAGCCAAGGATCTCCTTGATGGAAAACTAAATACAGATAGGGCATTAACTACAGATGAGGATGAAGAATGCCTTCATGGGGTGGCTACTGAAGGCCCTCCACATGAAGATAGTGAGGAGGAATATGTTTTCTAAATCAAATCAATTGGAGGTTGGAGGCACTAGAGGCTGGAGGACTATTAGTGTCATCTCGTCAGTCACCAACGACGGGGCCATATAGAGCTATGGTGGCATTTTTTTGGTGTGTTTTTTTTGTTGTGTGTAGTGTGGTGTTTACCTGTTCGCAGTGTTCTTATTGCTTTTTGTGGTGGATGTTGGAAGAGCAATTGTATAGGATGGCAGATAACTGTAGAGATCCTCTGACTGCTGTACTTCATTGGAAGATGATCAGTTAGTGAACACACTCATTAGCAAACGTGATCATGTGCAGCAAGATCTAGATAGGAAGATCCAGACAATAGTATGTAGGATGATATGATTCATTTTTTGAGTGTTCTTGGTTATGTGAATAAGTGGAAATTTCACATTGTGGGGAGGGGGGAATAATAACCAATGTTCCATTTCCCATTTCGCGCCAAAATGGATAAAGTAAAGGGCAACATTCAGTGGCAGTGGCGGTTGTTTATGTTGTTCGAGATCGAGTGGCAGCGATCATTAACGTGACTACAATTAAGAACATTGTGTTCTTATGGAATGTAATGTGAAACCTTATCTAGTATGGTTTTTTTTCAGATTTGTGATATGTATGTTGATTTCCATATAACTTCCCTGATGTAGAAGCATAGTGGCAAACAAAAGCACCAGAGAAAGTCAGTTCATGGATCTTGAAAGCATTTGTGGGACGATCCAGAAAACCACACGAGGTGGACAGTTGATGAGTTCCTGTCACCTCAAGGTTTGTGGTAAGCTTGTTTAAAACCATGGAAGGAGAGAGAGCCTTTCTTTTGTATCAAGGTCATGAGTCACATAGTTGGACATGCCACAAGGGTGAGCATACTGCAGAGGAGTAGGTGAATGTTTTCTACCATGTTCGTACTAAGGGGGGGAATGTTAGGAAATATCATTAGTGCTTCACATTATGGTAGTAATTCTTATGTGTAAATGTAATATTTATAATATTACATTAGTGTGAGGGTGTAAATGGGTTGTTATAAACAACTCATATATTAGAATTAACATATAGTTAGTATAACAATACGACTAACGTATTGTTATTATAATAGGCTTGGAGGATATTTCAGTTGAACTAATATCCTAAAATATAGGAGACATTCTCCTGTATATGTGTAATATGTATTGAATAGAAATGTAGAAGTGTATTATCATGTGTAAATTTTTCTATCTACCTCTGCCTAAATTCCCAACAAATTTGCATGAAGAGGTCAGTAGGTATGATAGCCTGGCACATGTTAATGGAGGTTTGCCTTCATTTCTATCTTTTGCTGTTGACCTGGCTTTTAGTTTCTCACCCCTTGCTTCCTGGAAAAGGCATGATATGGATATGAATAGTTCAAGTAACTATTTCTTATGGTTGCCTTGCAGTAATGATTTTATTAATGAAGTTGACCTTGGCTCAACCAGCATATGTTACATATTAGTGCATGATAAGGGCAACCTTCAGTTGTTGCAGCTGGGTAAAGAATGCAAGTTTGGTTTGAGGGAGATCAACTCCTTCATTCATCTTGTATTTGACAAGGGAAAATAGTTGCAACAATTTTGTGCAAGTTTGGCCTGCAATGATCTAAAATTTTGATACAGTCTTTGACTATATGTTTTCCTCTATATATATGTTTGTAAATACGTTTTTGGCGTTTCCCCTATTCCTTTTTTGCCTTTTGGTCTACTCAGAGATCTAAATCCTCATTGTGACACTACTTGTCACACGTCCCCAACCAAAGCCACTGTTAGAGCCCAGAAAAACTAGTCCCCAAAATGCCCCATTTTACCCCCAAGTTCCTTTTGAATCCCACTTGAACCTATAACTTATAACCGATTAGAGACATCTTTCATAGGTTTTCATTGGTCTGTCTTTTAAAATATACAAGGTAAAATCCCAAAAGATGATTGTTATCCTATTTTACCTTCTAGCCAAATAGCCTGAAGATTCATGAGATCCCGGTGTTTCCCTTCTGAGGATGCAAGGAAAAACTACCCAAATTGGCTAAGTCCCAAAATCTTGAGTTTACCTTGTCTTTTTAGTGTACTCGGAGTTTCAGAGTTTAGAGTTTTGTCCCTCATCCTTCCATCCCCATCATCTTTGAACTCTTCCTTATTCTTGGCAAATTTCTCTAAGGGTTCAATGTTTTTCAAAGCTCAGAGTTTGGACCTTCCCTCTGCTTCCTTCTTTTCCTTGGAAGGAGAAGGGCGAAAGGCCCAAGGGCTGAACTCCAACCTTTTCCCGAAATCCATGCAACTTGGTTCATTAGGCAACCTCATTAACAAAGGAAACATTAAGTTTCACACCCATTTTTAAACAAACATACTTATCATTTTATTTCAAGTAGATAGATAGTTAGTGAGTGAAATTATTATGAGGAAAGTAATATTATGTTAGAATAGAGAATGCATTTGGTTTATATTATTTTATATGAAAATAATAATTGTCTATGATGTTATTAATATGCACGTGATTAAATAATGTGATGGATTAACTACCGTTGTGCGACTGAGGTGGATGCAGGAACAATTTTTTCCCCCTCCAAGGTGTGGAGAGAGGGTATCACTATGGAGAGTGTTGGAGCCCAGAAAAATCAATCCCCAAAATGCCCCATTTTGCCTCCAAGTTCCTTTTGAATCCCACTTGAACCTATAGCTTATAACCGATCAGAGATATCTTTCATAGGTTTTCATTGGTTTGCCTTTCAAAATATACAAGGGAAAAGTACAAAAGATTACTATTATACTATTTTGCCTTCTAGCCAAATAGCCTAGAGATCCATGAGATCCTGGTGTTTCCCCTTCTCAAAATGCAAGGAAAAACTACCCAAATTGGCTAAGTCCCAAAATCCTAAGTTTGCCTTGTGTTTTCAGTGTAGTCAGAGTTTTGAAGTTTGGAGTTATGTCTGTCATCCTTCCATCCCCATCGTCTCCAAACTCTGCCTTGTTCTTGGCAAATTTCTCTAAGCGTTTAATATTTTTTAGAGGTCAAAGTTTAGACCTTCCCTCTTCTTCCTTCTTTTCCTTGGAAGGAGAAGGGCGGAAGGCCCGAGGGCCAAACTCTGACCTTTTCCCTTTGCAAGGCGGCTAAGTGTTCTATCACCGAAGGTCAGGGTTCTCTTCTCCTTTCTTCCTCGAGAGGATGGAAGGATTGGGGCCCGAGCTCTAATTTTTCCTTTTGCAAATTTGAGTAAGTGTGGAAATTTTGTGGGATGTCAGGGATCAGAGTTCTGCACTTTCACATTCTTCTGTGAAGGCTGGAAGGCTCGGAGCCTGACCTCTAATCATTTTATTTGCAAATCTAGCTAAGTGTTTCATTGTCAGACTTCAGACTTTTCTCCTTCCTTCTTCTTTAGGAAGGAGGAAGGCCAAATGTCTGAACTCTGAGCTCTGTCACTCTCAAAAGGTTGTAAGACTTTCTACCATTCTTTAGGACTTTTTATTAAAGAGAAAGGTTATAGCGAAATCACAGAAAGGTGACACATGGTGCCCTGGAGGCCAGAAGACGGAATGCCGATGGTTTGATCTACGCGGAGGCAAAAATCTTCTAAGTGTAAATGCCAGAGCTTGGGGTTTTTTCCTTCCACCTTCTTTCTTCTGCGAGTGATAAGGCAGAAGGTCAGAGGCCCAAACTTTGAAGCTTCGATGATTTCTTTCTTCACAGAGAAAACATGATTTGACTAGCCAGTGACCCTCCTATTCACCATTAATGCTCCGTGAGGGCCTGTTTTCATACAGCAGATGGTTTTCCTGCCTCCCCATGCCAATGTGACTCCATTTGATCAATCTTTGTACCTTTGGGCATGGGTGAGCACTCCTTTCATGGCGGATTTCATGGATATGTGCTAGGGCACACTTCAAAGGACACCAGTTTGAGTTAATGCAAAATGGTCGATGTCCCTTCTTTTTGACTTCTTCCCTTCCACGCCATGGCTACTACAGTGAAGATGAAATGCTATATCTATAGATATTTGAATTGTAGAAAGGGTTGTTCATTGAACCAATTGTCTAGTCTAGAAAACACCTAAGGAAGATTTTAGGGCACCAAGTAGAGGAAAATGTCTAGGTAGCGAATGAAGGAATACATCTAATACAATGTAGGAAGGATTGTAACACACATTTTCATGCATTGAGATGTCTCCATGGTTGTTTTTGATAACTTAGGGGAATGCATTGTTGTAGCTTTGTATTTTTCCTTCACCACATTTGTTGGTGCTATTGTAATAGGATTTGGTATGTGTGAATGCATTTAAATCAATATAGGTTTTGTGTTGGGTCATTTCTCTATTGCAAGTGGGTTATTATAGTTTGGCTTTGGATAAATAGGTATGTCTTGTGCATGAAGTGTAATATAAGGAATGTATGTGAAAATGTTTTAGTTTTCTATTGATACTGGTTCAACCCATTTCTTTCCTCTTTATTGTTTATGACTCAGTTACCCAACGGAATAGGCACCGGTCCATATTGGAGAGGGACCAATCACTCTTTGAAATCAAACAAAACATTCACCTATGGTTTAGGATAAAAAGCCATCTTTCTTGTGCATGTACATTTTCAGAGTTGAATCAACTTAATTAGAGGCATGTGCAACTAGTTTGTCTTGACCTAGTGACAACTCTTAGGGTCACGTGTACATTGGATATGGTTATGTTTGTTTAGTTGTATTTAATCTCATACCTCTAGGAATATCCCTCCTAGGTCTAGCTGAGCCTGAAGTGCAGAGGAGTATACCCACTCCTATTAGTTGGCCATAATCACCCTTGACCTATTGATAAACTTTTTTTGATCACCTTGATGATATTCCTAGCCTTGGTGATAGTGAAATGTTTTAGGGTTTTCATTTTTTTCTATTTTGGGACCCAATCGAATGGCACCATTGCTGGGGATTAAGTCACCTTATCCATTGTCAGGTTTAAGCAAGTGGAAATATTTTCAACATCCCTGTAGTAGTCTTGCAGTTGTGAATTTTATTTGGGTAAGTTTGGCAACCCATCAACTTATGCCAAAATATTGGTACCATTGTCGGGGATGATAATGATGGGTTATAAATTTTGACAACTCTGTTGGTGAGCTGAACCCAGAATCAGGTAATTTCCTTGAAGATAAGACACACTCCAAGGATTTCCTCTTTCATAGAGGTGGTGACTCTGCTCTCAAAGAACTAAAGTTTGCTCGTTGCTATTCTTGTTGTGATATTGGTGATTTGAATGCTCCATCTCAAGGTGCAGTAGATGGTGAAATTGAAGGTGCATTTTTTTCTTTCCAACCTTTGAAATTTTTTGTTCCTGTCATTTTGAAGGAACAAATTTGTATGCCTGAGTTTTTTACCCTACATTATAGGATGTTTTAGTCAAGGCCAATTGGTATGAACATGTTTACCCTAGGGACCTTCTATTATCTGAGTCTTCATATATATCAGACCCTAGAAATTACATTGGTGTTGATTACCACGACCATCCTAGCAATGCATATTCCAGTCATGGCTCTACACATTATTCAAACCAAAACTTATGAGTACCCATGCAAAATCAAACTGACTTAGCAATGCGGCAGTGTAAAATTGAAAAGACCAAATAATTGTTGGGGTCATTAGATCGCAACTACAAGAAGGGACAACTAAATTTACTATCAGGCTACTGGAGTCTAGGACACAGTCTAATGCATTCCTTGTTGCCCCAAAAAAATAGTTTAACTAGTCCCCTACTCCTCCCTTAGATCCTATTTATGATCAGCTAGATCTCTCATGGGTTGATTACAAGACAATGAGTATGCCAACCAACATCTACAAACAGTTGCCCAGGTTTGATGGGTATAATATTTGGGAAGGGGCCAAACATGTTGATGTATTTTTAGAATTCATGGATCAACATTAGTTTGAGGATGAAGACATGAGGATGAGGTTATTTGTTATGTCCTTGCATAGAGAGGCAAGAGAATGAATCCAATGTTTTCCAGGGCAGTCCTTTCCCTCATGGAATGAACTTGTGGTAGTATTTCAAAATTAATCTGCCAGAGGTCTTGACCCTACTAATCTTTTAATAGAGCTGGAAAAAATTAGGAGACAAGAGGGAGAGTTGAGTAGAGACTTTGGTCATAGGTTTGCTATTGCCCTTTTCCATATTCATGAAGGTTTTAGACCTAACATTCCTTCTTGCATTGATATGTTTTTCAAAGCATATGAAAATGGATTGAGTGATATGTGGGAAGATTTCAAAATAACAAGTATGCAGCAGGCATATTATCCCTAGACTCCATGGAAAAAAAAAAGATGACTACATAAATGGTTTGTTGTCCACAAATACATGTGCTACTGGTAATAGGTCCATGCTGATCTGAATATAACCATTGTGGATACAAACATTTAGATGAATGTAGCATCAGATGATGATTGTGTAGTCAGAAGGATAAAAGTAGAAGGTGGTACATCATATGACAGTGATGCAGATGATGAGTGCAATGTATACACTTTCCCTTAGCTGGATAGTTCGTTAAGTGAGGGTAATGATGATGAAACCAACAATGACTTCCAGCCTAGTCTTGAGGTATGTGGTTCAGTGAACAATGAGGATGTTGTGTGCATAAGTGAGCAGCAAGTTGAATCAACTTGTAAAGTTGATTACAAAGATTGTGCACAAGTAAATGAAGTGGACAGTGAGCAAGGAACTTGTTTCTTGTTTGATGTATTATCCTCCTTTGTCCATGTATGTGATAAAGCAAGTAATGTTTGTTTGCACAAGGATGACATAGAGGTGGCTGCACTTGAGGATACCCAATCAGAGATAGTTGTTGGTGTAGCCATGGAATTTCAATCTAAAGAGATTGCCTTGGATTTTGAGGATGGTGATCATGTGGATGCATATGACAACCTGTTTCTTTGGTGCAAGGTATGTTGTCTTCCTCATGCAGAATGTACTTCATCTCAGCCACAAAGAAATGATATAAAAATGAATATGGAAGAAGTGTGTCGCCAATCTATTTGTAGTAGTGAATATGACATAGTAGGTTTCCAAGATGGACATGAAATAGAGAGACAATTTGAAGAACATGGCTCCTCACATGAGGTGTCTCATTGTATTGATGTGTGTGCTGATGTTTTGAATTGCAGCTAGAGTCATGTTTATGATACAAAAATTGAAGGTTGTAGCAACATAGTTGAAAGTTGTGTTGAAAAGCTTGATGGAGCTACAAATGAATATTAATGTTTCTAGTTTGATGTGGGATGTTTTTCAGCTCTTGATTGTGTTGGTGTTGTAGTAGATGTTGAGTCCTTTCTATGGCACATTAATGTAGATGAATAGCGAGACATGATTAATGCCTAAGTTTCAACCTGTTACAGCCCAACTAGAAGGTATACCCAAGCTAGAATCTTTCTAGTTTATTCTACAAGATGAAGTGTCTTCTCTTGTGGATCAATAGTGCATTCAGGCACAATTTTCTTTTCCATGTGAATTGGAGGTGTTTTCTTTTTCCCTCAATTTTTTAGGAAATATCATTAGTGTTTCACATTAAATGGTAGTAATTCTTATGTGTAAATGTAATATTTATAATATTACATTAGTGTGAGGGTGTAAATGAGTTGTTATAAACAACTCATATCTTAGAATTAGCATATAGTTAGTATAACAATACAACTAATGTATTGTTGTTATAATAGGCTTGGAGGATATTTTAGTTGAACTAATATCCTAGAATATAGGAGACATCCTCCTATATATGTGTAATATGTATTGAACGGAAATGTAGAAGTGTATTATCGTGTGTAAAGTTTTCTATCCACCTTTGCCCAAATTCCCAACATGGTATTAGAGCGGGAGAAGATCATGGGGTCAATTTTTCCTTATTGTATTTGAGATTGCTATTATCAGGCTCTCGTCTAGATTGCTAGAAGGAGTGATGAGGTTGCTATTGTTGTGGTAATGAGAGAATATACGTATGTTTTTTTCTGTAGAGATTACATGTAGAATGAGGGATCATTCTTTTGCCGCTTCCCACTGCAAACACAACTTTGAAAGCAACGAGTCCTGCACTCGTTTTGCAACCAGATGACCAAATTGGTGAAGATATCTTCAAGATCTGCAGATGTATTTTGAAGAGTGAGATGCACTCAGAACTCCAATCTAGAGGACTCCATCTTGCTCCTCTATTATCCTAAACCTTCAAAGGCTAGGAAATGTGCATATTGTGGTGGCTTCTGACACGAAAATTGTTAGATAATCTCGACTTGTGGAGTTTTCAGTGCTTGTGGAATGAAAGAGATGTCTTATCGTGGAGTCTGTAAGCTATTTGCAAGGCATTTGGAAGGCTATTCTGGTTGGAGTCAAAGACTATTCATAAATCTATATTATCTGATATCTAGCTTGTTTGGCCAGAGGCTTCATATGTTTGTTGGTTGAGGAGCATCGTGACCAATAGTTTTGGTCACATTTCATTCGTATTTAGCAATCCATTTTTTTGAATCATGGAAGACTCATTCTTGTGATTGGTTCTCAATCATTGGATTGATTTCCCCTGTATCAGAGATACTTACAGGCATTCGGATCAGGTCAATATGATTGCTGACATAATTCTTTACTATTTCCAAAGAGCAAGACGTGGAGGTCTCTTCCACTGCACAAGGGTATCTAAATAGGTGGAGGCGTAGAAGCCTATTGTGAATCTTGTGCACGATAAAGGTGCTAATTGCTTTAGTCAAATTTGGCATTAGATTTGTGATAGGTAAAAAATTAGGTTAATAAGATCAAGCATAGCCATGAAAATTTAACCCTACCATCATCAAAGAATCTAATCCAAATGAAACCAAAAGCATGCAATTCAAGTACAATATCACCTAGATTGTGTGATTCCTTGTTTATGATGTGGATTGCTTCTTCAACAATGAACAATTATGAAGATAAAAGCTACCACGATGGATAGATGATAATGATGATAAGCTCAATGGATGCTATGAATACTCAAATGCTCAATATGCTCAGGATGATAATGTAGATGCTATATGAATGCTGGATAGATAGTATGGAATGATAAGGTGTTTATATAGACCTCAACAAAAATCAATCAACGGTGGAGATTTGGTGGCTATGTGAATGGCTAAGATTAAAGGATAGACATAGGTGAATGTGAAGATGACAAGTGGAGAGAAGATAAGGGTTATGTGTGCTTGTGTACATAAAAAGTACTACATATGAAAGATATTAAATAAAAGGATGTTCTGCCACTTATCTTTTTAAATGAAAGAGGCACACATGTCGGCTCATGAGATAAACGATAAGATAAATTAATTAAATAAATAAAATTTATTTAATTAATTGGAAAGTGGCTTTATGAAAGGCATCTTTAATTAAATAAATAAGATTTATTTAATTAAAAATAGATAGAATGAAGATAATTAAATAATTGAAGATTGTTTAATTATAGCTTAGAAGAAATAGCTAATGAATTAATTAAATAAATATAAATTTATTTAATTAATAGAAGAAATAGATGTGTTAGGGATATTGCTCAAGTGTGTTAGACAAATGCAGATGATCTGTAATGCGATGTTTGAATGCTAATGATAATGAGTCAATTTTGGGTGTCTACATTTTGCCCCTCTTTGATACAATGTTCGTTAGAGCATTGTGTCAAAGAAGATATGATATGCCTTCGAAAAACAAGGTTATGCCCCAGTGTAACTGGCAGGTGATGCCCCCTCGAGAGGTAAGCTAGGCTAACTAGGAAGGGTTGGGTTGGCTCACGATAGAAGAAAAGCTAGGATGCAAGAGTGACACGAAGAAAACGGGGGTTGGGAGGGAATAAACGGGATGATGTAGATGAAAATAGGCTTTGGCATAGAAGAATTAAGGTTTGGATAGGGCTATAAGTAGGTTCTGCTAGGGCAAATAGGCTCAATTGTGCTCAAAAAGCTATAGAAATCTAGAGCTCCTTAGAGTTACTGTGCGACGAGAGTTGGAGATCTATCAGGATGGTGATTCCACTCAATGATCATCATGCCGAGTGAGTGAGGACACATGGGTGACCAGAGGGATTAGATGTATCGGTATGTATAGAAATTTTTTCTAAAAGTGTGATTTTGATAAGCTAGAAGCGTCATAAATGCACACACGTCACCATAAACAACTAGGTCTTAGGATAGGCAGTTTAGGTCGCTTGTGTAGGAAATTAGGTCGCTTACAGTAGTTAGGTTCACTTGTAGGAAAAAGATAGGTCCATGTAGAAGTTCAGCTCGCATGTAGTCCAATAGTGATCACATATGCAAAATAGATCGCATATGATCACGAGATAAGCGCATATGGTAAAGGAAGTCACGCTTGATTAGCAGATAGGCACAGATGGAAAAATGAACCGCTTATGGTAGATAGAAGCTAGGAAAGCAATAAATGATCAAATTTTGGTCGCATTAAAGTAACGCAAGGGACTAACATGATGAATGAAATGATGTAGGATATACTACCACCTTTGTTATCACAGGAGCCACATCCTAGGGATTTATGGTTAGTGAGATTGCTAGATGCAGAGGAGCGGCTAGTGTTAGAGATCCTCGGGTTAGAGCATGTGTTGAGATTGGAGCTAGTGCAAGCACATCGAGGACTGATGACAGCGATAGTAGAGCGATGGATGAGCGAGCATAGTTCTTTCTTGTTGCCGACAGGAGAGGCTACGATCACACTAGATGATGTGTTTCAGATTTTGCAGATTTTGATAGATGGGGAGTAAGTTGATTATGAACCTAATATGGGTCCAGTTGCATTCAGGAGATTGTTTGTGACACCAGACATTGGAGTAGAGGGCTCAAAGATTCTGATGGCGAGGATGGAGGAGCCGTGTGATAGACTGCAGCAAGTGGTAGTGGTGATTATCAAATGGCTAGTGGGAGATAGACGAGCGAGAGGCTTTCCAGTAGGATGGGGGATAGTGATGGAGGGGATGTTTTCCTATGGTATGAGATATGCATGGGCGGAGTGTGTACTTGGACAGCTCTATCATTTCCTACATGATTGTGTGTATATGTTCAGAGTGAGTATGTCTGCAGGAGTTACAGTTTTTCATGTATGGGCTTATGAACATATTCCAGTGACGAGACCAGAGGGATGGGTGGCTAGAGCAGTAGGAAAGCCTTATGCTAGGATGTACAGAGGAGCTTTGACATATCGGTAGTGTAGAGGAGTAGTATACTAGCAGAGGAGGTTGGATGAGGTGGATAGCTTTGTATCGAGGCCATGGCTAGGATGTGAGAGATGGGATGAGGAGGATGCAGAGCTTGTCTATGCTAGGCAGGTGAGATATATTTTTGGATGCGACATATACATTATAGAGCACTATTTTCCAGAGCGGGCTTTGAGGCAGTTTGGGTTACCACATGCAGTACCAGTTGGTGTTACCATTTTTGGGAGGACTAGACAAGAGGTTTTTGATTGGGGGCTAGAGGTTGTGGTTGACACAACTTTGGCAGAGAGAGATGGGCTATAGCTAGTTGTATGGTAGTAGGGATAGGGTCTTACAGATCTAGGGACACTACCAGACTATGATGCATACTGGGTGACAGCTAGAACGACATGGCTGACGTGGGTTAGTGAGATAGGGATGGAGATACTTGTCAGGAGGAGGCGATGATGGGCTCCACCAGTGTATGTTGTTGTACCAGTAGCGCTAGGGATACAGATGCAGGGTCAGGTGCCAGGACAGCCTCAGATACTTGCACAGCCTCAGGGGCAGATATTGGTGGGGGATGATGTGGGGATTCAACAGTTGTAGTGGAGGATCAAAGAGGAGAGGAGATGGAGGCAACAAGTGCAGATGAGGTTGAGGAAGGTGGAGATAGATAGGCACCAGGTAGTGATTGGTTTGCGACATGCTAGAGCTCAAGCACAGACATACCAGACTCAGTTACAGTTGAGAGTGTAGGCTGGGGATGGATAGGATGATGGTGCACTTGCTACAGTGATAGGAGAGAGAGATGCAGCGAGATAGAGTGAGCAGATGATGATGATAGAGTGAGATACGGTTCTACAACAAGTGCAGGTGATGAGAGCTGAGAGAGATGGTCTTTGGGTAGAGAGAGATATGACTGTGTAAAAGCTACAGGGGATGACTAGTGAGCGAGATAGAGCAGTGACTACATTGGGTACTGATGGGGCTACGATGTACTTGGCCACATAGTTGACACAGGTATAGGTAGAGCTATGGAGAGTACAGGGTGAGGCAGAGTACTATAGAGGCTTATACTATGGGGCTATGCCAGCAAAGCAGAGGCAGCCTAGCTTTAGGAGCAGGTCAGGGGCTTCAGGTTCACAGAGGTTAGGTGGATCTTGATCAGTAGCCTCAGTGATGGGGCCACCGAGAGATAGGGGACTAGGTGCAGGACCCAGTGTTGGTGGTCAAGGTGAGGGAGCTGCCAGTAGTCACTAGGGCTACCTTGTTTTATGTTGTATCATGATGACACCTAGAGCCAATTGTACATATATTCTTATGGCTCAGCTTGTATATGTAGACACTTGTATATATATATATATATATGATGGAGTATTGCTTATCTACATGATGATGTAATGGATGCACTTTTGGTATTATGATGGTTATGCATGTTATATTTGTTTTCATGGATTATGTATGGATGTTTATGCAAATGATATGAATGGAAATTATGATAATGAAAATATGTAAATGGTAATAAGATGATATATGATGGACTTAGGTATGTCTAACAGACTTGTTTTGCAGGGTACAAAATGTGGACGAAGGACAATGGAAATGATTGATCTTGGTTGAGGACTATGTAGGCAAAATAATAGGATGAATAGATGGGATGATGGGCAACTTTTTAAGTAATTTCTCAAAATGAAAAAGAAATGCAATCCTTATGTTTGATATAGCATGTGGATGTTATGCACTAGGGTATAGAAGACTAAGGTGTCGAGATATCCAATGCGCAACTAGCATGTTACAATCTTGTCTGAACACATGGGGTCAAGATGTTGAGCCAACATGCACAAGATATGAATAACAACTAGTGTTTCGAGATGGACTTTGACGCTACAAGAAATGGTTTGAGCTTATCTCCACTACACATAGTGACAGCTTGTTGGTTATATGTATGGAGCTAGACTTGACATAGAATAGTCTCAAGTGCATAAGAGACTGTTTAGCTTCTCAGATGCTAGAGATATTGATATATAAGATGCTAATCCCAACACGTACAAGATACCAATATGCTTAGGAAGAGAATAAGATCATCCTACAAACACAACACACGAAAGCAATATGACCATGCCCCATTCCTTACTTCATCGCAACATACTAAAATATAGATAGATCAAGGCAATCTTGATAACCATAGAAAAGGGACAAAAGATAAAACAAAAGATACTGTCATCATGTTCTCTTGCCAAATTTAGGTGCTCTTAGATGGATTTGAGTTGGTGCCTTGTTAAGTGGAAAGCTGCATCCTGTTGAAGGCTGAAGATGTTGATAAACTACTATAGCAAATGTTGGCTAAAGGCATGCTGACAAATAGCTTCTAGCTTATTCTTGATTGGTTAAAGTGCTTGAGCTTTCAGTATACACATAGTTTGCTTCCTGCTTGAGCGGATCAAAGAGAAGAAGATGGAGGATGAAAAATGATGAAGAAGATGGGGTGGATCATCTATGCTTAAGTACTGGAAACTTCCTTCATATTCCAGACTACCTACATACCCTGTATCCACAAGATCAAAGCACATTTATGATGAAGATGAGACATGATGAATATGTAGTTCTGGGTTTTATTGATGATGTGTGTGATGAAGGATAGAAGAATGTAAGATGAAAGATTAAAGGATGATTAGAAGAAAAATGATAGATGAATGATGAAAAGAAGGGGCTATCATCTTGGCCTAAATCAGAGTGCTTCCTTCGTATCTCAGATTGCCTACATACCCTGTATCCATGGGATTAAGGCACATTAACGATAGAGCTGTGATGTAATTCTTGCTTATTACGTTGGACGAGTGATGTTGAAAGACTGACTTGAGTGCTTGAATGTTTGCATTGGCGATGTCTTGCTATTTTTGGATGTTAGATGAGCATGAATTGATGTGCAAAGATATGAATCCTGGTTGCAAAATGTTTTGCCACATTTGTTGTTGGATGAACGCTACGGTTGAAGTTGAAAGTTTGTTGTGTTGTGAGCTAAAGTGTTTGATGTGTTATGAGCTAGAGATAGCAGTATCCACTTCCAAAGAAGACTCAACAAATGCCCCCAGTGTGGGATGAGGTTTATTATGAAGAAACGACGATAAGGATGGCATGCGGTCAAGATGCTAAGGTGCCAAAAGAGAGAGTTATTGCAACAATGTCTCAAGTATGATAGCTAGCATTGATAGAGGCAAAGATGGAAAGGCTGTTTATTGCGATGATATGTGGATTATGATATGGACTATGTAGGATAAGATGGAGAAATATGATAAGAAGAGTGATGATCAAATAAACCAAGCAGACGATGGAAACTAGTCACTACACATAGCGTTTGTTTGCCAAGTTTTCACTATGGTACTTATCCAAGGAACCTGTTTACCAGGTTTTCACCAGAGGGTAGATTATTTATCTTAGACTATTATTTTTTTGTTATCCAAAGCACCACAAAGTGGTTTTCACTATTGGATGGATTTTTTTTTTTTTGGGGATACCTGAGATTTAAGGATAAAACTTCTTGAGATGAACACTGTTGACTGGTTCATCCAAGGGAATGCCTTCAGGTGTTGAAAGAGTATATGCATCTAATCCATAAACTATTGTGATGATGAAAGGACGAAGCCAATTTGGTTCAAACTTGCCCTATTTCTCCCGGTGTTGTTGATTCCTTTGATTTTCTTTAAGGACAAGATCTCTGACTTGAAATCAGCGTTCTCTAATTTTTTTGTTGTAGCTGCAGCATAGACGGTTTTGATAGACTTCGAGATGGTTGAGTGTTGTAAGATGTCGTTCATCTAGAAGCTCAAGATCATGGAGTCTGCATACTCGATATTCTTCCTCTGAGATGGTATGTTGTAAGGATACTCACAGTGAGGGGATCTCAACCTCAATAGGTAAAATAGCTTCAATGCCATACACAAGAGCATAAGGTGTTGCTCCAGTGGGAATTCTGATACTTGTTCTATATGCCCATAATGCAGGATGGAGTAGTAGGTGCCAATCCCAACCAGCTTCATTGACCGTCTTTTTGAGGATTTTGATGATTGTTTTATTAGAAGCTTCAACTTAGCCATTGCTCTGAGGATAGTAAGGGTAGAGAATCTATGCTGGATATGGAACTTGTTACAAAGATCTCTGACTTCTTGATTCTTGAAGGGACGACCATTATCTATGACAATAGCTTGAGGAACTCCATAACGGAAAATGATATAGTGTAGAATAAACTTAGATATTTGCTTTCCTGTGATATAAGTCATTGGTATGGCTTCCACCCACTTTGTGAAATATTCAGTGGTGGTGATAATGAACTTATGACCATTTGATGAAGTGGGATGGATTTTACCTATGAGATCAAGCCCCCACTATGAAAAAGGCCATGGAGTAATGATAGGCTGAAGTTCATGTGCTGGTGCATGTATTAAATCTCTATGTTTCTGACATTGTAGACATCTCTTTGCAAATTGTTGTGCATCTTTTTCCATGGTTGGCCAATAGTATCCTGCTCGTAGAAGTTTCTTAACAAGGCTAGGGCCAATGGAATGCGAGCCATAGACACCTTCATGTACATCACATAAGGCCACTTTTTCTTCCTCAGAATTAAGACACCTAAGAAGGATACCATCAAGACTCCAGCGATAAAGGGTGTCTCCCAAAATAGTGTAACAGGAGGCTCGGTGGATAAAGGTTTTGTGTTGGTTGCTAGATAGTTGAAGTGGAAAGGTTTGGTTGTGGAGATACTTGTATAAATCCTCATACCATGGCGAATTGGGACCAATAATGTCACATATAAGCTCAGACTGTGGAACTTCAAATGCTGGAATCAAAAGCTATTCGACCAAAAACTCACATTTATGTGTATTAGATGGCATGTCTAGAGGAGACCCAATCATAGACATGGCATCTGCTGCTCTGTTCTGTAGTCTTGGGATTTGTTCAAAAGTGATATTGTCAAAATACTTTTTAAAATCATCAACCATTAGCTTGTATGGAAGAAGTTTCTCATCTTTTATTTGATATTCATCTAAGACCTATTTAATAACCAGCTGAGAATCACCAAAGACTTGTAACTGTTTGATAGCCCATTGTACTGCCATGCGCAGTCCTATAATTAAAGCTTCATACTCTGCTATGTTATTGGTACATGGAAATGCAATTTTGTATGATTTGGGTATACAATCTCCTTGAGGGGTAAAAAACAAGATGCTTGCTCCTAATCCATGTTGTGTATATGATCCATCAAAATATAGTTTCCACCGTGTTGGAGAAGTTAAATTGAACAATCCTTCATCAGGGAATTTTTGATATATTGGTTGAATATCTGTGATGGGTGCTGCAGCTAATTGATTAGTGATGACTTGTCCTTTGATGGCTTTTTGATCCACATATTGTATGTCAAAATCACTTAAGATCATGACCCATTTTGCTAATCTTCCCATGAGAATTTCTTTAGAGAGAAGATATTTGAGTGGATCAACATTAGATATGAGCTTGGTTGTTTGGTTGAGCATACAGTGTCACAACTTTTAGGAAGTAAACCCTAATGCTAAATATTCTTTTTCCATAGATGAATAATTGAGTTCATATCCCACAAGAGTTCTACTGATATAGTAGATGGCTTGTTCTTTCCCTGAATCATCATGTTGAGCTAGAAGGGCACCCAATGCTGCTATTGTTGATGATATGTAGAACAATAAAGGGTAGTCAAGCACAGGAGGCACTAACATAGGAGGTGTTTCCAGACATTCCTTTATTTTATCAAAAGCCTATTCACACCTTTCATCCCACTTAAAAAGTTCACCCTTATGAAGAAGATACTGAAAAGGATGACATTTATCTGCTAGATGTGATATAAATTTGCGGATGCACTATAACCTTCCTTGTAAACTGCAGAGCTGCTTGAGACTTGTTAGCAGAGGCATTTCCATGATAGTTTTTACCTTAGCTAGGTCCACTTCTATCCCTCATTGAGACACAATGTATCCCAACAGTTTTCCATATGTTACACCAAATACACACTTCTTTGGGTTCAGTCTGACTTGATACTTTTCTAATCGATCAAAGATTTGTGCTAATACCTGTAGATGTCCTTCTCTTGTCTTAGATTTTCCCAGGATGTCATCAACATAGTCCTCCATCATAGTATGAAAAAGGTCATGAAAAATAGCCATCATGGTTCGTTGATAAGTAGCTCCAACGTTCTTGAGACCAAAAGGCATTACAACCCAATAGTATGTGCCCCATGGACAAATGAAGGATGTTTTATCTTGATCTTCCTCTGCTATTCTGATTTGATTATACCCTAAAAATCCATCCATCAAAGATAGCATTTCATGTCTGGCTGTAAGATCTACAATGTTGTCTATGCTTGGTGGAAAGTCATCCTTAGGACATGCTTTATTAAGATCTCTAAAGTCTGTACAACATCGAACTCATCCATCAGGTTTTGCTACAGGTACCAAATTTGAAACCCATTCTGGATAATCAATAGGCTTTATGAACTTTGCTTCTAATAGTTTCTGAATCTCTACCTTGACCAATAAAGCTACCTGTGGATGCATTTTGTGCAATTTTTTTTGGACAAGTTTTGCATTAGGAGATACTGCTAGATGATGTACCACAAGTGATGGATCTAGACCTAGCATGTCAGCATAGGTCCATGCAAAATTTATAGCTCTTTTCATAAAAAATGCTGTGAAGTTTCTTCTTTCTTGATCTGATAGTGATGCTGCCAATAAAGTGATCTTTGGATTCTATTTTGTACCCAAGTTCATGTCTTGTGATTGTTCAACTAGCATTGTTGATTTCTCATGATAATCAGTGGCAACAGGAAGATCAAATCCCCCATCCTCAAGCACCTCAGAGAGGTTTTCACCTTCGGATACGTCCTTTATTTTTACTTTTTCACAATCAAGAGGCACCTTTCAGTTTTCACCTAATGACCTAATTTGTTTGATTTTGTTTATTTCACTTTTGCGACTGAAGGATTTGATACTTCCACCAAAATATGCTAGTTTAGGTAAGTCCATCATGAAACCTGCTTTGTGATCACCCAATGGAATACCTTGTCATAAGCCCATAAATTCTGTAATAGCTTCATCATTTTCAAATGTATTTAACATCGGTGCCCCCTGTTGGTCCTAATCGACGAGGTCAGGATATACGAGTGAAAGGGTAATGGAGGAATGGTTGTGGCTAGAGGAGGCTGCAGATATCATGAAGATGGAGTGTTCTTGGAAAAGGTCGGTAATATGAAGGGGAGACTCATTCATAGTATCCAAATTAGAAGTCTCTCATGTCAAGGAAGGTCCAGCATCAATATCAGAAATACACTTAATGTCTTTGAGTCACAGTACCTCCAGCTGATAACCAAGGCCTTGCTTATTAAACTTCTTAGACACAATAATGGGTTCGATAGGTCCTTGTTCCTATGATCCCAATCCACCATGTCCTTTATAGCCCATGTTCTTGATGATGCGGAACCCATTGTTGTATCTCTCTACTTCTAATTGGAGTTGGTGATTTTCATCAAAGACTATCCAAGAGTCTATATCCTCAATGTCTTCATCATCCAGGAATCTGCCTTTAATGAATACTGTAGGTGGAGCTTTGATGACAACGAGGGTGGAAGTTGGTTTAGATGTAGAAGGTTTACCATAGGATTTAGGAGATAATGGGAGGGTGCCTACACAACAAGAGTCTTGCAGTGTGTATTCACCAGGGCCATGTTCGGTGTACTTGATATGAAGATTAGAAGTGGTTTTCCTAGATGAGGGCTTGAGTAGGTCAAAGGGGTCAACATAGGATGAAGATGGATATGCCTCAGTGTTGATAGGGATATAGTTTAGACTCTGATATTTATCTTGAAAGGCACAACAAAATTCAAATGGATTGGGATCAGCTTGGATAGTAACCTCAACACTGTTGTGTGGAAATTTAAGACATTGATGGTATGTGGAAGGAACTGCCTTGAGGGTATGTATCCATGGATGACCAAGGATGATGTTATAAGGAAGGTCAATATTACGAACCTGACAACGGGTTTCTATGGTGATTGGCCCAACTTGGATAGGCAAGAAAACAATCCCTTCAGTATCTCACTCGGCATCATCATAGACTCTGATAGTACTAACCTTGGAGGTGTCAACATCTTTCTCAGAATATCCCAATTGTTTTATCAATTTCAAACAACATATATTAAGACCAACTCCACCATCTACTAAGATTCATTTGATATGGCATTGTTTAACAAATACTTCAATGTGGAGGGCTTCGTTGTGGGAAGGATGAATGGAGGGCTGAAGATCTTTGTCAGAAAAGGTTAAATGACAAGGGTCTGCAATGCTAGCAACCATAGATTTGAATTGTGTGACATCAATATCATTGGGCACCAAAGATTCTTGTAAGGCTTTGTCGAGGATAGCTTTGTGAGTAGGGGATATGTGAAGCAACTCAAGAATGGATATGTGCACAGGTGTTTTGCCAAGGTGATCCAAGATATTATAGTTAGAGAATGGTCGAGGAGGATGAGCAGGTGCTCCTTGAATGGTGACTCGACCTCTTCGAGTGGTTACAGCGCAATCAGGTGCTTTGCCTTGGATAGTAATGGTAGAAATGTGAGCATGGTCAATGCGGCCAATAGTAGATGATTCATAGTTGTACTAAATGGCATTCCGAGCATGAGGGTTACTAGTTTTGTCATGAGATGGAAGTGTATTTTTGAAAGCCTCTAGATCATAGTTCGATGTTGATTGTTGTGTAGGTTGAGTTGGTGAAGGTGTGATTTTGATTAAGCCTTGATCGATGCAATCTTGGATGACATGTTTTAAACGCATACAACCATTTGTTTTGTGTCCTTTAATTCTATGGAAATCGCAATACTCATTTTCTTTGTACCAAGGAGCTTTGAAGAGTGGTTCACCATTGGGTGGTGCATCCGGTAAGATAATATCACTCGCTTGGAGAAGCTTTCGAAGGGCAACTTCCATAGGTTCTACTAATGGTATAAATTGTCAACGTGGATTGGAAGTTTGTCGTTGTTGCATTCGTTGAAAAGGTTGTGTTGTTGTAGAAGCAGATTGAATGTTGATAGGAGCTTTCATAGTTTGTATGTTCTTTGCCTCCACAACACCATCGTTGACAAGATTTTTATTTTTGTTCCAAAAGAGAGACTTATCGTTGGAGTTTTGAGGATAGTCTTTGTTATCGCAAAAGATCTTGATAGTTCCTTTAGCGATTAAAGTGCGTTCAATGATGGTTCCTTTGGAAACATGTTCATCAAAGGTGCTAGCACTTTGCAATTGTAATTGGAATGACAACTCAGGATGAAGATTTTGAACAAAGATATCAAGTTTTTGTTTCTCAGGTATTTCCCATGATAGTTTTCTAGCCATATAACGCCATTGTTGAGTGAATGAAGAAAAGGCTTCACCATTGCATTGTTTATTGTTGACAAGGTTATTCATGTTTACCTCATGGTCAATGTTAAAACTGAAGTGTGATCAAAACTTATTGGCTAACTTTGAAAAAGACTTAATTCCCAGAGGTAAATGAGAGAACCATTCAAGAGCTTGTCCTGCTAAGCTTCAAGGAAATAGTCACAAAAGATATGTATCATCATAAGAAACATCGAGACATGCCATAAAGAATGCTCTAAGATGGTCTTCTGGATTTCCTTTTCCTTTGTATTTGTCAAATTGTGGTGGAAAAGCTGTCATATGAAGAGACTTGTCAAATGGATAAGCGCATATGTTTTCTAAAGAAAATGTCTTCTTGCCTTGTCCTACCGCTTGGTTAATCATTTGTTGAACATCTGCTGAAGATAATTACTGTTGTTGCAAAGGGGGTGAAACATGGTATGATGTATATTGAGGTTGCTGTTGTGGGATATATGAAGCCATGACTGTTTGTTGAGGTTGCCTGCTCACAATGTATGTCAAAGGATTGGGATTTGAGGATTGCTGTCCTTGAGGCACAAGCGATGGTCGGGTATATTGTGACAAATGGGCTCCAAGATTTTGCATCACTTGAGAAGTGGAAAATGGATTGACATTAGTTGATGGTTGGGAATTTGGAGTTGGATTCGTGACATGGTAAGTGATGGAAGGATTGGTAGATGCAAAAGAAGGATGGACACTTGGGTTTGTATTTTAGACAACATGGGGATTGATATGTGTCATGGATTGGGTGATAATAGGCAAGCCTTGGGTAGCATAAGATGGATTGATGGTGTGTGAAGGATTGGAAGAATATGACGGAATGGATGTAAGTTGCTAAACATAAGTGACCGTAGAGCTAGGATTGGTTTGAGAAACAATAGGAGGGTCACTCATGTCAATAAGACTAACATTGGGATTATATGGTATAGTGGATGGATTAGTAGAGATGGTGGAAAGTGTATTAGCAGTTGGTATATGAGATATGGTATTCATATGAGATATGGTAGATTGTGATGGTCATGAAGCTTGGACTATGGGTGTTGTTGGGATAGTTTGGGAGGCTTGCACACTATGGGATATAAGGATAGCTTGTGCTATTTGGAGCATTTGTGCTTGGGCCACATGGACAACTTGTGTTACTTGAGGCATGAAAACAGTCATGGTAGGAGGAGGTGTATGTTGAGGAACATGGAAAGGTGGAATGTTCAGGTTTTGTGATATGAGAGGGAGTACATTGTTTGGCATTATCAAAGGTTCTAAAGTGTGCTCTGAGCATGGTAGATCAAATGAAGTAACGATAGGCAATGAAAGAGATGTGGTGGAAGAAAGAGCTTGTGATATGGTAGGGTATGGTGTAACTATAGTGGATGGTCCCTTTGCAACAACAGCGGGAGTGTTTGGATTGTGTTCTCTAATAGTGGATATGTCAAAATCTCTTGGTAGTTTAGCACCCATGCGAGCAAGTTGCAAGAAGTAGTGATTTGGCTCAGATAAAACAAGTCTCTCAACTTGATCCCACACATGGGTGTCCTGAAATTCTGATAAGTCTTCTTGAGATTGTTCTTCAAAAGTCTCAAAAAATGTTTGAGGTTGCACTTGTTATGAAGATGACTCTCCAACGGTATACCCATGAGGTGTAAACATATGAGGAGGCATACCAGTCATGAATTGAGTTGCGTCTTTAAGAGGTGTTGATCTAGATTGTTGCATCTTAGTCCCCATGTTAGCTTGCAATTTAGCTTCCATTTCAGCTCACAATTTGGCTTCCATTTCAGCTCTATATTGACTTCTAGTTTGAGGCATGATATTGATGTTGAAAATTGAAGGTTAGTTTGTCAAAGTTTTGAGACCCAAAAGAAAGGTGATAGTTTGCCAGTTGGTTGGTTGGTTGCTTTGTTGTTTTGCTTGGTTGCTGATTTGTTGGTTGGTTGGTTTGCTTGGTTGATTTGCTTTGTTGATTTTTTGTTGGCTAGTTTTCCCTAGAGAATAGCTCACACACTCAAGGGAAAAGTTGTTTGCTAAAGGTTGCTATATTTGCTGATGTTTGCTGAAGCTAAAGCTAATGTTTTGCTACTGAATCAAAATGATTGGTTTGATGTTTGGTTTGCTGGTTTGGGATCTCAAAAAGATGAAAAGCTCATGAAATGCTGTTGATTGGTAAGCTCAAAATAGGAGACAAAGCTCAGGTATCTGCTAATGATTAAAGACAAGTTTGAAAGCTAATGTTAAAGCTGAGAAAGCTGGGTTTGTGGCTACTTCAACTGAGTCACTAAGATTTGTTGGTATTAGACCACAGGAGACAAGAAATAGCTCATATGCGACTTAGAAAAGACCAAAGGCAACTGGTAATAGCTCAGATGCGGACTGGTTTAGGTTTTGATAGTATGTTACAGTGTTAACTAGAGGTGATCTAATTTTTCACAGGCAATAACTATTGGCTCAAAAGTGATTTACTGTTGATTGGAAGCGATGCAGGTTAGGCCAAAGGTGACAGACTGTTGTTTAAAGGTGAACTGAGTTAAATAGAAAGTGGATAACTATTGTTTAAAAGTGACTCTGTTCAGGCAAAAAGCAGCTAACTGGTGTTTAAAAATGATTCACTTTAGGCAAAAAGTGGCTAACTACAATTTAAAAGTGATTTTGTTATCTATATGCGGGCAGTTTAGGCTTAAAAATGATTGTGTCTGTCAAGAAAGATGTTTGATTTATAATTTTTTGACAAGAAAATAGTAATTGCAGTCAATCACACTCACAACAATCACAAACTTGTACAACCTAGGCTAGGAAAGGACTGCATTTGTTGAATCCCCTGGCCGTGCTTATTCAAAGTGGATAGCTTCAGGATCTTGGTAGCACTGGCTCCCCTCCACGGAACACACTTCTCACGCATACCAAGATCCAGGTTTCCTGTAAGGCCTGTCCCTCACCAAACCTTAGGATTGTCCCTGCTATCTCTTCTAAGAACCACGTGAATCGGGGTGGCTTCAAAGGTCCCACCTTTTGCATCAACAAATAGAGGGTTTTTGGCTACTACACAAAGTTGCTAATAAGGGCATCCGTTCGGGTGGCTATATGTGTGGCAACGGTACTCTTCATTATGGAGTCTCCCAGCTGTCAAGGGTTATGCCTTGGAGGGTTTTGGGGGAGGTTGGCTATCGGTATAACACAACACCCGTTGTTTGTGGCTTTCGACACAAACACTTTTCTTATATAGTGGTTCAGAAGGACTTGGCTTTAGCCCGTTACCGCTTGGGTCGTATCCCTTCTCACACCGAGAAGGCAGGCCCTCTAAAGATAATAACAAGTTCTCATACACCCAAGATCCATTTGATAAGCAAGGGGAGAGGATACTTTTGTTATTAAATTTGGGTTACAATCAATCACATGCAAGCAATCAAAAAAGATAAATCAAACACGGAGCAAGCAATGATTCATTTTAAGCACCAAGCCCAAATGTTCCTAATTTAGTGAAAAACCACAAGTCTTGGACCGATTGAAGCTGCAATAGATATGTTAGTAGTTTGATAGCCTCCTTTTCTTAGACAATCGATAAGATGCTGCACAAATATCCAATTAGTAGCCAAGAAAAAACAAACTACAAATGATACAGACTGAAACGACACAGTTTACCAGAGGCGATCCACTGTCGGTCAAAAATGATCTCTATTTTGTCATGGGTGAAATCCTAAAGATCATAAGCGACGCCAAGAGTGCCCAATGCAAATTGTTAAAGCTCAGAAGCGATGTAAAAAAGCACGAAGCGACTGGTTATGACTCATAAGTGACCTAGATCTGCAAAAGAAATAGTATGCAACAAAAACCCTAGTTCAACAATAAGCAACGTAGTTAGCTAAAAGCGATCATTGTTGGATCAAAAGTGATTCAATTAAATGCAAGAGCGACCACTGTTAGTATAAAAGTGATACAGAATAAACAAAAACTTATCACTATTTGTATAAAAGCGATCCAAAAAATGCTACAGGCGCAGCAGATTTTAGTTCAGTAGCGACACAGGTATTCAGACAAAAATAGTTTTTGCTCAAAAGAGACTGGAACTTGCCATAAGTGTTCAGAAAATCTGATCTTCATAAAAACAACTTCAAATAGCAAAGTTAATCAAGGACGTGAGTCCCACCAGGCATGCCAAAATGTGATAGGTAAAAAATCAGGTTAATAAGATCAACATAGCCATAAAAACCAAACCCTACCATCATCAAAGAATCTGATCCAAATGAAACTAAAAGCATGCAATTCAAGCACAATATCACCTAGATTGTGTGATTCCTTGTTTATGATGTGGATTGCTTGTTCAACAATGAACAATTATGAAGATAAAAGCTGCCATGATGGATAGATGATAATGATGATAAGCTCAATGGATGCTATGAATACTCAAATGCTCAATATGCTCAAGATGATAATGTAGACACTATATGAATGCTGGATAGATAGTATGGAATGATAGGGTGTTCATATAGAACTCAACCAAAATCAATCAACGGTGGAGATTCAGTGGCTATGTGAATGGCTAAGATTAAAGGATAGACATAGGTGAATGTGAAAATGACAAGTGGAGAGAAGATAAGGCTTATGTGTGCTTGTGTACATAAAAAGTACTACATATGAAAGATATTAAATAAAAGGATGTAGTACCACTTATCTTTTTAAATGAAAGAGGCACACATGTTAGCTCATGAGATAAATGATAAGATAAATTAATTAAATAAATAAAATTTATTTAATTAATTGGAAAGTGGGTTTATGAAAGGAATCTTTAATTAAATAAATAAGATTTGTTTAATTAAAAATAGATAGAATGAAGATAATTAAATAATTGAAGATTGTTTAATTATAGCTTAGAAGAAATAGCTAATGAATTAATTAAATAAATATAAATTTATTTAATCAATAGAAGAAATAGATGTGTTAGGGATATTGCTCAAGTGTGTTAGACAAATGCAAATGATGTGTAATGCGATGTTTGAATGCTAATGATAATGAGTCAATTTTGGGTGTCTACAATATTTACAAAATTTTTAAGGTACATTATCAGTGGAACCTAACACCTTTTATATTGTTTAGATTATGGGGGCAGTCAAATAGTTTAAATGGAGAAAAATAGTATATTAATAAAGAAGTTTGAAGGTTCAGAGTTTCACACTTGGCAAATCAAGTTACAACTAATCCTTATTGAAAAGGATCTGTGGGATGTTGTAAGTGGAGCAATGACAAGGCCTACTGATCCTGATGAAAGCACAAGGTGGACTGTGAAGGATTGAAGAGAAATATCTTTGATTGGTCTTACACTTTCAGATGCATACCTCCACCACATTGACTTATCAAAGACTTCAAAGGAAGTAGGTTAAAGTACAAACTTGTGTCACACTTTGGGCCATCTAAATAATTTTGGCTGAGTAGAATTCAACCGAGTCAAATTTAGCCGAGTTACATTCGACCGAATCCACATGGTGCTTGTTTGGTATTGACATGGCCCAGAAATTTAAGAACGTTTCGGTCGAGTGTTTTTCGGTTGAGTAGGTTTCAGCCAAATCCATGAATATTAAAAGCAAAAAAAATAGTGGGTGCAGGTATTTTGTCTATTTAGAAATCAAAAAAAAAAGCACTCAGATAGTTTCGGCCGAAACCCATTCTACCAAAACACATTCTACTGAAACCCATTCTATTGAATCTATCTAGGTGGCATCCTACTTGGCAGCTAAGTCACCATTTTTTCAAATTTTCTGAAACTTCCAACTTCCTCTTAATATTTCTGCAATCAAAATTATTTAAAAAAAGAAAAATACCCTTTTGTAGAGCTTGCAATGTTGAATCTGAAAATATATATATTATTGTGTTTTGAGTAATTTTAGGATATAAGTATTTGAAAATAATGCAAGTAGGTTGTTCAAGTTCAAAAAGAGGTTGATTTGAAATTTAAAAAAAAGTAAAACATGACAAAAAAAATTTGGAAAATATATGATGCCCTAGAGGAGAGAATCCTCTTCAAAAGGGTATAATTTATTTTTTAAAAATGAAAAAAAAATTAAACAATAGTTGACGTCAACAAAAAACTATCAAATTCGAGTAAGTTTGACTTTAAAACATTATTATGAGAAAAATATACATCAAAATTTTTATTTTTTTTCCATGCCCTAGATATTGAAGTCACCTATTTGGGAAAGAAAACATCAGGAGAAAATGCAATTTTTTTCTATTTGTTTCTTGACGTCAACTGAACGTCACTTTTTCTTCAAATTTTCAGCATTACAAAATCTGCTCTTAAATTGATAAAAAAAAATATCAAAACAATTTTTAAAAAATTTAAAAAATTACAAGAACAAACTTCAACAACATATCTACAATTTCTTAGTTTACATCATTTTGAAATTCAAAACATAAAGACCACTTTTATGTGGTCGAAGTTGAGATTTTTTTTTTATGTTGGCTGATTCCTTTATAAAGTGTGACATAGGTGTGTGGGAAAATTTGAATGCTTTGTTTGG
This sequence comes from Cunninghamia lanceolata, assembly GCA_027924645.1. NCBI lineage: Eukaryota > Viridiplantae > Streptophyta > Pinopsida > Cupressales > Cupressaceae > Cunninghamia > Cunninghamia lanceolata. The sequence goes on along the minus strand of BSBN01000391.1, from coordinate 1,687,010 downwards.
ATCAAAAGCATCAAGTGCAAAGATGAGTTTGAAGTAGAAATTGTTCAGGCTAAAAATGATGGAGGTTGACAACATTGTTCAATATATCAGTAAGTTTCACTCTCTTTTGAATCAATTAATTGGCATAGATGCTAAATTAGTTGATGATGATTCAAAGGCTATTTTGATAAATAGCATGCCTCCTAGTTATGGCAACATTATTTTCACACTAAAGAAAGTAGATGCTACACTGGAAGAAATAATTTCCACTCTAATTGATGAAGGAACTAAGAAAATTGAATCAACTATAGAGGAAATTGTAATGGATGGGAAAAATAAGCCCAATCATTCTTCCAAATCTAGTTCTTCTACATCAAAGGAAAATCATTTCTTCAAGAATAAAATTTTATGCTACTATTGCAAAAAGAAGGGCCACATTGTTATGAATTGCACACATCAAGCCAAGGGTCTCCTTGATGGAAAACTAAATATAGATAGGGCATTAACTGTAGATGATGAAGAAGAATGCCTTCATGGGGTGGCTACTAAAGACCCTCCACATGAAGATAGTGAGGAGGAGTATGTTTTCTAAATCAAATCAATTGGATGTTGGAAGCACTAGAGGCTAGAGGACTATCAGTGTCCTCTCATCAATAACCAATGACGGGGCCGCATATAGCTATGGTGGCATTTTTTTGGTGTGTATTTTTTACCTATTCGCAGTGTTCTTATTGCTTTGTGTGGTGGATGTTGGAAGAGCAATTATATAGGATGGTAGATAACTGCAGAGATCCTCTGACTATTGTGATCCTCTAACTATCATACTTTGTTGGAAGATGATCAATCAGTGAACACATTCATTAGCAAAGGTGATCATGTGCAGCAAGATCTAGACAGTAGTATGCAGGATGATATGATTCATTTTTTGAGTGTTCCTGGTTGTGTGAATAAGTGGAAATTTCACATTGTGGGGAGGGGGGAATAATAACCAATGTTCCATTTCCCATTTCCCATTTCAAGCCAAAAAGGCTAAAGTCAAGGGCAACTTTCAATGGTAGTGGTGGTTGTCTATGTTGTTCAAGATTGAGTGGTAGCGATCGGTAATAGTGACTACAATTAAGAACATTGTGTTCTTATGGAATGTAATGTGAAACCTTATCTAGTATTTTTTTTTAGATTTGTGATCTGTATGTTGATTTCCATATAACTTCCCTATTGTATAAGCATAGTGGTAAACAAGAGCACCAGAGTAAGTCAGTTCATGGATCTTGAAAGGGTTTTTGGGAGGATCCAGAAAAGCACACAAGGTGGACAGTTGATGAGTTCCTGTCACCTCAGGGTTTGTGGTAAGCCTGTTTAAAACCATGGAAGGAGAGAGCCTTTCTATTGTATCAAGGTCATGAGTCACATAGTTGGACATGCCACAAGGGTGAGCATACTGCAGAGGAGTGTGTGAATGTTTTCTACCATGTTCACACTAAGGGGGGAATATTAGGAAATATCATTAGTGCTTCACATTATGGTAGTAATTCTTATGTGTAAATGTAATATTTATAATATTACATTAGTGTGAGGGTGTAAATGGGTTGTTATAAACAACTCATATATTAGAATTAACATATAGTTAGTATAACAATATGACTAATGTATTGTTATTATAATAGGATTGGAGGATATTTCAGTTGAACTAATATCCTAGAATATAGGAGACATCCTCCTATATATGTGTAATATGTATTGAATAGAAATGTAGAAGTGTATTATCGTGTGTAAAGTTTTCTATCTACCTCTGCCCAAATTCCCAACAAATTTGCATGAAGAGGTCAGTAGGTATGATAGCCTGGCACATGTTAATGGAGGTTTGACTTCATTTCTATCTTTTGTTGTTGACCTAGCTTTTAGTTTCTCACCCCTTGCTTCCTGGAAAAGGCATGATATGGATATGAATAGGTCAAGTACCTATTTCTTATGGTTTCCTTGCAGTAATGATTTTATTAATAAAGTTGACCTTGGCTCAACAAGCATATGTTGCATATTAGTGCATGATAAGGGCAACCTTCAGTTGTTGCAGGTGGGTAAATAATGCAAGTTTGGTTTGAGGGAGATCAACTCCTTCATTCAGCTTATATTTGACAAGGGAATATAATTCCAACAATTTTGTGTAGGTTTGGCCTGCAATGATCTGAAATTTTGATACAGTCTTTGAATATATGTTTTCTTGTATATATATGTTTGTAAATACATTTCTGGTGTTTCCCCTATTTCATTTTTGCCTTTTGGTCTGCCCGAAGATCTGAATCCTCATTGTGACACTACTTGTCACACATTCCCAACCAAAGCCACTGTTCGAGCCCAGAAAAACTAGTCCCCAAAATGCCCCTTTTTACCCCCATTTTCCTTTTGAATCCCACTTGAACCTATAACTTATAACTGATTAGAGACATCTTTCATAGGTTTTCATTGGTCTATCTTTTAAAATATACAAGGTAAAATCCCAAAAGATGATTGTTATCCTATTTTGCCTTCTGGCCAAATAGCCTAAAGATTCATGAGATCCCGGTGTTTCCCTTCTGAGGATGCAAGGAAAAACTAGCCAAATCAGCTAAGTCCCAAAATCCTGAGTTTGCCTTGTCTTTTTAGTGTACTCAAAGTTTTAGAGTTCAAAGTTTTGTCCTTCATCCTTCCATCCCCATCATCTTTGAACTCTACCTTGTTCTTGGAAAATTTCTCTATGTGTTCAATGTTTTTTGGAGATCAGAGTTTGGACCTTCCCTCTTCTTCCTTCTTTTCCTTGGAAGGAGAAGGGTGAAAGGCCCAAGGGCCAAATTCCAACCTTTTCCCTTTGCAAAGTGGCTAAGTGTTTTATCACCAGAGGTCAGCATTCTCTTCTTCACCCTTCTTCCTTGGGAGGATGGAAGGATCAGGGCCCAAGCTCTAATTTTTTCTTTTACAAATTTGATTAAGTGTGGAAATTTTGTGGGATGTCGAGGATCAAAGTTCTTCTCTTTCACATTTTTTTGTCAAGGATGGAAGGCTTGGAGTTTGATTTCTGATCCTTTTCTTTGTAAATCTAGCTAAATGTTTTATTGTCAGACTTTGGCCTTTTCTCCTTCCTTCTTCTTTAGGAAGGAGGAAGGCCGAAGGTTCAAACTTCAAGCTATGCTGCTCTCAAACATTTCTAAGGCTTTCTGCCATTCTACGAGATTATTTTATTAATGAAAAAGGTTATGGCAGAATTGTTGAAAGGTGATACATGGCACCCTAGAGGCTGGAAGATGAAATGCCAATGGCCTGATCTCCATGGAGGCAAAAATCTTCTAAGTGAAAATGGCAGAGCTTAGGATGTTCATCTTCCATCTTCTTTCTTCTGCAAGTGATAGGGTGGAGGGCTAGAGGCTCAAACTCCGAAGCTCCAACGGTTTCTTTCTTCACAGAGAAAACATGATTTAACTGGCCCGCAACCCTCCTATTCTCCATTGATTCTCTGTGAGGGCCTATTTTTGTGAAATAGATGGTTTTCCTGCCTCCCCATGCCAATGTGACTCCATTTGATCAATCTTTGTGCTTTTGGACATGGGAAAGCACTCCTTTCATGGTGGATTTCATGGACATGCACTAGGGCATGATTCAAAGGATGTGAGTTTGAGTTAATGCAGCATGGTCGACATCCCTTTTTGTTTAATTATTCCCTTCCATTCCATGGCTACTATAGTGAAGATGAAATGCTATATATGCAGATATTTGAATTGTAGAAAGGGTTGGTCGCTGAACCAGCTGTCTGGTCTAGAAAATGCCTAAGGAAGATTTTAGGGCATCAAGCAGAGGAAAATGTCTGGGCAGTGAATGAAGGAATGTGTCTGATATAGTGTAGGAAGGATTTTAATGCACATTTTCATGCATTGAGATGTCTCCACAGCTGTTCATAATAATTTAGGAGAATGCTTTATTGCAACTTTATATTTTGCCTACACCACATTTGCCAGTGCGATTGTAAATGGATTTGATAATAAGTGACAACATTTAAATCAATATAGGCTTTGTGTTGGGTCATTTCTCTATTGAAGTGGGTTATTATAGTTTGGCTTTGGATAAATCGGTATGTCTAGTGCATGAACTATAATCAAAGAAATGTATGTGAATATATTTTAGTTTTCTTTTGATACTGGTTCAACCCATTTCTTTCCTCTTTATTGCTTATGACTCAGTTGCCTAATGGAATAGGCACTGGTCCATATTGGAGAGGGACCAATCAATCTATAGAAACAAACAAATCATTCACATTGTATCAAATTATAGTATTTATATTGGGATTCAACTAGGTAGTTTATGAGTCAAACTAATTAGGCCGTATTTCATAATTAATGGTTCACATGAGCCCATCTCTCATGGCAATAATTGTTCACTTAGCACTCATTATATGCACATCCAGGTGATGGTCATAGGGGTGAAGCATTGAGGCTTCCTAGGAACTCAACCATCCTAGTACTACTCTGAAACAAGTGAGCTTAATAATGGAGTTTCCCCTAAGATCAAGTTCACTTAGCTTTCTATGCCATTTTAAAAACAATCATTCTCAAGATATATGGGTTTGTGTGAACCACTAATGATATATGGGTCAATGATTTTGACTCAAAAACTATGTAGTTTAATCTTGATATAAATATCATAATTTGACACAATTTGGAAAATACCTCATACTTATCAATGGATGAGATAAATGGACTTTATATTGAATGGTTCATAAAGCATAACACTTGTTGAAGATTTTGTAGATAGGGTAGCAAGGCAAGTGGACTTGATCTTGGGGCAACTCCATGTTTATGAATGCTTGAGGAAATAATACTAGGATGGGTGACCTTTTGGGATGTCATGATGCTTCAACCATATGAGCATCACCTAGATGCAATGAATTCTAAGTGAAACATTCATTATCATGAGAGATGGGTTTACACATGAACCATTAGTCATAAAATATGGATCCATGATTTTGACTCAAGAACTATGTAGTTGAATCCTAATATAAATAGCATAATTTCACACACTATCAAAAAATCCTCCTACTTATTAATGGATAACCTAAAGGGGCTCTATAATGAATGGTTCATAAGGAACAAAACTTGATAAAGCTTTTGATGAAGGGGTTAGCAAGCTAAGTCAACTTGACCCTTGGGGAAACTCCATGGTAAAGCATGCTTGAGTCAGAGTAGTAGTGGGATAGGTAACCTGCTAGAAAGTCTCAATGATTCACCCATGTGAGCATCACCTAGATAAAATGAGTGCTAAGTGCACATTCATTCTCATGAGAGATGGGTTCATGTGGACAACTACTTAAGAAATATGAGTCAATGAATTTGACTCAAAAGCTATGCAACTAAATTTTGATATAAACATCATAATTTGACATTGTAGAAAATATTCCATACTTATTAATGGATGAGCTAAAGGGGCTCTATAATGAATGGTTCATAAGGAAAAACACTTGTTGAAGGTTTTTCAAATGGGGTAGCAAAATAAGTGGACTTGATCTTGGGAAAAACTTCATGGTTAAGTGCGCTTGAGTTGAAGTATTATTAAGATGGGTAACCTCTTGAGAAGTCCTAATGCTTCACCCTTGTGAGAATAACCTAGATGCAATGAGTGCCAAGTGGATGATTCATTCTCATGAGATATGGGTTTGCATGAACTACTACTCATTAAATATGGGTCAATGAGTTTGACTCAAAAATTATGCACTTGAATCCTGATATAAATAACATAATTTGACACACTATAGAAAATACCTCCTACAAATTAATGGATGAATTGAAGGAGCTCAAATAATGAATAGTTCATAAGGCACAACATTATCTAAACATTTTGTAAATGAGGTAGCAAGCTAAGTGGACTTGATATTGGGGAAACTCCATTGTTAAGTGCAATTGAGTCAAAGTATTATTAGAATGGGAAACCTCCTGAGAAGTACCAATGCTTCACCCTTGTGAGAATCACCAAGATGCAATGAGCGCCAAGTGGATGATTCATTCTCATGAGATATGGGTTTGCATGAACTACTACTCATGAAATATGCGTTAATGAGTTTGACTAAAAAATTATGCACTTGAATCCTAATATAAATAACATAATTTGACAAATTATAGAAAATACCTCCTACTAATGAATGGATGAACTAAAAGGGCTCTATAATGAATGGTTTATAATACACAACACTAGTTGAAGGTTTTTTATATGCTCGATAGCAAGCTAAGTGGACTTGATCTTGAGGGAAACTCCATGGTTAAGTGCATATGAGTCAAAGTATTATTAGGATGGGCGACCTCCTAGGAAGTCATAATGCTTTACCCTTGTGAGCATCACCTAGATGCAATAAGAGTTAAGTGAACAATTCATTATCATGAAATATAGGTTTGCATTGTTAGGAAAGGTGTCTCAACCTTGCAACTACAAAAGGTTTATATTCTTCCCAATTTTGGTCTTTTCGAATACCCTTTATATTGAAGAATGGTTTAGAACTTTCAAAGTTTCTAAAAGGAGCTGAAAATGACATGGCTTACTATTTTTAGTAACTCTAAATTTGAGCACGGATGGGCCTGTAATTTTTGCAAAAGGTGTGGAACTACCAAGTAAACATCTTGGGTGAGTTTCAATATGCCTAGATTGCAAGATATTCAAGTTTTAGTTTTTGAAACTCTAGAAAAAAGTTTCAAACTCATTTTTGAGGGACTTAGGGGTCCCTAAATGCCTTTAAAGTTGTCTTAACTGAAAAATTTGGTTATAGATTGATAAATATCTTCATGAGCTTTCCAACACATCAAATGGTTCATCAATTGGACACCCAGATCAAAAGTTATAGCCTTTGAAAGTTGGACCTCTATTTTGGGAAATGTGTAAACGTGTTGGAAACTTAAAATAGAGTTGTAAAGGGAAGAGTTACAGATATTGGTGTGTGATTTGGCATATCACAAGGCATCTTTTATTGAAGATAATTTGGGTGCCACTTGTGAGACATGCAACATTTTGTCCTAGGTCCCTTGCATAATCCCACTCCTAATCTCATCCTAATCACCTAGCAAATTAATTAAATAAATAGATCTTATTTATTTAATTAATCCCCCTTTCACATGTCCCAAATAATTCAAATAAAAAATTTGAATTATTCCCTCACCTTTCACCACATTCAAACACATGTCACATGCCACATGCACAACTCATTTAAATAATCTTTTATTTGAATTAGGTCTCCTTTATTCTCCTTCGCACACTTGTCACATGACTACAACTCCTCATGGAGTGGGAAAACCTAATCGATCCTAACCGTCCATGTCATTGAAATCAACTTTCGATCTCAACCATCAATTCAAATCAGCCCTTTCCTATAAATCAACCCTCACCCAAGCCATTTGCATGCATTGGTTTTCAAGTAGCCTCATGCTATCTAATTTTCTATGCAATCTAGTCCCAGTACCGTTATGCTACTAAAATAGTGAGCAACCAACATTCCTCCCATAATTATTCTTTGAAAGCTTGCATGCCTATGTGAGGTTGAGAAGAGCAATGGAGATAAAACAAGTGTAGTGACAATGTGTCGTTGTACCTCATCATTTAATCTATTTTCATATGTCAAAAATCTAGGGGTTGTGTCCTCGGCTGTCTGCAACTAGGGATTCTACAGTTACTAGTTTTCGTAGCTAATCTTAACAGCTTCTACTAATTTGAAAAGATTAATTTGTCTACTTACTGAATGAGTTTAAGGAATGCTGAAACAGAACTAAACATGAAATTTACTCAAAGCAATCTTAAAAATAGTAACATGCATCTATCTATCAAAATCAGTAAATACTTTTCACAACAAAATCTAAAGTAATAAAATAGTTATACTAGCCTCCCGCCTTGGTGGTGAGAGTGGGCCCTTTCTCCACACCCTTGGGGCTGAAGGCTACAGTAGAGAATCAGCACAAAAGAAGATCACAACTAAATTCAAACCAATTCCATATGCTTTGCATTCATGAAAGATATTGATATCACAGAACGGAGATTACCGAGAATCAAAATAATTCAATCATTGTATATATCTTCTATTGTTTCTATAAGTATATATATATGAAAATGAGTGATGACATATCACTGATCTTATCTACCAGTTCTTCTATGAGATGACATTCATCTCTTTATTGTACTAACTATCTAACTTATGGAAAATAATCATGCAATAAAAGTAGACTTGAGTGGAACAAAAGTCCACTTAGAAGTCTAAGTTTGAGTCTTAATACATTTGGGCATCGAGGCCCTAAAAATAAGGATATTGAATTAGTTCCATCTGTAACTCATGCAAAAACTTTGAAAAGATAAAACTCTAGCAGTTTAACTAAAGATGACCCTTCACCAGTCAGGTGATGATTTGAGTGAAATGAGGGGTATTATGATCACTATTGAGAGTGCTTGATCGATAGCTTATGCTGGAAATATGCCCTTCTCTTAGGAGGCACCAGAGATATCTGTCCCTGTCTGTAGCTCTGGAGATATGTCTATAGCTCCAGAGATATGTTTGCAGCTTCAGAGATATCTATAGCTTTCTTTGTTTAGCTTCGGAGATGCTCCAAACTCCCGCAGAGCTCTGGAGAGGCTTTCCTCATTTCTTCAAAACTTCAGGTGTCATGGTACTTTGGTATTATCTCCGGAGATCATTGAAGACTATCTCCAGAGATGCACAAAATTGTTGTTCCTGGCATCTACACCTGTTGATTCAAAAAGAGATAAGTTTCTGCATTTTTCCATCAATTCCATGCACATTAGTCACTCAATCAAAAATTATAATCTTAAGTAATCTATGTCAATTAATCATTAAATAGAACAATCTTGCTAGCTTATCTAGGTGCAGACATTAGGAAAGATGGAATCAGGAAGGAGAAAAAGAAAGGTAAAAAGATGTATTTCATGGGTGCAACTTGGCACTCATCATCGCCCCATACCTAAGGTTTCGCAGGTCCTCTTGCTTCTCACATTCCAGATTTATTTTGGCGAAGCAGCTTGTCATTCAAGCTATAATCTTGTGCATAGGTGGTCCAAGTTGTGTGGTTCATATTACCATTGCATCTGTATTCATCAACCTACTTCATCCAGTCCTACAATTTCTCATCTTCTATCTGTTCAGCCCAGACAAGGAGTGGTTCAATTATTGGAGGGGGCCTGAACCGTCCACCTATCCATTCCTGCTTATGGTTATCCATTAGTTTGGATATCAACTTTGCTTTTCTCATGAATAATCTTAAGTTTGCAGGGGTGACTACCTCTCTCATTTTTTGCTCCGGGGTCAAAATATTCCATCTCTTCTTTGCTACAGCAAATACTGGATTTGCTGAATTGATCATAAAAAGACCAAAATTGATGGAGCATTCTTGCAAACTTTTTAGGTATAATGGAAAAATTCTGTTCTTATTCTCAAGATGATAGATAAGGGACCTAAATTGAATCTGAAAAGCATTGGGATTGGGACATTCTTTCCTGATGAAGAGATCTGTTTTTAAATCTTTCTTAATATGATCTTCCATCCTTTCATTCCAGATCTGATGATTCCTCATTAGGGACATAAATGCCTTAAGTTGGCATTCCCCCACAAAATGATTAAGAATGAAAGTTATATCATTAACACAGAACCCATGCAGGTATAATTCACATAGGAAATTCTTGTCCTCATCATTACTTCTTGTATAAGCTGTCACGAATCCTTCTGTTGTCTATGTATCCTCAACTAGGTCAGATAGGACTAAATAGAATTTCCTCTGCAGGATTCTTTCTTGTAAGAACATAGAATAGCTGGCACTTGAAGGCCTATAGGATAGAATTTTTGAAGATAGGGAGGCCATTTTAATGATTTTGCCTTCCAGAGTTGCTATTCTCTTTGTTTTGGCAGTGACTGCCCTTTGTAACTACAACATAGGCTTGGAAGCCTCATATTCTCTACACTTCTTCTCCCAATGGAACAGGGCTTTAGGAATGTCAATGGGGATTGGACCCACATATGCATCTATTTGGATTTCCTGATCATTGGTTGCCCTTGGTCCAACCAACTCTTGAATATATTCCTCCTGGTCATCGAGTTTGTTGTTGGCCCAAGTTAATTCTCTATCCTGGCTATGTATTTTCTCAATCAATGCTACCATTATTGTGAGGCTATTGTCTCTAGCCATGGTGAGCTCAGAAACACTCTGTACTACCTCTTTCTCTTTTTCTTCCAACAGCTTGGCTACCTCAATTTTCTGTGCCTCCATCTCTGCTTCTTTTTCAACCTGTGAGAGCTGTCTTTTCCTTTTGCTTCTCCAGAGCAAGGGTGGGGTAGGTGCCTCTGGAGCATGCCTCTCATCCTCAGAATCTAAGGAAATTGTAAGAGTTTGTCTGTGTTTTATCTCCAGAGCACATGATGGTTCTAAAATTGGACTTGACTCCAAATGAACAGATGGTGCTAGGGAAATTTCTCTTTGTTTTCTCTTCCCGACCAGAGGGATCTCATCTGAATCATGAGATGGTTCTTCAGCCCACCAGGTTCCCTCTATTCTCTATCCTGACCTTCCCTCTATTAATTCCTTAGGACAAGATTCCTCAGTTAGAGTCATTTTTCTCCTAACTGATCGAGTCATGTATGGGGTTTGTCTAGGAGCAGACTCTATAATTTCTTTGCCTTTCCTCCTTTTATCAGGAATAGGGGCTGCTAATGAAGTTGCCTCCTGTGAGGACTTATTTCCTCTGTGAATAGCTATGGAGGAGGCTAAAGGCTCAGTTTCCTCTTCTTGATGAGTAGGAGAACTCTCACCTCCGCCATCTCTAGTTCTCTGACCTGGGGACTCTCCTCAAGAAAGTTTTGCCATAATTCTTCCCCATTAGCCTGAGATAGGAAGTGGTGTTTGACTACTAGAAAAATGAGGCCATGATGTTTCATGGGACCCTTATTTTGCTGATATCTATCTGCAGTTGCCCTGATGGAAGAATACAGGAAATTGGGAATGTGGTACAGGAGCATCAAGAGTTTGGCGCCATGTATATATTTTTACATTTTTGGGGTGAAGTCTGTTTTGATTTTCTAAGGGAAGGAGTGGGACCGCTGAATAAATGGGACTGATGTATGAGCCTAGTGTTGAATTGTTAAACCTCATGCTGGAGGTTCAACGGGTTCATTTGGTTCAATGGTGTAAACAAGTTCATTATGGTTCAATAGAGTGTTGTCTAACGGAGAAGCCTGGCGTTGAACCATTGAACCTCATGCTGGAGGTTCAACGGGTTCATTTGGTTCAATAGATGGTAACTGACAGTGGCATTGAGGAGAACCGACAGTAGGAAGGAAGTCTGAAGGTGCCATCAACGAGATGGTGGATATCGGCGAAGGAAGTTTAGAAGTTGCTGATGGTAGGATGTTTTACCGAAGATAAAGCGGAAGTGTGGAGGCGTTGGAGTGAGTTGTGATGTCGGGATAACTAATTTGGAAGTGGCCGATAGTAATGTCTATTGCCGATGGTTCAATGCTATGTGTGTGAGGATTGTATGAAATACAAAAACAAAAGCCAGCCGCGGGGAAAACACAAAATAGTTAGTAAAGAAAACTAACCGAACGGACATAAAACAAACCTAACTGTCTGATAACTGAAAAAGACGAACAATATAAAAAACTATTTTTTCTTTGTAAAACGGTTGGAAGTTGTTGGAAGTTTTTGGAAGGTGGGAAAATAGACATTGAATGTAAGAAGGAGAACTCTCATAAATATAGTATTGACAGTTTAATTTGTTCGTGCATTTTTGTAGAATTCTTGTATAATTCGATCTGAAGTACAGTAGTTAACTTTATTTTTGTTATTTTGTTTATGTTTGTACAAAATGTCTCTGTCTTGATGTCCCTACAATTCCTTTGTACAGTCATGCAGGGCCATCAAGCAAAGATCTTATTTCTTGTTTTTCCTTTTGTGGTAATGGTTGGATTGTCAATGCAAGACAATAGGAACTTGTCCTAGGTGAGATTTACCATAGTCCGGCTAGGCATGCAAGTTGCAGTCTAAGAAGAGACAGGGGTGAAAACAGAGCAGGAGGAATTGAACACCAAGCAATTAGAACCCTAGACCTAGAGAGGAGGGCTAATAATAGGCTCAAGAAGGCTATAAGCCTTGGGAGTTGAGAATCTTGGAAACAGTGAGGACAAAGAAGAATGTCCCATACCAAGAAAGTAGTGTCTGTATTGAGAATAACAGACAAGTAGGTCTTTTCACCTCTGTAATAGACTGTTTAGTTTGAGTTAGGCATTTTGGGTAGAAAATGTCTAAGAGCACTTGAATTGGTAGGGAGACTTGGGGTATGACATAGGTCTTGAAGTGTTTCAACAAGATAGGTTTTCTAAGCCCATAGTCCTCCCTATCAAATTGGTATCAGAGCAAAGTTAAAGATTTGGGCTATTCTTACATTGGAGTAGAAGAAGTTGTATGTCATCACCGAGTTCGAGTGAGTCTGTAGGTTCACCCAAGAAGATGGTGACTAATGCAGAATTGGCAAAGAAAGTTGATGAACAAGAAGAGGAGAATAGGCTCCTACAGGAAAGGTTGGCAGAAATGGAAAGTAAGCTAGGTGCAATGATGGTAAAAACTGAAGAAGTCAGTCAGAAAATGAAAGATTTTGAAGGTAAGGAAAAAGGTGTGTCTATAGAAGATGAAGATCCCACACCTGATCCTAAGATGGAACAAGAACCTTTCTTGAAGGCTTTAAAAGCCATGAGTGGTAAGACATTGGAAGGAGTTCCTCTTTTTAGTGGAAAGATGGAACCTGATTTGGTTATGGAATGGATAGAAGGTATAGAAAATCACTTTGAATGTGATGGAGTGACTGAAGCACAAAAGGTGAAGGTGGCTAAATCAAGACTCAGAGGAGCTGCCTTGACATGGTGGAAATTTGTTCAAATAGAAAGAGAAAAAGAAGGCAAGAAACCTATAGCTGCTTGGAAAGGTATGATGGCTAAAATCAAAGAAGTCTACATGCCTGGGGATTATGAAGTCCAGTTGTACAAGAAACAACAAAATTTGAAACAAAGAGAATTAGATGTCAATGCATACTCTGAGGAGTTTCAAAAACTGTGCTTGAGGTCTAAGGTGATGGAAGATGAAAACATAAAAACAACAAGATACCTAAATGGTTTGAGGTGGAGTATTCAAGAGGAAATCAACTTATTCAACCCTACAACAGTGCATCAATGCTATCAGCTAGCGCTCAAGGTAGAGGAGAAGGGCAAGAAGAAACAAGAGTCAAGAAGCAGATTAAGAGGAAGAGGTAAAGACAACAGAGGAAGAGGAAATTATGGTGGTAGGAACACTGATCAAAGGTCCCAAGGAGAATCCAAACTCACAGAGCAGAGTGGGGAGACTAGTAGTAGAGGAAACTACCGAGGAAGGGATCTAGTAGAGGAAGATCAGGAGGATCAGGCAGAGGATCCTACTTTGCCACTATGAAATGCTACAATTGTGGTCAATTAGGCCATCCAACATATAGGTGTCCTGATAAGGGCACATCTTCTTCTCAAGGAGTTGATAAAAGAAATCATTATATACAAGATGATGCTTCAAGCAGCAAATCACCTGAAGTTAGTCTAACCTCAGAAGTGGGAGAGAACATCATGGTAAGGAGAACTTTGATCAAAGAACTAGTGAAAGATGAACCAAGCCAAAGGAGAGCTTTATTTAGAATTAGATGCAAGATTATGAATAAGGTATGTCAAGTAATCATAGACTCAGGGTCTACTGATAACATAGTGTCTGATGAAGCAGTTAGAAAATTAAATTTGCAAAGAATACCTCATTCAAATCCATATAGAGTCACATGGTTAAATAAAGGTCAGCATGTGATAGTCAATGAGCAAACTTGGGTAGAGTTTGGTATAGGTGGATACAAAGACAAGGTACTCTGTGATATCCTACCCATGGATGCATATCATCTCCTATTGGGCAGACCATGGCAGTATGACCGAAAAGCCATACATGATGGTGAGAAGAATGCATATTCTTTTCAAAAAGATGGTGTCACCTATAAAATTCAGTCATTGGAAGATGAAGAAGCAGGTAAGACTAAAAGTCCTAATGTCTTAATTGTGAGTGGTAAAGAGTTTTTGAACCCTCTTAAGGAGGATGGTATTGGTTATGCTATCATAGTGAAACCTAAGGGGGAGCAAAAAGACAAAAAAGTAGTGGTCCCAAAAGAGGTATAGACTATACTGGAATAGTATAAGGACATAATTAGTGAAGGAACACTAGCAACACTACCTCCACAAAGAACTATTAGCCATCAGATAGATCTGATTCCAAGAGCATCTCTACCTAACAAGGCTCCTTATAAAATGACTCCAGAACAACATAAGGAGATAGCTAGACAAGTACAAGAATTGATTGACCAAGGATTGGTTAGGAAAAGTGCACAGTGTTGGCACCAAAGAAAGGAGGAACATGGAGACTATGCACAGACTCCAGAGCTATCAATAAGATCACCATATGGTACAGATTTCCACTTCCCAGAATTGAAGATCTTATGGACTGTTTAGGAGGGGCTAAATACTTCACCAAGATAGATCTGAAAAGTGGTTAACACCAGATCAGAATCAAGGACGGTGATGAGTGGAAAACAACCTTCAAGACTACAGAAGGACTGTATGAATGGCTTGTTATGCCATTTGGTCTATCGAATGCTCCCAACACATTCATGAGGCTCATGAATGAAGTCCTCAAAGACTATATGGGTAAATTTGTAGTTGTTTACCTAGATGATATCTTAATTTTCAGTCAAACTAAAGAAGAGTATATTGAACATGTAAATACTATTTTGAAAAAGTTACATGATGAACAACTAACCATAAATTTGGAGAAGTGTGAATTCATGAAGTAGGAATTGGTATACCTTGGTTTTGTGTTGTCCAAAGGAGAAGTGAAGATGGACAAGTCAAAGGTAGAAGCCATATTGAATTGGCCTACTCCCAGAGTAGCAATTGAGGTGAGAAGTTTTCATGGCTTAGCCCAGTTTTATAGAAAATTCATAAAGAATTTCAGTGCTATTTGTGCACCCATGCTTGATACAATCAAAGGTGGGATGAAAACAAAGTTTCAATGGACACAAGCAACTGATAAGAGTTTTGAATTTTTGAAGAAAGAAGTAGCCACACAGCTAGTGTTAGTGCTGCCTAGTTTTCATAAGTTATTCACTTTAGAATGTGATGCTAGCAATATTGCAATAGGTGCAGTAATTAGCCAAGAGAATAGACCAGTAGCCTTTTTCAGTGAGAGGCTAAATGAAGCAAAGAGCAGATACTCTTCATATGACTTGGAGCTCTATGCTCTAGTCCAGACACTTAGAAAATGAAGGCATTATCTCCTACCTAAGGAATTTGTTGTATATACAAACAATCAAGCTTTGAGTTTTCTAAACTCATAAGATAAGTTGAGCCATAGACATATCAAGTGGATGGAGTACTTGCAGTCCTACACATTCACAATTAAGCATAAGAAGGGATAGCTCAACAAGGTAGTAGATGCTTTAACCAGGAGGCTGCTCATAGTACAAGAGGTGCAATTAAGAAGCATAGGAATGACAGAGTTCACAGCCCTCTACAAGGAAGATGAAGATTTTGCTGAAGCATACAAGGTCTGTCAAGACTTTGAAAATCACTTTCATAGTGAATTTGTAGATTACACTTTGCAGCAGGGATTTTTATTCAAAGGTGGACAGTTGTGTGTACCAAAAGGATCCATGAGAGAAAATCTCATACAAGAGAAACATAATGGCAGTTTGAGTGGACATTTTGGTCTGAACAAAACATTGGAGTTAGTCCAGAGGTTCTACTACTGGCTAAAGATGTACAAAGATGTCAGAAAGTATGTAGAGCAGTGTATCATCTGTTAGAAGGCTAAGGGAACTTCTTCAAATGTGAGACTATACCAACCATTACCCATTCCTTCCAGGCCATGGGACTGTGTAAGTATGGATTTTGTAGTTGGTCTACCAAAGACTAAGACTGGTTTTGATAGTATTTTTGTAGTTGTTGATAGATTTAGCAAGATGAGTCATTTCATTCCCTGTAAGGTGACTCATGATGCTAGTCATATAGCTCATTTGTTTTTAAAAGAGTTCATAAGGATTCATGGACTTCTAGCAAGCATCGTGTCTGATAGAGATGCTAAGTTCATGGGACATTTTTGGAAAACTCTATGGCAGAGGCTAAGAACAAATCTGTCTTTTGGATCAGCATATCATCCACAAATAGATGGCCAAACAGAAGTCGTGAACAGGACGTTAGGCAACCTATTAAGGTGTTTAACGAAAGAATATGGACAGAGTTGGGATCAGGTCATTTATTAGGTAGAATTTGCCTAT
This sequence comes from Cunninghamia lanceolata, assembly GCA_027924645.1. Taxonomy (NCBI): domain Eukaryota; kingdom Viridiplantae; phylum Streptophyta; class Pinopsida; order Cupressales; family Cupressaceae; genus Cunninghamia; species Cunninghamia lanceolata. The sequence continues at coordinate 1,670,654 of BSBN01000391.1, read as the reverse complement.
AATGACAGTGTGAATAGAACTACTGGCAAAAGTCCATTTGAGATAGTATATGGGATGCACCCTTGAGGTGTATGTGAACTCTGACATCTTGGAGACATAGAATATAGAAGTGGTCATGCAGAGGATTTTGTACAATCTATGAAGGAGATACATGAACAAGTAAAGAAGACAATGAAGGAAAATACCCAGAAAATCAAGGACGGGATAGATGCACACAGGAAGGATGTCCGGTTTGAAGTTGGTGATTTAGTCATGGTTCATTTGAACAAAGCCATATTATATAAAGGGATACCAACTAAACTGCAGATGAGACAGATTGGTCCTTGCAGAATTCTGGACAAGTATGGCAAAAATGCTTGCAGGATTGATTTGCCAGTAGACTTGGCAATTTCACCAATGTTCAATGTTTAGGACCTGGTATCCTATAAAGGTCCTCATTCAGCAGTAGGTGGATCTAGTTCAGAGGCTGAACAGATAGTGAGTGATGTGACTTTGCCACCTACACTCAAACCATAGGCTAAGAGAATTCTGGATTCTCGAGTGCAGAAACAGACCAGACATGGCATGTACATGGAGCATCTGATCAAGTGGAAATAGTTGCCTGAAGCTGAGGCTACCTGGGTTGCAGAGTCTAAGTTCAAGAAGTGGGGCATTGATTTTTCCTTATTGTCACCCGAGGTTACCTAACTTTTTCTGCGCAGGGGGAGTATGGTGCAGGAGCATCAAGAGTTTGGTGCCATGTATATATTTTTGCATTTTTGGTATGAAGTCCTTTTTTATTTTCTAAGGGAAGGAGTGGGACCGCTGAATAAATGGGACCGATGTATGAGCCTAATGTTGAATCGTTGAACCTCATGCTAGAGGTTCAATGGGTTCATTTGGTTCAATGGTGTAAACGGGTTCATTGTGGTTCAATAGAGCGCTATCCGATGGAGAAGCCTAGCATTGAACCTCATGCTGGAGGTTCAATGGGTTCATTTGGTTCAATAGATGGTAACCGACAATGGCATTAAGGAGAATTAACGGTAGGAAGGAAGTCCAAAGGTGCCATTGACGTGATGGTGGATATCAACAAAGGAAGTTTAGAAGTTGCCGATGGTAGGATGTTTTACCAAAGATAAAGTGGAAGTGTGGAGGCGTCATAGTGAGTTGTGATGTCGGGATAACTAATTTGGAAATGGCCAATAGTAATGTCTATTGCCGATGGTTTAATGCTATGTGCGTGAGGATTGTATGAAATACAAAAACAAAATCCATCCGTGGGGAAAACACAAAATAGTTAGTAAAGAAAACTAACCGAACGGACAGAAAACAAACCTAACTGTCCGATAACTGAAAAAGATGAACAATATAAAAAACTATTTTTGCTTTGTAAATCAGTTGGAAGTTGTTGGAAGTGTTTGGAAGGTGGGAAAATAGACATTGAATGTAAGAAGGAGAACTCTCATAAATATAGTATTGATAGTTTAATCTATTCATGCATTTTTGTAGAATTCTTGTATAATTCGATCTGAAGTACAGTAGTTAACTTTATTTCTATTATTTTGTTTCTGTTTGTACAAAATGTCTCTATCTTGATGTCCCTGCAATTCCTCTGTATAGTCATGGAGGGCCATCAAGAAGAGATCTTATTTCTTGTTTTTCCTTTTGTGGTAATGGTTGGATTGTCAATGCGAGACAATAGGAACTTGTCCTAGGCAAGCTTTACCATAGCTCGGCTAGGCATACAAGTTGCAGTCTAAGAAGAGACAGGGGTGAAAACAGAGTAGGAGGAATTGAGCACCAAGCAATTAGAACCCTAGACCCAGAGAGGAGGGCTAATAACGGGCTCAAGAAGGCTATAAGCCTTGGGAGTTGAGAATCTTGGAAACAGTGAGGACAAAGAAGAATGTCCCATACCAAGAAAGTAGTGTCTGTATTGAGAATAATAGACAAGTAGGTCTTTTCACCTCTGTAATAGACTGTTTAGTTTGAGTTAGGCATTTTGGGTAGAAAATGTCTAAGAGCACTTGAATTGGTAGGGAGAGTTGGGGTATGACATAGGTCTTGAAGTGTTTCAGCAAGATAGGTTTTCTAAGCCCATAGTCCTCCCTATCAGAATGTTTATGCTAAACTCAGGGTGTGCATTCCCATGTCTTAGAAAAATTAGCATTTTCATGATTGGTCCTAAAACTAGAGAGAATTGACCATCACAAGTGAAATATTTCATCAGCCAGGTGCAATAGATTGCCAAGGGTTTGGAAGGGTAGACCTAAGGATTCCTTTGACTTCATTTTTATTTGAATGTAATTAAATTGTAGGTTCACCTCGAACAAAGAAATTCTTAATTAAATTAGTGTATAAGGTTTTCAAGTGATAAAACCTCTCACCTTGTTTGGGAAGTCTAGAAATGTGGCTAATAGTGGCTGAGGAGAAATTGATTTGGACTCCTCTGACAGCTATTTGATTGTCCCTTAAATTTTTGAGGAATTCATCCACAACATCTTCCTGAAACCCTTCAAAGTTTTCTAGGAAGTCTAACCATCCTGCAACTCTTAGAATGTTTGATATAGCTTCATCCTGTAGAAGACCCACAACACTTTCTGGCTCAGACTTCTTCTTTAGCCCCATTGCTAAATTAGTTCAACCTTCTGTGCTTAATTCCTCACCTCTTCAATCTATAGTCTATCCTTTCCTCTTATCTCTGTAGGCTCCGGAGGACTGTTCAAATTGCTCTGTAGGCTCCAGAGGACTGTTCAAGTTGCTCTGTTCTTCAGGGTACTTCAGAGGTTCGAATGAGGAATGTTATGTTTCTCAGCTTAGGCTTATACAGATTAGTTAGAGTACCAAGGTAGTCATAAATGCGACAGAACGACAGGACACTCCGGAGGCAAGGTGGCAGTATAGCACAAATGGCAGCATGTGTGAATTTAGGAAAGAAAATGATGGCAGGAGGACATGTCATAGTGGCGGCACCCAAGAACAGAAAGACAAGATAGTTGCTATTAATGATTAATTAAAGATAGAATTACCTGGATTAGATTTAATGATGAGGGCGATGTACACGGCAGAGATGCTGCGTCCTTGTTGGAGACTACACGTGTCGTGGCACATGAGCAACTTTTGGTCGCTGGAGATGACATCCACTACTCCGTTGGTACGCAACTTGCAATCATTTCACTAAGTGGTTCAAGAATCCACGTTCCTTGGGTGATGTTAGTGTCATCCTTGTGAACACTCCTGCAAATGATTATTGTGCTAATTTAATTTATTCTTTGTGATAAAGTAGAGGATGAGTCATGATGACCTCATCATGTGATGTGTCTACTTTACTACCTGGAGAGGTGGGTCCCCTCCCTTATTATTGAGACTGACTTCTTTATTGACAGAGCACTAGAGTTGCTCCTAGTTTGAGAAGCACCGGAGGTGCTCCTAGTTTGGGAAGCGCCAGAGGTGCTCCTGGTTTGGGAAGCGTCGGAGGTGCATTTGACTAAATACCGGCACCTAATCATCTCTGTAGCTTGATTGTTTTCAACTGTCCTGAAGAAGGGAACTGCCATTTGCTGGTTTTCAACTCCCTTGGTTGAGAAAGACAACCATTTACTAGTTTTCCATCTTCCTCTATTTTTTTTAGAAGGCCGCCATTTGCTAGTTTTCAACCTTCCTTTTTTTTCTCTTTTTTTTAGAAGGCAGCCATTTACTGGTTTTCAACCTTCCTTTTTTTTTTTCAATCCAACACTGTGACAAAGGAGGTATCCCCTGTATCAAAACACAAATCTTTAAGAAACTCCTCTTTAGTAGACGGTCTTTTATAGAGTTTGATTCGGTGACCATTTACTAGGAATGTGTCTATGCTTCCATCAATAGGTTCTAATAATACTGTTCCATTTTCAAGAACTTCCCTTATCTGATAAGGACCCATCCAGTGAGTTTGTAATTTCCCCTTGAACTCTTTGAATTTAGAGTCATAAAGAAGAACCCAATCACCTTGTTGAAATGTCCTCCTCTTTATGTGTTGGTCATGCCATTGCTTCCTCTGATACTGAACCAGTTCTGTTTGTTGAATGGCCTCTATCCAAATTTCACCTAACTCATTGAGCTGAAGAATTTTGTTCTTTTAAGTTATAGACAATGGTAGACCAACATCCAATACAATTTTAAGTGTCTGGAGTTCAAATTCTATAGACAAAATAGACTTTTTCCTATAAACCAATTCATATGGTGAGAACTTTGTTGTGGACTTCCAAGTGGTATTGTAAGCCCAAACTGCTTCAGGTAATCTGCTAGCCCAATCTTTTCTATTCATTGCTACTGTCCTTGTCAGAATATTTTCAAGTTCCCTATTGGTTACTTCTACCTGCCCATTCATCTGAGGATGGTAAGGTGAAGATTTTATGTGTTTGACTTGATATAAATCTGTGAATGCTTTGATTACCTGTAAAGTAAACTGAGGTCCTCTGTCTGAAACTGTTGATCTTGGGGCTCCAAATCTTAAGAAAATCTTATTGTAAAGAAAATCAACAACTTTTTCTTCTCTTGTAAATTGTAATGCTTGAACCTCAGCCCACTTAGTAACATAGTCTGTGCATACTAGAATGTACTCCTTACCTGATGATGGTGGAGAAATTGGTCCCACAAAATCTAGACCCCACTACTCAAATGGTTCCATCATGACTTGAGGATGCAGTAACATCTCCTGGGTAAAGGTTGGCTGTCCCATCCTTTGACACTGGTTACAGTGCTACACATACTTCTTTGTATCTTTATGAAGAGAGGGCCAGTAGTAACTAGCTCCGAGGATCTTGTGGACTGTCCGGTGGAAAGAGTAATGGCCGCCAGATAGTTCATCATGACATGCTCTCAACACATCAAAAGTCTCATCAACCTTTAAACACCAGCGTAGAATGAAATTAGGACCACATTTAAATAGTAAACCATTCAACCATTTGTAAGATAAACTTTCTTTAACTAAACATTTTCTTTGTTTTGAAGTAAAATGGGATGGATACAAGCCTGTAGCTAAAAGATTAGCTATGTTAGCAAACCAAGGTGCAGTAGAGGATATAGCAAAAAGGTGTTCATCTGGGAACTTGTCATCCACTGGTTGGTTTTCTCCTCCTATATGCAATCTTGACAGAAAATCAGCAACCAAATTAAACTTTCCTAGATTATCAACTATGGTAATATCAAATTCCTGCAATAGCTATAACCACCTAATGATCCTTGCACCTACTACTGGTTTATTCATTAGGTACTTGATGGTTGTATGATTAGTATGTACAAATATCTTATATCCAGTGATATAATGCCTGAATTTGTTTATGGCATAGATGACTGCCAAGAATTCTTTTTCAGTTGTGGTGTAATTTCTTTCTACAGAGGTAAGGTTTTTGCTGATGTAATAAATGGAATGCATACTTTCTCCTTCCTCCTTTTGTCCTAAAACTACCCCAATGGACTCATTTGAAGCATCAGTCTGTATGTGAAATGGTAAAGTCCAATTAGGTCCTCTTAAAATTGGTGTGACAATAAGCTTCTCTTTCAAGGTTTCAAATGCTGATTGACAATCTTCTGTCCATAGAAATTCTGTGTCTTTGTTAAGCAGGGTAAACAGGGGGGGCAGCTATTCTGCTGAAATTTTCTATAAACCTCCTATAGTAGCCTGCATGACCCAGAAAACTTCTAACATATGTCTAATTTTTGGGTGAAGGCAACTGTGTGATCACTTCTATCTTGTTTTGATCCACTTTGATCCCTTTCTCTGAAATGTGATGTCCCAAAACAATTCCTTCCTCCACCATCATAAAGCACTTTTCATGGCTAAGGGATGATTTTTCTCACAGCATTTCAGTACTTTCTCAAGGTTTGTGAGAGCTTCTTCAAAATTATCCCCATACACAGTAAAGTCATCCATATAGACCTTCATGCATTCATTAGCTAGTTCAACGAAAATAGCTAAAACAAGTCTCTGAAATGTAGCTGGGGCATTGCATAGCCCAAAGGGAAGAACTTTGTAAGAAAAGGTTCCCCAAGAGCATGTGAAGGTGGTTTTGTCCTGGTCTTCAGGTGCTACTTGAATTTGATTATACCCACTAAATCCATCTAGAAAAGAAAAATACTTTCTCCCAGCAAGGTTGTCCAGAACTTGGTCAATGAATGGTAAGGGAAAGTAGTCCTTTTTTGTGGCCTTGTTTAGTTCTCTATAATCAATACACACCCTCCATTTCCCATTCTTTTTAGGCACTATGACAAGGGGTGAAACCCATTGACTATCTGAGATTGGATATATAAACCCTGCTTGAAGTAATTTCTCTATTTTAGTTTTGACAATGTCCTTTAAAGCAAGATTCAATCTTCTCTGGGGTTGTCTGACAGGTTTAACATCCTTAGTGTATATATGATGGGTACAGATCTCAGGAGTTATGCCTTTCATATCTTGGTATTCCCAAGCAAAAGATGTAGAGTGGGAATTCAAAAGTTGGATAAGTTTTTCTTCCTGATTTGATGTTAACTGAGTATTGATATTAAGTGTTTTCTCTGGTAAAATCATGACCTGTTTTGTGATTTGATCCATAGATGTAGTTAATCCCTACATTGGAGTCATGGTATTGAGAAAACAAGAATGTGGAAGCAACATATGGAAAGTGGCTAAGTCTCTGTAAAAGGTTTCCCCACAAGGAATGATGTTGGCGAGGGTACAATGAGAAGAAGTAAGAAGTTCTCTCTTAGAATCTTGGGCGAGTTCCATCACATCCTTATTGATTAGGATGTGAGTGAAGTCTTTGTTGTATCATAGTATACTTCTTCTAATTCTCCCAGATGTTCCTTGATGGTTACCATAGCTACTGAGGCACTGTTGTCATTATTTTCTGGCTCATCCACCCATACTCTTCCTGTATAATGTATTGATGGTTTAGCTGGAGGATACAAAGATATTTTCTTCAAATCTATTCCATTAGAAATGACCATATCTCCAGTTTGACAATCAATAGATGCTACTGTTGTAGCCAGCCATGGTCTTCCTAAAATTAGTGGATAAGCATTTCTCTGGTTTCTAGGCTCTAGTATCAGGAAGTCCACTAGAACTTCCCATGAATCTATCACCACTCGTACATCAGTGATTACTCCTTTTGGAACAACTACTGACTGGTCAGCAAGTTGAAGAATTGTAGTTGTGGATTGCATACCTGATAGAGCTAATTTGTTCATTGTGTGAACTATCATCACATTAATTGCTGCTCCCAGATCAACCAAAACATTTGAAATTTCTACCCCCGAGATGAAAATAGTTATGACAGGATTTCCAGGGTCTCCATATTTTGGGAGGAGAATTTCTCCCATCAATAGATCTACTACTTTTCCTTCCACCTGTATTGTGGAGGGAAAGTTTTTCTTCCTACCCTGCATTTTGATACAATACTATTTAATGAACTGATTTAGTTCTGGTACATCTCTGATTGCCTGGAGAAGAGGAATTTCAATGTTTAGTTACTTGATTTCTTGTAAAAGTTTTGATTCTAGGTTAGTTTGGACTTGTTTTTGTAAGATCTTTTTCTGGGGAACATACTATTCAAGCCATTCTGGATATGGTGCTAGTTTTTCCATCTCCAGAGCATCTTCGGATCTCTTGTCAGAATTCTTTTTAGGAATGTTCTCCGAAGTCGGTCTTTTAGGAGCAACTCCAGAGTTGTCCAAGGATGATTCTTCTAGCACTTTTTCTTTAGTAATCTCTTCTAGGCGTTGAGTGGACAGATTTTTAGGTTCCTCATCATTGGTTACTTCAACTATAGTTAGAGATGGTCTTGGGAATGCTTTCCCATAATGCAGCTAGAGATTATTTGAATATATAGCATTAATTCCAGCCAGATTTTCTTGCTCTGTCATGTAAACAGCTACTTCCTATTTATTTGGTGGGTTTGGTATAGGCTGAGCTAGTAAAGGTGGTTGGCTAACTGGTTCATTTTGTGCTTGACCTTGTGTGTTGGAGGGTCCAGTTAGTAAAGCTTGTTGTTGAGGTTGGAAATGTCTAGGCTATCCCTGGTATTGTTGATTATATCCCTGTTGAGAACCCCATTGAGGTTGCATGTTTTTTGATCCAAACTATGGTGGCCACTGTTGATTTCCCCAAGGCTAATTTTGCCAATTTTGGTTTTTTCAAATTTAGTTTTGCCAATGTTGACTTGGCCAATCCTACTGTCCCCAAGGAGGATTATTTTGAGGCCCATGCCAAGTTGGATTCCACTGGTTATTTCCCCAATTAGAGGGACCCCTGTAAGAAGGCTACTTTGGATACTGATTATAAGGGAAATTCCTAGTTTATTTTTGTCCCACATAGTTCAACTCCTCTTCTATTACAACATTCTTTTTACTCAATCTTTTCAAGGCTGGAAGTTGACTACATTAACTGGTAGGATGTTCCCTATCACAGGTCTGACAAATCTTTGATTTGTCCAAAGGGCATTCTCTCAACAGATGTTTGTTTCTACACCTAGGACAATAGATGGAGAGTAGTTCAGTCATTCTGTTTTGATCAGTTGTTCTGGTTTCTACTTGAATTCCATCTAATGTGGTATTTAATTGGACTAGAATATCTATTTTTAGATTTGTAATCTCTTCCATTAACTGTCCTATTTCATTCTTCCCTTTAAAAGTTCCTGCAAAGTTCTTCTATATCAGGTATTTCCATTTTGTTGATGTTCCCTTTTCCCATTAGATCTAGTGCTTGTTTTGATTCTTTATCCAATCCTTTTACAAATAGGGTTCTGGCCAAGGAGTGATCTACTGGGTTGCCATACCTTCTCAAGGCAAAATTAAACCTATCCACATAGTCCTCTAAGGTCTCTTCCTCCCCCTGCCTAATTTTAAACAATTCTTCATTTTTATTACTGGATCTGGAGTAATCTTGGTATTTTTTGAAAAACTCTATTTCCATTTGATCCCAAGAACAAATAGAATTCTAAGGTAAACCCATAAACCATCTCATCGTAGAATCTTTTAGAGTTGAAGGGAACAATTTGAGTTTCTAGTTATCTGATCCATAATCATAAGTCTGGCAGACTACTTTGAATTCAAATAAAAACTAATCTGGATCCTCAGAAGAAAGTCCTCTAAAATATGGCAAGTGTGCTGGTGAGATATTCTTCATAGGAGCATTGTCTCCAGCAGCCAAAACAATAGGATATGAGAAGGTTCTTAGGGCCTAATTTTCCTCTTCTTCATGATTTTCATTATCCATGTTTAGTGCTGGTTCTTATCCCTGAGGTTCTAGGAAATTAGGTTCTATCAAAGGATCTGCCTGAAACTTTTTTTGTAATTCCTGGATATAAGTGGCAAGTGAAATATTTGGAGGATCTAAGGGATTGTTGTTTTGAGGTAAAGTTTCCAAAGTAGGTTCTAGGTTTCTCTCCTCAACAAGATCTTGTGCCACCCCACTACTTTCCCCTATGGCTTGTTGTTGGGGTGTCTGCTTTATATATCTTCCTTTTAAATCTCTAGCTCTAACCATACAGATCTATCCTAAAAACTGTTTTAACTAAGTTTCCCTAATTAACACAATATATCCTCGGCAACGGTGCCAAAAATGACAAGGTGTCGTTGTACCTCATCATTTAATCTATTTTTAGATGTCAAAAATCTAGGGGTTGTGTCCTCGACTGTCTGCAACTAGGGATTCGATAATTACTAGTTTTCCTAGCTAATCTCAATAGCTTCTACTAATTTGAAAAGATTAATCTATCTACTTACTGAATGAGTTTAAGGAATGCTGAAACAAAATTCAATAAGAAATTTACTCAAAGTAATCTTAAAAATAGTAACATGCATCTATCTATCAAAATCAGTAAATACTTTTCACAACAAAATCTAAAGTAATAAAACAATGGTACTAGCCTCCTGCCTTGGTGGTGAGAGTGGGCCCTTGCTCCACACCCTTGGGGCTGAAGGCTACAGTAGAGAATCAACACAAAAGAAGATCACAACTCAATTCAAACCAATTCCATTCGCTTTGCATTCATGAAAGATATTGATATCACAGAATGAAGATTACTAAGAATTAGAATAATTCAATCATTGTATATATCTTCTATTGTTTCTATAAGTATAAGTATATATATATATATATATATGAAAATGAGTGATGACATATCACTGAACTTATCTACCAATTCTTCTATGAGATGAAATTCATCTCTTTATTGTACTAACTATCTAACTTATGGAAAATAATCATGCAATAAAAGTAGACTTGAGTGGAACAAAAGTCCACTCAGAAGTCTAAGTTTGATTCTTAATACATTTGGGCATTGAGGCCCTAAAAATAAGGATATTGAATCGCTTCCATCCGTAACTCATGTAAAAACTTTGAAAAGATAAAACTCCAACAGTTTAACTAAAGATGACCCTTCACCACTCAGGTGATGATTTGAGTGAAATGAGGGGTATTATGATCACTACTAAGAGTGCCTGATCGATAGCTTATGCTGGAAATATGCCTTGCTCTTGGGAGGCACCGAAGATATCTGTCCTTGTCTATAGCTCTGAAGATATGTTTGTAGCTCCGGAGATATCTGTAGCTTTCTTTGTTTAGCTCCCGAGATGCTCCAGACTCCTACAGAGCTCCGGAGAGGCTTTCCTCATTTCTTCAAAACTTCAGGTGTCATGGTACTTTGGTATTGTCTCGGGAGATCATTGAAGACTATCTCTGGAGATGCACAAAATTGTTGTTCCTGGCATCTACACCTGTTGATTCAAAAAGAGAGAAGTTTCTACATTTTTCCATCAATTCCATGCACATTAGTCACTCAATCAGAAATTATAATCTTAAGTAATCTATCTCAATTAATCATTAAATAGAATTATCGTGCTAGCTTATCTGGGTGCAGACATTAGGAAAGATGGAATCAGGAAGGGGAAAAAGAGAGGTAAAAAGATGTATTTCATGGGTGCAACTTGGCACTCATCATGTAGCATGGAGATTCAGTTTGCATTTGCATTGTTATTTTGATTTTCATGTTATCTTGTGCCCTATTGTGCTTGTTAGGGTTTGATAGTTTGCAATTTGTGATTAACCCTAATTTTTTAACCCTAGCTACATTTGGTGAAAACAATGTGAAATAATGTAAATATAACATTTTTTGTTGATTTTAGGAACTCAAGTTTTGCATGTGACCTCCAGGCTTGAAACGGACCTGGTTGTTGCATCTGGGAGGCCTCGCATGCAAAAAATGACATAAAATTTGCCCTGTTTCACTTTCGAATATTTTTTGCAATTTTTTGAATTTTTTCTATGGTTGTAGGCCCATACAGTAAAGATTTGTATGGATTTGTACCATATGGACCCGCAACCCCTATCCGTATTGAATCAGGCATATGTGTTGTCTCGTAGGTTTGGTTCATTGTTGCAGGTTAATCTTAGGATTAAAAGTTAATGTTTTGTTTGCAACGTTTAACACCTTTGTTGTAGGTTTTGAAAAACCCTAATCACCACAAAAAATCCTCCTCCACCTGGTTGTAAATCCCGACACCCCTTGCTCTCTGCTTCCCACCACTGTCCAAAAATCTCATCACAGCCCTAAGAAACTAGGTCATCGTCAACTTAAACCCTAACTACCACTCACAATATCCATTTTGGCATCAATTCCTAGCTAAAAACCCTAATCCCCACATGTTCACAACCGCTTGTCTTCCATTTTGATCGCCTGCACTTAGCAACCACCCGGTCGCCTCTCTCAAACTCATCGACCTTCGCCCACTGTGCGTTATCGGCCTGGGTGACCCTTTCTGTGGGTGTCGACTCTACCTACATGTGAGTGGTGACCATGTCCATGTGATGCAAAGCAGGGGATAGATTGAACAACCTTCAATGATGGTTGGATTTATCATTCAAGGCATGGGCAGCTTGCCGGCAATTCAAGGTGTGTAAACTAGACAAAAGTGTCATTTCAAGGTTGGATTATAGGGACAAGCTGTCAAACTTCCAAACCACCTTGGATATCATCAATGTGTCTGGTAGACACTTACCAAACCAACCAAACACTCAGGACACTTATCTTCCCTATGATTCCTTTACAAACAAACCTATTTGCTTGTAGCCCTTAGTATAGGGTTTTTGGAGCATAACTTGTAGAAAACATGACAAACCCTCAAACAAAAGCTTTTCAAATACCCATTAGGGAATTATATGGCATATCAAACATGTAGGGTATGTTTCTTTGGAACATGTGCCTCTAAATTTGACTGTTCCTATTGTACTAAGGCCTAATTAGGCCACTTTTACAAAGCAAGTGTGACCTAAACTCACTCCCAACTTGCAAGGTCTGCTCCAAGGCTTGTATTAGGTTGTAAATAGACTGATTATGCTAGTTTTGGGGAGCTAAAGTATTCCCAAGTCATTTTTCCCTCAAATGACAAATCTAACTATGTTAGGATGCCTAATACATAAAGATACTAGGCTCAAATGCACTCAAACAGTCCTCCATTCCAGTCCCTTGCTCCTGCAAAGAAAACCCATTTGAAATACAACATAACAAAATCCATTTCACCCATTTTGAGATGTGACATAGGTGGAATGGATCAAGAATCCATCGATTCCCTAAAACCCTCAAAACATTAGGGTTTAGGGGTTGTTTCAAAAAATCGATTGCAAAATCCTTAAACTATAATGAAAATACTCCTAACTGAACTCAAATGAAATCTAACACCATATACTACATCATTTTATGCTTTTGGGATCATGCCAGTACTATACGGCTGCGTGCCAAATAGAGGAACAACAGAAAAATAGTCAAAATGCGGGAAACTCTTTTTCTCTTATTACTTCTCTTCTCCAAACTTCGTCTCCCCCTTTCTCGACCAGAATGAGGCAAAATATATCATGTATACAATGAAACTTTATGACTCCATGATTCCCATCATGGAAAAATGAAGAAAGAGGCTAAGAATAGCCTTCCCACTAAGGCTACAGTTAAAAGCATGCCTAAAAATAAGGTAAAACTCAGACTTTCACCATCTCCACTACATACACATGCCCTTAGTGGACTTATTACAATATTTTAAAACCAAAATTTCACCTAGGCTCTATATTGAGCTCAAATAAAATCAAATTTTGACTTAAATACTTAGGTGCTCCTGCACCATACAGCTGAGGTGAAAAAGATTTCATCATCCTGATGAAATGAGTTCTTGAATAGAGGTTCCATGTTGCTTGATGTCATCTTCTATCATCCAAGTAGCATCTTCATTTGGGAAACCATGCCATTTCACCAAGTTCTCATTGCATACCTTGTTCCTTGTCCTCTTGACCTCCCTTGTGTCCAAGATAGTTTCAAGTTTCACTGGCTGACTAGGTGGAAGGTCTCTTATCTAATCTTCATCAACAACTTCCTCTGCTTTTTCACCTGCAACAGTAGATCCTCTGAAAGGATATAGGTTTGCAACATTGAAAATGTGGGATATAGCACTCCAAGAGGGAGTTCTATCTCATAAGTATTCCAACCAAATTTGTGGACCACCCTACAAGGTCCTATCTTCTTCATCATTAGTTTAGTGTATCTGCCCTTAGGCAGTCTTTCCTTTCTCAAATGTGCCAGCACCATGTCACCTACCTTGTACTGAACATCTTTTCTTTTCAAGTCTGTCTTCTCCTTGTACTTGGCAACACTCTTCTCAAGAGTTTCTTTCACCTGCTGATGTATATCTCTCATTGCAGTGGAAAAATCTTCTCCTTGTGCACTCCTATTGTCCAATCCTCTTAGATCTCTCAACTCATAAATGCCCCTTGGTTTCATACCATACACAACTTCAAAAGGGGTTCTTCCTATGATCCTATTGACAGAGTCATCGTAGGCATACTCTACTTGAGGTAGTATGAGATCCCATGACTAATTATGCTCCTTGGTTAGACACCTTAACAAGTTTCCCAATGACCTATTGACAACTGCAGTTTTCCCATCTGTTTGGGGATGGTAGGCAGAACTGAAGGTTAGATTAGTTCCCAGCTTTTTCCACAAGGTCCTCCAAAAGTGACCAATGAACTTGGAATCTCTGTCAGACACTATAGTCAAAGGCAGCCCATGGATTCTTACAATTTCTTTGAAAAATAGACCACCAATATGAGAGGCATCATTAGTGGACTTGCAAGAAATGAAATGTGCCATCTTACTAAGCCTATCCACAACAACAAAAATGCTGTCATGCAATCTTTGTGTCTTGGGCAGACCTAAAACAAAGTCCATGCTGATTGACTCCCATGGGTGAATGGGTATTGGCAAGGGTTGGTACAAACCTACATTGGAACTTGATCCCTTAGCCCTCTGACATATCACACAACTCTCCACAAAATTTTTCACATCCACATGCATTCTAGGCCAATGGTAGAACCTTTTGACCTACTCCATGGTCTTGTCATATCCAAAGTGTCCACTTAAACTCCCATAATACTTTTCTCTAATTATATTTACTCTCATGGAGTATTTTCACACACAACTGAGCACCTTTGAATAGCAAACCATCTTGCAACATAAACTCAGAAAAATCACTATGAAAACTATCTTGGGACTGACTGTAAATAGTAAAAACATCTTTGAAATCTTCATCATCATGATACATACCTTGAGTGCCTCAATTCCTACACTTTGAAGTTTGATCTCCTCCACCATCATTGATCTTCTGCTCAGGGAATTAGCAACTTTATTTTCTTGTCCTTTCTTGTGTTTTATGGTGAATGTGTAGGCCTACATATACTCCATCCACTTCATGTGCCTATGGATCAATTTATCTTGGTTGTTCAAAAAACTTAAAGCATGATTGTCAGTGAAGATAATAAACTCCTTGGCCAAAAGATAGTGTCTCCACTTCTTAAGGGACTGCACCATGGCATAAAGTTCAAGTTAGCTTCATTAAGCTTTTCACTGAAAAATGCAACTGGTCTTCCATCTTGACTGAGGACTGCACCAATAGCATATCCACTTGCATCACATTCAATGGTGAACACCTTGTTGAAGTCAAGAAGTACAAGTATGGGTTGTTGGGCCACTCTTGTCTTCAAGTATTCAAAGCTCTTCTTAGCTTCATCAGTCCATTTAAACTTATTCTTTAGCCCTCCTTTGATGGTATCAATGATTGGTGAACAATTGTGGCTAAAGTTCTTGATGAACTTCCTATAGAAGGAAGCCAATCCATGGAAACTCCTGACCTCTGCTGCTACTCTAGGAGTTGGCCAACTGAGTATGGCCTTTACTTTTGAAAGATCCATCTTGAGTGTACCCTTGGAGATCACAAACCCAAGATAAACAAGTTCCTCTTTCATGAATTCACACTTCTTGAGATTAATCATCAATTTCTCCTCATTCAACCTCTTCAACACCATGTCTAGATGCTGCAGGTGCTCCTCTTTTGTTCTACCATATACAAGAATATTATCTAGGTATACCACCACAAACTTGCCTATGAACTATTTTAGGACTTCATTCATGAGCCTCATAAATGTGCTTGGGGCATTTGATAGCCGAAATGACATCACAAGCCATTCATATAGACCCTCATTGGTCTTGAAGGTAGTTTTCCATTCATCACCTTCCCTTATCCTTATTTGTTGGTAACCACTCTTTAAATCTATCTTTGAAAAATAACATGCATCTCCTAAACTATCCATTAGATCTTCCATCCGGGGTATGGGAAATATGTATCTAATTGTTATCTTGTTGATTTCTCTTGAATTAGTGCATAGTCTCCACTCTCCACCTTTCTTGGGTGCTAGGACTATTGGTACAGCACAGGGACTGAAACTCTCTCTAACAAGGCCTTTGTCTAGCAGTTCTTGAACCTGATTTCTGATTTCTGCATTTTGTTGTGGTGTCACCTTGTATGCTTCCTTGTTTGGAAAGCTTGCTCTAGGAATAAGATCAATATGATGGCTCACATCCCTCATGGGAGACAATGAGCTAGGGAGATCCTTCACCACTATATCCTCATACTTGTCCAATAAGGCTTGAACTTCCATGGGTATCTCTTCTCTATCTACTGCTGCCATGTCTGATATAGGTTTGCCAACAATGGCATATCCAACCTCCTCTTCATCCAAGGTCTTCAAAAACTCCTTCTCCTTTACCACCATCACACTAGGTCCTTCATGAGCTGATGCATCCTCTTCTTTCAGGGGTGCAAGAGTGTATGACACTCCATCCTTCTTAATGACATAGTTGTTCTTCTTCCCATCATGTTTTGACTTCCTATCAAACTGCCATGGCCTTCCTAGGAGAAGATGGCACACATCCATAGGAATGACATCACACAGTACTTTATCCTTGTAGACACCAATATTGAATTCAATCCAAGCCTACTCATTGACTAAAATTTGCTGATCCTTATTGTCCCACGAAACTTTGTAGGGTGTTGGGTGAGGAAACCTTTTTATTTTCAATTTTTCAACCATCTCTAATGACACAAGATTATCAGTGGAACTAGAGTCTATAACTACTTTGCATACCTTTCCTTGTGCTTTGCATGTTGTATTGAATAATGCCTTTCTTTGTGGGGGTTCACTGGTGGTTGGTACTTTGATCAATGTCCTTCTTAGCATCAAGGCTTCACCCCCATCTGGGATAGCATGCAGAGATGGTGAGTTCACACTTTCTTGGTCTTCTTCTTGCACAATTTGGGTTCTCCTTTCACCACTATGAGAGCTTGCACTCTACTTATCTGAACACTTCCAAGCAGGATGTCCAAAC
Source organism: Cunninghamia lanceolata (assembly GCA_027924645.1). Classification (NCBI taxonomy): domain Eukaryota; kingdom Viridiplantae; phylum Streptophyta; class Pinopsida; order Cupressales; family Cupressaceae; genus Cunninghamia; species Cunninghamia lanceolata. The sequence goes on along the minus strand of BSBN01000391.1, from coordinate 1,653,951 downwards.
TACTAACAATTAAAACATTTGCCTGAAAAAGTGTTGGATCCTCTTCCCTGACCGGCAAACCTTCCTCTGTTATTGGATCTTCTTCCTCTGAAGTTGCCTCTTTCACTTGACTCACCCCTTAGCTCTTGATTCTCCTTATTTATGTTATTTGTTTCTCCTTGCTGCTTGTTCGACTGTCCTCTTCCACCAAAATTGCCCTTACCTTTGAAATTGTTTCCTCTACCTCTTCCATTTTGTTCCTGCCTTCTCTTTATCCTTTCTTTAGCTTTGGCAGCCAATTGGAAATACTCTTCCACTAATTTTGGTGTAGCTAGGATAATCTCATCTTGAGTATTGTATCTAAAGCCATTAAGGTACCTTGCCATCTCTCTTTCATCCTCCACATGTCCTATTTTGATGCTCAGCTTGTGGAACTCCTTAGTGTATGCCATAACATCTAACTCCTTTTGCTTGAGACTGTAACTTTCTAAAGGTCTGAATCTCATAATCTGCAGGTAGGAATTGTCCTTTTATCTTGGCTATCATTCTATCCCATGAATGGATCTTTGCTTTTCCTTTCTTTACTCTTTCCTCTTGAACATAGTTCCACCATGTTAGGGTAGGGCCCTTCGACTTGGTCTTTACATACTTCACCTTCTTGTGGTTTTCTACCTCCTCAAACTCAAAGAAGTTATCAAGAGCATCTATCTAGCCCAATATTTCTTCACTGTCCATTTTCCCACCATACATGGGTACTTCTACTTTCAATTTTGGAGTCCTTTCCTCTTTGACTACCTTTAGCATCTTTAGCATCCTCTCTTCACCCGAGTCCAATTCTTCTTCTTGAACTCTTAATTGAGGGTCTACGTTCTTACCCTCTTCCTCTGGATCACTCTGATCCCCTATATCCATACCTCTCCTAAGGTTGGATTCCAATGTTGTAATTCTTGCTAGGGCAGCTTCATGAGACTCTTTTACTAGTCTCAACTCCTTTGCATGTTGTTCCTTCAGCTCTCTGACTTCTCTGGCTACTGGATTGCTCTTTTGAGGCATCTTATCTTTGCAAACTCAACTCTTCCCAATATACCAATTAGAACCTATGCTCTAATAACACTTGATGCAAAGCAAGGGATAGATTGAACAACCTTCAATGATGGTTGGATTTATCATGCAAGGCATGGGCAGCTTGTTGGCAATTCAAGGTGTGTAAACTAGACAAAAGTGTCATTTCAAGGTTGGATTATAGGAAAAAGTTGTCAAACTTCCAAACCAACTTGGATATCATCAATGTGGCTAGTAGATACTGACCAAACCAACCAAACACTTAGGACACTTATCTTCCCTATGGTTCCTTTACAAAAAGACCTATTTGCTTGTAGCCCTCGGTATAGGAGTTTTAGACCACAACTTGCAAAAAAACATGACAAACCCTAAAAAAATAGCTTTTAAAATACCCATTAGGGAGTTCTATGACATATCAAACATGTAGGGTATGTTTCTTTGGACCATGTGTGTCTAAATTTGACTGTTCCTGCTGTACTAAGGCCTAATTAGGCCACTTTTACAAAGCACGTATGACCTAAACTCACTCCCAACTTGCAAGGTCTACTCCAGGGCTTGTATTAGGTTGTAAATAGACTGATTATGTTGTTTTGGGGAGCTAAAGTCTTCCCAAATCACTTTTCCCTCAAATGACAAATCTAACTATGCTAGGATGCCTAATACATAGAGATACTAGGCTCAAATGCACTCAAACAGTCCTCCATTCTAGTCCCCTGCTCTTGCAAAGAAAACCCATTTGAAACAAAACATAACAAAAGACATTCCACCCATTTTGGGATGTGACATAGGTGGAATGGAACAAGAATCCATCGATTCCCTAAAACCCTCAAAACACTAGGGTTTAGGGGCAGTTTCAGAAAATTGATTGTAAAATCCTTAAACTATAATGAAAATACTCCTAACTAAACTCAAATGAAAGATAACACCAAATACTACATCATTTTATGCTTTTGGGATCATGATAGTACCGTATGGGCACGCGCCAAACAGAGAAATAGCAGAAAAATAGTGAAAATGTAGGAAACTCTATTTTTTCTTATTACTTCTCTTCTCCAAACTTCATCTGCCCCTTTCTTGACCAGAATGAGGCAAAATATATCATGTATACAATGAAACTTTATGACTCCATGATTCCCATCATAGAAAAATCAAGAAAGAGGCTAAGAATAGCCTTCCCACTAAGGCTATAGTTAAAAGCATGCCTAAAAATGAGGCACAACTGAGACTTTCACCATCTCCACTACATAGACATGCCCTTAGTGGACTTATTACAATATTTTAAAACCAAAATTTCACCTAGGCTCTATATTGAGCTCAAAGAAAATCAAAATTTGACTTAAATACTTAGGTGCTCCTGCACCACCGTGGGTGACGACCCTGTCTAGGGGTGTCAACTCTATCCACCCATGAACACTAGTGTACGGATCCTAGGATCCAGTCATGGTGGTGACCCCACAGTGGGCTTTTTAGCCCCTGTGCCCCCCCTTTTTTAATTTCCCATTTCCTTTTTTGAATTCCTTTGCCCTTGGTCGTATGGCTGACCAAGGGCCTTGCTAGCTTCAAGCAGCCAGACTAAACCACCATAGCTTGTGGATAGTCCATGTGACCATAGTACTTCAAACTACTAGCGGTTAAGCCTTAAATAGGTAGAGCCTACCTAGTCCCTTCTACATGCCCTAGAGGAGCATTTTTTTCTTTTCCTCATAACTCGGGCATATGACATCAAAATTTCATGAACAAGGACTTGTTGGAAAGCTAACTTAGAAAGATACACAGTGGCATAGGTTTCATTAGGTGACAATATCATTTTATTAGACCTTTTCTAGGTCAATGTCAACTCTCTTTACAAACTTTAAAAGCTTATAACTTTTGCAATTTTGGTCAGATTTTTGTGATTTTTTTTTAAAAATTACATAGAATTCTATCTAGAATCTATTCATGCTATTCATTTTCCTATCACTATTCATCTATAGAATATTTTATCATATTTTCTCTTTTCCAGATAATACATTTGTTTGCAAGTTTACTCCCTTTCTTCTTGTTTTCATGGCTTCTAGGTGCACCTAAGGAGTTGTAGCAACGTTTGGATCAGTCACAGCAGTAGGTATAAGGAAAAAAATATTCAAGTGCACTTCATTCATCTTTCATCTCTTTTCATCTCATCACACTTGCTTGTCTCACATTTCAATTTGGGGAATTAAAAAGAACAATCTTATTTTCTCTCACATTTGGATTTTGGGTCTTAAAATGAACTCTTGTCTTCATTCGTACATCAAAAGTGGGCTTAAAACAAACCATTGTATTCCATCACACATTTTGAAATGGAATTAAAATGAAAAACTGCCTTCATTGTTTGGTGAACTTGAATGTGATCGAAGGTGTGTATGCTCTTCTCATGCACTTCGTGCAACCTTAAAAATTAAAAATACCTCCCATCAATTCAATTTCACACCACACATTTCATTTCTTAAAGGTTAATTAACAAGTGCTAGTGTGAATCAAGTGTACGTGTGTATGCTCTCTCCTCACACCGCAAGGTGATCTTGGAGATCAAAAACACCCACTTGGTTTTCTTTTGTCATACCCTTCTTAGGGGGCTGCTTGGAGACACATCACTCCAAGGGATGATCTCAACTCTAGCATTCCAACAGAGTATAAAAAGTGAGGTGTTCATCAAAATACACCCTCTTTGGAAGTCAAAAACTTGTCACTCTTGGCTAAGCCCCAAAGAACTTTACACCTTTGGGAAGTGAAGGTGAAGGGTGGGTTACCCCTTTCTCTCAGTTGTGTGGCATTATATCACTTTCATTTCATGGAATTGGACCCCCTATACCTTGTGTATATTGGGGACATCCTTAGTCAACCTTGTGCAACCTAGACTAAGATCTAATTGGCCATAACCCACTTGAGTAGTCTTAGGGCTTGTTGACGTGTTTTCTTCAAGTGCTTTCTTAATCATCACATTCTTCAAATTTCAAATTCCAACTTGCTTATGTGTCTTGCGTGTGTGACTCATGTGTGTACATGTGTAATCATTTGTTTACAAATTGCAAAGTCAAGAGATCAACACAAACACATAAGTACATCATTCTAAACATTCTTTCAAACACATTCATCCTTACCATTTCATCCTAATCAAAACCCTAATCATCCTTATCATTCACCTAAACCACATCGTAATCATCCTACTTGTCATGTCCTAATCTTACCTTCATCATCCTAGTCACCCTAATCATATCCTAATCACCCCTTCTTATCCACATTATCTAATCTATTTCATCCTAATCATTATCCTAATCACTTTATTCCTAATCATCCCACATCATCATCCTAGTCTTAGTCAATCACTAGTCAAAATGTTCCTAGTCCTTAGCAAGCCTACGCCCAATCCTAAGCTCAAGATCATACTTTGAGGAGGCCCTCCCTCTAATCCTAATGTTGAGATAAACTACAAGCCCAAGCTTGTACTTCGAGGAGGCCCTACCTCTAATCCTAGTGATGAAGACAATCCTAGACCCAAGGTCATACTTCGAGGAGGCTCTCCCTCTAATTCTAATGATGAGACAAATCCTAGACCCAAGGTTATACTCCAAGGGTACCATCCCTCTAGTCCCAACAATAAGAACAATACAAAACCTAAACTTATACTTCGAAGAGGCCCTCCTTCAAATTCTAGTGATGATCCAAGTCTCATGAACAAATCCTATGTGTCACCTCCATAATCATCCCCCTCCACTTCATACCAACCTAGTGCATTCATATGCCAAGTCAATGCTACATCAACCAATTACACTTATTTCCATGTGAACCAACATTCATATCCATCCACATCACAACAAGAAGATGTGAGCCTAAGTCATCCCTTGAAACAAGATAAAAGGCCTTTAATTCCTAATGCCATCTTTGACAAGGGAGACACCAACCTAGCTCATGCAAGCCCTTCATTTAATCCCCTATTAACTCCATGACCTAAGTTTAAACATTACAAAAGTAAACCCATGGAGTTACCCAAATCCATCAATCCATTCAATCCCTTTGACCTTCTGCCTAATCAAAGTCAATGTCCTAATCCATCCAATCAAATTCTCCCTCCATCCAACCAAACTCCTAATCCTAATCCTTCACCTTCCTCCCTCATTACCCCTTCATCCACCCATACACCTACAAAGGATGTGATACAAGGGCTACTAGCAAGGAGTCAAACATGTCGCCAAAGTTCTATCCTTGAGCCTATCAAAGAGCCTTCCAACACCATACCTAGTCATTCAACCCCTTCATATATTCCACAACCCCTTGAATCTATTCAAGAGTCTCCCTAGTGAGTCCAAGTCAACCTCCATCATGCTCCTATGCAACTGACCATCAAGAGCCTTCCATTTCCATTCAAGCAAATCAAGAGTTATGTCAAGGGTATAATCCTAAGCATGTTGAACCATTAGCCCCTTGTCTAAATCAAGATCAAATCACCTCCATCCAACCCATCCATAGCACACTTAATCATATCCATGACAAAGCTCCCATATATGATCAAGATCCTACTTATGATCAAGAAGGCCATGATGATCCTCTTACTCAACTCTATGCATTCTATGGTCAAGAGCTTATCACTCCACCTAACCATGATCCACAAACATCCACTTGTCATGATGAGATACATGCCTCCCAAGGAAACATAGAAGATCAAAACAATAACTTGGATCTTAGTAAGCATAATGAATATAATCAAGATCCTAATGATCCTTCCACATCCACTATCAACCTCATTTCAAGTCCACCATCATATCCCCTTGGTCTATCCACCTTCATCCTTGAATGTTCTTCCTTAGGAAAACAACAACCTTTGTCTATCAATTCACCTTCTCCATCCAATAATGAACTCAAGTCTAGTTTCCAAAACACACCTAGTCCCATTGTCCACCGCATACTCCAAAATATGAACTATCAAGGTAAAGGCTTAGGCCTTCATGAACAAGGTATTTTGGAGCCCATCCATGTCAAAATTCCTCCATGCTCATATGACCTTGGATATACACCCCAAGGACAACAATCTAAAGATGTTGGTATTTCCTCCATGCCTCCTAAGTCCACCACTTTCCATCACAAACCTTATCACACTTCAAAGACATATGTTTTCATTCCACCTCCATCATCCTACCAATATCAAAAGCATGTAACCATACACCTCCCGCCATCCAATTTACCTCCACTTCTTCCAACTCCTAATATCCCTCCATCCACTTTGCCACCATTGCTCCCACACCTAATATCCCTATCATTCATCAAACCCCTCACACTCCCAATCAAGAACAATCAATGCACACATCATCTAAACATAAAGATTCCACCAAACCCATGGGATTCAAAAATAAACATTTGGATGCCTCTACCCATAAAGTCAAAAATCCTAAGGGTCCTAATGCCTTAGGGTACAAATGCAAAGAATCAAAGTCAAATACATCCAAAAAGCTACCTAAACCCATACCTTCAAAAGAAAAAGCCAAAACTAAAATGGTTTGGGTACCTAAGGCAAAATAAGTCAAGTCAAATGAAGAATCCACATCCCATTCCATCCAAAATTCCCATTCCATTCAAAAGTCTCAAAATCCCACATGCGAAGCAAAAGTCATAAAAATCCTAAGTCTATGTGGTTACCTAAATCACTCAATAAACCATCTCCTAAGAAAACATGTCCATTACTTCCTACACCACCTTCAAATAAAAAGCTTCAATTTTTATCATGGTGTGTGCAACCATTGGTCATGGTTCCATTCCACAACATTTCCACGTACCACCATCTCCCAATCATTCCACTATTATCCTACATATTTCACCGATCACCCCCCTATGGTCCATTATTTTGCATAAACCTTTCATTCATACATAATCCCCATCACAATCCACTATCCCCCATCCATCCTTGCATGAAGCTTTCATAATCCACATCATAATCCACTATCTTCCATTCATAATCCACTTTATAATCCACTATCTTTCCATACATAATCCGCATCAAAATCTATTATCTACCTACTCCATCTCACTTTCATGCCATCTCTTACCAACATCAATGAGCATAAAGATATTTAACATGGTCCATGTGATGACCTCCATCTCTAATAGGACTATCACCTTTCATGGAACTAGACACTTGAGTCCCTCCTATCCATATTTCACCTATCCCATTCAAAAATTCAAAAAATTAAAAAATCAAAAAGTCAAAAAAGAAATCAAAAAAGTAAAGAGAAATCCATTCGTCCAATGGTTAAAACCACCCTTGGTGGCACCTTGGATAAATACCATGATGAAAACCCGGCAAACAAGCGTCATGTGTAGATTTATCTTCTGTGCAACTTACACTTGGGGGCACGTTGTCTCATCCAACTTGGAATTTCCTTCCATACCCAATCCATATCATAATCCATTATCCTACCATCCTTTTCCATTTGAGTCCATTCATCCTCCCTTTCTACTTTTGATCTTGATAAAGATATGGGGGAAAAATGTTGACAAAATGCTTTGGATATCTCTTGATATACTCCATCCTTTCCAAACCAATTCTATCATCATTCTATGGTCATAAGCCTTGTCATGTAAAATCCTAAGCATTACACCTAGAATGGGGCATGTTATTCCTATGCAACATAGCCTTTGGAGATCACATCCTTTCTCTCTTATGAATACATCCATCCCATCCACTATAGTCTATCCTTTTATCATCCCTTTATCATGAGTTTTCCATCTTACATCCTATCGCCCATCCCTTTATTCATTCATCCATTCCCACCTTCCTCCTTGTACCTAGACTTGGTTTTTCCCTTGTCATGGGTATCTAGCACAAAGGCTATTCATATTTTCATCCAATGCCATCCCAAAACATTCAAAAAATCCCAAAAAAATCAAATAATCCCAAAAATCCAAAAACAACAAAAAAATCAAATATCCAACAAAAATCACAGCAGTAAAATCAATCAATCCCATTCATCAATTAACTTCATTCAATCAATTCATTCCAAATCAACCAAATTTAATTCATCCAATAAATCAAAACAATTCATCAAATCATCAAATCAAATCACTTCTTCTAATCAATCCAATAATCAAAATCAATCAAATCAATCATCAATCAAATATAATCCAATCAATTCTTTCAATCAATTCAATCAAGTCAATCAAATCAATTCCTCCAATCATCAATCCAACCATCAAATCAATTCCATCCAATCAATCAAATCACTTCTTCTAATTCATCCAATCATTAAAATCAATTCAATCAATCAAATCATGTCAATCCAATCTATTCCTGAAATCAATTCTTCAATTCCATTCAATTCAACCAATCAAATCAATCCAATTCATCCTCATCAAATCAAATCTTCAAATCAATTCTTCCAATCACTCAACCATCATCAAATCAATTCAAATCATCATTATTTATTGTATCCAATCATCATTCAATCAATCTATCAATAAAATCAACTCCTCAAATCAATCAAATCAAATCACTTCTTCACATAAATTCAATCCAATCATCAATTATTCAAATCACTTCTTCCATCAAATCAGTCAATCAAAATTCCAAACAATTATCCAAATGCAAGTAATATTAATCCATACCCATCAAGTTAATCAATCAAGACAAATTATTCAATTGCATCAATGGTGTTGATCCTAATCTTGATGTAAACTAAATCATTCAATCAAATAATCAATTAATCAAATCCTGGTGTTGCTTCACATGGCCAACAACACTAGTGTCAATCAATCATATCAATTGTCTTATATAGGATGTTGCATAGTCAAAACTAGACCAAACATCTTATATGACATGTTTCATTTCCTGAAACCAAACACAATCATCATTATCATAATCAATCAATCACTTAATCATTGGTTTAGAGCTTGACAGGGGCAATACCTTGTTTTTTTTTTAATCATTTGTGCATGCTTGCTTGTGTGCTATCATTTCATCTTGCATTTTTTTCACATCCTTATCATTTCCAGCTAATATTCATATCTTGTGTATTTTGGAATAGCTTTTTGCATTATCCTTTGCACCTAAGTCATATCATACCTTTTGTGCAGTAGGAATTTAATGCTCTAAGATTAATTCCTCATACGTCTAGACAAGGTTGTATTATGCCGGTGCACAAGACACATTGTCACCTTGGTCCTTATACCTTGGTGCATAATGTCTAGTGCTATCAAACTTCATTGTTGCTCACCTTCATTGTAGCATAACATATCATTCACTTCTTCTATTCATTCCTTTCTCTTTCTTCCTTGACCAATCCCTTTCATTTCGAGAGCCTACCCGTGTTTGTCCAACCCGCCTATCCTCTTGAGGGGGCATCATCTTCCTATCTTTACACCATTATCCTTTTCCTCTATCCATAGATTCTTTGAAATGGTGTTACTCGACATAAATCTCATCATCTCAAATAGGGGCAAAATGTAGACACCTAAATTTGTCCATGTCTTGCAACATCACCTTGTGAGACATCTTGTAACGTCCTAGGTCCTTACATAATCCCACTCCTAATCTAATTTATTCCCACTAGACAATTAACTAAATAAATCCTATTTATTTAGTTAATCCCCATTTCACATGTTCCAAATAATTCAAGTAAAATATTTGAATTATTCCCTCACCTTTCATCACATTCAAACACATGTCACATGTGACATGCACAACTAATTTAAATAATATTTTATTTGAATTAGGTCTCCTTTATTCCCCTCCGCACATTTGTCACATGACTACAACTCCTCATGGAGTGGGAAACCCTATTCCATCCTAGCCGTCCAAATTGTTGAAAAGAACTTTCAATCTCAACCATCAATTCAAATCAGCCCCTTCCTATAAATCAATCCTCTCACAAGCCATTTGGATGTTGAGTTTTTGAGTACTTTTATGCTGCTGGAATGAGCAACCAACATTCCTCCCATATTCAACCTTTGATATCTTGCATGCATATGCGAGATTGAGAAGAGCAATGGAGATAAATCAAATCTAGCTTGGAGATCGGTTTGCGTTGCTTTCTTTTTTTAATGTTCATGCTAGTTTGTACTCTATTGTGCTAGTTAGGGTTTGATATCTTGTTGTTTTAGTTTCAGACCTGATTTTTGCCCTGATGTAGGTGGTTTTGTTTCATGGTTTTGTAATTACCATTGATAGTTTACTATATTGTATCTCCTATATATCAAGAGCTTGAGATGGAGGTTGTGTGTAAGAGTCTTATAGATGTTGAGTTTCCTCTAAATCTCTGGTTGGTTATACTCCATTGAAATATTTCTCTACAAGTATATATTGTAATCTTCTTGATTCTTGAATAATATATTGGCTAGCTTTGGAGTGTGGGTTTTTTCTCCCAAAAGGGTTTCCCCATGTAATTACCATGTTCTAGTATGAGTTCTATTTGTGCTTATTTATGTAATTTTTGTAAACATATGAAAACTTCTGCATATTCCTCCCCTCAAAATTAGTGTAGGAAGTTGTTCCACTACCTTAGCTTCCTTACATGCATGAACCACTACTCATGAAATATCCATGGTCAATGAATTTGACTCAAAGACTATGTAGTTGAATCCTAATATAAATAACATAATTTGACACACTACAAAAAATACCTCTTGGTAATCAATGGATGAACTAAATGGGCTCTATAATTAATGGTTCAAAATGCACAACACTAGCTAAAGGTTTTTCAAATGGGGTAGCAATCTAAGTGGACTTGATCTTGGGGGAAATTTATGGTTAAGTGCACTTGAGTAAGAGTAGTACTAGGATAAGGGATCTTCTAGGAAGTCTCGATGCTTCACCCCATTGAGAATCACCTAGATGAAATGAGTTCTAAGTAGACCATTTATTCTCATGATGGATTGGTTCATGTGAACCACTACTCACAATTAATTTGACTCAAAAACTACACAATTGAATCTTGATATAAACATCATAATTTGATATGCTATATAAAGTACCTCCTACTTATCAATGGATGGGATAAAGGGGCTCTATAACAAATGGTTCATAAGGTACAACACTTTTTGAAGGTTTTAAAAATGGGGTAGCAAGCTTAGTGGACTTAATCTTGGTGTGAACTCCTAATTTTTAAAATATTTCTTACTACACTTAGTAGGTCTTGTAGAGGTTAAAATTAGATTAAACAAGTGCAAGAAAGGTTTAAAACAATATAAACAAGCTCACAACCCAATACTAACTCCTACTTTAAATTTGAGAAATAATGGAAGCTAATTATAATATAAAACACAAAAACATAAGCACATTATACCTCCATTATTGTTGTAGATATGCTCCAAAGACTAAAGTAATATGATAGGATATAATGTGAGTGCTCAATTACTTGGATATTTCTCAATTTAGAAACATGTGGATACTATGAGAATGCATTATAAAATCCTTTGGGTAAGCCTCTTTAAATAGACTTTCCCATGGGAAAATGGATAGTTTTGATTGAAAGATAAAATCAATGGTTGGAATTGATTCCATGATGGTATTCATTAGCCTTGTGACAAGTGGCATGATGGGAGGCCTCGTACAAAATGGATGGTCAAGATTACCTTAATTTGTAGGATATAATGAGATGCAAACATGTGGAAGAAGGAGAGTGATGCAAGTGGATGGTGGGGATGGAAGGAGAGAAAGAAAGGGTCAAGATTGACCCATGTAATATGCTTGTACACATGTGTGAGAAAAGAGTGGGGGATAAGGCAAGGTTAAGGGATAAGGTGGAAGTCAAATATGCTTCCAAGTTGCCAAGCTCACATATGTATGAGCAAGGAGTTGGATGGTTTAGCATTCTCACACGTGTGAGCATTAAGGGGGTTTGGACAATGTTAAATGATCGACGGTTTAAATCTTAATCAATGTAGATGGATTAGATAATTAGGATTAAGAGGACAAGGATTGAGGGTGATGTGGATTATTAAATTAGAATATATGATAAGGGGGGTCCATTAGTCTTAATGATTTAACTAATAATGGATTAATTAATTGATTAAGTAGATGAATTGGGAACTAAGATTATTTAATTAAGTTGGTTTAATTAATTAACCTTATGGAGAAATGGGAATGATTGATTAATTAATTATGGGGAGGTAGGTTACATGCAAGGATGCTTAATTAAATAATTTCTTATTTAATTATTTTGTGAGAAATTAGTAAGATGAAAATTAGTGGTGAATTCGGGGTGTCTACATTTTTCCCCTCTTTGAGAGAGCATCATGAAGTGACATCATTTCAAAGTAGATAAGTACAAACATTTAGTGAGATGGTACAAGTGGTAGGATACCCTAGTGATTGGAATAATGGAGACTAGGGAATAGGTTAGAGATGCCCCCTTGAGAGAGTAGGCAAGGTTACAAAGACCTAGGTGGTCTCTCAAAAAAAGAGCTATTGATAAAAGATGAATGGGAGGGAATTAGATAGATAGAAGGAAGGGGGATGGGCATACACATGAGGGTGAGGATGTAAGGGAGGATGGGGCGGATCAAGGTTAGATGGATGAGACAAGTTAGGGTTGGGAGGATGGAGTGAATTAGGGGTGGAAGAATAGAAAGGTTTAGGATCTTAAGGGAACATGATGGTGGTTGGCTTTGGACTTTGGTTTAGGGTAAGGGAAAGAGGTCACTAAAAGATTATATTTGATGAATTATATGTGTTTATAGTTATTGTTAGAAATCTCATTGAATTATCTTTCCAACACTTGTAAGAATGCATAAAATAAGGTTTGTATGCAAAAGTTATGCTCTTCAAAAGGATAACACCTACAAGTTGATTACACAAATGACAAGGGGTGTGGTGTATGCACTTGGGGATGTACATATGCCAAAGGGTGTGTAATCTACACCTAAGGAATAGATTTAGGCACACATATATGGTAAGGGGCATGCAAATATGCCAGAGGGTGTGGCATCTGTACCTAAAGAAGAGGTTTAAACATGCATAGATGCCAAGGGGCATGGTGTCTACACCTAGGAGTCAAGGGATGGTAGGCATAGGTGCGAAGGGGTATGTCTTTGATGAAGGGGGTAAATCATAAAACACACAACCACATAAATTGCACATAGAAAATAGAATGTTCTTTTATTGATTTGGACAACTCATTACATTATAGAAGCTCAAATACAATTAGAGGAATCAAACTTCCACAGGCTACAACACATTACAGCTTCCAATCTCAAGACTCTGGAACCTTCCACCTTTTGTAACCCCAAATTTTCTAGGGTTTTTATTTTCCCCACCTATTCTTGAATCTACACTTTCCCCCTTATCTCTACCACTCCCAGGGTTCCCAAAAATATTCATAAATAGCCATTTTTGGCAGCCTCCAGCTAAATTTTGAAATTTGCAACTCCCTCCAAAAGTAGTTAAACTTCTGGGAAGCATAACTTTTGATCCCAGTGTCTGATTGACGAACCGTTTTAAGTGTCAGAAAGCTTGCAATGTGAACTATCATGTTGTAAATCAATAAATGGATTTTTGTCAACTTTTTGGGATGTTATGGGATGATTTAGTGCCTCATATCTTATTTTAGAAATTTCCAGGGGCTTTTCAAAAAACAAAAACTTTAATATCTTTCAGCTCACAGATGATCTTCACCTGATTCCTTTGCCTAATGTCTTATATTTAGGCAACCATGACTCACTAGAGAGGTCTATTTTCTCATTCACAAGAATCTCGCATCATATGAAGGTGTTTAAACCAAGATGGTAAGATATTTATTATTTCTCGTTGTCAGTGATTGTGGTATCTTGACCAATGATATGCTCAATGTTATCAATCTTATCTTGTGCATCCTAATGCTTTATGGAATCCATGTCATTTATTTGATCATCTCTATGTACAAGGGAGGAAAACATCTCATCCTAGGAAATGGAGGTTGTTGGAGTATGTATGTGATCAACTTCAATTTTGTGGTCATGGATGAGATACAGGTGGATGAGGGGTTCATTTTATGCTCCTTGGTCATAGATGGGATCTTGATCAAAGATTGAATTGGTTTGGATAGGATTTTGATCAAAGATTGGATTAGTTTAGATTTCATGACCATTTATAGGGAATGTTTGGGTAACTTGATCTATATTCATAATGGAACTTGTTTCACAATGCTTTTGGCTTTACGCTTAACATAGGTTCCAATAATAGGATGTGAGTTTGGATAGGGATAGGGGATTATTGGATGGATGCAATATTTCGGAAAGACAATAATGGATCTTTGAAAGGAAGCTCTTGAGTGGGCTTGGTAGGTGGTGGACTGCGTGATGGTGTTGTGGACATGGAGTTCTTGGATTTGTTGGTTTGTTGTTTATCCCATGTGATTAGTGATTGGACAAAGTCTTTAGTAGATAGATGAGAACAATCAAATTTCCAAGGATGGGTGGATTTTTTATAGGATGGGCTAGAGTATTTGGATGAGGATGCAGATGACATGGAAGATGTGGATGACTTGGTAGATATAAAGGATCTAAAGGATTCAAAATATTTTACTGACAATGATTGGGAGGAGGCAGATGCAAATGATTTGGGAGATTTAATGGAGGTGGAGGAGTTGAAGGACTTCAATGATAATGATTGGGAGGATTCAAATGAAATGGATGTGAGAGATGAGGGACATGACTCTAGGATGATGTTTCCCTTTCCAAGGATGAGATAAGGATGAGTTTTGGACCTTTCCTTTTGGTTTATGAAGTAGTTGGCACTAGGGTGTCCTAGGTTTTGGAGGATATGGTTGTTTATCGTTAAGCATGGAGGATCTATGGGAGGCTTTCCCATGACTATCCTAGTGATGATGTTTTGGTCAATACTATCATTGTCATCATAGGGGTCATATTTTGGTTGGTTGACATCATCATCATGCTTAGAGGGCTTGTATTCTAGTTTGTATACAAGACTATCATCTTCATCATATGGATCATATCTTGGTTGATTAACAAGGCTATTATAGTCATTTTGCTTGGCTTGATTTGGGAAGAGGAGCTGATCTAAGGGGTTCATGGTGTTCTCTTTACCCTTGATTATGATATTTGGACTTGGTTTGATTGTAATTTTTGGCTTTGTCTGTGTGGGATATGGGTCCATTATTTTGGTTAGGTCTTATGATTTTGATTGTTTGGATGTTTTAGATTTTAGATGATTTGGATTTTGAATCATTTTGGATTTGAATTGGATAATTTGTATTTAGGATGACCCTAGGATTGAGATTAATGTTGGAGACCCAAGGATAAGTCTTAAATTAGATGATGATTGATGCTAAGGATTAAACTTTGAATTAAGGTTCAATTAATTAGGGTTTGATCTTCCAAGGATTTATGTGGATAATAGGATAATTTGGATTAAGATCGATGGTGATTGGGATTGGGATGATAATGGTTGGTATGTTTTGGATTATTGGATAGTTGGCTTAAAAGGGATCATGAATTCCAAAGGGAGTTCAAAGGGGAATGGTAACCTTAGATAACCTTTCCAATGATTTTGGGATGATTTGGAGGGATAACTTGGATAGGTGATTTTGGATGGATGGTTTGGATAAATTGTAACTTGGACTATAAAATGGTTTAACATTGGGCCTTAGAGATGTTTAGGAATAATTAAAATTGATGGATTTGGGCCCTAAAATGATTAAGAACCATCCTAGTGGATAGTTGGGATGCTTGGTTTAAATAATCCAAGGTGAATATTAAATTTTCAAAGACTTGCTCCTAAGGACAGTGGATTTAGATTGTGAATATGTCTAGTTTTGATGAATATGGATTCGATGATTAAGGACATGGGATGTGGATTTATGGGATTAGATTGGAGTAGGTAGGTTGAGGATTAACCAAAGTGCTAGGGGTTAGGTTCATTGGAGAGTGGATATGGACTAGGGCTCAAGTATTGGATTTGGTTTGGTGGACTAAGGCTTGTTAAGATTTGGATGGGGAATGAGGTTTAAGGTTAATTTGGATGGTTTAGAAATAGGTTAAGGTTTGGTTTGGATGAGGGTGGAATAAAGTTTGGATTGGATCAATGTTTGAATGAGTGACAAGATGTGATTTGGATGATGGATGGACCAAAGGATAGACTAAGGTCTTGTGTAGGTTTAATTTGGATTTGGATGAACTAAGGGACAGACTAATGTTTAACATGGATGAGGTGATTAAGACAAAAATGTCCTTAGGATTGGGATAATGTAAGAATGATGGGATAAGGTTAGGATGAAAAGAATAATGGATGGGAATTATAGATTATGGATTTAGATGGACAAATAGAGAATGTGCATGGATTATGGATAATTTATTAATGTATGGGGATAGGATGGTGATGTGAAGTGACTTGAACTAAGGTTGTGTTGACAGTTGTTTTGGCACATCAACTCAAGTAGAACAAAGTTCATTTTGCTTCTCATGAAAATGTGACCAATCTACAAGATTAGTTGCCTCCATGGTCACTAGTGGCTGGGTCACAACAATGTTGGAACAACTATGTGGTCTATGTGATTGTTTGTTCAAGGGGTCTGTGCTAATAATCTTAAACTTGGACCAATGTTAATGAAGTCTCTATATTAGATAGATGATATTTGAAGCTCAATTAACCCTACTTCTAATCCTAGACTAATTTTGTGTATAAATAAGATGCAAAAGAAAGTAAAGGTTAGAGAACAAAGGAAATAAATGGACAACCTCTGTATCTTATTTTCACCACACTTGAAAGACCTGATAAAATTGAAGTTAACCTATAATACTATCATCAATATTTCACTCAACCACCAACACTATAGATGTAAGATTCTGAAGAATATTGAGAAATTGAAATAAAGGTATGAAAACACCATATTACATGCACAAAAAACAAACCCTATTGCAAACACATTACCACCAAAAGCAAGAACACATGGAAAAAGAAGAATATATTCTATTGATTAACAACAAACATTGACAGAATACATGAATACATAATAAGACATAATTCCACACTGCAGATGTATCACATTTGCCCTTACATGCTTGACAAATCAAAATTACAAAATTGCTAGCTTTCTATCAATTTCCCCAAATTCCCCCCACTTTACAATGCTTTTTGGATGTTCATAAATACCCATCTTCAGTACTCAAAATTTGAATTATGCCTTAGATCGGCCATGAATTAATATTTATTCTTTTAAAGAGATTTTTTTTAGCAGAAAAAGTGGCGAGCCACCCTTACCATTGCATTAATTGAAACTTTATACAGCAAGTTTGGACAGAGCCGTATGCCGCTGGCCAAAAAATATACAAACGATGAGGCCGTGAACCGGCCTGATAATAACAAAATAGAAAATTAACAAGCAAAAACAGAAGGAAAAACCATCCCTAGACCGACCAAAAGAGAGAAGCCAGTACCTTGGCAAGCAGAAACACCTTACAAACTCATGAACACTAAAAAGACTCAAGAACACTAAAAAGACGTTGATGAAGTGTGATCATTTGAGAAAGGAGAAAGCAATTTTTCCACCCCCACCATGAGGGTAGATTCCTCCAGGAATTGACTCATTGCCAGTGGCGTAAACAATCCTCAGGATTTCAGCAGGGCTTCGTGCATATGCCACCGAGTACTTATCACCTGCAAGAATGTTGCCCTTCACTTTTCCTTCAGCTCCCTCCCATGTTCTCACCTCCAGACCTTCGTCCACAATTGGAGTTTTGCCCAGATTGTTTCTCATCGTGGAAAGCTTGTCTGTGAATTCTGCCACTGTGTATGGGTATGGTTTCACCTTCTCAAGCAACCTCTCGTATAACAAGGCACGTATCACTGCATCCTGCCCGGACTCTACTCCAAGAAGGCCAGCTAAAAGCTAATGAGTTGCAATGCAGACAGACAGTACAAGATTTAGTAAGAGTTCTTGAATGCTAAATCAAATTCAACACAAATTAAATAGAAATCTTATAGAAACTAATGGTTGGTAAAGTTTCATTGTGGAATGTTCTTTAAGAGGATATGTTTTCCCTTCAATTTATTTAGGACTCGTAGTTGGTCTTGTCTGAACATGTGCATGAGTGATAAACTCTGTGATGGGCAACTTCATTAGCTCTATCATAGTTTTTTTAACTAAAAGAGGGTAAAAATTTATTCCAACTAAAACAAAGAAGTACAAAGTCAGGGCATTACACCCCTGTCAATCTCCACTAAGTGGTCCAACTTTTGAGACAAATATGGGGGTAATTGACCCCTATCCACAATGTTCCAATTTGCAGATGATCGGAGGCCCATTTGGCCAAACAATCTGCGACTCCGTTCCATTCTCTAGGAATGTGACAGAAAGTAACATATTCCAAGGAAGCACATAGATTGAGAATCTGTTTTATAATCAAAGCTAAATGCCAACTGACATCTTCTAATTGCAATTCAACTCTATATATAATTGCTCTTCACCATTAGAGGAGGTGAAGAGGTATGAGATAGGTCCTTAAATATCATTCATTTCAATGGTCAAACAATCAATAGTAATTTTACACTTCATTTACAACAAAAGTGATAAATATTTGTCTTATTTTTATTGGACAAAATGAACCTTTATCTCTTGAAGTGGATGATATTTATGATTAGTGTGTGGGATATGGCATTTCTAGTGTGTTAGAATGATAGCAAATAGTTTCCTTTTTTTTTTCCTTATTAATACAAACTTATCTGTTTTAATTCTATGGAGTATAGTGTTAGATCGACTCACCCGCTTTGCAGTTCTAGATCGAAGTTGAGGATTGGTGCCAACATAACCTGTGAGTCCAACATAAGGAATCAAATAACTGGCAAGCAAATAATTGAGGGTGTTAGCATAAGGATCGAATGGAGGATTCAATTTGGTTTCGAATGCATAATCGACGGCTTTGGAAAATGTTTCAGCACTCAGATCCAGTAGAGGTCGAGGAAAGCCCTTTACAGTTGCCTTTATAGCCCTGCATTTAAATAATAAGAGAGAGATATATTTGTAAAAGTTGTGTGGAAAAACTGAAGGAAAACTTTTTCAAAATTATCCAGGTTATAAGACATATCATCATATAATTGAAATTCTATGATGCAGGCTCACCTTAGGTGACCAACTTCCTGGTAAGCAAATTCAAGCATTATATCTTCGATGACAGGATCGAGTTTAGCTTTCTTGGCTCCCACGGGAGGAGGTCCTCCACTTACCAGTTCTGGTGCAACTTTATCCAGTCCATACCCAAGAGCCCCAAAAAGAAAGAACTCAGCCTCCAAGTACTCTAAGTTTAGGGGAAATTCAAGCAACTCTACTTCTCTAGGTAGAATTTTCCCTGGCACGTACCCTCCATTCGGCTTACGCCCTTCACATAGACATGCAAACAAAAGCAGTGCCAAAAACACAGAATTATACGCTAGTTGAGCCATTACTTTTACTAAATGTTTAGTGCAACTGTAACTGTTCTCATCCCCTATATATAGCGCTATGGAACATGGTATCAATACTTGCTGAGGTGCCAAACATGGCTTGTCATTATCTACAAAAGATCTCCTCGAGATTTGCTTTTACCCCCTTAGCAACAAACTCTTACCGTATTTGGCTTTGCGTTGTGGATTGCAATGAACATATCATGCTAAGGGAGGAATCAACAGGTGGGGACTTAGTTGCTCTCATAATTTTGAAAATGGAGTTTTATTTATCATTTTAAAGTTTTATTTGATATTTTATTATTCTTTGATTCTTTTTCATTTTTTGTTTGAGTTTGATGTTTTGATCAGTTGAAGTTGTATTCTTTTGGTTTGTTTATGTTTGGCTTTTCTTTCTTTGGTTCAGCTTAATATATTGATTTTGTGGCATATTCTCATATTTATTTTTTTTCATCCGAAATTATATAAGAAATTAAGATAATACAATTAGTTTGTGTAGTTAAAGATATTTAATAATTATCTTAGATCATTTAAAAAATTTGGAAGAACGAGTATTCATTCTAGGAACACTTCAATTTGAAGCACTATAAAGAAGCACTATAAAATTTTCATTGGAATGTATCTAGTTGTATGAAGTATTTTTTAAAACTTATATAATTAATCTTTTATTTCAAATGCAATCATTAGGTGTACCTAAAATTGGGGCAATCCTTCAATAAAGAGGAATACAAACCATACAATATGGTTATTTATAGAAGAAAGGAGTGGCTTGAGAAGAGGAGATGAATATCTAACTATAGCACTTCAATCTAATAGGTTAGATATAACCATGCTTTGAAGGACTAAAAAAGGAATGTCTAGTAATATTTTATTGCATTTTATGCTTTTATATATGCATTATACCTGACAAGTAAAAGGTATTGTCTACATTGTGTCAAATTATGGTATTTATATTAGGATTCAACTAGGTAGTTTATGAGTCAAACCAATTGGGCCATATTTCATAAGTAGTGGTTCACATGAGCCCATCTCTCATGATAGTAATTGTTCACTTAGCACTCATTATGTGCACATCTAGGTGATGGTCATAGGGGTGAAGCATTGAGGCTTCCTAGGAATTCACCCATCCTAGTACTACTCTAAATCAAGTGTGCTTAATAATGGAGTTTCCCCTAAGATCAAGTTCACTTAGCTTGCTACCCCATTTTGAAAACAATCATTCTCAAGATATATGGGTTTGTGTGAACCACTGATGAAATATGGGTCAATGATTTTGACTAAAAAACTATGTAGTTGAATCTTGGTATAAATATAATAATTTGACACAATTTGGAAAATACCTCATACTTGTCAATGGATGAGATAAAGGGACTTTATATTGAATGGTTCATAAAGCACAACACTTGTTGAAGATTTTGTAGATAGGGTAGCAAGGCAAGTGGACTTGATCTTGGGGCAACTCCATGTTTACGCATGCTTGAGTTGAAATAGTACTAGGATGGGTGACCTTCAAGGATGTCATGATGCTTCAACCATATGAGCATCACCTAGATGCAATGAATGCTAAGTGGACCATTCATTATCATGAGAGATGGGTTTGCACGTGAACCATTACTCATAAAATATGGATCCATTAATTTGACTCAAGAACTATGTAGTTGAATCCTAATATAAATAGCATAATTTCACACACTATCAAAAATTCCTCCTACTTATTAATGGATAACCTAAAGGGGCTCGATAATGAATGGTTCATAAGGAACAAAACTTGCTAAACATTTTGATGATGGGTTAGCAAGTTAAGTCAACTTGACCTTTGGGGAAACTCCATGGTAAAGCATGCTTGAGTCAGAGTAGTAGTGGGATGGCTAACCTCCTAGAAAGTCTCAATGATTCACCCATGTGAGCATCACCTAGTTAAAATAAGTGCTAAGTGCACATTCATTCTCATGAGAGATGGGTTCATGTGAACAACTACTTAAGAAATATGACTCAATGAATTTGACTCAAAAGCTATGCGACTAAATCTTGATATAAACATCATAATTTTACATTGTAGAAAATGCTCCCTACTTATTAATGGATGAGCTAAACAGGCTCTATAATGAATGGTTCATAAGGAAAAGCACTTGCTGAAGGTTTTTCAAATGGGATAGAAAGATAAGTGGACTTGATCTTGGGGGAAACTTCATGGTTAAGTGCACTTGAGTCGAAGTATTATTAGGATGGGTAACCTCCCGAGAAATCCCAGTGCTTCACCCTTGTGAGAATAACCTAGATGCAATGACTGCCAAGTGGATGATTCATTCTCATGATATATGGGTTTGAATGAACTACTACCCATGAAATATGGATAAATGGACTCAAAAATTATGCACTTGAATCCTGATATAAATAACATAATTTGACATGAACTATAGAAAAGATATCTACTAATTAATGGATGAACTATAGGGGCTCTATAATGAATAGTTCATAAGAACAACACTATCTGAATGTTTTATAAACGAGGTAGTAAGGTAAGTGGACTTGATATTGGGGGAAACTACATAGTTAAGTGCACTTGAGTCAAAGTATTATTAGGATGAGTAACCTCCCGAGAAGTCTCAATGCTTCACCCTTGTGAGAATCACCAAGATGTAATGAGTGCCAAGTGGATGATTCATTCTCATGAGATATGGGTCAATGGGTTTGACTAAAAGATTATGCACTTGAATCCTAATATAAATAACATAATTTGACACACTATAGAAAATACCTCCTACTAATTAATGGATGAACTAAAGGGGCTCTATAATGAATGGTTTATAAGATGCAACACTAGTTGAAGGTTTTTTAAATGAGGTAGCAATCTAAGTGGACCTGATCTTGGGGGAAACTCCATGGTTAAGTGCATATGAGTAAAAATATTATTAGGATGGCCGACCTCCTAGGAAGTCATAGTGCTTCACCCTCATGAGCATCACCTAGATGCAATGAGAGTTAAGTGGACCATTCATTATCATGAAAGATGGGTTTGCATTGTTAGGAAAGGTGTCTGAAACTTACAACTACAAAAGGTTTCTATTCTTCCCAATTTTGGTCTTTTTGAATACCCTTTATCTTGAAGAATGGTATAGAACTTTAAAATTTTCTGAAAGGAGCTGAAAATGACATGGCTTACTATTTTTAGTAACTCTAAATTTGAGCATGGATGGACTCAAAATTTTCTCAAAAAGTGCAGAAGTGTCAAGTAAACATCTTGGGTGAGTTTCAGCTCAAAATATACCTATATTGCAAGATATTAAAGTTTTCATTTTTGAATCTCTAGAAAAAAGTTTCGAACTCATATTTGAGGCACTTCGAGGTCCCTAAATGCCTTTAAAGTTGTCTTAACTAAAAAAGTTGGTTATAGATTGATATATATCTTCATGAGCTTTCCAACACATCAAATAGTTCATCAATTGGACACCCAGATCAAAAGTTATGGCCTTCGAAAGTTGGACCTCTTGTTTTGGGAAATGTGTAAACGTGTTGGACACTTAAACAAGAGTTGTAAAGAGGAGAGTTACACTTGTTGGTGTGTGATTTGGCACATCACAAGGCATCTTTTATTGGATATAATTTGGGTGCCACTTTTGGGTGGTTTTGGCTTAAGGTTTTGTAATTACCGTTGATGATTTACTATATTGTATCTCCTATATATCAGGAGCTTGAGATGGAGGTTGTGTGTAAGATGATATTGAGTTTTCTCCAAATCTCAGGTTGGTTTTGTAATTACCGTTGACGATTTACTATATTGTATCTCCTGTATATCAGGAGCTTGAGATGGAGGTTGTGTGTAAGATGATATTGAGTTTTATCCAAATCTTTGGTTGGTTATACTCCTTTAAAAGCTTTCTCTGCAAGTATATTGTAATCATCTTGATTCTTGAATAATATATTGGGTAGCTTTGGAGTGTGGTTTTTGTCCCAAAAGGGTTTCCTCACGTAATTATTGTGCTATGGTATGATTGCTATTTGTGCTTATTTATGTAATTGTTGTGAAGATCTGAAAATTTCTGCATATCCCTCCCCTCAAGATTAGTGTAGGAAGTTGTTCCACTACCTTTGCTGCCTTGCATGCATGGATCACTACTCATGAAATATCCATGGTCAATGAATTTGACTCAAAGACTATGCAATTGAATCCTAATATAAATAACATAGTTTGACACACTACAAAAAATACCTTCTGTTGATCAATGGATGAACTAAATGGGCTCTATAATTAACGGTTCAAAATGCACAACACTAGCTAAAGGTTTTTCAAATGGAGTAGAAATCTATGGACTTGATCTTGGGGGAATATTATGGTTAAGTGCACTTGAGTCAGAGTTGTACTAGGATAGGGGATCTTCTAGGAAGTCTTGAAAAACCTTAAACAGTATTGTGGAATGTTCTTTAAGAGGATATGTTTTTCGGAAGAGCTTAAATAGAAGTTGAAATCCTGCCAATAAACATACAGGTCAAAATCCTGTCGACAAACAAATAGGTCGAAAATATTCTTCATTATTGATTTAAATCGTCTATAAAATAATTTGAAAAAATTGCAATTCGAAAACGCTGAAAAATAGTCGTGCCGGCTATTTACGGTGGGTGTGTTTTTCCTCCAATTTACATAGGACTCGTAGTTGGTCTTGTCTAAACATGTGCCATGATTGATAAATTTTTTGATGTGCAACTCCATTAGCTCTATCATACTTAATTGCAATTCAATTCTATATATAATTGCTATTCACCATGAAAGGAGGTGAAGAAGTATGAGATAGGTCCGCGATCACTCTACTTAAAATCATCCATTTCAATGGTCAAACAATCAATAGTAATTTTACACCTCATTTACAACAAGTGATGGTAAATATTTGTCCTATTTTTATTGGACAAAATGGACCTTTAACTCCTGAATTGCATAATATTTAAGATTAGTTGTGTGCCATATCAACATTTCTAGTGTTTGTGTTAGAATGATAGCAATAGTTTTCTTCTATTTTTCCTTATCAATACAAACTTATCTGTTTTAATTCTATGGTGCATAGTATTAGATCGACTTATCCGCTTTGCAGTTTTAGATTGGAGTTGAGGATTGGTGCCAACATAGCCTGAGAGTCCAACATAAGGAATCAAATAACTGGCAAGCAAATAATTGAGGGAGTTAGCATAAGGATCGAATGGAGGATTCAATTTGGTTTGGAATGCATTGTCGATGGCTTTGGAAAATGTTTCAGCACTCAGATCCAGTCGAGGTCGAGGAAAGCCCTTTACAGTTGCCTTTATAGCCCTGCATTTAAATGATAAGAGAGAGATATATATTTATCCATGTTATAAGACATATCATCATATAATTGAAATTCTATGATGCAAGCTCACCTTAGATGACCAACTTCCTGGCAAGCAAATTCAAGCATTATATCTTGGATGACAGGATCGAGATTAGCCTTCTTGGCTCCCACGGGAGAAGGTCCTCCACTTACCAGTTCTGGTGCAACTTTATCCAGTCCATACCCAAGAGCCCCAAAAAGAAAGAACTCAGCCTCTAAGTATTCTAAGTTTAGGGGATGTTCAAGCAACTCTATTTCTCTAGGTAGAATTTTCCCTGGTACGTACCCTCTATTCTTCTGACGCCCCTCACTTAGACATGCACACAAAAGCAGCGCCAAAAACACAGAATTATATGCTAGTTGAGCCGTTACATTTTACTATATGTTTAGTGCAACTGCACCTGCTCTCATCCCCTATATATAAAGCTATGGAACATGGTATCATTACTTGCTGAGGTGCCAAACATGGCTTGTCATTATCTACAAAGGATCTCCTCGAGATTTGCTTTTACCCCCTTAGTAACAAACTCTTACTGTATTTGCCTTGGCGTTGTGGATTGCAATAAACATATCATGCTAAGGGAGGAATCAACAGATGGGGGCTTACTTGCTCTCATAATTTTGAAAATGGAGATTTATTTATCATTTTAAAATTTTATTTGATATTTTATTATTCTTTGATTCTTTTTCATTTTTCTTGAGTTTGGTGTTTTGATCAGCTTAAGTTGTAGTCTTTTGGTTTGTTTATGATTGGCCTTTCTTTCCTTGGTTCAACTTAGCGTATTGATTTTGTGGCATATTCTCATACTTTTTTTTTTCATCATCAATTATATAAGAAATTAAGATCATGACAAAGTATGATTACAACAAAAATCTGAAATATATAGGTTAGTGTTAACTTCTTAAAAATAAAAATCTCTCTGACATAAAATTACTAGTTAAATGCATCAATTAGATTAATCAGCAATATAGTTCATGGTATATCTTTCTAATACAAGTTGAGAAGTTGAAAGGAAAAGGTTTCTTGAAAATTTAGTTGTTCTTATAGTTTTGAAAAAATATTTTATCATTTAAAAAAATTATTTAAATATTTTTATTTATCCTTAAATTTTTTAAATTAAAAATTAAGAATAAGTAAAATTTTATGAAGTTTAATTATTCCTATAATTTTGAAAATGGAAAATCATTATTAATTAAAAAAAATTTTAAAAAATTAAAAATAAGTTAAAGTTTTATAAAATTTAATTGTTTTTATAGTTTTAAAAAATGAGAATCGAGTTTTTATGGCTTTGTGGTGTATATGTCAAACTATAGTATTTTGCAAAATATATTTTAGGACTCCTACATTTATTGTGGTGTATTGTCACTCACTAGGCATGTAGCATTTTTTGCCCCTTTATATGGCCTTGACCTTTCATTTCTTTGTAGTTGCTTTTGTTGGAGCTAAAGGTTCGACTGTTGGTTTAAGTTTGGACAACTAACAGGGGGGGTTAGGGGGGGTGAATTAGTTGTCACATATTTTAATCTTTTCTACCATTAATCTTCCTTTACAACTTATAATCAAATTAATGATATAAACATTTCAGCGTCAATCAATAACACATGAACAAAACCATAAATAACACACTTGACACCAAGATTTTTGACGTGGAAACCCAGTTAAGGGAAAAACTACGGTGGGGGTTAACCCACAAAAATTAATACCCTGTTAAAAGTATTTTTACAAATGAGAATGCACATGCATTCGGGCTCACTACCCAGAGCTCACTGCTCAAATAGAGGCTCACTGCCTACAGAAAGATTACAAGAGAATAACAGAGATTTTGAATTGATAAATAGCATCTACCCATGCAAGAGTTTCAGTTCCAGTTAAGTGGAAAAACTAATCTTACACATTTCATCTTTACTTGCTCTTCTTATTGCTCTGCCTTCATTCACTCCTTAGATTTTCTGCTCTTCTCACAATTACACCTTGTTCACACATACAACTACAAATCATCCAATTCCATTTGCTATATATATCCGCAACATGATCTACAATCATTTTACCAATCAGCTTGAAGAACATTTAGAACTTTGTTGAGTACTCTGCTTTGTTGGTTAGATCGATACATACTATGAAATGTGGACCAAAACTTGCACTTGCAAATCATCAATCATGTCGGCTACCATCACTGATCATCACACATTGCCCAATAAACAACTTCTATACATCCAAAGTTAAGATCATTTACAAGGTTAGCATGTTCTTCTTTTGTCTGTTTTGTCAAACTGAAACTTGATACTTAGAACCTAATATCCTTTGAGTCCTTCATCTTCGGAGGACAAAACTCTAGATTTAGAGTGTCTTGACAATGCTTACAACTACCTCATATCCATAGAAAACCATGCCTTTCCACTAGATAGATCCAGACCAATATACCAAACCCTATCACCTGCTCTGTTCCTAACTACTCAAACTTAGACAAATTCTGATTCTAACTTCCAATGTGAACAAATTGTGTTATGCGGATGATTGGGATGATCTTAGTTGCCATCAATGACAACACCTATCATGCCTAGCAGTGTCTCTTGCCAACATTGACAATGATCATTAATGGAACCCCCACTCAAATGTCCCTGGAAATTTGTTCCCAAAGTGTTTCACGAGATATGTCCCTTGATACACCTCTAGATGTTGTTCTTCACATTCTGGAGTTTGATAATGCCTACAAATGGGTAGAAAATTTTACTTTAATTAGGTATTTTATGGGTAGAACCCCCCTTGAAAACATGCTTCAAGACTAAGTTGGCAAGGCCTAGCTCTCACATGGGATCCACTTGGATGTCATGCAAAACCTCACTAAGGGTTTTTTTTTCATTTTATTGAGGCCAACCATGTTGTGATTGTCCTCAGTCGGGGCCCATGGCTAGTCTGCTCTTCCCTCCTTGTGTTCAAACCTTGGATATGTGACTTTAATGTCTCTAATGAAAAGTCCATTTGAGTCCCTGTCTAGGTTGAATTCCCCAGGTTAGCCTTGCATTGATGGAATTTTCTTAGCCAGATAGCTCCTTCTTTACGTTTTGGCATTTGCATAGAACTTGAGAAGTTCTATTCATCTAGTCCTCAGTGTTGTTCTATGTCGAGGTGGACCTTTCCAAAGACCTGAAGGATTCATTGGACATTCAGATTGGTGAATTACGTTATTCTAAGTGTGTTTAGTATATTAACCTTCCCAACACCTATTATTGGCACTAGTCCTTTGAACGCAAGATTTAGGATTGTCTTTTGGCCTCTTAGTGGCCAAAGTCCTCAACGTAGCCCTCCTCCGGATCATCACCAATCTTGCAAATGAAGAGGAAGGTTGGTCTATAGTGGTTAACCACAAAGCCAAGAACACTAGCACTTCCAAGCCCCCTCTAAGCTTATGAGCCTAGGGGTTTCAACTCAAAATGTTTCAAAGCCTACGAATGTTAGAGCATTGAGCATGGTGATAGATTCTAAGGCTTCACTAGAAACTTCAGCCATTTTCTAAGTAGCCACTAGTCATCATTGTACAACATGCTTCTCCTCTTCTTGTGGGGTAGAAGAGATCCCAAAGCCCATTTGGGTGATTGGAGGATGAAATATTTTTGCCTAGGCCACAACAACCAATGTAGCTCAGCTTCCAAATTGAGAGCTTTAAGGCACCTGACACGGTGTTACAAAATAATTATTCTACTCTTGAGGGGCTAGATAGCAAGGAGATGTCTCTTGATGATCATTAAATGAACTATATTTCCTGGAATGTGCGAGGTCTTACAGACCTCCCTCAAAAATATTTGCTTTGTGATGTTTGTTCTCAATTTTTAGGTTTAGACATTCTTTATCTCTAGGAGGTTAAAGTGTCAAGTTTTTTACTTTCTGCATTTTGCCATGTTATTTGGCCTTCCATCCATTTTCTCTATAGTAACCATGAAGTTGGTTGAGGTGGAGTTGTCACCTTTCTCTCACCCACGTGGCATAAGATTTTGGTTGATCATGGATGTGACCCCACTAATTGTGCATTGTGGCCTCTTTTCAATGTTAATAATCATTCCTTTGGGATTATTAATGTTTATACTCCCAATGATACCATAGAGAGATCTCTTTGGCAATAGATTACCAATTCAAAGCCTAACACTACTTGGGTTTTGTGTGGGGATTTTAATATGATCAAGATGGCTTATGATAAATGTGGAGGCTTACCTATGCATTATAAAACTAGTGAAAGAGAGGATTGGTTCTTTATGTAATAAATTGCATCTTTTTGATCCCAATGTAGGCTGCTGGCATGATAATACATGGTATAGATGGAGCAATTTGAGAGACAAACTTAACAGGGTCTTAAAGTGAATAGATTAGGCTCTGATATCTGTCCAACCTTTTTTTACTTTTACTAGTTGTTATTCCTTGTCAATTGAACCATTGATAGATGTTGTCATGTCTAACCACTTCCTAAAACAATTCCATCTTGAGTGGTAGATGTCTAACCTCTTCTCAATCACAAATCCATGTCAACACACATTCAATGTGTCTAGAATTTGGAACCACATCCTCTACATGGTGTTAGGTAGATTTCTTGGTGGAATGATGCCATAATGCATACTTCATGGTCCCTCCAGATTTATGAGTGGTAACTTTGTTGCAAGTATGTGCCTAAATGGTGTTGTCATTGATGTCAACATATCCTTGTCATTGGTGTCAACCATATCCTATTTTGTTATTTGTCTAGAAGCTTTATATGTTGAGGATATTGAGAAAGTTTGCTTCTCCAGAAGAAACTGTGAGTTATAGTGAATTACAGTGAAGATAGTGAGTTGCATACTGAAGAACAATCCAGAAGATTGCTTTACATTTCTTGCTAGTTGAAGATCATGGTCTATTGATTGAAATTTATTTAGAGGCATGTCTGAAGATGCTAAATCCTAAGTTTGAGCTTCTGATGTGAAGAATTGAGTGATTTATATTCACCAGAGTAAAACCTACTTTTTCTAATTATTCATTGGTGCTAGAGAGAAAGTATTTTTCTATGCATTCCTCTGCATTGAAGTATATTTCTCTACGGTTCTAGAGGGAAGTCTGGGATTATGATAAGTGCCTACAATTTCAATGGTTCATGTTTTGATGGTCTGCAAGCTATCTCTCTTTTATGATAGTTGAAGACAGTAAAGTTCATGTGCTCTAGTGTGAAGAATCTCATGGATAAAGTCATTTGAGTTTGGGCGGTTGCTCCTGGGGATTTCAACATGTTTGTGGATGCCTCTTGATCATGTTCCTATCTTTACATTGGTCCGCATTAAGGAATTGAGATTGTGTTTGAAGATTATTCCTAGATAACATAGCTCGTGTAACTAGTCTTAGCCGACTTGGTTAATTCTAGTGATTGCGGAGATCTCTTGAAGATTATAGAAGTGTGTTATGGCATGGAAGATCATGTTTGAGTCCCAGCTAAGGCGTGGCATGATCCGCATACATCTATACTACATTTCCTTAGCATAATTTTGTATTAGGTCTAGACCTATTTTGTAAATGATTGTAATGCTAACCTTGGAGATTGTTCCAATGGTTGATGATTGTAATGCCAACCTTGATGATCATTCCAAGGTTGATGTAGTGTATAAATACTTATAATTGAGTCATGGAAAAGATGTCCTTGGTGCGAAGATGCGAAGATAAGGAAAAGGGTGAAAAGGCAAAGAAGAGCAGAGGAGTTATTGTACTAAAATGAATTGATCTTAGACATGAAGAAGATGTTGATCTTGGCAGTGAGCCACCAGTAGGGTTTAACAGCACTTAGGGTTTAATAGCCCTCATTGTAATGTTTCTAGGTTTAGGGTTGAGGTAGTGAGCCTGCTAGACCTAGTTGTACTTCATGGCAATGAGCCAATATGTTCTAGGCCTATGGAGTGACCAATCAAGAACATCATTATTCAAAGATTGCAATATATATTGAGAGCTAATCCTCTCCATGGTTTTTCCCTTAACAAGGTTTCCATGAAAAAATCTGATGTCTTTGTGTTTGATGTTGCAACTATGTTTAAGTTTCTAATCTCATGTATTCACTATTTAATCATAATAACTGTGGACAAGTGGTTAATTTTTAAGGTGTAGAAGTGGTTAAGTTTTTGTGACAACTGATTCACCCCCCCTCTCAGTTGTCCGGTGCATTTCAACAATTGGTATCAGAGCCAAGTCCCTTCAGAAAGAGTTTAACAACTTGAGGGAGATCCTAAATGGAGCTACAAGAAAAATAACTACTTACTGATGCACCCAAATGCTCATTAAGAGATAATAAAGCTAGTTTGTCCAAGGAAGTGTTTTTATGAAGATAAGAGTGTCAACAATCTAAGGTGTTCTGATTCAAAGGTATGCACCAGCAATGAAGCTATGTTTCAAGGTGAGAATTGTTGGGTTATTGATAGTAGTTGTTCAAATAACATGATTGGTGACAAGAGTAAGTTTGTAAGTTTGCAAAGATATGATGGAGGGCTAGTTAGGGTTGGAGATGACTATACTAATGAAATATGTGGAAAAGGATCAATCAATCTTGGCAATAGACAAATTAGTGATGATGTTTTTTATGTTAAAAATCTAAAGCAAAGTCTCTTAAGCATTGGATAGTTATGCAAAGAGGGATTTAGTCTTGTATTTGAAAATGATACCATTGAAATCAAAGAGAAATCTGGAGCAGCAATGGCCATTGGAAAAAGGACATAAGAGAATCTTGATCATCTCAGCAAAAGTGACATTCTTGGGCTCACAACTCAGACCAATGAAAGCTAGGTTTGGCATAGAAGACTGTGTCATGCAAATCTTGATGATTTAGTAAAGACGGGCTCAGTTCAAATTGTAAAAGATCTGCCAGAAATTGATTGCTCAAATAATATCATTTGCAAGAAATGTCAAGATAAAAGGCTGTCAAGATGAGTACTAAAAAAATCTTCCACTGAATGACTGGAATTGATCCACACAAGCCTTTGTGGTACTACAAGAATATGAAGCCTTCATGATGACAGGTACTTTATATATTTCATTGATGATTATTCTAGAATGACTTGGGTTATCTTTTTCAAAGATAAATTAGAAACTCTAGATGCACTCAAAGCCTTTAAACCAATGGTTGAAAATGAGCTAAGCATGAAAATCAAATGTTTAAGGACTGACAAAGAAGAAGAGTTTACCTCCAACAATTTCAATATGTTATGTGAAACCCATGGGATAGAGAAACAACTCTCTGAAGAAAATAAGATAATGGAAGAAGCAAGCAAGACTATTCAAGAAACTGTAAAATTGATGATGGAAGAGGCAAATCTGTCAGAAGCATTTTGGAAGGAGGCAATTCAAACTACGGTCTACACACTAAACAAAGTTAACGTAAAAACCAAAAATGAAAAGACTCCCTTTGAATTATGGTTTGGAACAATACCCACTATTAAATACTTCAAATTTTTTGGAAGAAAATGCCTTATCAAAATGGAAAAGGATAATGCTAACTATGAGGAGGGCATTTTTCTTGGATACTCGTCTTGGAACAAAGCCTACCACTACTACATCAATAGATTGGGAAAGATTGTTGAAAGTACAAATGTCAATGTTAATGAGGACTCAATCAATAAGGAATTATAGAATGAAGCACAAGAAGGCTCCTAGACCACCAGTGACAAGACAAAATGTGATGTGGAAGGATGCAGAGCTGCTATGAATCAAATGAATATATGCTTGATTGCCAATATTGACAGTAACAATTCCAAAACTGCACTTGAAAACCTTGAGAAATTAGAAGAAGAAAACATGGAGTTGAAGGAAAATATAACAAAAGCAAATGATTATATCAAAGAGTTAAGAGAGCAAATCAGGAAGCTTCAACAAAGACTAAAAGAGGACAATGAAGAAAAAGCAAAAATTAAGGAATGCCTGAAAGACAAAATTAAAAATTGCATAAAGCTTGAAGAAGAAGTTGTGGATCTGAAAGCTGATCTGAAACATGCATGGGCTCAACAAGACCAACTTAGTGTGAGTGTTCCCAAATGTGATAGACTAATGGCAAGTCAAAAAAATATTGATGACAAAGAAATCATGAGACTTGAAAAAGGTAAAAGTTCCAGAGCAGGTCAAGAAGAGAATGTTGAGGATAAGGAAAAAAGAAAACAGATTTAGGATCAAAGAAATAGACTTAGAAGATCATTAGTTAGGCAACCAAATGCTCAAAGGTACCCACCCTTCAATGGTTATTGTAATTCATGTAACAAGTTTGGTCACAAGGCTACTCAGTGTAGGAACAAGATGAATCAAAATGTTCCATCATTCTCTAGTTAGTAGTTCACATGCAACAGAATTGGTCATAAAGCTGTTGAATACGGAAGTAAAGTGAGTTAGAATTCTATTAGGTGCTATGCATGCCATAAAATGGGACATAGGGCTAATGAGTGTAGAAGTTAAGTGAGAAAAGGCTATAGCGAGAATAGGAAAATTAAATCTTTCAATGGCTACTATTATACATGCAATAAGTTAGGGCATAAGGCTAGCCTATGCAAGACTAGGATGAATGGTCAGAAAAATACTATGTGCTTCAATTGCAACAAACCTAGACATACTGCAAAATTTTGCAGAAGTAAGAACATAAAGAAGGATAATCAATTAGAATTGAGGACAGTGGAAAAGGTTGATCCAGCAGAAGTCAAGAAGGAGATGAACAAGGTCTGGGTCAAGAAGGGAGTAAATGAAGTAAGACATGAATTTGTACCAGACTTTGGAGTAGATACTTCATCTAGGAAGTAAATTGAGAACTCTGGCTCAGAGGGAGTTGTATTAAAAATTCTCAATCCCCCAGCTAGATAGTCAGTGTTGAGATTTGGCACAAAGATATAATGTGAAGATTTATATGGCAGATCACTTGAAAGGAACTCCGTAGACCAAGGCACAAAAGGATTCTAGTGCAGATGCCTAAAATAACTATGAGCAGTATACAAATTAAGTGACAGAGATTGGGTCAGTATGCCTCCATAATTGAAGATCATTACATGCAGTTCAGATATGTTGTTCATAGATATTTGGTGAACATATTTCCAATGCTCAAGTTTTAACTTCCTCTAGAAGTCACATTGTGAATTGTCTAAGTCCGTATTAATAAAGTTAAGAACATTATGCAATACTAGAATAAAAGGGTCCACATTACTCTTTTGTTGCACATTTTATCCTACAAGAGGTCAATGATGACGTTGGATATGAATTCTAGAGTCTCACATGGTTCGTATTAGGAGTTATGATGCAACAAATGAATTGGTGAAACATGCACTTAAGGGACAGGCTGATAGGTCATGAATTTTTGGCAAGTATGGAGGCTATTAGGTTGTCTCTAGCTTTTACGGCACATAAGGATTTCAAGTGTATCAAATAGATGTGAAGACTACTTTCTTGAATGGTAGGGTGAATGGGGAACTGATAGTTGTAATTGAAATTGAGGGAAGGCTCCAAGAGAAAAGCCACAGACAAGTGTTGACCTATGGAAATTATTGGCTATATGTGGTGTCATTGATTGATATGCATTGTTTTCATAAGTTGTCATGAAGGTTGATAAAAGATGGAATATCATGTTCCCTAAGAAGAAGAAGAAGGAAAATTCATAGTTGGATGTCATACCCTGACCTGAGCAGAATCAAATCTAAGGCTCTAAGAAGACAAGATTTGCATGTGAAGGTCCTAATGTGAACTAGATACAAGCTAATGTGTACTCCTAAGAGGGAGTATTCAGAGCAGTAAAAAGAAAAAGGGTGTAGCAGTGCAAGTAGTAATCAAAGATGGTTGTTGAAGACAAGAGGAGTATGAGGTTATCTCCTAGGGGAAGCATATAGAGGATGCTGATATGAGTCTAATAAAGAGCAGTAAGTGTTGCAGTGTTGCTAACAAAGGAAAAAGTGCAATAGCAACAAAGATCTGAAATTGAGCTTTGATAACCAAAGGAGAGAAATTCATTTGGAAAACCAAAGTTGCAGTCAGAGAAAGCATCAAGTAAAGGGGAGTAGTCATATGGAAAGAGTTCAGAAGAAAGTTTGGTTCAAAGCAGTAGAGTACAAGTATGTGCCCTTGGCCATTGATGTCAAAGGGGAAGAGAAATCATGTGAAAAAACTCAGAAAAGAAAGAGTGTAGATGTGTAAAGAGAAAGGGGGAGAATTGTGTCTCGATGGCTGTTATAGTTTTTTGTATCATATGTTTCCATCAATGACAAAGAGGGAGATTGTTGCAAGTATGTGCCTAATCGGTGTTTTCATTGATGTCAACATATCCTTGTTGTCATTGGTGTCAACTATATCTTATTTTGTTATTTGTCTAGAAGCTTTATATGTTGAGGATATTGAGAAAGTTTACTTCTCTGGAAGAAAATCTAAGTTATAATGAATTGCAGTGAAGATAGTGAGTTGCATACTGAAGAACAGTCCAGAAGATTGCTCCATATTTCTTGCTAATTGAATATCATCATCTACAGATAGAATTTTATTTAGAGGCATGTCTAAAGATGCTAAATCTTGAGTTTGAGCTTCTGGTGTGAAGAATTAAGTGAGTTACATTCACTAGAGTAAAACCTATTTTTTCTAATTATTCACTAGTGCCAGAGAGAGTATTTTACTCTGCATTCCTCCGCATTGAAATATTTTTCTCTGTAGTTCTAGAGGGAAGTCTGGGATGATGATAAGTGCCTACAATTGCAATGGTTCATGTTTTGGTGGTCTGCAAGCTATCTCTCTTTTATGACAGTTGAAGATAGTGAAATTCATGTGCTCTGGTGTGAAGAATCTCATGGATAAAGTGGTTTGAGTTTGTACAATTGCTCCTTATGATTTCAACATGCTTGTGGATGCCTCCTGATCATGTTCCTATCTTTACATTGGTCCGCATTAAGGAATTGAGATTGTGTTTGAAGATTATTCCTAGATAACATAGCGTGTAACTAGTCTTAGCTGACTTGGTTAATTCTAGTGATTGCAGAGATCTCTTGAAGATTATAGAAATGTGTTGTGGTGTGAAAGATCATTTTTGAATCCCAGCTAAGGCATGGTGTGATCCACATACATCTATGATACATTTCCTTAGCATAATTTTGTATTAGGTCCAGACCTATTTTGTAAATGATTGTAATGTTTGTTGTAAGGTGTGGCCCTTGGTCTCCTTGTTCAGTGCTGCACTATAGTGGTTCACGATAAGGACTTAACCACCTCCTGTGCTTGTTAAGTCAAGTGGTTGTATCGGGCATTAATAGGTCAATCTTTTGGTGCAACGGCAACTAACAATTGGTATCAGAGCTAAGGTCACGGGTTCAAACCCTGCACTTGCGCTGGGGGGGATTGTTGCAAGGTGTGGCCCTTGGTCTCCTTATTTAGTGCTATGTTGCGGTGGTTTGTGACAAGGGCTTAACCACCTCCCGTGCTTGTTAAGTCAAGTGGTTGTATTGGGCATTAACAGGTTGATCTTTTGGTGCAACGGCAACTAACAATGTTGACCTTGGAGATTGTTCCAATGGTTGATGATTGTAATGCCGACCTTGATGATCATTCCAAGTTTAATGTAGTGTATAAATACTTGTAATTGAGTCATGGAAAAGATGTCCTTGGTGCGAAGATGCGAAGATAAAGAAAAGGGTGAAAAGGTAGAGCATAGCAGAGGAATTATTATACTACAATGAATTGATCTCAAACATGAAGAAGATGTTGATATTGGCAGTGAGCCACCAGTAGTGTTTAACAACCCTTAGGGTTTAACAGCCCTCATTGTAATCTTTCTAGGTTTAGGGTTTTGAGGCGGTGAGCCAGCATGTTCTAGGCCCGTGGAGTGACCAAGCCTGAACATCATTATTCAAAGATTGCAATATATATTGAGAGCTAATCCTCTCTGTAGTTTTTCCCTTAACAGGGTTTTCCATGTAAAAATCTGCTGTCTCTTGTGTTTGATGTTGCAACTGTGTTTAAGTTTCTGATTTCATGTATTCACTGTTTAATCATAATAACTATGGACAAGTGGTTAATGTTTAAGGTGCAGAAGTGGTTAAGTTTTTGTGACAACTGATTCACCCCCTCCCTCTCAGTTGTCTGGTACATTTCAACATACTTGCTTATTTTCACCACTGCTCATATGAAGCCACCACTCAAGAGCTCTACCAAGGCACCATCACTTTGGAAGCTCAATCATTTGATTTTTCTGCCAAGCTTCAAATGGTTTAGATATGACAATAGAAGTAGATTTTTGATGCTCATATAGATCATGGAGCTTAAATTAAAGCATAACTTCACTAGCTCAAGATTGGGGATAAAGTCTCAAAAGAATTATTTCAAGCCAATCAAGTTCATCACACATCACAATCTGTTAAGAAGATATGGGTAGGTCAACAATTGCTCCAAGAGCTTCCCAATATTCTTCAAGCTTTTGTTTGGCACTATAAGTAGGTTTTTGCAGTTCAAGATTACACTCCCTCCATGAAGCTTTCCTTGTAGCAGTGTCTTATGGTTGTTCCTTGTCAACTTTCAAATGCCAATGAATTATTTGTGACTAGCTTCTCTCTCAAGGTGATCCCAAGGAAGAATTTTTTTCTATGGTCAATAACAAAGCGTCTAGCTAAGATGGTTTCCATTGTGAGTTCTACAAAACCTTTTGGGATACTATGGGCAGCATCCTGCATAATGTTTATCTTGAATCTATGTGTATACACCTAAAAATGACATGACTCTACTTAAATAAATATTTTAAATATTTATTTCATCTTCATATTCCTCTATCAATAAATAAATAAATAAATTTATTTATTTGATTCATTTCCTCTCATTTAATTAAATAAATTACATTTATTTAATTAAATCCATCTATATCAACTTCATTCTTCTAAATAATTAAATAATTTTAATTATTTAATTAAATATTTCATTCTTCCAAATTTAAATAAAATGCAAATTTATTTAAATTAAATCTCCAAAAAATAAAATATATTTAAATATTTTATTTATTCTTCCAAATTATCGACAAGTAATTAAATAAATTTATTTATTTAATTATGCTTTCTTATCTTCTAAAAAAATCTTCAAAATCTTCCAAAAGTAAATTCTTCTTGTCACACAAAAGCAAAAAGATGAGTTAATTGATTTAAAGCTATCAACAAAGCTCTTAAATTAGAAAAATATATTCTAATTTAAGAAATAAAAACTCATCCTCATCAAGAAAGCAGTTAACTCAACAAAGCATCCTTTTGAATGACACATGTCCTTCTATTCGTGCATGTTCTCTCGAACATTCTCCTCTGTTGATCTTCTTATTTCTTTTCCACCATTGATCTTCTCTCACACAACTCTATAAATACAACCCTCTTCTTCTTCATTTCATATCCAACATTTGAGTAAACTTATGCTACAGAATCTATAGCACGCCATTAGCACCCCCATTTCCATACCATCTATCATCCATTGCATATTGTGTTGAAGCTCATCTTCAACACAACAAGTATTCGAGCCATCTCTCATTGTCATCTTGAGGAATCAAAGCAAGGAAGCAAGCTTCCTGAGAGCCATCTTCATCACCAAAAGATCAAGAAAGAGTAGGCAAACAATGGAAATCGCAAGGTAAAAGGTTGTAAGTATCTCTCTCTTAATTTAAATCTCCTTTTGCATGCACATTCCATTGGTGTTTTGGGTTTTTATTATTCATTTGATTAATCCAATTTTCCCCTTAACATTTCTAGCGCCCACCGTGGGGCTCTTGCCCCTAATCTAACCAAAAATCTGAGTTTCTTAGTGACAGGTTCCATATAGGTTTCATACAGGCTTCTGATAGGTTCATCCGGCGCATACATGCCCTGAGCTGGCACTTTTACCTCCTATTACGGTGCATATAGACTTCTAGTGCAAATAACCTCTGAACCGGTGCTTTTATCTTCTGTTATGGCACCTGCGGTAATACGGCACATACATCCTCTGATCTGGCACTTTTGTCTCCTGTTCTGGCACCTGCATAATCCCAGTGCATATACCCTAAGTTATGGAGCTTACATTCCTTTTTGCGGTGCATCTGTTAATTTGGCACTTCTATCTATTATTCCTGCACTTTTGACATTTGTCTTAGCGCATTTGTAAAATGACGCTTACATGCTCTGTTTCTGCACATATAGACTGTATAGCGATGCATCTGATTTCTCATTAGGGTTTTTAGGATTTCTAGTGATTTTTTGGGTTGATTCTAATGTTTTGCCTTGTAGGATTAGAGGTTGGATAGATCATTTAGCTGCATTAATTAATTCATTTTAGATTAATTAGGGACAAAAGTAAAAAAAATGCATGCATGCAAATCTCACGTAGTCCTTAACTAGGAGGATAGTAACTGAACCACTGCTATCTTTGCATCACTGCTATCTTTGCATATTGCTATCTTCCTTAGTTAGAACATTGCTATCTCACAAACAGAATGAACCATTGCTATCTTTAAACACTTCAAAGTTAACAAATGTGTGAGTGCACAAGAAGATAGCACATTTAGTTTTTTTCCTTTTAACGAGGTTTGGATTAACCACTATCTTCTGTGTCTGTTGAATGACAATAGGCTTATGCTCTCCCCTTTACTGGGTGACCAGAATGCCAGACTTGTTATTCCCTTTGTATAACCTTTAGAGGTACCTTCCCTTGGATGCCCGCATGTCTAAGTGGCAACGACCCTGAGTGGTAATAGGCTAAAGCCAAGCCCTACCAATCCACTTAAAATAAATTGTGCTTGAGGTGAAAGCTTCCTGTAAAGAGTGCTGCTGTGTTACATCGACAACCAACCTCCCCCAAAACCCTCCAAGGTGTAACCCTTAGAGGCTGGGAGACTCCATAACGGAGATTAGTGCTGCCACATGTGTAACCACTTGAACGGTTGCCTTGACTACTTAGCCACTTGTTTAGTATACCAAAAACCCCTATTTGTTGACACAAAAGGCAGAGCCTTTGAAGCGGCCCCGATTCATGTGATTCTTAGTAGAGGTAGCAGGGACAATCCTATGGTTCGGTGGGGGTACGAGCCTAAGGAAACCTAGATCTGGTATGCGTGAGAAGTGAGTGTCGTGGAGGGGAGCTAGTACTACCAAATCCTAGAGCTACACACTTTGAATATGCACAGCTAGGGGATTCAACAAATACTGTCCTATCCAACCTAGGTTGTACTTATTCTTGTTTAAAAAGTCAAAAAATACAAAACAAATAACAAAAGATAAAAATCATGAAAACTTCTATGTGCTTACTATGTCTTTTGCCATAATTGAAAACTCAAAATTCAAGAAAAGACCAAGTTTTCACCCAAAAATAGAATTTTTTTGGAAAAAATGTTCCAAAAATTCTACAATTTCAAATTGAAAACCAGAACGGTGCATTTGCTGCAACCTACGGCGCATCTGCTCAAACTTATGGTGCATTTGATCACTATTGTGGCACTTTTAAAAATTACCAGATTGGTGCATTTGCTGCGACCTATGGTGCTTTTACACTCTGATTCAGCGCATTTACTGCTGCGCATCCAAAATAGAGAGCTATTATGTACCTTCCAAGAGAAAAATTTTCAACTTTTCAAAAGCCCTTTTCAAACTTTTTTTAGTATTCCAAGATCTGATTAAAATCATGCAAGTCAACCATTTCCCTCTTCTTCCACACCATAACTGATTTTCATCATCCAAAATCTCACAAAATTCTTCCAAAATCCAACAAGGTTAAAACCAAGCTATTCTTGATCGCATCAAAATTTCAAACAAACCTAGTGAGTCTCCACTATCAAGGATCACTTATCCTTTTCTCTCAGAACTCCACTAGTGGTTTGTGCAAGACTAGTCCACATCAAGTAAACAAATTTCTATCATCCTTACTTCGACTATCATTTTGTACACCCAAATTATTTGACACCAATTAGATCTAAGGAGAACCTTGCT
Organism: Cunninghamia lanceolata; assembly: GCA_027924645.1. Lineage (NCBI taxonomy): Eukaryota > Viridiplantae > Streptophyta > Pinopsida > Cupressales > Cupressaceae > Cunninghamia > Cunninghamia lanceolata. The sequence continues at coordinate 1,613,265 of BSBN01000391.1, read as the reverse complement.
CAAACCTTGGCACATTCTACAACCTCTTGTTCAAAGCTTTCAAACTCACTCCATCCCATCTCTAGTCACCTTACATGGTCTTAACAAGATTACAAAAACAAAAACAGATTGAAATGGCTGAGAGAACTACTCCAAACTCTCATGACAGTGATGAGGAAATTTCTATAGAAGAAGTCCTCCAAATGTAGCAAGACCGAACATTTCAATGTTTAATGGATAAGGTACTTGCCCAAGACCCTACCAAATTCTTTCTACACTTAGCACATCTAGGAGTCAATCTCCCCAAAGATTTTGACGTAGAAGCTCTAAAAGAATTTGAGGAAGAAAGAGACCCTGAGGGAAGCACACACGAGGAAACACCCATAGACAAAAGCAAAGCAACCATTGATTCTACAAATGCTTTAAGCTTGATGACCCAATAGATCCAAGCTTTACAACAACAATTCATGGACATGAAAACAAGAGCATCAACTAAGCATTATTCCCTAGAGGATATTTCACCATATCCTTTTGATAGAACCTTGATCATGATACCTTTCCCCTCTAAATTTGAGGTGCCAAAATATGATAAATATCGAGGAAAAGGTGATCCAAGGGACCACATTAGGGAATTTAATGCTGCTTGTCTTGAAGTCGCACACAATGATACTTACCTTATGTCACTGTTTCTAAGAAGCTTAGGAGGACAAGCCATGGAGTGGTTTTCTAGACTACCACCTAGCATCAGAACCTTCAATGAGCTTGTGGACAAATTTGTCACACATTTCTCCTATAATATTGAGCATGACACCTCAATCTAAGATCTTTGTAACACCAAGCAAAAAGGTGGAGAATCTTTCACCACCTTCCTACAAAGATGGAGACAACTAGCAAGTAAGTGCCCATATCAAATGTCTGAAAAATAAATGCTAGAAATGTTTGTCCATAACTTACAAATTGACCTAAGCTATCAGATACAAGTCCAATGTCCTACTTCCTTTAGCAAGGTCATTGAGATGGGTCTAATCATCAAAAAAGCTTTAATCACAAAAGGTCAAATAAAGCTCTATAAAGACACTCCTAGTATAAATACCAATGTAGATAAACCAAGATTTTGGTCAAAGAACAAAAACATTGTGAATGATGGGGTGGTAGATGCCAAGAATGCGGCACCAAAACAACCAATCTTCAACTTATTGACTCCTCAAAACAACCCCCCACAAAACAAACCAAGAAACACTGAATCATAGTTTACAAAATTCAACCTAGGAGAAAATTCACACCTTTGGGAGAATCATTGGAAACCACCCTATGGAACTTAATCACAAGTAAGATCATAACACTTCCAACAGCGTGGGAGTATGAACCAAAAGTCAAACCTCCTTGATGGAATGACAACGATTTCTGTGAGTACCACCAAAACAGGGGGCACAAAACCAACGACTGCATTGCACGCAAGCACACTATCCAAGATTTGATTGAGCAAAACAAAGTGTCACTTGATGGACATACCTCTAATAATGATCACTGGGCATTCAAGGATCCTCTTCCCAACTATGAGCAGGGAGGGTCTTCCAACCAAAACAACAGTGGAAATAACAACGCCAATTACACAAACATCGCCATTGACTATGTTGTTAACCACATATCAGAAGGTGACTCACACATCAATGTGATCACTATAAACAAAGATCTAGATTATAACGTTACCACCTGTAGTAATAGAGTCACTCTTAGAGGAGTCTCCGCCCCTCTGGCTAATCAGTACAGTATCTTGGATCAGCTACATAAGACACCTGCACATATCTCCATTCTGGAACTTCACCATCCCATAGGGCCATACTTGACAAGGTTCTTTCCGAAGCCTTCAACGAACCTCACTGAAGAACAATTCCAAACCATGGTAGGTCACATTACCTCATTTCATTCCTTATCATTCACTGAAAAGGATGATATGTCAATCACCCAACCTCATAACGCCTCTCTTCATATCAAATCCTTTATTCATAAACACAAGATAAAGAGGGTCCTAATCAATGGAGGAGCTGGTTTGAATATTTGCACCTTGAAGCTAATCCTTGCATTGGGGTTTTTAGAAAAAGCTATAGATCCAAAAAAGAAAATCACTATCAAAGCCTATGATGAGGAGGAGAGAACTTCCAAGGGAATTGTTACTTTACCAATCAGAGTGGGACCTATAGTAAAAGATGTAGCTTGCCAAGTCCTTGATATGGAGCTAGCATATAACATTCTTCTTGGGAGACCATGGATACATGCTCTAAAAGCAGTGCCGTCAACATACCACTAGTGTATCAAACTCCCCTATGAAGGCCAAGAGATCACCATCTAAGGTGATCCCAATCCATTTCAATAGTGCAACTCCATTCAATCTAAACCTAAAGTTGTGATTCCTAATAACCATGCCTCTGCTTCATCTTCATCTTGTATTGACCCAGCTTCACTTGCTTCCACATCAAAAGCTTCCCAACCTAACCTTAGACTCAAAGATAAAGGCTTGGGTGAGTACACAATCTCCCAATCTCTCTGTTTGGCACAACTCCCCCTATCTTGAAGATCATATGGAAGACCTACTCTGAGCAAACCCAAAGTAGACAAAACTGCCAAAGGTCCATTTATCAAATGGGGAAGCTCGAAGATGAGAGTGATGAAAAGGATATCCTGTAATCGTTATACAAGGAGGAAGATAATTTATCAACACAACAAGACCATCACACTATACAAACTGAACAATATGGTCAAGGATTTCAAATGCTACAAAGAATGGGGTATGAGGGACACGGCCCACTCGGTTCACGAAAAGATGGTATCACTGAACCCATCTAACCTCATACCTTGACAGCCTGAGACACCACAAGGCTAGGATAAACTGGCACATCAAGAACCAACAGAGCAAATAAGAATAAAGGCAAACAACCAGAAACATCTGCTAGTAATCTGGTTGATCAAATTCAACAACTGCAACTGGGGAGCGAGATTGATTCCAATGAATATGAATGGGATAGTTTCTCAGAGCTATCTTGTGATGAAAAATGCATCGACATTGTCCATGAGTATGACCCAACCCACGCAAATGAGAGACAGGGTCCAAGGGCTAGACCACTTGAGTCTGACCTGCATAATAATGATATTGAAATTCATGAGGAAAGAATGATACCCCCCTTGATAGATATGCTAATAGAGAGTACCATCGTAGAATTCATCCATGCTTTTAACAACTCTATCTTAACCATCAACACCATTGAACCAGACCAACCCAATGATCCCTTACCATTGGTGCACCCTGAACTCATAGATTGGGACTTACAATGTACTACCCCTGAGCTCGATACCTTTGAGAATGATGAAGCCATCATAGACTACCTTGAGCTTAGAGATCATATACCCACAGGGGACCATAGAGCTGGCTAATCCATAGAACTCAATGATAAGGCCTATTTTAGAGAGAGTGCCAGGCCTTTCAATCTCAAAAATGTCAAAATTAAAGAAAGATCTAATGGTGAAAACCGCTCTGCAGTAGTGTTAGATCATGAAAAAAGTAAAAATATAGACATATCCAATGGTGAAAACCTCTCTAAGGCACCAAAGGATGGAAGGCTTGACCCTCTACCCAATCTTACACATCAAGAGAGATCTTCAATATTGATAGAACTAGTAGAGCCAATCAATGTCAGCATAGGTGATAATCCCAGAATGATTCACATGGCACAGTCTTTAATAGCACAAGAAAAACTAGCATTCACTGACTTCTTCAAAAGAAAATAGATCAATTTTGCATGGACATGTGTAGACATGCCAGGGCTAGATCCGAACCTCATAATGCATCACTTATCTTTAGCTCTAGGAGCTAAACTAGTAAAACAAAAACTTAGAAAGATGCACCCACATGTGGCCCTCATGGTAAAGGAAGAGCTGAAAAAACTGTTAGACGTCGGATTCATCAGACCGATAGAGTATCCTGAGTGGATTTCAAACATAGTACTAGTTTCCAAACCAGATGGCAAGGTCTGAATATGTAATGACTTCAAGGACCTGAACAAAGCTTGTCTGAATGATGATTTCCCCTGCCAAACATTGACATGATTGTAGATCTCACGGTAGGGGACACCATGCTATCACTAATGGATGGTTTTTCCAGATACAACTAGATAAAAATTACACCTGAAGACCAACACAAGACTGTATTCACATGTCCTTGGGGCACCTACTGTTGGTGTGTCATGCCATTTGGTTTGAAAAATGTCAGCGCAACATATCAGAGAGCTATGACCACAATCTTCCATGACATGATGCACACCATAATGGAAGATTATGTTGATGACATTCTAGCAAAATCACTCACAAGAGAAGGACACCTGGCAGTACTGGACAAAATCTTTAAAAGACTAGAACAGTTTAATGTGCGCCTCAATCCAAAGAAGTGCGTGTTTGGAGTTACCTTAGGTAAGCTACTTGGATACATAGTGTCCGCCAATGGAAGTGAAGTCAACCCAACTAAAGTGAAGGCCATCATGGAAATGTCACCTCCTAAGAATATCACTCAGCTAAGGTCCCTACAGGGAAAATTACAATCTATCAGAAGATTCATTTCTCAATTGGCAGACAAGTGCCACCTATTTTCTCACCTTCTACATAAGAATGTCCCTTTCAAATGGAATGATTCATGTGAACAAGGATTTCAGCAATTAAAAGAATATCTCATGAAACCACCTGTATTAATGCCACCAATTTAGGGTAAACCTCTGCTATTGTATATCTTAGCCACACCAACAGCTCTGGGAGCTCTCCTCGCACAACAAAATTATGAAGGGAAAGAACAAGCAATATATTATATTAGTTGAATGCTTGTTGGATATGAACTGCAATACACGCCGATTGAAAGAGCCTGTCTCACTATAGTCTTCGGCTCACAAAAGTGGAGACATTACATGTTGTCACATTCTATCAAACTAGTAGAAAAAATTAATCCACTCAAGTACTTACTCAACAAGGCAGCCTTAACAGGTAGATTGTCCAAATGGGTCATGATTCTCAACAAATTTGACATCAAATATGTAGACAGGAAAGCAATAAAAGGCCAAGTACTTGCAGATCAACTGGCAGATGCACCTCTAATAGATGACAACCCTTTGAGCTTTGAATTTCTAGATAAATCTATCTTTCACATATCTACAACAACCTGGAAAATGTACTTTGATGGATCATACACTCAACATGGATCGGGAGCAGGTATTTTGTTGATCACCCCTAGTGGCGACACCATTCCTAAATCATACAAATTACTCTTTCCCTACACTAACAACGTGGCAGAGCATGAATCCCTAGTCATTGGCATCAAGCTAGTAGTTGAATGGAATATTCAAGAACTTCAAGTGTATGGTGACTCACAGCTGGTCATAAATCAAGTAAATGATGACTACCAAACAAAAGATGAGAAATTAATCCCTTACAAATGAATGGTAGATGACTTCAAAGAATACTTTGTCAAGTTCTCTTTTGAACAGATACCAAGGATTGAGAACAAAGCTGCAGACGCCATGGCAATGATTGCATCTCTCCTCGATATTCCAAATAATCAATCACATTATGAGTTCTTGGTAGAGCTAGTGTCCCGTCTTGCATATGACACCCCTGAATCCCATATCATTTGCCACATTGTTGGAGCTAATTCCCCCCTCTATGGAAAAATATTTGCCTATCTTAAAGAGAATACCCACCCACCTGATCTCTCCAGTAACCAAAAACAAACCTTCATCCGTTAGGCATCCCAGTATGCCATTGTCGCCAATACCCTATATCATAGAGGTCTCGATGGTACTCTCCTTAGATGTCTCGATAGTGAGGAATATCAAACTGCCCTGAGTGAAGTGCACGATGGTATATGCAGGACCCACTCTAGTGGCCCTACCCTAGCCAAGAAACTCATACGTATGGGATACTACTAGCCAACCATGGAACAAGATTCCTATCATTTTGTAAAGAAGTGCAAAAAGTGCCAAATCCATGGGAACCTAATACATGCACCAACATAGGAGCTACAGCCATTAACGACTCCTTGGCCTTTCTGTCAGTGGAGACTTGACTTAGTGGGCAAGATTCACCCTTCTTCATCTAGTGGCCATATATTCATAATCACTGCCACTGAGTACTTTACGAAGTGGATTGAGGTTGTGCCCTTAGCCAATATCATAGGCAAGTAGATTGCCTCTTTTATCTTGAACTATATCATTTGTTGCTATGGTATCCCTTCGTCCATTGTTACGGATAATGGATGACCTTTCAAAAATCAATATGTCAAGGAACTATGTGACAAATTCCATATCTAGCACCACTTTTCAACCTCCTATTACCTCCAAGGCAATGGCCAGGTTGAGGCATCAAATAAAACTATCTTGAAAATCCTAAAGAAGACTGTCAATGATGTCAGCCGTGATTGGCATGTCCAATTAAATCCCGCACTATGAGCCTATCGTATAAGCATCTGCACACCCATAGGTGCAACACCATACTCCCTGGTCTACAGATCTGAAGCCATCTTGCCCATCAAAGTCAAGATCCAATCCTCGTGATTTTCGTTAAAAGGCCTCATATCTGATGAAGAGTATAGAGTGTCCAGACTTCTAGAATTAGAGCTACTCGAAGAGAGAAGGCAATAGGCCTTTAACCACCTAAAATATTATCAACAATGGATGTCCAGAAGCTACAACCATAGGGTAAAGCCTTGAGTATTCCAAGTTGGTGATCTAGTCCTCAGAGAAAATCCTAGAAATCAACAAGATTAAGAAAAGAAAGGCAAGTTTGAACCTAACTGGCTAGGTCCCTATGTCATCATTGTAGCCTATGGGTTAGGGGCATATCAATTGGCTACATCTAAAGGTGAACTGTTTGATGATCCTATCAATAGCATGCTTCTTTGCAAGTTCTATACCTAAAACCCCAATGCAATGGAGTCCTTAAAAATTCAAAAAAATTAGAAAAATGGAAAAATAACAAAAAAAATCATCCTTTGGTGAAAACCTAACAAACAGGTGCCTAGGATAGGTACCATGATGAAAACCTAGCAAACAGGCATCATGTGTACTTTTAGCTTTCATGCAAATAAAAGAAAGTGGTGAAAACCTGGTAAACAGGCACTATCTATGACAAACCGCTTCCTCTATCTATTGTGACCTCATGTCCCTTGTGTCCATCATATCATTCATCTTGATCGAGTCCTTTGAACTGTTGTCAAACTACGTCACCTCTAAGCTATCACATAGGTAAGGCCATTCTTAATGCGTCCCCGAGGCTCCGCTCTGCTCCACTCCACCCCCTTTCTTTCCTGTCCGTTTCATCAAGTGTCATCTGTCCTGCTGTCCCTACCATTTCCACATCTTTGTCATTGCCTAGGTCCTAGGTCCATTAGGTTCACCCTGAACTACATTGCCTCTGCGTCATCACGTAGGCAAGGCCATTTATTAATGGGCCCCTGAGGCACTAGGTCAATCCCTTAGGGTCCGTCTCTCCATGTCTGTCTATCATATCACCCATAATAAGTTGATCTTTGTCTAAACTGGGGGCAACTCCTTGACCTAGTTACAGATTTGGATTCTTGAATGCCACATGTTCTAAGAGGATACCAATAAAGGATTGTGATACCTTTCACTAGACAAGCGCATGCAACAAAGCAAGCTTCCCAAAACAACAAAATCTTGGAACAAAAACATTAACCTATCCAAAGTAGAGCACCATACTGAAACACTCAAACTGACTCTATATCAATACTATGGCAAGAAAGCACATCTAATGCAAGAATGTTTTGTGAAAAGGTTAAGTTAAAGGGTCTTGATTTCATTATTATGTCTTTCTATGCTACTCGAGGATGCCAAAAGCTAGAGATGCTATGATGGGGGCATAATCATTTTTTCTTTGTCTGCTGCTTGTGGATCAATATTTAGTAATGTGACAACTTTTGTCTAATGACATGATCAACAAAAGATCATCAAGGACTTCAGAGGTCTAAACATGAAAAGGGGCAATCCTTGTCTATTGAAACACAAGAAATACTCAGGTCATCTAGATTCAATTTTGACTAGATGCTTGTATTAACTTGCTATGTCAAAATCCATGTAAGTAATACTCACGTCATCTCAGTTTAATTATACCTAGATGCTTGTATTTTCTTACAACATAATAAACACCCAATGATGAAATAAGCACTTCAAAATACTTGCAATATCAAGATGGCAAATATCCATATCAATAACATATCCGTATCCATATCCATATCCATATCACATGCAATAAAATTCTATGTAGAGAATCAATGTTTACAAATAAAAGCTTGTGATTTCTTCTGTCGAGTCATTCTTCTATCAATTAAATTTCTATCTATCTTCATATCTCTCATCAACAGTTCTAGATGTCAATCCAAGTAGTGATCAAAATGCAAGTCTATCCTTAAATCCATACCAATCAAGTCAAGTCAATATTGTCAAATGATCTAATCACAATCAGTGGTCTTGATCCTTGTCTGGTCGTAAACCAACTCGATCAGTTATAATCAAACATTTGTCTTATACAGGATGTAGCATTGTCAAAATTAGACCAATACACACATCATACATGACATGCTTCATTTCCAGAAACTAGACACTGTCCTTCATGTTGCTCTAGGGATCTATCATTCCCCGCCATGACAACACTGTTGTATATCGTTGGTTTACCGCTTGACAGGGGCAATACCTTGTTTGTTCTTGTATCATTTGTGCATGCTTTCTTTCTTGCTTGTGTGTGTTATCATTTTATCTTGCACAGCATATCATTCAGCTCTTTTCTTCATCCTAACCTACTTTTCACCTTCTTCTTCATGAGATTGTCCGTCTCACGCCTTCTACCTTCTTTCCGTCCAATCTTCTGAGGGGGCATCCTGTTGTTAAACTTGTACCAAGGGCAAACTAGGGCATGTATCATTGTCAAAAATTCTTATTCTTTGAAACAACATGATAAAACACATTGCATCAAAGAGGGGCAAAATGTATACACCTAAAAATGATATGACTCTACTTAAATAAATATTTTAAATATTTATTTCATCTTCATATTCCTCTATCGATAAATAAATAAATTTATTTATTTATTTGATTCATTTCCTCCCATTTAATTAAATAAATTACATTTATTTAATTAATTCCATCTATATCAACTTCATTCTTCTAAATAATTAAATAATTTTAATTATTTAATTAAATCTTTCGTTCTTCCAAATTTAATAAAATACAAATTTATTTAAATTAAATCTCCAAAAAATAAAATATATTTAAATATTTTATTTATTCTTCCAAATTATCTACAAGTAATTAAATAAATTTATTTATTTAATTATGCTTTCTTATCTTCTAAAAAAATCTTCAAAATCTTCCAAAAGTAAATTCTTCTTGTCACACAAAAGCAAAAAGATGAGTTAACTAATTTAAAGCTATCAACAAAGCTCTTGAATTAGAAAAATATATTCTAATTTAAGAAATAAAAACTCATCCTCATCTAGAAAGCAGTTAACTCAACAAAACATCCTTTTGAATGTCACATGTCCTTCTTCTATTCGTGCATGTTCTCTCGAACATTCTCCTCCGTTGATCTTCTTATTTCTTTTCCACCATTGATCTTCTCTCACACAACTCTATAAATACAACCCTCTTCTTCTTCATTTTAGATCCAACATTCGAGTAAACTTATGTTGCAGAATCTATAGCACGCTAATGACCCTCATGTTGACCAATGACCCTCATGTTGACCATTAATGCTCTGTGAGGGCCTGTTTTCATGCACCAGCTGGTTTTCTTGCCTCCCCATGCCAACGTGACTCCATTTGATCAATCTTTGTACCTTTGGGCATGGGTGAGCACTCCTTTCATGGTGGATTTAATAGATATGTGCTAGGGCACACTTCAAAGGATGCTAGTTCGAGTTAATGCAACATGGTCGATGTCCCTTCTTGTTGACTTCTTCCCTTCCATGCCATGGCTACTATATTGAAGATCAAATGCTATATCTATATATATTTGAATTGTAGAAAGAGTTGGTTGCTAAACAAATTGTCTAGTCTGGAAAACACCTAAGGAAGATTTTAAGGCACCAAGCAGAGGAAAATGTCTGGGTAGTGAATGAAGGAATGCATATGATATAGTGTACAAAGGATTGTAATGCACATTTTCATGCATTGAGATGTCTCCATGGTTATTTGTAATAACTTAGGGTAATGCATTGTTGCAGCTTTGTATTTTTCCTTCACCACATTTGTTAGTGTGATTGTAATAGGATTTGGTATGTGTCAATGCATTTAAATTAATACAAGCTTTGTCTTGAGTCATTTCTCTATTGTAAGTGGGTTATTATAGTTTGGCTTTGGATAAATAGGTATGTCTAGTGCATGAAGTGTAATATAAGAAATGTATGTGAATAATTTTAGTATTCTATTGATACTGGTTCAACCCATTTCTTTCCTCTTTGTTGTTTATGACTTAGTTGCCCAACGGTATAGGCACTGGTCCATATTGGAGAGGGACCAATCACTCTTTAAGATCAAACAAATCATTCACCTGTGGTTTAGAATAAAAAACCATCTTTCTTATGCATGTACATTTGCACAGTTGAATCAACTTAATTAGAGGCATGTGCAGCCAGTTTGTCTTGACCTAGTGACAGCTCTTGGGGTCAAGTGTACATTGGGTATGGTTGTGTTTGTTTAGTTGTATTTTATTTCATACCTCTAAGAATATCCCTCCTAGGTCTAGCTAAGCCTAAAGTGGAAAGGAGCATACCCACTCCTATCAGTTGGCCAAAATCACCCTTGACCTGTTGATAAACCTCTTATGATCACCTTGACGATATTCCTGGCCTTGGTGATAGTGAAATGTTTTAGGGTTTTGGGTATTTTCTCTTTTGGGTCCTAATAGAATGGCGTCATTGCCAGGGATAAAGTTACCTTATCCATTGTCGGGTTTAAGCAGCTGGAAATATTTTCAACACCCTTATAGTAGTCTTACAGTTGTGCATTTTGTTTGGGTAAGTTTGGCATCCCATCAACTTATGCCAACAGATTAGCACCATTGTCAGGGATGATAATGTTGGGTTATAAATTTTGACGTCTCTGCTGGTGAGCTAAACCTAGAATTAGTTCATGCCCTTGAAGATCAGTCACACTCCAAGGATTTCCTCTTTCGTAGAGGTGGTGACTCTACCATCAAAGAACTAAAGTTTGCTCACTGTTATTCTTGTTGTGATGTTGGTGATTTGAATGCTCCATCTCAAGGTGCAGCAGATGGTGAAATTATTTAGGTACATTGTTTTCTTCCCAACCTTTAAATTTTTTTTCCTATCATGTTGAAGGAACAAATTTGTATGCCTTAGTTTTCTACCCTGCATTATATGATGTTTTAGTGAGGCGAATTGGTGTGAACATGGATACCCTAGGGATGTTCTATTACCTGAGTCTTCATATATATCAGACCCTAGAAATTACATTGGTGTTGATTACCATGACCATCCTAGCAATGCATATTCTAGTAATAGCTCCACATGTTATACAAACCAAAGCTTATGTGCACCCATGCAAAATAAAAATGACTTAGCAATAAGCAGTGTGAAATTGAAAAGACTAAATAGTTGTTGGGGTCATTATTGTAGCAAGAAGAAGGGATAACAAAATTTACTATCAGGCTACTAGAGTCTAGGACATAGTCCAATGCATTCCCTGTTGCCCCCAAAAAATAGTTTGACCAGTCCCCTGCTCGTCTGTTACATCCTATATATGATCAGCTAGACCTCTCCTGGGTTGATTACAAGACAATGAGTATGCCAACCAAGGTCTACAAATAGCTACCCAAGTTTGATGGGTATAATATTTGGGAGGGGGCCAAACATGTTGATGTATTTTTAGAATTCATGGATCAACATTAGTTTGAGGATGAAGACATGTGGATGAGGTTCTTTGTTATGTCCTTGCATAGAAAGGAAAGAGAATAGATCCAAATTTTTCCAGGGTAGTCCTTTGCCTCATGGAATGAACTTTTGGTAGGATTTGAAAAATAATTTGCCAGAGGTCTTGACCCTGTTGATCTTTTAATAGAGCTGGAAAAAATCAGGAGACAATAGGGAGAGTCGAGTAGAGATTTTGGTCACAGGTCTTCTATTGCCCTTTCCCATATTCTTGAAGGTTTTAGACCTAATATTCATGCTTGCATTGATATGTTTTTCAAAGCATATGAAAATGGATTGAGTGATATGTGGGAAGATTTCAAAATAACAAGTATGCAGCATGCATATTTGTCCCTAGACTCTATGGAGAAAAAAAGAGATGACTACATAAAGGGTTTGTTGTCCACAAATGCATATGCTACTAGTAATAGGTCCATGCTGATTTGAATATCAGCATTGTGGATACAAACATTCAGATGAATGCAACATTAGATGATGCTTGTGTAGTCAAAAGGATAAAAGTAGAAGGTGGTACATCATATGACAGTGATGCAGATGATGAGGGTAGTGTATGCACTTGCCCTCAGCTGGATAGTTCGTTAAGTGAGGGTAATGATGATGAAACCAATGATGACTTCCCTCCTAGTGCTGGTTCAGTGAACAATAAGGATGTTGTGTGTATAAGTGAGTAGCAAGTTGAATCAACTTGTAAAGTTGATTACGAAGACTGTGCACAAGTAAATGAAGTGGACGGTGAGCAAGGAACTTGTTTCTTATTTGATGTATTTCCCTCCTTTGTTCATGTATGTGATAAAGCAAGTAATGTTTGTTTGCACAAGGATGACATAGAGGTGGCTGCACTTGAGGATACCTGATCAAAGATAGTTGTTGGTGCAGCCATGGAATTTCAGTCTAAAGAGCTTGCCCTAGATTTTGAGGATGGTGATCATGTGGATGCATATGAGAACCTGTTTCTTTGGTGCAAGGTATGTTGTCTTCCTCATGTAGAATGTGCTTAATCTTAGCCACAAAGAAATGATATAAAAATGAATATGGAAGAAGAAGTGTGTCACCAGTCTGTTTGTAGTAGTGAATATGACATAGTAGGTTTCCAAGATGGACATGAAATAGAGAGATAATTTGAAGAACATGGTTGCTCATATGAGGTGTCTCATTGTATTGATGTGTGTGCTGATGTTTTGAATTGCATCTAGAGTCCTGTTTATGATTCAAAAATTGAAGGTTGTAGCAGCATAGGTGAAAGTTGTGTTCAAGAGCTTGATGGAGCTACAAATGAATATGAATGTTTCTAGTTTGATGTGGGATGTTTTTTAGCTCTTGATTGTGTTGGTGTTGTAGTAGAGGTTGAGTCCCTTCTATGGGACATTAATGTAAATGAATAGTGAGATAGGATTAATGCCTAATTTTCAACCTATTACAGCCCAACTAGAAGGCATACCCAAGATAGAGTCTTTCCAGTTTGTTCTACAAGATGAAGTGTCTTCTCTTGTGGATCAATAGTGCATTCAAGCACAATTTTCTTTGCCATGTGAATTGGAGGTGTTTTCTTTTTCCCTCAATTTACATGAAGAGGTCAGCAGGTATGATAGCCTGGCACATGTTAATGGAGGTTTGCCTTCATTTCTTTCTTTTGTTATTGACCTGGATTTTAGTTTTTCACCCCTTTCTACCTGGAAAAGGCATGATATGGATATGAATCTAGGTCAAGTACCTATTTCTTATGGTTGCCTTGCCGTAATGATTTTATTAATGAAGATAACCTTGGCTCAACAAGCATATGTTGCATATTAGTGCATGCTAATGGCAGCCTTCAGTTATTGCATTTGGGTAAAGAATGCAAGTTTGGTTTGAGGGAGATCAGCTCCTTCATTCAGCTTGTATTTGACAAGGGAGAATAGTTGCAACAATTTTGTGCAGGTTTGGCCTGCAATATCTAAAATTTTGATACAGTCTTTGACTATATGTTTTCCTATATATATGTTTGTAAATACATTTCTAGTGCTTCCCCTATTCCTTTTTTGCCTTTTGGTCTACTTGGAGATCTGGATCCTCACTGTGACATACTTGTCACATGTCCCCAACCAAAGTCACTATTAGAGCTCAAAAAAACTAATCTCCAAAATGCCTCATTTTACCCCAAGTTCCTTTTGAATCCCACTTGAACCTATAACTTATAACCAATCAGAGACATCTTTCATAGGTTTTCATTGGTTTTCCTTTTAAAATATACAATGGAAAATCCCAAAAGATGATTGTTATCCTATTTTACCTTTTGGCCAAATAGCCTAAAGATTCATGAGATCATGGTGTTTCCCTTCTGAGGATGCAAGGAAAAACTACCCAAATCGGCTAAGTCCCAAAATACTAAGTTTGCCTTGTCTTTTTAGTGTACTCAGAGATTTAGAGTTTGGAGTTTTGTCCCTCATCCTTCCATCCCCATCATCTTTGAACTCTGCCTTGTTCTTGGAAAATTTCTCTAAGTGTTCAATTTTTTTCGAAGGTTAGAGTTTGGACCTTCCCTCTTCTTCCTTCTTTTCCTTGGAAGGAGAAGGGTGAAAGGCCCAAGGGCCAAACTCCAACCTTTTCCATTTGCAAAGTGGCTAAGTGTTTTATCACCAGAGGTCAGGGTTCTCTTCTTCTCCCTTCTTCCTTGAGAGGATGGAAGGATCAGGGCCCAACATCTAATTTTTTCTTTTGTAAATTTTACTAAGTGTGGAAATTTTGTGGGATGTCGGGGATTGAAGTTCTTCTCTTTCACATTCTTCTATCAAGGCTGGAAGGCTTGGAGCTTGATCTCCAATCCTTTTCTTTGTAAATCTAGCTAAGTGTTTCATTGTCAGACCTTGGCCTTTTCTCCTTCCTTCTTCTTCTTTAGGAAGGAGAAAGGTTGAAGGTCAAACTCTGTGCTCCACTGCATTAAAAAGTTTCTAAGGATTTCTGCCATTTTGCAGGATTATTTTATTAAAGAAAAAGGTTATGGAGAAATTGTGGAAAGGTGACACATGGTGCCCTAGAGGCCGGAAGATGAAATACCAATGATCTGATCTCCACAGAGATAAAAATCTTCTAAGTGTAAATGGTGGAGCTCAGGTTTTCTGCCTTCCACCTTCTTTCTTTTGCAAGTGATAGGGTGGAGGGCTAGAGGATCGAACTCCAAAGCTCTGACAGTTTCTTTCTTCATGGAGAAAACATGATTTGACTAGCCAACGACCCTCTTATTGTCCATTGATGCTCTACGATGGCCTATTTTCATGAAATAGATGGTTTTCCTACCTCCCCATACTAATGTGACTCCATTTGATCAATCTTCATGCCTTTGGGCATGGGCAAGCACTCCTTTCATGGTGGATTTCATAGATATGGGCTAGGGCACTCTTCAAAGGATGTTAGTTCAAGTTAATGCAGCATGGTCGACATCCCTTCTTGTTTAATTCTTCCCTTCCATGCCATGGCTACTATAGTGAAGATGAAACACTATATATGTAGATATTTGAATTGTAGAAAGGGTTGGTTGTTGAACCAATTGTCTAGTCTAGAAAATTCCTAAGGAAGATTTTAGGGCATCAAGTAGAGGAAAATGTCTAGGCAGTGAATGAAGGAATGCATCTGATATAGTGTAGGAAGGATGTTAATGCGTATTTTCATGCATTGAGATGTCACCACAACTTTTCGTAATAATTCAGGGGAATGCATTATCGCAACTTTGTATTTCACCTGCACCACATTTGTTGGTGCAATTGTAATAGGATTTTATAATATGTGACAACATTTAAATCAATACAGGCTTTGTGTTGGGTCATTTCTTTATTGAAGTAGATTATTATAGTTTGGCTTTGGATAAATAAGTATGTCTAGAGCATGAAGTGTAATCAGCAAAATGTATGTGAATATATTTTTCTTTTTTATTGATACTGATTCAACCCATTTCTTTCCTCTTTATTGCTTATGACTCAGTTACCTAATAAAATAGGTACCGGTCCATATTGGAGAGGGACCAATCACTCTTTAAAAATAAAAAAATCATTCACATTGTGTCAAATTATGGTATTTATATTGGGATTCAACTAGGTAGTTTATGAGTCAAACTAATTGCGCCATATTTTGAATAATCAGTGGTTCACATGAGCCCATCTCTCATGAGAATAATTGTTCACTTAGCACTCATTATATGCACATCTAGGTGATGGTCATATGAGTGAAGCATTGAGGCTTCCTAGGAACTCACCCATCCTAGTACTACTCTGAAACAAGTGAGCTTAATAATGGAGTTTTCCCTAAGATTAAGTTTACTTAGCTTGCTACGCCATTTTAAAAACAATCATTCTCAAGATATATGGGTTTGTGTGAACCACTAATGAAATATGGGTCGATGATTTTGACTCAAAAACTATGTAGTTGAATCTTGATATAAATATCATAATTTGACACAATTTGGAAAATACCTCATACTTATCAATGGATGAGATAAAGAGACTTTATATTGAATGGTTCATAAAGCATAACACTTTTTGAAGATTTTTTCGATAGGGTAGCAAGGCAAGTGGACCTTATCTTGTGGCAACTCCATGTTTATGCATGCTTGAGTTGAAATAATACTAGGATGTCATGATACTTCAACCATATGAGCATCACCTAGATGTAATGAATTCTAAGTGGACCATTCATTATCATGAGAGATGGGTTTGCACATGAACCATTAATCATAAAATATGGATCCATGATTTTGACTCAAGAACTATGTAGTTGAATCCTAATATAAATAGCATAATTTCACACACTGTCAAAAATTCCTCCTTATTAATGGATAACCTAAAGGGGCTCTATAATGAATGGTTCATAAGGAACAAAACTTGCTAAAGGTTTTGATGATGGGTTAGCAAGCTAAGTCAACTTGACCCTTGGGGAAACTCCATGGTAAAGCATGCTTGAGTCAGAGTAGTAATGGGATGGGTAACCTGCTAGAAAGTATTGATGATTCACCCATGTGAGGATCACCTAGATAAAATGAGTGCTAAGTGCACATTCATTCTCATGAGAGATGGGTTCATGTGAACAACTACTTAAGTGCACTTGAGTTGAAGTATTATTAGGATGGTTAACTTCTCAAAAAGTCCCAATGCTTCACCCTTGTGAGAATAACCTAGATGCAATGAGTGCCAAGTGGATGATTCATTCTCATGAGATATGGGTTTGCATGAACCACTACTCATGAAATATGGGTCAATGAGTTTGATTAAAAAATTATGCACTTGAATCCTGATATAAATAACATAATTTGACACACTATAGAAAATACCTCCTACTAATTAATGGATGAATTGAAGGGGCTCAAATAATTAATAGTTCATAAGGCACACCACTATTTGAATGTTTTGTAAATGAGGTAGCAAGCTAAGTGGACTTGATATTGGGTGAAAATCCATGGTTAAGTGCACTTGAGTATTATTAAGATGGGTAACCTCCCAAGAAGTGCCAATGCTTCACCCTTGTGAGAATCACCAAGATACAACGAGTGCCAAGGGGATGATTCATTCTCATGAGATATGGGTTTGCATGAACTACTACTCATGAAATATGGGTCAATGAGTTTGACTAAAAAATTATGCACTTGAATCCTAATATAAATAACATAATTTGACACACTATAGAAAATACCTCCTACTAATGAATGGATGAACTAAAGGGGCTCTATAATGAATGGTTTATAAGATATAACACTAGCTAAAGGTTTTTTATATGCTTGATAGAAAGCTAAGTGGACTTGATCTTGAGGGAAACTCCATGGTTAAGTGCATATGAGTCAAAGTATTATTAGGATGGGTGACCTCCTAGGAAGTCATAATGCTTCACCCTTGTGAGCATCACCTAAATACAATGAGAGTTAAGTGGACCATTCATTATCATGAAAGATGGGTTTGCATTGTTAGGAAAGGTGTCTCGACCTTGCAACTACAAAAGGTTTCTATTCTTCCCAATTTTGGTCTTTTTAGATACCCTTTATTTTGAAGAATGGTTTAGAACTTTTAATTGAAAATGCTTCTGGATTTGACTATGTTGAATATTTTCCTCAACATTTCAAATCACACTTAGTGATCCATCATTAGGAGAAAGAGAGTAAGAGAAGAGAGACATAGATATGATAACTTGCAAACTTAAGCCTACTTAAAAAGAGGGGAGAGAGTGGGAGTGAAGGAGAGCTGAAACCAAGAAATCCAAAGGGGAAGGGGAACAACCTATCAGATAAGGTGTAAAAAAGGAAGAAAAATAAAAATAAAAAAGCACCTATGGGAAAGAAAATAAGATCCAACTAGAGAAGAGACTAAAAAGGAATAATGAAAAAAGGAAAATAACTATATATATATACATAAATCTATGCATATGAAATATTATATCCACCTAGATAATACATGAAGAAGGAAATATGAAAAAGATGACACAAAATCAATATATATATATATATATAAATAATTTTAGACAAAAGGAAGACATATAACATGGAAAAAATAAATAAGATCCATTTTTACCAAAGGAAGAGAGAGAGAGAGAGAGAGAGAGAGAGAGAGAGAGTAAAGGAAAATAAAAAAAGCTATTAAAAATATAAAGGAGCCACCTATGTTGAGGAAATGGAAGGAAAACATGGAACCAAACAATAAACACATAAGGAACCTAGTCAACAATTAGAAATTAACAAGATAAAAAATAAACTAAGTATATGGTGTAGTCACGGTAGGAGGGTTCACAGAGTGAACTATCCAGGTCATGCAGCAAGAGTAAACACAACGGAAACAACTCAAAGATATGAAACAAATATAGGTTCAGTCTTTCAATATATCATAGAATTAAAATACAATATGGCCGGCATCATGCGGGCTTACAAGTAGGGCTCAAAGGCCTGATTATAGAATATCAGAATATGCGCAAGATATAGCTTTGAAGCTCCTTCGCACCAAATCTAAACTAAGGATTAGGAATCAATCACTAACTGCTTGCCTAGGGATCTATTACATCCTTATATACCAACTCCGGTACAAAAGATTCCTCCACATCAGCCAAGGAAGGTCATAAACTCCAATGAAGAGATGTAACATGTGTAAATGAATAGGTCGAACCTAATCATGTAGAACAGCTCTGCAAATGAATGAAATTATGTGCGGATCTTAGGGAAGGTCAGCCACGAACCAAAGATCATTGAATGATGTGTCATTAAGCTTCACAAGTCAAGGAATGCTTTGCAAGTCTTCACCTTCAGCTGATGTATCTGAGACTGTCAGGATGCTCTATTCTGAGGAAACAGTTGATCTTCTAATAGTGATAACTATCTAGTACTTGATCCAAATGCTTTGAATTCTAGATATGAAGTAGATGAATGAATCTAGATGCTAAGTCCAACTCTAGAAGATGTGAAATGCAACTACGATAGAATGCAGACCAAAATATAGAAACTACTACTAACTGAACTGCCTAAAAATGAAAGGAAACAAAGTAAACTGCAAACAAACTAAAATGCAAATGTTTTTGGTTGATGCAAGATTATTCTTGAACCAGGGATGCTCCTACATTAGACATCTAGGGTTATTGAAAAAAAGTGAGTCCCTCACTTTGCTGGGGCTAGGGGAGAACCAAGACAGTCCACCTCAGCCTGAGAAATCCATGATGAATCTTCTTCGGGTCTGCCTTTCCACTTCACAAGATATTCTTTGTATTGTCTTCCTTTAGTTCTGCGTCCAACTCTACTATCCAAGATGTATTCAATCTACTCCGGTGCTTGTTGTGGTAACTACTTCTTCAAGTCTTCTTCCATGTTGTCACTAAACATTGCTTCATGATACTGATATAGGTCTGCAATGTTGAAAATAGGTGATATACATAATGTCTCTGGTAGCTCCACTTCATATGCATTTCCTGAATCAAATTTTCAGAGTATCTTACAAGGTCCAAACTTATTCATCTTCAACTTGTTATATGTCCCAACTAGAAATCTCTCTTTTCTCAAGTATAACATCGCTTCATCTCCTACTGCAAATTCTGTGTCTTCTCTTCTCCTCTACCTTTTCCTTATACTTATTGTTCATATCCTCCAAATGCTTCTTTACCTAATTATGCACTGTCTTCATGTGATCTGTAAATTCCTCTGCTTCTACACTTTGCTTTTCTTCTATGCCCATGTCTCTAAATTCTGCAACTCTAGGATTTATTTCGGTAACAATCTCAAAAGGTGTTCTTCTGGTACTCCTATTTACTGAATTATTGTATGCAAACTCTACTTGTGAAAGAATCAAATCCCAACTTCTTTCATTCTCTCCAACCAAACATCTCAACAAGCTTCCCAAACTCCTATTCACTACCTCTGTCTTTCCATCATTCTATGGATGAAAAGCTGAACCGAACTTCAAATCTGTCTTCATTTTCTTCCAAAGTGTCTTCCGAAAGTATCCAACAAACTTTGTGTCTCTGTCTGAAAATATACTCTTAGGTAATCCATGTAATCTCACATTGTCCTTGAAAAATAGGTCAGCTACATGCACTGCATCAGTTGTCTTCTTACAAGGTATGAAATGAGCTATCTTTGAAAATCTGTCAACCACTACAAAAATTGAATCATGTCCTCTTTGTGTCTTTGGCAATCCCATTACAAAATCCATGCTTATGTCTTCCCAAGGTCTCTCTGATACTGCCAAAGGTCTATACAATCTAGTATTCTGACTACTCCCTTTTGCAACTTGACAAACTCTACAACTCTGCACAAATCTCCTAACATCCTTATGTATCTGAGGCCAAAAGTAGTTTTCACTTACCAAAACTACTATCTTATCAATGCCAAAATGTCCTACCAATCCACCACTATGTTTCTCCTTGATCAAATTATCTATCATTGAACTCTAAGGTATGCACAACTGACTTCCTCTAAATAACATATCTTCCTAAATGAAATAATCTAGCCACTTACTCCTATCTGTCACAATAGGTTCCTTACATTCTTTCCAAGGTTCTACAAAATTAGTGTCTCCCTCATACATGTTCTTCAATTCATCAAAACCCAACACTTCAACTCTCATTTTTTTCAACAAGTTTCTTCTTCTACTCAATGCATCAGCAACTTTGTTTGATTTTCCACTCTTATGCTTCAACACAAAAGTGTAACTTTGCATGAACTCTACCCATCTCATATGTCTCTGATTTAACTTACCTTGACCATTTGAATACTACAAAGCTTGATGATCTGTATACAACACAAATTCCTTAGGCAACAAATAATATCTCCACTTCTTCAAGGCTTGAATTATGGCATAGAACTCTTGATCATAAGCTGAATATCTTCTCCTTGCATCATTCAACTTCTCACTGAAATATGCTATTGGTCTAGCTTCTTGACTTAATACTGCCCCAATTGTATTTCCACTTACATCACAATAAACTTGAAAGACCTTATTGAAATCCAGTAACGCCAAAATAGGTTGCTCTGTCACTTCCTACTTCAACAATTCAAAACTTTTATCTACTCCAGATGTCCACTTAAAGTCTTTCCTGTCACCTCTCATTGTCTCTGTCATATGGTTACATACTGAACTAAAATTTCTAATGAACTTCTGGTAGAAACTAGCCAATCCATGAAATGATCTAACTTCTCCAATGCTCTCCAGTGTAGGCCATTCAATAATTGCTCTTACTTTCTCAGGGTCCATCTTCAATCCTTCCATAGAAATCACAAATCCCAAATATACCAACTCTTCCTTCATGAAACTAAATTTCTTGATGTTTATCAACAATTTATCTTCTCTCAACCTCTACAAAACTTGTCTAATATGCCACAAATGTTCCTCTTTTGTCTTACTAAAAATTAGAATATCATCCAAGCATACAATCACAAACTTACCCAAGAATTTCTTCAAGACTTCATTCATCAATCTCATGAAAGTACTTGGTGCATTTGTCAATCCAAAGGGCATCACTAACCACTCATACAATCCTTCATTTGTCTTAAAAGTAGTCTTCCATTCATCTCCCTCTCTTATTCTGATTTGATGGTATCCACTCTTCAAGTCTTTCTTTGTGAAATATTTTCCTCTACTCAAACAATCCATGATATCATCCATCTTAGGTAAAGGAAATCTATACTTAACTGTGATCTTGTTTATTTCTCTAGAGTCAGTACACATTCATCATTCTCCATCTTTCTTAGGTGCTAACACTGTAGGTACTGCACAAGGACTCAAACTTTCTCTAATCAAACCTTTCCTCAACAATTCCTATATCTGTCTATTCAATTCTTCACTCTCTATCGGTGTCATTTTGTGTGTTGCTTTATTAGGCAAACTTGCTCCTAGTACAAGATCCATGTGATGACTGATACTCCTTATAGGTGGCAATCCTTCAGATACATTATCTGATATGATGTCTTCATACTCTGACAGCAACTTTGTTAGCTCCTCCGGTTGTTCTCCTCCAGTCTCTTTCTTCAATGTTTCAGGTTTCTTAGGAATCAAAGCATAACACATATTCTCATGTCTCAAACCATCAAGAAATTTTCTTCCATCTACCAAACAGATTCTAGCATTTCCACATACTTCACTTTTAGGATCATCTTCTAAAGGAATCAAAGTAATTCTCTTTCCATTTGTTGTTATAGTGTATTTGTTCTTTCTCCCATCATGTATAGCTTTTCTATCATACTGCCAAGGTCTACCCAACAAGATATGACATACATCCATGGGCATAATATCACACAAGACTTCATCATGATAAGATCCAATATGAAATTTCACCAAACATTGTTCACTCACCAATACTTTATGATCATCCTAAATCCATGCTATTTGATAGGGCTTAGGGTGTTTCAATCTTTTCAACTTTAACTTAGTCACCATCTCCTCTAAAACTAGGTTATCTGAACTACCACTATTAATCACAACTTTACAACACTTACCTTCTAATTTGCATCTTGTCCTGAACAAACTTTTCCTCTATGGTGGTTCCTCATTTGTTTCTACTTGAAATAGTGCTCTCATCATCACCAATGACTCTCCTTTCTCCAGTTTACCAACAGAACTAGGTGATCCAATAGGTTCTTCTTCCACATAAGCTTCTCTCCCATTGTTCTCTATCCTCTTACTTGTACTACCTTGATTACATTCAAATGCTCTATGTCCTTCACCTCCACACTTGAAACAAGTGCCTCTAATTGTTCTCTTATCAAATCCTCTTCCCTCTCTTCTATATCCTACATTCTGGTATGCACTAGGGTTTCCTCTCTGGTAAAAATTTCTGTCATCTCTCTGGTAAGCATTATTATCTCTATCCTCCTTCTTAAATGTACTATCAAACTTGTTCTGCTCTGAATGTGATCTGTCTCCTTTGGAAAATATTCTACCTCTCTAAAATTTACCTCCTCTACCTATTTGTCTCTGATCATGCCTCCTATTCATCTTCTCTTCAACTTTCAAGGCAAACTGATATGCTTCCTCCAAAGATGTCATCCTTACCAAGCTCAGTTCTTCTTAAATGTTCAATCTCAGTCCATTGATGTATCTAGCCACTTTCTCCTTACTTGCTTCACTATGTCCAGTCCTTATAATCATCTTATGAAATTCTTCAGTATACTCCACAGATTTCTCCTTCTGTCTCAGGTTTTGCAATCTTTTCAAAAGCTCCAACTCATAGTCAGCAGGTATGAATTGATTCTTCAATTTTGTCACCATCCTATCCCACTTCGTAATCTTTTCTTTTCCTCTTTTATTTCTTTCCAACTGAACTTCTTTCCACCATATAGTAGCATGTCCTTTCAATTTTGTCTTTGCAAATTTTACCTTCTCTAGATCTTCAATCTCTTCATATTCAAAGTATTCTTCCATGTCATTTATCCAATCAATCAATTCTTCAGGGTTCAAATTACCAGTATAATTCGGCACATCAACTCTAGGTCTTTTTCCAATATTTGAAATAGCTCACAACATCTTTACTTGATATGATTCTTCTTCTTCATCACCTCCTAGGGTTTCACCAATTTGTTCAATAGATTGAAATTCTTCTTCATCATCACTTTCAACATTAGGTCTTGGTGTCAATCCTCTTTGCCTATCTTCTTCAACAACATCCAAATGAATTCACATTTTTTTCATCATTTCCATCATCTCATCCATTCTACCAACCATCATTCCAATAGCAACAACTCTCCTCGGTGACATTCTTCCTAGGATCAAGTGTAAACTGCCTCAAGTTTGGTGATCAGGCTACAAGGTGACAACTGCCTCACAATCAGTGATTGGTTGTGACACAAGTAACCTGCCTCAATTTGGCGATCTATCCACAACAAGATCTTACAGAATTCCTTCACCAACTTTGCTCAACTTGCTCCCAAAGATTCAAACTTTCACTCTAATACCACTTGGTCTAGTCATGGTAGGAGGGTTCACAGAGTGAACTATCCAAGCCATGCAACAAGAGTAAACACAACAGAAATAACTGAAAGATATGAAACAAATATAGGATCAGTCTTTTAGTATATCATAGAATTCAAATACAATCTGGTTGGCATCATGCAGGCTTACAAGTAGGGCTCAAAGGCCTGATTATAGAATATCAGAATATGCACAAGATATAGCTTTGAAGCTCCTTCACACCAAACCTAAACTAAGGATTATGAATCAACCACTAACTACTTGCCTAGGGATCTATTACATCCTTATATACCAACTCCAGTACAAAATATTGCTTCGCATTGGCCAAGGAAGGTCACTCCAATGAAAAGCTATAACAGGTGTACATGAATAGGTCAGACCTAATCATGTAGAACACCTCTACAAATGAATGAAATGATGTATGGATCTCAAGGAAGGTTAGTCACGACCCAAAGATCATTGAATTATGTGTCATTAAGCTTCACAAGTCGAGGAATGCTCCACAAGTCTTCGCCTTTAGCTGATGTATTTGAGACTCTCAAGATGCTCTATTCTAAGGAAACAATTGATCTTCTGATAGCAATAACTTTCTGGTACTTGATCCAAATGCTATGAATTATGGATATGAAGTAGATGAATGAATCTAGATGCTAAGTCCAGCTCCGCAAGATGTGAAATACAACTGCGGTAGAATGTAGACCAAAATACAGAAATTGCTACTGACTGAACTGACTAAAAATGAAAGGAAACAAACTAAACTACAAACAAGTTAAAATGCAAATGTTTTTGGTTGATGCAAGATTACTCTTGAACCAGGGATGCTCATGCATCAGCATAGATAAAAACAAGGTTAGGAAATATATATATATATAATCAATTTTAGACAAAAGGAAGACATAAAATGGCAAAAATAAATAGAATCCATTTTTACCAAAGGAAAATAGAGAGAGAGAGAGAGAGAGAGCAAATCTAGAAAGTAAAGGGAAATAAAAAAACAAACTATTAAATATACACAGGAGCCACCTATGATGAGGAATTAGAAGGAAAACATGGAATCAAACAATGAATACATAAGGAACCTAGGCAACAATTAGAAATAAACAAGAAAAGTAACACTAGAAGTTAATGAAACCACACTGTCAACAAATAAGAAGTGGGAGGAGATTTAATAATGATAAGAGGGATGATTCTTATCAATAGAACAAAGAAAACACAAATGATAAAGAAAAGGAAATAGAGCCATCAACAAAAGAACTGAGCAACAATAAAACCATGAATCATTTCAACTCAGATCTACATTTTTGGGGGTCCTAGGGACCCAAATCTCAAATCTCTTTCTGGGTTCTATCAACAAGTTACCTCAAAAAGTGAATAAACTATTCCTAGACTTAGTCAATTAGGGTTTCGGGAAAACTAGAAAAGAAAAGGTTGAAAGGTCACTAAGAGTGAGGAGCTAAACCAAGGGAAATTGTACCATTCCATATAGGAGGACAATTTGTGACGTTACATTTATCCCCCACTTTAGTGGCCATATGACACTACGTGCATATGCAACTAAAAGAAAGTAAATACATCAATCATCAAAAGGATACCCAAAAGGATATTGTAGAGGAAGCTAAAGTGTTGTCACTGAGAAGGAAGAAGCCCCCAAGTCTACAATCCTGCAAGACCACAAAGTTAGGAATCGCATCCTACAAAGGAACACTTGTCAAAAAAATCAAAATCAAATCAACCTACAATCACCATCAATGAGTCAGTATCAAAAACACTAAGGGGGTTGAGTAATGAGGCAAGGAAGAAATTGAGGGAGATATATGCCCCCCCTTGTTTCTGTTTGCTTAGTCTGAAAGTAGAAACAAGGAGATATCCACATGTCAATTTCAAGGGAAATGTGTTGTGAGGGTCATTTGAAGAAACAACTCTCAAACACCACATTGGGGAAGAAAGAGAGCAGAACCAAGATTCCAATGTAACAAACAACACTGAAATCAGAGTTCGACAGCTCAAGAAAAGGGCTCAAGAGTGAAAGAGCACACTTTTGCACCTATTTAGGGATAGGATTTCTCACTCACTTACTTTATGTAAAAGGGAGTTGTCACTTATCACTTAACTCATTATTGTTTCTTACCATTGTAGAGAGAGAGGAGAACAGGAGAACAACCATGCTGAGCCGATGTCCATATCATCCACCACGACTGGAGATGCTCTGAGACCAAGTGGCGGAGAGACACTTCAAGGCCGAGGTAGGGTCCTGATCCAACTCTTCTGTCATCTTTCATTGTACATTTTCTTTCACAATTATTGATGTCTGTGCCAAGAGGGGAAGGTGGACAGGGTTCCCAGACAGGGGTGCTTGGGTCCACCTAGGGTGCCAGAGTCTCTCTGGAGCACCTTAGTCCCACAAGGGTGCCAGTGTCCCTCTGGGGGTGCCCTAGTCTTCCTGGGGCACCCTGGTCCACAGAGGACATAGGCCCTAGGCACAGGCATTCTTCTTAGTTTGTGTTAGCTTATTTTGGTTTCTAGTGGGGATTATGATACTATTGCTTTCTTTCTAATCTGCAGGATGTCCCTGAGATGTGTGAGCACATAGGTGGTCATCTGATGGCACTTCTACGAGAGTGTGCTAGCACTTTGACTACTGCAAAGAGAGCATTTATAGACAGTGGGCCTATGGTGGGTGTTTGAGATGCCCACAATCAGATTCCACTATGCGATGCTTATGGCACTAATGGAGAGATGGGATGTAGATACATCCACATTCCATTTATCGATAGGCGAGATTACCATCACACTGGAGGATGTATTTAGGATCCTTCGACTACCAATCTGAGGAGAGACGGTGAGGATTGTTGGATATCTCTCAGTGGAGTATACTCACGAGAGTTAGCTGTACTGCTTGGGTCACACTATTTCATAGGCAGAGCGAGGACACATTCAGCTTTGTTTACTAGAGCAGGGATGCAAAGACATTCCCTTACTACAGAGGATCATGATAGTCACAGTCACACAAGCCATCGTACTAGATGGATGAGGCACTAACCTTCACGGGGGTCTCATTCACACTATCAAAGCGATGGAGGAGCATCAGACTATCTACGCATGGGGGCCCAATATGCTTGCACACCTATATTGCAACTTAGGGTGATATGTCCACTACGAGATGCAGAGTCTGATGGTCTACACATTACTATAGGTTTGGGCCTTTGAGCACATCAGGTGCACATGACTAGTGGGTTTTCCTATAGAGGCAACATTCACCCATACATGTATCTATGCCTATCCACTTGTCAGGTGTTGGAGGCACAATAACTTGTTATATTGGAGAGTAGTATTTGATAGATTATAGCCTGGTGAGATCATCTAGAGACCATATCGTGGCTACATCAGATGTCCTGGCAAGCATAGGTAGCTAGCTCAGATGCAGAGGGATTGATTGATGGCCGGTCGCCTCAATTATGTTGTATCTTGGTTTTACTTTGATAGGATGGCATGATAGTTTAGACAGATATAGGATGTTCCTGCAGTTCGTCCAAGCTATGCATGTGCAGCTCGGAGTGCAATAAGAACCAATACTATCTGATGGCCAACTATAGCAGACATACCACTTAGTGATGATGAGGGTCTTGAGGATGCAGAGCTAGTGTCAGATGCAGATGATGTCAGGTGTACCTAAGCATATCAAACCTTGTGGTACACAGCATAGCCTGCACCTATCTTTCCACCTAGGCATCCTATAGGAGATGCTCGACCTTGGGCTAGTCACGCGAGTGACACAAGGGTGGAGGATGACGTCAGTGACTTTGTGGGATACTACAATCTCGAAGAGAGTATGGAGGAGGACGAGGATGAGTTTGAGGAGGTCCCATCATAGTATGTCTTCAGAGTGAGATTGCGATAGAGCCAGCAAGAGGCAGACATTGACGAGGAGACCGAGTCAAGACCACGGTCTAAGGCTCATGGTCCTACTCCTATAGACGATGCGAGGCCTAGTCAGACAAAGCAGGGGAGAGTAGTAGGTCTATGCCCCCAGCTGCAGATTAGACAGTAGAGCTCATCACACCATCAGTGATCCAAGATCCATCCTGGTGAGATGGAGATCCAGGTTAGGTTTGATTTATTGTTTTATGTTTTGTATAGTTTAATATTTTGTGATATTTATATGGGAGTCTAACATCTATCTCATCCCATGTTTTATAGTTGGGACAGATGTATGGCAAGACTTCATAAGTCACATCATAGGAGACATAGTACTGACAGATGTCTTAGAGCAATGAGTGTGGGTAGGTTATTCACCACGATCATCTGATGGGCGGCATGCTGAGATATTTATGTCATTTGTTAGATACAGGACTGCTACAGAGGCCATCCTAGAGCAGTCTGCATGAGAGAGAGGAGTTTCAACAGAGAGCTGAGTAGGCTGAGGCTGAGCTCAGGGTACAGTGAGAGTAGATGGTAGCAGTTCCTACATTGGAGGGAGAGCCAGCTGTTAGTGAGTTCTTACTGTGGGAGGTCCAACAGGCTAGAGCTAATAGAGATAGGGTTTAGATTGAGAGAGACCAGTACCAAAGGATGTACCAAGAGGCACATGAGAAGATGATAGAGATGAGAGGTGAGATCAGGGGGTTACAATCACGAAGCATCTCTAGGAGTCATTTGCGATCCGTAGCCACACATGGTTAGGCTTCTGTCACTCGTACACCACAAGGGTCTGAGGGTACTGGAGATCGAGGCTCAACTATGTGATTCATAGACTTTAGGCACTATGACATCCCATTTTGTTTTGAGGGATAGTCGATTCAGATGTATACATGAAACTGAGATATATATATATGATGGTTATTTCCTTTTTATTTATGTGTAATGGCTTTTGATCTATCACATGTGATTTTATTTTTGTAAAAATGCAACTAGTGATGATGTCTAAATGCTATGATTAATGCTATTGTGTGTTAGGAACCCGTGTTTAACCCTTCTCTTTACTTTGTTAGTATATTACATTTGAACGCATATGCTTTGTAAGTTGTCCCGTGAGTATATTGTATTATCCCACATTCATGGGAAGTAATAGTTGTTTAGATTAGACTTAGTATATAAGTACGTGTTGAGGCCAATGAAGGCATCCACGAGTTTATTGTATTGAGCTTGCTTAAAGGAGGTTGTCCCCTCAAAGTGGCCTGCAATCAATAAATTGCTTCTGTGTTCTATTATTTCTATTATTTCATGCATTTTTCATTATATTGTTGCAGGAGGTTCCTCTCATCTGGTATCAGAGCACTTTCTTAGGCTCACTGGGTGGAATTTCTACCAAATTTTTTTCGCAGTGGCCTCCAAGCTCTGTGATTATTGCAGTAGTTCTTTTTTCTTTGCATCTATATTGTTCATTTCAATTGTAGGTTTGGATCAGGGACTAATCCCTATCCGCTTAACTATGGGATGTGCCTAGGCATAGCCCTAAAACTCATTGTGATGAGTACCACATTAAACCTGAAGTAGCTGGCCCATTGAGAGGACCTGCCAGTGAAAAGGGCAATGACCCTGTTGGTGCCTAAATTCACTGTCGGTTATTTTAGCAATTTTCATGCAGGCACCTTCCCAAAAAATCCAAAAAAGTTCTAAGTCTTTGGGCTCCTCAGCATGTTTTAACATCAGCATCATATTTTCTTTGGAGGAGGTCATCATCATCATGTTTCCAGACATCACCCTGATGTTGCTTACGAGGGTCATCATATTTTCTGTCAGCATGATCTTTCGCTGGGGTGATATTCTAACATCGGGTGATCTTACTTAAGATCATCCTGATGATGTTGCTGCAAAGTCCTATGTATGATCCGATCTTCATCGGGGTCATCATATTTGAACATCGGGTGATCTTAGTCAAGATCATCCTGATGTTGTTTTATCACTTCATGTTCGTTGTTTTATCACCCTGATGATGCTAACGTCATTCTTATGTCAGGGTGATATCCGTTTTTCTACCTGTCTGCATCATGATATTTCCGAAGGGAGATATTCGCCTGTCGGCTTCATGCATTGTCCAATGGGGGTGATCATTTCAAATATCAGTCACATATTCATATATCACCCTGATCTTATAGTGGAGCTACAGTGCAGCATGATATGTGTGCATCAGGATGATATTTCCAAATATCTGGTTATCTTCCGAATATCATCCTGATGCCGATGTATGGTGACGTCATCAAGGTCCGAGGGGGTCATATTTCTAACACTGATCATCTTGTGGAGATCCCCTGATATTTGCAAACATGACAATGACGTCATCCGGATATGAGGAGGTGCGCGATAGGCAGATATGCTGATGACGTCAGCAGGATATGACGGTGACATCATCAGGATGTTCATCGGCCAGACATTTGGTATCGGCTAAGCAGGAGGATCTTCCTCCGATGCATCAGGTTGTGCCGATGAAGGCGATTATCATGTAGGTGATATTGCGATGATGATGCTGACGTCAGGGTGATATTTCAAGCAACAGGATATCATGCTGCTGGAGGATGAGGATGATGAAGGTCTTATACTAGTGTCGTCGGGAGCAAAAGCACTGACATCATATATGCTCGTGGCCTAGTATATAAAGTGTTGAAATGGTCGCCGCGGGGTGCATGTGGGATAATTGATATCCTGCATATTTTGAAATATCACGATGAGGTATTTTGGCGGGAAACGGTTGCGATGCACTGTTTGATGTTTTCCCGATGGTTGCGAGGTAGATGAGCATTAATGGCGAAGGTTGCAGAGGTATGGACGGATCTGGTACCCGATTGAAGGTGTACATCAACAGACAGTGGCGCAGGGCTCGAGGTTTCTTCCTGTCTCCTCCCCTACCTACTGCATTCATGTTTGGGCGCCAATCTGGTAATGCGTTGAGCGCCATTTTTCTGATACTGTGTATCTGGCAGGATTTTTGGTCAACCATGTAATTAATGCTAGAGGTACACTTTCTGGCCAATATAGGCAGACTGTGTTACCATTGTTTAGGTTGTTGAAAACTAGACATTTTGGCTCTGTAATAAGATACAACTAGTTTTGGTTGCTCTGTGCAGCAAAACTTGTGAGTTTATGTATCTCCTATTGTACGTTTTGGCATGAATCCACTAATTTCATGGTTAATCTTATATGAATAATGCTATGTTTGCATGTGTTATGCTGATTCTGTCTCTAGTTTTGCATGTATCTTTCTTCCTGCAATAGGGATGCCATAAGTATCGACAGCTTAACACTCTGTATTGGGAGATATCTGTAAGGCAGGTATCATGTGTATCCCTCTGAAATCCAGTTTTAGCTATTCATGCTGATCATTCACAGGTGTATGTTTACCGACTCCAAGCCCTGGATAGGCACCAATCTAGCTCTGTGTTGAGGTTATACACCAGGTCCAGGTTTGCATCCAAACACCATTTCAAACCATCTCTCCCTTCCATCTGTTAGTTGTAGGATTAGGAGTAGGAAACCCTTGCATGCTCTCATCCCTAACTAGACATATATGTCTAAGAACGTTGCCCACCTTGTGATCTATCATACAGATCTTGGTCCATACATGAGAGTATTCTGCCTGTTGTTGTCGAGTTAGATCTTTCTATCTTTGAGCTAGTCAAGGTTACATCTTGAGTTATAGGGATACCCCCCTTGGTGCGGCAGAACCAGAAGTGAAGGGGAGGAGCTCACGCAACCTCCTGTATTAGTTGGCTGAATCTGCCTGTGCATTAGAAGTGGCAAACCCTAATGCTGATTCAGAAGAAAAACCAACAAAATGGCGACCCTACTGGGGAGAAAATTGATGAAAAAGTGTTATATCTTTGGCCCATCTGAGTCACCAACAAAATGGCGACTCCGCTGGGGATGGACTGATAAAAAAAAGAGTAATATATCTGTGAACCATCCGAGTCACCAACAAAATGGCGACTCTGCTGGGGATGTTGATGTAAAGTGATATCCTGCAGTCTGCTGGTGAAGTTTTGCTCTGCTGGTGGTATGAACTCAGAAAAATATGTGTTGAGCTTTCAGCTGCTGTAAATTTTGTCCTCTTTGGAGAGGTGGTGACTGCAAAAAAGATCTAAATGCACATGAAAGATGGATGTATGTGATGTGACAAAAATGTGTTGTTCATATTTCAACATCTGTATGAGAAAAGGTATCTTGTTCCTTCCCCTTTATATTTGCTATTTTACTGCATAAGTTAGATGCCAGGGGAAGCCTTAGGTCTTAGGCAGAGAAAGGATGTCTAAGAGTAAGATTTTTATGGATCCAAGTATGAATTATCCCATACTCAGCGGTGAAATGTTGAATAAAAGAATAGTAGAGATAAGAAATAGGTTGATATTCTTAGAGGTTGAGCAGGCCCAGTTAAAAAGCAGTAACCCTGTTGTGTCTGCTAGTCAGAAGGCTAAACCTCTTCTTAGCCCTTTTGATCCTTTGTATGACCAACTGGATTTGTCATGGGTTGATTATAAAGTAGAAACTATGCCTGCTAGGATATACTGTCAGATGCCCAGATTTAGTGGTCACAGTGTATGTGATGGGAATGCACATATCCAAAATTTTCATGAGTTCATGGGAAAACATTCATTTAGAGATGAGGATATGTGGATGAGGTTTTTTGTTAGGTCCTTTGATGTAAAAGCAAAAGACTGGTATTTGAGCTTTTCAAAAGGATCCTTTGCCTGTTGGGATGAGCTTGCTGACTGTTTCAAGGAAGAATTCGCAAGAGAACCTGCTGATCTTGTTGCAGAATTGATGAACATCAGAAAACAAGATGAAGAGCCATGTGTTGATTTCAGTCATAGGTTTGCAGTAGCCCTTTCACATGTCCCTAAAAGTTTCAGACCTGATATTTCAGCCTGTGTTGGCATATTCTTTGAAGCTTTTGAGGAGGGCTTTAGTGCAATACTGAGGGATTTCAAGGTGACAAGTATGCAGATGGCATACAAGTTCATAGAAAAGATAGAAAAAATTAGAAATGTGCACCTGCTGAAACCCCTGTCCACAGGCTTTGGTGTGAGAAATCGTTGTGAAGCTGCAAATGACCAAATAATTAAGGCATCATGTGAAGATGAAAAGATGAATGTTGAGGATGCCAGTGAAAGGACTAATGAGGATTCCCATTGCAATGATAAGGCATCTGACCATGAAAACAACAATGAGGTTGTGGACAACAATGAGCAATTTTTGGAATGGACCTGTGGAGACAATTGTGAGTATTGTACTCAAGACAGAGAAGCAGTCCCATGTGTGACCCATTGCCTTCCTTTCAAACACATGAGGATCATGAAGAGCAGTCAGAGATTGAAATAAGTGCTAGTGCAGAGCATGATTGTTCTTTGATTGATGGCTATTTTGCTTATGACACACAGGCTGATACTCCTCCACAAAAGGAATCCATTGGTGATGAAGATGCATGCTCTGCTGCCCATGAACAAATGGCATACTATGATGAAACTGATGCACCTGGGTCACCCATTTTTGACACATATGGTGATGAGGATCTATTTGAGTATGGTGAGGGTCTTGACATGGTTTTTGACTTGGATTCTATTTCTCATCCTGATGAAAGAGGAAACAACATACATCAGGTAAGTGATTGTAAAAATGTGCCTGATTGTAAAGAGGTGTTAGAGCCTGATCTTTTCCAGCCTGGTGCTGCTGATTGTTGTGTACATGATGTGAAAGCTTTTCTTTTGATGTGCCAGCATATGATACAATGAGCTCTGATCTTCCTAGCTGTATGGTGGACTTTGAGTGTTTTCAATTTTTAGTCCAGCTAGGAGATCATGTTGCAATGCATATTGCTAATATAGATGACAAGTGCTATATGCCATATGAGTATGCATTGCTTGATACATTCTACACCCACATGTCACATGATGTTGAAGGTTATCTGCACAGGGGTGATAATGACAAGCCAAATCAGAGGGTTGAGTATGCAGATGACAAGATTTGTTTGTGGGTGGATCTCTGTAGTATCTCCAAGCTTGACCTAGTGTATGCAGATGAAAACAAAGTGTTTGACAAAGGGAGATGCATGTTTTTCTTTTCTTGGTGGCCTTAGGCCATCAAGTGTGTTTGGTGATGCAGGTCGGTGTAGTATTTGACTCTGTGCCCAATGGATAAGGGACTGGTCTGCATCCCAGAGATCTGGGGTTCTCGCTGCAGTCTTGCACCTGCACGTCCCCAATCAGAGCCACTGTTGGTGCCTGAATTCACTGTCAGTTATTTTAGCAATTTTCATGCAGGCACCTTCCCAAAAAATCCAAAAAAGTTCTAAGTCTTTGGGCCTCCTCAGCATGTTTTAACATCAGCATCATATTTTCTTTGGAGGAGGTCATCATCATCATGTTTCCAGACATCACCCTGATGTTGCTTACGAGGGTCATCATATTTTCTGTCAGCAGGATCTTTCGCTGGGGTGATATTCTAACATCGGGTGATCTTACTTAAGATCATCCTGATGATGTTGCTGCAAAGTCCTAGGTATGATCCGATCTTCATCGGGGTCATCATATTTGAACATCGGGTGATCTTAGTCAAGATCATCCTGATGTTGTTTTATCACTTCATGTTCGTTCTTTTATCACCCTGATGATGCTGACGTCATTCTTATGTCAGGGTGATATCCATTTTTCTACCTGTCTGCATCATGATATTTCCGAAGGGAGATATTCGCCTGTCGGCTTCATGCATTGTCCAATGGGGGTGATCATTTCAAATATCAGTCACATATTCATATATCACCCCGATCTTATAGTGGAGCTACAGTGCAGCATGATATGTGTCCATCAGGATGATATTTCCAAATATCCGGTTATCTTCCGAATATCATCCTGATGCTGATGTATGGTGACATCATCAAGGTTCGGGGGGGTCATATTTCTAACACTGATCATCTTGTGGAGATCCCCTGATATTTGCAAACATGACGATGACGTCATCCGGATATGAGGAGGTGCGCGATAGGCAGATATGCTGATGACGTCAGCAGGATATGACGGTGACGTCATCAGGATGTTCATCGGCCAGACATTTGGTATCGGCTAAGTAGGAGGATCTTCCTCCGATGCATCAGGTTGTGCCGATGAAGGCGATTATCATGTAGGTGATATTGTGATGATGATGCTGACGTCAGGGTGATATTTCAAGCAACAGGATATCATGCTGCTGGAGGATGAGGATGATGAAGGTCTTATACTAGTGTCGTCGGGAGCAAAAGCACCGACATCATATATGCTCGTGGCCTAGTATATAAAGTGTTGAAATGGTCGCCGCAGGGTGCATGTGGGATAATTGATATCCTGCATATTTTGAAATATCACGATGAGGTATTTTGGCGGGAAACGGTTGCGATGCACTGTTTGATGTTTTCCTGATGGTTGCGAGGTAGATGAGCATTAATGGCGAAGGTTGCAGAGGTATGGACGGATCTGGTACCCGATTGAAGGTGTACATCAACGGATAGTGGCGCAGGGCTCGAGGTTTCTTCCTGTCTCCTCCCCTACCTACTGCATTCATGTTTGGGTACCAATCTGGTAATGCGTTGAGCGCCATTTTTCTGATACTATGTATCTGGTAGGATTTTTGGTCAACCATGTAATTAATGCTAGAGGTACACTTTCTGGCCAATATAGGCAGACTGTGTTACCATTGTTTAGGTTGTTGAAAACTGGACATTTTGGCTCTGTAATAAGGTACAACTAGTTTTGGTTGCTCTGTGCAGCAAAACTTGTGAGTTTATGTATCTCCTGTTGTATGTTTTGGCATGAATCCACTGATTTCATGGTTAATCTTATATGAATAATGCTATGTTTGCATGTATCTTTCTTCCTGCAATAGGGATGCCATAAGTATCGATAGCTTAACACTCTGTATTGGGAGATATCTGTAAGGCAGGTATCATGTGTATCCCCCTGAAATCCAGTTTTAGCTATTCATGCTGATCATTCACAGGTGTATGTCTACCAACTCCAAGCCCTGGATAGGCACCAATCTAGCTCTGTGTTGAGGTTATACACCAGGTCCAGGTTTGCATCCAAACACCATTTCAAACCATCTCTCCCTTCCATCTGTTAGTTGTAGGATTAGGAGTAGGAAACCCTTGCATGCTCTCATCCCTAACCAGACATATATGTCCAAGAACATTGCCCACCTTGTGATCTATCATACAAATCTTGGTCCATACATGAGAGTATTCTGCCTGTTGTTGTCAAGTTAGATCTTTCTATCTTTGAGCTAGTCAAGGTTACATCTTGAGTTATAGGGATACCCCCCTTGGTGCGGTAGAACCAGAAGTGAAGGGGAGGAGCTCACGCAACCTCCTGTATTAGTTGGCTGAATCTGCATGTGCATTAGAAGTGGCAAACCCTAATGCTGATTCAGAAGAAAAACCAATAGACCCCTACCTGATTGACTAGTTCCCATCCGTGAGGTAAACCAAGAGCTATCGTTTGTGGCAAAGCGGTTATCAGTTTTACCTAAGTAGTGGAGTGAGGGGTACTACCCCAATACGCAAGCCATTAGACAACATTGGTATCCAAGTGAATCCCCTGAACCTTTAGGAAGCTGAACATACCTGGGGTCCATATCTATTACCAACTGACAAATCACCAATTAAATCTGTCCAGAGCCATTGTAGCACATTTCCAGAATTTTTTTTTTTTAAAAGGTAAAAAAATTTCTATTTTTTTGCCATATCCTTGCTTTCACTCCATTTCCTCTGAAAATTCACTGGAACCCCTAAAATTCCATTCTGCATATTTCCTTCCTTGAGGACCATATCCCAAATTCCACTTATCGAACCTAGAAATCCCGCATTTGTCTATTTTTAGGGTTTTCCATAACTTCTTCAATTCTCACCCAATCGCCTTCAAATTTTGCCATAGTGTTCATTTCCTAATTTTTCTCCTTTGTCCCTCTTGGACAAATTTTTCCATTCTTTCACCCCGATTCTGAAATCCCCATTTTTTGCTTCCATGTCCCTCAGAAAGTGTCCAAAACCTAGTCAAACCCTAATTACCCATCAAAGTTTTTCCCAAATCCAAATTTTCCTTTACTAAATAAGTTTCTATTTTTGTTTTTCTACCCAATCCAAAAAAAACTCCCGGTTATGGTTGTCACCCGCGCAGGAGCAAAAAACATGGAGGAGGAACTTGCATCCATCAAGACCAAACTCCAAGATCTGGTTGAAAAAATTATTGCGCTCAATCTTCAGCATTCAGCCATGAACAATAGACAGCAGCCAAAGTCTTCTGCAGATATAGGGTTTTCTTCTTCCAGCAATTTTCGTGGACCGAAGCTTGATTTTCCTTGCTTCAATGCTGATGATATGACTGGATGGATATACTGGGCAGAACAACATTTCAATCTGCATAATACTTTTGATGTCAACAAAGTCCCACTTGCCTCCTTTCATTTAGAACATGAAGCCCTTCAATGGTTCTGTTGGTACATCAAAGCTCATGAAGAACCAAAATGGACATATTTTTGCAAACTCATTTTGCAACGATTTGGCCCTAGTGCTTTTGATGACTTCATAGGAGCACTCACAAAACTATGCCAAATAGGCACTATGAAGAATATCAAACAAAATTTGAAAAACTGGCCAATCACACAGAGGGATTGTCTGATGAATTCTTTAGGAGTTGTTTTGTCAACGGTTTGAAGGATGTAATTCACTCTGATGTTAAAATGTTCTACCCAAGCACAATGATGGAAGACTTGGGGTTGGCTAAGTTGGTGGAGAATAAGATCACAGCTCAACAACGCTCCAGAAATCTAACTTTGTTCCATTCAGAAATATGGATCCCCAAAGCCCTCAAATAATGTCAGCTCCTAGAACAACTCCTATCAAGCATTTGACTAAAGCAGAGATGTGGGAACGTAGAGAAAAAGGGCTTTGTTATAATTGTGATGACA
Organism: Cunninghamia lanceolata; assembly: GCA_027924645.1. Taxonomy (NCBI): domain Eukaryota; kingdom Viridiplantae; phylum Streptophyta; class Pinopsida; order Cupressales; family Cupressaceae; genus Cunninghamia; species Cunninghamia lanceolata. The sequence goes on along the minus strand of BSBN01000391.1, from coordinate 1,574,977 downwards.
AATTCACTTGGGGACATAGATGTGTTGAGCAAAAGCTCTATCTCTTAGATGTGGATTCTCTACCTAAAACTGAAGTTTATGCAAATGCTCAGGATATAGTAACTGATCAGGTTGAAACTCAACAATCGCTTATTGACCCTACTTCTTAGGAAGACCACCCAGAGATTTCTCTCCATGCCATAGCTGGAGTCACCACCTCACAAACAATACAGGTCAAGGGTTACTTCAAGAAGCTCCCTCTTACAATACTCATTGATTCTAGTAGTACTCATAACTTCATTAACCCTCGCATAGCCAAATAGGCTTATTGTTTTGTTCATCCTTGATCGAACTTTGAAGTCATGATTGCCAATGGGGGCACATTACCTTGCAAAGGGAAGTGTCGCAATGTGTGTATCTCTATTAGAGATTATAACCTGCACTCTGACATGTTTGCCTTAACCTTAGGCAGATGTGATATGGTTTGGGTGCCCAATGGTTACACACACTTGGACCCATCTTATGGGATTTTTCTAAACTTTGGATGTAGTTTTCAGACAATGGGCACAAACACACATTGAAGGGCTTACAACCAGGGTCTCTCAGTATCATAAGTTCACATCACCTAGAAAAGCTTCTTAAGAAGAATTCACATGGTGTCATCACTCAGCTTCACTCCATTCAGATGCAACCATCCATGGTCTCCACTACTCCTTCAGCTCTACAACGAATGATGGCTATTTTGGATGCAGTACATAAGTGGCAGTCATACCTCTTAGGGAATCATTTTTGCATCAGGATGGCTCCCTAGAGCTTGAAATATTTCCTGGAACAATGGGTCTCCTCTCCAGTACAACAGAATTGGATCAGCAAACTCATGGGTTATGACTATGAGATCACTTACAAGAAGGGTAAGGACAATATTGTGGCAGATTCTCTTTCTCACACATGTGATGACCAAACTTCTCTTTATCTATTTCTATGTTTGTTCCAAATTGGTTGGAATCTGTCCTGCAGGCTATCTTCTATGAACTCTATGTTTCTCCATTGGTAGGGTACTCTAGGTTCCTCAACACTTATGAGCTAGCATGCCGTCACTTCTTTTGGAAGGAAGTGAATAGGGCAATTCAACATATTGTGGCTGCATGTGATACCTCAAAACAACATTAGTGGGCAAAGTGGCTCCCTCTCACTGAATGGTGGTACAATACCTCCTACCACACTATATCTAACATGACTCCATATGAAGCAATCTATGGTCAAGCACCGCCAGCACTCCTTCCATACTTCCTCGGCAATTCATGAGTTTAGGCAGTCGACACAGTTCTCCACACCTAGGATCAGATTGGGGATCATAAGCTAGCTCCTTCCTGTGTTCATCCAATATTTCATGTCTCTTGTCTAAAGAAATTTCTTGGTGCCATCGACAGAGCACAAACTATTTTACCACAACTAGATAATGGAGGATCCATCCTTTTGGCACTAGAGGTAATCCTCGATAGGGGCACTTGTCCACTTCACTCCCGCTCCATCATAGAGGTATTAATTGAGTGGCTTGGAATGCAGCTAGAGATTACTATAGGGGAACCACTCCTTCAGATTCAGCAACAATTTCCACATCTTACACTTTGAGGACAAAGCTTTTCTAAGAGGAAGGGGATGTTAGGAACCCGCGTTTAACCCTTCTCTTTACTTTGTTAGTATATTACATTTGGACGCATATGCTTTGTAAGTTGTCCTGTGAGTATATTGTATTAGCCCACATTCATGGGAAGTAATAGTTGTTTAGATTAGACTTAGTATATAAGTACATGTTGAGGCCGATGAAGGCAGCCACAAGTTTATTGTATTGATCTTGCTTAAAGGAGGTTGTCCCCTTGAAGTGGCCTGCGATCAATAAATTACTTCTGTGTTCTGCTATTTCTATTATTTCATGCATTTTTCATTATATTGTTGCAAGAAGTTCCTCTCATTGTGATATACTAACAATTATAAAAAGAACATGTAGTAACAAGAACAATGATTAATTATTTTACACACAACTTTAATTTCCATGCTACATTCAGTTAATGCAAAAGTGATCTAAGCAATTACTACTTAAACATGATAAAACAATGATCAATTGAATAGAGATGTAATGCTAAATGAATTAAGGAAAAACAATAATAGCTTGTCAAAATTGAAGCTAATCTATGTGCTAAATTAACTTAGGAACATTTAATATTAGATCTTAAGAATAAAATCTTTTGAGGTGCATTGCATTAATAGGTTCTTTAAGCGGTGTACATTGCTCATCAGCTAATTTATACACTTCGGATCCAAAGGTTTCAATGATTATATACGGTCCAAGCCAATTAGGGCTAAACTTACCTTTTTTGCCAGGTGGTACGTTTACATTGCGTTGATTTTCATAAAGAACCAAGTCCCCAATGTTAAATGAACGTTGTATGACTTGCACATTATCAACTCATTGTATTCCTTTTTTATATGCCTTGAGCTATTCAAGAGCATTAATATGTCTTTCATCAAGCATCTCAAGTTCTTGTAATTTTTTCTCTCATTCTATGTTATCATCCTGTAACATCAGAAAATGTCCCCTTGGGGGCTTTTCCCTCATAAGGTTTAGCTCTTGGGTCTTTAGTGTGCATTTAGGATATCTTAGTTCATATTTTGGCATCCTGGTGGAATGAGACCTAGGTTCCATGGCAAATTGGACCTAGGTGGACCCCTTGAGCTATACCCTACCCAAAATAGGGGGGAGGACTTGGGTGCCCACACCCTAGTCTTGCCCTATTTTAGGGCAGCCCTAATTTCTGGGTGTCAGTTTATGACCGTTATTTGGTCCTTTTGCCGACATGGTAAGCTTTGATTTTTAAAATATTGGTGGGAGTGCTTGTAGTTGCATATATAAGGATGCTTAGGCATTCATTTGTAAACTAGATGATTACTAGCAAGCTATTGTGTTCTCAAGGTAATTCAAGGCTTTCATTATGTTGCAAGAGTAGACTTGTGTGTTTTGTGTGTTGATATTTGTAGATTTGAGCATCAATTTCCTCATGGAATGAAGAGCTTCTTCCTCCCATGAGAGCTTCACTACAAGGTGACATAATTTTGTGTTTTCATTATTGATTCCTTTGGTTTTTGCCTCTACCTCACAAGGGCACGCACTCTTTATCTCACAACAGTGTTCAGAGACTTAAGTGTCCTCTAGGGCTTGACTGAGGCAAGCCTCTAAACACCACAACCCGCAAACCAAGTCTTGTGATTGTAGGTTACAGGTGTCAAATTTAGGAAAAGTGGAGTTGCAGGAAGGATTGGCAGGCATCAAGGATTCGGGATCTAAAGGAAAGAAGGACACAGGAGCACTTCCAGGACTTGGGCGCTCACTCTAGTGTCCTCTGCATCCAAGTTTTAGAAAATAGAAGTTACAAGGTTGATCAATGTCAGAAGGAGGTCTGGATCCGGTGAAGAAACCTGCACCTTGGACTTGGGCACCTGCTCTAGTGTCCCTGACTGTTCCTCTTCAGAACCCTGAAAATAGGTATTCTGTAATTTGATATTTTACTCCTGTCTACAAGGGCTTTTTCTGTCATTCATCAATTTGTTGTCGTATTTGCATAATTATGGTTTTAATGGTTAATTGGACATAACAAAAGGAAAATTAATAATTAAATTCCCTAATCCAAGTTTCCTTACATCTGCAAGTGACCTAGGGTATGATAGTGCTTGCCACTCGACCCTAGATCCTTGAATGTATAGTGGAGAGGTGGATTTAAACATCTAAAATTTAGAACATTAACAAATCAAATTTTCCACCTAAACATTTTGGTGAACCTATGTTTTTGGACTTAAAGTGCAACTTGTTGAGTGTTTTTCTTTAGATTTGGATTGATTTCATTCATTCATAGAGTCATTCATTTTATTGCATTGAGAAAAATTTTTAAAAATTAAAAATTTTGGAAAATACAAAAAATTACCTTGTTTGGCTTACTAAATTGCATCAGTTCTTTCTAAATTTTCCTAATTCATGATTTTTACATCAGATTTAATATAAACTACAGAAAAATCCAAAAATTTAGAAATTTGCATTGCATTTTTATCATTTAAGTGCTAGGGTTTTGTAGAAATTTTGACAATTTTATATAACCTAGTAATTCCAAAATCTAGGGTTTGTAGGAAAAATCTTTTCTTAGATTTTTCTACTAATTTTAGAGGCTCATTCAAATTAACATTTGTCTGTAGTCTTTCATTTTAGTGTAAATTTGCATTTAGATTTAAAATATTTGCATTTTTGGATAGAAAATTTCAACAAAAACTAGCAATTTTGATGCATTTTCATTAAATTTACATGGGCATTTTGTATGTTCAAGCTTGAAAATAATTTTCAAATCTGAGAGTATTTAATTGCCATCATAAATCAGACTTCAAAACATTCACATAGCATTTTGTCCCAAGATCTCAAACCTAGGGCTTCAAAAACAATAATTTTCACTAAATTTGGGCTTATCGACTCTCCAAACTTGCACCATAGGTGTGTTGTGAAAGGTTTTTTTGAATTAATTTGCTGTTATCAGGGTAATAATTTACTGCCCCTCATAAAAAGCTTCACAACACTCTTTTATCGGGCTCTTGAGTGAAAATTGAAAAACTACACATTTTGGCTATTTTTGCCCTAGGGTTTGACCTAGTTTGCACTCCAAGCGTGTTGTGATAAATTTTATGGATTGAAGTAAATTATATTATTGATATTATATGCTATACCTTCTAATATTCATTACAACACCTCCTTTTCTAGGTCTTGGAATTGAAAAACTGTGAAAAATTGCATATTTTGCTATATTTTCACTAGGGTTTTACCTTAAGTGGCCCTAAAAGCGTGTTGTGTTGGGTATTTTTGCATCAAGTGGCTGTTATTACTGATATTATTTTCTTTCCATCATCATTTTCCTCACAACACCCTTTGTTATGCTCTTTTGCATTGAGTTTTGGTGAAAAAATTACCTATTTTGACATATTTTTACTATATTTTGACTTGGCATTATCTTGGATTTGCATCAAGAGTGTGTTGAGAGTGATTATATTGCTATTTTGGACTGATATAAAACATATAACTTTCTTTCCTTGACTGAAATCCTTACACTACCCTTTGGTTTATTCATTTGCATTGGAAAAAGTATCGAAAAACCAAGCATTTAGGTCACTTTTTGCATATAGTCTTGCATTTGACTTTTGCATAAAGTTGGAAAATATTTTCAAAATCTGATATTACATTGGAATGGCACTTTCATGTCATTTATAAATGGTATCTTTGCATTCATTTATCAACGATCTTGATTTTGACCATTTTTTAATACTCGTGGGTGAACATCCTTTGATATTAGAATATTTAACTAAATTCAACTCTAGGAACACTCATGAGAAAGATGAGAGTGAAAAGCCTTTTTCCGCCATAGAGTATGATGGTGACAATGTACCTTCCTCTCATCCCATTGCTCTCCCTAGCAAAGATGTAGCATTAGTGGATGAGAAAAGGCCTCTCACATTAAATACTTTAGGGATGGATGTTGGGTGCAATCAAGTGGGAAATAATGTTAATTTGATACTTATTAATAGTCTTGGTAGCATTATTCCTAAGATGGTTGTGCGGGGGGCACCTAATGCACCTTATTGCTTAAAGCCGGTGATTACAGTTCAAGGTGTTCAAAATGTGTTACAACAACCACACCATAATGTGATTGCTCACACATACAACACCTGTAATAACACGCAAAGTAACCAAGCACTACATGTGCCTATCTCTATTCCATGTTCTCAAACTATGCTCCCTCAACCACCTCATCTTACTCGTAAAAGTGGTCAAGAGTATGATCTTGTCAAACAGCTTTGTGCTACTCCAGCTAAGATCTATCTTTGGGATTTGATACAAACATCGCCTACATACCATGGAATACTCCAAGAAGCTTTACAAAAGGTGATTGTCCCACCGACTGCTAAGCCTAATGATGTAGGAGCCATATTGGATCGTATGCATGCAAAAAAAAAAGATATTATCTTTCAACCACATGAATTACCATTAATTGAAGTCCAAAACCAATACAATCCACTTATAATCTTTTTCACAATAAACAAAACATTGGTAAAATGAGTTATGATCGACACTGGATCATCTCTTAACATTTGTAGCATTGATCTACTACACAAAATCAAGGTCGATACATTACAAATCACACCAAACGGCATTAGCATTCATGGCTTTGATAATGTTGGACGACAATCCGTGGGAACTATAACTCTACCTATACAAGTAGGACCTATGCTTGTGCCTACCCTGGTTCATGTCATGCCTTGTTCTTTATCTTACAACATGATTCTTGGTAGACCTTGGATTCATGCATTGGGGGTAGTTCCTTCCACTTTGCATCATTCAATCAAATTTATATTCAAAGGTAAACTTCACACTATTCATACTAATCTTGAACCAGATAATTGTTTACATATTGAAAAGAAAAAACCTGTTCACAACCATATAAGATTAAACAAATTCTGAGGTGATCCATTAACGACTAATGTTGTGCAAGACTCTCAACCATCAAATGCATTTGTTGGTGATGATTGGGGTTCATTAGATTTTAATCGATGCAGTATAGGGGAATATAAAATTAATAGCCTCGACACATAAAAAGTTGCATCGATCTCACCTAAGCAATCTTATGAAGCACCTAAGAAAAACAAAGCTTCTTGGGTAGAAAACAAAGATAATACTCTCACTTACACTACAAATTATGACACCTATGAGGCTTCACCTTCTTCTATGGAAATGATATCCCTTTATGGTTGACGATTTAAAATCCTTTATAACACTTGTGAATATGAAGGTAAGGGATGTGATGTAAATCAACAAGGGATCCGAGTACCTATAGAATCTGCTTCAATACATTACTCAAGAGGCATTGGATATAATCCTTTTCAAGAAAAGAGAGCCTCTCATCATCCTACACTTAATGTTAATTCAACAAGATCAAAACAACATGACAGATATCCTATATATGCAGGTTCTTAACGGTGGTACCCTAATAGGTAAGTATCTCTAACCCTTTATCTCTATTGTAATGTGCTTCCCCCATGATGTGTTATGTGTTGTTTAGGCCTCTTGGGATGACCCCTGATTCTCCCGTAAGGTCTAGGATACCAGGAGACCACCTATATTGTGACCTTCCTCTATTTGTATCATCATTCTTCTAAATTGCCTCTCTCTAATTTCATTGTTGTGTGTTGTGTCTTATGGACATAGTGTCATGGTTAGTGACCTGAGGGTACCCTCCTACGTGAATGTCCCTAAGACACTTGTTTCTCCTCCCTTATTTATTGTTTCCCTTCCTCTACTGTTTCCATCTAGTGGACAGATGACGACAAACATTTTTACTGATGCGGACCTAGTGTCCCTTTCAAGAGAAATCAAAAAATGGACTTAGTTCCTAGTATGACGATGGGGTTGTATTTTCTATCCAATGCTTGGCTAGTGGAAGCACTCGTGCTTTCTGCATAGTGAATTTTATGATGTTTCTATCGCATTTACAAACCTTAACAATACTGCTGCTACGTGCACCTTTGTTTGCCTTTGAATCTGGCCTTGGTGGTACTCAATTCGGAGAGCTTCATGATATAGCCCTATGGTTATCCACGAACTCTAAATTTGTTGTATAACCTTGACTCTTTGTGTGGTTAATCATATGCATTGATGTTGTTGTTTATCATGATTTTGTAGACACTAACATGTTTCTTGCAGGGATGTGTTTGTGGGAACATTTGGTGATCGTAAAGTACATGTCACCTTTGGGGGGCATGGGCTTTGTGAAAGTTGATGTTCCCTTGTGTGTTTTCTTCCTACCTGAATGTGCTTGATATCGATAACTGATAACAACCACCTTAAGGTGGGGGCATATATAAGGTAAGCTGTCTGTTATAGATGTTAGCAATGTGTTTGACCTCAGATGTAGAGACTTGCACCTTAGGGTAGTGCATCATGCATCTTGAGTTTGTTATCAATGAATCAATCATGTAAGCCCTCTGTGGAGGTGGAATATCGCATATATCCTTTTTACCTTAAGCCCTCTACGGAGGTAGGGATGATGTATTTCTCAGAGCAAATTGCATCATCCTGTTATTTTCAAAAGTCCTCTGCGGAGGTAGGGAGCGGTTTTGTGACTAACTCAACCCTTAAGCATGTCTTTAGTGATTTTTGTGGTGAAGCCTAATTGTCAGTGTGTGCCTGTAATGTGCCTTGGATGGTGATGAGCCTAGAAATAGGGAACACACCATCACTTGTCTACCGTGTTTTCTCTGTGTCTTCAAGTGTGTGTGTTTTGGTGTGCTTGTTTGTGTGGCATGTTTGTTGCCCCATATGCAGAGACCAACACCCTCAAGTAGTGCTTCCTACATTTTGGGAGGTTTTGTGTGTCTTGCATGTATGTTGCCCCATATATACAGAGACCTGTGCCCTAGGGTAGTGTATCCTATATTATGGGAGGTTTGTTTACTTTCTAGTGCTTGCATCTGCATTTCATATATATGAGAAAAAGAAAAGAAAAGATATCATTTCTATCTTCCATTCATTAATGTGTCTTCTATGCATTGACTATCTTCTCCATGTTCTATGTGACTATAACTATCTTCTCTGTGTTTTGCAGGCCTGTTACTGTCTCCTATGTGATTGGCGCATCTTCTTTGTGCTTGATGTGTTTGTTGTGTTTGTGACCTTACTTTAATGCATGTATTGGCCTTACGTTTATACATACTTTAAAGTGGGGGCTAAATGTAACATCAAAAAATGTCCTCTTGGGGGCTTTTCCCTCATAAGGTTTAGCTCCCGGGTCTTTAGTGTGCATTTAGGACATCTTAGTTCATATTTTGGCATCCCGATGGAATGAAACCTAAGTTCCATGGCAAATTGGACCTAGGTGGACCCCTTGAGCTATACCCTACCCAAAATAGGGGGGAGGACTTGGGCGTCCGCGCCCTAGTCCTGCCCTATTTTGGGACAGCCCTAATTTCTGAGTGTCAGTTTATGACCCTTTTTTGGTCCTTTTGCCGACACGGTGAGTTTTGATTTTTAAAATCTTGGCGGGAGTGCTTGTAGTTGCATATATAAGCATACTTAGGCATTCATTTGTAAACTAGATGATTACTAGCAAGTTATTGTGTTCTGAAGGTGATTCAAGGCTTTCATTATGTTGCAAGAGCAGACTTGTGTGTTTTGTGTGTTGATAATTGTAGATTTGAGCATCAATTTCCTCATGGAATGAAGAGCTTCTTCCTCCCATGAGAGCTTCACTACAAGGTGAAATAATATTGTGTTTTGATCATTGATTCCTTTTGTTTTTGCCTCTACCTTACAAGGGCACACACTCTTTATCTGACAATGGTGTTCAAAGACTTAAGTGTCCTCTAGGGCTTGACTAAGGCAAGCCTCTAAACACCACAACCCCCAAACCAAGTCTTGTGATTGTAGGTTATAGGTGTCACATTTGGGAAAAGTGAAGTTGCAGGAAGGATTGCCAGGCATCAAGGATTCAGGATCTGAAGGAAAGGACATAGGAGCACTTCCAGGACTTGGGTGCTTGCTCTAGTGTCCTCCGCATTCAAGTTTCAGAAAATAAAAGTTACAGGGCTGATTAGTGTCGGAAGGAGGTCCGGATCCCATGAAGAAACTTACACCTTGGACTTGGGTACCTGCTCCAGTGTCCCTGACTATTCCGCTTCGGAACCCTGAAAACAAGTATTCTGTAATTTGATATTTTACTCATGTCTGTAAGGGTTTTTTCTGTCATTCATCAATTTGTTGTCGTATTTGCATAATTAGGGTTTTAATGGTTAATTGGACATAAGAGAAGGAAAATTAATAATTAAATTCCCTAATCTAGGTTTCCCTACATCTGCAAGTGACCTAGGGTATGATAGTACTCACCACTCGACCCTAGATCCTTGAATGTATAGTGGAGAGGTAGACTTAAACATCTAAAATTTAGAACATTAACAAATCCAATTTTCCCCTAAACACATCCATGATATCTCTTAGAGATATTTGCAAGGAGGGAATTTCTAGCTCCAAGGGCATTATCGCATCTATGCCATAGACAAGATTATACAGTGTGTTACCGGTAGCTATTCGAATGCTTATTCTGTAAGCCCATAAGGCATAGGATAATTGCGTATGCCAATCTTTTTTATGTTTATTAATAGTTTTCCATAAAATCTATCCAATAACCTTATTTGAAGCTTTCTCTTGGCCATTTGATTGAGGGTAATAAGGCGTAGAGAAGTGATGTTGTATATGATATTTTTTGAGAAACTTTTTCACATCCTTGTTCTTAAATGGTGTACCATTGTCCAAAACCAAGGAGGAAGGAATTCCAAATCAAGAAATTATGTTATCTCGTATGAATCGATAGATTACATCAGCCATCGTGGATTGCAAAGGGACCGTTTTGACCCATTTTGTAAAATGATCAGTAGTAGTAATGATAAACGTATGTCCTTAAGAGGAGGGCGGGGAAATCTTGCCAATTAGATCCAAGCCCTAGATAAGGAATGGCCATGGTGATACCTAGGTATGAAGCTCTTGAGAGGGAGCATGGATTAGGTGTTTATGTTTTTGGCATTGTTGGTATCTCTTGATGTAAGAAAAGGAATCTTGTTCCATATGCTGCCAATAGTACCCCATACGTAACAATTTTTGTACCAAAGATTTTCCACCAAAATGCCCTCCATAGGCACTAGAGTGAGCTTCGTCTAAATCTATCAAAATCTCTTAATTACTTAAACATCAGAGTAAAACACCATTATAACTTTGTCAATACAAGATATTCGATAATATAATGTATCGCACTGCTAGTTTGCATAAACGGAGTTGGTCATTCTTAGATGTCAAATTAGGGATGTTTCCATCATGTAGATAATTGAATATGTAGGAGAACCATTCATCCATGTATGTATTACCACAGAGTTCTAAATTCACAACTATAAGATCATCGATTATCGATGTCTTAAGTTTACGAACATTTTAGGTAAATTCCTCAGGAGAACCATCAAGGGATATAAGGGAAGTTGCGCTCGCCATTGCATCCGCATGCTGGTTATCTTTCCCAGGAATGGTATTGATCAAATATGATTTGAATTGTTTTAAAAGAGATAATGCAAACTCACAGTATTGAGATAGCTTATCGTGCTTAGTCTAATACGATCCCGTTATTTGTTTAACAATTAACTGATAATCTCCGTATATTGTAACATTTTTTATATTCAGAGCCAAGGGTACATGAAGTCCAGCAATAAGAGCTTCATATTCAACTATGTTGTTTATGCATAAGAAACCTAAGTGGTAAGATAAGGGAATCGGCTTACCAATGGGAGGTATTAATATAACACTAGCCCTAGAGCTAGTTTGGCATTTTGATCCGTCAAAGTATAACTCCCATTTTTCATCTGCAGAGATTGTTAAGATCTATTCATTAGGAAAAGCATCGACATTTTGTATAGAAAAGGGTGATGGAGCTTCAGCTAATTAATCGGCTATCACTTGCCCTTTAATCACTTTTTGTGAAATGAATTTGAGATCGAATTTTGTTAATAACATAACCCATTTAGCAAGACAACTTGATAAATTTGTTCTTGCGAAGAGATGTTTCAAAGGGTCAAATTTTACAATTACATGCACTTTAGCATTTAAGAGATAGTGTCTAAGATTTTGAGTGGTGAACACTAAAGATAAACAATGTTTCTCTATAGCTATGTATCACACCTCATAATCAAGTAAAGTATAACTGATGCAATAGACAACACATTCTTTGCCTTTAGCATTATGATGTGCTAACAAAGCTGCTAGGGCATTGTTAGATGCTAAAATGTATAACAGAAATGGTTTATCTGAAATAGCAGGTTGCAAAATGGGTGGATTAGCTAAGTAACCCTTTAAGTCATCGAAAGATTTTTGACATTTTGAATTCCATTGAAAATGAGGATCTTTCCTTAGTAATTGCGTAAAGGGGAGATTCCTATCCATGAGTTGTGAAACAAATCAGTAGATGGCCTCTATCTTTCCCTACAAACTACAAAGTTGAGATATGTTCTTATGTATTGGCATATTAACAATCGCATCTATCTTCTTCATATCAACTTCTATACCTCAATTTGAAACAATAAATCCAAGTAACTTTCCACTGTCCACACCAAAAACACACTTACGGGGATTCAATTGCATATTATATTTTCGTATGTGCTCTAATATTTGTTGAAGATTTGTAACATGATCCTTACGATGGATAGACTTCACTAGGATGTCGTCAACATAATCTTCTAGAATATTGTGCATATAGTCATGGAATATAAGAGTCATTGCACGTTGGTAAGTAGCTCCTGCATTCTTAAGTCCAAACGACATGACTACCCAATAAAATGTACCCCAAGGTGTTCTAAAGGCTATTTTATATTGATCAAGAGGATTTATAAGGATTTGATTATATCCTGAAAATCCATTCATAAATGATAGCAACTCATGTCTGACTATGGAATTAACAATCATATCGATATTAGGGAGCGGAAAATCATCTTTCAAAGATGCCAAATTTAAATCCCAGAAATCTATGCACATTCTTATACGACCATCAGGTTTAGTGATGGCAACAATATTTGAGATCCACAGAGAGTAATCAATAGGTCAAATAAAACTAGCTTGTAAGAGTTTTTCTATTTTACTTTTGACAAGCAAAGCAATCTTAGGATTCATCTTACGAATCTTTTGTTTGAATGGCTTAGCATCTGGTTTCAAGACAATATTGTGCATTACGATCTGAGGATCTATACCAGGCATGTCTAAATAATTCCAAGCGAACAATTCTGAGAATTCATTCATCAGTTTAATCATTTCTTCTTTTTCTTCCGTATTTAAACAATCACCAATAGGGATAAATTTTTTAGGGTTATCCTTACCCATAACGACATCAATAGTCTTTCCATTAAGGAGAGTACTACAGTCTGGGGGATTGTAAGATTGTAATTGTTCTTCAAGTTCTTCACTATGCTCTAATGTAGTAGTTATTGTGCTAGCAGTCTTTCCAAAATATGAATCATCGTTTAAACAATAAGGTATGCCACGTTTATGGTGATAATGAGGAATACCATCATAAGCACCTAAGAAGTCCATTATCTCTTCATCCACCGTAAACATATCTAATGGAAGTGATCCTAGAGGACAATTGGTTTCAATCATCTTAGGGAATATCAAACTACGTGTTGATATTGTATTCACATTTAGAGTACGGTGTTTGTGGGCTTTGGATTCCTTAAAAGGATTATATCCAATGCCACTTGAGTAATGTTGTGAAGTGGATTCTATAGGGACTTTGATTCCTTGTTGATTTATGCCACAACCATTACCTACATAGTCACAATTTTTGTAAAGGATTCATAATTCTCTGTCATAGAGAGAGACCATTTCTTTAGATGAAGGCGGAGATTCATAAGTCTCATAATCAGTAGTATAACTCAGAGTATTATCTTTATTTGTCACCAAAGAAGTCTTATGTTTATCATCTGAAGCATGTGATGTGATAGATGCAATATTTGATGTTTCGGGGACGGGGTTTTTAAGTTTATATTCTCCTATGGAGGAAGATGCAAAATTTAGCAAACCCCAATCATCACCAACAAATGCATTCAATTGTTTGGGCTCTTGCATAACATTTTTAGAGGCAAGAGGAGATAATAAATCAGCTTTCAAATTGTTTAAACTCTTAGGACCAACAACATGCTTATGCACTTCCAATTGTAAACAATTATCAGGTTCAGGATCTGAATGGATAGTATGCAGTTTACCTTCAAATATAAACTTAATCAAATGGTGCAAAGTAGAAGGAACTGCTCCTAATGCATGTATCCAAGGTCTACCAAGAATCATGTTATAAGATAGAGAACAAGGCATGATATGAATCAAGGTAGGTACCATCACAGGTCTAACCTGTATAGGTAAGGTGATAGTGCCCACGGATTGTCGTCCAACATTATCAAATCCACAAATACTTAATGATTCTAGTTTCACGGCAGATATATCAACTTTAACCTTATGCAATAAATCAATACCACAAAACATTAAGGGCTGACCCATTATCAATCATCACTCTCTTAACCAATGTTTTATTGATTGTAATAAAGATAACCAAAGGATCATACTACTTATAAACCTCAAGAGATGGTAACTCATGTTGTTGAAATAAAATGTCTATTTTTGTTGCGTGCATATAATCTAGTAAAGTGGCAACATCATTTGGTTTAACAACAGGAGGAACAATCACCTTTTGTAAAGCATCTTGAAGCATTCCATGGTAAGTAGATGAAGTTTGTATAAGTTCCCAAAGAGATATTTTTGTAGGAGTAGTGTGAAGCTGCTCTAAAAGATCATAGTCTTTACCACCTTTATATGTTAAACGAGGTACTTGAGGAAGCATAGTTTGGGAGGCTGGTAAAGATATCGAAACATTCATTTGTTGTGCACTTTGTTTGTTATTCCAAGTATTATATGCATGAGCAACCACATTATGATTAGTTTGTGAGTCTTGTTTCACTATTTGTTTTTGTATAATCAAAAATGTGATTAGGAGATTGAGAAGAGGATGAAAGACCTTTAACAACAAGCATAGGTTTAGAGGATGGTTGAACCACATTTGCACATAGAGTGACCACAATTTTTGGTTTTTCAATCTCTTCTTTAGATTTAGGAACATAAATTGCATTTACAAATATTTGAAACAGTGATGGCTTTGAGGCCATAGTGGAATGTTCAATCAAGATAAAGTCCTCAAGGGCTTCATCTAACATATCGAAGTCATCACGACTAAATGACTCATAATAAGCATGAAAATCTTGCAAAAAATAATCTGACATTCTAACAAGCTCTATTTAGACCAATATTTAAATGTACAATGATGGCCTTTGCAAATGAAATATGATATCCAACAATAAATGCTAATTTCCAACCCTTTTAGTGAAAAGATAAAGAATGTAATCCACAAATTAACGTATGCAAATTCACTAAAGAGGTTTTTAAATCCAATTATGCTCAAGAATAGAAAATTGTTTCAAATCTAAAGTTTAAAAGGATGCAAATTCTTTAAAGCTTAGGTTCACCAAAATGTTTAGGATGAAATTTGATAGTTTGTTTAAGCTAGGTCAACTACCATGATTCCACCAATAAGCATTGGGAGGACAAGGATAAAGCTTGTGAACAAGATTCTAATCACTTTGTCTATCCCTTACGCTCATGTTGTTATGAAACCTAAGGCCCTAATCAAGATTTTATCAAGTGTTTTCCTTTCAACTAAGTAAAACCCTAATTATGCCTTAAATCAACAATATACAGAAACTGATGAAGCAACTTGAAAAACTGATCATAGAAGTGTAGAGATAGGGTTTCAGAGATACTGTACCCAGATTTTGAGGGCTGCATGGACTAGGGCACCCGCTCCAGTGTCCTAAAAGTTTTCGCATTAGAACATCTTCTGTACAGGGTGTCTGAGACTACTAAAAGGCTTCTAGATCCTAGAAATAACCTCTGGTTGGACTAGGGTGCCCGCTCTAGTGTCTCGCAAGTCTCAGAATCTAAAAATCTGAAAGTCTGTAATGAATATACCCGCAATGTCCTCCTTTCTTCAGCTTCTTTCCACCGGAACCTGCAAAACATGATCTGTACATACAAAAGAAGGAAGATGTTGCAGCTATATAGGAGCTTGCCTCAATCAAGCCCCATCTTTGGCATTTCTACCTCAACAATAGCTAAAGATAAAGATTTGTAGAAGTGTGTACAAGCCTAACAATGTGTTATTCATAAAATGAAACCCTGGATGTCTCAATCAAGGAAAGATCAACAACTTGCTTTGCATCAATAAACACATACAACTTCACCTCAAGGAGATGAAATAAATGAAGACTTGCATGAACAAGAAGGCAAATCAGCAATGTCCGTGGAGGATCTCCAAGCTTGTTGTTGGAGGCTTCAACCTTCTCTCGATCATGCAAAGGGTGTACAAACCCTAGGAAGAGCAAGATAGAATCAAAATCTTGATTCCTAATCTTCATCCATTTTCTCCAAGATAGAAAATAAAGAATACTTCAAAGAGCTTCAACAAGTCACTGATCTTCAATAGCAATTACACCAGAGTTTTGGGATCAAGCTTGCATAAGAATTGTGTATGATAAAATGATTTTCAAATGTCTTTTTATATCTAACTTTAGGGAATTCAAATTTTAAAATAACATCTCAATATCACATGAAAAATGAGAATTTGAAAATGGAATCCTAAGGCACTTAGCGGGAACTGACACCCCACCAAAATTCAAAATCCTGTGAAATGGGGGAGGACTAGGGGGCGGGTGCCCAAGTCCTAGCCCCCAATTTCAGCTCAGATCTACATTTTTGGGGGTCCTAGGGACCCAAATATCAAATCTCTTTTTGGGTTCTATCAACAAGTTACCTCAAAAAGTGAATAAACTACTCCTAGACTTAGTCAATCAGGGTTTTGGGAAGGCCAGAAAAGAAAAGGTTGAAAGGTCACTAAGAGTGAGGATCTAAACCGAGGGAAATTGTACCATTCCATATAGGAGGACAATTTCCAACATTACAGGAAGTACATCTAAAACACAAGAAAAGTGAAATAAAGAAAAATGTTGAGAAAATGAGGACTGAGGTTGAAAAGATGATGTCAACGAAGAGCCCTATGGAGAAAACCAAAGGTGTATCTGATATTCCAGAAGAGTCACCAAGAATAAGAAGGTCAACTAGAACCTTTACCTCCTCTCCTACTACTCCAAAATCCTCTAGAGCCATGCCTGCAACAAGTACAAAGAAGAATGAAGCAGCCAATGCCTCTATGCAACAACCTTCCAATAAAAGAAGGGTAAAAGAAAAGGAAAAAAGAGAAAAATACATAAGTTATGATGATGTTGAGGAAGAAGAGGAAGAAGAAGAAGGACCCAAGTTGGTCCAAAAAAAGAAAAGTGAGCCTCATGTCTCTAGAGAAGAGACAAATGCCAAAAAGAGAAAAAATTGATATCGTGATAGAGTGTGAAGAAGACAGTGAGAAAGAAAAAGAAGGCTTCATATTCAAGAGAAGAGAAGAAAAATCTAGTGAAGAAGCCTAGTCCTCTAAAGGAAAAAGAAAGGGAAAGAAGAAAAGTGAAAGTGAAGTTGTAGAGGTCTAAACAAAAAAGGGTAGAGAAAAGACAAAGAAGTTAGAGAAATTAAGTCTTCATCCTCTACAACTTGAAGCTACTATCAGTGCCATTACAGAATAGGGAAATCTAAAGGAAGTAGCAGAAATGTATGATGAAAGAGCCTCTAGTGATAAATCAATTATTGAAACTACAATAATCAGGTATATGGATGCCTTCAATGTTACCTTAATATAAATTATTAACTAGTTACCTGATAGTCTTGCTAATGTATTAATCAAGAGAAGAGATGAATCCATGAATAAGGACACTGAGATGAAAAATAAGGCTCTTGAGAAAGTTTGTCCAACAATTTCTATACAAGAAAAGAATAAGGCTATTCAAAAGTTAGCCAAAGAATTCAGGACAAAAAGAAGATTGAATACTTTAATGTCCAATGCTTAAGATGAAATAAAGAGGCTGGAAAAGGACACTTTGAAAATAACTGTAGAAGTCCTCAAAGAATTAAAAGTCAATACAATTAAAGAATGGTCTTACTCTGAAGAAGAAGAAAAGGATGATGACCAAATTGTAGCAACAAATACCGATCAAGATGTGTTGATATAACATAATGTGCCTGTAGACACCTAAAATTGGATTTGCTCTACAAACCAATTTTCTGTACCTCTATACTAATTCACTCCCCCTATCTGCATATCCCTAGTGATCAATTAATTCACCTAATTAATCCATTTAATCTTACAACCCTATCCTATCAATTGAATGAATATTCCTAATATTTATTTAGTTGATTTATCCATTTCCCTAATCCCCGTTAATTAAATAAATCCTGCTTATCTAATTAACCTAGACTTAAGTTAATTAAGATAACACTTAATTAACCCTACTTACCTCATCATCCACTCATTGAATTTGAAATTCAGTTGTCTCCCACTATCCTCCGCTAAACTGAATTTAAAATTTAGTTGTCCCCCACAATCCTCCAATCATTGAATTTAAAATTTAGTTATCTCCCTCTATCCTCCACTAAACTGAATTTAAAATTTAGTTGTCCCCCACTATCCTCCACTCACTGAATTTAAAATTTAGTTGTCCCCCATTATCCTCCACTCTTCCCAAAAATGAATTATTAATTCATCCACTAGGAATAAAAGATTCACTTTTATTCCTAGCCCTTGATCCCATCAACTGAATCCTCACCCTCCATCCTCATCTCCAAAATTCTATAAATTCAACCCCTCTCTAAGCCATTGGGGAGAGACTCCTTCATGCATCAAACCTCTGCCAAAATCATTTCACAATCCCCTTATCATGCCACTTTAATGTCCAAATCACTCTCAATCATCGCTCATTTCCATCTAGTCTCTCAAATCTATCATCTAATCCCTAATCATTCATCTACATTGTGTTGAGCACTTGAGCAATCCACATCTTGCATCATGGGTAACATCTGAGGAGCTCTCTTGGGTGCAACTCCTTCCCTCCTAGATCCATGAGTCAGAAGGAAGGTATAATTGTTTGTTTTATGCATTAGATTTACATTATAACCTTCGTTTTGATTTCATTGATTACATTGGCACACCCGGTCTCGAATCTAATCGTCAGTTTGTGTGGTTTTGGTGTCAAAATCTTCATTTTCTAAAAAAATTGTGAAGTTTTGGTGATTAAGTGTTGCAAGTTGCATTCTAGGAAAAAACAGACGCCATTATGGCGATCAGGTCGTTGTTTCTGTGAATTCTGATAGTAAACTTGACTATGTTTGGTGACAAAAATTTTTGAAAAAAATTGAAAATTTTTTAGGGTACAGTCCGTACCATACGGAACTGTACCCTGCAGTATTGATCTATGCCTCAGCTATTTTCTCTCATCGCTGGGTTTTCTGTGTAGTAGGGTATTTGGTTTTTGTAGGGTTTTTTGCAGGCATTTCTTTATATCCCGCCACCGCTTCACCTCCCAGCTGCCGCCTCCGAGGACCCCTACCGCTATCGCCGCCACACCGCCTCCACCATCCACACTAAACCCTAGCAACCGCCACTGCCAGCAACCTCCCTCCATCCTCTTCCCATGGCTGCCCCCATCCCCGCAGCTCCCTCTGCTTCCCCAAACCTCGCGCTACCCAAGCTACATCCCCTGCAGCACCCTCCATTCCTCCGCCCGATCCTCGCAGCCACCTCTCTATTCCCCCCCCCCCCCCCCCCGCGGCCACCTCCACCATTCTCCCTGCGCTCCACCCACTTGTTGTCTGCCACCGCTGCCTCGCCTGCCCCTTGCATATTTCTCCTCTCTCACTCCCTGTCCCCTACGCCACGCCGAGCTCCATCTCTGCCGCCTGCACACAAACTCTCAACCTCAAAATCCTTAGTTGAAACCTTATAAAAAAACCCTAACCGACAAATACAATCCACACTACTAACCGTCCAATGCAGCATTTGATCCTATTAGTGACTATGGGTGCAAGGAGGGAAAGGGGCTTATAAGCCCCTTTCATATATCTTTTTAATTTTTGCCAGGATCTAGCCCCTGGTCATATCAGTGACCAGGGGCCTTTTTTGCCTCTAACCACCAACTTAACCCTGACTGCCAAGAGATAACACTTGCATGTGACCAACATTTAACAAACAACTAACATTTTTTGCAACACAGTCAAGCTTGACCTCTTGTGCCTCCTACATGCTGAAATAGGCTATTTTTTTCAAATTTTCACAACTTTTGCATACAGAGGCAAAATCGAGCAAACAAGGACTCATCAGAAAGAGGACTTAGTGAACTATGCAGTTGTGAGGAAATTTTTAGGAAACTATACCTTTTTCCCACCTTTTTCATCAGTCAAAGTCAAACATGCTTAAAATCTTCAAATCATCATAACTTGTGCAAATTTGATCATTTTTCAGCGATTTTTTTTTCAAATCGCATAGAATTTCCTAAATTTTCTATTCATGCAATTTGTTTTCCTGTATTAGTCTTTTTCTCATCAAATTTTATCAGATTATCAATTTTCACATACCAATCTCTTTGGCTAGTCTACTTGCTCCGTTTTCGTTCTTGTGACTTGCAGGTGATCATTCAGGGCTGGAACAACATCAGGTGTAGCATCTACATCAATTTGGACAGCAAGTTAATTAGGTGCATTCGTTTCATCCTTTATCTCTCAATCTTGCTTACAAACACACTTCGGTTTGGGTTTCTAAAACGAACATTGTTTGATCATCACACATTGAAATCAGGCTTAAAACAAATTAGTGTCTTTAATCACACTTTGAAATTGGACTAAAAAGAACCATTACTTGACTTGTCTTCATCACATTTCATTTTTCTAAGGGATAATTTACAAGTGAGAGTGTGAGTCAAGTGGGTGTGTGTATGCTCTCTCCTTGTACTGCAAGGTGATCTTGGAGATCAAAAACACCTCACTTGATTCGCTTTTGTTTACCCTATCCTAGGAGGCCTACTAGGGGATTTCATCACCCCTAGGGATGACCTCATCTGAGGCTGAATCAAAAGACACCCTCTTTGAAATCAGAATCCTGTCACTCTTGGCTAAGCCCCAAAGAAATTTCTACCTTTGGGAAGTGAAGGTGAAGGGTGGGTTACCCCCTTCTCCCGGCTGTGTGGCAAGATTTTGCTTTCAAATTCCTAGTCAACCTCATGCAATCTAGTCTAAGACCTAATTGGCCATACCAACTTGACTAGACATTAGGCTTGTCATGTGTTTTCAAGTGTTTGCTTAATAATCATCACATTTCATTTTCAAAGTCAAAAAAAACTTGCTTACATGTCTTATGTGAGTGATTCATGTGTGTATATGCATAATCATTTATCTGAACATTGCCAAATCAAGCTATAAACACCAAACACATAAACAAACCAACATAAACTTCAATCCTAGTCACCTTCATCCTAATCAACTTCATCCAAACAATCCACATCATCATTGAATCATAACCAAGCACTTGCCAAACAGGACTTAAGAATTAAACACTTGTGTGGCATCATGTCAATCTTAGAGGACCTTCAAAAACTCCTTCATATGCTTCGCCACATGCATGCAAGCCAATCACCTTTAGAGCAGCAAACCTTTCAAAGCATTCAAGAACTAATTCAAATATGTCGAACAAACCAATCCTCACACATACAATACCTCTTAGAAGAAATCCAACACCTCTTGGCCACTTGCAAAGTCCAACGACCATCCTATCTAGTACCTATCCCATCATATCTATCTACTCATCAACCTAATTCGATACCAACTTATTCCATTTCTTCTAATGTTATCCCTTATCCATATCAACACATTCAACTACAACAACATCAACCAATTCAACAATTCCAACCATCACAACAACCATTCAACACTTCCACCAATAAGTCATACCTCAACAAATTCCAACTCAATCCTATGTGTCATCCACATCAACCTATCAACCTCCACCTCAACATTATCCAATTCCTCATTCTAACATTCCAACACATCATCAAACCCATCCACAAGGCAACCAAGTGTCATCACGACAAGAACATGTAAGCCCAAATCCACATTGGCAACAAGATCAAATGCCCTCAACTTCATACCAAACCCAAGACCTTTTATCTACATATCCCACCATTTCACTCAACCCCCAAGACTATCAATGGCCTCCACAACAAGCACAAGTGAGCCTAAGTCCACCTTTGCAACAAGAAGCACATGCAAGTCCAAGTGGTCCCTTGTACATAAATCAAATGAGTCCAATTTATCCTAGGCAAGATCTAATAACCTTTGACAAGGGAGATACCAATCTAGAGTGGCCTCCACCATCTAATCCCACACCTATCCTTGAATCCATCCTAGAACCATCACTGCCTAAACCCATCACCCACCTACCCAATCCCAATCCCAATTCTGTACCATCCACCATCATTATCTATCCATTATATTGCTCTTCCACCCATACACTCATGAATGATGCCATCCATTGGCTATTAGTAAGGAATCAAACATCCTCATGCAATCCAACATCCACCAAACCTCTTGAACAATCTCCTATCATAACTCAAGAACCATCATACAGCCATGTTCAAGAACCCATAAGTCAAGCACCTATCACATCCATCCAAGCACCCCCCACATCTATCCAAGTCAATCCCACTTCTATCCAAACACACAAGCCATGTTAAGAATCAAATCTAAAGCATCTTGAAACATCAACCCCTTCTCCTAATCAAGATCTAACCATCCCATCTAATCCCATCCATGACCCCCTCCCATCTATTGATCAACTTATTGATCTCACCCCATCTTCTACCACCCCTTTACCATCCCCCATGAATCCTTCACCTCCATCTACCAATCCCATCCAAAATCCGTCCCCTTATCCACTTGGCACAAGCACTCTCATCCGTGGTGACTCCCTTGTAAGAGGTGAACAACTTCCATCCACCACCTATCTTTCTCCAACAAATAATGGACTCACGTCTTGTTTCCAAAGCACCAAACATCCCATTGCATGTCGTATACTCCAACACATGAATTACCAAGGCAAAGGCTTAGGCCTTCATGAGCAAGGCATCTTAGAGCCCATCCACACCACATTTCATCCATCTTTGCATGGCCTTGGCTATACATCCCAAGACAAACAAAACGAACATGTTGGTACCACCCACACACCTTCCAAAATCCATTCATCCCATCCCACACATGGTGCATCTCATCGCACTTCCAAAACATATGTTGCCATCCCTCCTCCATCATCCTATCATTTGCAAAAGCATGTGACCATCCATCTTCCTCCATCAAATTTACCTCCACTACTTCCAACTCCAAAGATCCCTATCAAATCCACTCTACCTCCTATCCTACCAACACCAAACATCCCTATCCACAAATCCTCTTATCCTCCCATCCTCCCAACTCCTCATATCCCCATCCTTAAATCCCCTTATCCATTTATCCATAAATCCACTTTTTACCCCTCCACCCATAAATCCCCTAAAATTCCCAATCAAGACCAACAAAAGCACACATCTTTCAAATATGAAGCTTCCCCCAAATCCATGGGATTCAAAAGTAATAATTTGAATGCCTCAATGCATAAAGCACAAAAGCCTAAAGATATTATCCCTTCCAAGCAAAATCAAAAATCCAAATGGCTATCAAAGCCCACACCATCATAAGAAAAAGCAAAAACAAAAATGGTGTGGGTCCCTAAGTAAAGATCAATCAAAACAAATGAGGCATCTACATCCCAATCCACTCCAAACTCCCAAACATCTTTCTCCACATCTAAAAATCCCATAAATCCTAAGTCTATTTGGGTCCCTAAAACCCCAAATCAACCATTCAAAAATACCCCATCCCGATCCCCATTACTCCCAACTCCACATCCAAAATACAAGCTTTCAAATACATCACGGTGTGTGTGACCATTGGCCTTGGTTCCCCTCCACCACTTAACATTCCCACATACCCCCATCTCTCCATCTTTCGTTCGCTATCCTTCATATCTTCCCCATCACATTCCTATGGTACATGCTTTTGCATAATCCACATCATAATCCATTATCCACCATCCATTCCTTCTTCTCCTATCTTCCAACAATCCATGCACTCATAATCCATAATGCTATCCAACATGGGACCATCTTCTTCATGCTATGGAAATAGACAATAGAGTCCCCATTCCATCAAAAAAGCAAAAAAGTAAAAAAATAAAAAAAAATCAAGAAAATAGTAAAGAGAAAAATCCATCCAATGGTGAAAACCACTCCTTGTGGTGCCTTGGGCAAGTACCTTGATGAAAACCCCTTCTGGGCATCATGCGTAACCCCTTCTCCATCCATTTTGTACCCCTACACTTGGGGGCAAAACCGTATCCTTCATCCACATCCATAATATCCTTGCACATCTTATCCACTGTCTTATCCTTATCCTATCATATTCTTATCAACTATATCTCCCACCTTAGATCTTGATAAAGACAAGGGGCAAAATATCAACAACATGCTTTGGAGACCTCTTGGCATACTTCCTTTCCAGGTATATCCTCCATTCATCTATTGCAAAGACCATCCATTCACACATGAGCCCATCATGCAAAATTCTTTAGACATTGGGGCATATGATTCCTTGCAACCTAGCCCTTGGAGAAAATCTTGCAATCCCCCATCCATATATCATGCATACCTATCCTACCCCTCATCCTTATCTTCCATCTATCTAACATACATCCCTATCGCTTGTCCATTCATCTATCATGAATTAGTTATCCATCATCCTTTCATCGCCAAACCCCCTATCCAACCCCATCACTTTCACCTCTAGACTTGGTGTTCCCTTGTCATTGGTATCTAGCATAAAGGTTATCCACATGAAATCTAATGCAACCATCTCATAATAAATCATGCCCTTTCTACAAAATAAAAAATCCAACATCACAAAATCACAAAATTCAAAAACATCACAAAATCAAAAAAATACAAAAACATCACAAAATCAAAAAATTCAAAAACATCACAAAATCAAAAATCCAAATACATCACAAATATCAAAAAATCCCAAAACAATAGAAAACACACAAAATACCAAAACAATCTATCCATCACAAAACATCAAACTTGCTCCATCACACTCTCATCATCATCACATTTATCATCATCCCACATCATCATCACATCTATCCTCAATAAGATTACACTAGATCCAAGCTTCGCATCACCTATCAAAGCATTGTCCCTTAATCAAAATCATCAACTATCAAATCAGCATCAACCATAACTTGTCACCATCATATCTTGAGCCTATCTTACATCAACAAAACATGATCCAATCATCAATCGATTCTTGCCTTAGGATATGTTGTTCCTACGATAGGAAGAATCTATCCAATCATCACAACATCATCAAATCATCTATTAATCCCTACCTTAGGATATATCTTTCCTACGATAGGTAGCATCTATCACATCATCATCCATTTTGGCAAAAGATACAATGGTTACTTGTTTGGTTCGTTGGTCTTTTGGTTTTTGATTTTTTTCTTTTGTCCTATTCGAAGATCACATCAAAGCTACCTTGATCTTACTATATCATGGTATGTGGCGAAAACATCTAGAATGGGGCATAGTCTTGCTTTTGTATGCTGTGCTTGTGGGTTGGTTTCCTTAGTCCAAGTTAGTATTCATATCTTGATTGATCATAGGGTCAGTTCTAGCATATTGATCTCCTTATGCATCTAAGGTTCATCATACCTTTTGTGTACTAAGGGCTTATGCTATGAGTCCCCTTCCCTCGTCTAGACAAGGTTGTACTACCTTGGGCATGCATGGGATCATCCCTTTGTCTGCATGTCTGGTCCATGCAAACGTTGGATAAACATCATCACCCTGGTCTTTTATACCTTGGTGAACATATCCACTTTGCTATATCAGACCTAGGATTGCTCTAAATCAATTTCAGCACAATGATCATCCCCCAATCATTTCCGAACATCATCATCCTTTCATCCCACCACTTATCCTCTGACCACATCTACCAATTTGTTTCATCCATTTCGAGAGCACACCCATGTTCTCGCAACCTACCTATCCTCTTGAGGGGGCATCACCCTTACCAATTATCCCCAAACCTTACCCTGTTCTTCCAAACCAAAATCTTTTTTCTATCCAACCCATCTCTATGTTCTAACTTCTTTGAAATGATGTTACTTAGCCGCAACACCATCTCAAAGAGGGGCAAATGTAGACACCTAAAATTGGATTCGCTCTGCAAACCAATTTTTTGTACCTCTGTACTAATCCACTCCCCCCATCTGCATATCCCTAGTGATCAATTATTTCACCTAATTAATCCATTTAACCTTACAACCCTATCCTATCAATTGAATGAATATTCCTAATATTTATTTAGTTGATTTATCCATTTCCCTAATCCCTATTAACTAGATAAATCCTGCTTATCTGATTAACCTAGACTCAAGTTAATTAAGATAACACTTAATTAACCCTGCTTACCTCATCATCCACTCACTGAATTTAAAATTTAGTTGTCTCCCACTATCCTCCACTAAACTAAATTTAAAATTTAGCTGTCCCCCACAATCCTCCAATCACTGAATTTAAAATTCAGTTGTCTCCCACTATCCTCCACTAAACTGAATTTAAAATTCAGTTGTCCCCCACTATCCTCCACTCACTGAATTTAAAATTCAGTTGTCCCCCATTATCCTCCACTCTTCCCAAAAATGAATTATTAATTCATCAACTAGGAATAAAAGATTCACTTTTATTCCTAGCCCTTGATCCCATCAACTGAATCCTCACCCTCCATCCTCATCTCCAAAATTCTATAAATTGAACCCCTCTCTAAGCCATTGGGGAGAGACTCCTTCATGCATCAAACCTCTGCCAAAATCATTTCACAATCCCCTTATCATGCCACTATAATGTCCAAATCACTCTAAATCATCTCTCATTTCCATCTAGTCTCTCAAATCTATCATCTAATCCCTAATCATTCATCTACATTGTGTTGAGCACTTGAGCAATCCACATCTTGCATCATGGGTAACATCTAAGGAGCTCTCTTGGGTGCAACTCCTTCCCTCCTGGATCCGTGAGTCAGAAGGAAGGTATAATCATTTGTTTTATGCATTAGATTTACATTATAACCTTCGTTTTGATTTCATTGATTATAGTGCCATCTCCACAAGTAAAAATAGATACAGAAGATTAGAATGTTGTCAACCCTCCTCTAGAAAATATAGAGAGTATTGAAGAGATGAAGGAGATACCAGAAGAGAAGAAAGATGAAGAGAAAGGAGAACAAAGTGAGATGATTTTTAGCACAAATATAAAGCACTATGAAAAATGTCTCTTTTCCTCTGGAGATCGACGAAGATGAAGAGACACATGTGGAAAATTGTCCTCAGAAAACCTTTGGTTCACACATGATTTCCATTTTAGAAGAGGAGAAAAAAATACAATTGGTGAGTGCTCCAGAGTCTCTCTGATAGAATCAATCAGAGAATTTTTGGCTCAATAAAGACAAATTCAAAATACTGTCTCACCACAGCTGCTTCAGTTGCAATCTCTAGATGGACAAATCATTTTGTCCAATATCTCTCCATTGAAGAAACTTCAACTTGGAACAATCTTTCAAGCCACAACTCAAGAGGAGATTCTAGAATCACATGTAGAAGACAATGAGCTTCTAGAAGAAGCAATAAATTTTATTGAGAAGGTGCTACCAAAAACCAAGAGGGATGCCTCTCTGACTCCTGCACAACAAATGAAGAATCTAATGGAGTATTTTAATAGTCATTTTGAGTCCTTAGAAAAGGCAGCTGAAAAGAAAGTGCTAGAAGAAATAAGCAATAAGAGACTGATAGACTTATCAGAAAAGTGCTCCAAGGCACATAGCTTGTTGGAATCCAGTGTAAATAGTATTCAAAATTCTCTAAGTGATGCAAATGTGATGTATCAATTTTGTTTATCATGGCCTATATCTACAAAAGAAATAAAAGATAAGATTGATGACTTGGAAATGCAGATAATAAATATTTCCAAAACTTATGAACCCTAAAGGATAATAATGGAAATCTAAGGGTAGAAGTAGAGAAGACTCATGCTATCATCAAGAAATTATAGAATCAAATAGAATCAATCAAAGATCAGATGAGTCAGTTAAGAGAGATAGTCAGCTTCAAGATGGCTGCACTAATAGGGTTATTAAGGGAAGTTGATAAGGTTGGAAAGATGATAGCTACTCCAACATCCATTGAAAAGGCCAAAGACTTGCTCTTGTAGATTAATGGGTAAATACAGACACTCAATTCAGCCAAGATGCATTGGGATTTGCAGTATTACAACTAAAGAATATATATAAGGATATTTTTCCCACCAACTAGTAAGTTTCATATTCTAATTTCCTGTACATATGTAGAAGAATAGAAGAAAATAATTTTTGATATTTTGATGTATAGAAATAAAATAGTAAGGGGGAGTACGTATACAATAAAGCAAGCTTAGATTTGAGATAGTGGGAAAAGTTTTTGAATTGTAGATATACAAGTAGTTTCTTTGTCATTGATGACAAAGGGGGAGAAGTTTTGGCTATGTTGCCATCAATGAAAAAGGGGGAGATTGTTGGAAACATAAGCATGATGATGAAGAGAATGATGAGCTTGGCAGTAAGCAGTGTTGTCATTGATGGCAACAAAGGGTAAAGATATAGTGGTGTTGGTCCAGGGAGATTCAGTAAGGTATACAGGTATAGTTATATTGGTCTGGTTAAGTATTATATCCTAAGTATTGATCCAGAGAAGCTACTAAGTGAAGTATGATGTCCAGAATATACCTAAGCATGATATTACTTCATTTTGCTGCTCCACAATCAGGTACAACTTGCTAAAGATTTTCCTAGGGCATTTACTAAATAGAAACTATGACAGGGCCACAGTTCTTTAGTCCATATTTCTCTGCTATAAAGAGTTTTGCTCTACAGTATAAGGTAATGATGGTGCATACCAAGGGAGTCTAAATCCAAATATTTGGGTCTTGAAATCCTCTAGAGTGAAAGATAGAGTTGATAGAGTACCGAACTCTATAATGACAGTCTAATGATAGTGCAGTGACATATTGGAATGCTTTGCATTCCACTACAAATGAATATCTTTCCATTTGGTTTTGAGGAAGAGGTTATGTATGTCATAGGTGTGCATGATTCAAATGGTAAGTATGCTAGTGGTCCACATGTTGAATTATGAACTAACAGTTAGTTCATGCTATTGTTGCTTCACCAATTAAGCCAACCTGAAGGTGTGAAGGTTGTACAGAGCTATGACAAGTATGAAATAATGTCATGGGAGTAATTATAGGTTGTACCAACCTCTATGAATGTGCTACATGCTTTGGTTCTCTTCACAAAGCATATTGGATTATGTTTTGGGCTGACAGGACATGAAGTCACACAATACATATATTGTGCCGACCTAATTGATGTTTTTCCTTAGTGCGATATATATACAAGATTGAATTCTTGTGTGGAGGTATATGTGTGAAGCAAAGTTGTGAAGTCAGTACATGTGTAAGTGAAATCTGATGTAAAGAAGAATAAGTTGAGGTTGTGGTGAAGATGAAGTGTACAAAGTCAGTATTATGAGCTTCAGTGGAACTATATCTCCAGCATAAGTTAGATGCATTATTAGCATTTCATTTTTGCCAGTGAGCTATCCCTTCTTCTATCTCTTTCTATTTAGGACAGTGAGTCCTTAGGCAGTGAGCCACCTATAGTGAGCATTCTCTATTATGGATAGTGAGCCCTTTTGGCAGTAAGCCTATTTCTAATTGGTATTGTTATTCATATATGGGTGGGTGCAAAAAGTTGGGGGGCCAAAAAGTGGCCAACTTTAAAAAAAAAATAGTAATAACACGAGTGCGTTATAACGTGCTCGTGCTATGGCTTGGTGTTGTTGAGTCTACACCAAGCCATAAAGCGGTCCCATTCTAATGCGAGTCCATTATGTGCTGCTATATATATATATATAAAGCAGTGTTCTATTTCATTATTTCATAGTAAATTGCAAGAAACCCATGGCTTGAAGAAAAAAAGAGTGCGCTCGCGTTATTTGAGGTCCAATCGTCAGCTATTTCTCACCAATTCATCATCAAAATACTGCCACGACATCAGGGAAATCAAAGAAGTAAGTTTTATTTGCTTTCTTGTGTGAATTTGTTGCTAAATAGGTAGGTTAAAATAGTTTTTGATGTAAATTTATTAAATTTACAGGAGTTGATAATGCACCTCCTCCTCCTCCTCCTAAAAATCCACAAAATCCTCCAGCAAATGAACAACAAATACCTGCTGAAGAAGAACCCCAACCACAAACATCTCCATTTATTCCTGAATATGCCCTTGGAACACAAGAAAATCTAATGGGGCAAATTGAAAATAATAAGAAACAAATTGAGGAAATAATTGTAAGGTTGAAAGAACCTACAACTTCAACCTTGCATAGATCCACACTTGCTTAATCCCTTGAATCTATGTTATCAAATGTAGATTCAAAAAGCAAGCAAATCACTAGTTGGACAGAAAAGAGGAGAGAATTTAGAGAGTATTTGCTGACAAGTTATCATATGAACAAGTGAAAAAGGAACAAATTACAAAACCTGACTTGTGTTCTATTTTCATAGACCCATGAACAAATGAATCTCTACCCCTTACATGCAAGAGGTTCCCTATCCATTGGTGTAACAACCAAGTGATAAGGGACAATTTTACGCAGAGGTGGTGGTTGGTTTTTGACCATCCTCCATGCAACAATAATGAGGTCGCATAATATTTTTTGAGGAAACTCTACTACAAGTTTGTCAAAAATAAAGTGCCAAATTATTTTGATATGTGGGAGTTCTAGGGTAGAGGTAGGGGATCAGCACAAGATAGACTAGGGGCACGTGTTGACCCATAGCGGCTAGCGAGACAAGCACTTGCCAGACCAGCCCATGAGCACGTTTCTATCCCTTCTATTGTGAAGGAGAGTGTTGAGGTTGAGGCACTTCAGTCCATTAGTGCCTTGACCCAGAGCATCTTACAGTATGCTAGTCCTGCAGCACAACATGGGCTAGGGGAGAGTTCAAGTACGGTTCCACCCCATACTTGTCAGACTTACAGGTCAGCATGTGGTTAGGACCCCACGGATAGTCATGACACAAGTGCGCAGGCTATATCTATAGTTGAGCAGATGGTGATGACATATGCCCTCCTGAGTGAGACTTTCGGGCTTGATACTCAGGTAAATCTTAGCAAGTTCATTGAATTTAATTTATTAAATTTCATTTTTGAAATGCAAGATTAACTAATTTAGTTTGATGATTTTAATGAAATTTTAGGGTCATAACGTTGATGTAGTTTTTAGTGGTTCTCCACTTGCATATTACACTACATCATCTACTGTTGGGATATTTAACTAGTAAACAATTATAAATATTACATGTGAATAGCATCATTATATGAATGGTATTCTAATATCTAATTTTGGATGTTGAATAGGTTAATATTGGAGATTTCATGGCAACACCTGTCAGCGGTGGTGGACTTCAAAGCTTCACAGAGGTAATAAAATAAATAGTTTAATGAATGAATTATACTTACTAGATTTTTGTATGTGACTTGTGTGCTTTATTATGTGTACTTCAATTTTTAGGTGAACGTGTGTGTATGTTAGGAGCCATGATTTGCATCACTATTATAGTTTTCGTAATTGAATAATGTTGTTTTATTTCCAAATGATGCAGGCTATGGAGACACCTCCTGATGTTCATAGGGCAATGGAGCATGATGTGTCCTCTGTGATTCATAGCTCCATGCCATTGATGGGGGTATGAGGAAGATTAGTAAATTTCAATTTACATTCATTGTTATAGTTGTTTATTTTTGAAAAATCAAAAGATTATTGATTTGAACTTTAATTTCTATCTCGATGGTTTCTATAGGACATGACATCACCACAGCCTAATCCTATTACTAAGGCAAGTGAAGAGACAGATTATATGGTAGAGCTAAGTGATTATTTTGTTAAATGTTTCATTTTTTATAACATGTAATTTCTATATATTAATGTCTATACTTTTATTGTAATAGCTATAGATGCATGAATAACTAAATAGGAGGAGTAGCCCTCGGGTTCATAGTAGACCACCCACATATGCATCTCCATCCCCTCGAAGATCAAAGTCTGCCTGTGATCTATTCTCTTCACCATCTAGAGGGGAATGACTTTTTATTGTGCTCCTTTGTTGTATGCCTATATGGCATTTGTGGACATATATTTTGTATTGCATATAGTTGACATTGTATGCCTGTGGCATTCTTGTAAGCCTATATGGCTATTTTGTATATATGTTATACTTATATCGACAGATATTGATGTATGCCTATATGGATATTTGGTTAATACAAATCTTTTTTATTGATGGCGTCCATACTTGCATTTTAAATCCACGTTTGAATGGATATTTGTAGATGGTTACTTCAAATATTTAAAGTCCAATTGTATTACATAGGATGTTTGTTGATCCAATAAGCCAATTATTATTATTCAAGTATCACCTAAACCTCATTTTTGGAACTAAAAAGATAAAAGTTGTATTTAAAATAAAAATGAATCATCATGGTGAACAGAAAATAT
Organism: Cunninghamia lanceolata; assembly: GCA_027924645.1. NCBI lineage: Eukaryota > Viridiplantae > Streptophyta > Pinopsida > Cupressales > Cupressaceae > Cunninghamia > Cunninghamia lanceolata. The sequence continues at coordinate 1,542,620 of BSBN01000391.1, read as the reverse complement.
TCATATTCTTTATGAGTTGCTCAATTGAAAATATTCAAATGAGTATGCTGATCCATATTCTTTATGAGTTGGTCAATTGAAAATATTTCTTAATTTCTTGTTATTATATCATATTGGGATGCAAAGAGTATGTTTTTTTGAAGAAGATAGTCAAAATCATATGCTTATGAGCACCTGATGACCATTGTGGTTATTAAATGTAATTCCTCTTGCATATAAGGTGAGGTTATGAGATTACATTGAGTCTTACCTAATTTTAGTATGCAACATAACATTAGGGCTATAGGCTTCCATAAGTCATCAACAATCAAGGTTTAAGGTTGTCATTGAAGTCAAAGGGTCAAGGTTGTTTGTCATTGATGTCAAGGTTGATGCCATGATGTTGATAAGGTGATACATTGATTCAAGGTAGGTGATGGTCATGAGGTGCATGATGTTGTGAATATGGTTTTCATGATAAGGTCTCTCAATTCATGTTAATGTTGCACAAGACAAACATGGTTCATATGATGCAAGGTTCATGTTCATGGTGGATGTGGTTTTGTTCATGCAAGGTTTTGTTGTGAATATGGTTTTCATGATAAGGTCTATCTTGGAAGGTTGATATGATGCAAGGTTCATATTCATGGTGGATGTGGTTTTGTTCATGCAATAAGAAGTTAGAGAAGACACAAGCTTTCATAATCACAATCTTATTGATAGTTAGGGTTTTCATATTGGGCATTAAACCCTAAAAAGAATTTACTTTTATTAAGAATTTAAAACCCTCAATTGTGTAAGGAAAGTAGAGGTGCGGAATACAGCTTCCCTAATGTCAATTCAAAGGGGATAATGCAGACAGGTTACATTTAATTCAAATACAAAGATAATACACTAGAAAATACATAATAAACATTCAAGATAAAAAGATCAACACCAAATGTACGTGGGAAAACCCTTTTAGGTAAAAAACCCACCACCACAAGAAACAATCTTTATTACAGTAAACTTTATAGTTACAATAAAGATCTCAGCTCACTTGCTCAGGTATCGATCCTCAAACTATATAAACTGTTCACTTTCACTACACACTTACAGAATGAACAATATAATCAAATCTCATCATCATTCTTGACGAGCTCACCAAATCTCTATATGTAACAGTCTTCAAGAGAAAAACTATTTTTTAACTTCTTCCCTAACTGTTCATTCCAACTGACTCAGCATCGCTATCTCTAACCGTCGCATAACTGTCATCTGACTGTTCACAATCAAGAGGACTCATTAGTCCCACATGCACCAGACATCGGTCATAGACATAATATATATACATGACCATAAGAATGTTAACTGTTGACACTTATGCTGATAAGACCAACCAGTCTACCATTCACCATCCATCGGAAAGACTCTAGCAATTGGAGAGATATCTCCAAATAGCGCCAATGATTATTTTCTTGCCGATCCAAGTCTTCATCAGAAAGACACAAGACTATCAGAGTGACTTCTCAAGGCTAGGCCGATAGTGATTCTCACGCCGACACCAACAACCCTTCATCAGAGTGACAGTTAACATCAGAGAGACTTCCAAACCTTAGACCGATAGAACATATAACATCGGTTGAACCTATTGAACCATTGAACCTGACGAGCAAAGTTCAAGACTTCCAGTTGAACCTGTTGAACTATTGAACCAATGGTTGAATCTGTTGATCCATTGAACTTGTCGAGTGAAGTTTAAGTCTTCCAGTTGAACATGTTGAACCTTTGAACCAATGGTTGAACCTATTGAACCATTGAACCTGTGGAGCAAAGTTTAAGTCTTCTGGTTGAACTTGTTGAACCATTGAACCTGTTGAACCATTGAACCCGACGAGCGAAGTTCAAGAGTTCACTGAAAATTCAAACCTTGCCATTGAATGATGAACAAAACCAACGAATGAATGAGGTTCCAAGCAGTAACTTGAGACATTAGATCTCTTCAATTTCCCACTTATCGAAGAGATTACTACTACCTCTTAATCCTCATATGATTACTAAGAATTATGGGCCCTAAGACCCATTTCATCTGAACACCATTTGAACTTGGCCGTGCTCACTAGTTTAGTCAAGGCATCTGCAACATTTTCCAAAGTATCAACCTTTTCCAACTTTACCTTTTTGTCTTCCACCATATCATGAACAAAGTGATATTGGACATCAATATGTTTTGTCCTAGCGTGAAAAGTAGGATTTTTCATGAAACAGATAGTACTTTGACTATCACAACGAATTTGTATCTACCCTGCATCAAAATTGACATTAGAACACAACCTCTTCAACCAAACAGCTTCTTAGCATGCATGAGTAGCTGCCATGTACTATGCCTGTGTTGTGGACAAAGCGACTACAGCCTACCACTTACTCATCCAACTGATAGCACCACCATTTAACGTGAATACATATCCACTGGTGGATCTTCTACTGTCAACGTCCCCTACCTAATCAAAATCAACATATCCCTGAATGCTGATAGATTTTTGAGATCCAACTGAGTTTCCATGATAGCAAATATCATAGTCAGAAGTCCCCTTCAAATACCACATAACTCTCTTCACAACATCCCAATGTGATCTGCCTAGATTCACCATAAACTGGCTCAAAAATCCCACTGCTTGGACAATGTTTGGCCTGGTACAAACCATTGCATACATCCAACTGCCAACAACACGTGCATAAGGCACTTTTTTCATGTCATCAATTTCATTCAAAGATTCTAGACAATCTTCAACAGATAGTTTCATTCCTTGTAAAACTGGAACAACTAACTGTTTGCAATCAGACATATTAAATTTATTAAGAACATTGGTAATATACTTGCTCTGGCTGAGCCAAAGCTTTCTCTTAGATCTGTCCCTTTTGATTTCCATTCCTAGAATGTACTTCGCTGCCCCCAGATTCTTCATTTCAAATTTCAAGGACAACTGAGATTTTAAATCTGAGATCATCCCCTTACCATTGCCAATGAATAACATGTCATCCACATACAGTGCAATTATAAGAATCCAATCACCATCAGTTTTATAATAGACACAATGATCAGATTTAGATCTCACATATCCCAAAGATAAAACATACATATCAAATTTTTGATACCACATTCTAGGAGATTGCTTCAAACCATAAAGAGACTTTTTAAGTTTACATACTAGATCTTCTTTACCTTTTTCCACAAAATGTTCTAGCTGGGACATAAATTTCTTCTTCAAGGCCCCCATGAAGAAATGTTGTTGTCACATCCATCTGCTCAATTTCAAAGTCATACGTTGCTGCAAGTGACAACATAAATCTAATGGATGTCAGCTTAGCTACAGGAGAAAAGATTTCTCCATAATCTATACCTTCCTTTTGAGAATACCCCTTAGCAACCAGTCTTGCCTTGTACTTGTCAATACTACCATCTAGACCATATTTCTTTTTAAATACCCACTTACAGCCCATAGGTTTTCTACCTTCAGGCAAGGGCACTAGATCCCAGGTTCCATTTTTCTCCAATGATGACATTTTGTTATCCATGGCTTCCAACCAAGAATCTGAATCAGGTAAACTAATAGCTTCTTTCACAGTCCTAGGTTCATCAGTATCAGTAAGCAAAACATAGGCACAACTTGAATCAAGTACTAAAAATCCATACCTATCTGGTTGTCTTCTTTCACGTGTAGACCACCTCAATGACTCAGGTGCAGGTTCAGGTTCTTGCTTTGGATCTGACTCTTCAGAGCTACTCAAACTCACTTTTGAATCATCTACAGTTGGTGCTTATTGTTCCTCTTTTACAGGGGTTAGAGGAATATTAACAACACTCTTTTCTTTCTTCTTTTCTATCTTCTCTAGCTGAGGATCAATAACCAAAGGTTTCAGCTCTCTAAAAATTACATTCCTACTGTAAATTACTTTTTTAGTTTTAGGAATCCAAAGCTTGTACCCTTTAACACCGACTCCATAACCAATAAAGATACATTTAACTGCCTTGTAATCCAACTTAGATCTTTTTACCTTAGGAATATGAGCATATGCCTCATAGCCAAAGACACGAAGATGTCTTAAAGAGGGCTTCTTTCTAGACCATGCTTCCATAGGCATCTTGTCAACCAATGCCAAAGTAGGAGAACGATTCAACAAGTAACAAGCTGTAACAACTGCCTCAGTCCAGAACCTTTGTTCAAGACTAGCATAACTTAACATACTTCTTGCTTTCTCCATCAATGATTGATTCAACCTTTCAGCAACTCCATTTTGCTGTGGAGTATAAGGTGTAGTCTTATGCCTTTTTATACCATGATCAATACAATATTTATTAAAATATGCATTGTAATATTCACCTCCGTTATCAAATCTCAAACATTTTATTTTTCTACCAGTCTAATTTTCCACAAGATTTTTAAAATCTTTAAACCGACTGAACACTTCTGATTTTTTTTTTTTTAATATATAAATGCCCTCCTTGAATAATCATCAATAAAAGATATGTAGTATCTTGATTTAGATAGAGAAGGAACATCAACTGGACCAAAAACATCAGAATGAACATAGTCCAGAACACCAGAAGATTTATGAGAACTAGAGTAAAAAGAAACACGGTTATGTTTTCCATATATACAATGTTCACAGAAATCAAACTCCAGATTACAATCAATCAGCCCATCTACCAGGTTTTTGTTTTTCAAGGTTTTTAAACCTTTTTCACCTATGTGACCAAGTCTATGATGCTAGAGCATTATTTTCTCTGCAGGAAGTTTAACTTCCATAGAGTTTGCATCATGTGTTACAATAGTAGCTTTTTTAGATTTTACAGAGACACTATTATAGTACACTAGTTTAGCATCTAACTTATACAAAGTTCCAATGCGTTCACCCTTTGCCAGTACAATAGAACCTCTAGTCATCTTACAACCACCATTCACAAAAGTAACTTGCACTCCAACATCATTAAGCTTACTAAGAGAAAGTAAATTTTGAGCCAGATCTAGTATCTGTAATACTCCATTCATTCCCTTTATTCTGCCATCTAGGAACTAGATTCTAACTCTTCCTTGGCCAACAATTTCCAGTGTCGAATCACTTGCCAGGAACACCTTCCCACCAACATACGGTTCATACTTTGTTAACCATTCTCTGTGAGATGTCATATGAAAAGATGCTCTTAAATCCACCAGCCATACATCTTCAAATGCAGGCATTACCAAGGGAGCAATGAAGGCATAAACATCACTCTGAGAAGAATCATTGTTAAAGAAGTTCTTCTTCTTCTTCTTTTTCTCCTCTTTGCAGTCTCTTCTGATGTGTCCTTTTTGTCCATAATTCCATCACTTCACCTTAGACTTTGTGCCAGGAGATTTTGATCTCCCCTCTTATTTGGACTTAGACTTCTTGTCCTTCTTGCCTCTTTCCATTGATCTACCTCGAATAGACAGGGCCTCTTTGACCATCTCAGAAGATTTCCTCCGCATCTCTTCAGACAATAGTGAGGCAACAACTTCTTGAGTTTTAAACGTGGTTGTTGTACTTCCAATAGCCATCACAAGATGATTCCACGAGTCAGGTAAGGAACACAACAGAAGCATACAGTGGTCCTCCTCTTCTATTTTTACACCTACAGACATCAACTATGCAACAATCAAATTAAATGAGTTCAGATGGTCTGCTATAGATACTCCTTCATCCATCTTCAGAGAGTACAACTTCTTTCTAAGGAAAAAGTTTATTGACCAAGGACTTGCCCTGATAAATATCTCCCAACTTCTTCCACAAAGAATTTGTAGTCTTCTCTTCATGAATGTTCAATAAAATAGAATCTGCTAAACTTAATCTTATCAGTCCTCCAGCTTTCCTATCTTCCAAGTCCCAGTCTTCTTGCTTCATAGCTGAAGGTTTAGTTTTAGACACAACAACCCAAAGATCTCTATCGACCAGTATATCTTCAAATTTAAGCTTCCACAACTCAAAGTTTGTGCCATTGAACTTTTCAATGTCTATTTTTCCTGATGTACTTGCCATCTTATTTAACAAAATAGACCTCTATAGAATTCCCACTCACAGAACTAACACAAAAAACCCAACCTACCAACAAGGATAACAAAACTGGCCAAGCTCTGATACCACTTGTAAGGAAAGTAGAGGTTCAGAATACAGCTTCCCTAATGTCAATTCAAAGGGGATAATGCAGACAGGTTACGTTTAATTCAAATACAAAGATAAATACACCAGAAAATACAGAATAAACATTCAAGATAACAAAGATCAACACCAGATGCACGTGGGAAAACCCTTTCAGGTAAAAAACCCACCACCACAAGAAACAATCTTTATTACAGTAAACTTTACAGTTACAATAAAGATCTCAACTCACTTGCTCAGGTATCGATTCTCAAATTATATAAACTGTTCACTTTCACTACACACTTATAGAATGAACAATATAATTGAATCTCATCATCATTCTTGGCGAGCTCACCAAATCTGTATATGTAATAGTCTTCAAGAGCAAAACCATTTTTAAACTTCTGTCCTAACTATTTATTCCAACTGACTCAGCATCGCTATCTCCAACCATCACATAACTATCATCTGACTGTTCACATTCAAGAGGACTCATTAGTCCCACATGCACCAGACATCGGTCGTAGCCGTAATATATATACATGACCATAAGAATGTTAACTGTTGACACTTATGCCGACAAGACCAACTAGTCTACCATTCACCGTCCATCAGAAAGACTCTAGCAATTAGAGAGATATCTCCAAACAGCGCCAATGATTATTTTCTTGCTGATCCAAGTCTTCATCGGAAAGACACAAGACTATCGGAGTGACTTCTCAAGGCTGGGCCGATAGTGGTTCTCATGCCAACGCCAACAACCCTTCATCGGAGTGACAGTTAACATCAGAGAGACTTCCAAACCTTAGACCGACAGAACATATAACATCGGTTGAACCTGTTGAACCATTGAACCTGATGAGTGAAGTTCAAGACTTCCAGTTGAACCTGTCGAACCATTGAACGTATCGAGCAAAGTTCAAGTCTTCTGGTTGAACCTATTGAACCATTGAACCAATGGTTGAACCCGTTGAACCATTGAACCCATTGAACCATTGAACTCAACGAGCAAAGTTCAAGAGTTTGCCGATAGTTCAAACCTTGCCAATGAATGATGAACAAAACCAATGAATGAATGAGGTTCTAAGCAGTAACTTGAGACATTAGATATCTTCAAATTTCCTGTCGTGTGTAAAGTGCACTTTTGTTTTAATTTAATATTGACTTATAATCAGAAGTTACTATCACTTAAATCAACCTAGTAAAGGGTATTTAAGTCATTAGTTCACTGACCCTTCAACCTAACTCAACTGGCATCTCTAGTAAACTCTCATAAGCTCGAGCGCCATATCATAATCAAAGTTCATATTTAATTGATATGAGGGCGAGAAAAAAGATTGGAAGGTCAATATTTAAAAGGAATTTGGAATACAAACAATCATCTTTATGTGGTTGAATTTGATGGGCATACCTTTATAAAAGGCTAAAAGATAGCTTTATGCATGATATCATGGTATTTGTAGTGTTTGAAGATTGAAGACTAGTTAGTGTTTGTAGCTCGAACTATTTCGGCATGTTTGGGTGTAAAACAGGACCATGCCTAGCCTAAACATACCCATCTAGACACATTGGAATTATCGATTTGGCTGCATGAGGAGAAGAACAAAAGTTACACCCCTTTGTAACTTTACACTGCCTCCTTCTGACAATTTTTGGGGTAATAGAAAACCTTTCACCATGGGCAAACGCCTTAGAGATATAAAAAATTGAGAGAGGTTATTATAGAGGGACTCTACATGATTGCATTGCCTTAGACGAAATGTTTCTAAGTGACACAGTTTTTGAGTAACATCTCGTCAAAGATTGTTGCCTTTTTGCACTTTGGACTCTTCAGGGATATCGTCGATACAATGTAGCTCATACTATTTTGACATGTTTGAGTGAAAAATAGGACCATGCCTAGCATAAATATACCCATCTAGATGCATTGGAATAGTCAGTTTGGTCGCATTAGGAGCAGGACAAAAGTTATACCCCTTTGCAACTTTATACTACCTCCTTCTAACAATTTTTGGGGCAGCAAAAAACATTTCACCACGGGCAAACGCCTCAGAGATATAAAAAACTGAGAGAGGTTATTGTAGAGATACACTACATTATTGCGTTTCCTTAGATAGAATGTTTCTAAGTGACACAGTTTCCAAGTAACATCTCATCAAATATTGCTACATTTTTGTACTTTGGACTCTTCAGGGATATTGTCGGTACAATGTAGCTTGGACTATTTTGGCATGTTTGGGTGAAAAATAGGACCATGTGTAGTGTAAATGTACCCATTCAGATGTGTTGGAATAGTTAGTTTGGTCGCATCAGGAGCAGGATGAAAGTTACACCCCTTTATAACTTTACACTACCTCCTGACGATTTTTGGGGCAACAGAAAACATTTCACCACGGGCAAATGTCTCAAAGATATAAAAAACTGAGAGATGTTATTGTAGAGGAACCTTACATGATTGCATTTCCTTAGATGTAATGTTTCTAAGTGACATAGTTTTCGAGTAACATCTCATCAAAGATTGCTACCTTTTTGCACTTTGGACTCTTTAGGGATATCATCAGTACAATGTAGTTCGGACTGTTTCGACATGTTTGGGTGAAAAATAGGACCATGCCTAGCATAAATATACCCATTATGATGCGTTGGAATAGTCATTTTGGTCACATCAGGAGTAGGATGAAAGTTACACCCCTTTACAACTTTACACTACCTCCTTCTGACGATTTTTGGGGTAGTAGAAAACAATTCACCATGTGCAAACGCCTTAGAACTATAAAAAATTGAGAGAGGTTATTGTAGAGGGACTCTATGTGATCATGTTACCTTAGATGGAATGTTTCTAAGTGATAGTTTTTGAGTAACATCTCGTCAAAGATTGTTTCCTTTTTGCACTTTGGACTCTTTAGGGATATCGTCGGTACAATGTAGCTCAGACTGTTTTGGCATGTTTGGTTGAAAGACACAATTAGAGACATCTATTATCTAGTTAGAAACCAAGACACCTAGACACCTATATTTTATACATTACCTAGATTTTATACATTATTCTTAGGATCAACTTCATCCATCACTTAGGTCTAACCCCATGAAGCATAACATGATGATGTAAAAATGTGTATATGTGTAACAATGCAATAGCAAATAAAAAAAGACAAACCTTACAAATTAATGTGCATACTTACAACTCAATGTAACATGAATTTACAAAATCAATGTGAATACTTACAAATTAATCCAATGAACCATCTGGGTCTTCTCTACTCTTTATTGTGTCAAGTATTGCTTCATGGTCAGACTCACGCACCTTCCACAAGGTCTTGTTCAAAGGTCTACCCCGATACTATATCAAATGAACATTGGATGCCACAATAAGGTTCAAGTAATGAAGAATCTTCTAATGCATGTCAAAGTCCTGAAACAGCCAAACATTAACACTCTTATGTGAGTACCTTCTAAGCCATGTTCCAGTAATAACAACTGAGCCTGTAGGGTATTCGATGTTTTCTCCATTTGTAACTGGGGCCTCCAATTTCTTTTTGACCTCAACACAATGACATAAGTAATAATCTTTTCCCTCTTCGTTATCTTCATCTACAATAACTGCATATACATGCCCTACATTGATATGTGTAGTAAATTAGATGAAATTAGTCAACATTACAAAAACACTACAAAGTATGATGACATTAGGAATTTCAAAAATTATGCAAATAGATATATTACCTAGTTGAACTAAACCTGATATGTGGTCAAAGTCAACTGATGATTCCATCTATGTTCGTTCCAGTGTTGTTAGGGGTTGATACGTGTCAAGTGGGCTAAGATAACTTAACTGCCATTCATCAACCCACTCCTTTGACTCACACTCATCCCAGGCTTGAATTGTACATGAAGAACAAAAGCATGACATCTTTTACGTATGGATACTCCATGAACCTACAATTGAGCTTCTGAAAGAGTGCATCTCACTTGATCCTATCAGTGTAGAACAGTCCTCATATGGTGTAATGTTAGTATCATCTATCAACCAAAAAAATCTACGAACTGAAGATTTCCTTCATTACCTGGACCCATGGAAGCATTACACCACTCGATGATCAATTTTGTATCTATCAACTTTGCATTGTCTTTATACTTTAACTCTTCTCATGCTATGGCTCTTTTGATACATGCTCCTGCACCATCATGCTCCCCCTTTCCATGCCTAGCCTCACAAAAGTTCCACATATGCTGAATACCTGTAAAATTATGCCTCCTGCTCAGCCAATAGAAATTCTGCAAGTTCTCAAATTGTGATGCATAGTTATCAGACCATATGATATGCTAACTGAACAATATGCCCCTTCTAGCCAAATCATTGTAGAACACCTGAAAGCAACCTTGCATGAACTCCATAGAATGTGTACAATCATCATTGATATAGAAATTATACTCCCTTATGATCTTTCTATCATCCTTTGTACTATCATTCACATGAATGAATGTGATATGCACAAATATAGAAACTTGTGTGGAGTTGTAATATTGTGATTGCACCTCATGCTATGGCTATAGACTATAGTTCTCTACAAAGTTGATGACTGAAACAATGCTACCAACTAGAAATGTATCCTTTCATAACATGAATTGCAAGTCCAACCATCGAGCTCTATGGGCATGTCTTGCATACTCATACACTATGTCATCACGAAATATGGGTATAAACGGATACACTAGAATCTTTTCAATAACCAATTCACACCTCTTTGCTTATTTACCATCTTTTGTATTGTATGCCACTATTTTATACTTGCCAAACTCTACTAGTTTGTTTCCAACCACATGTGTTCTTTCCATATGTTCACATATTGGCAAACATTGCAAGCCACCGCAACGATGACATGTGCCATCCAAGCATAATTTCTTGTAGAATATTTGACCTTCCTCTCTTTCACATAAAATTCTTGATATGAAGTCTCTTGAAGATGTTGGTGGGGCACGTATGCCACAACCCTGCAAAACATTGTTAGGATGCAAATCTAAACATATAGACCTATAAAAATTAAAATGGTTAGAAAATTCAATATGTAATCTACAACAACGAGTAGTGCATGTGTGATTTATCTTGACATAGAAAGGTTTTAGCATTTCAAAATATCTTTGACAAATTTTAATTTGAGGATACTTCTCTAGAAATTTACCATAAAATTGTGTTTAAGTCTCATCCAAAAAATGCTTTGGATGTGGCTCATAGTTCCAACTACCAATTCTCCTTCTTACCACATCCCTTTGATTCAAAGATACCCTTGTGTAATTCTTCCAAAAGTCTTCAATTAGTGATTTTAATGCTTCAACAACTGGTTTATCTTTTCATGGTAGTCTCCGTGAGAATGCCCATAATTCATTGGCATTAGTGTCCTCAATTCTTTGGTGTCTTCCAATGGCTCTTGATAAAGTTTTCCTATTAATTCTCAATTCTTGACTTGTCTTTCTAATGAGACAAGCTTTCCTCATTTGACTACTTACTATAGTCGATGTAATCACATGCCATGTTGCATTACTATCTTTTGTGCCTGAGGTGTTACCCACACTCTCATACACACTCATTAGATTCTTGACAAGAGATTTTTCACTTGAAGACTTTGATGTTCTCAACCCAAGAATCTTCATGATGGACCTATACTTTATACTTCACATCATTTCAATGAACAGTTGACATCTTGTAGTCTCATTTAACTTTTCAAAGAACAATCTCCAAATCTTATGAGCATATCTTCTACAAGTGCATTTTGGAATTTTACCTTCCATTGGCTGCAAAATATTCTCATCAATATCAATCAAATACTTTGGCTTTCTATGCAAAATTCTAGGTGGTGATAAGTTAGGTAAATTCATCTCAACATTAGGAATTTCATCAATATTTAAATGAGATGGGCTAGATGGCATACCTTTGATCGAAGATGGAATAGATGACATACCTTAAGGTTGAGGTGGGAACGATGGCATACCTCCTTCATCACATGTGAGTGATGATGTACTCTCAACTTGAGATGTGGTAGATGGTCTCCCTACATGTTGACTTGTGGTAGAGGACGTGTCTCCAACTATGGTATTCAAATCTCTCATAGCACGAAGTTTTTGCATTCGTTCTCTTTGTGCCGCCAATACCATATCTCTTTGTGATGGTTGTGGTTCCTCTTCAATTGGCATGTCTTCATTTATCATGTCTAATTTCCTCTTCTCACAAAGTTCCCTCATAGGTGCTACTTTCTTTGCATTCTTAGCTTCTATCTCTTCCTATGTTGGTTTAATTCTTGACTGTTTCCTCAGCATGATGGAGAATTTGTCTGTAGTATGATAAAGAGACCAATATTAGTTCCTAAGAAATGAATCCATACAAATAACTAAAATATATGTCATTCAACCCTTCATAATAAATGTACATACAATCATCATGTAAAAGACTAAATGTCACTCAACCAAAATAGGTACAAAGCATACAAAGCAAATTATTGCAGCCATACAAAGCATTATTGCACAATGTTATTGCAGCCATACAAAGCATTATGGTACAAAGTTTACTTCAATCCTATATGAGGATAAGGTCAAAGGAGAGTCACCTATTGAGGCTACAAGTGAAGAGTACATGGGACTTCATGCTTGAAAAGGTTGAGGCAGACCCAATTTGACATGTTTGTTGTTACTAGGGCTACTAGGATTTGGAATTGAGAAGATGTTTTGTTGGTACTAGGGATACTAGGATTTGGGTGGCTTGTGAAGGAATAGACAACAATTGGAGAGTGTAGACTTGAGTAAGGGTTTAGAATGGTTGTGTCTAAGTTCCTAAGGGGTAAGAAGACCTCTAGTAGCCTTGTTAGGTTTTGAAGTATTGAAGACCCTCTTTGTGCCTTTGTATAGGGAGATTACTTGAGAGGAAAGCTTATGAAATTTGAAGAAACTATTGAGGTGAACCCTACCTCTGCATCACATACCTAGGATTGTCATAAAAATCATTAGACTAATCTCTATAATTTAGGGTATTGAATGGTATATAGTCAATCAAGGTAACCACCATCATGTGCTACCAAAGGACAATTAGGAAATTTTGAAATATTGTTGTGTCATGTGTATGTACAAATGATCATGAATAGGTGCATAAGGAATGTCCTAGCCCAAGATATGTGCATACAAATCATCATGTCATGTGCATACTTGTATGATCTTGGCACCTATTCATTTGAATTTTAACTTGTTAATATGACAAGATAATAGTGGGATTGTATTTTTATTATGTTTTAAGGATTTATTCTTGTGTAGTTTGACATCATGGTATGTTAAGGTATGTTTATTACACATAATTATTAAAGAGCCCAAGTGTAGAAAATATACATGGCATCATGTGAGATTGTAGGCTACTTTCTTGATTGGGAATGTGTCTATTTTAAACATGTATGATAAAGCATGATAAAGTAATTCAAATAGAATTAAGGAAAATGTAAAGAACATGTATGCAAAGATTTGACATACCTAAAAAATAGAGATTCAAATGGAGAGAGTACCCAATTATGTAGTATTTTTTTCTTCTTGCATCAAACTCCTCAACAATTTGAGTTTTTCACCACTTGCTTCCTTTTCAATGTTAAATTGAATAACACTCAAATATAATTAGTAACAACAATACTATTAACCAATCTATAATGTTAAATTCCTAAAATTAAATCACAATTAACATTGCAACACTACAAAAATTGAAACTTGAATAGATATATATCCAATTTGGTGTGAAAACTATGTTATTTCCTCAATAACACTCAAATATAATTAGTAACAACAATACTATTAACTAATCTATAATGTTAAATTCCTAAAATTAAATCACAATTAACATTGCAACACTACAAAAATTGAAACTTGAATAGATATATATCAAATTTGGTGTGAAAACTATGTTATTTCCTCCTCAAGTTAGCAAAGAAGAAAAGGTGGTGGAAAGATCATGCAAAGTTGGTAAAATGTGTAAAATGTGTATGTGAACTTCCCAACAGCATGAAAGCACTTCTTTTTTGTCAGAACACGTGCATAATCAACATGAAAATAGAGCATGTAGGCCTGGATCACGAGGGTCAACACTTTTTTACCATTTCTATAGCAGGACAAAGGGTAAGCACATTATAACGCACTCATGTTTTGTCCTGCTATAGATTGATAGATAAATATTTGTGCCTATCTCACCTTTGATAACACCTTTACAATATCTCACCTCTAGTTCCATTAGCTCATGTTCTATATCTCACTTATCTCTCCCCCTCACCTCTCTACCTCTCCACTCTCTATGTCTCTTAGTCACTCCTTGTCTACTTCTCCATCCATCCTTAGCCATCTAGGTCTCACTTAATCCTAAACTCTAAAGACAGCTATCCCTATTCCTAAACCCTCAACAGGCTTGATACAATACCTTAATCCCTAATCCCTTATCCCTAAACCCTCCCACCCTATCCCTAATCCTTATACCCTTGACACTCTACTTTAGCCCTAATCTCTCGACCCTCAACCCTATCCCTAAACCCTCAACCCTCGAACCTCAACCCTCAATGTTAAACCCTAATGCCTCAACCCTCAACCCTATTCCCTAAACCCTCAACCCTATCCCTAAACCCTAAACCCTAAAACCTCAACCCTCAACCCTTCACTCTAATCCCTCAACCCTAAACCCTATCCCTAAACCCTCAACATTATACCTTAAACCCTAATGCGTCAACCCTAAACCCTAAACCTTATCCCTAAACCCTAATCCCTCAACCCTCAACCTAATCCCTCAACTCTAATCCCTCATCCCTAAACCCTAAACGCTATCCCTATTCCTAAACCCTCAATGAACTCGATACTATACCTTAAACCCTAATCCATTATCCCTAAACCCTCCAACCCTATCCCTAATCCTTATACCCTCCACACTCTACTTTAACCATAATCCCTTGACCCTCAACCCTATCCCTAAACCCTCAACGCTTGAACCTCAACACTCAACCCTCAACATCAAACCCTAATCCCTCAACCCTTAACTCTAATCCCTCAACCCTCAACCCTATCCCTAAACCCTAAACCCTAAAACCTTAACCCTCAACCCTCAACATAAAATCCTAATCCCTCAACCCTTCACTCTAATCCCTCAACTCTAAACCCTATCCCTAAACCCTCAACACTATACCTTATACCCTAATCCCTCAACCCTAAACCCTAAACCTTATCCCTATACCCTAATCCCTCAATCCTCAACCCTAACCCCTCAACCCTCAACTCTAATCCCTCATCCCTAAACTCTAAATGGTATCCCTATTCCTAAACCCTCAACAGGCTTGATACTATTTCTTAAATCCTAATCCCTATCCCTAAACCCTCCAACCCTATTCCTAATCCTTATACCCTCGACACTCTACTTTAACCCTAATCCCTCGATCCTCAACCCTATACCTAAACCCTCAACCCTCGAACGTTAACACTTAATCCTCAACATCAAACCCTAATCTCTCAACCCTTAACTCTAATCCCTCAACCCTAAACCCTATCCCTAAACCCTAAACCCTAAAACCTCAACCCTCAATGTCAAATCCTAATCCCTCAACCCTTCACTCTAATCCCTTAACCCTAAACCCTATCCCTAAACCCTCAACACTATACCTTAAACCCTAATCCCTCAACCCTAAAACCTAAACCTTATCCCTAAACCCTAATCCCTCAACCCTCAACCCTAATCCCTTAACCCTCAACTCTAATCCCTCATCCCTAAACCCTAAACGCTATCCCTATTCCTAAACCCTCAACGGGCTCGATACTATACCTTAAACCCTAATCCCTTATCCCTAAACCCTCCAACCCTATCCCTAATCCTTATACCCTCGACACTCTACTTTAACCCTAATGCCTCAACCCTCAACCCTATCCCTAAACCCTCAACCCTCGAATCTCAACCCTTAACCCTTAACATCAAACCCTAATCCCTCAACCCTTAACTCTAATCCCTCAACTCTCAACCCTATCCCTAAACCCTATACCCTAAAACCTCAACACTCAACCCTCAATGTCAAATCCTAATCCCTCAACCCTTCACTCTAATTCCTCAACTGTAAACCCTATCCCTAAACCCTCAACACCATACCTTAAACCCTAATCCCTAAACCCTAAACCCTAAACCGTATCCCTAAACCCTAATACCTCAACCCTCAACCCTAGTCCCTCAACCCTCAACCCTAGTCCCTCAACCCTCAACTCTAATCCCTCATCCCTAAACCCTAAATGCTATCCCTATTCCTAAACCCTCAATGGACTTGATATTATACCTTAAACCCTAATCCCTTATCCCTAAACCCTCCAACCCTATCCCTAAACCCTCTATTTGAAACAAGGTAGATAACTGAGAGGGGGGGTGAATTAGTTATCTCTATTATTTTAACTTTTTCTTCTTTTATAATTTGTGCAACATCAAAACATATAAGCATAAATAATCATGAGAGCAGAAATAAAGTTAACACACATAACACAAGGATTTTTACGTGGAAAACCCTGTTAAGGGAAAAAACCATGGGGTGACTAACCCAAGATTGTATTCTCTATTAAAAGAATAAGAAGTACAAAATGACACTTGCCAATTAGGGCTCATTGCCCAAGCACACTGCTCATAAGAGGCACACTGCCTACAAGAGACTCACTGTCTATAGAACTTACTGAAGGTAACCAGGTGTTTGAACTGATGAGAGACATCTATGAATGCTAGAGTTTAGTTCTAGTTAGGCACAATATACTGATCTGATGCACTTCATTCTTCCTTTGCTCTAGTGCTGCTGCTTTGTCACATATTGGACTTGTATTGCTACTTTCCTACCTTTCTTCACACTTTATATTATCATGTCTATACACACACACACCCTCATACTGAAATCCATTTGGTATATATATCTATATCAAGGATTTCAACAACTTTCTAGTCGACAACCGGAATACTCAAGATATTTACAAATTACTGATTTGTCAGCTGAATCCATGCTTGATATGTGATCGTATCAAAATCATAGACATTGAAGTCATCAATCATGTCAACCAATATTGTATGATCCCTCAAATAGCTTGATCAACATCAATTACTCATCTGGATTGAAGTCTGATACTTTGTCGGTCAGTTCTTCCTTAGTCTGCTTTGCCTGTTTGGAACACAACACTTATATGCCCATATCTTTTCCATGATTCATCACCGGAGGCTCAATATCTGGAATAAAGAAGTCATGGTACTCCTCTTGACTTGTCCAAGTCCACAACTTGCTGGGTTACACCATCTGAGAGATCTGGACCTAATTGTCAGACCTTGCTGCATGCTCTATTCTTGTTCTCTAGACCAAAACAATCTTCAATCTAACTTCTGTTAAAGGCATACTATGTGCTGTGGATGTGTGGGATAGACTTTGTTGCCATCAATGACAACACTCATGAAGCCACACAGTATCTCTTGCCAATAATCTCCCCCTTTAGCATTGATGGCAACACTGAGTGAAAAATGACTAAGTGTCGCAGCAAACTCCCCCTTGGCTGATGCTCTGTCTTTTGTACTATTATACCAGAACTCCCCCTTAGCTGTATTCCACATTTTCACTGCTCTTCACTCCCCCTTTGACATCAATGGCAAAGGGCAAGGTCCGCATACCAAAAATTTACAAAAATTATTCTATACATGGCCGCATAAGTATATATACATGTTATACTTACATATACTTGAGTATATCCACAAAAGTGGCCTTCAACTATACAAACTCTGTGGCCCAGCTCTGCTTTATCCTGTCCAAAATTGAGATGTGACCACTCAACAAGAATGCATATGCTTCTTCCCTTTTTAAATCTGCCGGATCACTAGTCTGGGCTATGGTCTGGGCATTTGTCAAGGCCTCATGCATTGCCTCTTAGGGATAATTATCCCTCTTAGTTCACTCATCCTGTTTATTATATCCTTCTTTTCTTTGTCCAGCCTCTTTATTTCATTTATAAAGACAATAGCGTAGCATTCTTGATTCATTATGGATGTAGTGAGGGGATCAAAATTCTGAGATAAGCTTGACAGTTTACTTTCTTGTTCTTTCATCTTCTTTTCAATATC
The DNA here is from genome assembly GCA_027924645.1 of Cunninghamia lanceolata. Taxonomy (NCBI): domain Eukaryota; kingdom Viridiplantae; phylum Streptophyta; class Pinopsida; order Cupressales; family Cupressaceae; genus Cunninghamia; species Cunninghamia lanceolata. The sequence continues at coordinate 1,524,385 of BSBN01000391.1, read as the reverse complement.
TTCTATCACTTTAGACCAAGATAAACAAAATTTGTACATCTCTCCACCATCTTTAAGAGCATTTTCAAGGCTCTTTATCCCAATATCTAGGGTCCTCCTATCATTAGCAATGAGTCCTTGTACTTCAGTGAATCTTTTTCCCAAAAATTATTTCCAGACCTTTTCTTCTGCCAATTTCTCTAAAGAATCAAAATGAATACTAACAGAGTTTACTAGAGATTTCAAGTTACGAGATGGAGAGGCCAAAGGATCCTTTTGAAAAGATGGCATGATCTTCTCCAGCATACCGAATGCAATCTCTAATAGCTCACAATCTTCCATGTGAGATTTCAGAATCTTTTCTTTTGCTTTATCTTGGACAAAAGATGCCATTTTCATTATCTGGACCGGAGAGAGGGAATCAAAATTTAGTAGTCCTTGGAATAGTTCTGGTTCATCTATTTCCATCAGCTCTTTGTTCAAGAAATTCTTGACTACCTCTGTAGTGTCTCTTACTAGAGACTGAGTCTTCTTTTCTTTCAAAATATCAGAGCTATCATCAGACATCTTCTCTTTTTGTTCTTCTTTTCCCTTTACCTCCTCTTCTTGACTCACTTCTTCCTCTTTTCTTCCTTCTTCAATTTCAGAATCCAGAATGTCTGTAGTGGGATCCAAAGGAGAGATGTTACCTATATTTACTGCTGCATGAACTTCCTCTTCTTAACAGAGGAATCCAAGTTCTCAGAGATTTCTTCATTTATTTTCTTTAGTCCTTCGACATCCTTGTTAGAAGTTTCTTCATTGATTGCTATTAATCCTTCAACATCCATGGTAGAGGGTTCTTCATCTATCTCTTCTACAATGGGAAGATTGAATCTCTTCAAGGCATTCCAGAGGATCTCTTTTGTTTCACTTGCTACTTGGTGTGTTTCTCCAAGCATGAGTTTATTCATTCTTGCCTTACTCCAGAACTCATCCTTACAGTCTTTGAAAATCATGTTCATTTGTTTTGGAGTGATGGAAGGATAGAGCTGAATTGCTATCTACTCCCTCATCTCTAAGTCTTTTTCCTTTGCATTATCTTTTCTAAGTTCAGTACCTTCTCTAGACTTTTGGGAATTAATGAAATGATTTCAATGAATGCTTTATTATAAATATTCAAATACCTGACTGTAGCTTCTTCCAATATTCTTTTGTTAGTATCACTATATTCATCATAGAATTCTATGACTGGTTGCAAGTTCCCATCCAATGTGACTGCCTTGATGATATCATCAATGGAAAGAGTGGGCTTTTTAACAAATTCTTCTACCTCTTCTTCTTTGTTTTTACCAGTAGAGGATTCCCCAGATGTTTTCTCCTTCTTCTTCTTCATTTTCTTAATTTCCTCATCAGATTATGTTTCTTCATCATCCTTGTGAATTGTGTAAGACCATGTGGCTTTTGTTTTCATTCTCTTTTCTCCCTTTCTGGATGTCTTGACTTCTGGTTTGGTGGCTTTTGAGCTCTTAGGAGTGGTAGGTGTAGAGCTCTTTGAGGATCTAGTCCAGGAGGAGGCTTGTACCGGAACACTTCCTTTTTCAGCTTCTTGTTTCTCTTTCTCAACTCTTTCTATTTTCTCTCTATTTGCATCAACTGCCTCTTTTGATATGCCATATCTTTTGGCAATTTACTCTACTTCCCTTCTAACTTTCCTTTTTAACTTCAGTTGTCTTAGCTCAACATGTATCTTTACACTTAATTCTCGGAAGGTTCCAAACCTTTCTGCCTCAGGGTCCTTTGGCTGGCTCAATAGGTGTTGAACATGTAGCTCCAAGATTTTCTCATCTACTTTGTAACCCATTGGCATTATCCACACTATTCTAGACTCAACTACCTCCATTAGGCATTGATCAGTGTCAACCATGAAGCACACTGTATCCTTGTATTTTTCAACTATGGATTGAGAAATTCTTTCACTGGCCTGCATCATGCTCTGAAAGTTCTTGAAATAACCCCAGAGAGCTATGTTTTGGGCTTGAGCATCACCAAGTCCATACATATAGTCTCTGATTTGTATGGCAACCGGTCTGTCAATTTTCCATACCCAACCACTCGATCTAGGTAGCTCATTCATATAGTAGAAGAACAGACATAGTATCAGACATCTGTATTTGAAGGAATTCTTCTTGTCCTTTTTGATCTTTTGGAAGTTTTCTAATAGCTGATTCAGGAGAAGGTTGCATACATCATAATCTACATTTTCCCTTAATATATGATGTTGTATATATTGCAGTCCCAGACACAGAGTTCTTCATGGTAGAATGATAGATCTTATATCCTATTATCATTGAAGCAAACTTGACATCTGGATCTATGATGTCATCAATTGTCATTGCTCTTTTGTCAAACTTAGATCCAATGACTTTACTAATTATCTGGTTCTTGATAGATTTGAGTGCAGGTAACCCACCAGATGAGTGCAGTCTAGTTACTACCCTAATGGCATCTTTTGTTATCTTGAAGGGCTTCATTAACCACATGAAGTTGTCATGTATTCTACTAAGAACATACCAGACCCAATCATCCTCTATAAAATAGGGAAAGTGGATGCAATGTCCAAAGTGCTTATCCTGGAGGGCCTTGTATTGAGGTTTGAGTTCAAAACTTTCATCTATTAACTATTTATGATAGATGTGCATCAACTTAGATTCTCCAAATTCCTCAATATTGGAGTGGATGTAAACCCTAATATCTTCTACATGCAGTACCTCATGTGGAATGCTAGAAAAAGCGCCTAATGGATCAACTTCTAGGGATTTATAGGGGTGTTTCTTGAATTTTGGGCACAGCCTATAAGTGATCTTAACAACCATTGGAGTAGCCATTTTGCAAAGGATTCAGAGAGAGATTTTTAGAATGGAAGTACCTTTTTACACTTCAGGGTTCAAAAAAAGAGTTGGAACAAATCACTAGTTGAATTGGATTTTGTAGTTGATCTTTGAGAGAGTTGTAGATACTTTGATGCAGAGCTCTTATTTTTTTCTTCTCAAAAGCAAATGTGCAAATAATAAGTGAATGAACCCTTTTATCTTTGCACAAACCCTAATTTCCTTTTACAATAAATACACAACTTAAGTCATTTGGTTGCCCTGTTCTGAGAGATCTTTTTTGAATCACTGTGTTGCACTTAGAATCATTTTCAGTGAGGATTGACAATGTATTTTCTTTTCTCCAATCATGCCATGGATCCACAAATCAAAGTATTTTGATTTTGAATCATACCAGTTCTATCTATGAAAATCTTGTTTTACCAGATGGTTGTCAAACTGGATCAATCTTGGATGATTAAACTCTTGCAAAACTCCATGTGGATCTTTCATATTTTTACCGAGGGTTATTTAGATATTTTTCTGAGAACCCTTTAATCTGCAACATTCCATGTGCCAATTTTAGGCACCAATTGACTAGCTAGGGGAATTTATCTTTCTTTGTGACTCCCCTTGAGCTAGAGCTCATCTGTTTAGTTTCTTGAAGGAATATCAGCACCAGATTCTAGGGCAGATCCATCCCAAACATTCTCTGTACTCTTCTTCACCCAAATATTGCTCATCTCCCTTTGAACTTCATCCACAATCACTTTTCCTTTTCCCTTATCTTGTTTTTTATTATGATGCACCAGACCCTTTTTATCCTAATTTATACTTCTACAGAATTTGGCAATATGACCGGATCTATTACAATTGTAACAAACAACATTTCTTTGCATATTTGACTAATATCCTCTTGATCTGCATTGATTAGCCATATGTCCCATTCTATTACATGCAAAGCATCTACCATTGAATGAATTGTTTATTTGCATGTTTCTACATTCATGAGATTTGTGACCATGCCTTTTGTAGTTGAAACATTATCCAGAGAAGGATGGATTATTCTGATTCATTCTCCTGCACTGAGTTGCTTTATGATAGAAGTTGTTGCAATTGAAGCAGTATCCATTGAAGGATGGATATCTTTGAGCATTTGGTTTCCTTACTAGAGGTCTTCTAGGCCTATTTCTTTGGTTTCCTGATCCAAAGTTCTTCTAACCAGATCCAGAGCTTTCACCTTTCTCATATCCCAAGCCACACTTGTCATCTACCCTCTTTTGGCTCTCAAGAAGAACTTCAAGTTGGGCTGAGCTTATCTTTAATTTCTCCTTGTATTCATTTGTTGTTTGAAGATTTTGTTTGAGAGTGTCTATCCAATTTTCAAGTTGTTCTTCATTATCTCTAGCTTCTTCAAGATTAGATTCAAGATGCCTAATTATTCTATCCATTTTGTGGTAGTCCTCTGTCCTCTCCTTGAGGGATTGTTTTAGATTATCTTCAATTTTCCTTCTTTCTTCAATTTCTTGGGTGAATCTCATAACCCCTGATTCCATTTCATGCCTTACCATAATGACCTCTTTTGATAGCTTCTCACATATCTTATTTTTCTCATTTAGATCTTCATTAGTATCATTGTCTTCAGTCTGATTGGCTAATTTTTGAAGTAGTTCCTTTCTCTTTTTCATAGAGATACTAAGTTTTTCTTTTAGCTCATTTATGAAATCATCAGCTTCTTTGAGTCTTTCTCTCAAACTATTGACTTTAGAATGTGATTGTTCAAGATCATCTAGGGCAGACTGAAGTTGTTCCTTCATACCATACATATCCATTGAGATTCCCAGATCTTCCTCAAGCTATTAGGCCATGTTTAGAGGAACTTGGCTCTGATACCAATTGTTGGAAACAAGGTAGATAATTGAGAGGGGGTGGTGAATTAGTTATCTCTATTATTTTAACTTTTTCTTCTTTTATAATTTGTGCAGCATCAAAACATATAAGCATACCTAATCATGAGAGTAGAAATAAAGTTAACACACATAACACAAGGATTTTTACGTGGAAATCCCTATTAAGGGAAAAACCACGGGGTGACTAACCCAAGATTGTATTCTCTATTAAAAGAATAAGAAGTACAAAATGACACTTACCAATTAGGGCTCACTACCCAAACACACTGCTCACAAGAGGCACATTGCCTACAAGAGACTCACTATCTACAGAACTTACAGAAGGTAACCAAGTGTTTAAATTAATGAGAGGCATCTACAAATGCTAGAGTTTAGTTCTGGTTAGGCATAATATACTGATCTGATGCACTTCATTCTTCCTCTGCTCTAGTGCTGTTGCTCTGTCACATACCAAACTTGTATTGCTGCTTTCTTGCCTTTCTTCACACTTTATATTATCATGTATGTACACACACACTTTCATACTGAAATCCATCTAGTATATATATCCACATCAAGGATTTCAACAACTTTCTAGTCGGCAACTAGAACACTCAAGATATTTACAAATTACTAATCTATCGACTGAATCCATGCTTGATATGTGATGTGTATCAAAATCATAGATATTAAAGTCATCAATCATGTTAGTCAATATTGTATGATCCCTCAAATAGCTTGATCAACATCAATTACTCATCTGAATTGAAGTCTGATACTATGTCAGTCAGTTCTTCCTTAGTTTGCTCTGCCTGTTTGGAACACAACACTTAGATGCCCATATCTTTTCCATGATTCATCACCGGAGGCTCAATCTTTGGAATAAAGAAGTCATGGTACTCCTCTTGACTTGTCCAAGTCCATAACTTGTTGGGTTACACCATTTGAGAGATTCAGACCTGATTGTCAGACCTTGTTGCATGCCCTGTTCTTGTTCTCCAGACTAAAACAATCTTCAATCTGACTTCTGGTAAAGGCATACTATGTGCTGTCGATGTGTTGGATAGACTTTGATGCCATCAATGACAACACTCATGAAGCCACACAGTATCTCTTGCCAACACCCTCAACCCTCAATGTCAAACACTAATCCCTGAACCCTTAATTATAATCCCTCGACCCTCAACCCTATCCCTAAACCCTAAACCCTAAAACATCAACCCTCAACCCTCAACATCAAATCCTAATCCCTCAACCCTAAACCCTAAACCTTATCCCTAAACCCTAATCCCTCAACTCTCAACCCTAATCCCTCAACCCTCAACTCTAATCCCTCATCCCTAAACCCTAAATGCTATCCCTATTCATAAACCCTCAACAGGCTCTATACTATACCTTAAATGCTAATCCCTTATCCCTAAACCCTCCAACCCTATCCCTAATCCTTACACCTTCGACCCTCAACTCTATCCCTAAACCGTCAACCCTCAAACCTCAACACTCAACCCTCAATGTTAGACCCTAATCCCTCAACCCTTAACTCTAATCTCTCAACCCTCAACCCTATCCCTCAACCTGAAAACCTCAACCCTCAACCCTCAACATCAAACCTTAATCCCTCAATCCTAAACCCTTAACACTATACCTTAAACCATAATCCCTCAACTCTAAACCCTAAACCCCATCCCTAAGACCTAATCCCTCAACAATGAACCCTAATCCATCAACCCTCAACCCTAATCCCTCATCCCTAAACCCTAAATGATATCCCTATTCCTAAACCCTCAACAGGCTCAATACTATACCTTAAACCCTAATCCCTTATCCCTAAACCCTCCAACCCTATCCCTAATCCTTATACCCTTGACACTCTACTTTAACCCTAATCCCTCGACCCTCAACCCTATCCCTAAACCCTCGACCCTCAAACCTCAACCCTCAACCCTCAATGTCAAACCCTAATCCCTCAACCCTTAACCCTAACCCTTGACCCTCTACCCTATCCCTAAACCCTCAACCCTAAAACCTAAACCCTCAACCCTCAACATCATACCATAATCCCTCAACCCTTAACTCTAATCCCTCAACCCTAAACCCTATCCCAAAACCCTCAACACTATACCTTAAACCCTAATCCCGCAACCCTAAACCCTATCCCTAAGCCCTAATCCATCAACCCTCAACCCTAATCCATCAACCCTCAACCCTAATCCCTCATTCCTAAACCCTAAACACTATCCCTATTCCTAAACCCTTAATGGGCTTGATACTCTCCCTCAACCCTTAACCCTTAAAACCTATCCCTACACCCTTGACACTCGACACTATATCTTAAACCCTAATCCCTTAACCCTCATCCCTAAAGCCTCAACCCTAAATCCTTAAACCTTTAACCCTAAACCCTATCCTTAATCCCTCTACCCTTGACACTCTACTTTAAACCTAATCCCTTGACCATCAACCCTCAACCCTCAACATTAAACCCTAATTCATTAACCCTAAACCCTAATCCCTCAAACCTAAAACCTATCCCTAAGCCATCAACCCTCAACACTATACCTTAAACCCTAATCCCTATCCCTCAACCCTTAACCCTTAAAACTTAAACCCTATCCCTACACCCTCAACACTCGACACTATATCTTAAGCCTTAAAACCTCATCCCTAAAGCCTCAACCATCAATCCTTAAACCTTCAACCCTAAACCCTATCCCTAATCTCTCTACCCTTGACACTTTAACCCTAACCTTGACATTAAATGCTAATCCGTCAACCCTAAACCCTAATCTGTCAACCCTAAACCCTATCCCTAAACCCTCAACCCTCAACACTATACCTTAAACTGTAATCCATCAACCCTAAAATCTAATCCCTCAACCCTAAACTCTAAACCCTATCACTAAACCCTCAACCCTCAACACTATACCTTAAACCCTAATCCCTCAATCCTCAACCCTAATCCCTCAACCCTCAACCCTAATCCCTCATCCCTAAACCCTAAACGCTATCCCTATTCCTAAACCCTCAACCCTCAACACTATACCTTAAACCCTAATCCCTTATCCCTAAACCCTAAACCCTATCCCTCAACCCTTAACCCTTAAAACTTAAACCCTAAAACCTATCCCTAAACCCTCGATGCTCAACACTATATCTTAAACCCCAATCCCTTAACCCTCAACCCTAAAGCCTTAACCCTCAATCGTTAAACCTTCAACCCTAAACCCTATCCCTAATCCCTCTACCCTCAACACTCTACTTTAACCCTAATCCCTTGACCATCAACCCTATCCCCTAAACCCTAAACCCTCAACTCTCAACATTAAACCCTAATCCCTCAACCCTAAACCCTAATCCCTCAACCCTAAACCCTATTCCTAAACCCTTAACCCTCAACACTATTCCTTAAACCCTAATCCATCAACCCTAAACCCTAATCCCTCAACTCTATACCCTATCCCTCAACCCTCAACCCTCAACACTATTCCTTAAACCCTAATCCCTCATCTCTAAACCCTAATCCCTCAACCGTAAACCCTATACCCTATCCCTAAACACTCAACCCTCAGCAAGTTATACCTTAAACCTTAATCCCTCAACCCTCAACCCTCAACCCTAATCCCTCATCCCTAAACCCTAAATGCTATCCCTATTCCTAAACCCTCAACCCAAGACACTATACCTTAAACCCTAATCCCTTACCCCTAAACTTAAACCCTATCCCTCAACCCTTAACCCTTAAACCTTAAACCCTAAAACCTATCCCTAAACCCTCAACCCTATACCCTCAACAATAAACTTAAGCCCTAATCCCTCAATCATCAACCCTATACCTTAAACCCTGAAGCCTACACCCTCAAACCCTCATCCCTAGACCATATTTAACCTCAACCTTATATCCTAAACCTCAAATATTGTGCCTCAACCCTATACTTAAATTAAACCTAAACCATACATGTTCTCAACCCAAGTCACCCTATGCCTTATATACCCTCAATCCATATCGTAAACCCTAAACCCTAATCCTCACACCTTACACACTTAATCTTTTACACTCAACAACCTGAATATTAACCCTCAATTGTAACCCTCAACCCTCTAATCTCTACCCTCTACCCTCTACCTATTACTTAAGCCCTAATCCCTCAACCGTCAACCCTCAAAACTATATAGGCTCAGGTCCTTATATACAATAAACCCAAAACACATACATACATACATACATGTATACATACATACATACATACATACATACATACATACATACATACATACAAAGATACATACATACAAGCATGCATACATGTACATACATACAAGCATGCATACATGTACATGCATACATACCTACAAGAATAGATATAAACATCCATGAAACATACTTATGAAACTTGAACATATCTCATTCAAAGGAAGACATAACGCGAGTGCGTTATAACACGCTCGCGTTGTGTCAAACTGGGAAAACACTGGCAAACATGCAAAAAAGTAAAAAATGCACAACATAATGTGAGTGCATTATAGCGCGCTTGCATTATATTGTGCTTTGGGAATCCCAAGCCTTGGGCTTGGGATTTGCTTTGGATTTCCAACCCAAAGGCTTGGAGTGCCTTTTCAACATCCACAGACATGTTTTTGCAAATTCTACAAGATTTCACATAATTTTATTCATGCTAACCCTCAGATTTGCATGTGTTTCAAGGTCAAACAAATCGAACACCTGGGTAATGTTAGGCTTTCTCTTAGCTTTTAACGATGCAATTTTTTTGCATTTTGACAATGTTAAGCCTTTCATCTTTAATTTCTTTTGTTTGAGTGTCCGGTTTTGGGCAAAAACCACTGTTTGGTCTTTTTTTCATTGTAAATTAACCATTCATTGAAATTTCAAAAAAATTACATATTTAGAAACTAGACTCCATTCTACACATATTAAAAAAAAAGAAAAAATGATTTTCAATTAGTTTTCAAAATTTATAGGGGTAGCACGGCCAAAATTCTATTTTTTAGGATGTGTCCACTTTGAAAATTAGTAAAAAATCAAATATTCATCAAAAAATTATCAGAAAAATCAGGCAAAAACTACATGTTGTTAGCTAATTTCTCACCAAAGTGATTTTAAAAAGACCAAAAAAAAGTTAACCTTTTGAGGGAGCCACAAAACATGCTATGTTATGTTTTTTGATAGAAACAACACCAATTTCTGTGGCTTCCTCTTTTGAACCCCTTAATCTATACCATTTTAAAAAAAAATTAGTAGTTAAAGTAGACTTGGAGCACTACGAACATTGTTTTGGTTGCTTCTCCAAATTTTGAGTGTAACTATGCTCAATTTCTCATCCAAGGCCAGCATTTCCTAATTTCAGAAAAAAAGTGGCCACTTAAGACCCCTTTTCAGCCCCCATTTCTTGTACTTACCCATATATGTGAGCTAATCCTCACCGTGGTTTTTCCCTTTTTGGGTTTTCAACATAAAAATCTGGTGTTCATGTGTTATGTGCTTTAATGTTTGATATCATGCTTTTTGTTCTTACTGCAATTTAAATGTGGTGTGTGTAATGAATGTTTAAATGCTTAAGTGGTTTTAGAGAATACTGATTCACCCCACTCTCAGTCTTTTGGGTGTTCGACATGGATATCACAGTCCAACACTTTGATGATATCTTATTCTATTATGTTATGATTTGCCACATTTTGATGTAGTGTTAAACTTATGTATGCAAACTCTTATGATTATATCTATTCATAGTTTTGATTCATGATTTAATGTGTTTATGCTAGATGTCATTTATGATCTACTTGTGAAGTAAATGCAACAAAAGATCTTGATTTTTATACGCATGTATGTCAAATTAAATGCTCAAGTGATTTGTGTAAATAACTATGTGTAATTGTTTAACAAATGCAACAATGATTTAAATGATACATGTTCTAATGAAAAAAATGCATATATGCTTAATTATATTTTAAACAAGATATATACACATGGTGAAATAATTCAGTTGTGATCCAATGGAACAACATTGTAACATTCTTAGATTAGATTCGATAATGATTATTGAACATGGTGCACATCTACCATTTTATATGCTAACAACTAAATAATTATAAACTAAGAAAACTACTCTAAACAGTCAAGACAAACTACATAATTTTCCAAGAATGAAGCAAATAATGAAATAGGAAATTTACATTTACTATCTACCAAACATTTTCTTTATAAAGAAAGTGATAGCATACAAATGAAAAACTAAGTTTAAGCATAATATCTACATAAATGAATAGTGTTAATAGGTTCTTTAAGAGGCATACCATGCATATCATCAAGTTTATATGTACTCGATCTGAAGATTTCAGTGGTGATGTAAGGTCCTAGCCAATTTAGGCTAAACTTCCCTTTTTCACCAAGAGGTGCATTAACATTGCACTGATTTTCATAGAGTACAAGTTCTTCAACCTCAAATGAATGATGAATGACATGTTCATTGTACAAGCATTGAATGGATTTTTGATGAGCCTGAAGATGTTTGAGAGTGTTTATATAACATTGTTCATCGAGCATTTCAAGTTGTTGATATCATAATTCTCTTTGAGTATTTTCTTCAAGGATGCCCTTGAGAGAAATTCACAAAGAAGGAATTTCAAACTCCAAAGGCATTATCACATTGGCGTGATACAGAAGGTTGTACGAGTAGTACCCATAGCTATATGAACACTTGTTTGATAATGCATATGAAAGTTGAGTATGCCAATCCTTTTGATGTTTGTTAATAATTTTTGAAGGATTTGTCCAATCATTTTATTAGAAGCTTCTGCTTGTCTGTTTGATTGAGGATAATACAATGTAGAGAAGTAGTGTTGAATATGATATCTTTCAAGAAATTTCTTCACGTCTTTGTTCTTAAATGAAGCACAATTGTTAGAAACCAAACTGGAAGGAATACCAAATTGAGAGATTATTGATAGGCCAAAATTGGGGTAAATAATGAAGATTTAATATTTAACAACTAAATTTAGTTTGGTCTAAGTGTCAATCCAGGAGTGTAAACTTGTGAAAGGTGTCATGGCTATATGCACAAGGGATGCAGGTAGTGAGGTCCTTGTGGATGAAATGCAGATAAATACATTAATTAAAATTGCTACATGAACTCTACGATAAAAATTGCTGTAAAATTGTTGCAACAATCTTCTACAGGAACAAACCAATGGCAGGAGAAAAAAGCAATTTGCATAGACAATAAACTTGAAACTTAAAGTCATAATGCAATATGAACAAGAATAATAACTAACTAGTTCTATTTAGCATCACAATCACACAGTTCATAGTTAAATCATAAATAGAAGATGTAATTAATACCCATGAACAATGCATAAGCAACTTCTACATATTCAATCAAAATAGGAATAAAAACACACTGCTAAAAACAACAAAGATAACCAGGCATTCCAAGAAGTCGACCCTACCTCCTCAGTCTGCCAAGTGATGAAATGAAGAACTTTCTTTTACACTTGTTCGATCAGAACAAAAGTCTTGTTATTTCTCGAAAAACTTAGTTACATCTATATCCTTTCTCATGTTTGATTCTCCCTATATATAATAAATTGGTGTGTAACAAATTTCAATCTGTTTTCTATTTTACCCCACCATTTTATTGCTGCCTCTCATTCCTTAGCATGTCATTATTAACAAAATGAAGGATGCATTCTATTTTCACACCATACCTTTTAATACATGGTTTATAGTTTATGGCTTCTAATGTAAGAGCATCTAGTGGTGTAAGGGAAATCTTGCATCACCCAAAAATATGTTGCTTCAAAATCATTATAGTTGTTTTCATTTCTTTCCATAGTTAGTATTTTTGGTTCCATAATCTCTTGAATAATGTAGGACTTTCAGTTTTTCCAAAATTGCTAAAAATAGCAAACTACCAGTTATGGAAAGTTTACTTGCCATTTTAGGAAAGTTTGCATTTGGGCACATATTGAACTAGAAACTTACAAAAAGCTTCATAATAGAAATATAAGACCTTTGGCAAAGGAATCAGGAAAAGATCATTTGTGAGCTAAAAGATATTAAAGTTTTTGTTTTCCAAAAAGCCCTTGAAATTTTTTGAAATGAGATATGAGGGACTCAAACATCCCATAACATCCTAAAAAGTTGACAAAAATCCATTTATAGATTTCTAGTGTGATAGTTCACATTGCAATCTTTCTGACACTTAAAACAGTTCGTCAATCAGACACCTAGATCAAAAGTTATGCTTCCCAGAAGTTGACCTACTTTTGGAGGGAGTTACAAATTTTGAAATTTAGCAGGAGGCCACCAAAAAGTGCTATTTATGACTATTTTGGGAACACTAGGTAGTAGTAGAGTTAAGGGGGAAAATGTAGAGTCAAGAATAGGTGGGAAAATAGAAACCCTAGCTGATTTGGGTTATAGAAGGTAGAAGATTCTAGAGCCTAGTGATGTGTAGTTGTAGTGTGTTACAGCCTGGGGAGGATTGATTCCTCTGATTGTAATTGAGCTTTTGTAATGCAATAAGTTGTTCAAATCAATAAAGAAATATTCTATTTTTTGTGTTCCATTTCTATTGTTGTGTGTTTTATGATTTACCCCCCCTTCATTAAGTGGTATCAGAGCAAGGGTTTCTGAGTGTGTAGACAGATCGCCAACCGTGAGGTAGTTTGCACTAGGACTTGAGGTTGTGGGTTTGCTACAGAGATCAAGATGCCTCCATGAAGAAATCATATTGGGAGGAATGCTTTGATGGAAGAGGGTTTTAGATCCCTACAAAGGCATATTGATGCATTGCAAGAGGAGCTATGAAGAGGGTTTGATCGGAGAACAAGAGAAGAAAGGGAGGATGAAGTTGAAGAAGAGCTATCTGAGGAAGAACAAGAAGCTGCAGGAGATCCTACAGAAGTTAGGTTGTTGAGGGCCATTTCAAAGATCGGAAAGAGGCCCAAAATTAAAGTTTCTACATGTTCTAGAGATTTGAATCTGGAACAGCTTATTGATTGGATCAATAACATGGAGGAGTATTTTGAGTATGAAGACGTGGAGGACCCAGATCGGGTAGGGTTTGCAAAAACAAAGTTGAAGGGCCATGCCAGTATTTGATGGAAGGAGGTCTAGTTAGAGAGGAATAGGAGAGGAAAAGGAAAGATTAGTAGATGGGATTGGATGGTGGAGAAACTGAAGAAGTAGTTCATTCCTGTGGACTACGAGATGGAGTTGCTGAAGAAGCTATAAGGATTGAAGCAAGGTAACAAGTCTGTCAAGGAGTATACATAAGAGTTTTATAAGATTACTATTAGGATAGGTCATGTAGAGGCTAATAAGGAGAAGGTAGCCTATTACATTAATGGGTTAAGGCTAAGTACTCAAGAGGAGCTCAACCTGGTCAGAATGACCGCCATAGAAGATGCATACCAGTTTTCCATGAAGGTGGAAGAGAAGTTGAATAAAAGATTTGATAGCAAGTAAAGGGGAAAAGGTCAAGGCAGAAGGACTAGTGGAAGAACCTATGGAGGCTGAAATATAGATTCAAAGAAAAGTGAAGAAGCTAGCACTAGTCAAAATCAAAGAGGAGATAATGTCTACTACCCTCATGACCATAACAATGGAGAGAAAAGAGGAAGAGGAAGAGGCTGACCTGGGCAAAGACCTGGAAGAGGAGGTTTTAGAGTAACCTATTTCCAATGTGGAGAAGAAGGGCATCAAGCATATGAGTGTCCTTAACATCAAGGAAGGACAAATAGAAGACCTGAAGGTAATGCATGAGTTGCACATGTAGATGAAGATGTGCAGTCTGAGCATTCTGAAGATACTGAAAGGGGAGAAACCCTAGTTGTCAGAAGGACTTTGTTGAATGAGGAGAAAGAACCCAATCAAAGGAAGAGTTTATTTTGCACAAGGTGCAAATGTGAAGGTAAGTGTTGTGATATTATTATTGACAATGGAAGTACTGACAATCTTGTATCAGAGATGGTTGACAAGTTGAAGTTGACAAAAAGAAAGCATCCACATCCATATCGGATTGCATGGTTGCAGAAGGACCATAGAGCTTTGGTCAATGAGTAGTGTTTAGTGAAGTTCAAGATTGGGGACTACCATGATGAGGTACTGTGTGATATCATACCGATGGATGCATGTCATATGCTATTGGGGAAGCTGTGGAAGAATGATAGGAGTGCTGTCCATGATGGGCGTGCAAACATATATTCCCTAACAAAGGATGGAGTTCGTCATAAGTTGAAGCCCTTGAAGGAGTTGGAAGAAAAGGTATGTAGTACTGCTAGAATTTTCTTGGTAGATGGTAGGAAATTTTTGGAGGGTATGAAGCATGAGCGTCATTACTATTCATTGATTCTTAAGATTAGTCAAGAGAAATGTGAAGATGTACCAGCAAAAATCTCAGAGATGTTGGAAGAATTTTGAGATATTATCTCTAATAATGTACTAAAAGGATTACCACCAGTAAGGAAGATAAATCATCAAATGGATTTGATACCAAGAGCCAGTTTACCAAATAAGGCAGCCCACAGAATGACCCATGCAAAGAATGAAGAGCTAGAAAGATAAGTTTAGGAGTTGTTGAGGAATGGACAAATAAGGGAGAGCCTAAGTTGATGTGCGAGACCTATAGTACTAGCACCGAAGAAAGATGGAAAGTGGAGGATATATACAGATTCTTTAGCCATCAATAAGATCATGATCAAGTATAGATTTCCATTGCCAAGAATGGATGACATCATGGATTATTTGAGTGGAGCCAAGTACTTCACAAATATTTACCTAAAGAGTGGGTATCACCAGATTTGAATCAGAGAAGGAGACGAATGGAAGATAGCATTCAAAACCAAACAAGGTTTGTATGAGTGGTTAGTCATGCAATTTGGGCTAACCAATGCACCAAGCACATTCATGCGACTCATGAACGAGGTATTGAAAGAATTTTTGGGAAGTTTTGTTATTGTTTATTTAGATGACATTTTAATTTTCAGTAAGACTTGGGATGAGGATTTGATGCATAATAGAAGAGTTTTAGAGAAGTTGAGGGAGGAGAAGTTGCTGATTAATCTAAAGAAATGTAGTTTTGCAAAGGAGTTGGTATACCTGGGATTTGTTGTCTCAGAAGAAGGTCTTAAGATGGACCCAAAGAAGGTGAGAACTATCCTTGAATGACCTATGCCAAGGAGTGCCACAGAGGTATGATCTTTTCATGGTATGGCAAGTTTTAACATAAAGTTTATCATGAATTTTAGTAGCATTTGTGTACCCCTAACTGAGACAATGAGAGGGAATAGAAAAGAGTTTAGATGGACTAAAGGAACAGACAAAAGCTTTGATACATTGAAGCAAAAAGTCACAGAGAAACCTATTTTGGCACTTCCAGATTTCAATAAGGTATTTCAGGTAGATTGTGATGCTAGTGGTAGTGCTATAGGAGTTGTTTTGAGTCAAGAAGGTAGGCCTATTGCCTATTTTAGTGAGAAGCTTAATGATGCCAAGAAAAAGTATTATGTTTAAGATCAAGAATTTTATGCTATAGTTCAGGCTTTAAAGAAATGGAGACATTATTTATTGCCAAAAGAGTTTGTCTTATATACTGATCATCAGGCTTTACAGTATCTTAATAGTTAAAGAAAATTGAACCAAGGGCATTTAAAATGGGTTGAGTTTTTGCAGAGTTATACTTTTGTTTTGAAGTACAGGAGTGGGAAGTCCAATAGAGTTGTCGATATTTTGTTGATAGAAATGAAGATAGAGGTTGTTGGGTTCGATGAGTTCAAAAGTTTGTATCCTGAAGATCTAGATTTTGGAGAGGCCTGGAAAGCTTGTCTAGAACCTGTTACTTTGGATAGGACAAAATGGTTGGATTTCATAATCCAAGATGGCATGGTGTTTAAAGGAAGCAAGTTATACATTCCAAGGAGTTCCATGAGAGAGAACTTGATTAAGGAGAAGCATAGTGGAGGATTGTCTGGACACTTTTGTAGCAGGATGTGAGGAAATTTGTGCAGAGTTGTAGAGTATGTCAAATGGTGAAAGGAGCAAGTTAAAATACAGGTCTACATCAGCCACTACCTGTACCAAAGAAGCCATGGGATGATATTAGTATGGATTTTTTTCTTAGTTTACCAAGGACACAAAGAGGACATGATTCCATTTTTGTGGTGGTGGACAGATTCTCAAAGATGGAACATTTTTTTCCTAGCAAGAAGACTAATGATGTTCATATTGCAGAGTTATTTTTCAGGGAGGTGGTGAGATTATATGGTCTATCTAAGAGCATAGTTTCAGATCAAGATACCAAGTTTGTTGGTTATTTCTTGAGGACATTGTGGAAGAAGTTGAAGACAGATTTGAAGTTCAGTTCTGCACACCATCCATAGACTGATGGACAAACGGAAGTGGTGAATAGGAGTTTGGGTAACCTGCTATGATGCTTAGTTGGAGATAAGCCCAAGAGATGGGATTTGATTTTACCACAGGCAAAATTTGCTTACAACAATTTTGTCAATAGTCCAAGAAATGCTTCAGAGTTAAGGAAGTTGGACAAAGGAGAAAAGACAAGTGCTGAGGCCGAAAACTTTGCAGAACACCTGAAGAACTTGCATGAAGAGGTGAGGAAGCACATTAATAAGATTAATATAGTACAAGGCTAAGGCAGATCAGAAGAGGAGATATAGGGAGTTCCAGGTAGGAGATGAAGTCATGGTTCACTTGAGAAAAGAAAGGTTCCCAATTGGAACATACAATAAGTTGAAAATGAAGAAATTTGGACCATGCAGAATCCTGAAGAAGCATGATTCATGAAGAACCATGATTCAAGAAATGCATATGAGGTAGAGCTACTGAGTGGGATCAATATTTTCCCTATGTTCAAAATTGTTGATTTAACAGAATATCATGAGGGTGGCACAGACAATGGACCAATAGAAGAATAGTGGAGTATTCCGGCATCTACTTCAACAAAGGATATAGAAGAGATCATGGATAGCCGTGTACGAAGAAGTACTCGGAATAGGCAATATGAAGAATATCTAGTGAAATGGAAAGGAAGTCTTGTTGAAGATTCTTCTTGGTTGTCTAAGGCAGAGGTTGACCGTTTGGATTTTCCTCAAACAAACACTTGAGACGTGACAGGGTCACTTCTCAAATTACCCTGGATGTCTGATGTAGGAGCATCTAGTGGTATAAGGGCAATCTTGCATCACCCAAAAAGATGTTTCTTCAAAATCATTATAGTTTTTTTCATTTCTTTCCATAATTAGTATTTCTAGTTCCATAATCTCTTGAATAATGATGTAGGACTTTCAATTTTTCCAAAACTGCTAAAAATAGCAAACTACTAGTTTTGGAAAGTTTACCTACCATTTTAGGAAAGTTTGCATTTGGGCACAAATTGAAGCAAAAACTTACAAAAATCTTCATAATGGAAATATAAGACCTTTGGCAAAGGAATCAGGAAAAGATCATTTGTGAGTTAAAAGATATTAAAGTTTTTGTTTTCTAAAAAGCCCCTGAAAATTTCTTAAATGAGATATGAGGCACTAAAACATCCCATTATGTCCTAAAAAGTTGATGGAAATCCATTTACCAATTTTAGGCATGATAGTTCACATCACGAGCTTTCTAGCACTTAAAACAGTTCATCCATCAGACACCCGGTTCAAAAGTTATATTTCCCAGAAGTTGACCTACTTTTGGAGGGAGTTACAAATTTTGAAATTTAGCTGAAGGCCACCAAAAAGTGCTATTTATGACTATTTTGGGAACCCTGGGCAGTAGTAGAGTTAAGGGGGAAAGTGTAGAGTCAAGAATAGGTGGGAACATAGAAACCCAAACTGATTTGGGGTTACAGAAGGTAGAAGATTTAAGAGCCTGGTGATGTGTAGCTATAGTGTGTTACAACCTGTGGAGGATTGATTCCTCTGATTGTAATTAAGCTTCTGTAATGTAATAAGTTGTCCAAATCAATAAAGAAATATTTTATTTTCTGTGTTCCATTTCTATTGTTGTTTGTTTTATGATTTAACCCCCCTTCATTAGCTTCTCACAAATATAGGGATATACGGGTATACAATAGTTTCAAATAATAATTTGTTTTATCCTTGCAACCAAATACCATATGCAAATTTATTTTTGGCTCGTGGATATTACAATAAAATAATTATTTATGATCTAAAAATTGCTTCTTTCCTCCTCCAATAGAATGTTGTAAATTATGTTCCAAATTGAAATGATAATGCTTGTTAGTAAATACAACTCAATAATTAATTTTCATATTTTACCCAAAAACTAAATTAAATATTACTTATGTATATTTAACCATATGCAACATAAAGGTGGTAAACTGGTATGGAAATGGAATATTAAATGGGTATAAAGGCATATAAATATGGATTGAAATGGAACACAAATAGATCTCATAAATTATGTTATCTTGAATGAAATGATAGATTACTTCAGCAGTCATGGATCGGAGAGGAACCGCTTAACTCACTTCATAAAGTAATCAGTAGTTGTGATTATGAAAGTGTGTCCTTGAGAAGGAGGAGAAATTTTTCCAATAAGTTCCAAGCCCCACATAGAAAATGACCAAGGTAAAACCTGAGCATGAAGTTCTTGGGAAGGAGCTCAAATGAGATTGTTATATTAACATTGCGGGCACTTTTTGATAAAGGAAAAGGAATCTTGTTCCATGTCTTTCCCATAGTAACTCATACAAAGCAATTTTTGAAAAAGAGATCTCCCACGAAAATGTCCTGTACAGGCACCTTAATGTTTCTAATCTAGGGCAATCAATATCTTTGAATTATTAAGGTAATGAAGGAGAAGACCTTCATAGCTTCATCATTATAGAACATTTGATAAGATGATGTAACATGCCACAAGTTTATGTGTGTGAATCCAAGCACTTCTGGATGCTAGATCAAGAAAAGAACCATCACTCAAATATTGAAATATATGGGAGTACCATTCTCTTGAATCTATGTTATCACAAAAGGCAACCTCAAGGATTATTGAAGGTATTATGAGATTATAGATGATGAATTAATAGTTCCTCAAAGAATCATCAATGGATAGAAGGGAAGAAACACTTTCCATTGCATCCACATGTCAATTGTCTTTTCGTGGAATTGTGTTGATTTTGTAAGATGAAAAATTCTTTAATAAAGATAAGGCTGAGTCTTGATACTGAGATAACTTATCTTTCTTTGTCTAATAAGATCCAGTGACTTGTCTTATGATCAATTAAGAACCAGCAAATATTACAATGTGTTTAATGTTAAGAGATAAAGCGACATGCAAGCCATCAATAAGGGCTTCATACTCTGCGATTTTCTTGGTACATAGAAACTTGATATGGTAAGATATAGGAATCAACTTACCTGAAGGAGGTACTAGTATAACACCAACACTAGAGCTAGTTCAACATCTAGAACCATTGAAGAATAATTTCCACTTATCATCAACATCCAAGGAAAAGATTTGATCATTAGGGAAAGATTCTTAATTCTAAATAGTGAATGGTGAAGGAGCTTTCGCTAAGTGGTTGGTCAATGCTTGCCCCTTAATTGCCTTTTGAGAGATAAATTTAAGGTCAAATTCAGTTAACAACATAACCTAGTTCGCTAAGCATCCTGAAAGATCTATTTTAGAAAAAAAATGCTTTAAATGATCAAATTTTGTAATTACATTAATTTAAACATTTAAGAGATAATGTCTCAATTTTTGTGTTGCAAAAAAGAGAGCTAGGCATTGTCTTTGTATCGCAATGCATCACATTTCATAATCGATAAAAGTTTGGCTAATGTAATACATAGCACATTCTTTGCCATCATTATCATGTTGTGCTAACAAAGATGCGAGAGAATTAGGAGATGTCGATGTATAAAGAATGAATGGTTGTCTAAAGATAATCAATTGTAATATAGGTGGATTGGCAAGATACCTTTTGAGATAATCAAAAGCATTCTAACAATTGCTATCCCATTTAAAGTTAGATTATTTCTTGAGTAGTTGTGTGAAAGGAAGAGTCTGATTTGTGAGTTGTGAAATAAATCAATGAATAGCCTAAATCTTCCCTTGGAAACTATGAAGTTGTGAAACATTTTTAGGAGGTGGCATGTTAACAATGGCATCAATCTTTTTCATGTCTACTTTAGTACCATGATGCGAAAAAATGAATTCCAATAGCTTGCCGCTACCAACACCAAGATGCATTTTTGATGATTCAAGTTCATGTTATATTTACATATACACTCAAAAACTTGATGGAGAATTTTGATGTGATCTTGGTACAAAATAGATTTGGCCATAATATTGTCAACATAATCATCTAATATGGTATGCATAAAATCATGAAAGATAAGTGTCATAGCATGTTGATAAGTTGCACCAGCGTTCTTTAATCCAAATAGCATGACAACCCAGAAAAATGTTCCCTAGGGAGTTATAAAAGATGTTTTATATTGATCCTGAGGATTGATGAATATTTGATTATAACTATAGAAGCCATCCATAAAGGAAAGTAACACATGGCTAGGGGTAGAATAGACAATCATATCAATATTAGGAAGGGGAAATCCATCCTTCGAAGATGCTTTATTCAAATCTCAAAATTCATTATATATTTGAATACGGTTATCAAATTTAGCAACAACCACAATATTCAAGATCCAAGGTGAGTAGTCAATAGGGTGAAGAATGCCTACTTGTAAAAGCTTCTCTATCTCAGCTTTGACCAACAATACAAACTTAGTATTCATCTTGCGTATCTTTTGTTTAACTGGTTTAGCATCAAGATGAATTACAATATTATGTGTTACCACCTAAGGATCTATGCTAGGCATATCAGAGTATGTCCAAGCAAAGAGGTTAGGCTATTCATGTAAGAGAGATGCGAGTTCTTGATTTTCTCTAAAATTTAAACAATTTCCAATAGGGATGACCTTTTCAGGGTCATCCTTATCTATCAAAGCATCGATAATTTTCCCATTAATGAGAGTATTGTGGTCTTGAATGTCAAGAGGATGAAGGTATTCTATAGGTGACTCATGAGATGCCAAGGTATCATTAGATAAACAAGTGTCCTTCCTAAAGTATGCTTCCTCATCTAAGAAATAAGGAAGGCCATGATCATGATGGTAACGAGGCAAGTGATTATAAGCTCCTAAGAATTCAGCCAACATTTCATTTGTTGAAAAAATATCCAAAGGAATACCTTGAAAGTCTAAATTTTTATCAATCAATTCTAGATATACCCATTTAGTTTAGATGATGAAATTGTGTTGACATTGAGATTAGGATGACAAGCAGCTTTGGTGGGATCTAAAGGACGATATCCAAGTCCAAACGAAGAGTAATGTGGATTAGCCTCCAAAGTGACTTTAATGCCTTGCTCCTTTATACCACAACCATTACCATTGTATCCACATTGAGAGGGGATTTGAAAACCTCGACCATAAATAGATTCCATTTTTGAAAAGGAGGCAACCCATTTGTCTCATATTTAGTAGTATAAGAATAAGTGTTATCATCGTTACTTTTCAAAGAAATTTTAGGTGATGTAGGAGTAGAAATTGAAGCCACCTTAGAACTTTTTAGCTTTGATGGTGAGACTTTATACTCCACTACAAAAGTAGGTCTAAAGTCTAATGAACCCAATCATCACCAAAGAGTGTACTTGAAGGTGAATCATATTATTCTACAATAACCTCCTCAAGAGAGGGAGAAGAATTTATTTTAGAAAGACGAGAAGTGAGAGAAAAGGGCTTAAAATATTGATTATTTTTAGCCTCGATTTGTAAACAACTTTCCAGAGTTGGATTAGCTTAAATTGTATGTAGCTAATTATTATGAACAAAATTAATTGATCGATGAAGGGTAGATGAGAGTACCGCCATGACATGAATCCAAGGTTTACCAAGAAGAAGATTATATGAAAGAGAATTAGGCATGACATGGATAAGGGTAGGCAATGTCACATGACCAACCCTAAGAGGTAAGGTGATAATACCCAATGATTGCCTACCAACATTATCAAAGCCACAAATGTTGAGTTTATCTAGTTTAATTATGGGAGAGGTATCAGTATTGATTTTATGCAACAAGTCTATGCCACAAACATTAAGACCTGACCCACCATCAATCATGGTACATCTAACTCTCATATTATGAATGAAGATGAATGTCGTAAGAGGCTCATTTTGGTTTTGAACTTCTATGGGAGGTAATTCATGTGGTTGAAATACAATATCTAATTTTGTCACATGCATACAATCTAACAGAGCTACTACATCATTTAGCTAAATAGTAGGTGGAAAAATCGCCTTTTGTAAAGCTTCTTGGAGCATTATGTGGTATGTAGGTGATGTTTGTATCAACTCCCATAGAGAGATCTTAGCTGGAGTAGCTTGGAGCTAATCAACAAGATCATAATCTCTACCATTATGAGTCCTAGGAAGATGAGGTGCTTGAGAAGGAATAGGTTGAGACAGTGGAAGAGAAGTAGGAACAAATTGTATTTATTTTCCTTGTTTATTATTTTTAGTGTTATATGTGTGAGCAACTTCATGTGATGTATGGGTTGCTGCAACACATTTTGATTGAATGGACTATTACCAGTGATTTGTTTTTACATGATTGAAGATATAACTAGGAGGTCTAGGTTTTTTTAGAGAACCTCCTATTGTGATAGATGATTGAGGAGCATCATTACGAAGATGCACAATAAGTTTAGGTTTTTCAGGTCCTTTTGGAGGATTGGAAACATAAATTGTATTAATGATTCTTTGAAATAGAGATGGCTTATGAGACTTAGAGGATGATTTCATAGAGATGAAGTCATCATCATCTAACATATTGAAATCATAACTACTAAACGACTCATCAAATGTATTAAAATCTTGAATAATGAAATCTGACATAGTCATATATCCTACTTTTTCAAATTTTATAGTGATAAAGTAAAGAAGAAGGAAATGAAATGAAGTTTCTCTATGCACAATGTGAAATGTACCTATATACACCTAAAAATGTCTTAACCATCTGACCATCCTCCGACATCACCCATATCAATAGTAGACATGATGTTTCCACAAAAGCTTTATTCTATATCACCCATATCACTAATTTCTCTTCAAATTAATTAATTAAATTTCTATTTAATTAATTACCTCATCCAACACCTGAATTATCCACATTTTCATCATCATTTAATCCCTAAAATTGAATTAATTTAATTAATTCAATACTTACACTTACTAACATTAGCCCAATTAATTAAATAAATATGACAAATATTTATTTGGTTAAATTCTCCACTTCCCTAAACCTAATTAATTAGATAAATTATGTTTATCTATTTAATCAAACCTACTAATTACCCTACCCCTAACCTAGTTGATTAAATACCTATTATTTAATTAGCTACCCTAAGCCTACATGACCCATTATTTAATTAATTAAATAGATCATTATTTAATTAATTTTAACCCCTAATTAATCCATCTACTAATTTTCTCCACCATATTAATTAAGCTAATCATCTTGATTAGATTGATCAAACCTCGTTTAACACTTATTCCCACACCTCACAAATAAAAAATTATCTTTTATTCCACATAAGGTAATTTTTTATTCTAACTTGTCCTAAACTTCATTAAATGATCTCTTACACACCTGACTTGTCCTAGTCTCCATTTAATGGGACTCTTCCCCATGTGAATTTAAAATTCACTTTTTATCCCCTTCATCTAACTTGTCCAAATCTTGAGCTAGGCTATTAGTGATTTGAATTTGAGTTTTGAGAGCATTTCACATTGAAAGTATGGCCATGGGTGAAGCAAGAGATTTTGGGTGCTAAGCTCTCAACCTTATCAAGGAGGAAGACTTCAAGGTATAAAAGTGTGTTTTATGCATTTTGTTTGTGTTTTTCACCCTTGTAGTTTTCTTGTTCTTCATTTGGCACACCCAGTGGGACCCCATGGTCCCTATTTAACTTGTTTTTGTTTGAGTTGTTGTGAAGAAATAGAGTTTTTAGAGGTTCAACACCAAAACCTCTCGGTTTGGTGCCATATTCTCATGGATTGGTGCCATCTCCCCGATTTGTGGCACCATTACTCTCTATATTGGCACCATATTTTTGCGACATCTTGCTAACTCTTTAGGCTTAGAAGTTTTTCTTAAGGGTTTATAGAGGTTTTTGGTGGATTTTAGGGTCTTCTCCTCTTTATTTTTATCAGGATAACACATAAACAAGGGGTTATAATGTCAAAATTTCTCTAGGGATGCATGTAATGATTGTTTCATCTAACCCTAGTGTATTTTTCCTTGTATTAATGTATTACTTACCTATAACTTGGTCTTTTGAGGGTTTCTTGGCAAGGGAAGGAATCTCTAACTTGTTTTGAGTTGCTATTTTTATTACTAGTGTGTTTTTAAGCAGGTTTTTGGAAGACTATCATGGTTTGGCACCATATATACACAGTTTGACACCATCTGCTCTAGCAGCAAGGTATGCATAGGTATAAACTTGTTTTGACACCTTTTCTGGAATTTTGACACCATTTTAACACATTGTAGCACTATCTTTAGTATTGGTGCCATTTTACTATTCTGTGGTGCTATTTTAATTTTGATCTCTGCTATTAATCTATATGTTGTTTACTATTCTTTAGTGCCATTTTACTTGATTTTAACAGCATATCTATGATTAGTGGCACCATTTCTCTCTATTTTGGCACCATTTTCATAACAAATTCTTGGGGTCTATGCAAGTTGCTAACATATTTTGCAAGGAAAAAGAATGCTTGCCAAAGATAAAAACATCAAACTACTAACGTGTTCCTTGTAGGACATCCCTTTTATGTGTGTGTGCATTGTTATCATAGGAACATTTTGATTTGGTGCACCTAAAATGAACTTGTCTGATCAAACATAGGAACATTTCGTTTGCTACTTAAAAGGAACTTAAATTGTTTGGTAGTTTTGGTGTACTTGCACACTTTGTCAAGTAGATCCCAAAAGATAGAACAAAAGTATCCTCTCCCCTTTCCTTTCAAAGGATCCTAGGTGTAAGAGAAGTTGTTCTATCTTTCTTTTATCTTTTAGGAGATCCTACCTTGGTGGGAAAAGAAGTACTCATCCCAAGGGACAACTCTAAGTAGTGCTTTCAATTTGGTCTACTATACAAATGGTTTAGGCGAAAGCTGAAGACTTCTTGGCAAAGTATTCTCATTCTAAAATTTCCCCAGTATCCATGCACTTGTGTATGTGATACATCAACCCCATTATTTTCTTGGAAAAGGATTGATGTAAGTATCTAGGATAGTCTCTTAAGTGAGTTGTTGTGGCATGAATGAGCGTCAAGTCCCAGAATTTCCACTAGACACCTTAAGCTAGAGGCCTACCCTATTGAACTATTGGTGTCTTGTTCAATGTAAGGGTATGAGACCCCCAAGATTACTCATCATAAGGCTCCCTTGAGATGAGACAAAAATCCCTAGATTAGCATAAGCTAATTGTAGCTTTTTGGGGAGAGAGTGATTGGGTCATCCTTCTAGTCCTGGAGGGCCCTACCTATTCTCTCTTGCAAAGACAAAAGAATGTACACACTCGCTTTAGGTGTGATGACATTTGAGTTGATGAAAATTCCAATTGTGGGTTGAACAAGTTGCCATTCACCATTGACCTTAGGTAGATTAAGCATTGTTTTCAAGTGTATTCGATTGTGTCTAGACCCATGGAAATTTTTCCTTGAGGGGCTATTGAATGTACACATAACGCTTGTACTTCCCATCAAACATTTGGCCATTTTGTTCTCTTGTTTGGAGTGTTTGTATGATTGCCAAGAAATCTCATTGACATTATCCAAAAACCATTTGAAACATTTGAAAAATGGAACCATTGAACATTTGAGAGTTCCAAATCAATCATTTGACCTTAAAAATCCAAAAGTTTGAGATCAAAAATCCAAAATTTCCAAAAACCTAGACAAAATCCAAGACACTATCTCATTTTGGCACTATAACTTCTCTCTTTGGCACCTAAAAATTCCCCTATGGCACCATTTTCTCTAGTGCCATAATTCACACCAGTAGTGCCTTCTCTCTAATTTTTGGCACCATTTAACTCTGTTTTGTCACCTTATCACAAAAATTTGGTGCCATCTAGAAACTAAACCTCACACATGTCTAGTAAATTGTCTTGGAATCCTTGAGTTTTGTCTAGTCATAATCCATGGTCACCTTGTCAAAATCCATCAAAACACTAATTCACCTTTGACCATCACCTATAACCATTTGCCCCAAAATTCATCCATATACTTCTGTTTTGACCTTAGAGATAATCGCTTTGACTATTGGACCCTTCATCTCATATCATTAATCAATCAGCAACCCTAACCATAATCCATATTTTTCATCTCAACATAATCCAACCTAACCCTACATTTTGGTTTTCACCTTTGGACCTTTAATCTATCCATTCTAAAATCAATTCAAATCTAGCATTCACCCAACCTTATCCATATTCTATCTAGAAAATCCAATAATCAAAATCATCCAAAATCTAAAATCCAAAAATCATCCAAAAATTAAAACATCAACAAACATCCAAAAAACCATACATCAAATGAATTTTTGTTCAAATAATTAAATCTATATATTACCATCATATCCCATTTTGATTGTTGGTCATTAGTCTACCTTAAAGTAAAATAATCATCCCCATTTTGCCTAAGGTCATAAGTCTACCTTAAGTAAAGAGAGACGTGTTAGACTTAGGGCACACAACTGAGAGGAGGGGGGTGAATTTGTACAAAACTTTCTTCCAATTAAACACTTAACTCCACTTTACAATTCAGCAGTATAATAATAAATCAATCAAGGAAACATAATACAATAAATTAAGAGTAGAAACACATCAACACATGAGACACCAAGATTTTGATGTGGAAAACCTGGTTAAGGGAAAAACCACAGGGTGATTAACCAAAGATTGTATTCTCTGTTCGAAGAATAGAAGGAACAAATGGCACGTGCCAATTAGGGCTCACTGCCTACAAGAGACACACTGTCTACAAAGAAATAAGTATCACATATATGAACTAGAGAATAGCATCTTCACCATGCTTGAATCAGTTCCATTTAAGCCCAATACTTCTACTCTACCTTTCTCTCTTCTCCTTGCTACCACACACTCATCTTCGCAAGGACAACTTTGAAATGACTTCATAATCCCTTATTTATACAAGACCTCAGCTTAGGAATGATCATCTAAGTCGGCAAACATCAACAAGAACATCCGCAGGATGTGTAACTCATCCGGTCGGCTAGTCTTAGAAAGAACACCATCATCCGGAGGTTATTCTTTAGTGCGAGCTCCAACTTCAATGCAGACCACCAACAGGAACTAGACACGATCCAAAGACCTCCACAATCTTTCCTAAATCACCAAGAACATCCATACTTCATCTGCTTACTGAAATCCATCTCCCCTTCATTCAGAACCTCAAGAAAACAATCTGTCATTACTGTCACAAAGGAATAGATGCTTGCGGACCTTCAAATCACAAACCAATCTAGTTGACACTCCACAAAGACTTCCTCAACACTCCCTCAAATCCGCAGAACAGGATAATGCATTTCTGGATCTCACCGGACCTGTCTGTATCACTCTGTCATCTCTGAACACCTACCAGAACCAGTTTTACTTGAGAGGCCATACCTTCTTCAAATCTTCATGCGGACCTCTAAAATCTCTACTGGATCACTTTAAGACACATATCTACAAACCCTTTAATCTGTATCCTCTGATCCTCATCCTATCTTGGACTTTTGCCTTACTGTCATCATTGTTCTTCATTGTTCCTAATTGAGACTAATTTTCTCAATATCCTCAGCTCTCAGCTCATCCAATCCTTATCATTAATGCAATAGGAGTATGTTGACATCAATGACAACACTAGTTAGGGCCATACTTGCAACAATCTCCCCCTTTGTCATTGATGGCAACATATGATGTGAAAAACTATTTTGATCATCAAGACAAGAACTTCTCCTTATTGTCACAACTCCCCCTATCAGAAACAACAATTCACATGTCTTTTATCCCTTTATTGCTCCCCCTTTGATCAGTAACTACTTGTTTTTCACATGTCTTCTCTCGCCTTTTGACATCAATGGCAAAGGGCACATACTTGCAATTTCACCACTTCAAAATCATACCTGCTACTCCCCTTGAGTAGCATCTCCCCATCATCAATCTGGATTACAAGATATGACTGTGATATCCACCAGATTGATGCACCTCAGTGCACCTTAGTTCATCACCGGAGGGGCAATAACCCCTAACTTCTCCCTGAGATACTCAAAAGAATCCTTAGGTAGAGGTTTAGTAAATATGTCTGCAATCTGATCCTTGGAAGGTACAAACTTCAATCTAACTTCATTCTTGTTCACTTGCTCTCTCAAAAATTGAAACTTGATAGATATGTGTTTAGTCCTTGAATGTAACACTGGATTCTTAGATATATTTATTGCACTTGAGTTGTCATAGAAGATTGTGATAGGTTCCTCATACTCCACTTTGATATCTCTTAGCATCTGCTTCATCCACAAGACTTGAGTGCAACTACCTACTACTGCAATATATTCTACTTTAGTTGTAGATAGAGATATTGCCTCTTGTTTCTTGCTTAGCCAATAAACCAATCTCTTTCCCAAAAAGAATGCTCCACCACTGGTACTCTTCCAGTCATCCACATCTCCTGCCCAATCTGCATCTGTATATGCATGAAGAGAGAAATCATGATCTCTAGGATACCACAAACCATACTCAACTGTCCCTTTTAGACATCTAAAAATCCTCTTGATTTCCATGACATGAGATTCTCTAGGATCAGCCTAAAATCTAGCTACAAGACCAACAGCCTGCATAATGTCTGGTCTAGTTTGAGTAAGATACAATAGTCCTCCAATCATTGACCTATACTTTGTCTAATTAGCCTTAGGAGAGTCATCATCTTTGGTCAATTTACATCCAGTTGCCATGGGAGTATTCATTGGTTTTGAGTCTTTCATCCCAAATTTCTTCAACAATTCTTTCACATATTTGGTCTGAGAAATGAAGATTCCTTTCTTTGTTTGAGTGATTTGCAGTCCCAAGAAGAAATTCATTTCACCAAGCATGGACATCTCAAATTCACTTTTCATTTGATTTGCAAAGGTTTTACACATACTATCTCTTCCTCCAAAAATGATGTCATCAATAAACACTTCAACAATCAAGATATTTTCATGGTCAATTTTGAAATACAAATTACTGTCAGTAGTACCTTTGTTGAAACCAATCATCAAAAGATGTGTATCCAATCTTTCATACCAGGCTCTTGGGACTTGCTTCAGTCCATACAGTGCCTTCTTCAACTTGCAGACCATAATACCATGATTAGACAATTGAAATCCATCCAGTTGCTCAATGTACACTTCTTCCAAGTCACCATTTAGGAAGGCAGACTTGACATCCATCTGATATACTTTGAAATCTTTGAAAGCAACAAATGCAAGAAATAATCTAACTGCTTCAATTCTTGCCACCGGAGAAAAAGTTTCTTCAAAATCAACTCCTTCTATTTGAGAATAGCCCTTGCAGACCAATTTGGCTTTATTTCTGATAACTTCACCAACTTCATTTAGTTTTTTCTGGAAGACCCATTTGGTTCCAATCACATTCTTGTTTCTAGGTCTGGGAACAAGATCCCAAGTGTGATTTTTCTCAATTTGAATCAACTCTTCCTCCATTGCTTTGGACCAGTTTTCATCATTGTAGGTTTCATTTATTGTCTTAGGTTCAATCTTTGAAATCGGACAATACTCATCTGAGTTTTGAGCAATTCTCTTTCTAGTTTGCACACCTTTGCTTTTATCACCTATGATTTGATCTTCAGAGTGGTTCAGTCTTACATACCTTGGAACTTTGGGAGTTTCTTGCATTTCTACTTCTTGATCAGGCTCATTCAGACTTATCTCTTCTTCTTGATTTACCGAATTAGTTTGGATCTAATTTTCAGAAGAGGTTTGGGCTCCTTGAATCAAAACACCTTTCTGATCATCTTCATCATATTCATAAAACCTTGAGGGTTTCTCAATTCCCTCATCAACCTTCACATTTGTACTTTCTATTATCTTTCTCAGTCTCTTGTTGTAACACCGGTATGTTTTGCTTTGAGTAGAGTAACCCAAGAATATTCCTTCATCACTTCTAGCATCAAACTTTCCTAGATCTTCATCTCTTTTAATGTAACATTTGCTACCAAAAACTCTGAAATACCTCATAGTAGGAGTGATGCCAAACCAAAGTTCATAAGGAGTCTTACCGGTATTGCTTTTGATTTGAACTCGATTGAGAGTGTAGACTGTAGTGTTGACAACTTCTCTCCAATAGATCTGAGGAACATTTTCTTCCATCATCATGGTCCTAGAAGCTTCCTGGATGGTCTGGTTCTTTCTTTCCGCTACTCCATTCTGCTATGGAGTTCTAGGAGTAGACAACTGTCTCTTTATTCCATGTTTCTCACAGAACTCTATGAACTCACCAAATGTGAATTCTCCACCTCTCTCAGACCTCAGACATTTCAATTTTAATCTAGTTTCATTCTCTACCATAGCTTTGAATATTTTGAATTTTTGAAGAGCTTCTGATTTCTCTTTTAGAAAGGTTACCCACATCATCTGGGAATAGTCATCAATTAGCAACATAAAGTATCTATCACCTTGTACACTCCTAATTCTTGCTGGACCACAAAGATCAGTGTGAACTAAGTCCAATAATCTGGTAGAAGATAGTTCATTATTTTTGAATGTGACTCTTCTCAGCTTACCCAATTAACATTCTTTGCACAAGCTATTAGTAGGTTTCACCAATTTTGGAAGATCTCTTATAGCCTAAGTGTTGCTTATCTTGATGATATTATCAAAATTCACATGACACATCCTCCTATGCCATAACCAACTCTAATCAACTTGAACAAATAGGCAACTTTTACCAGTACCAACCAAATGAAAGATATTACCTTTTGTTTGAGTACCGGATGCAATCTCTATTCTGGAACTGTCAAAGATCTTGCATTTTCCATTCTTGAATTGGAGATCATAGCCTTTGTCCACCAACTATCCAACACTGAGAAGATTGTGCTTCAAACCTTCAACATACAGTACATTACCGATTTTGTTCCTTCCATCAAAAGAAATAGTTCCTCTACCTCTGATTCTACTAACAGAATTATCACCAAACTTTACCACTCCTCCTTCATACCTCTCCAAATCTATGAACTTATTTTTGTCACCTGTCATATGGTGAGAGCATCCATTGTAAATGACCCAGTCATCCTTCTATTCAACTTGGGCAGCCAGAGCTTTTTCAATAGTCTTATGATTGACAGATACAGAGGAAATTGGATCTTCTTCCTTGATGGCAATGAACACCTATTCATTTCTAGATTTGTTCCCTATTTCTGATTCATCATCTGTTACTCCTTCATTATCATCATCTTCATGTACATAGTAATAGTTCTTTTGGAACCTTGGCTTGTTAGGATTTTGTCTTAATAACCTTTCCAGACACCTTGAGGCAAAATGACCAATCTTATTGCAATTAAAACACTTAAAAGGCAATTTTCCTTCATACTTACCGGATCCTCTTGGCAGTCTTTTTGCAATAAGGGCTTCAAGATGAGTAGTTTCAACTTCTTCTTCTTCCAAATCTTTTCTTTCTTTTTCATACCATGATAGTTTCCTTGAAGAGTTCTCTCCCAGATCAAACCTTTGTTTACCTTTTACAGAGGCACTGGCTTTGAATGCAGATTTAGTCTTAGGAGGGGCATCTCCAAACTCAGTCATTTCAAAAGCAGCCAATTTACTAGCCACTTGATCTCTTATGATAGTTGTATGAGCTCTGAATTCTTCAATGGCAACAACCTTAATTTTATAAGAAGCAGGAAGGGATATGAGAACTTTGCCAACAATCTCATTTTCATCCAAGACTCCACCAGCATTTCTAATTCCACAAACAAGATCATTTACTCTTGGCATAAAGGTAGAGATATTTTCATCTTCTCTCATCTTTAGGTTTTCAAATTTCCCTTTCAGACTTTGTAGCCTTGCACATTTAACATACTTGTCTCCTTCATGCAGAAGTTCCAGTTTTTCCCAAATCTCAAAAGTAGTTGGAAGGTCAATAACATTTGAGAGCTCTGAATCAGATAATGCTCTTAGAAGAGCTTCTATAATCCATTGATTATTTTTAGCATCTGTGATTTCATTTGGGACTTTCAGACCACCCTATGGAGGAGTATACTTTGTTGTAACCATAGTCTAGTACACCATTCCCATACATTGCAAGTGACATTTCATGCGACCTTTCCAAAGATTAAAATTGGTTCCATCAAACTTCAGACTATCCTTCTTGTAAGACATCATTCTGGATCTCCTCAAGTGGTTAAGCTCCTTTTAGAGGAACTTGGCTATGATACCAATTGTTAGACTTAGGGTACACAACTAAGAGGGGGGGTGAATTAGTTGTACAAAACTTTCTTCCAATTAAACACTTAACTCCACTTTGCAATTCAGCAGTATAATAATAAATCAATCAAGGAAACATAATGCAATAAATTAAGAGCAGAAACACATCAACACATGAGACACCAAGATTTTGATGTGGAAAACTTGGTTAAGGGAAAAACCACAAGGTGATTAACCAAAGATTGTATTCTCTGTTAGAAGAATAGAAGGAACAAATGGCACATGCCAATTAGGGCTCACTGCCTAAGCACACTGCTCACAAGAGGCTCACTACCTACAAGAGACACACTGTCTACAAAGAAATAAGTATCACATATATGAACTGGAGAATAGCATCTTCACCATGCTTGAATCAGTTCCATTTAAACCCAATACTTCTACTCTGCCTTTCGCTCTTCTCCTTGCTACCACACACTCATCTTCACAAGGACAACTTTAAAATGACTTCACAATCCCTTATTTATACAAGACATCAACTTAGGAATGATCATCTAAGTCGGCAAACATCAACAAGAACATCCGCGGGATGTGTAACTCATCCGGTCGGCCAGTCTCAGAAACAACACCATCATCCAGAGGTTATTCTTCAGTGCGAGATCCAACTTCAATGTGGACCACCAACATGAATTGGACACAATCCAAAGACCTCCACAAGCTTGCCTGAATCACCAAGAACATCCATACTTCATCTGCTTACTAAAATCCATCTCCCCTTCATCTGGAACCTCAAGAACACTGTCTGTCATTACTGTCACAAAGGAATAGATTCTTGCGGACCTTTAAATCATGAACCAATCTAGTTGACACTCCACAAAGACTTCCTCAACACTCCCTCAAATCCACATAATAGGATAATGCATTTCTGGATCTCACCAGACCTGTCTGTATCACTCTATCATCTCTGAACACCTACCAGAACCGGTTTTACTTGAGTGGCCACACCTTCTTCAGATCTTCATACGGACCTCTAAAATATCTATTGGATCACCTTAAGACACATATCTACAAACCCTTTAATCCACATCCTCTGATCCTCATCCTATCTTGGACTTTTGCCTTACTGTCATCACTGTTCTTCACTATTCCCGATTGAGACTAATTTTCTTAATATCCTCAGCTCATAGCTCATCCAATCCTTATCATTAATGCAATAGGAGTATGTTGACATTAATGACAACACTAGTTAGGGCCATACTTGCAACAAGACATCCTTTTTATAATCCAAATATCTAGACCTATTCAATCTCACTTTTGATTTGAGTATCCTTTCTAAACATCATCAAAATCCTTAATCATCCAGAAACATCCAAGTCACCTAAGGTTTTCCTTAGTTGATTATCATCCAAAATCCATTTATCTAAATCATCTAAGATCTTCCTAGGTTGATTGTTATCCAAATCATCTTAAGACTACCTTAATCACATCAACATCCCTTTCAAAATCATTCTTGACCTATATCCCCAAAAGCATCTCACTTCGTCCATTCTCACTATCCTCTTTGGTCCAAAAATTTTTTAAATCAATTTATCCATTTATCTTTGAGGTTTTAACCTCTAAGGTTTTCCATCCATCTTCATATCTTTATCATTAATCATCCTTAGGTTTACAACTTTTGATATTTATTCTCTAAAGCTGAAAATCTATATTTTACCATATCCATATAATTATCCTAAGGTTTAGAATTTTGATATTTTATTCTCTTAAGGTTAAATCTGTATTCCCTTCACCGAATTTTCATCATCACCTATCCTTGGGTCCAATACTTTAAAATTCCATTCTCTAAAGTCTCAATCCTCATACATCCAACCAAATCCATACCCAAATTCATTGTATGCCCTTGACAAGGTCTCAAGATAAGAAGAATGAAGACATGGAACTGTTTAGAATCAACATGGGCATAGGAATGCCTCAAACTGACCAAAACAATGTCCCCATAGTCCAACAACTACCAACATTTGAGGTCAATGCTATGATAAATCCTTTTCCACCGACTCAAACCACCAATACCAACCAAGTGGATAAAGATGTCCTAGACTTCACACAAGATGCTAATTCCATGGACATACTTGATAGAGTCCTAAAATTGGATCCCAATAGATATCTTGAATTCCTCCTTCAAAATGGTACCACCATACCTAATGTCACCACATCATCACAACCATCCACATCCCATAATGTCCCTAATGTATCCCAATATTCAAATGTCACCACCTCAACTACACCAAATGTTTCGACCATATCGACATCCACTATCACCACATCCATACCATAAATTACCCTTAATATCCCCAAAAACACCACGCATGCAAGTACTTACACAAGTGCTCCCCAATTTGATGCTAACACCATAGCTTTCATGACCCAATTATTGTCACAACCACCCTACAAAACATACAACATTCCTAACACCAACCCATGTAAGAACCCTTCATCCAATTTCATGTATATACAAAATTTGATCTCCCAAGCACC
This sequence comes from Cunninghamia lanceolata, assembly GCA_027924645.1. Taxonomy (NCBI): domain Eukaryota; kingdom Viridiplantae; phylum Streptophyta; class Pinopsida; order Cupressales; family Cupressaceae; genus Cunninghamia; species Cunninghamia lanceolata. The sequence continues at coordinate 1,488,603 of BSBN01000391.1, read as the reverse complement.
CATCACATCCTCTATCCAAACTATACAACAAAATCCCAATTAAAACCAAAAAATTCCACCCCATGTTCTACAACAACTTCTCACCTATCAACAACATCTCACCCATCAAAACCAAATTGCCCAAAACCAAATCTCACAACACCAAAATCCACCCCAAAATCAAGTTCCACCTTTTCTCCAACAACTAATCCAAAACCAACAAAACTATGTTCCACGACCACCCCCACAAGATTTATCTAGCATTGTACAAACATTGATCCAAAAAGTTGATGACATACAACATGGAAACAAAAGAAAGTAATATTCTTTCAAGGATATTTGTCCATATCTATTTGATAGAACATTACACATGCCTCCCTTTCCTAAAATTTTGAAACGCAAAAATTTGACAAATAAAAAGGAAAGGGAGACCCTACGGAACACCTTAGGGAGTTTTATATAGCTTGCTTAGAAGTCTCATATGATGATACCTATTTGATGAGACTATTTCCTAGAAGCCTCGATGGTCAAGCCACCAAATGGTTTGCTCATCTTCCCCACAACATTAAGACATTCCATGAGCTTACAGAGAAGTTTGTGAACCATTTCTCCTATAACTTTGACCATCAAATATCCATGAATGACCTTTGCATCACAAAACATAAGAGTGGGGAATCCTTCACCACCTTTTTGCAAAGATGGAGAGGCTTAGCAAGTAAACTCCCTTGGCCCATTCCAAAGAAACAACTAGTCACTATGTTTGTGACTAACCTTAACCAAGAAATGGGGTTCCATTTGCAAATCCAATGCGCATCAACCTTTGAGGAGGTTATTGACAAAGGAACAACCATTGAAAGCGCCCTTATTGCTAAAGGTTCTATAAAAATTTACAATAATGACAACAAAACCAACAACAATAACACAAACACTTCTCACATGAGAAACAACACGCAATCCAATGATAAACCCCTCTTTGGGGGAAAGAACAAGAATACCCTCAATGATGTCATCACTAATGTGAAAGTCGTCCAAAATCTACAAAATCCCACCCCACCAAGTACATCCACAAATAATAATGTCAATGTTCCTAAGGGACCATCGAGACAAAACAACAACCCTAAGAGAAAGTTCACACCTTTAGGGGAGCCCATTGAAAATGTTTTGAATAACCTTGTGAAGGTGGACTTAATCACATTACCCCCTATTAGACCTTACGACGAAAATCAATTTAAACCCTCCTGGTTCGATGAGAGTGCCTATTGTGAATACCATTGTGTGAAAGGGCATAAGACATGTAACTGCATGAGGTTGAAACATTGTATACAAGACCTTATTGAAAGGGGTGACATAACCATTGACGAACTGCTAAGACAATCATTGAATGCCAACTTGGGAGCATACAAGGATCCCCTTCCCAACCATAACAAAGAAAAAGAATCCTCTTCCAACCAAATGTATAATGTCGTACCACATCCCTCTTCTTTCGATTCCATTATGGGACGAATAGAAGATTACTCCAACCACATCAACACCATCACCATTAGAGCTAAGACACCAAATTTCACTATTACTACTCATCACGGTCGTGTTTCCATCCATGGAGCCCCTACCAATGATCAACCCTCTACATTTGTACCTACCAATCCACCATCCACTCACAAGTACAACCTCTTAGATCACCTCAGAAAAACCCCTGCACAAATCTACATTCTTGAGCTACTCTACACATCTCCCCTCCATAAGGAAGTTCTTGACAAAGCCTTAATGGAAACCCAAGTCCCTACCAATTTGAATGTTGACCAATTCCAAGCCATGGTAGGCCACATCTCCTCACCCCACCGCCTCACATTTTTGGAAAAAGATCTACCTGCATCCAATGCCACTCATAATGAAGCCTTACACATTGAAGTCCTAATCCACAAGCATATCATTAAACGAGTCTTAATAGATGGTGGCTCCAACTTAAACCTTTGCACTCTAAAATTATTAAAACATTTGGGATACTCCGATGTGGTTGTGGATTCTAATGAATCTATAACCATCAAAGGATATGAAGACATCGAGAGATGGTCTGAAGGCACCATCAAGCTTCCTATTCAAGTAGGACAAAAGATGTTGGAGACCAAAATTCAAGTACTTGATCTTGACCTCCCATATAATATTCTTCTTGGCCAACCATGGATTCATGCCATGCAAGCCGTCCCATCCACTTTCCATCAATGCTTAAAATTCCCCCATAATGGCACAAAAATTACCATCTATGCCTATCCTTGTCCTTTCCAATATTGTAGTTTCTTTGAAGGACACGACCGCACTTTCTGCCCTTACAACAATGCCACCAAAAAATCCACTTCAAATGCCAATCTCGCATTATCCACCTCATGCATGGATCCATCCAACATCACAACCACATCACAAACACCCCCTCCTCTTGAGGTCAAGATCAAGATAAGTGACATGGGATGTGGTGAATATGATTTACATGACACATTTTGTGTGGGACTATTACCATCTCCTAAGACATTTGGTGCTCCTAAGAAAGAGGAAGTCTCTACGGTGATCATCAAGTCCAAGCCGTAACCTACCTTCAAGAAGAAGCACCTCCTTGAACAAGATGTTCTCAAAGATATATCTTCTTGGTTATATAAAGAAGAAGAAGCAAATCAAGGAGCTCCTATTCTCCGAACTGAGATCTATGGAAAAGGTCTCGAAATCATCAAGTATATGGGCTACAAAGGACAAGGCGGCATAGGCCTTCATAAATAAGGAATTGTAGATCCCATCCAAACAACAAGAAATCCATATCTTCATGGGTTAGGATATGGAAAACAAGAGTCTACACTTGTTGATGATGAGTGTATCTTAAGTGAAGTATTTAAGGCCTTGCCTGTAGTCGACATCAGTGAAGAGGAACATCAAGACTCTTTTAGTGACTTCACCAAATTCTTTGAATCATCCATATGTAGCATCTACACCTTAACCACCATGCCATCCACATCCAATGACCTACCTCTTGTTTACTCTCAACTCATATATTGGGACCAACAAGGACCTCCCGTCCTTGATATTGCACAAAATGACAAAGCAATAGCTAAAATGATGGGGGTTAGAGATCATTTTCCCCTTGGGGATCATAATACTGGCTACATCATGGAACTAAACACATGTGCATACTTCGGGGAGACAACCCAAGCTCTTAGTCATAAAAATATAAAAATAAAAATAACATCCCCTAGTGAAAACCACTTTGTGGCACTTTCAGATGAGGAAAAAATCAAAATAAAGGACATATCACCTAGTGAAAACTCCACAAGGTGCTAGGAGATGAGACCATGGGCCTTCCCAAAGTATCCAAGCTATATCAAGAGAGATCACCAATCCTAATTAAATCATCACATGAGATGAATCTTGGAACTGAAGAGACACCAAAGAGCACATTCTAAGCAGAGTCTCGAGTCACAACAAAAGAATAGGAGGCTTTCTTAACATTCTTCTTGAACAGAGGAGCCATAACTTTGCATGGACATATGCTAACATGTTGAGATTAGATCCCACGCTAGTTGTTCATCACCTTGTAGTGTGTCCTGATGCGAAGCCAGTAAAACAAAAGCTAAGGAAAATGAATCCTCAAATAACACTTGTTGTCAAGGTGGAACTTAAGAAACTCCTCGATGAGGGATTCATTTTCCCTATAGACTATCTTGAATGGGTATCCAACATTGTACCAGTAGCCAAAGTCACTAGGGGCATCTTCTCTTGCATAGATTTCAGAGACCTTAACAAGGCTTGCCCTAACGATGATTTTCCACTACCTAACATAGACATCATCATGGATCTCACCACCGTTCATGATATGTTATACTTGATGGATGGATTTTCTGTGGGGAATATACTACTAGGTTGTGATACCCTTTTGGGTTGAAGAATGTAGGAGCTGCCTATCAGAGGGCAATGATAGTCATCTTCCATAATCTTTCCCACAGCATAATGGAAGATTATGTTGATGATTTACCGGGAAAGTCCAAAACTAGAGAAGAACACTTAAATGTGTTGGATAAAATCTTTGACAGGCTAGAACAATACAATGTGTGATTAAATCCCAAGAAATGTTTCTTCGGGGTCACTTTTAGAGAGCTTCTAGGATACATTGTGTTGAGAAGAGGAATTGAAGTTGATCCTACCAAGGTCAAGGCCATAGTGGAGATGCCTCCACCCATGACACTCAAGCAACTTCAAAGCCTACAAGGGAAACTGTAATCCATCTACTGCTTTATAGCACATCGTTTTGACAAGTGTCAGCCATTTCAACATCTTCTCTGAAAAAATATAGCTTTTGTATGGGATAATCAATGTCAGAGTGCCTTTGAACAGCTGAAAGAATATCTTGCCAACCCACCTGTCCTTATCCCACCAAAACAAGGACAATCCCTCATTTTGTACATCTCAAAAACAGAAACAACAATAGGGGCCTTGTTAGCACAACACGATGAACATGGAAAGGAAAGAGCTATATACTATAGTAGTAGCACCTTGGTGACCTATGAGCTAAACTACACTCCAATTGAATGAGCATGTCTCACCATTGTCTTCACTTCCCATAAATTAAGACACTACATGCTCAATCATAAGACAAAGCTCATTGCCAAGATCGATCTGCTAAAATATCTACTGACTAGAGAAGCTCTTACAGGACGGATGGCTAAATGGGTTATGATCCTGAGTGAGTTTGATATTGAATACATAGAAAGGAAAGATATTAAAGGATAGGTGATTATTGATCAATTGGTTGATGCACTGATCCCGATAGAACAACCACTACTTACAGAATTTCCAGATGAATCCATACTAACAATAGCACCAACAATAGATAAATGGAAAATGTATTTTGATGGATCCTACACACATCGTGGCTCGAGGGTAGGCATCTTGTTTGTCACCCCTCAAGGTGATACTATTCCTAAATCCTATAAAATCACATTCCCATGCACAAATAATGTAGCAGAGTATGAGGCCCTCATCACAGGATTTCGCATGGCAATATAGTGGAAAATTGAGAAGCTGATAGTTTTGGGAGACTCCCAATTAGTCATCAAATAGGTGAACAATGAGTACAAGACAAAGGATGACAAGATCCTGCCCTACAAAAGAATGGTCTATGATTTCAAAGATTATTTTCATGATATCCATTATGAGCAAATTCCAAGATTGAACAACAAAGAAGCATATGCTATGGCTACAATAGGATCCTTGGTCGATATGAAGAAGGATAGAAAAAGTGTGAGTTCCTAATTAAAGAGCTTCCAATACTGGCTTATGATGTACCGCAATCAGAGCTAGTGTGCAACATTGTTGGTCCCTTATCCCCTGGTATCAAGAGACCTACATGTACCTTCATGACAACATCATCCCACCAAACTTATCCTCCACACAATACAAAAGATTCATCCGTTGAGCTTCTCATTTTACCCTCATAGGAGAGACCCTCTATCGAAGAAGTCTTGATAGTACTCTTTTAAGATGTCTCTACTCTAGGGAATCCGAAGTGGCCTTGCAAGAGGTGCACGAAGGCATTTGTGGGACACACTCTAGTGGACCTACCTTAGCAAAGAAAATCATGAGGACATGGTACTATTGGCCAACCATGGAACGAGATGCTTACTGATTTGTGAAGAAATGCCTACCATGTCAGCAACACAATGATCTCATCCATGCACCTTCACAAGAGCTATAACTGATAACAACTCCTTGGCCTTTTTCATAGTAGGGACTGAACCTCATAGGTAAAATTCACCCGCCCTCATCTAATGGCCACAAGTTCATCATCACTGCTATCGAGTACCTCACTAAGTGGGTTAAAGCAATTCGACCCACTTTCACCACAGGCATCTAGATTGCTAAATTCATTCTCTATTACATAATATGCTACTATGGAATTCCCCATTCCATCATCATAGATAATGGGAAACTGTTTAAAAATAAGAAGTCCACACCCTGTGCGAAAAATTCCACATCCAACATCGCTTTTCCACACCCTATTACCCCCAAGGTAATGGTCAAGCCGAGGCTTCTAACAAAACCATCTTACCCATTCTAAAAAAGATGATTAATGAAGCTAGTTGTGACTGGCACCTCCAACTCAACCCCATCCTATGGGCCTATCGTACAAGCATCCGCACACCCACAGGAGCCATGCCATACTCATTAGTATTTGTCTTTGAAGCTATTTTACCTATTGAGGTTGAGCTCTCATCACTCAAGATTTCATTGCAAAATATAATCACTGAGGAGGAGTACTGAGTTGCATGAATGAATGAGCTAGAGTTACTGGAGGAAAAATGCTTGTATGCTCTCAATCACCTTCAAGCCTATCAAAACAACCTATGCAAAAGCTACAACAAGAATATCAAGAACCACAATTTTTAGATAGGCAACCTTGTCCTTATGGAGAATTAGAAAAACCTACAAGAGCACACTAAGAAAGGAAAGTTTGAGCCTAACTGGTTGGGACCATATTGTTGGAATTAGGGCTAACAACTAAGAGGGGGGGTGAATCAGTTGTCTTAAAACTTTAATTCTTGCTGCAGTTAATTCTTCTTTACCACTTCTTAACAGATTAATGATGTAACCATGAAAAGAAAGAATTAATAACACATGAGTAGAAACACAAATAACACACTTGACACCAAGATTTTTAACGTGGAAACCCGGTTAAGGGAAAAACCATGATGGGGGTTAACCCACAAAGATTATACTCTGTTAAAAGTATTACAAAAGGGGAAGGCACATGCCTTCAGGCTCACTGCCTACAAGAATTATTACAAAAAGATTATAGATTCTTTGAACTGATAAGTAGCATCTACCAATGCAAGAATTTAGTTCTAGTTAAGCACATAATATTGATCTTACACACTTCATCTTTATTCTGCCCTGTTTTACTATTTTGCCATAATCTAGGCCTTAGATCTCTTATCTTTCACACGTTAATCTGCCTTTTTCACAATTACTCCATTATCACACACCTTCTATCTCCAAACACTTGAATCCATTGGCTATATATATTTGTATCAACAAATTCAATCAACTGTAGTCAGCTTCAATAAAACTTAGAACATTTATTAAACACTCTGCTCTGTCAGCTGAATCCATGCACAAATATCAACGTGGACCAAAAACTTGTGTGTCCAGATCATCAATCATCTCAGCAAATACCATTGATTATCACCAATTGCTTATCCAACAAATTTTCTGCATCTAGACCAAGATCAAATACTAGGTTGCCTTGTTCTTCTTCTATCTGTACTGACTGACTGGAACCTGATACTCATATCCTTATAACTTTTGAATCCTTTATTACCGGAGGCTAAATCTCTAGATTTAGATAGTCCTAACAGTTTTTATCACTCCCTCAGATCCACATCACACTATGAGTTATCACCAGAGAGATCCGAACCAAAATACCAGACCCTGTTACATGCTCTATTTCTGACTACCCGGACTTAACCAAATCTTCACTCTGACTTCCGGTATGAATAGATTATGAAATGTGGATGTGCAAGGTAGACTTAGTTGCCATCAATGACAACACTTGTCATGCGTAGCAGTGTCTCTTGCCAACAATCTCGCCCTTTGGCATTGATGGCAACACTAAGTGAAAAATGACTAAGTGTCAGAACAACTCCCCCCTTCTGTGTGCACTTATGCTTTTCACTATTCTCCAATGCTCCCCCTTTGCTAGATTTCCTATTTTTCACTGCTCTTCACTCCCTCTTTGACATGAATGGAAGAGGGTGGGATCCACAAACCAAAATTTACACAAAAATACCAAGCCTCATATGTACAAATAGTCTTTGAGTCTTATTTACATATACTTAAGTATATCAGCAAAAATGTTCTTCAAATGTGCCAGATCACTAGCCCGGCTCTTCTTTATAGTGTTCAAAATTGAGATGTGGCCACTAAAAAGGAATGCTTGTGACTCTACTGTCTGCGGATCAATGGGGTCACTTGACTGAGCTGCAGCTTGGGCTTCAGATAGAGCATTGAACATGGCTTCCATTTTGGCAGAAAGTAGTCCTCGGAGCTCACTCATTCTTGCCTCTATGCTCTTCTCTTTTATCAATTTCTTTATATCTTCAATCAAGTTGATCACTTGACTCTCCTTACTTGCCACTAATACTAACACAGATCAAAAGAATTGGATATACTAGATAATTTTTTCTTAGACACTTTTATTTTATCTTCAATATCCTCTATAATTTTAGGACAAGATAGACAAAATTTATATACATTTCCTCCTTCTATAAGAGCATTTTGAATACTCTTAACATTGGCATCCAACACCATTTTATCTACTCCAATCAATCCCTTAAGAGCATCAAATCTTTTATCATTGATTTATTTTTGAACTTGGACCTCTGCAGACTTCTCTATAGACTCAAAATGAGAACTTACCGAGTTTATCAGGTTCTTTAATTGTCTAGAGGGTGATGCTGAAGAGTCCTTCTGGTATGTTAGCATGATTTTCTCTAAAATTCCTGATGGTAGACCAAGTAGCTCACTATCCTCTATGTGAGACTTCAAAATGTCTTCTCTAGCCTTGGCTTGAGCTATAGAAGCCAACTTAATCTTCTACACCGGAGATAATGTGTCAAAATTTATTGGACCTTGTATAATGTCTTGATCTTCTTCAATTTGTTTGTCTCTTTCCAAAATTTCCTTCATTACCTTTGCAGTGTCTCTTGTCCAAAATGATGATGTGTCTATCTGATTCTTGAAGGTATTGTCAACCGGATTGTCCTGCTTGTGCTTTTCATCATCCTTAGTAATCTCTTCTTCTTTTTCATTTTTCTCCTTGACCTCTTCTACTTCATGGTCCTTAGCCTTTTCTGTTTCATGCTCTTCAACCTTCAATGAGTCATCTTCAAATTGATCATCTGCTTCTGTATTCATCTCTATATCTTCTTTGTCAGAATGATCTAGAAGAGTTAGAATACCTTCTGCATCAGCAATTTCATTTGTCATTTTTTCTTCTTCCCTACCTATTGCTTCCTCATCCAGGATAGAGGAATCATCCACTCCAAATTGTTGCTCATCCTTCTACTTCTCTTCTTCATCTAGGACTAGTGTGTCATCATTAGGCTCATCTGACACAACAAAGAACTTGTTCTTACCCAATGCTTTCCTCAAAATTTGTTCAGTTTCTTGGACTACCTCTATTTATCCAATCATCAGTTTGTTCATTCTTGTCTTACTTTTGAACTCATTTTTGACCTCCTTAGAAATTTTATCTGCTTCTCTACTAGAGATCACCAGACATAGGGTGGTCAACATATGTTCCCTCAGCTCTATATCTTTTGACTTAGCAGCTTCTTGTCTTATTTCCAAGATGTCTCTTAAGCCTTTTGGAACTTCTGACAAAATTTCTACCAGTGCTCGATTGAATACATTCAAGTATTTGATAGTGGCTTCTTCCAAAAGTCTTTTGTCGGCGTCATTGTAATGATAATAGAACTTAGTCAGTGGTTTTAAATTCCCATCAATAGAGGTTGTCTTGACAATGTTTTTCACAGATGGAATTTGCTTCTTAACATCAACCTTTGATTTCTGCCTCTTATTTGTCTTCTTCCTTTTAGAAGGCTTCTCTTTAGATACTTTAATAGCTTTAGCACCAGTGGTCTTTAGCTCCTTAAGCCCATCATCTGAGTCTATATTTTCTTCATCCTCCTTTTCCAAACTGTCATGTGATCTCTTTGCCTTTACTTTAGTTCTTTTCTTTTCCTTACCGGATGATATGTCTTCCAGTTTCTCAGTTTTGGCAAGTTTTGGGGGAACAGGGGCAGTAGCAAAGCTCCTAGTAGACCTTGGAGTGGAGGAGGATTCTACTGGAGTACTTCCTTGTTTCTTATCCTACTTCTCCTTCTCAGCTTTTTCTATTCTTTCTCTATTCTACTTCATAGCTTCCTTTGTTATCCCAATGCTTTCAACATACATTTCTACTTACTTTTGAGCTTTTCTCTTAATCTCTGGCTTCCAAAGTTCAACATGCAGCTTTTCATCAAGCTCTTTATAAGTCCCAAACCTCTCAACAGAGTCATCCTTGGGTTTGGTCAAGAGATGTTGAGCATATATTTCCAAAATCTTCTCATCAACCTCATAACCCATAGGCATAATCCAAATAGTTCTGGGTTCTACAGCTTCCATTAGGTACTGATCAATGTCCACCATGAAACAAATGTCATTCTTGTATTTTTCAACAACTAATTTAGGGATCCTTTCCCTAGAATGCATCATACTCTAAAAATTTTTAAAGTATCCCCAAATTGTAGTTTTATGTGCATTAGAGTCTCCAATGCTGCGTAGATGATCTCTTATCTGAGTAGCAACTGGCCTGTCATTGGTCCAGTGCACACCTTTTACACTAGGCACTTCATTCATGAAGCAGAAGAATAAGCATATAACCAAAGAACCATATTTGAAGGTGTTTTTGTTGTCCTTAATTTTGCTCAAGTTCTCAATCAGTTGGTTCTGTAATAGATCACATAGGTCATAATCTGCATTTTCTTTCAACATTTGGTATGCAGTGTATATGCCCATTCCAGGCACATAATTCTCCCTATTGGAGTGATAAATATTTTAACCAATTACCATAGAGGAAAACTTAACATCCGGTTCAATAATGTCATTGATGGTCATTGCCCTTTTCTCAAACTTGGCACTGGTTGCATCAGTAACAGTTTGGTTTTTCACAAATTTCAACATGGGTAATCCACCGGTTGAATTCAACCCAGTCACAATTTTGATAATATCCTTTGTAATCTTGAAAGGTTTCAACATCCATATGAACTCATCATGCATTCAGCTCAAGATGTAACAAACCCACTCACTCTCATCAAATGTCAGAAATTCAATGACTTGTAGAAAATGTCTACTCTCTACGGTTTTGAATTCTGGTTTCAAAGCATGGTTATAATCTTTTAGATGGCTCTTAAATAATTCCAGCAATCTTAGATTTCCAAATTCATCCACATTGCAATGGATGTATGCCCTAATATCTTCTACATGTAGTACTCCATATGGGACACCAGAAAATGCACCTAACAATTTGACTTCTACTAACTTGTAAGGATGCTTCTTAAATTTTGGACAGGGGCTTTCAGTAATATCAACAACAAGAGGAGTAGCCATCTCAACAAATTACAGATTCAAATCTTCACAGAAAAGTACCTTTTTCTTCTGCGAAGTTAGGGTTGATCAATTGCCAGTCGAATTCATTCTCCGTGCTTCAATCTCTAGATTTTTAGTTCAGATGCTCTTCTTCTTGTTCTCTTCAAATGCAAAGTGATTCAAATGCTTGAGCGGGTTACTTTTTATCCTTCGTAAAACCTAATTTGTCATTGTAATAAATATGTTGCCCTAACTTCATCTGGTTACTCTATTTCTTGATGTAATTTCTTATGAATCGCTCTGCAAATTGCCATATCCACTTCTTTTCTTCCAGAAATCCTTCCAAATGATCTGCAATAATCTAAAATATCTTCTCTTATTGTACCAGATCTAGGCACCCACTTATTGGCTGGGGGAATTTGATGTTCAATGCAGTTCCCCTTGAGCCAGAGCTCCTAATTTAATTTCTGGAGGGATTACGAGTACCGGATTCCTGCGCGGACCCATTACTGTTATTCATTTCACCCTTTTTGACCCATGTCATGTTCATTTCATTCTGGCTTTCATTCATATCAACTTTGCCCTTGCCTTTGTCTTGTCTCTACTCATTTGGTTTTCTATTTACCGGACCTCTTCTTTCATTATTCTTACTCCTGTAGAATCTTGCAATATGACCATATCTATTGCAATTAAAGCACACAGCATTTCTTTTCTTATTTACTTGATTTCCTCTTGATCTGCATTGATTAGCCATGTGTCCAAATCCATTGCAAGCAAAACAGTAGCCATTAAAAGAATTTCCATTTCCTCTATTGTTAGAGTTATCTATTATCATGCTTCTGCATTCATTGGATCTATGACTATACCTCTTACACTTGAAGCATTGACTGGAGAAGGATGGACCACTTTGATTTACTCTTCTTTTGCACTGAGTAGTTCTATGACCAAATTTATTACAATTGAAACAATTTCCATTAAAAGATGGATAGCTTTGAGCATTAGGTTGTCTTACCGGAGGTCTTCTAGGTTTGTTTCTCCCATTCCTTGAGTGAAAATTTCTTTGTCCAGATCCGGAGCTTTCACCTTTCTCATACCCAAGACCATGCTTATCATCAGCCTTCTTCTAACTTTCAAGTAGCACTTCAAGTTTAGCTAAGCTTATTTTGAACTTCTCTTTGTATTCATTTGCAACTTCTAGGTCATGTTTGAGAATGACAATTTGCCTTTCAAGTTCCTCCTCATTATATCTGCATTCTTGTAGATCAGATTTTAAATGGCCAATTGTTCTATCCATTCTACAACACTCTTCAGTTCTTTCCTTCAAGGTTTGATTTAGTTCTTCTTTAGTCTTCTTTCTGTTCTCAATTTCTTTGGTTAGCCTCATCACCCTAGATTCCATCTCATGTTTTAGAACAGAGACTTCTGTTGATAGCTTCTCACATTCCTTTGTCTTTTCTTCCAAGGCTTTATTCATGCCACTTTCTTCAATAAGATTAGATAACTATAGAAGTAGTTCCTTCCTCTTTTCCATAGATTTCTTTAATTTATCTTTTAGCAACTCAATACAATCATCAACATCCTTAAGGTTTGCTTTCAGGTCATCTACTTCTGCTTTGGACTAATCAAGATCTTCTAAAGCCAATTGAAGTTGTTCTCTAAGTGAACCCATTGAAACCTCCTTCCTAGATCTTCCTCAAGCTATTAAGCTTCTTCCAAGGAACCTTGCTTTGATACCAATTGTTGGAATTAGGGTTGATAACTGAGAGGGGTGGGGTGAATCAGTTGTCTTCAAACTTTGATGCTTGTTGCAGTTAATTCTTCTTTACCACTTCTTAACTGATTAATTATGTAACCATGAAAAGAAAAAATCAATAACACATGAGTAGAAACACAAATAACACACTTGACACCAAGATTTTTAACGTGGAATCCCGGTTAAGGGAAAAACCATGGTGGGGGTTAACCCACAAAGATTATACTCTGTTAAAAGTATTACAAAAGGGGAAGGCACATGCCTTCGGGCTCATTGCCTCCAAGAATGATTACAAAAAGATTACAGATTGTTTGAACTGATGAGTAGCATCTGCCAATCCAAGAATTTAGTTCCGGTTAAGCACAGAATAATGATCTTACACACTTCATCTTTATTCTGCCCTGTTTTACTATTTTGCCATAATTTGGGCCTTAGATCTCTTCTCTTTTGCACATTAATCTGCCTTTTTCACACTTACTCCATTATCACACACCTATCTCCAAAACACTTGAATCCATTAGCTATATATATCTGCATCAACAAATTCAATCAACTGTAGTCAGCTTCAATAAAACTTAGAACATTTATTAAACACTTTGCTCTGTTGGATGAATCTATCCACAAATATCAATGCAGACCAAAAACTTGTGTTTCCAAATCATCAATCATGTCGGCCAATACCACTGATTATCACCAATTGCTTATCTAACAACTTTTTTGCATATGGACCAAGATCAAATACTAGGTTGCCCTGTTCTTCTTCTGACTGTACTGATTGATTGGAACCTGATACTCAGATCCTTATAACTTTTGAATCCTTTATTACTAAAGGATAAATCTCTAGATTTAGATAGTCCTGACAATTCTTATCACTCCTTCAAATCCATAGTACATTGTGAATTATTAGTGGAGAGATCTGGACCAAGATACCGGACCTTGTCACATGCTTTATTTCTGACTACCTAGACTTAACCAAATCTTCACTCTGACTTTCGGTATGAATAGATTATGAAATGCAGATGTGCAAGGTAGACTTAGTTGCCATCAATGACAACACTTGTCATGCGTAGTAGTGTCTCTTGACAACACATATGTCATCACAGCTAGCTATGGGTTAGGGACATATCAACTTGCAACACCTGAGGGGCAGCCTCTAGATGAACCTATGAACATCCTGCATCTAAAAAGGGTCTACACATGACCTATCGAGTATCCCAAATAAAAAAAGTACAAAAAATAAAAAAAATAGAAAAAAAAATATCAAGAAAAAAAAACAAGTGCAATAAAGTCGTCCAATGGTGAAAATCACTTTGGCAATGCCTTGGATAAGTACCATGGTGAAAACCTATCTTAGACACCATGCATAGTGGCTAGTTCTACCATCTAATAAGTCCTCTTGCCTATCATAACATTCCATGTCACACACATCCCATGGCTTGGAATTCTGAAACATCAAATCCCATCACCCACTCTACATTATCCCACCCAAAGCTAATCCATAGAACGAGGATCCTTGTATGCTCTCCCTGTATAGCTCAAAAGCCAAAAAATCCAAAAACATTAGAAAATCCAAAAAGCCCAAAAGTAATACTGTAGACACCCAAAATTGACCTAATTATAATTATTAAAATATTTCATTATTTTACCATCTACATTTGTCTAACACATTTGAATAATTTATCTATTTTCTTTTAAATCATCTATTTCTTCTATTAATTAAATAAACTCATATTTATTTAATTAATTCCCTATCTATTTTTCTTCTATTTTCTTCAATCTATAATTAAATAATCTTTAATTATTTAATTATCCTTTTTATTCTCTCTATTTTAATTAAATAAATTTTATTTATTTAATTAATTTTCCAACTAATTATCCTCACCTCTCATCACATTCCAACACTTGTTCATCTTCAATTTGAATCATGTGTGGTAGTACTTTTTATGTACACAGTCACATATGTAGTACTTTTTGTGTACACTATCACACTTAAACTTATTAAATAAAGTATTTGTGTACACAATCACACATGAGTTTTAGTCTCCTCATTACACTTGTCTTATGCACATTCATCTATGATCATGAATTCATCTCAACCATTCAACTATCTCTTCTTCTCCATCGTTGATCAACTCTTATTGAGTGCTATATATACACCCACTCATTCCCATTGTTCATCATCTCACCATATAGCATCTAGATTATCATCTAAAGCATAACACTTCCATTAGCATCCATTGACCATTTTGAGCAATTTCATCCATCATCATAGAAACTTTAGCACTTATGATTGTCTACAATTGAGAAACAATCCACAAATTCAACCAAGGAATCAATACTCTAAGTGATTTGCTTTCATTTGTTTGCATTCTTATGTCATTTAGATGGATTCTTTGAAGGTGGTAGGATTGGGTTTGATTTGTATTGTTTGATCATCCTAACCTAATTTTTATTGCCCACATATTCTGGCACTCCCGGTGAGACCCACATCCTTGATTTAACATCTTTTATGTATAGTTATTTTTGTGAAGTTGGATTTTGCAAGGTTCTGAGTGCAATTAATCTGTAGAAAATTGCAATCACACCACAGATCATCGCAATTGGTTGAAATAGAGTGCAATTGATCCACAGATTTTCACATTTGGTCCTATTTTGAGTGCAATTACATAGTAGAGAATTGCATTTGGTTTTTCCAGCCACATCTAGTTAGTTAGGGTTTTTGTCTTGCAGGTTATGAACAATTGTTCAATTCAGACCACAATTGAATTGCAGAATGTCTCATTTGGCTCAAATCCGTAGGCATTTGGTCGGTAAAATCTCATATTTGGTTTTATTTTATACGCAATTGCAACCCATATCATCGCAGTTCATCTTTTTCATACGCATTTGGTTGAATCTCATTTCTGCTTGATTTCTTTGGCATCTAATCATCTTTTTGTGCAATATCTTATCTATTTGCCAAAGAAAGGAGGCTTTGAAACTACTAATCCATTTGTTGCAGCATCGATTGGTCCAAGACATATCATTTTTATCACTAATCTAGGAACATTTGGATTTGGTGCTTAAAAGGAACCATTGTTTGCTTCATGTTTGTTTCATATTTTTTTTATTGCTTGTTGTGTATGTGTGTAACCCAAATTTAATAACAAAAGTATCATCTCCCCTTGCCTATCAAATGGATCTTGGGTGTAAGAGAACTTATTATCTTTAGAGGGCTTGCCTTCCTGGTGTGAGAAGGGGACAACCCAAATGGTAACAAGCTAAAGCCAAGCTCTTCCAAGCCACTATATAAAAACATTTTTGTGGCTAAAGCCATAAGCAATGGGTGTTGTGTTACATTGACGAATGTTTCCCCTAAAACTCTGTTGAGCATAACTTCTTTAGGCTGGGAAGCCTCCATTAACGGAACAAATTGCCACACATGTAGCCACCCGAATGGATGCCCATACTTGCAACCTTTGTGTAGTAGCCAAAAACCCTCTATCTGTTGATATAGGAGGATAGCTGATTAGGCCTCTAATAGTTGTCCCACATTTTCATAGCTTATGGAAGAGATAGCAAAGTATCACAAGATATGTGTGTCTTGAGGACTTGGAAATTGGTGTGCCTGAGAAGTGAGTGCACTGTAAGGGGGAGCCCGTGCCCCAAGTTCCTGGAGCTGTACACCATAAGTAGATGCAGCTGGGTAAAACCAAGTGGGAACTCAACAGATATTGTCCTTGCCTAGCCTAGGTGTACATGTTTATGAATGTTGGAGTGATTATTTGCTTACAACCATCATTTTTCTATCAAGAACAGTCTAAAACTACAATTAAACAATGGAAAGTCACAATTGAACTGTAAACCCTTGCATTTGTCAGAAAACCATACACAATTAATCCATAGTTCATCCCATCTGGTCAAAACCCATACGCAATTGGTCTTTGTCAAATTCTTGTTGCTAAAAATCCCTGTCAGACATATTTGCAAACTTCCATACACAATTGAATCATAGTTTATCACATCTGTTAAAAACTTGGCTACAATTGAACAGTAGTATGTCACAATTGGCTTATTCCCAGTTGCAATTGAGCTATCTTTCATCACAATTGGCTTATCCTACCTCACAATTGGTCACCTACAGACAGTCATTCAAAATATCTGCCAAAACCATCATCTTCATTGTTGTCTGAGCATCATTTTTTGTCTGCAAGCTTTAGTCTGAGCATCCTTCATCTAGTCTCCATAGTAACCATTTCATTGAGCCTAGAATCATCATTTATTTTAGACTTTTGAGCACTTGTATCCATTGAGACTCCCAAAATAGAAAACCAAATCAATTATCCAAACCAAATCATTGGCTTTCTGTAGCCGAAACCATCATTTAGGTCTAATTATCATTATCCTTAGCATCTTTATCCAACAATAGCATATCCCTTGAGTTCAAGAGTCCATCTTTAGGGGTATTCTTTATCCAAAAAACCAAATCAAAAATTGAGCAACTATCCAATCAGCCAAGCATCCAATTAGCTTATCAATAAATCAGACCATATCCAAAGCTATCAAAATAGTAACCCATCCAATAGACCAATCCAAACAAACAACTTAGGAATCCAACACATCCTATCAATCCAAGCAACTCATCAACCAACAATCAAACAATCAACCATCATTAAAAAAATCAACTTTGGAGTCTCAAAAACTTTGTGAAACAAGTCCATGAATCTGGGCCAACATCATCCCATGCCTCAAACAAAGAGACAATACAAGGAAGCCATGGAGAAAAACCTACAACAATTCTAAAACATTCTTCTTAATGATGCTTCACAATTTACAACCAGAATGAACCCGCAACACTTTTTACCTGAAAGTTACACCTTATGAGCTTCATCCTCTACCCCAGGGCCACAAGAACAAGCACTTGTCTATGACAATTCCTTGGAAGATGACTAAATGTCCTTTCAAGATCTAAAAGCTATGCAACATGCCAAAAAGATTATAGAAGCCAATTGACAAACAATACTTGTGAATTTACTCAAAGATGGAACTTTGCTGCCTAGTGACTTTGATTTATCCACTATCCAAAAAGAAACACCTTCAAATGTCACTCTCGCTTCCATCACTACCATGTCCACTAAGCCCACAACCACACCATCTAACCTTGTGTCACCATCCTTAGCTAAATTTCCTCCATTTCATACTCCTGTTACCGGGAAACCTCTCATACAATCAACTGACATTCCCCACATGCATGAGTCCTTATCTTCTCAACATACAAATCAAAATGCAACACCAATTTCACAAACACTTGCAACCTCTACCCAAAATGTTCCTATTGCTAATGTGCCCCATGCCACGCAAAGCACTACAACCATAGTCCAAACACCTCAAGTGTCACAAGTGTCAATTGCCAATGTGTCACATGTTGGACCCTCCCAACCATCCCAACCATCTCAACCATCCCAACCATCCAATACATCTTCCTCTATTAACACCATAACCTTACCCCAAACCAATTCGGATGCTCCTCTCATTGACTTCAATCCTCCCATCACCAATCCTTCTCCACTTGACCAACTTTTCTTTGGATCGCAGCCTTCCAATACCCAAACTTCCTATATTACTCCGCCCATTGTCTCACAAGAACAATTCCAAGCCAATCCATCTTTCATATCCCAACCCCCACTGTCAAATGTGCCCACCGTATCACAAGTTACTCCATCTGTTGGAGCACATGTATCATAGATAAACCCATGTACTAATGTCCAAAATCCACATACCATATCCCAAGCTTCACACATTTCTTATGTTAACCCAAATCTGGCGATCTAAAATCCATTGACCATCTCTCAAGCCCCACACAATTCCACTCCACAGGTAACCTATGTCAATCCATCCCATGGTTCACATGCAACCATTTTGTCCAACCTTAATACTGCTGTACATTCATTTGCTCCTCTGCCACCCAGTAGCCAAGGGCATTATACATACATTCAATCCTACAACACCCAACCAAATCCAAATCAGCAATACCTTATACCACATCCAAGCCATCAAAGTCATATACCATAGCAATCACAAGTGGTTACTGTTGAGGACATGCAAAAATTATGACAAGAAATGAATGACATGCGAATGGGTCGTAGCAATAAAACATTTTCATTTGAGGAAGTGTGCCCATATCCATTTGATAGATCATTGCAAATGACACCTTTTCCCATGCATTTTGAAGTGCCTCAATTTGACAAATACAAAGGGAAAGGAGATCCTCATGACCATCTTAGAGATTTCTATGTCACTTGTCTAGACATTTCCTATGATGACACATATCTTTTGCATCTATTCCCTTGCAGTTTAGTGGGACAAGCTATCGAATGGTTTTCTCATCTTCTTTCGGGGATCAAAACTTTTGGTGAATTGGCTAAAAAATTATTGGCACACTTTTGCTTTCAACATTGAGAACGAGATCTCCATGAACGACCTTGTCACAAAAAAACAATGCAATGGTGAGACATTTGTATCCTTTTTACAATGATGGCACAACATGGCTAGAAAACTTCCTTGACAAATGCTCAATAAACAATTGGATATCTTTGTTCAAAATCTCAATCTGGAACTATCATTTCAATTGCAATTACAAAGTACTACTTCATTTGAAGAAATCATTGCCAAAGGAACAACTATTGAGAAAGCTTTAATTGCCAAAGGTGTGATCAAAATCTTCAAAGACAACAAAGACAACCCACAATCTTCCAATGACAAAACCTATTTTTGGAACAAGAACAAAAATGTTGTCAACGATGGCATTGTGGATGCAAAACATGTCCAAACTTTGAAAGCTCCTATGGGTATTCAAGCTACAACCAAAAGCACTTTGAATAGAAACACACCATTCCTCCCAAGAGATCAAATGTAAGCAAGTCCACCACAAAGATGCAAGTTCACTCCTTTGGGAGAACCTATCGAGGTTGTTTTGAAGAAACTTATTCAATTAAGAGCTATTGTTTTACCAGAAGTTAAACCATATGAAGAACCTCAATTCAAGCCCAATTGGTACAAGGATAATGAACATTGTAAATACCATAGGGTTAAAGGACATAACACCATTGGATGCATGAAATTGAAACATCTCATTCAAAACCTGATTGATCAAGGCCTAGTCAATTTAGAGGAACCTAAGCAAACATCAAACTATGAGCTTGATTCTTTTAAAGATCTGCTTCCCGCTCATGATAAAGCAAGTGCCTCCTCTTCTGGAGAAAATGTCCAATACACATATGAGTCATCCACCATTGGCCGCATTAACCATGCTCGCATATCAACCATCTTCATAAAAGTGAAAGACCCTATTTGACCCATCCATATCCAAGCTGCAAAAGAGACTGATTATGCCATTACTACTCGTCATGGTCATGTGTCAATCCAAGTTGCACCATCCATTCCAAGAATGATGATGGGATATAATATCCTTGACCACCTAGGCAAAACTCCCACACATATCTCCATTCTGGAATTACTACGCATATCCCCCACACATAAAGCTATCCTAGACCAAGGATTATAATAATCATCAGTCCCTAATAACATAGACACTACACAATTTCAATCCATGGTAGCAAGCATCGCATCCCCATATCTCTTAACCTTTTCGAAAAAATCTACCCAAGCCCATACTTCCACAAGAAAAGTCCAAAAGAAAAATGGTTTGGGTCCCTAAGAAAAAATCAAGCAAGTCAAATGAGGCATCCTCTTCTACCTCTCAAAAATTACAACCATCCTTTTCCATCCAAAATTGCCATTCCATCCAAAAATTCCACAAGAAAAAAAAAATCATAAAAATACTAAGTCTATGTGGGTACCTAAATCACTAAACCACCCATCCCCTAAGCAAACATCACCATTGCTTCTTACATCACCTTCCCATCAAAAGCTTCAATGTTTATCACAGTGTGTGCAACCATTGGTCATGGTTCCATTCCATTCTGCAACATTTCCACATGCCTCCATCTCCCCATCCTTTATCCACTATCCTACATATCTCCCCAATCACTTGCTTATGGTCCATGCTTTGGCATAAAACCTTCCATCCATAATCCACCATCCTTTCCTCCATAATCCACATCATAATCCACTATCTACCTAATCCATCTTCCACTTCTACACAAACCCTTACCAACATCGATGAGCATAATGACATGGTCCATGCGATGACATCCCTCTCTAATGGACTATCAACCTTTCATGGAACTAGATACTTGAGTCCCTTCTATCCATATCCATATCCACCTCTCCCATCCAAAAAAAAAAGAGTAAATTTTTTTTTTTTAAAGATTAAAAAAAAATCAAAAAATTAAAAATTAAAAAAAAATTAAAGAGAAATCCCTTCGTCCAATGGTGAAAACCTGGTAAACATGCACCTTGGATAAGTACCATGATGAAAACCTAGCAAACAAGCATCATGTGTAGGTTGATCTTCTATGTCACTTACACTTGGGGGCACATTGTCTCATCCATCTTATCATTTCCAACATATCATTTTCCATCGTATCATGTCTTATATTGTCATATCATATCCTAGCATCCTTAGCCATTACACCCACATACCTATCCTATTGAGTCTATTCATCCTTCCTTCCTCCTTTTGATATTGATAAAGACATAGGGGAAAAATGGTGAAATATGCTTTGGATATCTCTTGATATACCTCATCCTCTCCAAACAATCCTATCATTATCCACCTATCATCATATAAGCCTTGTCATGTACCATCCATCATCCTTTCATCATAAGATTTTTCATGTAAAATCCTAAGTCTACTACCTAAAATGGGGCATGTTGTTCCTATGCGACATAGTCTTTGGAGATCACATCCTAGCTCCCTTATGAGGTATACATCCATTGCACTATAGTCTATCTCTTTATCCCATCCCTCTATCAAGAGTCTTCCATCCCATCCACTATCGTCTATCCTTTTGTCCATCCATCCTACCTCCATCGTTGCACCTAGACTTGGTTTTTCCCTTGTAATTGGTATCTAGCACAAAGGCTACCCAAATTGTAAGTCCATTTCCATCCCAAAACATCTAAAAAATCCAAAAAAATCAAATATCCCAAAAATCTAAAAAAAATTAAAAAATCCCAAAAATACAAAAAAATCAAATATTTTCAAAATCCAAAAAAATCAAATCATCAAGCCAATCTATCAATCAATCCAAATCACATCAATCTAATCCATATCATCCCATCAATAACATCATATATCATCAAACATCCCAATCAATCCATAACCCAATCAATCCATCCACCTTCATCATCACCATCAATAAAACACAAATTAGAAATACATCTCATCTCTACCATAAGTGCCTTGATCCCATGGAGACATGGTATGTAGGCAATTTGGGATAGGAAGGAAGTATCTAGATTCAGGCATAGGCGATAGACCTCTTCCATCTTCCATCCTACTTCCAATCTTCATCAATCATCATCTTCTTCCATATCTCACTTTCTTCTTGTTGGCAAGAGACACTATATGGATTCATGGTTGTTGTCATTGATGGCAACAAAGGTCATCCCACGTCATGATATATCTCTACCGGAAGTCAGATTGAAGATTGTTGTGGTCCGGTGAACAAGAACAGAGCATGTGGCAAGGTCCGACAGATTGGTCCGGATCTCTCAGAGGAAGTGTCTTGGCACAGTGCGGATCTGGGGAAGTCAAGAGGACTATCTTGAGTAGTATATTCCAAGGATTTAGCCTCCGGAGATGGACAAAGAAAAAGATATGAATAGTTGAGTACCGGATTCCTGAGAGACAGTGAAAACAGAGGAAGAACTGACTGATAGAGTATCAGACTACTTTCCGGATGTGTTACAGATGATGATAAAGGTTGCGGAGGCATGAATCATGTTTGGCCGACATAATTGATGATATCTACAAGTATATGCTTGATCTGCATTGCTTGGTGAGCAAGGATTCAGCCGACAGAACTAAGTTTGTAAGAAAATAGACTGTTCCGGATGCCGACTAGAAAGGTGATGAAATTACTTGTGCGGATATATATAGAGGATGGATTTAGTTGTAAAGTGTGTGAAGTGTGTGAAAAAGGATATGCGAACAAGTCCAGAGTAGAGCAGAAGTAGCAAGAAAGATCCGGTATGTGAAAGGATAGCAGACTAAAGAACAGAGGAAAGATGAAGTGCAGCAGATCAGTATACTGAACTTAACCGGAACTGAACTCCAGCATATGCAAATGCTTCCAATCAGTTCAAGACTGTGATTCTTATCACTTTGTAAGACAGTGTGTCTTCTTGTAGGCAGTGAGCCTCTTGTGAGCAGTGTGCTCGGGCAGTGAGCCCTAATTGGCAAGTGCCATTTTTGTAATTTCCTATTCTTCTAACAGAGAATAATTCTTGGGTTAATCACCCCGTGGTTTTCTCCCTTAACAGGGTTTCCACGTCAAAAATACTGTGTCATGTGTTTCTTATTTCATGGTTAATGTTTTGTGTTTGATTTTATGCTGCTTCAATTAAGAGGAAAATTCAATAAGGGAAATAATTAGGATAACTGATTCACCCCCCCCCTCTCAGTTATCAACAATTGGTATCAGAGCCAAGTTCCTCCTAATAGAGCCTAACAGCTTGAGGAAGATCTGGGATTTCAAATGGATGCATATGGTTTAAGGGAGCAACTCAAGACTGCCCTTGAGGATCTTGAACAGTCAAATTCTGAAGTCAGTGAATTAAAGGAAAGACTCAAACAGGCTGATGAATTCATGAGAGAATTAAAAGACAAATTAAGTCTCTCTATGAAAAAGAGAAAGGAGCTGCTTCAACAGTTGGCAAGACAAAGTGAAGAAAGCAATACAAGTGAGGAATTGATTGAGCAAACCAAGTTATGTGAAAAGTTATCAAAAGAAGTCATTATGTTAAGACATGAAATGGAATCAGGAACTATAAAGTTTACTCAAGAGATTGAAGAAAAAAGAAAGGCTGAAGACAATCTAAGACAATCTCTTAAAGAAAAATCAGAAGAATGCCACCAGATGGACAGGATTATCAGACACCTTGAATCTGATCTTGAAGATTCCAAAGATAATGAAGGAAAACTTGAGGATCAAATTGCCTCTCTCAAAAGAGACCTTCAAACAGCAAATGAATATAAAGAGAAATTCAAGATAAGTTCTGCTCAACTTGAAATTCTTCTTGGAAGTCAAAAGAGGACAGATGACAAGTATGGCTTGGGATATGAGAAAGGAGAAAGCTCCGGATCCGGTCAGAAGAATCTTGGATCAGAAAATCCAAGGAGCAGGCCTAGAAGACCTCCGGTAAGACAGCCAAATGCTCAAAGATATCCATCCTTCAATGGATACTGCCACAGCTGCAACCACTTTGGTCACAAAGCTAATCAGTGCAGAATGAGAATGAATCAGATTGATTCATCCTTCTCCGGACAGTGCTTCAACTGCAAAAGGTATGGACACAAATCCCATGAATGCAGAATTATGCAAGTAAACAAATCATTCAAAGGTAGATGCTTTACATGCAATAGAATAGGTCATATGGCTAATCAATGCAGATCAAGGGGATATCAGTTAAATATGCAAAGAAATGTTATTTGCCAAATCTGCAATAGGTCTGGTCATAATGCTAAAGTCTGCAGAAACAAGAATCAGGACAAAAGAGGTCCGGTGTATAATCAGAATCAAGACAAGGGTAAACAAAAGATGAATGCGGATGAAGTTAGGAATCAGATGAGCAAGATTTGGGTGAAGAAAAGCTCAGAGAATGTAGAGGTTGGATCCGCACCAGATTCTGGTGCTGATATTTCTTCCGGAAATTAAAAAGTGAGCTCAGGCTCAGGGGGAGACTCAAAGAAGATTCTGTTCCCCCAGCCAAACAAGTTGTGCCGGATGTGGTACAAGATGCGGATTAAAGGGTTTGTAGATATAAGTTCTGAGATGCTTCAGTCAAGTTTTCAGAGGTCCGCATGGAGTTATGAAGAAGCTGTGTTCGATTAAGTTAGACCTGTTCAGGGAGGTGCTCCGGTATGATAAAGGATTACAAAAAGGTCCGGAGAGATCCGGAAGTGCACGATCTTGTCTTGCGGATTGGACAGAGTGTTTGGGATGTTCTTGTAATATGTTACCTAGATTTATTCATGATTTAAAGATCTGGATGATATTCAGTGATCAGGACTAATCCGGGATACTCCAAGCTGTCCAGACATGGTAAACCGGAATAATGCAGGTGAAGCATTTATTGCAGACAGATATTAGGGTTTGCGGAGCAATATAAGGGATTTCTCAAAAGTTGTCTGCTCATTCTACACTTGAGAAGAAGCGAATAGTGGAGCTCTGCAACAAGGTTCATCAAGCACACCAAGGATCTCCTGCCGAAGCTATTGCATAAAGAAATCAATCCAACCACTCCGTGCAAACCGAAGGCGCATAAGGTATTCTTCGTTTTTCATTGCCTCACTGCAAATCTTTGAAGAATGGCTACTCCAAACATAGTTAAGATCTCTGATAGACCTCGCCCCTCATTCAAGAAACATCCCTACAAATCATTGGAGGTAGATCCACTAGGAGCCTTCTCTAGTGTTCCCCACGGAGTCTTACATACTGAAGATATTAGGGTTTACATACACGCAAACATTGAGGAATTTGGGGAATTCAAATTAAGAGACCTCTATCACAAGCAACTGATAGACAATGCTTTTGAGCTCAAACCAGAGTATAAGGGTATCCAGAAGAAACAATTTGAGCAATTCATTCATTTCCCTAGCTTTGAAGAAGATGAATGGGTCCGGTATGTACTGAGCAGGATGCATGACAACTTCCTTTGGCTAGATAGACCCTGTAAGATCACAAAAGAAGCAATTAGAGCAGTAACTGGTCTATACTCTTCCGGGGGGGTACCTATCCTCAAATCTGTCAAGAACAACGTTGTAACTGAGGCCACCGGATCAAAATATGATAAGAGGGCAATGACCATTGAAGATATTTCGGATCCGGATATCAAATATGCATCAATGATAATAGGATACAAGATCTATCACTCCAGCAGGGAGAATTCTGTATCCGGAACTGCAATATACACAGCATATGAAATGCTAAGAAAGAATGCAGATTATGATCTTTGTGAACTACTACTAAGCCAATTGATGGAAAATGTACAGAAAATCAAGAAAGACAAGAAGAACTCCTTTAAGTATGGTACTCTCATTGTATGTCTATTCTTTTACTTCATGAATGAGCTACCCGGAACAAGTGGATGGGTATGGCAGAATGACAAACCTGTTGCAGTCCAGATAAGAGACTATTTGCATGGACTTGGGGATGCAAAAGCGAGAAATACAGCTCTATGGGGATACTTCAAAAACTTTCAGAGCATGATGCAAGCAAGAGAGAGAATTCCCCAGTCTCTCATTGAGAAATACAAGGACTCAGTATGTTTTATGGTTGACACTGATCAGTGCCTAATGGAGGCAGTGGAGCCAAGGACTGTCTGGATCATGCCCATGGGGTATGAAGTTGATGAACAGATAGTAGAGCTGCATGTTCAACACATGCTAAGTCAGCCCAAAGATCCTAAGGCAGAAAGGTTTGGAACCTTTGAGGAGCTGAGCGTGAAATTACATGTAGAACTCAGGGAACCTGAGATTAAGAGAAAAGTGAGAAAAGAAGTAGAGCACATTGCTCAAGGCCTAGGCATCTCAAAAGAGGCACTTGATGCCAGCCGGGAAAAGAGGAGAAAGGCTGAGGAAGAAGAGAAAAGCAAAGAAAGTGCTCCGGTTGGAGCTCCCACCCGGACCAGATCAACAAAGAGATCTGCACCTCCCTCAACCAAAAGTTCAAAACCGGAAGTCCAGGCATCCGGAAAGAGATCAAAGGCAAAAGCCACAAGGGCTTATGGAAGCCAAAAGGATGAAGAGGAGACAGAATCAGATGAAGGAGTAAGAGAAGTAAAGAAACAGAAAAAGAAAGGATCCGGTAAGCCCTCCACAGGCCAAGACAAGGAGGAAATGGCAGAGGTAACTGTTGAAAAGCCCACTCTGTCACTAGAGAGCATAATCAAGTCGGTCACGGTGGATGGAAACCTTCAACCAATGACTGAATCCTATGATGACTTCAGTGAGGCAGACCAAAAGACTCTGCAGGAAGCCACAGTTAAATATCTGAACACATACAATAAGGCTTTCATTGAGATCATATCTCTCATTCCTAAAAGCCTAGAGAAGGAAATGGAAGTAAGAAAGAATAATGCTCATGCCAAAGATCTTGAGATCCGGGAGCAGATAGCTATTCAGCTATATCCTCAAATTGATCCCAAGACAATGAACATGATCTTCAAGGACTGCAGAGATGAGTTCAGAAGTAAAGCCAGGATGAATCAGCTCATGCTTGGTGAGACTGACAAAGTGGCACAAGAGACAGAAGAGATCCTCCGGAAGGCCTTCAAAAGGTTCAATCTTCCTGTTGTAGAGGACTTAGGTGCAGAAACAACTGCTGATTTGGAATCTTCTGTTCCGGAAGAAGTGAGCCATGAACAGACAAGTGAGGACTTGGGACCCTCTGCTCCAGAAGAAGTGGCCCATGAACAAGCAAGCATCTCTCCTCCGGTTTCCCCTACAGTCTCCGGATCCAAAGAAGAAGAGCAATTGCAGGAGAAGGAAGCAGTGGTGACAGACAAAGAGGTTGACAGTTCTAAGACTGCAGAAGAAAAGAAACATCTGTCTCCGGCAAGAGACACTGCACAAACTGTTCAACAATTTTTGAGCAAAGAAACTCTAGAGATTGATGAACCGGAGCTTCTAAAAGGTCCATTTGATTTTGACTCTCTCTCTCCGGTACAAACAATGAAGATAGCTTCATTTGCAAATGCCAAGGCAAATGAAAAGCTCCTGAAGTCTCATATGGAAGACTGTGAGTTGATAGAGGCTGCTTCCGGAGTACTTGTAAAGATCATGCCATCAATCCAAATAGATCCGACAGCCTCCACTTCCGGTAATCTAAAAACCTTAGTCAGCAGTATTGATACACATTTTAATTCTCTAGAAAAATCAGCTGAAGAAAAGGTCCGGAAGGAATTTTTGGATAAGAGATTTTCTGAAATATTAGAATTAATCTCTAAGGATAGGAAGATTGTAAGCATTGGAATAAAGAGCTTAGAAAATGCTCTTAAGGATGGCGGTGACATCTACAAATTTTGTATATCTTGGTCAAAGGCAACAGCAGCAATTGACAAGAAAATGAAAGAGGAACAGGACAAGCTTCAAAGCTTATCTCAAAGTTTTGATCCTCTCTCTTCCTCTATAATAAATCAAGAATGTCAGACTATTGCAGTCTTGAATGAAATAAAGAATCTTGAGAAGGAGAGGAAGAACATTACCAACCGGATGGGAGAACTTAGAAGGATTATAGTCCCTAAGTTGGAAACTATGCATGAGGCCATCAGTGATGCCCAGACCACCGCCCATACAAAAGATCCGACAGATCTCAGGCGGGCAGAAGCTTTTGCATTTTTGTTGAGTGGTCACATTTCAATCTTGGACAGAATGAAGCTTAGTTGGGCTACTGAAATGGTTCAACTGCAGACATCCTTTGCAGACATTCTGCAGTATATGTGAGTATGTAAATATGCGGCTATATATAGAAAATTTTTGAGAATTTTGGTGTGCGGACCCTACCCTTTGCCATTGATGTCAAAGGGGGAGTGAGGAGCAGTGAAAAATGAGGAATCCAACTCAGGGGGAGTTCCGGAAATTGTATATAAAGACAAGAGCATCAGCAAAGGGGGAGCATAGTGTAAACACTTAGTCATTTTTCACTAAGTGTTGCCATCAATGCCAAAGGGGGAGATTGTTGGCAAGAGACACTATATGGATTCATGGTTGTTGTCATTGATGGCAACAAAGGTCATCCCACGTCATGATATATCTCTACCGGAAGTCAGATTGAAGATTGTTGTGGTCCGGTGAACAAGAACAGAGCATGTGGCAAGGTCCGACAGATTGGTCCGGATCTCTCAGAGGAAGTGTCTTGGCACAGTGCGGATCTGGGGAAGTCAAGAGGACTATCTTGAGTAGTATATTCCAAGGATTTAGCCTCCGGAGATGGACAAAGAAAAAGATATGAATAGTTGAGTACCGGATTCCTGAGAGACAGTGAAAACAGAGGAAGAACTGACTGATAGAGTATCAGACTACTTTCCGGATGTGTTACAGATGATGATAAAGGTTGCGGAGGCATGAATCATGTTTGGCCGACATAATTGATGATATCTACAAGTATATGCTTGATCTGCATTGCTTGGTGAGCAAGGATTCAGCCGACAGAACTAAGTTTGTAAGAAAATAGACTGTTCCGGATGCCGACTAGAAAGGTGATGAAATTACTTGTGCGGATATATATAGAGGATGGATTTAGTTGTAAAGTGTGTGAAGTGTGTGAAAAAGGATATGCGAACAAGTCCAGAGTAGAGCAGAAGTAGCAAGAAAGATCCGGTATGTGAAAGGATAGCAGACTAAAGAACAGAGGAAAGATGAAGTGCAACAGATCAGTATACTGAACTTAACCGGAACTGAACTCCAGCATATGCAGATGCTTCCAATCAGTTCAAGACTGTGATTCTTATCACTTTGTAAGACAGTGTGTCTTCTTGTAGGCAGTGAGCCTCTTGTGAGCAGTGTGCTCGGGCAGTGAGCCCTAATTGGCAAGTGCCATTTTTGTAATTTCCTATTCTTCTAACAGAGAATAATTCTTGGGTTAATCACCCCGTGGTTTTCTCCCTTAACAGGGTTTCCACGTCAAAAATACTGTGTCATGTGTTTCTTATTTCATGGTTAATGTTTTGTGTTTGATTTTATGCTGCTTCAATTAAGAGGAAAATTCAATAAGGGAAATAATTAGGATAACTGATTCACCCCCCCCTCTCAGTTATCAACACTTCTATCATCTATCTCCCACCTCATCAATAAACACCTAAAATCCAATCAAAATCAAATCAAATCAATTCTTCCAATCCATCAACTTCATCAAATAAATCCAAAATTCAAGCAATGATTCAAATGTAAGTCATCATCAATCAATCAATCATTGGTTTACAACTTGACAAGGGCAATACCTTGTTTGTTATTGTATCAATTGAGCATACTGGGGACACTTGCTTACACTTAGATTGAGTGGACTCATCACTTCATAATCCAATCCAATCATCACTATATCAAATCATATCAATCCTATTCATCATTCATATCATCATCATCCCATAATAAACTAGAACTACATATCATTTCTATCATTAAATGCCTTGATCCCATGGATACAGGGTATGTAGGCAGTCTGGTGTATGAAGGAAATACCTAGATTCAGGCATAAGATGATACCTCCTTTCTTTCATCATCCGTCTTTCTTCTAATCACCCTTATCACACTCTTCTTCTGTTATCATACCTCCCACATCATCAATAAAATCTAGAACTACATATTCATCATGTCTCATCATTATCGTGTGGTTCTTTGATCCCGTGGATACAGGGTATGTAGGCAATCTAGAATACAAAGGAAATATCTGTTGCAAATATGTGCCTAAGCGGTGTTGTCATTGATGTCAACATATTCTTGTTGTCATTGGTGTCAACTGTACCTTACTTTGTTACCTGTTCAGGAGACTGGAATGTTGAGGATATTGAGAAAATTAATGAAGACTCAATATTCGTGGACCATATGGCTATGTAGAGGATTGTCTGAGATTGTTCCAGTTAAGAATTGAGAAGTCCGCATAAAGATTTGAAGAAGTTATGGCCATCTGAATAGAACTGGTGTAGACACCCAAATTTGTCCCAACTTTGTTCATGTCTAACAACACATTGTTAAATCATAAATCATTAAGCCAATTAATTAAATAAATTTTATTTATTTAATTTAAATCCCATTCTCATCCACTTAGCCAATTAATTAAATAAATTTTATTTATTTAATTAATCTCCACATCATATCTTATCCCATTTTATTCATTTATCCCATTAATTAAATAAATTTAATTTATTTAATTAATATCCAACTCATATCCCAACTAATTCAAATATTTTATTTGAATTAAGCCCTCATCATTTATCACATTCCAACACTTGTCCAGTCAATCATGTGTTGTAAGACAACTTTCATTCATATCTTTCACATGCACAATTAATGGAATCTAAATTTAGTAACTTTCAATCCTAGCCATTCACATAGCCTCTGAATCTCCACCATTGATTGATCTTGGCTAAGTCCTATATAAACACCCCCTCACTTCATATGAGACATCTAGCAAACCAGCAATCCAGCAAGCCAGCAATCCTATCCAGCAATCCAACAATCATACCCAGCAATCATATAGCACCTACATTATCATCTTGAGCATCTTGAGCATCTGATTATCCATTTGAGCTTTTATCATCAATCATGGCAGCTTTCAGCATTGCAATTGTTCATTGTTGAAGAAGCAGTCCACATCCCTCAAACAAGGAATCGCACGGTCTAGGTGATGCTATGCTTGAATTGCATTGTTCTTTGATTTCATTTAGATTAGATTCCTTGATGATGGTAGGGTTAGGGTTTCATGACTATGTCTGATCTGCTACACCTGACTTTCACCTATCACATTTTGGCACGCCCGGTGGGACTCACGTCCTTGATTGACTCCATTTTTCAGAGTTGTTTTCTTTGAAGATCAGATATTGCAGGTGCTTGCAGAAAATTTCAGTCGCTTCTGAATGAAAATCCGCTGCTTCTGAATCTCTGCGCCGCTTTTAAGCTGGAACAGGCCGCATCTACCTCTCTGGATCGCCTTTAAACATACAGTCGTCGCCTATGGTAAAATCATATCGCTTTTGTTTTTAAAAGGCTCACCTGTGATTTTTGCAGTTGCTTTGGACTGTATTTTCTGCTTTTGACCTAACAGTCACCGCTTTTGCACATAATCGGGTCGCTTTTAACCTAACAGTGACCGCTTTTGCACATATTGGCATCACTTTTGATCTGACAGTAGTCACTTATACACTGATGTGAATCGCTTATAAACTGAGAGTTATCGCCTGTGCAGGTTAGGGTTTCGACTGTGTTCTTGCAGATATAGGTCACTTTTGTCTTGCAACAGGTCACTTCTGGGTGTATCTGGATCGCATATGAATTGATAGAGGCCGCGTTTGACTTCATTGGAATCGCTTATGGACTAATAATGCTCGCCTATTAGGCTAGGGTTTGTCTGTTTACTGTGTTTTGCAGATACAGTTCGCATCTAGCCCTCAATTGATCGCTCCTGGCCAATACGCATCGCTTATGAGCTGACAGGTGTCGCATCCTGTTCTTTCAGTGTCGCATATGATCCGCAGTCTTTCGCCTCTGATATAATGAGGATCGCTTATGATCAGCAGTGAATCGCATCTGGTAAGTTTTTGTTGTTTTCAAATCTGTTTCAGTTCCAGTTTGATTTTTGGCTATTAATTGGGTATTTGCGCAGCATCTTATCGATTTGTCTAAGAAAGGAGGTTATCAAATTACTGACATATCTGTTGCAGGTTCGATCGGTCCAAGATTTGTGGTTTTTTTCACTAAATTAGGCATATTTGGGCTTGGTGCTTAAAATGAATCATTGTTTGCTCCGTGCTTGATTTATCTTTTTTTGATTGCTTGCATGTGCCTGATTGTAACCCAAATTTAATGACAAAAGTATCCTCTCCCCTTGCCTATCAAATGGATCTTGGGTGTATGAGAACTTGTCATTATCTTTAGACGGCCTGCCTTCCTGGTGTGAGAAGGGATACGACCCAAGCGGTAACGGGCTAAAGCCAAGCCCTTCCGAACCGCTATATAAGAAAAGTGTTTGTGTCGAAAGCCACAAACAACGGGTGCAGTTGTGTTATACCGATAGCCAACCTCCCCCAAAACCCTCCAAGGTGCAACCCTTGGAGGCTGGGAGACTCCATAACGGAGAGTAGCGCTGCCGCATGTATAGCCACCCGAACGGATGCCCTTATTAGCAACTTTGTGTAGTAGCCAAAAACCTTCTATCTGTTGACGCAGAGGGCAAAACCCTTGAAGCGGCCCTGATTCATGCGGTTCTTAGCTGAGGTAGCAAGGACAATCTAAAGGTTTGGAGAGGGTCAAGCCTTATAAGAAACTCGGATCTTGGTATGCGTGAGAAGTGTGTGCAAATGTAAGGAGGAGCTGGTGCTACCAAGATCCTGGAGCTACCTGCTTTGAATAGGCGCAGCTAGGGGATTCAACAGATACTATCCTATCCTAGCCTAGGTTGTATCAGTTTGTGCTTGTTGTGAGTGTGAGTGACTATTATCACTATTTTCTTGCTGAAAAACTACAAAATCAGACAACTTTTGGACAAACACAGTCACTTTTGAACCTAAATTGCTCGCACAGACCGCAGACATCACTTCTGAACTGTAGTAATTCACTTTTAGTCTGAACTGTGTTGCTTTTAAACAACAGCTGCCCGCATATTGGTTGAACAGAGTCACTTTTAAACCACAGATGATCGCCTACTGCCCGAACCAAATCGCATTTGAATCATAACCCATCGCATCTTGTCTGAACCAGGTCACCTTTAAGCCGCAGTTAGTCACCTTATGTCTGAACGAGCTCGCCTTTGAACAACAGACTGTCGCCTTTAGGGATATCTGAGTCACCTTTGATCAACAGGAAATTGCCTTTGAACCAACAGTCGTCGCCTTTGGCATATCATTCGCTTCTGGTTTACACTGTCATTCTCTATTGAGCCTAAACCAGATTGCATCTGAGCTATCATTGATCACCTTTAGCATCCTTTGAGTCACATTTGAGCTATCATCAGTCGCCTGTAGTCAAAATATCTGCAAACCTCAGTTCCTCAGCTAAATTAGCCACAGGTCCAGCCTGCTTGAGTCTTAAACATCATCTTTCAGACTTCTCTTTGATCAACAGCAAATACCTGGACTTTGTCTCCTATTTTTGAGCTTATCAATCAATCACAACTCATGAGCTTTCCATCTTTTTGAGACCCCAACCAGCAAATCAGACATCAACACAATCATTTCAATCAGCAAACATTCTTTAGTTTTAGCTTCATCCAACAACATCCTTCAGCTTTAGCTTCAGTAAACAACATCCTTTAGCTTCAGCCCCAACAAACATCAACAGCAAACAATCTTTCCCTTGAGTGTTTGAGCTATCCTCTAGGGACAACCAACAACACCTGAGCAACAACAACTCAGCCAAAACAAATCAACCAAGCGAATTAGCCAAACCAGCAAACCAAAACAACAACCAATCAACCAACCAGCGAACTATCATCTTTTGGGTCTCAAAACTTTGACAAGCTCAACTTCATCATCAACATCATGCCTCAAACTAGGAGTCAATATCGAGCTGAAATAGAAGCCAAATTGAAAGTTGAAATGGAAGCCAAATTGCAAGCTGAGATGAAACAATTTAGAACACCTCTTAAGGACGCAACTCAATTCACAACTGGTATGCCTTCTCATATGTTTATACCTCAAGGATACACTATTGGCAAGTCATCTTCACAATGAATACAACCTCCACCATCCTTGGAAACTTTCAAAGAACAATCTCAAGACGACTCATCAGAATTCCAAGATACCTACCTATGGGACCAAGTTGAGAAACTCATGATAGCTGAGCCTGATCGTTGCTTTCTCCAACTTGCTCGCATGGGTGCTAAACTACCAAAGGACTTTGACATATCTGCTATCAGAGAGCAAGATCCCAACACTACTGCTGTTGTTGCGAATAGACCATCTACTATAGTCACATCATCTCCTATTACATCACAAACATCATCCTCATTGCCTTTGGTTGCTTCATTTGAGCCACCACAATCAGAGCATACTTTAGAACCATTGATAGTGCCCACCAATGTGCTCCCTCTCATGTCACAAAATCTCAACATTCCACCTTTCCATGTTCCTCAACATATCTCTCCTTCTACCATGAATGTTTCCATGCCTCAAGTAACACAAGCTGTCCATGTAACACAAGCGCAAATACTTCGAGCATCACAAGCTATTCCCATATCTTATAGTGTGCAAACCTCCAAACCACTCCAACAACACATGTTGTCCATGCTTCACACCCATTGCAATCCACTACATCTCATACAAATACCATATCCCATATACCAACTGCTAATACCTCCACGCTATCATATAATCCCAACGTTAGTCTCATTGACATGAGTGATCCCCCCGTTTCTCAAGCCAATCCGAACAATAAGATTCCTTATGTTGATCAACTTACATCCATGTCGTCATATTCTTCCAATCCTTCACGCACTATCAATCCATCCTATGCTACCCAAAGTGTTCCTATTGTCACCCAACCTATGACACATACCAATCCTCATATCGTCCAAAATACAAATCCAAATGTTTCTGTCGTATCTACCAATCCCTCCATTACTTACCATGTCACGAATCAAATCCCAACTTCCCAACCATTCACTACTATCAATCCACTATCCACTTCCCATGTGATGCACACCCAATTGCCGCTTGTGTCTCAAGGACAGCAATCCTCCAACGCATACGTATCACATACCAATCCTTTGACATACATTGTGGGTACACAACCGCAACAAACAGTCACAACTCCATATATCCCACAACTGCAACCACAATACATCTCCTATCATACTCCACCCCCTTCGCAACAACAGCAATTATCTTCAGCAGATGTCCAACAGATGATCGATGAAAGGGTAGGACAAGGCAAGAAACCTTTTTCTCTCGAAAACATATGCGCTTGTCCATTTGACAAGTCTCTTAATATGATACCTTTTCCACCACATTTTGAAATCCCACAATTTGATAAATACAAAGGGAAAGGGAATCCGGAAGACCATCTTCGAGCCTTTTTTGTAGCATGTCTTGATGTCTCTTATGACGATACGTATCTTTTGAGACTATTTCCTCGAAGCTTAGCGGGACAAGCTCTTGAATGGTTTTCTCATTTACCCCTGGGCATCAAATCTTTTGCGGAATTGGCAAACAAATTTCGATCACACTTTGCCTTCAACATTGAACATGAGGTAAACATGAATGACCTTGTCAATACCAAACAGTGCAACGGTGAACCCCTTTCTGCTTTTACCCAACGATGGCGTAATATGGCTAGCAAATTATCATGGGAAATACCTAAGAAACAACAGCTTGACATCTTTGTTCAAAATCTTCATCCTGAGCTGTCATTCCAACTACAATTGCAGAGTGCTAGCACCTTTGACGAACTAGTTTCCAAAGGAGTTATTATTGAACGAGCCTTAATTGCCAAGGGCACTATCAAGATCTTTCGCGACAACAAAGATTCTCCCCAAAATTCTAATGATAAGTCCCGCTTTTGGAACAAGAACAAGAATGTTGTAAATGACGGTATTGTAGACGCGAAGAATATTCAAACTATGAGAGCTCCCATCAACATTCAAGCAGCCTCTACACCAAGACAGCCTTTTCCACAACGAAGAAACCAACGCCAAACTTCCAATCCACGCCGACAATTTGCACCATTAGTGGAACCCATGGAAGTTATTCTTCACAAGCTACTTCAAGCAAGAGACATT
Organism: Cunninghamia lanceolata; assembly: GCA_027924645.1. Lineage (NCBI taxonomy): Eukaryota > Viridiplantae > Streptophyta > Pinopsida > Cupressales > Cupressaceae > Cunninghamia > Cunninghamia lanceolata. The sequence continues at coordinate 1,452,114 of BSBN01000391.1, read as the reverse complement.
ATTCTACTTGATGCACCACCAAATGGTGAACCACTCTTTTGAGCTCCTTGGTACAAAGAAAATGAGTATTGTGATTACCATCGAGTTAAAGGACACAAAACAAATGGTTGTATGCGCTTAAAACATGTTATCCAAGACTGCATTGATCAAGGTTTAATCAACGTCACACCCTCAGCAGCTCAACCTGCTCAACAACCAACATCAAACTATGATCTAGAGACTTTCAAGAATCCACTTCCATCTCATGATCAGACAAATAACCTTCAGGCTGGAAATGCTATTCCGTATAACTATGCATCATCTACCATTGGTCGCATTGACCATGCTCGCATTTCTACCATTACCGTCCAAGGGAGAGCACCTGATTGTGCCGTAACCACGCGAAGAGGTCGCGTTACTATTCAAGGAGCACCTCCTCACTCTCCTCGATCTCTCTCTAACTATAACCTCTTGGATCACCTTGGTAAAACACCCGCACACATATCTATTCTTGAGCTGCTCCGCATATCCCCCGCACATAAAGCTATCCTTGATAAAGCCTTACAAGAGTCTTCGGTGCCTAATAATATTAATATCACACAATTCCAATCTATGGTCGCTAGCATTGCAGCCCCTTGTCATTTGACCTTTTCTGACAAAGATCTTCAACCCTCCATTCATCCGTCACACAACGAAGCCCTCCATATTGAAGTATTTGTTAAACAACGCCGTATCAAACGAGTCTTGATAGATAGGGGAGCTGGTCTTAATATATGTTCTTTGAAACTTATCAAGCAATTGGGATATTCTGAGAAAGATGTTGACACCTCCAAGGTTATTACCATCAGAGCATATGATGACGTTGAAAGAGATACCGAAGGGATTATCTTATTGCCTATTCAAGTTGGGCCGGTCATTACAGAAACTCGCTGTCAAGTCCTCGATATTGATCTTCCTTACAACATCATCCTTGGACGCCCTTGGATCCATACCCTTAAAGCAATTCCCTCTACATACCACCAATGCCTTAAATTTCCACATAAGGGTGTTGAGGTTACCATTCAAGCTGATCCCAATCCATTTGAGTTTTGCCGTGCCTTTCAAGCTAAATATCAGAGTCCAAATCACATTCCTATCAACACCGAGGCATATCCGTCTTCATCCTATATAAACCCATCCGATCTTCTTAAGCCCTCATCTAGCAAAGCTGCTTCCAACCTCCATATCAAATATACCAAACATGGCCCTGGTGAATACAAATTACAAGAGTCCTATTACGTTGGTACCCTTCCATTATCTCCTAAATCCCGCGGTAAGCCCTCTACATCCAAGCCAACTTCATCCTCCGCTGTTATCAAAGCTCCCCGTACAGTATTCATTAAGGGTGGTTTCTTGGATGATGAAGACATTGAGGACATCAACTCTTGGATATTCTTTGATGAAAATGACCAAGTCCAACTTGAAGTAGAGCGCTATAACAATGGGTTTCGTATCATAAAGAACATGGGCTATAAAGGACATGGCAGCTTGGGATCATAGGAACAAGGACCTACTGAGCCCATTATTGTGTCTAAGAAGTTTAATAAGCAAGGCCTTGGTTACCAACCGGAGGTACCGCGACCCAAAGACATTAAGTGTATTTCCGATATTGATGTTGGACCTTCTTCAGTAGGAGAGACTTCTAACTCGGATACTATCGATGACTCCTCCCTTCATATCACTGACCTTTTTCAGGAACATTCCATCTTCATGTTTTCCGTAACCTCTTCTAGTCATCACAATTCCTCCATTAGCCTTTCACTCGTATATCCTGACCTCATCGATTGGGACCAGCAGGGGGCACTGATATTAGATATATTTGAAAATGACGAAGCCATTGCAGAATTCATGGGTTTGAGACAAGGTATTCCATTGGGTGATCATAAAGTAGGTTTCATGATGGATTTACCTAAACTAGCATATTTTGGCGGAAGTATCAAATCCTTCAGTCGCAAAAGTGAAATAAACAAAATTCAACAAAATAGGTCACTAGGTGAAAACTGAAAGGCGCCTCTTGACCGTGAAAAAGTAAAAATAAAGGACGTATCCGAAGGTGAAAACCTCTCTGAGGTGCCTGAGGATGAGGGATTTGATCTTCCTGTTGCCACTGATTACCATGAAAAATCAACTGTGCTAGTTGAAAAATCACAAGACATGAACTTGGGAACAAAACAGAATCCGAAGATCACTTTTTTGGCAGCATCACTCTCCGAGCAAGAACGAAGAAACTTCACAGCATTTTTTCTGAGAAGAGATATAAATTTTGCATGGACTTATGCAGACATGCTAGGTCTAGATCCTTCACTTGTGGTACATCATTTAGCAGTATCTCCTGATGCAAAGCCTGTCAAACAAAAATTGTGCAAAATGCATCCACAAGTTGCCTTATTGGTCAAAGCAAAAATTCAGAAACTGTTAGAAGCAAAATTTATAAAGCCTATTGATTATCCAGAATGGGTTTCAAATTTGGTACCTGTAGCAAAACCAGATGGACGTGTTCGTTGCTGCACAGACTTTAGAGATCTTAACAAAGCTTGTCCTAAGGATGATTTCCCACTACCAAGCATAGACAACATTGTAGATCTTACAGCAGGACATGAAATGCTATCTTTGATGGATGGATTTTTAGGTTATAATCAAATCCGAATTGCAAAGGAAGACCAAGATAAAACATCTTTTATTTGTCCCTGGGGCACATATTGCTAGGTTGTAATGCCTTTTGGTCTTAAAAACACTGGAGCTACCTATCAACGAGCCATGACAGTTATTTTTCATGACCTTTTTCATACTATCATGGAAGACTATGTTGATGACATCCTGGGAAAATCCAAGACAAGAGAAGGACATCTACAAGTATTGGCACAAATCTTTGATCGATTAGAAAAATACCAAGTCAGACTAAACCCAAAGAAGTGTGTATTTGGTGTAACATCAGGAAAACTGTTGGGATATATTGTGTCTCAATGAGGGATAGAAGTGGACCCAGCTAAGGTAAAAGCTATCATAGAAATGCCTCCACCAACAAATCTTAAACAGCTCCGCAGTTTACAAGGTAGGCTACAATCTATCCGCAGATTTATCTCACAACTAGCAGATAAATGTCACCCTTTTCAACATCTTCTTCGTAAGGGTGAACCTTTTAAGTGGGATGAAAAGTGTCAACAGGCTTTTGATAAGATAAAGGAATACTTGGCAACACCTCCTGTGCTAGTACCTCTGATACTTGATCGTCCATTACTGTTCTATATATCATCAACAACCGCAACATTGGGCGCCCTTCTAGCTCAACATGATGACTCAGGAAAAGAACAAGCCATTTACTACATTAGCAGAACCCTTGTGGGATATGAACTCAATTACTCATTCATGGAAAAAGCTTGTTTAGCATTAGTGTTTGCTTCCCAAAAGCTGCGACACTATATGCTGAACCAAACAACGAAGCTCATCTCTACTGTGGATCCCCTCAAGTATCTCCTTTCAAAAGCTCTTCTCACAGGGAGATTAGCCAAATGGGTTATGATCTTAAGTGAATTTGACATACAATATGTGAACCACAAAGCTATCAAAGGACAAGTTATCGCTGATCAATTAGCTGCAGCACCCATCACAGATATTCAGCCAATATATCCAGAATTCCCTGATGAAGGATTGTTTAATTTGAATTCTCCAGCACGATGGCAACTATACTTTGATGGATCATACACACAACATGGTTCTGGAGCAGGTATCTTGTTTGTCACTCCCCAAGGAGATTGTATACCTAAATCATACAGAATAGCATTCCCATGTACCAACAACATAGCAGAGTATGAAGCTTTAATCACAGGTTTGCGCATGGCAGTACAATGGGCTATCAAACAGTTACGAGTCTTTGGTGATTCTCAGCTGGTTATCAGACAGGTCTTAGATGAATATCAAACAAAAGACGAAAAGCTTCTCCCATACAAGCTAATGGTGGATGATTTCAAGAAATATTTTGAGGATATTACCTTTGAGCAAATTCCCAGACTACAAAACAGAGCAGCAGATGCCATGGCTATGATTGGATCTCTTTTAGACATGCCATCTAACACCTATAAATGTGAGTTCTTGGTTGAACAGCTTTTGATTCCAGCATTTGAAGTTCCACAGTCTAAGCTTATATGTGAAATTGTTGGTCCCAACTCATCGTGGTACAAGGATATATACGAGTATCTTCACCATCAAACCTTTCCACTTCAACTATCCAACACCCAGCGCAAAACCTTTATCCGTCGAGCCTCTTGTTACACTATCTTAGGAGACACTCTTTATCGCCGGAGTCTTGATGGTATCCTCCTTAGATGTCTTGATTCCGAGGAAGCAAAAACGGCCTTACGTGAAGTACATGAAGGTGTCTGCGGTTCGCATTCCGCTGGCCCTAGCCTTGTTAAGAAACTTCTATGAGTAGGATACTATTGGCCAACTATGGAAAAAGATGCCCAGCAATTTGCAAGGAGATGTCTACAATGTCAGAAACATGGAGATCTAATACATGCACCAACACATGAGCTTTAGCCTATTGTCACTCCATGGCCTTTTTCACAATGGGGACTTGATCTCGTAGGTAAAATCCATCCTACTTCATCCAACGGTCATAAGTTTATTATTACTGCCACTGAGTATTTTACGAAGTGGGTAGAAGCTATACCAATGACCTATATCACAGGTAAACAAATAGCCAAATTCATCCTACATTACATTATCTGCCGTTATGGAGTTCCTCAAGCTATTGTCACAGACAATGGTGCCCTTTCAAGAACCAAGAGGTTAGAGATCTTTGCAACAAGTTCCATATTCAACATAGATTCTCTATGCCTTATTATCCTCAGAGCAATGGTCAAGCTGAAGCCTCTAATAAGACAATCATCAAGATCCTTAAAAAGACTATTAATGAAGCTGGTCGAGATTGGCATCTACAACTACATCCTGCATTACGGGCATATAGAACAAGCATCAGAACTCCCACTGGAGCCACACCCTATGCTCTCGTCTATGGCACTGAAGCTATTTTGCCTATCGAGGTTGAGATCCCCTCTTTGCGCATATCCCTGCAACATACTATCTTAGATGAAGAGTACCGAGTATCCAGACTCCATGATCTTGAGCTATTAGATGAATGCCGCCTTACAGCATTGAACCATCTTCAAGTCTATCAAAACCGGCTATGCCGCAGCTACAACAAAAAGATCAGAGAACACAGATTTCAAGTTGGCGACCTTGTCCTTAAAGAAAACCAAAGGAATCAACAACATCGAGAGAAACAGGGCAAGTTCAAACCCAATTGGCTTGGTCCTTTCATTATCACAGCAGTCTATGGATCCGGTGTGTACACTCTGTCAACACCTGAAGGGATTCCCTTGGATGAACCAGTCAACAGTGTTAATCTCAAGAAGTTTTATCCATAAATCTCAGCTATCCCCCAAAAAACCAAAAAAAAATAAAAAAATAAAAAACAAACAAAAACAAAAAAACAAAAATATATATATATATATATATACGATAAATAATCCATCCTCTGGTGAAAACCTGGTAAACAGGCGCCTTGGATAAGTACCATAGTGAAAACCTGGCAAACAGGCGCTATGTGTAGTGACCAGCTTCCCTCATCTGTTTGGTTCATTTGATCATATTTCCCCAGTTCATCTTGTATAAGCCATAATCATAAGCCATATCGCAATCCCACACATAGCTTTTCGTCTTCATCCTTGTCTTTGCCAATGCTAGCTATCATACTTGAGACATTGTCGTGATACCTATATCTTTTGGCACCTTAGCGTCTTAGCCACATCTTTTCTGCATTGTCGCTTCTGCATAATAAACCTCATCCCGCACTGGGGGCATTTGTCGAGTCTTATTTGGAAGTGGATACTGTTATCTCTAGCTCATAACACATCAAACAACTCGGCTTACAACACAACAAACCTTATCAACTTCAGCCATGGCACATATCCAACAGCAAATGTGACTTAACGACTTGCAACCAGGACCCATATCTTCATAATTTATCCCCATTCATCCAACACGTGCAACAAACGTCACTTGATCAAACATCCACTCAACTAGCGACATCCATAAGAACTACATATAGCTCTATCGTTGACGCCTTGATCCCGTGGATACAGGGTATGTAGGCAATCTGAGATGCGAAGGAAGCACTCTGATTCAGGCTAAGACGATAGCCCCTTTCATCATTCATCTTTCATCTTTCTTCTAAACATCCTTCAATCTTTCAGCTCAAATTCTATCTTTCATCACTTACATCATCAATAAAACCCATAACTACATATTCATCATGTCTCATCTTCATCGTAAATGTGCTTTGATCCTGTGGATACAGGGTATGTAGGCAGTCTAGAATACGAAGGAAGTTTCCAGTACTCAAGCATAGATGATCCACCCCATCTTCTTCATCTTCTTTCCTCATCCCTCTTCTTCTCTTTGATTAGCTCAAACAAGACGCAAACCATGTGTATATTGAAAGCTCAAGCACTTTAACCAATCAAAAGTATGCCAGAAGCTATTTGTCTACATGCCTTAAGCCAACATTTGCTATAACAGTTTATCAACAACTTTAGCCTTCAACAGGATGTAGCTTTCCTCTTAACAAGGCGCCGGCTTGATCTATCCAAGAGCACCCAAAATTTGGCAAGAGAACGTGATGACAATATCTTTTGTTTTATCTTTTGATTTATCTTTTGTCCCTTTTCTATGCCTAATCAAGATTGCCTTGATCCATTTATATCTTGGTATGTTGCGATGAAGTAAGGACTGGGGCATGGTCATATAGCTTTCGTATGCCGTGTTTGCAGGATAATCTTATTCTCTTCCTATGCGTATTGGTATCTTGTACGTGTTGGGATTAGCATCTTACATATCAATATCTCTAGCATCTAAGAAGCTAAACAGTCTCTTATGCATTTGAGACTATTCTATGTTAAGACTAACTCCATACATAGAACCAGCAAGTTATCATTATGTGTAGTGGAGATAAGCTCAAACCATTGCTTGTAGCGTCAAAGTCCAACACTAGCTGTTATTCATATCTTGTGTATGTTGGCTCAACATCTTGACCACATGCGTTCAGACAAGATTGTAACACGCTAGTTGCGCATTGGATACCTCGACACCTTGGTCTCTTATACCCTGGTGCATAACATCCATATGCTATATCAAACATAAGGACTGCATTTCTTTTCATTTTGAGCAATTACTTGAAAGCTGCCCATCATCATCCTACCTATTCATTCTATCTATCCATTCCATCATACTTAGCCAAGATCAATCATTTCCATCATCCTTTGTCCATGTTCCCACTCCTGCAAAAACAAGTGTGTTAGCCATACATAAGTCCATCATATATATCTTTCATTACCATCTACCTATATGCATACATATATCCATATTCTTACCATTTACATATTCATACATTTTCTATTCATTACCATTTGCATAAACATCCATCCATAATCCATATATAATCCATACACATAACATGCATAGCCATCATAATATCAACATCATAACCATTACAACATCATATAGATCACCAAAACTGCTATATATATATACATGTGTGTCAAAATACAAGTGTCTACAATACAAGCTGAACCCTGAAAGAATGAATGTACAACATCGGCTCTAGGCCTCATCATAATACAATGTAAACAAGGTATGCCCTAGTGACTACTGCCAGCTCCCTCGCCCTGACCACCACCGCCACTAGGTCCTGTACCTGGTCCTCCATCTCTCGGTGGCCCCATCACTGAGGCTACTGATCAAGATCCACCTGACCTCCATGAACTCGAAGCCCCTGACCTGCTCCTGAAGCTAGGCTGCCTCTACTCTGCCGGCACAGCTCCATAGTATAAGCCTCTGTAATACTCAGCCTCACCCTGCACTCTCCGAAGCTCTGCTTGTACCACTGTCAACTCTGTGGCCAAGTACATCATAGCTCCATCAGTCCCCAAGGCAGCCACTGCTCTATCTCGCTCACTAGTCATCCCCTGTAGCTGCTGTACTACCCTATCTCTCTCAGCTCACAGACCATCCCTCTCTGCTGTCATAGCCTGCTCTTGCTGTATCGTAGTGTCTCGCTCAAGTCTCATCATCTGCTCATGCTGTCTCACTGCATCCCTCTCTCCTGTCACTCTAGCTAGAGCACCATCATCCTGTCCATCTCCTCCCTGTGCTCTCAACTGTAGCTGAGCCTGATAGGTCTGTGCCTGTGCTCTCGCATGCCGCAGACTAATCATAGCCTGATGCCTATCCATCTCCACTCTCCTCAGCCTCATCTGTGCCCGCTGCCTCCATCTCCTCTCCTCTCTGATCCGTCTCCGCAGCTGCTGAATACCCACATCATCTCCTGCTCCAATCTGTGCCTGAGGCTGTGCTAATATAGCAGGCTGACCTGGCACCTACCTTGGCCTCTGTATCCCTGGTGCAGCTGGCACAACTGCCTGTGCTGGTGGAGCCCGTCGTCATCTCCTCTGAACTGGCCTTTCCATCCCAATCTCTCCTATCTCCCCATCTCGTGTCAACCGAGTCGGCCTCGCTGTCGCCCAATATACATCATACTCTGGCAATGTACCTAGATCTGCAGGACCCTGTCCCCACTGCCATGCTACTGGCTGCAATCCATCTCTCTCTGCCAAAGCTGTGTCCACCACAACCTCTGGACCCCAATCAAACACCTCCTGCCTCGTCCTCCCAAAAACGGCATCACCTACTGGTACTGCCTGTGCCTCTCCAAACTGTCTCAGGGCTCTCTCTGGCAAATAGCGCTCTATAATATACATGTCGCGTCCAAAAATATATCTCACCTATCTAGCATAGACAAGCTCTGCATCCTCCTCCTCCCACTGCTCACATCCCAGCCATGGCCTCCATACAAACCTATCTACCTCATCCAATCTCCGCCGCCAGTATACCACACCTCGGCGCTGTCGATATGTCAACGCTCCTCTATACATCTGCGCAAATGGTTCTCCTACTGCTCTAGCCACTCATCCCTCTGGTCTCGTCACCGGAATGTGCTCATACGCCCATACATGCAACACTGTCACTCCTGCTGACATACTAGCTCCAAACATATACGCACAATCATGCAGGTAATGATAGAGCTGTCCCAACACGCACTCTGCCCATGCATATCTCATGCCATAGGAAAACATGCCCTCCATCACTGTTCCCCATCCTACGGGAAAACCTCTGGCTCTCCTATCCCCCACTAGCCATCTAATGATAGCCACTACCACCCGCTGTAATCTGTCACAGAGCTCCTCCATCCTCCCCATCAGAATCTCTGAACCCTCTGCTCTGATGTCTGGTGTCCCAAACAATCTCCTGAATGCAGCTGGACCCATCTCCGGATCATAATCCACCCGATCCCCATCTATCGGAATCCTCAATATCCGGAATACATCCTCTAAGGTGATGGTCGCCTCTCCTGTCGGTAACAAGAATGAACTGTGCTCGCTCATCCATCACTCCACCATCGCTGTCATCAGCCCTCAATGTGCCTGAACTGGCTCTAATCGTGACACATGCTCCAAGCCCAGGATCTCTAACACCAGTAGCTCCTCTGCATCTAACCGTCTCACCAGCCGTAAATCTCTCGGATGGGGCTCTTGCGAAAACAATGGTGGTAGTACATCCTGCATCATCCATTTACCCTTGTCAGTCTAATCTGTTCGTCATCCATATCAAAATCTACTTCTCTATTTGCTATTTTACCCTACATCTACCATAAGCGGTCCACTTTACCATGTGTGTTTCTTCCTAGCTCATTAGCGACTAGTTTTCCCTTATGCACACCTGTTTTAATTACATGCGAACTCTTTATCGTATGCGCTTTCTGTTTAACCGTAAGCGAGCTCAACCACCATATGCGCTTCTTCTTGTGTCATGTGCGCGTCCTATACTATATGCGAGCCCATTTGGCCTAAACGCGAGACTTATTCTAAATGCGCCTCGTTTTTCACTATAAGCGAGCCCCCTAAGCATATGCGACTATTCTAGCCCTCTCAGCGCGCTATTTTCCCTATGCGAGCCACTTCTGGTCATATGTGAGCCAAACTACCCTATGCAATCGATCTTTGCCCATAAGCGACACATTTTTGTCTATCCGCGCATTTCACCTGTGTTTTTCCCACCGACAGGATGCGACCCGTTTTCCCCTATGCGACCTACCCGTGCTCATAAGCGACCAAAACTCCTACAAGTGATTTATCTTCCTACATAAGCGACCTACAATGACTATTCCCTAACCTAGTCGCTTTTGGTGACGTGTGTGAATTAATTACGCTTTTAGGCTATTAATTACACGCTTTTGGGAAAAGTTTTGAAACATACCAGTGCGCCTGCTCCCTCTAGTCGTCCATGTGTCCTCACTCGCTCTGCACGATGATCCCTGCATGGAAAAACCATCCTGCTAGCTCTGCAACTCTCACTCTCAGGAGCTCTGGGTTTCTCTAGTTTCTGAGCACAAATGAGCACAAATGAGCCTATTTGCCATTGAAGAACCTACTTATAGCCCTTCTCAAAACCCTAATTCTTCTATGCACAACCTATTTTCTTCCATGCAACCCCCATTTCCTTCGTGTCTGCCCTCTTTTTAGCCATTTTCTTCTATCGAGAGCCAACCCAGCCTTTCCTGGTTAGCCTGGCTTGCCTCTCGAGGGGGCATCACCTGCCAGTTACACTGGGGCATAACTTGTTTATCGAACACATATCGTATCTTCTTTGACACAACATTCTATCGAACATTGTATCAAAGAGGGGCAAAATGTAGACACCCAAATTTGTCCCAACTTTGTTCATGTCTAACAACACATTGTTAAATCATAAATCATTAAGCCAATTAATTAAATAAATTTTATTTATTTAATTAAAATCCCATTCTCATCCACTTAGCCAATTAATTAAATAAATTTTATTTATTTAATTAATCTCCACATTATATCTTATCCCATTTTATTCATTTATCCCATTAATTAAATAAATTTAATTTATTTAATTAATATCCAACTCATATCCCAACTAATTCAAATATTTTATTTGAATTAAGCCCTCATCATTTATTACATTCCAACACTTGTCCAGTCAATCATGTGTTGTAAGACAACTTTCATTCATATCCTTCACATGCACAATTAATGGAATCTAAATTTAGTAACTTTCAATCCTAGCCATTCACATAGCCTCTGAATCTCCACCGTTGATTGATCTTGGCTAAGTCCTATATAAACACCCCCTCACTTCATATGAGACATCCAGCAAGCTAGCAATCCAGCAATCATATAGCACCTACATTATCATCTTGAGCATCTTGAGCATCTGACTATCCCATTGAGCTTTTATCATCAATCATGGCAGCTTTCAGCATTACAATTGTTCATTGTTGAAGAAGCAGTCCACATCCCTCAAACAAGGAATCGTACGGTCTAGGTGATGCTATGCTTGAATTGCATTGTTCTTTGATTTCATTTAGATTAGAATCCTTGATGATGGTAGGGTTAGGGTTTCATGACTATGTCTGATCTGCTACACCTGACTTTCACCTATCACAACCGGATCTTGCAATATTCAGAAGAGATAGAGTGACAGTAAGTTGGTCTAGATTGCTCCATAGTGAAATATTATGATCTACAGATCTGAAGGCATGTTTGGGAAGTCAGTGTGTATCATCAACTTTAGTAGTTAATGGTTTGGAGGTTTGCAAGCCATCCTTCTAGTTTGACAGTCATGGCAGACAATGTTCTTGAGGTTCCGGAGGAAGATACAAATGATTCTGGTAATTTGGTTTAGAGTGGATGTTATTTGTGAATTCAATGTGCTTGTGGAGGTCTCTATATCGTGTGGCTACTATATTGGAGGTCCACATTGGAGTCTGAGCTTGTTATTAAAGATTTCCTCTTTGAAATTGATGTTCTTCCTAGTCTTGGCTAATCGGATGTTCCTAGCATGTTGTGGATGATCTAAAGATCATTTTATGAAGCGTGGTTTGTTAGTAGAGGAAGATTCAAGTCTCAACTATGTTTGGCCTACCTTGTTGATCATTCCAAGGTTGATGAAGCGTATAAATACTTGTTGAAGAGTTGTTAAAAATCATCATTGAGAAAAATAGATTAAATTCGAATAAAGGATCAGAAGCAAAGTAGAGAAGAAAAGGATTGAGAGTAGTGTAGAGTGAAAAGTTAGTGAAGAAGAATTTGGGGCAAAGGAGAAGTTTTATGAGCATTCATTGAAACTGAACCAGGCATAAAGTAGATGTTATTTCTCAGTTAATTCTTTCTATTCTAAATAAATTCTATAGGCAGTGAGCCTCTCTTTTGAGCAGTGAGCCCAAAGGCATGTGCCTTCTATTTTTCTAAAGTACTTTTAATAGGGTACAAATCTTTGTGGGTTAACCCCCACCGTGGGTTTTCCCTTAACCAGGTTTCCACATCAAAATCTTAGTTTCAAGTGTGTTGATTAAGTTTCTCCTCATATGTTGTTGATCTATGCTTTAATGTTTATATCATTAATCTGATAGTAAGTTAATAAAGAAGGTTAAAAGTAGAAAAAGTTTACTTTGTGTGACAACTGATTCACCCCCCCTCTCAGTTGTCCTGTCTAATTCCAACAATTGGTATCACAGCTAGATCCTCTTATAAAAGCCTAACCACTTGAGGAGATCCAGGATATCGACCTACAAGAAGGATAGTCTGAGATTTGATGGAATAAATTATTCTATTTGGAAGAATCACATGGAGTGCCATTTACAATGCATGGGTGATGCCTATTGGGTGATAATTAGTGTTGAGTATAAACATCCGGAGAAAGGTCCTTCAACTCTAGATCAAATCAAAGATGCTGAAAATAACCTTCAAGCTAAAGAAGCCTTGTTGAGTGCCCTGACTAATTCAGAAATGACATATGTCTTTGGTCTAAAAAATGCTCATGAAATCTAGAAAAAGTTGGAGAATCTGTATGAAGGCGATAAATTTGTCAAATGTGCCAAGCTGCAAAGTCTGAGAGGAAAATTTGAAACTCTGAGGATGAGTGAAGATGAAAACATCACAATCTACATGCAAAAGATAAATGAACTTGTGTGTGATATCAGGTATGTTGGTGGAACTTTGGAAGAATTAGAGATTGTATCAAAAGTGCTCAGATCTTTACCTGATTCATACAAACATAAGGTTGCTACTATAGAGGAGATCAAGAGTGTCTTAGAAGTTACAAGAGATCAACTGGTTGGCAAAATTTTAGCTTTTCAATTGAGTTTGGGGATTCTCTTCCCAAGTCTGAATCTACATTTAAGGCTAGTGGATATGGAAAACAAAGATATGATCTGGGTGAAAGCTCTTCTGCAAGATCAAACTGATTCGTGAAGACAAGAAAGGATCTTGAAGATGTTGAAATTGAAATTGCAGATCTTGAAGCTCTTCTTGCCAAAAGATTACCAAGAGGATCCAGTAAGTATGAAGGAAAATTGTCACTCAAATGTTTTGCTTGTAATAAGATTGGTCATTTTGCCTCAAGATGTCCAGAGAGGTTTTCAAAACCAAACCCTAATAGATACAAAATTAGAACAAATGTTACTATGTCTAAGAAGTTGGAGAAGGAGTCACAGATGATAAATATGATCATGGAGGTTCCTCTGAAAATAATTGGGTGTTCATTGCCATCAAAGAAGAAGATTTGGTGTCTACTAAATCTACTAGCTATGCAAATATGGAAAGTGCCTTGGCTTCTCAGGTTATTGATAAAGATGAATGGGTGATTGATAGTGGATGTTCTCATCATATGACTGGAGACAAGAGTAAGTTTGTAAATTTTGAAAATTATGGAGGGCTTGTGAAATTTGGAGATAACTCAGCTGGTAGAATCCATGATAGAGGATCCATCTCTTTTGATGGTAAGAATAGCACCAATGATGTTTTGTATGTGGAAGGACTAAAAAATAATCTTCTCAGTGTTGGACAGTTGGTTGACAAAGGTTATGATCTTTGATTCAAGGATGGAAAATGTAGAATATTGGAGAGCTCTGAAATTGAAATTGCATCTAGTACTCAAACTAGAGGTAACATTTTTCATTTAAGTAGTTCTGGAAAATGTTTTTTGATTACTCAAATAGATGAAAGTTGGTTATGGCATAGGAGGATGTGTCATGTGAATTTTGATAACATTGTCAAAATAAGTACCACTCAAGATGTAAGAGATCTTCAAAAACTTGTGAAACCTAATAGCATGTGTAGAGAATGTCAATTGCGGAAACAGAGTGAAATTTCATTCAAAAGTAAGGAACAAGCTTCAAGTGGATGATTGGAACTAGTACATACTGATCTCTGTGGTCCTGCTAGAATTAGGAGTGTACAAGGAGATAGATATTTCATGTTGCCGATTGATGATTACTCCTGAATGATGTGGGTAACTTTCCTAAAAGAAAAATCAGAAGCTCTTGACAAATTTAAGGTGTTCAAAGTGATGGTAGAAAATGAGATTGGTGAAAAATTGAAATGTTTGAGATCTGACAGAGGTGGAAAATTTACTTCCGATTAGTTTGATGCTTTCTGTGAAAAGCATGGCATAAAAAGACAGTTATCTGCTCCTAGGACTCCCCAACAAAATGGAGTTGTGGAAAGAAAGAACTGGACCATTCAAGAAGCTACCAGGATGATGATGATGGAAACAAATGTTCCCCAAGTTTATTGGAGAGAAGCTGTAAGTACTGCTGTCTACACTCTTAACCAGGTGTAGATCAAAGGCAATTCTAGTAAGACCCCTTATGAACTATGGTTTGGTCATCCTCCTATTGTGAGATTTTTCAGAGTTTTTGGTAGTAAATGCTATATCAAAAGAGATGAGGATTTAGGCAAGTTTGATAAAGTAATGAGGGAATATTTTTGGGGTACTCTACTCAAAGTAAGGCTTACTGGTGCTTTAACAAAAGGTTGAAAAAGATTGTTGAAAGTGCTAATGTTAGAGTTGATGAGAGCAAGGAAGGACATTCCAGGTTCTATGGATATGATTCAGATGATCAAGATGAAAGTCAAAGTCAAGGAAGGTTAGTTCAAACTTTGACTCAGATTCAGATTGATCCAAAAACTCCAAGAACTCAAGAAAATAGTACAGATGTTGAGGAACAAGCTCAAGAAACAAAAGTTCAAGCAATTCCCAAAACCCCCAAGTATGTAAGAATGAATCATCCTGAAGATCAAATCATAGGAGATAGAAATAAAGGTGTTTGAACTAGGAGAAGAGTTGTTGAAGATCAAGAAGAGATTTGTTTGATTTCAAGGAGTGAACCTAAATTAGTAAGTGAAGCCTGCAATGATGAAAACTGGGTAAAAGCAATGGAAGAAGAATTAATGCAAATTGAAAAGAACCACACTTGGGATCTTGTTCCTAGACCTGAGGACAAAAATGTGATTGGAACCAAATAGGTCTTCCGGAATAAACTAAATGAAGATGGTGAAGTTGTAAGAAACAAAGGAAGGTTGGTATGCAAAGGCTCTTCTCAAGTGGAAGGAATTAATTGTGAAGAAACTTTTGCTCCAATGGAAAGAATAGAGGAAGTTAGATTGTTTTTTGCATTTGCTGCTTTCAAAGATTTTAAAGTGTATCAGATGGATGTCAAATCAGCATTCCTGAATGGAGATTTGGAAGAAGTCTACATTGAGCAACTGGAAGGATTTCAGTTGTTTGATCAGGGAGATATGGTTTGTAGACTGAGAAAAGCCTTGTATGGACTCAAGCAAGCTCCAAGAGCCTGGTATGCAAGATTGGATAAATATTTGCTTAAGATAGGTTTTAGCAAAGGTACTGCTGATAGTAATCTTTACTTCAAGATTAATCATGAGGACATCCTAATTGTTGAGGTCTTTGTTGATGATATCATTTTTGGTGGAAATGAATGTATGTGCAAATCATTTGCTGATTAGATGAAAAGTGAATTTGAGATGTCAATGTTTGGAGAAATGAATTTCTTCCTAGGTCTGCAAATTGTTTAGTCAGATAAAGGTATCTTTATATATTAGTCCAAGTATGTAAAAGACTTGTTGAAGAAGTTTGAAATGGAAGATTCAAAGCCAGTATGTACACCCATGGTAACTGGATGCAAGTTAAGTAAAGATGATGACTCTCCCAAAGCAAATCAGAAAAGGTATAGATCAATGATTAGAGGATTGCTCTATCTAACTAAGACTAGACTTGACATCATGAGTGTCGTTGGACTTGTTGGTAGATTTCAAGATGATCCAAAAGAATCCCACGTTGTGGCAATCAAAAGAATTTTCAGATATCTCAAGGGGACAATTAATTATGGATTGTGGTATCCAAAGGACAATGATTTCACTCTTCATGCATATACAGATGATGATTGGGCAAGAGTTGTGGATGACAGAAAAAGTACTAGTGGTGGTGCATTTTTTTTGGGAAGAAGATTGGTCTCTTGGATGAGAAAAAAGCAAGAGAAAATATCTCTATCTACTATAGAAGCAGAATATATAGCAGCAACAAATAATTGTACTCAGGTTCTATGGATGAAGTAAATGTTGAAGGACATCAAAATTGTGTTTGAGGAGCCAGTCACAATCTTTTGTGATAATTCTAGTGCAATAAGCATCTCAAAGAATCCAGTGTTGCATTCAAAGACAAAGCATGTATCTATCAAGTTTCATTTCTTGAGAGAGAAGGTAAATGAGAATGAAGTCAAGTTGGAGTTTGTGCCTTCCAAAGATCAGATTGTAGTTATCTTCACTAAGCCCCTTCCCAAGGATACCTTTGAGTATCTCAGAGAGAAGTTAGGGGTTATTACCCCTCTGAATCAGAACTAAGATGCACTAAGGTGCATCAGTTTGGTGGAATTCTTAGTCATATCTTGAGATCCAGATTGATGTTGAGAAAATACTACTCTAAGGAGTAGTTAGTATGTAAATGTTGGAGATCAGTCTGAAATAAAAAAGGGGAGTAAAGATTGCAAATATGTGCCCTTTGCCATTGATGTCAAAGGGGGAGAGAAGACATGTGAAAAACTAATTGCTAATGACAGGGGGAGAAATGAAGGAAGTGGTTATAGAAGTCAGGGGGAGAAGTTCTTGTCATGATGATTGAATTAGTTTTTCACATCATATGTTGCCATCAATGACAAAGGGGGAGATTGTTGTAAATATGTGCCTAAGCGGTGTTGTCATTGATGTCAACATATTCTTGTTGTCATTGGTCTCAACTGTGCCTTATTTTGTTACATGTTCAGGAGACTAGAATGTTGAAGATATTGAGAAAATTAATGAAGACTTAATATTCATGGACCATATGGCTGTGTAGAGGATTGTCAAAGATTGTTCTAGTTAAGAATTGAGAAGTCTGCATGAAGATTTGAAGAAGTTATGGCCATCTGAGTAGAACCGGATCTTGTAGTATTCAGAAGAGACAGAGTGACAGTAAGTTGGTCCGGATTGCTCCACAGTGAAATATTATGATCTACAGATCTGAAGGCATGTTTGAAAAGTCAGTGTGTATCATCAACTCCAGTGGTTCATAGTTTCGAGGTCCACAAGCCATCCTTCTAGTTTGACAATCATGGAAAACAATGTTCTTGAGGTTCCAGAGGAAGATACAAATGATTCTAGTAATTTGGTTAAGAGTGGATATTACTGGTGAATTTAATGTGCTTGTGGAGGTATCTGGATTGTGTGGCTACTATGTTGGAGGTCCACATTGGAGTCTAAGCTTGTTATTAAAGATTTCCTCTTTGAAATTGATGTTCTTCCTAGTCTTGGCTGACTAGATGTTCCTAGCGTGTTGCGGATGATCTAAAGATCATTTTATGAAGCATGGCATGTTAGTAGAGGAAGATTCAAGTCTTAGCTATGTTTGGCCGATAGTGTAAAGATCCACAGTAAGTTTGGCCGACCTTGTTAATCATTCCAAGGTTGATGAAGTGTATAAATACTTGTTGAAGAGTTGTTAAAAATCATCCTTGAACAAAATAGATTAAATCTGAATAAAGGATCAGAAGCAGAGTAGAGAAGAAAAGGAGTGAGACCAGTGTAGAGTGAAAAGTTAGTGAAGAAGAATTTGGGGCAAAGGAGAAGTTTTATGAGCATTCATTGAAACTAAACCATGCATGAAGTAGATGCTATTTCTCAATTAATTCTTTCTATTCTAAATAAATTTTGTAGGCAGTGAGCCTCTCTTTTGAGCAGTGAGTTCTGGGCAGTGTGCCCGAAGGCATGTGCCTTCTATTTTTCTAAAGTACTTTTAACAGGGTACAAATCTTTGTGGGTTAACCCCCACCGTGGTTTTTCCCTTAACCAGATTTACACGTCAAAATCTTGGTGTCAATTGTGTTGATTAAGTTTCTCCTCATATGTTGTTGATCTATGCTTTAATGTTTATATCATTAATCTGATAGTAAGTTAATAAAAAAGGTTAAAAGTAGAAAAGGTTTACTTTGTGTGACAACTGATTCCCCCCCCTCTCAGTTGTCTAGTCTAATTCCAATAGTATCTAGTACGCAAGCACCAATGATTCGTTCTTCCATCCCTCTATCATTTTATCTTCCTTCCTTCCATCTTCTTCTCTTTTGATTAACTCAAGTAGGAAGCAAACTATTCATAACTTGATAGCTCAAGAGCATACTAAAATCAAGGGCTAAGCTAAAAGTTATTTGTCCACCATGTTGGATTAGGTCCAGACAACTGAGAGGGGGGGTGAATCAGTTGTTACTTATTTAACCCTTTTCTTTCTTCAATCAACTTATAAATGAATTAATGAAATAAATATTTCAGCATCACATAAGCAGAAACATAAATAACACACTTGACACCAAGATTTTGACATGGAAACCCGGTTAAGAGAAAAACCACGGTGGGGGTTAACCCATACAATTAATACTCTGTTAAAAGTATTTTACAAATTGGAATGCACATGCATTTGGGCTCACTGCCCTGAGCTCATTGCTCAAGTTAGGAGGCTCACTGCCTATAGAAAATTTTGAGAGATTTACAGAGATTTTGAACTAGTAAGATGCATCTGCCAATGCTAGAGATCAGCTCCGATTAAGTGCAAATACTGACTTTGTACACTTCATCTTTATTCTACTCTTCTCTCTATTCTTCTTTCATATGGATATTAGATTTCTACTCCTTTTACACTTTCTTAATCTTTACAATACATATCCCACAATATCCACAATCATCTGCTATAGATATCCTTATCATGAATTGCAATCACTTGCCAAACGGCAACAATCAACAACACTTAGAACCTTTTAAGAATGTTCTGCTCTATCAGCTAGATCCATACACTAGTATTGATGTGTATCAAAAATAACACATGTAGATCATCATACATGTCAGCCACTAACATTATATCTCATACACAACTGAACAAAACACTTCTATTAGGTCTGCACAATGATTTATCACAAGTCTGCTTGTTCTCTACTGAACTGTCATGTCATAATAAGACCTGGGATTTAGATGCTCATAACTTTTGATCCCTTTATCACCAGAAGCTAAAAAATTGGATTTAGATTATCCTAGTGTCCCTCTACACTTCTTTAGATCCATAACACATAAAGATTAACTGGAGAGATCCGCTGACCAAAATACTAGACTCTGCTATATGCTCTATTTCAGGCTCTCAACCTTAGATAGATTATCATTCTGACTTCTGGTATGATCAAATGTTGCACTGCGGATGTGGAACATTCTTAGTTGCCATCAATGACAACACCTATCAATGCTAAGAAGTGTCTCTTGCCAAAAATCTCCCCCTTTGGCATTGATGGCAACACTTAGTGAAAAATGACTGTCTTTGTACAACTCCCCCTTTGTTTGTACATTCGTGCACTTTACTTATTCTGGTGCTCTTCCTTTGCTGAAGACTTCATTTTTCACTGCCCTTCACTCCCCCTTTGACATTAATGGTAGAGGGTGGGATCCGTAAATCAAAATTCTCAAAAAAATGGTTCTGTTAATACTGTCGCATATGTACAATAAATCATCAAATTCTACTTACATGAACTTGAGAATTTCTACAAAACTAGTTTTTAATTACATAAGTTTAGAGGCCCAAGTATTCTTCATTCCATCTAAGAGTGAGATGTGCCCACTTAGCAAAAATGAAAATGCTTCTGCCTTTGCCAGATTCAGAGGATCACTTGTTTGAAGTGCATTCTAGGCTTCAGATAAGGCATTATGCATGGCTTCCAACTTGGGGGCAATCAATCCCCAGAGTTCACACATCCTCTTCATAGTATTGATTTTCTCTTTTTTAAGTCCCTTTATTTCATCTATCAAGCTAATGACCTGACATTCCTGGCTTATAGGAGAGGTATTTAAAGGATTAAAATTTTGAGATAGAACTGATATTTTTTGTTCTTGTTCCTTTATCTTTTTCTCAACATCCTTATTGACTTCAGTCCATGATAGGTAAAACTTATATATATCTCTTCCATCACATAGAGCATTCTGAATGCTCTTTATGCTAATGCTTAGTATCAATCTATCACTTCTTATTAGATTTTTAACTTGACTAAGTTTCTTATTCAAGAATTCTTTCTGAACCTTTGCCTCTGCTGACTTTTCAAAAGACTCAAAATGTGAGTTTACTGAACTTACAAGATTTTCCAAATGGCCAGAGAGGGAATCATTTTGATTCTTCTGATAAGTTGGCATTAATTTCTCTAAAACTCTGGTTGCTAGCTCCAGTAGCTCATTGTCCTCTAAATGGGATTTTATCATCTTTTCTTTGGTTTTTACTTGGGTGAAAGATGCTATTCTCATCAATTGAAATGGAGAGAGCATATCCGGGTTGATTAGTCCTTGGAGTAGTTCAAGCTCATCAAGCTCAATTACTTCCTTTTCAAGAGAGCCTTTCACTACATCTACAGTGTCTCTTGTTACATTTTCTGAACTATTTTTTTGATCATCAAATTTTTCTACATTTGCTTTAGGTGCTTCAACATTTGCACCACCTTCTTCTGCTTTGTCTTTCTTTCCTTTTTTGAATTCTTTCTCTGTATTACTCTTCTCTGTGTTCTCTTCTAAGGGACCCATTTATGCTTGCTCACCACTTGCTACTTGATCCAAAGGGCTCTGAGTGGTAGCAATATTCTCTTCCTTCCCAGAGTGATTAGGTGGAGGAGTTATCACTGTATCAATTATTCTATTTATCATTTCTATGTCTTCCTGATTGACTTGTTCCTCTTTTTGAACTTATCCAATATTTAGATTTGATGAATCAAGTTTCAGAGGGTCTAGAGTAATACTTTGGTCATTAATTCTATTATTAGTTTCTTCTTTTGGAGCTTTTTGTTCCAGAGTAGAAGGACTGTCTTCTTCAACTTGTTTTTTCTGAAATAATGTAGTATTTATTTTTGTCTAAAGCCTTTCTCAGAATTTCCTCTGTTTGCTTTGCAATTTCTTTAGTCTCACCAAGCATTAGCTTGTTCATCTAGACTTTGCTTCTGAATTTATCTTTGGCTTCTCCAAGGATTTTATCTACTTCTTTTCTGATCATTACAAGGCACAAAGAGGAGAGAATATACTCTCTGAGATCTATATCTTTTTCTTTGGCTGCTTCTTTCCTCATTTCCATTACTTTCCTCAGACTTTTAGGAAGTTCTTATAAGATTTCCAACAAGGCTCTATTGAATTTATTTAGATATATGATAATGATATCTTCTAAATTTTTCTTATTTTCTTGATAAAGGTTATCATAGTAAACTCTGATCGGTTTAAATTTCCATGAACAGTGACTATTTTTACAATTTCATCAATAGTCATGGCAACCTTACCAGATACTTGCTTTTTACTGCCCCCCATACTTCCGGACGATTGATCTTCAACAGTCTTTGAAGTTTTGACCTTCTTTGATCTTATTTATTTCACTTCTTCATCTCTTTCTATCTTCTCATCTATTGATAACTGAGAGGGGGGGTGAATTAGTTATCTTAATTATTTCAGCTTTTTGAACTTTCTTATTAATTAATGCAGCATCAATTCAAATAAGCAAACATAACCATGAAATGGAAATACACATGACACAATATTTTAGACGTGGAAACCCTGTTAAGGGAAAAAACAATGGGGTGATTAACCCAAGATTATATTCTCTATTAGAAGAATAGAGATACAAATGGCACTTGCCAATTAGGGCACATTGCCCGAGCACACTGCTCACAAGAGGCTCACTGCCTACAAGAGACTCACTATCTACAAGTTGTAAGAAGAATAACAAGATTCTTGAACTAATGAGAAGCATCCATATATGCTGAGGTTCAGTTCCGGTTAGGTTCAATACACTGATCTACTGCACTTCATCCTTCCTCTTCTTTTGTGTTGTTGTCCTTTCACACACTAGACCTTTCTTACTGCTTTCACTCTGCACTTTTGCTTTTCTTCGCACACTACACACACCACACATACCTTCTCATCGAAACTCATTTGGTATATATATATCTGCACAAAGGATTTCATCCTCTTTCTAGTCGGCATCCGGAATAGTTAATATTTCCCAAACTATAGTCTGTCGACTGAATCCTTGCTTTCCAAGTAATGCGGATCAAAAAGAAACTTATAGAAGTTATCTAACAAGTCAGTCAATCATGAATGATACCTTAGGAATCTTTATCACCATCGACATCTCATCTGGAATAACTTCTGATGCTCTACCTATCAGTTCTTCCTCTGTTTGTTCTACCAAACTAGACCCCAATACTTGAATGCTTATATTTCTTTACTCCTTAATCACTGGAGGCTCAATTCCTAGAATCTATCAGTCAAGATACTTCTCTTGACTTTCCCAAGTCCGTACTTTCCAAGGATACTTCCTCTGAGAGATCCAGACCTAACTGTCGGACCTTGTCACATACTTTGTTCTTGCTTACTAGACCACAACACTCTTCAATCTAACTTCCAGTATAGGCACACCATGTCTTGCGGATGCGTGGGATAAACTTTGTTGCCATTAATGACAACAATCATGAAGCTCCAATGTGTCTCTTGCCAACAATCTCCCCCTTTGGCATTAATGGGAACACTTAGTGAAAAATGACTAAGTGTTATACTATACTCCCCCTTGGTTGATGCTCTCTTCTAATGTACATTTTATCGGAGCTCCCCCTTAGCTAGATTCCACATTTTTCACTTGTCCTCACTCCCCCTTTGACATCAATGGAAAAGGGTAGGGTTCGCACACCAAAATTGCCCAAAAATTTTACTATACTTGGCCGTATAAGTATATAAATAGGTTATACTTACATATACTGTAATATGTCTGCAAAGGTTGTCTTTAGTTGTACAACTTGTGTCGCCCAACTCTGCTTCATTCTGTCCAAAATTGAGATGTGACCACTCAACAAGGATGCAAAAGCTTCTACCCTCTTGAGATCTATCGGATCACTGGTCTGGGCTGTGGTCTGGGAATCTATTAGGGCCTCATGTATGGCCTCTAATTTGGGGATAATCATCCCTCTAAGCTCACCCATTCTTCTTATTATGTTCTTCCTCTCCTTCTCAAGATTCTTAATCTCATTCATTATTACAATAGTTTGACATTCCTAATTTACTATAGAAGAGGAGAGAGGATCAAAATTTTGAGATAAACTTGTCAGTTTATCCTCTTGCTCTTTTACTTTCTTCTCAAAATCCATGGTCACTTTAGGCTAGGATAAGCAAATTTTGTAGATATCGCCACCATCTTTAAGAGAATTTTCCAAGCTCTTTATTCCAATATCCATAATTCTCCTCTGATTTGTTATTAAGCCTTGTAACTCTGAGAATCTCTTATCCAAAAACTCTTTCTGGACTTTTGCCTCAGCTGACTTTTCCAACGACTCAAAGTGAGTGCTAACAGAATTAACAAGAGTTTTGAGATTACCGGATGTGGAGGCTGAAGAGTCCTTTTGGAAGGAAGGCATAATCTTCTCTAAAACACCGGATGCAGCTTCTATGAGCTCACAGTCTATCAAGTGAGACTTCAAAATTTTTTCTTTTGCCTTTGCTTGGGTGAAGGAAGCTAGCTTCATGGTTTGCATCAAAGAGAGGGAATCAAAATTGAAAGGACCTTGAAGCAACTCCGGTTCAACAAATTCCAATAACTCCTTGGTCAAGAAATCTTTGACTGCATCTGCTGTGTCCCTTACCGGTGATAGGGTTTTCTTCTCTTCTGCAACCTTGGCACTATCATTTGTGGTCTTTTCTATTTGACCTTCTTCTTTTTCCTTTACTTCTTCTACTTTCTCCTCTATTCTTACTTCTCCTTTAGATCCGGAGACTACTGGGGAATCCAGATTTATTTCTCCTTGAACTTCCTCTTCTGGAATAGAGGAATCCTTTTCCTTTACCTCTTCTGCTACCGTCTCAGTAGATGCTTCTTTGTTATCTATTGCCGAGGGATCATTACCTAAATCCTCTATAACAGGCATATTGAATCTTTATAGGCAGTCCGCAGGATTTCTTCTGTTTCTTTTTCTATTTTATCAGTTTCTCCAAGCATGAGCTGATTCATTCTAGTCTTACTCCAGAACTCATTCTTGCAATCTTTGAAGATCATATCCATTTGTTTTGGAGTAATTGAAGGGTAGAGCTAAATAGCTATCTGTTCTCTAATCTCTATGTCCTTAGCCTTAGCATTTTCTTTTCTCATTTCAAGTTCCTTTTCTAAACTTTTAGGAATTAGAGAAATTATTTCAATCAAAGCTTTATTGTATATGTTCAAGTACTTAACTGTGGCTTCCTCCAAGATTTTTCTATCTGCATCATTATATGCATCATAGAATTCTATTATTGGTTGCAGGTTCCCATCCATAGTAACAACTTTGACTACATCATCTAGGGACAAAGTGGGCCTTTCAACAAACTCTTTTGCCTCTGCCTCCTTATCTTCACTAGATACTTTCTTCTTCTTCTTCATCTTCTTGATTTCTTCATCAAATTCTGTCTCTTCTTCATCTTTCTGACTGATATAAGACCTTGTGGCCTTTGTCTTAGTTCTTTTCTCTGCTTTACCGGATGATTTTGCTTCCAGTTTTGATGTCTTTGAGCTCTTGTCAGTGGTGGGAGTGGACCTCTTAAAAGATCTTGTCTGGGTGGAGGCTTCTACCAGACCACTTTCCTTTTCAGCACCTTCCTTCTCTTTCTCTGCTCTTTCACTCTTCTCCATGTTAGCATCAAGTGCTTCTTTTGATATGCCAAATCTTTTGGCAACATTCTCTACTTATTTTCTCACTTTTCTCTTTATCTCTGGTTGTCTTAACTCCACATGGATCTTGACACTTAATTCTTGAAAGGTTCCAAACCTTTCTGCTTTGGGATCCTTGGGTTAACTTAGCATGTGCTGAACATGCAGCTCCACAATTTTCTCATCCACTTCATACCCCATAGGCATGATCCACACTGTTCTAGGTTCCACTACCTCCATTAGGCACTGATCAGTTTCTACCATAAAGCATATTGTATCTTTATATTTTTCAATTACAGATTGGGGGATTCTCTCTCTTTCTTGCATCATGCTCTGAAAATTCTTGAAATAGCCCCAGAGAGCTATATTATGTGCCTTGGCATCACCAAGCCCATGTATATAATCTCTGATCTGAATGGCTACTGGTCTATCATTCTGCCATACCTAGCCATTGGATCCAGGAAGCTCATTCATGTAATAAAAGAATAGATAGAGTATCAAACCACCGTATTTGAAGGAGTTCTTCTTATCCTTCTTTATCTTCTGTAGATTCTCCAAGAGTTGGTTCAGAAGGAGCTCACAGAGATCATAGTCTATATTCTTCCTCAACATTTCACAAGTAGTATATATAGCAGTTTTGGAAACTAAATTCTCCCTGCTAGAGTGATATATCTTATATCTAATTATCATTGATGCAAACTTGATATCCAGATCTGTGATATCGTCAATAGTCATAGCTCTTTTATCAAACTTCGATCTGGTAGCCTCACTGACAATTTGCTTTTTGACAGATTTGAGTGTAGGCATTTCACTGGTTGAGTGTAATCTGGTTATTGCCCTAATGGCATCCTTAGTGATCTTAAATGGCCTGTTCAACCACATGAAGTTGTCATGCATTCTACTCAAGATATACCGGACCTATTCATCTTCCAGAAAATAGGGGAAATGAATGCACTGTGCAAAATGTTTGTCCCGAATAGCTTTATACTGAGTTTTGAGTTCAAATGAGTCATCTATCAAATGCTTGTGATAGATATCAACTAGCTTAGATTCCCCAAATTCTTCAATATTCACATGAATATATGCCCTAACATCTTCTACATGCAAAACTCCATGTGGAATACTTGAAAAGGCGCCGAGGGGATCAACTTCTAGGGATTTATATGGATGTTTCTTGAACTTAGGGCATGGCCTCTCAGTGATCTTTACAATATTCAGTGTAGCCATATTCAAAAAGACTTACAGAGAAATATTCAATAACAGAAAGTACCTTTTACGCGTCTAGGGTTTGTGAAGAGATCTGGAATGATTCGCTGGATGAATCGACTTCTATAAATAACCTTTGATGGGCTTCAGGAGATTGATGCAGAGCTCTCTTTCGCTTCTTCTTGAATGTAGAATAAACAAGTGTTTGATAGGAAAACCCCTATATTATTCCACAAACCCTAATACCAAGTTGCAATAAATGCTCAACTTAAGTCATTCTGATTTTCCTTATTCGAATGACTTGATGAACTGGATCAATCTTGTTCTAAACATCTTGCGAATCTTTCATATTTTAACCATAGTTTATTTAGATATTTCTCTTACAAACCATTTGATCTACAACTCTCCTTGTGCCAGTTCCAGTACCAATTAACTGGCTGGGGAAAACATTTTTCCTTGTGTCTCCCCTTGAGCCAGAGCTCACTTTTTAATTTCTGGAAGGAATATCAGCACCAGATTCTAGTTCAGATCCATCCCCTACATTTTCTATACTTCTCTTCACCCAAATCTTGTTCATCTCACTTTTAACTTCATCCGCATTCACTTTTCCTTTTCCCTTGACTTGATTCTGATTATGATGTACCAAACCTCTTTTGTCCTGATTCTTGTTTCTACAGAATTTAGCCAAATGACCGGATCTATTGCAATTGTGGCAAACAACATTTCTTGACATATTTGATTGATGTCCTCTTGATCTACATTGATTAGCCATATGATCTATTCTATTGCATGCAAAGCATCTACCATTGAATGAATTGTTCATTTGCATATTTTTGCATTCATGAGATTTATGACCATACCTTTTGCAGTTAAAACACTGTCTGGAGAAGGATGTGTTAGTCTGATTCATTCTCCTTCTGTACTGATTAGATTTGTGACCAAAGCTATTGTAGTTGTGGCAGTATCCATTGAAGGATGGATATCTTTGAGCATTGGGTTGCCTTACCGGAGGTCTTCTAGGCCTATTCCTTGAATTTTCTAATCCAAACTTCTTCTGACCGGATTCAGAACTTTCTCCTTTCTCATATCCCAAACCACACTTGTCATCTACCCTCTTTTGGCTTTCAAGAAGAACTTCAAGTTGAGCAGAACTTATCTTGAATTTTTCTTTATATTCATTTGCTATTTGAAGATCCCTTTTAAGAGAGACAATTTGATCCTCAAGTTTTTCTTCATTATCTTTAACATCTTCAAGATCAGATTCAAGATGTCTGATTATTCTATCCATCTTGTGGCAGTCTTCTGATTTCTCCTTGAGAGATTGTCTTAGATCATCTTCAGTTTTTCTTTTCTCTTCAATTTCTTGGGTAAACTTCATAACTCCTGATTCCATTTCATGTCTTACCATAATGATCTCTTTGGATAACTTTTCACATAACTTGGTTTTCTCCTTCAGATCTCCATTTGTATCATTAGCTTCACCTTGGCTTGCCAGTTGCTAAAGTAGCTCCTTTCTCTTTTTCATAGAGATACTCAGTTTCTGTTTTAATTCATTTATAAAATCATCAGCTTGTTTGAGTCTTTCCTTCAATTCATTGACTTTAGAATTTGACTGCTCAAGATCATCTAGGGCAAACTTAAGTTGCTCCCTCATACCGTACACATCCATTTGAATTCCCAGATCTTCCTCAAGCTATTAGACTCAGTTGGGAGGAACTTGGCTTTGATACCAATTTTTGATAATTGAGAGGGGGGGTGAATCAATTATCTTAATTATTTCATCTTTCTGAACTTTCTTATTAATTAATGCAGCATTAATTCAAATAAGCAAACTAACCATGAAATGGAAATACACATGACACAATATTTTAGATGTGGAAACCCTATTAAGGGAAAAAACCACAAGGTGATTAACCCAAGATTATATTCTTTGTTAGAAGAATAGAGATACAAATGGCACATGCCAATTAGGGCACACTGCCCAAGCACACTGCTCACAAGAGGTTCACTGCCTATAAGAGACTCACTGTCTACAAGTTGTAGGAAGAATAACAAGATCCTTGAACTGATGAGAAGCATCCATATATGCTGAGGTTCAGTTCCGGTTAGGTTCAATACACTGATCTGCTGCACTTCATCCTTCCTCTTCTTTTGTGTTGTTGTCCTTTCACATATCGGACCTTCCTTACTGCTTTCACTCTGCACTTCTACTTTTCTTTGCACACTACACACACCACACATACCTTCTCATCGAAACTCATTTGGTATATATATATCCGCACAAAGGATTTCATCCTCTTTCTAGTCGGCATCCGGAATAGTTAATATTTCCCAAACTCTAGTCTGTCGGCTGAATCCTTGCTTTCCAAGTAATGCAGATCAAAAAGAAACTTATAGAAGTTATCTAATAAGTCGGCCAATCATGAATGATATCTTAGGAATCTTTATCACCATCGACATCTTATCCAGAACAACTTCTGATGCTCTGCCTGTCAGTTCTTCCTCTGTCTATTCTACCAAACCAGACCCCAATACTTGAATGCATATATCTCTTTACTCCTTCATTACCGGAGGCTTAATTCTTGGAATCTATCAATCAAGATACTTCTCTTGACTTCCCCAAGTCTGCACTTTCCAAGGATACTTCCTCTGAGAGATCTGGACCTAACTGTCGGACCTTGTCACATACTTTGTTCTTGCTTACCAGGCCACAACACTCTTCAATCTAACTTCCGGTATAGGCACACCATGTCCTATGGATGTGTGGGATGAAATTTGTTGCCATCAATGACATCAATCATGAAGCTCCAATGTGTCTCTTACCAACATCATCATCTTGTGTGCTCATGTGGGTTCTTGTTGCCTTGGTTTTCTTTATTTTCCCTCCTTCACTAGATGGAGTGGCTTCTAGCTTCTTAGTGGAAGAGGACTTGTGAGGTTCAGTAGGAGTTGCAGAACTCCTTGTCTTCCTTGGGGCTTCCGAGGGGACTATAGGATCACTTTTTGCCTGCTCAATGCTCTTCTTTAACTTTTCAATCCTTTATCTATTTTCTTTCACTACTTCTTTTGTAATCCCAATGCTTTCTACATACATCTCCACTTGCTTGTGTACCTTTCTTTTTGTTTCTGGCTATCTAAGTTCCACATGCAACTTTAAGCGTAGTTCCTTGTATGTTCCAAACCTTTCAATAGAGGTGTCTTTAGGTTTGCTTAGGAGATGTTGAGCATACATGTATAGAAGTTCCTCATCCACTTCATAGCCCATTGGCATTATCCATACTATTCTTGGTTCTATAGCTTCCATCAAATATTGATCTATGTCTACCATAAAACATATTTCATTTTCATACTTTTCAACAACTGAACTAGGGGTTCTTTCCCTTGCATGCATCAAGTTCTGGAAGTTTTTGAAGTAACCCCAGAGAGTAGTCTTTTGTGTCTGGTTATCACCAAGATTATGTAGATGATCCCTAATTTGCCATGCCACTGGCCTGTCTAATGTCCATTGTATACCTGGAACTCCCGGCACTTCATTCATAAAGTATAAGAATATACATATCACCAAGGAACCATACTTGAATTAATTTTTCTTATCCTTTTTTATTTTGTTTAGGTTTTCTATTAGTTGGCTCTGTAGTAGGTCACACAAGTCATAGTCCATATTCTCCTTTATCATCTGATATGCGGCATAAATAGCTATTCTAGAAACTAAGTTCTCCCTACTGGAGTGGTAAATCTTATACCGAACTACCATCGAAGCAAACTTGACATCTGGATCAATGATGTCATTGATAGCCATAGGTCTTCTGTCAAATTTTGCCTCAGTTACATTAGTTACTATTTGATTTTTTATAGCCTTAAGCATGGGTTGCCCACCAGTTGCATTTAGTCTAGTCACAATTCGGATTACATCTTTTGTGATCTTGAATGGCTTCAATAACCACATAAACTCACCATGTATTCAACTCAGTACATACCTAACCCATTTGCTTTCATCAAAAGATGGAAATTCAATAACTTGTATGAAGTGTTTGTTCTCTAGGGTTTTATATTCTAGTTTTAATTGGTGATTGTCATTCTTCAAGAGGTTTTCAAATAGATCCAGTAGTTTCAGATTTCCAAATTCCTCTATATTGTAGTGAATTTAAGCCCTAATATCTTCAACATGTAAAACCCTGTACAATACTCCAAAAAATGCACCTAGCGGCTCAACCTCTACAAATTTGAATGGATGCTTTTTGAACTTGGGATGAGGCCTTTCAGTAACATCTACCACTAGAGGTGTAGCCATTTGCAAAAATTGAGAACTCAAAAGATTTTGAAGAAAATAGAAAATACCTTGCTACGCAGATTAGGGTTTTTTCTTGGAAATCCTTTTCTCGCTTCCAACTCTTGAGAAATCTCATCTCTAAGCTTGTCCACTTCTTTCTTCTTGATTTCTTTTGATGCAAAGTGTTTGAAATGAGGAGTGAATGACCCTTTTAAGCTTTGCATTACCTAATTTGCCTTTGTAATAAATGCCCTGCCCTAGTGCATCTGGTTGCTCTATTTTTGAGTAGTCTTACATGTATTGCTCTATAATTTGCTATATCTATCTCTTTTCTTTCAGAAATCCTTCCACATGGTCTAAAACAATCCAAGATCTCTTTTCTTACTATGCCAGATCTAAGCACTTACTTACTGGCTGAGGGAATTCAATTTGTAATGTTGCTCCTCCTAAGCTAAGACTTCCAACTTAATTTCCAGAGGAATTATCAGCACTAGATTACGGTGCGGATCTATTACTGACATTCATAATGGTTTTCCTAACCCATATCTTGTTTGATTCATCCTAAGTTTCATTCATATCAATTTTTTCTTTGCCTTTGTATTGTCTTTGTTCATCCAGTTTTATGTTTACTGGACCTCTTCTTCCATTGTCTTTACTTCTACAGAATCTTGCAATATGACTAGATTTATTGCAGTTAAAGTATACAACATTTCTTTTCTAATTTTCTCTTGATCTACACTGATTAGCCATATGTCCAAACCCATTGCAAACAAAGCAGTAACCATTGAAAGAATTGCTAATTCTTCTATTATTGGGATTATTCATTGTCATACTTCTATATTCATTTGATCTATGACCATACCTGTTACACTTCAAACATTGACCAGAGAAGGATGGACCATTTTGATTTACTCTATTCCTACACTGAGTAGCTCTATGACCAAATTTGTTGCAGTTGAAACAATTTCCACTGAATGATGGATATCTTTGAGCATTTGGCTGTCTTACCAGAGGTTTTCTAGATCTATTTCTCCCATTCTTAGGTTGAAATTTTCTCTGTCTGGATTTGGAGCTTTCACCTTTCTCATATCCAAGACCATGCTTGTCATCGGCCCTTTTCTATCCTTCAAGTATTGCTTCAATTTTTTCTCAAGTTATCTTGAATTTCTCCTTGTATTCATTTGCAATATCTAGGTCATGTCTAAGAATGACTATTTGCCTTTCATGTTCTCTTTCATTGTCTCTACTTTCTTGTAGATCAGACTCTAGATGGCTAGCTATTCCATACAATTTGCAACAATCTTCAGATCTTTCTTTTAGTTTTTGTTTCATATCTTCTTCAATTTTCTTTCTATCTTCACTTTCTTTGGTTTACCTCATCACCCCAAATTCCATTTCAATTTTTAGAACAATGACTTCTTTTGAGAGCTTCTCACATTCCTTTATTTTTTCTTTCAAAGCTTCATTCAAGCCGTTTTCTTTAGGTAAATTGGATAGCTGCAGAAGTAGCTCCTTTTTATTTTCCAGAGATTTCATTAATTTATCTTTTAACATTTCAATGGTGTCATCAACATCTTTAAGTTCACCTCTTAGATTACTAATTTATGTTCTAGATTGAGCAAGCTCTTCTAGAGCTGACTGAAGATCTCTTAATGAACCCATTTAAAACTTTTTCCAAGATCTTTTCCTTAAGCTGTTAGGATTCTCTAAGGAACCTTACTTTGATACCAATTGTTAGATTAGGTCTGGACAACTGAGAGGGGGAGGAGGGGTGAATCAGTTGTTACTTATTTAACCCTTTTCTTTCTTCAATCAACTTATAAACAAATTAATGAAATAAATATTTTAGCATCACGTAAGAAGAAACATAAATAGCACACTTGACACCAAGATTTTGACATGGAAACCTGGTTAAGGGAAAAACCATGGTGGGGGTTAACCCACAAAATTAATACTCTGTTAAAAGTATTTTACAAATGGGAATGCACATGCATTTGGGCTCACTGCCCTAATCTCACTGCTCAAGTTAGGAGGCTCACTACCTACAAAAAAGTTTAAGAGATTTACATAGATTTTGAACTGGTAAGATGCATCTGCCAATGCTACAGATCAGCTCTGGTTAAGTGCAAATACTAACTTTATACACTTCATCTTCATTCTACTCTTCTCTCTATTCTGCCTTCATCCAGATATTAGATTTCTACTCCTTTTACACTTTCTTAATCCTCGCAATACATATCCCACAATATCCACAATCATTGGCTATATATATCCTTATCATGAATTGCAATCACTTGCCAGGCGACAACAATCAACAACACTTAGAACCTTTTAAGAATGTTCTTCTCTGTCGGCTAGATCCATACACTAGTATTGATGCGTATCAAAAATAACACATGTAGATCATCATACATGTCAGCCACTAACATTATATCTCATACACAGCTTAAAAAAACACTTCTATTAGGTCTGCTCAAGGATTTATCATAGGTCTGCTTGTTCTTTACTGAACTATCCTATCATAACAAGACCCGGTATTCAGATGCTCATAACTGTTGATCCCTTTATCACCGGAAGCTAAAAACTTAGATTTAGATTGTCCTAGTGTACCTCTACACTTCTTCAGATTGGAAACACATAAAGATTAACTAGAGAGATCCACTGACTAAAATACTGGACTCTACTATATGCTCTGTTTCAGGCTCCCAGACTTAGATAGATTATCATTCTAACTTCCGGTATGATCAAATATTGCACTGCGGATGTGTGGAACAATCTTAGTTGGCATCAATGACAACACCTATCAATGCTAAGCAATGTCACTTGCCTACACACCATGCCTTAAGCAAGTATCTGTTGTATCTATTTAAGAAATTCATATTTAGCCTTCAATAGGATATATCTTTCCTCACAACAAGGCATTATCAAATCCATCCAAGAGCATTTAAACTTGGCAAGAGAACATGATGGCTATATCTTTTGTTTATCTTTTGTCCCTTTCTATACCTAATCAAAACTGCCTTGATCTATCATATTGATGCAAAGGAAAAGATCAACTGAACTTCTTATGACATACTTCATATTAATGTGTTTCAAACCCACAATCTTATCACAAACCAAAGCCCACAACATAGCACCATTTTGTTTTTTTCTACTTCTTAGACCCAACCAGACCTCACAGGACCTATCTCAATCAAAATAATCATTTACCAAGGACTGTCTCAACATGCATGCAACCATTCCTTCAATGGCTGTCATAACTCCTAGTAGCCCTATCTTTGGGACTGTCAGAGCATAACCTCCAGTGGAGACCTCCATTCAAGACTATAAAGGAATATTTGAATACCCATTACCAAGTTTTAAAACATATCTAAAACTCAATACCTATCACTTTGAAAAGAACTGCTCAAACAGGACTGCAATAGTGTTAAATAGGCCTATTTGGCTTTTACCCTACCAAGGCTTATTGAAAGTGGATACTCCACAACTCCCCACACCTTGCCAATGCATGGAACACTTCACAAAAGGTCTGCATATGCTCATTTAATCATTAAAATACCTTTCCAACTAATATTTTACCAAACCCTACACCTATACCTCTTAATTGTTCTTGAAACTCTATTTTTCTGGACTGTCACACAGATGCAGTCATAAACTTTGATGTTTCCCACATCCTCCTTAGTTATTTGGTTGAAGACCTCTAGAACATAAAGGCACATACTACCACAACCATTTTCCACCAAAGATTAGCAACATGCAATGCATAAAACGAGAGGAACACAGACTTACATGTCACTGTTTACCCTAAGAGAGGGTTTTGACTGTTTTTAGAGAATCCTTTATATCTAACTCAAAACAACATCAAAATGCATGAGACCAACTTCATATGCAAGGTGATTGAAGACACTAATACTTACAACCAATTAAACATGCACTCATGCCCATACAGTGCCATACAATACAAGAAGACAACAAATTTCTGAAGTAGAATATAGAAAAACAGTGTTTTTAACATTCTATTCTCAATCTTCAATCACCTCCAAGTTTACAAAGGTATACAAGGCCTTTTAAAGGCATTACAATTTGTCCTTTCAGTTTCCAACTGATTTATAACTTCCTCCAAGCGAATGACCTTTGGTATTCCACTATTGTTCTTTTCTTGCATTTTTACAATATTGCTTTGGTAACAAATTTAGCAATTTTTACATTTTCAACTTCCTAGAGACCTATTGATGGCTCATTTACATAGGAATTGACCATTACATGACCTATTACAATTCTCTTATACTTGAAGGTTCAATTTTACAAATTTTCCAATTAAATGAATCTAATGAGTAAGGTGCTCTTGCACCACATATCTTGGTATGTTGAGGTAAAGTATAGACTGGGGCATGGTCATTGGCTTTCGTATGTTATGTTTGTGGTATGATCTTATTCTCTTGCTATGCCTAATGGTATCTTGTATGTGTTGGGATTAGCATCTTGTATAGTAATATCTCTTGCATTTGAGAAGCTAAACAGTCTCCTATGCACTAAGACTATTTTATGCTAAGACTATCTCTCATACATATAACCCACAAGGTTTCATTATGTCTAGTGGAGGTAAGTTCAGACCTTTTCTTGCAAAGTCAAAAGTCCATCTCAGAAAAGCACCTAATATTCATATCTTGTGTATGTTGGATCAACATCTTGACCTCATACATTAGACAAGATTGTATTATGCTATATGCATTGGATACTTGACGCCCTGGTCCTCTATACCTTGGTGCATACTATCTATATGCTATATCAAACATAAGGATTGCAAATCTCATAACTTTGTGACAATCAATTAAATCTGTCTCCATCCACCCATCCTGCAATAACACAATAGCACTCACGAGAGTTGATCATTGGTTTTTTTCTCCATCTCATTCTCGAGTTCATTCTTCTCATCCTACCAAAACAAATGTGTTAGACATATACCATTTGCATTATCCGTTATTATCATATATAATATAGTCTCATTTCCATCACATTTGTATAACACATATCATGATAGCACAAGTTACCATCTATCTATCTACTATTATATGCATTAACATAACCATCCATTATATGCATCATGTAATCATTAAACATGTGCATCCATTCATCATATATACATCCATATCCATCGCATGAAAAAATCATAAATACATTACATATCATGAACATCCATCTCTATATATCTAAAATAAAGGTAAATATACAATGCGTGTCTCACAGACATACAAAGAGCTTATAAAAAATGATGCATTAGGCTCACAGGCCTCAAAATGATACAATATATATACAAGTAGACTATGTCATAGGTCTAGCATGTGTGGCACTCCCTGAGGAAGCCTCCTGACCTCTCCCTACTCCACTTGCACCTCTCTGCACTAGAGGCCCCATCACTGAAGCCACTGATCGTGAACCTCCTGCCCTATTTATATAGTGTCAAACCCTAATCCCCTCTCTTCTAAGCCAAACCTAATATCTTCTATTCCATCCCTTTTAATCCCGCCTGATCCCTAATTTCTTTGTGTCAACCTAGTTCATCGTTTCCTCATTCATCTATTCAGGAGTCAACCCAGCCTCTTTCCATTACCCTAATGTTTCCTCTCGAGGGGGCATCATCCGCCAGTTTCACTGGGGAAAAATCTATTTTTTGAAAGCAACGTATTGTATCACATCTTCTTTGAAACAATGTTCTAACGAACATTGTCTCATAGAGGGGCAAAATATAGACACCCAAAATTGACCTAATTATCATTATTAAAATATTTCATTATTTTACCATCTGCATTTGTTTAACACATTTGAATAATTTATCTATTTTCTTTTAAATCATCTATTTTTTCTATTAATTAAATAAACTCATATTTATTTAATTAATTCCCTATCTATTTTTCTTCTATTTTCTTCAATCTATAATTAAATAATCTTTAATTATTTAATTATCCTTTTTATTCTCTCTATTTTAATTAAATAAATTTTATTTATTTAATTAAAATTTCATCTTTATCCTATCCTTATCTCATAATCCAATTAATTAAATAAATTTTATTTATTTAATTAATTTTCCAACTAATTATCCTCACCTCTCATCACATTCCAACACTTGTCCATCTTCAATTTGAATCATGTGTGGTAGTACTTTTTATGTACATAGTCACATATGTAGTACTTTTTATGTACACTACCACTCTTAAACTTATTAAATAAAGTATTTATGTACATGATCACACATGAGCTTTATTCTCCTCATTACACTTGTCTTATGCACATTCATCTATGATCATGAATTCATCTCAACCGTTCAACTATCTCTTCTTCTCCACTGTTGATCAACTCTTATTGAGTGCTATATATACACCCACTCATTCCCATTGTTCATCATCTCACCATATAGTGCCCAGATTATCATCTCAAGTATAACACTTCTATTAGCATCCATTGAGCATTTTGAGCAATTTCATCCATCATCATGTCCGCTTTAGCACTTATGATTGTCTACAATTGAGAAGCAATCCATAAATCTAGCCAAGGAATCAATACTCTAAGTGATTTTCTTTCATTTGTTTGCATTCTTGTGTCATTTAGATGGATTCTTTGAAGGTGGTAGGATTGGGTTTGATTTGTATTGTTTGATCATCCTAACTTGACTTTTCCTGCTCACACAAATACAAAATCCAAAAAATTACAAAAAATAAAAAAATCACAAAATTACCAAAATAAATCCCACATCATCATCCTATGCAACACATCATCTTACACCATCATCATACCATCCCAAACCATTCCCACATCATCAAGTCAAACCAGAACTACATATTCATCTCACCCACATCTTAAAGTGCCTTGATCCTGTGGACACAAGGCATGTAGGTAATCTAGAATATGAAAAAAGTATCTAGTACTCAGGTCTATAAGATGCCCCCATCCAACCTGTTTGGATGGTCCCTGTCTTCTGAGCTTAACTAAATTCACTAAGCAATACACATGCTAAGCATAACGTTAAAACACCACATCTCACGCAAGAATACTAAATCAACAAATCAACCATAATCATCACACATGGCCATGCTATCCTTTTGCCCACCTTTTTGAATTTTATCTAATAGCATCCAATTGATTCTCACCTTAATAGATATATCATTCCTACAATATGCAGAATCCATCATCAACACTTATCTTGGCAAGAGATACAATGGTTGTTTGTGTAATTTGTTGGTCTTTTTGATTGTTGATTTTTATATTTTGTCTTGTTCTAGGAATCATTCCAAAGCTACTTTGATCTCACTAAATTATGGTATGTAGCAGAAAACACCTAGAATAGACATGGTCATTGTTTCTATATGTTGTGCTTGTGAGGTGACTTCATTGCTCCAAGAATAGTATTCATATCTTGAAGATAGGGTCGGTTCTAGCATATTGTTTCCCATTTGCATATAAGGTCAATCATACCTTCTATGTACTAAGGGAACTTATGTTATGAGTCCCCTTCCCTCATTTAGGCAAGGTCATACTACCTTGGGCATGCATGAAGTCAACCTATTATTTGTGAGTCTAGTCCATGCAAATATGGATATATATATATATATATATATATATATATATATATATATATATATATATATATATATCATCACCTTGGTCCTTTTATACCTCGATGAACAATATCCTATTTTTCTATAATAAAACTAGAAATGCTCTCAATAATGTAATGCAAGTACTCTGCCTAGCTTATCCATCTTTCTTTCTATCACCAACCATTTAACACAATATCTAGACTTAGCATTTGAAAATGATTCAACCCCCTGTATCCATTCACTCTAACACAACCTCCCCCATCTAACACATCCCTTCCCCCACTAATCAATCATTCCAATCAAATCACTCTACATACTTTACCCATCCCAACAAAACCCCTCTAATAGCATGGCGTCTAGTGACCTAGTATCTGTAAACCTATCTCTCTATCCCAAACATCCCCACCACCTATTAGGAATTGTATGCAGAAGATATCAATTAAATGCAAATAAAGATTAAACAGAGGAATGAAGATACACAAAAATAATAACAGTGAGAGACAATTTTTAATGTGGTCTACTCAAACTTGGGCTACATCCACCAACCTGGAGAGTCCAATATTATTATCCCGTAAATCAAACTGAATCACAACCAGCAACCTTGCAACTCAATACCACTACAAATACTACAATACAATATCAACTGAAAAACCCTAATCCTTAGCTATTTTTATCAAAACTTATGTCGGTTACAAAATAGGGTTTTTTTAGGTCAGCGAATAGAAAAATAACTCCCGACGCCTTTATAAAATAATAAAAGTTATTTCAGGTTTTGGGGGCACTACCCCTTGACCCCGTCTTGGGGGTGCTGCCCCCAAACCCCTGTTAAATAATTTGGGTGAAACCATGATGATAAAAGTGGGGAAAATTTAACCTCTGAGTCTGATTAGGCTCCATATAACAATAATCTCCCACTTGGAGACTGATCAGACTCCACAACATATCATCTCCCACTTGGAGACTAATCATAACACCGCTGACCCTGTAGCTCCCATTGGAAATAAACACCCTGGACCCTGTTGTTCTGATTTTATTATTTTCAATTTTGAAGACTTACTAAAGCTAAAGAGGAGCTTATCTTCTCCCTTATCACTGCCTTTGTAAACATATCTACTAGATTTTTATCTGTGTGTATTTTGTCCAACCGTAACTGTCCATCATCCAACACCGACCGAATGAAGTGATACCTTAGCTGTATGTGTTTGGTCTTTGAATGCAAGGCAAAATTCATTGCAAGATGTATGGCATTCTGACTGTCTGTAAACAAATAACTGTTAGCCTATTATTTTCCTAATTCTTCCATGAAAGATTACAACCATATCATCTCCTTGCTTGTCTCTATTGTAGCTACATACTATGCCTTCGTGGTGGATAAAGCAACCACCTTTTACAACCTAGAGATCCAACTCACTACTATCCCACCTACAGTAAAGACATAAGCTGTAGTACTCTACCTGGTATCAATATCCCTTGCCAAATCTAAGTCCACATAGCTCTCTAAATTAGTATTAGACCCCCCAAAACATAAATATTTTTTTTGGATGTACCTCTTAAATATCTGAGAATCTATTTTACCACATTCCAATGCTCCAATCCAGGATTACTCATATACCTACTTACGACTCCTACAACATGTGCGATATCTAGTCTCGTGCATACCATAGCATACATTAAACTTCCTACAGCTAAAGAATATGGTACCTTAGACATTTTTTCTTCCTCCTCTTGTGTCTTAGGACACATCTCCTTAGTCAATTTTAAATGACTAGGAAAAGGTGTGCTGACAGCTTTTGCATTCTCCATATGGAATCTCTGCAACACCTTTTCAACATAATTAGTCTGAGATAGAGTCAATTTTTTGTTCTTCCTATCTCTATAAATTTTCATACCAAGTATTTGTTTTTCTGCCCCCAAGTCCTTCATGACAAATGATTGTGCTAACTGTTGTTTTAATTCTCTTATGTGATCCATGTTAGACCCTGCTACTAGCATGTCATCAACATATAAACATAAAATAATGTAGTTGTCATTTTCCAACCTCTTAAAATAAACATAATGGTTAGAATTACACTAGTTGTAGCCTTGCTCATCCATAAAACTATCAAATTTCAAATACCATTGCCGAGGTGCTTGTTTCAAGCCATATAAACTCTTCTTCAATTTGCACACCAATTTCTCCTTACCTTTGACCTCAAATCCCTGTGGTTGTTCCATATATATCTCCTCCTCCAAATCACCATGAAGAAAGGTAGTTTTCACATCTAGTTGTTCCAAATACAAATTTTCAGTAGCTACAATACTTAAAATAGTACGAATAGAAGTCATCTTAACAATCAGAGAAAAAATCTCATCAAAATCAATACCTTTTTTCTATAAAAATCTTTTTACAACTAACCTAGATTTAAATTTTTTCTTACCTCCATCTTCC
Organism: Cunninghamia lanceolata; assembly: GCA_027924645.1. Lineage (NCBI taxonomy): Eukaryota > Viridiplantae > Streptophyta > Pinopsida > Cupressales > Cupressaceae > Cunninghamia > Cunninghamia lanceolata. The sequence continues at coordinate 1,411,400 of BSBN01000391.1, read as the reverse complement.
TCTTTCAGCCTATAAACCCATTTGTTTGGTAAAGTTTTTTTACTTGTAGGCAACTTACATAATTCCCAAGTCTGATTTTTCAGCAAGGAGTCCATTTCTTCTTTCATTGCAAGCTCCCACTGAACCTTTGTATCCACCTGCATAGCTTCATCATACCCTTCCAGTTCACTAGCATCTATTAACAAAATAGAATACAAAGAGGGAGGAAACCTTTCAGGAGGTCTACTTAGCCTTGTTGACCGTCTAACATTCACTGGAGTTTGTGGTATTTCTTGTTGCTATTGCAGAGTAGGAGGAACCACTAGAACATCACTATTTGGACTATCATCTAGTACCACATAATCCTTTTCTTTCTTCTTATGCTACTGCAACTGATCTTTGTACAACACCTTCTCATTGAATACATCCCTGCTTTTCACAATTTTTAGATTTTCAACATCCCAAAGCCTATAACCAAATTCATCAATGCCATATCCAATGAAGATACACTTTTTGATTTTGCATCCAGCTTGGTTCTATTTTCATAATCTACATATGCAAATGCTTCACATCTGAAGGTTTTGAGGAAAGAATAACTCAGCTTCTTACCTGTCCATGCTTCCTCTGGAATACCACAGCCCAAAGGTACTGAAGGACCTCTATTAATTAAATATACAATGGTATTGATAGCCTTTGGCCACATGTTTAAAAGTAGCCCAACATGCAATCTCATGCTCCTTGCACACTCCATTATTGTCCTATTCATGCGCTCAGCCACTCCATTTTCTTGTGGAGTCCATGGAACTATTTTTTACCTATGAATTCCATTAAAGGAACAATAATCCTCAAATTCTTTGCTGTAATACTCACCACCATTATCAGATCTGAGACATTTTAATCTTTTACACATCTCATTCTCAACCAAGCTTCTCCATTTCTTAAATGTTTCAAATACATCAGATTTCTGCCTAAGGAAATAAATCTAAACCTTCCTAGTTGCATCATCTATGAATGTAACATAATACCGAGAGCCACTAAGAGAAGATACTTGAGCTAGTCCCCATACATCTATATGCACAAGCTCCAACTTTTTATCTTTCTTTTGCTTCCCATTCTTGAGAAAACTAACTCTCTTTTGTTTGCCATACATACAACTTTAATAGAAATCCATATTAATACATTTCAAACCTAGTAAAACTTTCCTAGAATGAAGTACCTTCATACCTTTTTCACTCATATGCCCAAGTCTATTATGCCACTGTGTTGTCTCAGAACCTGTAGCAACTATTTTAGTCTCTTCCTGCGAACCCACATCAATTGTTCCTGAACCTGTTTGTTTTTTCTCTGCAACAACTAAAGTAGAAGGAATAGTATGACCTATACAAATATATAAGGTGTGTACTTTCACACCTTTTTCTACTATTAAGGCACTTCTTGAAACCTTCCAATTTTTATCATTAAAAGTAACTGTACAACCTTCATCACCTAGCTACCCTGCTGAAATTAAATTCCTACTTAGCCTTAGAATGTGCCTTACCTCTTGTACTAGCCAATAATTCCCATTCTGTAACGTAATCTTAATTCTTCCCTTTCCAACAATCTGACAAGGTTCATTATTTCCCAAATAAACTAGCCCAAAATTCCCTTAGACATAATCAAGAAAATAACTTCTATGGGGCATAACATGAAATGAGGCCTCTAAATCTAAAACCCATGAATCATCAACATTATCTAGGGAAAGAATCAATGTCTTCTTGTTTGTCTCCTTCTTTATTCTTCTGAGACCAGCAATCTTTCTTCAGTTGACCTAGTTTCCCACAGTACCTGCAATCCTTATGTCTTCTAGATTGGGACCTATTGTCCTTTGATTTTCCTCGTGACTTCCCATGACCTCCAGAACCTTTTTCTCTCTCCTTTGATCTGCCCCTACTTTCTGCATACAAAACACTACTTAATGTGGACCCTCCTGAGCTTTTCTGTCGCATTTCCTTGCTAAGGATAACACCAATATCATCAAATTTCAAAGTATTTGAACCAGAGATAGAGTTGCTTATAGCCATTACCAAGCTATTCCAGCTTTCTATAATTGAACATAAAACCAAGAGAGCCCTCACCTCTTCATCAAATTTCACTTTTACAGAAGTTAACTGACTAGTAATCATATTAAACTCATTTAAATGATCTGTCATAGATCCACTTTCAATCATTTTTAGATTAAACAAACGCTTCATGGGAAATACCTTATTTGAGGTTGAGGGTTTTTTAGACAATTTAGCCAAATCTTTCATCAGTTCATTTGTTGTTTTCACTTCTATTATATTGAATGCCACAAATGGTGCCAGGCACAACCAAATGGTTCCCAATGCCTTTCTATCTAGAAGTTCCCAATCCTCATTAGTCATTGCTATCAATTTCTTGGCTATTCCTTCCAATGACCTCCATAAATCCTTCTGATAGAGATAATCCTCCATCTACATCTTCCATAACTAATAGTTCTGTCCATTGCATTTATCTACCTTCAATTTACCCTTGTCCTCCATTGCTCCCACTTAACCGTGAGACTCCCACTCAACCATGAGATCTTCCTGTAGATGATAATCAAACACATGTCTCTGATACCACTTGCTAGGAATTGTATGCAGAAGATATCAATTAAATGCAAATAAGGATTAAATAGAGGAATGAAAATACATAGAAATAATAACAGCGAGAGACAATTTTTAACGTGGTTCACCCAAACTTGGGCTACATCCACCAACAGAGAGTCCACTATTATTATCCAGTAAATCAAACTAAATCATAACCAGCAATCCTTGCAACTCAATACCACTGCAAATGCTACAATACAATATCAACCAAAAAACCCTAATCCTTAGCCGTTTTTATCAAGACTTATGTCGGTTAAAAAATAGGGTTTTTTTTATGTGGTCCAATAGAAAAATAACTCCGATGCCTTTATAAAATAATAAAATTTATTTGAGGTTTCAGGGGTACTGCCCCTAAGCCCTCGCGGGGGTGCTACCCCTCGACCCCACCCTGTACTGCGATAGGGAGTGCACAGGGGCGCTGCCCCTGGATCTCGCAAGGTATGATGCCCCTGGACCCGGCAAGGGGTGCTGCCCCTTGATCCCGTCTTGGGGAGGCGGCCCCCATACCTTCATTAAATAATTTGGGAGGAAATCATGCCAATAAAAGTGGGGAAAATTTAACCTCCGAGTCTTATTAGGCTCCATATAACAACACCACCTAACCCCATTGCCTAGGGTTATACAAACATCACATGTATCATGACATCCAACTATAACATTAACTCATCCCATTCCCCATCTCATTACCATTTGACCATTACATTTTATCATTCCATTTTATCATTTATGTTATAATTTTTCCATTTCATTAAACATTGCATTTATCCATTAATCATTTTGTTCATTTTCCATTTGCATTCATAATATATGTTTATTAATTTGAGCATATATTTCCCATTTACATCCATTTACATTCACAATATATGTTTACTAATTTGAGCATATATCCCATTCATATTATCACATACCAAAAATGCATCCATAATCAAATAACATCCATAACCATAAAACCATCTATGTAATCCATAAATGGATCCATAACATCACATTAATCACATCATAAATATCCATCATATCATCCATCACATCATATAAATATCCATAAAAACATCATCATAAACTAAAAGGAAGGTAGGTGTGTGGAAATCACTTCCTACACTAATATAATGAGGGGAGGAGAGTACAGATTCAATTTTATCCTTACTATTACAGAAATGTTAAACCCACTAACAAAGATAACAAAGATATTGTAACAAACACATAAACAACAAAGTGAGACAGAAGAAGAGAGACACAAGATATACATGGGAAAACCCTTATCGAGTGAAAAACCCGACACTCCAAAACCTACACAATGTATTAACAAAACTGAAATAGTTTACAATACACTTGCAATGCAAGCTCTTAGGAGTCTTTGACACTCATATCTGGAGAAAAACTGGCAGCAAAATAGTACTTATCAAACCTATAATACATCTCCTCCTCCAAGTACCTGTTTATATAGAAAATACAAGGCAAAATTGCCTCTATCTTGGAATGGGCATCCAACTTGGCCTCATGGCCCAAAACCCATGCCTATGGACACTTGGTCAACATTGTAAGATATTTCTGACACTTTTCCACACACCCAATCCCAAAGAGGTTGCCTATTTCTAAAATGGGCTATGACAGATGCTCTTATGAATCTTACGACCGTCATAGAATCTATCATAGCAGTTACAACTTACAACTCTAAGAGAATCTATCATACATAGGCTATAAATAGCATATTCTCTTACAACATGTCATAGTCCACCTTGGGGCACCCAAAGATGCCTTTTTCAAAGATGCTCTTTGACACATGTCTTCACGTGTCTTAGAATCTCCTATTTCTGACTCTTACATGTCATAACTTCATCATAGGAATCTATCATGACTGTTACAATCAATATTCCCTTACACAACATCCAAGATGCTGACACATGGCAAAATATTTCTACCAAAAAGTGGGATGCCTATCTCCTTATGTGAGGACAAAATTACAAGTTGTCATCTTCCATGTAGGATGACACATCACCGTGCCACATCCTACAAAATGACAATATGAATTTACAATTTAATTTACAACATAGGCAATAAATAAATAAATACAATGAAAATGATACAAGGAATTACCAAGGTTGAGACACCTTAATTCCCAATATTCTCCCACTTGTTGAACACCTTGTAAGAGCCAATATAATTAACAGGATTTAACTGCTATAGGTCGAGAGGCCCATAGACTCCGAACACCATCTGAACTTCTATGTGCCCACTAGCTTCATCAATGCATCTGCAACATTCTTGAAAGTATATACCTTCTCCAAATTTACCTTCCATCCTCTACCATGTCTCACACAAAGTGAAACTGTACATCAATATGCTTTGTTCTGGCATGGAAACTTGGATTCTTTGCATGGCAAATTACATTCTGACTGTCACAACAAATCGTAATCTATCCTACATCAACACCAATATCTGAACACAATCTCTTAAGCCAAATGGCTTCCTTACAAGCATGAGTTGTAGCCATATACTCAGCTTCTATCATGGACAAAGAAACCACAGGTTGTCGCTTGCTTATCCAACTAATTGCACTACCAAACATTGTGAACACATATGCACTGGTGGATCTCCTACTGTCAATGTCACCTACCCAATTAGAATCCACAAATCCATGAATACAAACTGAATGTGGAGGTCCTGTAGCATTGTCATGATAGCAAATGGAATACTCAGAAGTACCCCTCGAGTATCTGAACACTCACTTAACTGCATCTCAATGTACCCATCAAGGATTAGCCATAAACCAACTTAGGACTCCCACTATTTGGGCAATGTCTGGTCTTGTGCAGACCGTAGCATACATCAAGATGCCAACAACACTAGCATAAGGTACTCTGCTTTTGTCCTCCACCTCACTAGGAGATTTTGGACAATCATTAACAGATAATTTTTGTCCCCAATGAAACAGGAACACATAATGGTTTACAATCTACCATGTTGAACCTATCCAACACGGTCTTCACATACTTACTCTGGCTTAACCAAAGTTTTCTGTTAGTTCTATCTCTTCTAATTTCCATTCCTAGAATGTACCTGGCTACCCCTAAATCTTTCATTTCAAACTGTGCTGCCAACTATAACTTAAAATTAGAAATCATATTCTTATCCTTCCCAATTAGTAACATATCATCAACATATAATGCAACAATGAGAATACGATCACAATCAAACTTATAATACACACAGTGATCCGATTTCAATCTCACAAATCCAATTGACAACACAAAGACATCAAACTTCAAGTACCACATCCTAGGAGACTAATTCAAACCATACAAAGACTTCTTAAGCTTGCAAACCAAATTTTCTTTACCTTTCACTATGTAATGCTCTTGTTGTGACATGTAGATTTCTTCCTCCAAATCACTATGAAGGAAAGTTGTCTTCACATCCATTTGTTCTACCTCTAAGTTATAAGCAGTTGCAAGAGATAATAGAAATTGAATGGATGTCATCTTTGCAATGGGAGAGAAAATTTCACCATAATCAATTCCCTTCACTTGTGAATACCCCTTCGCAACCAATTTGGCCTTGTACTTTTCAACACTACCATATGCACCAAATTTCTTCTTGAACACCCATTTGCATCCAACAGGTTTCCGTCCATCAGGCAAAGGCACCAAGTCCCATGTTTTATTCTTTTCTAAAGAAGCCTTCTCATCTTCCATGGCCTCCTTCCAAGAACCTACATCTTTCATACCCATAGCCTTTGACACAGTTCTAGGTTCATCAGTGTTAGCAAGTAAAGAAAAAGCACAACTAGAATTAAGTAATGAATAACCAAACTTATTAGGTTGCTTTCTTGTTCTTGTAGACCTCTTCAATGGCTGAGGTTGAGGTTCTACTTCTTCTGAGCTTTCAGAGCTGCTAGAGCTCTCCTCATCATCAGGTCTCATAGGGTCTGTCTATCCAGTCTTCTCAGGGGTAGAAGGAAACTAAATTACATCCTCTTTCTTTTCTGTCTATTCTGGTTGTAGAACAATGGAAGAAGGTGTTAGCTCTCTAAAGATAAAACTTCTGCTATACAACACTTTTTCAGCCACCGGATCCCAAAGCTTGTATCATTTCACACCGACACCATAGCCAATGAAAATACATTTAACAACCTTGTTCTCCAATTTAGACTATTTCTCCCTAGGCACATGTGCATATGCCTCACAACCAAAAACATGAAGATGTCTAACTGAAGGCTTCTTACCAGACCACACCTCCATAGGTGTCTTACCAACAAGAGCTAATGTAGGAGATCTATTTACCAGATAGAAAGTAGTGGCAACAGCTTCAGCCCAAACTTTTGTTTGAGGCTTGCTCCACTAAGCATACTCCTAGCCTTCTCCATCAATGTCATGTTCATCCTCTCTGCAACTCCATTTTGTTGTGGGGTATATGGAGTTGTCTTATGCCTTTCAATCCCTTGCTCTTTACAGAACTTATCAAACTCTATCAAACAAAACTCACCACTATTGTCAGTTCTCAAACACTTAATCTTTTTACTAGTCTGATTTTCAGCAAAGGCTTTAAACTCCTTAAACTGACTAAAGACTTCAGTCTTGCTTCTGATAAAATAAACCCATGTCCTTCTATTGTAATCATCTATGAAAGATACAAAATATATAGATTTTGAAATCGAAGGAACATTAACAAGACCAAACACATCAGAATGAATAAGATCCCATGCACCAGAAGACTTGTGAGAACTAGAGTAAAATTGAACATGGTTTTGCTTTCCATAAATGCAATGTTCGCAAAAGTCAAACTCAAGATTACAATCATTTAACCCCTCAATGAGGTTTTTAGTTTTTAGGGTATGCAGGCCCTTCTCACCATTGTGGCCATATCTCAAATGCCATAACATAGTCTTTTTAGTAGGAAGCTTAGCTTCCAAAGCATGTGCACTACCATCATAACTAATTATAATAGATTTCTTCACTACTCATTCAGATGGTGGGGATGAAGTGACTCTAGTGTTGCAAGTATGAGGTTAACTAGTGTTGTCATTGATGTCAACATACTCATATTGCATTGATAAGAAGGATTGGATGAGCTGTGTGCTGAGGATATTAAGAAAATTAGTCTCAATCAAGAACAGTGATAAAAAGAAGGTAAAACTACTCAATGGGTTGAGAATTAGAGGATGCGGATTAAAGGGTTTGTAGATATGAGTCTTGAGATGTTTCAGTTAAGATTTCAAAGATCTGCATGAAGATCTGAAGAAGTTATGGCTACTTGTGTAGAACCGGTTCCGACAGGTGTTCAGTGGTGACAGAGTGTCACAAATTGGTCTGGTGAGTTCCAGAATTACATTATCTCATTCTGCGGATTGGAGGGACTATTGAAGAAGTCAGTGTGAGGTGACAACTTGATTTGTGCATTGTTTGGAGGTCCAGAAGAACCTTTTTCATTATGACAGTGAGGACAGACTGTGTTCTTGAAGTTCCGGATGAAGAACAGAAGAATTCCTGTAAGCTGATAAAGTGTAGATGTTCTTGATGACTCAGGAAAGGTTTTGGTGATCTTTGGATCGTGTACAACTCTTATTGGCAGTCCGCATTGAAGTTAGAGTTTGCATTTAAGGAATAACCACTGATATTGGTATTCTTCCTGAGACAGGCCGACTAGGTGTATTACACGTCTTGCGAATGATCTTGTAGATGTTTGCCAACTTAGATGATTGCTCCTAAGTCAATGCCTTGTATAAATAAGGGTTTGTGAATTCATTTTGAAGTGTGTCTTATGGTGATGAGAGTGATATAGCGAAGAGAAGTGCGAAAGGCAGAGCAGGCATTTTTGGGCTCAAATGGAACTGATCCAGGCATGGTAAAGATGTCAATCTCCAGTTCAAGTTTGTAATACTTGTTATCTTGTAGACAGTGTGTCTCTTGTAGGCAGTGTGCCTCCTTGTGAGCAGTGTGCTCGGACAGTGAGCCCTAATTGGCATGTGCCATCTATTTTTCTTATTCTTCTAACAGAGAGTAATCCTTGGGTTAATCACCCCATGGTTTTTCCCTTAACCGGGTTTTCCACGTCAAATATTGGTGTTTCATGTGTTGATGTGTATCTGCTCTAGTGTTTATGTCGTATGCCTTCATAAATGATTAATTGCTATGCTATTGATTAACAAAGTGGATTTAAGTGTTTGAATTGAAAGCAAATTAAGGATAACTAATTCACCCCCCCTCTCAGTTATCAACAATTGGTATCAGAGCCAAGTTCCTCTAAAAGGAGCTTAACCGCTTGAGGAGATCCAGGATGTCATCATAAAAAAAGGACAGTCTAAAGTTTGATGGAACCAACTTCACTCTTTGGAAAGGCCGCATGAAATGTCACTTGGAATGTATGGGAAAGGCGTACTTGTCCATGGTCACAAAAGCATATACACCTCCACAGGGTGGTCCGATGGCTCTAAATGAAATCACAGATGCTGATAACAATCTATGGACTAAAGAGGCTCTTCTAAGTGCATTAACCAACTCAGAGCTCTCAAATGTTATTGACCTACCAACTGCCTATGAGATCTGGATTAAACTGGAACTTCTGCATGAAGGAGATGAGTTTGTTAAGAGTGCAAGGTTGCAGAGTCTCAAAGGGAAATTTGAAAGATTGAAGATGAGAGATGATGAAAATATCACTACCTTTATGCCAAGAGTAAATGAGCTGGTGTGTGGAATTAGGAATGCTGGTGGAGTTTTGGATGAAAATGAGATTGTTTGCAAAATTCTCAGATCCCATCCTGCTACCTACAAAATTAAGGTTGCTTCCATTGATGAATTCAGAGCCCATACAACTGTCACAAGAGAACAATTGGCTAGCAAACTGGCTGCATTTGAAATGACCAAGTTTGGAGATGATCCCCCCAAGACTGAATCTGCATTCAAAGCCAGTGCCTATGTGAAAGGCAAACAAAGATTTGATTCAGGAGAAAACTCTTCAAGGAAGTTGTTATGGTATGATCAAGAAAGAAAAGACATGGAAGAGGAAGAAGCAGAAATAGTTCAACTTGAAGCCCTCATTGCAAAAAGACTGCCAAGGGGATTCGGTAAGTATGAAGGAAAATACCCCTTTAAATGTTTCAACTGCAATAAGATTGGTCACTTTGCTTCAAGATGTCCAGAAAGATCCACAAGATCAAATTCAAATAGACAAAGTTTCCAAAAGAATTGTTATTATGTTCATGAAGAAGCTGATAATGAAGGAGTAACAGATGATGAATCAGAGATAGGAGACAAATCCGGAAATGAATGGGTGTTCATTGCCATCAAGGAAGAAGATCCAATATTCCTTGAATCTATCAATCATAAGGTTATAGAAAGAGCTTTGGCTGCCCAAGTTGAAGAAAAGGATGATTGGGTTATTGACAGTGGATGCTCTCACCATATGATAGGTGACAAGAACAAGTTCTTAGATTTGGAAAGGTATGAAGGAGGAATGGTAAAATTTGGTGACAATTCTGTTGGTAGAATCAGAGGTAGGGGAACTATCTCTTTTGATGGAAAGAACAAAACTGGTAATGTACTATATGTTGAAGGATTGAAGCACAATCTTCTCAGTGTTGGTTAGTTGGTGGACAAAGGTTATGATCTCCGGTTCAAGAATGGAAGATGCAGGATCTTTGAAAGCTCCGGAACTGAGATTGCATCCAGTACTCAAACAAAAGGTAATATCTTCCATCTAGTTGGTACTAATAAAAGTTGTTTGTTTGTTCAAGTTGATCAAAGTTGGTTATGGCATAGAAGGATGTGTCATGTAAATTTTGATAACATCATCAAGATAAACAATACTTAGGCTGTAAGAGATCTTCCAAATTTGGTGAAACCTACAAATAGTATGTGTAAAGAATGTCAACTAGGTAAACAGAGCAGAGTTTCATTCAAAAGCAAGGATCAGTCTTCTACTGGATTATTAGAGTTAGTTCATACTAATCTATGTGGTCCGACAAGAATCAAGAGTATGCAAGGTGATAGATATTTCATGTTACTGATTGATGACCATTCCCGGATGATGTGGGTTACCTTTCTGAGAGAGAAATCAGAACCCTTTGAGAAGTTCAAAATCTTCAAGGCTATGGTAGAGAATCAAACCGGATTAAAACTAAAATGTCTGAGGTCTAATAGAGGGGCTGAATTCACATCTGGTGAATTCATAGACTTTTGTGAGAAGCATGGTATAAAGAGACAATTATCTACTCCTAGGACTCCACAGCAGAATGCAGTAGTTGAGAGAAAGAACCGGACTATCTAGGAAGCATCCAGGACAATGATGATGGAAGCAAATGTTCCCCAAATGTTTTGGAAAGAAGTTGTCAGCACTGCAGTCTACACTCTCAATCGAGTTCAAATCAGAAGCAATACTGGTAAGACTCCTTATGAACTTTGGTTTGGCATCACTCTTACTGTGAGATATTTCAGAGTATTTGGTAGCAAGTGTTACATTAAAAGAGATGAAGATCTAGGAAAGTTTGATGCTAGAAGTGATGAAGGAATTTTCTTGGGATACTCCACTCAAAGCAAAGCATACCGGTGTTACAATAAGAGACTGATAAAGATGATAGAAAGTACAAATGTGAAGGTTGATGAAGGTATTGAGAAGCCCTCAAGATTTTATGAGTATGATGAAGATGATCAGAATGATGTTCTGGTTCAAGGTGCTCCATCCTCTCCTAAAAGTTGGATTCAGACTGATCCGGTAAATCAGGAAGAAGAGATAGGTCTGAATGAGCATGATCAAGAAGCAGAAGTGCAAGAAACTCCCAAAGTTCCAACGTATGTAAGACTGAACCACTCTGAAGATCAGATCATTGGTGACAAAAGCAAAGGTGTGCAAACTAGAAGGAATGTTGCTCAAAATTTAGATGAATGTTGTCTGATTTCAAAGATTGAACCTAAGACAATCAATGAAGCATGCAATGATGAAAATTGGACAAAAGCAATGGAAGAAGAATTAATGCAAATTGAGAAAAATCACACTTGGGATCTTGTTTCTAGACCTAGAAACAAGAATGTGATTGGAACCAAATGGGTCTTTTGGAACAAACTAAATGAAATTGGTGAAGTAATCAGAAATAAGGCTAGATTAGTCTACAAAGGCTACTCTCAAATAGAAGGGATTGATTTTGAGGAAACCTTTGCTCCGGTGGCAAGAATTGAAGTAGTCAGACTATTTCTTGCATTTGTTGCCTTCAAATATTTCAAAGTGTATTAGATGGATGTCAAATCTACTTTCCTGAATGGTGACCTAGAAGAAGAGGTGTACATTGAACAATCAGATGGATTTCAGTTATCAAAGCATGGTGATATGGTCTGCAAATTAAAGAAGGCACTGTATGGTCTAAAGCAAGCCCCAAGAGCATGGTATGAGAGGCTAGATAAACATCTTTTGAAGATTGATTTCAACAAAGGTACTACTGATAGTAACCTATATTTCCAAATTGATCATGAAAACATCTTGATTGTTGAAGTATTTGTTGATGATATCATCTTTGGAGGAAGAGACAGTATGTGTAAAACCTTTGCAAACCAAATGAAAAGTGAGTTTGAAATGTCAATGCTCGGTGAAATGAATTTCTTCTTGGGTCTGCAAATTACTCAGACAGAGAAAGGAATCTTTATCTCTCAGACCAAATATGTGAAAGAACTATTGAAGAAATTTGGAATGGAAGATTCAAAGCCAATGAACACTCCTATGGCTACTGAATGTAAGTTGAGCAAAGATGATGACTCTCCTAAGATAGATCAGACAAAGTACAAATCAATGATTGGTGGATTACTGTATCTCACTCAGACTAGACCAGATATAATGTAGGCTGTTGGTCTTGTGGCGAGATTCCAAGCTGATCCTAGAGAATCTCATGTCATGGCAATCAAAAGAATTTTTAGGTACTTGAAAGGAACAGTTGAGTATGGCCTATGGTATCCCAGAGATCATGACTTTTCTTTTCATGCATATACAGATGCAGATTGGGCAGAAGATGTGGATGATAAGAAGAGTACAAGTGGAGGAGCATTCTTTTCAGGAAAAAGGTTGGTTTCTTGGCTAAGAAAGAAACAAGATGCAATATCCCTGTCTACAACTGAAGCTGAATACATTGTAGTAGTAGCAAGTTGCACCCAACTTTTGTGGATGAAGCAAATGCTAAGAGATATTCAAGTAGAATATAAGGAACCTATCACAATCTTCTGTGATAATTCAAGTGTAATAAATATTTCTAAGAATCCAGTGTTGCATTCTAAGACCAAGCATATATCTATCAAGTTTCACTTTTTGAGAGAACAAGTGAACAAGGGTGAAGTCAGATTGGAGTATGTGTCCTCCAAGGATCAGATTGCAGATATTTTTACTAAACCTCTTCCCAAGGACTCTTTTGAGTATCTCAGGGAGAAGTTAGGGGTCATGGCCCCTTCGGTGATGAACTAGGATGCACTGATGTGCATCAGTCTGGTGGATATCATAGTCATATCTTGTGATCCGGATTGATGATGGGGAGTTACCACTAAGGGGGAGCAGCTGGTATGATTCTGATGTGTTAGAATTGCAAGTATGAGCCCTTTGCCATTGATGTCAAAGGGGGAGAGAAGACATGTGAAAAACAAGTGGTTGATAATCAAAGGGGGAGCAGTAAATGAAGAGAAGACATGTGAAGAGTTGTTGCTGATAGGAGGAGCTGTGACAGAAAGGAGAAGTTCTTGTCTTGATGGTTTTTCACATCATATGTTGCCATCAATGACAAAGTGAGAGATTGTTGCAAGTATGAGGTTAACCAGTGTTGTCATTGATGTCAACATACTCATATTGCATTGATAAGAAGGATTGGATGAGCTGTGTGTTGAGGATATTGAGAAAATTAGTCTCAATCAGGAACAGTGAAGAACAATGATAAGAAGAAGGCAAAACTACTCAATGGGTTGAGAATCAGAGGATGCGGATTAAAGGGTTTGTAGATATGAGTCTTCAGATATTCTAGTTAAGATTTTAGAGGTCTGCATGAAGATCTGAAGAAGTTATGGCTGCTTGTGTAGAACCGGTTCTGGTAGGCGTTCAGTGGTGACAGAGTGTCACAGATTGGTTCGGTGAGTTCTAGAATTACATTATCTCATTCTACAGATTGGAGGGAGTGTTGAAGAAGTCAGTGTGAAGTGACAACTTAATTTATGCATTGTTTGGAGGTCTGGAAGAACCTTTTTCATTATGACAGTGAGGACAGACTGTGTTCTTGAAGTTCTGAATGAAGAACAGAAGAATTCATGTAAGCTGATAAAGTGTGGATGTTCTTGATGACTCAGGAAAGGTTTTGGTGATCTTTGGATCATGTACAACTCTTATTGGTGGTCCGCATTGAAGTTAGAGTTTGCATTTGAAGAATAACCACTGATATTAGTATTCTTCCTGAGACAGGTCGACTGGATATATTACACGTCTTGTGAATGATCTTGTAGATGTTTGCCAACTTAGATGATTGCTCCTAAGTTGATGCCTTGTATAAATAAGGGTTTGTGAATTCATTTTGAAGTGTGTCTTGTGGTGATGAGAGTGATATAGCAAAGAGAAGTGCGAAAGGCAGAGCAGGCATATTTGGGCTCAAATGGAACTGATCCAGGCATGGTAAAGATGTAAATTTCTAGTTCAAGTTTGTAATACTTGTTATCTTGTAGATAGTGTGTCTCTTGTAGGTAGTGTGCCTCCTTGTGAGCAGTGTGCTCAGGTAGTGAGCCCTAATTGGCATGTGCCATCTATTTTTCTTATTCTTCTAACAGAGAATAATCCTTGGGTTAATCACCCCGTGGTTTTTCCCTTAACCAGGTTTTCCACGTCAAATCTTGGTGTTTCATGTGTTGATGGGTATCTACTCTAGTGTTTATGTCTTATGCCTTCATGAATGATTAATTGCTATGCTATTGATTAACAAAGTGGATTTAAGTGTTTGAACTGAAAGCGAATTAAGGATAACTGATTCACCCCCCCTCTCAGTTATCAACATGCAGCTCATTTCTTTGAGTCAGAAGAACTATTGCACTATGAAGTGCATGCCTCTAGCTAAAATAGAGTACCTCTCCAAGTACCCTTCACAAACACCATAGATCCTCTAGTCATCTTGCATCCATCCTTCGAAAAGACAACCTACACACCTGCATCATTCAACATACTTACAGAAAGTAGGTTTCATGCAAGGCCTAGAATGTACATAACTCCAGTGATCCCCTTCACTCGTCCATCAGGGAATTGGATTGAGACTCTTCCACGACCAACAATCTTTAGATGAGAGTCATCACCCAGGTACACTCTTCCCCCATCGAACTCTTCATACTTCGTGAACTAGTCTCGATGTGAGGTCATATGGAATGATGCACCAGAATCAATCAACCACACATCAATAGATGCATGGGTGTCCAGGGCTGCGATGAAGGCATCACCATCATCTTGTGACTTATCAGAATCTGAATCAGGGGCTTTCTTCTTCTTTTTCTTCTCCTCTTTGCATTCCTTTTGGAAATGCCTGGTTTTACCATAGTTCCAACAAAGAGCTTTGGACTTTCTAGGAGATTTGGATCTTCCATTGGATTTGGATCTACCCTTTTCACCTTTCTTTTCCTTCTTCTTCCCTTTCTCTTTAGGTCTTCCATGAACCACAAGAGCCTCTTTGGCTGCCTCAGAAGACTTTCTCCACATCTCTTCAAATAACAGCGAAGATACCACATCTTCCATCTTGAAGGTGGTAGTGGTGCTTCTGATAGCCATGACAAGATGATCTCACGAATCCGGAAAAGAACAAAGTAGGGTCATGCATCGATCCTCCTCCTCCATTTTCACACCCATAGATGTTAACTGTGCAACGATCATATTGAAAGCATTCATGTGATCCACAATAGATCTTCTGTCTTCCATCTTCAGAGCAAATAATTTCTTTTTCAGAAAAAAGTTTGTTTACCAAGGACTTGGCCTGATAAACATCACCCAACTTTTTCCAAAGATCTTTCGATGTCTTCTCCTCATGGACATTCAACAGGACAGAGTCAGCTAAACAGAGTCTTATGAGACCCTTAGCCTTCTGATCTTTGAGATCCTAATCATCTTGTTACATTGCTGCGGGTTTTACACCAGATACCATTTCCCATAGGTCACGATCAACAAGTAGGTCCTCCATCTTCAATTTCCACAACTCAAAATTAGTGCCATTGAATTTCTCAACCTCTAACCTTCCAATTGTAGTTACCATCTTCTTTCTGCAACAAGATACAGAATACTCTGCACAACACTCCTACTCAACCTAAGATTAGCTCAAAAAACCCCTACCTAGCAGCTAGGACCAAAATTGGCCAGGCTTTGATGCTAACTGAAAGGAAGCTAGGTGTGCGGAAATCACTTCCTACACTAATCTAATGTGGGGAGGAGAGTGCAAATTCAATTTTATCCTTACTATTACAACAATCTTAAACCCACTAACAGAGATAATAGAGATATTGCAGCAAACACATAAACAAGAAAGTGAGACAGAAGAAGAGAGACACAAGATATACATGGGGAAAACCCTTATCGGGTGAAAAACCCCACACTCCAAAACCTGCACAATGTATTAACAAAACTAAAATTGTTTACAATACACTTGCAATGCAAGCTCTCAAGAGTCTTTGACACTCATATCTGGAGACAAACTAGTAGCATAATAGTACCTGTCAAACCTATAATACATGTCCTCCTCCAAGCACCTATTTATATAAAAAATATAAGGCAAAATTACCTCTATCTTGGAATGGGCATCCAACTTGTCCTCATGGCCCAAAACCCATGCCTATGGACACTTGGTCAACATTGTAAGATGCTTCTGACACTTGTCCACATACCCCATCCCAAAGAGGTCACCTATTTCCAAAATGGGCTATGACAGATGCTCTTACGACTCTTACGACCGTCATAGAATCTGTCATAGCAGTTACAACTTACAGCTATAAGAGAATCTGTCATACACAGGCTATAAATAGCATATTCTCTTAGAACATGTCATAGTCCACCTTGGGGTGCCCAAAGATTCCTTTTTCAAAGATGTTCTTCAACACATGTCTTCACCTGCCATAGAATCTCCTATTTCCAACTCTTACATGTCATAACTTCATCATAGGAATCTGTTATGACCGTTGCGGTCAATATTCCCTTACACAACATCCAAGATGCTGACACATGGCAAAATATTCCTACCACAAAATGGGATGCCTATCTCCTCATGTGAGGACAAAATTACATGTTGTCATCTTCCATGTAGGATGACACATCACCGTGCCACATCCCACAAAATGACAATATGAATTTACAATTTAATTTACAACATAGGCAATAAATAAATAAATACAATGAAAATGATAGAAGGAATTACCAAGGTTGAGACACCTTAATTCCCAACATAAACATCCATAAATATCCATAATGTGTAAATCATCACATCATAAACAACATTGTCATAAACTATCATAAACCATCATAATGTATACACCATCATACCATAAGCATCCAAAATATTATAAACCATCATAAAGTACATCATCGTCAAAATATACATCGTTCAAAATAATACAATGTCATGATACAAGATCGCCACAAGGGCCAAAAAATACATCAGATAATAAAAGATCAACCCTCGGATGATGACCCCTGTGGTAGAGTTGGTACGAGACCTGAGGTGCGACTACTTCTGCTGCTAAGGTGGCTGCTGAGGTGGATGTTGTGGAGGAGCCTATGTCTACTGAACAGGATGCTACACTAACTGCACTGATCTCCTAGACTTATATGAACTAGACATCCTAGAGTTGTTCCTCTGACTATAGTTAGGCACACCCTTGTCCTCAGGGACCACTATACAGTATGCACCATAATAGTACTCAGCCCTAAAATGCTGCTCTAACAGCTAATCATGTAACTATTGGATACGCTGTTGGGAATCCAAGTAAATCTGACCAATGTTGGTGCTGGATACCATACCTTGTAGTCAAGTTACCTCTGCCTGTAAGGCCCCCACATGTGCATATGTTGCTTGACACAAGGATTTCTTTGTGTCTCTCTCCGTCATAACCCCGGCCACCTAAGCCTGCAGCTATTGTACTTGTCCCTATAGATGTGCTAGTTGCGCCTGTAGTGTGCTGATTTGTCCATCTGCTCCACTACTCCCATCCAACAGGGCAGCTGCTCCTCATAGCTGATGGAGCTTCCACCTCTGCCTCTCCACCATATCCTCTAAGATAGCAACCTGGGCTCATAACATGTCCACATCCTCGTCATCATCAGCACAAGTGCACCGATGCCCAGTATGCACACTAAGAACAAGACCTGATCCCATCCCTGAACTCCCTGTCTCTATAGCCCCTACCCCTATAAATGCCATTTGACTCTCTTGCACCGACCGTTGCTATGTCTGTGGTCTAACTTGCCACTAAGGTGGCTACTGTGGAGGTGTTTGCCTATGCCTTTGTTGTCATGGTGGTACCCGTGGTGGCAACATCTACCCCCTCTGTGCCTACTGCTGGGGTGGTGCCTATGGAGATACCTACCTAGGTCCCTGCTACTGTGATGGTGCCCATGGTGGCAACATCACTCCCCTTTGTCCTTCCTATGCCTGCTACATAGGTGCTTGCTGCTACTACTACCTTTGTTGTTGACCCTCCCTAGCTCCACGCTACCGTTGAGGACTCCGTTGTTCTCATCCCTGTCCTCTCCCAGCCAAAACCTACTTTATTGCTACCACAACCAACATCCTAATGGGATCATCCTCATCCAACTCAACCTTCTCCAACATTATCTTCTCCTCCACCTCATCCTCTACCATCATATTTGGGTTTGCAGCAGGATCTGTCAAACGGATCAGTCTCCACACCGCCCACTACTGATCATAAGTAGGGGTGGTCCTTGCATCAATCACTGTGCTCCTCTAGTCCCACTATTGGGGCTACAATCCTATAAAGTTATCTATCACCACCGATGGCGCTATCTGTGGTAGCAATTTGATGTCTCAAGATGTCCTAGCAAAATTAATCATCGCCTGTGGCAGGTCCTAGCGCAATCCAAACTGTCTCATCACTCAAGAGGAGAGATACATATCAATTGTATGATCCCCTCAACCCATTAGGTATTGTGCCTAGAATGCATAAGGCAAATGAATATGCTTATCTGGTCATGCCTCCACTCCAATCTATGGGTACTGTGTAATATGAACCAAGTCATCCAAAATCCGCCACCAGTAATGTAATTGCCCAACATATGAATACTGAACATGAGCCCTGTATAAGAAGATGAATGCCTCGAACTGCCCTGAAATAAAGTTCCATGTGGCCTCATGATCCCTATGTGCTCAAAAGCCCATACATGCAGTAATGTCACCCCAGCAAACAAGGCCCTATCCAACAAGTACACAACAATGTGCATCTCATGGTATAACTGCCCTAGCATGCATGGTCCCCATGCATACATCATCTCATGTTGCACCATCTACTCAATCTCCTCTCCCCAGCCCACTGAGAAGCCCTATACACGTTGACCCGTCATCACCAAACCCTCAATCACCACACATAGAAACAATGTGAAGTCATCCACTCCTGCTGCCAAAGTCTAACCATAACTCATTTGTCGTCGATCCTGCATCAGAACTAGGTGGCCTAGGGCAAAAACTCTATCTAGGGCCGCTCGTCCTCTAGCAATGTCATAAGTGGCCCGTGCTCCAGTGATGGGTAACCTCAAAATGCAATATACATCCTCCAAGGTGATGGTAATCTCACCTGTGGGTAGGAGGAATGATCATGTCTCACTCTGCCATCGCTCTACTAGGGCCGTCATTATGGCCCTATGCGCTTGTATCACAGGCATCTCAGCCACTAAACTCGCAAGCCCAATCTCCCTAACCTAGCTAATGTGACCTGGTTGAAACCATCTAACCACTACATAACTATGGGAACTTGCCACTCCCGTGAAGCCACAATCCTCCCATCAATCTGCATCCACAAAATGTGAGTCAAAAACTTAGTATTTTTCCAAATCAATGTTATGGCACTGTTTTTCCCCCTTTTGGTACCAATATCAATTTTAGTGCCAATTCTAACCAACATGGTGCCATTCCACGGGATAGCGCCAATCTTGCCAAACATGGCACCATTCCAAAGGATGGGGCCAATCTTTCCCGATATGGCACCATTCCAGAGGATGGCACCGATTCTCCCAATTTTGGCACCATACCAGTGCCTAACACTCAAAACTCAATTCCATTTGCCAAACCCTAACGTCATTCTAGATGATGGTGCAAAAAAATCTGGGCACGACGCCATTCCAGAGGATGGCGCCACTATGCTAGCATTTGGCACCAAAACCCAGTATCCCCAGCACATGGCACCAAACCAAAGTTTGGCACCGCAAAAACCCAATATGGCGCCAATGCATTGAAAATCCCAATTCGACATGGCATCGAACCAGAACATGGTGCCACAAAAAATTTGAATGGTTCTAAATCTCCTGAAAATTCCCCTTGGCCAATTATGGCACCAAACTACTCTATTATGGCGCCAGAAGCCTAAACCTACCCTTTCCTATGCAATAAATGACCTAAAACCCTAGAATCAATGAAGTCAAGGATAGTCCACATATGCGGGGGTCCGCCAGCGGTGATCTCATGTACGTGCGTACTCACTAGGATAGATGCTCATAGCGGGAGAAAGGTGGTTGTGCCATCTCGTCTTGTCTTCTCTCCTCTCATCCAATAGGATCAGTGTGTGCAAATGTGGCACTTTGGGCCCACTTTTTCTATTTATAGAAGGTCATGTCATCCTCCAACACACTTTTTCAACCCCAAGGTGCAAAACATAACCTTTTTTGCCTATTTTTCTTCCTGTCAGTCTGTTTTTCCATCCTCTATCCATTTTTTCACCATCATTTTCTCCTTTCGAGAGCTCACCTGAAATTTTTTTTATTTTCTTGCCCAACCTCTCGAGGGAGCATCCCTCATCTATTTTATTCCTTCCTAGCAACTGGGGAAAATTCTTTGACTTGATGCCATATCCCTATTAGGTCATGACGCCACATCAAAGAGGGGCAAATGTAGACACCTAAAAATTGCTTAACCATTTCACCATCCTCCGACATCACCCGCATCAATAATTTCTCTTCTAATTAATTAATTAATTTTTTGTTTAATTAATTACCTCATCCAACACCTAAATTATCCACCTTTTCTTCATCATTTAATCCCTAAAATTGAATTAATTTAATTAATTCAATAGTTACACTTACTAACATTAGCCTAATTAATTAAATAAATATGACAAATATTTATTTGGTTAAGTTCTCCACTTCCCTAAACCTAATTAATTAGATAAATTATGTTTATCTAGTTAATCAAACCTACTAATTACCCTACCTCTAACCTAGTTGATTAAATACCTATTATTTAATTAGCTACCCTAAGCCTACATGACCCCTAGACCTAAATTAATTAAATAGATCATTATTTAATTAATTTTAACCCCTAATTAATCCATATAGTAATTTTCTCTAGTCATATTAATTAAGGCAATCCTCTTGATTAGCTTGGTCAAACCTCGTTTAACACTTATTGCCACACCTCACAAATAAAAAATTATCTTTTATTCCACATAAGATAATTTTTTATTCTAACTTGCCCTAAACTTCATTAAATGAGCTCTTACACACCTAACTTGTCTTAAGTCTCCATTTAATGGGACTCTTCCCCATGTGAATTAAAAATTCACTTTTTATCCCCTTCATCTAACTTGTCCAAATCTTCATTAATGTAAACCCCTTCCCAATGTGAATTAAAAATTCACTTTTATTCTCATCCATCCAATCTTCTTGATCAAATCTAAGCCCTCCATCTTGCAATCAACCTCATCCATTGATCTCTACATTGAATCTCCACCATTGGATCAAATCTCCCTCCATTTTGCCTATAAATACAAGCTCTCACAAGCCATTTCATCATCCAATTCTTGAGTAGAGTTATTATGCTAAAATTTATCCTATTATCTTATCTTGAGCTAGGCTATTAGTGATTTGCATTTGAGTTTTGAGAGCATTTCACATTGAAAGTATGACCATGGTTGAAACAAGAGCTTTTGGGTGCTAAGCTCTCAACCTTATCAAGGAGGAAGACTTCAGGATATAAAAGTGTGTGTTTTATGCATTTTGTTTGTGTTTTTCGCCCTTGTAGTTTTCTTTTTCTTTAGTACCAAACTATGAAAAACAATGCTTTAACTATATTATCCAATAACTAGCTAAAAATAATCAAAATTTATCAATTTTCAAGCTAGAATTACCATAAAATGAAATTTTAGGTAACCCTAATCAATATATATGAATGAAAGCAAGACGTATGACTAAACATGTATATCAAACTTAGTTGTAATCAGATCTAAATGTCAGATCATAAATCTAATTCTCACTGTAATGATCTGATTGCATGAATTGTAAACAATGCTACAAGTATAGACTATTTTCAATCTAAAATAAACACTTATTTTTCAAATTTCAAATGACAAAATACTAAGTATAGACTAAACACAAAGAATGATTAGGTACAACAAATAAACTCACTTTAATCAACCTAATGATGTAAACAAGATCTGAAACAACACACTAATCTACAAACCCTAGGTTTGAGACTAGCTAGATTTTTATGAAATGAAAGGACTTTGTAACCCTAATGATGAATTTGAATGCAAAACTTATTATATGTAAGAAAGGAAATGATGAATGCACTTAATCTAAATCATATCTATGGCAAAAAAAAACCTTTAATGAATGAAGAAGGATGCAAGAGTGTAAGAAGAGTCAGGGTCACCAAAATATTTAGTGGAAAAGAGTGACCTAGCCTTAGGAGTTAAACTAGGTCAAACTATCTTCTACAAACATTGAGACACAAAGTGATCTTGGCTTCTACCCTTTAGGGAGAGCCAAACTACAGGGGTTCATCTTTGTTGTATAGATGAGTGTCAAACCGAATTCAACCAATCTAGCTAGGGCAAGATAAAAACCCTAATTGAGAATTATTGAGTTACAAATAACTGTTGGAATTGAAATTAGAGAAACTAAATAAATAATAGAGGTTAAGAAACAGTTCAGCACCTGGATCCAGGAATAGAAATTCCTATAACCAGGTGCTTGGGCACCCTAGGCTTTTTTTAGGGTTTGCAGAAACTCTAACTTTTGCTTGGTATGGACCTGTAACACCTATCTTCTCTCAGACTGGTATCTCCTGACACCTATTTCTCTAATCTGCACATAAGAAAGAAGGAAAAAATATTTCTCTATATAGGAGCATGCCTCAGTCAAGCCCTCGTTTCAATATTCCTACCTCAAAGATAGCCAAGATTGGAGCTAGATGTCATGTGTGCTCGGAAACCCTATGTGTGAGAATTAATATGCAAGATCTAATCAAATAATATCAAACCCTAATCCTATATGACTCAAGCAAATAGGAAGGAGTGATACAAAAGGATGCTTCACTCAAGTAAGATCGCAACTTCACCTCAAGGATACAGATTCATGGAAGGTTTGTTGAATAAGAAGGCAATGAAACCATGTACCCTTGGAGGGTACTCAAGTCAAACTTGAGTTGGTGGTTCCAACCCTTCTCCCAATCATGCAAAGTGCTTTAACATAGGAACAAATGAGATAAACTTAAGATCTCATCTCCTAGCCTTCATACAAATCTTTCCAAGAGTAAATTAGAACTCCACTTGATCAAAAACCTGTAATAACACAATAGCATAGAGAGAAATAATAATAGAGAGATTTTTCAGACCAAAATCAATCTTGTCATCTAGTTTCACAATGAGATCACTTACTTTTATACAAGGCTATAGAAAAGAGTAATTCGAATTAAAATGTCAACATAACACACCAAAAAGAAAATTTAAATTTAGGGTCAACCTAAACAACACTAAAGTCGACCTGTACCCTTAAATTGCTTCCCTAAACATGGGAGGGACCAAGGCACTCGGGTGCCGTGGGCCCTAGGACAATTTAAGGCTCAAGCTTGCTCTTAATGCAAGGCTAACTCCAGATCTTAATTTATTTCTTAGGGTCATGATGAAACTTTAATTAGAATCACCACATTTTCTATAAATGAAGTCAAAATAGGGCTTTAACGTGGACCTAAAAATGGACTAGGCTTGGGATCACTAAAGGGAGGAGCTAAACATAGTGAAATTGTGCCTACACACAAGTGTACATAATTTACAACGTAACAATATGAAAATATTGCATTCATGGAGAAGCTAAAAACAAATCTAAAGAAGAAGACAAAAGAGTTTCACTCCCTTGTTGATTCAAATCTCCCAATGATAATGAGCTTCCTAATTGAAATTAAAAAGGAAATGAATTTTGGAGGGAGAATTTCCAATGTCTAGTGTGTGTGTTTGCTAAACCACTCCTAAAACATGTTAATATTGATTAGTCATTAAATTGATAATTTTTTTTCTCTAGAAAAAAAGGTGGATAGCTTTATCAAGGAGAAAGTTATATTTGAAACTAGGTACATGGAGCAGTGATAAATCAGTTGAGAGCAATTATTGATGTTGACTAGCATAGTGATGAGGATTGAGAAGAATGGCATAGTAAATTTGCAATGTATTGAATATTTTAAATTCTTTACTATTTTAATTTTTTATTTAGCCTTACTGAGTCACATCTAATGAAATGAAGCCACATAGTCTCTTGTACACACCTACAACTACCTACATAGGTAATAGTACACGACTAGTTTGAAGGTAATAGGAAGTAAAGTTGATTAGATTAGAAATTGCTACTATAGGAAGAGTCCCATGGTTGGCAAAGAAAATTTTCCAGTGAAGAGATAAACAAGGAAATTATTAGATTATATAAACTAGAGAGGCAAGCCTCATGTTTTCATATTATAACATCTAGAAATAAGGATTTACTTAGGTATGTCTTGTTAAAATCTAGTCTAGGAGAAAGTGAAAATCAGCATGGAGTTAGAAGCTGTTGGCTCTTTAGTGAGAAAAGGTTCAAGTTTAGGGAGACACAAGAAATATGTTTAGAGGATTTACATCACTCTCAAGTTTTCAATGTGGGTTGTTCTTGGATGAATGAAACAAGTCAATTAATGTTTTCATTCTTCACTAAGCTAAAAGGGCCTTTTTGAGGAAATTAATTCTTCATGCTAAAGGAGGTAGTCACCATTTTTGGAAATGGTGTTGCTAACACAACATATCCCATTTCCTTGGGTTAAAATGTGGACCACTTAATTTTTGATAGTTGAATTGGGACTCTTTTTGAGTCCTCTAATTTTTTTGTTCATATAGTCTTGGTTTGAGATCTTGGTTATGACTTTTGGTATACTCCTTTTGGACTCTTGGTATGATTTTGATCTTCATGTCAAATTGGGGTAACAAGACCTATGCAAGTCTTGGTTATGGTCTTGAGGTCATGTTTCATCTTATATATTTTTGTTTGAGTGTGATTTAGAGAAGATCTTAAGTTTCGTGTTACACTTGGGTTATCAACACACATTTCTGCAAAGTTAATATTCCTTTAATTGTTGTTTGTTCATTATTGATTGGTGCTTTGGAGAGCCTCTTTAGGCAATAAATTTTCCCCATTTTCCTTTGTTTAGCATTTATACATTGTATTTACATTTTCCTTAGCTACATTAGAGTCCCACTATAGTTAAATAACATCTAAATATTTCAAAATCCTTTCAAAATGGTACAAAACTCAACATAAAAGGCTTGCAAATCCCTTGTGAACAATAAAAATCATGTTTATGTGTGTGAATTTTTATATTTAAATGGTAGTGTGAAGTTTATAAATATTCATCACCATTAGACCTAGGTTATATAACATTCATTATAGGATTCCATAGTCTTAAAGCATAGGCACTAGGTTTTAATTGTTCATTACTCTTCACCCAGAAGTTGACGACTGAACTCTTGAGGACTTGATAGTCTTGCACTCATTGGTGACACTGAGACATGACATGTGTAGCCTAGCCCTAAGGAATTATTCATTACTCTTCACCCAAAAGTTGATGACTTAACTCTTGAGGAATTGATAGTCTTGCACTCATTGATGACATTGATACATGACATGCGTAGCCTAGCCCTAAGGAATTTTAGAATTTTTTTTGGATTGTAGGAGGGTTTTATATCAAACCCACATAATTGTTTAGGTTCCTGATTTAGGAGTACAAGCCTTAGGCTGAAACATCTTCAACTGAGAACCAAGGACTAAGGGGTATCCATTCCATCAAAGTTGCTCAGGGCACAATCCCAGTCACATCCCTTATGGTGTTGGAGCCTTGCACTCAATAAGACTTTATCTTTGGTGGGCTCATTCAAAGCCATTCAACTTCACCAGTAGACTAAAGGTCCATTGACAAAATTTTAGATTTCATATCTACTAGTTAATAGTAGTTGATTTGGTCTCTCATGTTTGTAGTGTCCTCATGCATTTAAAATCTAGAGCTGAGAAGGCATTTAACATAATGTTGAGATTAGGTCCACAATATTAAAAAAAACATAAGTCTAAGTATTATGGACCTCAAATCCCTGGTCAATCAGAATTGAGTCACACACTCACGTCCACCGTATAATGATGCTTTCAAGTTTGGACTTGAAATTGTATTAATTTTGATACATTGGCATGTTGAATTCTAAAATACAAGATATATATTAAAAATTATGAGTGGGCTTCAAAGCCTCAGTCAACTAGATTACATCCACCCTCTTAGGTCTACCATGCCTTAATACTTTTGAAATCTAAACCCAAGCAGGATTTTTAAACAAATCTCATTGTTAGTTCAAAATCTATAGTATAAAAGAAATATAAGTCTACACACTCTGGACTTCAAATCTGAGGTTAACCATTTTTTTCTTAGCTTCTTTCATGTATGTGCACATGTAAATAATTTTATGATGCAGAGCAATTCCTGCCCACATATTCACAAACCCAACATTTGCAATACAAAGAAAAAAACCCACACACAACAACTCTCATAAACCCTCTTACACAACATCAAACCTTGCTTTATTTTCAATTCTAATACAATATACATAGCTGCTCACAAATCCACAAATCCATGTGAAAGAAAGACCCTTTGCTCACAAGTCATAGAATTAAAAGCAAACAAACTCATGCTTTTATTCAACTCAATCATCTAGACACAAAACTGTATTACTTACATAAAATTTCAGCATATAATGGTTTACATAACCTAGAACCAAACATTACCAACAATGGCCTTCCATAGCATCTCTCTCTCATTTTTCCACCTCAGAAGATCTCCAAAGAGACATTCAATCTGCTGTTCAAAACCTCTTTGCTGCACTTTTTTTTTCCTCCTTCCTCAAGTCTGCAATTTTTTTCCAATACTGGGTGTTCTACCCCTTCTTGTTTCTGTTGTTACAAGCATTGAAAATCTTCCATCAAACTCCTATGTTGCGCACCCTCTATTATTACTCAGTCCTCAAAGAGATGCTTCAAACCTCAGATGTTACATTTTTATCTTTTTTCCTTTTTAACACTATAAACACAAGTGAATTAAGCCTCAAAGAGGCATTTTCCATTCCATCTTCATGATTTTTTCAGATGTTCCTTTTTTAAAAACAAATAAGGACTACCTCAAAAGAGGTGTTTCACCTCCTAGGTGCCTCACTTCAAGTTTTCAACGTCTATTTTTAATTAATAAAGATAAATGCCTTTGGAGGGATGGATGTATGTGTTGGGGATGAAGCGGGTGAGGCTGTTGGATGAAGGTGAGGTGGTAGACTCCCAACCGTGGTAGTGGTGTCCTTGTGCTCAGGGTGGTTTGCGTTAGGGGTGTGGATTGTCTATTTTTTGTTAGTTGCTTTACTTTTTGTTTTGTTGGTCTTTGCTATATCTACCAATTTAGGGCCCTTTTGATTGTAATATTTTAGACTTTATGTTCTTTGATCTTATATGTATTTTCCTATTTCAGTAATGTTATGGGTGGACTACCACCTTTTTCTATTAAAATAAATAAATGCCTTTGTTGTTGTTGGTTTGGTCTCCATATGAGGAGATTTACTCCACTTTCCCATATTTTTTGATCTTTTAAGTAAATGAAAACTTCTTAAGAATTTGGCACTTCCTTGACATATTAAATGCTTCCAATAAAATAATAAATAATATCTTACAAACAAATTGGAGGATAAATTACTAGGAGCTCAGATTCTCATGAAAATTTGCCAGGATGTGAGGAATGTCAATACAATGTCTCCCTCCAAAGGATTTTGCTTCAGACTCTGTAAAAATTGAGAAATTAAATCTCCTGTAAACTACCAGCCATAATAAGAGAATTTTAAATTCTCTCAAACCGTGAAATATTTGGTGACAATTCCTTTTGCATATTAGGTGAAACATATTCAAGTATCTATCCCTAAAAGTATTTTCTCCTAACTCTTACGTATCTCTAGAAACAATTGTTTCTGTGAAACTACCTATGGGGCCTCTAAAATAGTGAACAAGTGAAAACTTGAAATTCATAAATCTGTTCACACCAAGTGCTTCCTATGCTAAGAGATGCCAAGAACACCAAAAAAAACCAAAATGAAGAAAAACAATTACAATTTTTTTTGGCTGATATGGGTTAGCCCATTTGCCCAGATGCTCTTGCATCACTCTAGCCTTGAAATGTTTATAAAATATAACTTATAGAGTAACTTAAGTCCACCGACTGTGGATTTGAAATATGTGGTTAGTTATGTATTGATCACCTTCTTGTAGCCATGCATAGACTAAACAATCTTCTCCTACCCTAGCTAGGAATTGAAATCCACTTGACTACTTAATTGACATCCACCCACCATAGATTTCAAATCCTTGATCAATTTAAATATGGTCAACCTCTCAATTTGCCATCCCTTAAAATTTTTGAGATTTAGACATGCAATCCATGAGTAAGAGCACCCTCATTGCAGTAATACCCTCATGAAAAGCTAAAGTTGGTCAACCATATATAGTGGGATCTATATATAAAGGAGGAATGGTATAATCTTTATCATTCATTTTACGTTTTTTAGCACATGAAGGTGTGAAATTAAGACAACCCTAATCACCCTAAAGATTAATGTTTGGTGTACATGAAAGAGAAGAAATTCCTAATGGTAATGAAGGTGTAACCAATTAGTTAAGAGGGACTAATATATTATGCTTCTTGACTACTTGACAATATTGATAGGGATTTAAAATATTGGCTATAACTACCTATCTTTTATTATAGTGAATAAATGAAGTGTGGAAGGTATATCATCCATGGAATGTATCCAAGGACAATGCTAAATATCAAGGTATCACATGAAACCCAATAGCAAGTGTTAGAGGTCCAAGGTTAATTGGAAAAGTAACAAAATCAAGAGATTTGTTGTCCGCATTAACAAATCCTTTGACTAACTTTAGATTTTAGCAAATTAGTATAATCTACCTTACTTATATCCAAACATTTTTGCTACAAATGTTTAAACTAGATCCATTATTAACTAAGGTTCATTTGATTTGAATATTCCAATATTTAACTGCAATATATAATGGTTGATGTTCCTAAGTAATATGAAGAGTGACTCATGAGGTACAAATGAAATCTAAGGATTATTCTAATAAATAAGCTTAAGAATGGCGATTAATTCTATAGGAATAACAACATATGAAACAATGATTTTAGGTAAAGCTTGCCTCAACTTCAAATTTTTGGCAATGTGTAAATTTCAATTCTAAATTTAAAAAATATAAGATTTAGATAGGTAATTGTGGAAGTGGCCTAAATCAAGTCTACACTTATAAATCTGATCTAGGATGATGAATGAGAAATTTATAGATAAAAACTAAATATTTAATGTAATGAGCCAAACTTAAAAATAACATTTCACATCAGGTCTGAAAATCAATTTAAATATCTTCACCAATTTTGCATCAAATTTGACGAAACTAGCTAGCTAGTCTTACTCAGGATTAACACCCAAAATATGAAACTTCACCAAAATATTTTTTGATTGATTTCTAATATAAATAACATGTTATCAAATCTAGAATATTGATTTGCAGTAGAAACAAATAATACAACTTCGAACAACAAGATTTGGGCAAAACCCACAAAAACTGCCAACACCGTCAATCACTAAAATATACCAAAAACACCCAAAACTGATATTGTTTGATTTTCAGATGGAAAGTACATGAAATATGATCTAATACCATTAAGGTAATAGTAGAAAACACCTATAGCACTCAGCAGCAAACTACACAACCAAATCTTCACAACAAGCTGAAATATACATTGGGTATTCTGACCCACAAAGCCAAAATCAACACAACACTACCCACAACTTCCAATACTAATCTTTGGCATTAGAAAATGGAAATCTACAGCTACTACACAACAAACCACAAGAAATAATAACAGCAACTCTTCCCAGCACTTCTGGAACTACCACAGCAACACAAGAAGACCTGCACACACAAATAATAGAAACTGCTGGAAATTGCCGGAAACTACTTAATCCTTGAAGCTTTGTACAACCT
Source organism: Cunninghamia lanceolata (assembly GCA_027924645.1). Taxonomy (NCBI): domain Eukaryota; kingdom Viridiplantae; phylum Streptophyta; class Pinopsida; order Cupressales; family Cupressaceae; genus Cunninghamia; species Cunninghamia lanceolata. The sequence goes on along the minus strand of BSBN01000391.1, from coordinate 1,381,215 downwards.
CTGGATGAAACTACTCCTTGTGATCAAAGGGTTTGCGTCCTCTGGCCACCTGAAACTCATGGGTTTTCATCCACAAGCCTCTTTACTCCAATGGGTTTTCGTCCATTGAAGCCACAATCTACAAATCTGCAAGTTTGAGAGAAAATATCAAATCAACAATAGCCCCAAATCACCAAAATTACACATTTTGTATCAATATTTCATGAGAGAGAGGGAAATCCAAGATTCCCATGTTTTTCTTTGATTCCTTGCTATTTTGGGGTATGACAGTTGTCATAAGCTATCATACATTGTCATAAAGTCCCCCACTACTTGTGATTTACCAAGATTTTCGAAATCTTCATACAAATGGACACCTCACCAAACCCAATGCCCCTTTTTGAGTCTCAAAATATTTAATTTAATATTTAATTGTCCTCTTGAAATAGATATTAGTTGGACAATATTAAATATTTATTCTTCCTATGCTTGCCCAATTAACCTATGGAAGAATAAGATGGATTAATATTGACCATTAATTAATTATTTTAGAAAGGGGACATAACATTTAAAAATAAGTGAAAATAAGATTGAAATATAAAATTTAATAAAAATGTAATTAACCTATGGAAGAATAAGATGAATTAATATTGACCATTAATTAATTATTTTAGAAAGGGGACATGACATTTAAAAATAAGTGAAAATAAGATTGAAATATAAAATTTAATAAAAATGTTATAAGCACAACTCATATAGAATTATACCACTTACAACCTTGATATTACATTTAAAATACAGTAATCAAAGCAAATATAAGACAGAAAAGAAAAAAGTATAGATATCAACCATTACAACTATTAAAAGTACTATGCATTGTTCTGCAATCCCACAAATGAACAAACTTAGTATTCCTTGACCATTTAAATTTGTAGGGAAATCATTGATGGGGAATCGGGATAATCGACTTTGTCAAAGGAATGTAAGTTCAATTCATTAAGCATTGTACCTGATCCTCATCAAAACCAATTCTTTATGTTATAGAAACTTCGCATCCGTTCAAGGGAAAAAAAACTACCTTATCACATGAATTCTACCAAACATGTGAAAAGAGTCTATTAATCTGACCCTATTTTTTTACCTAGAAATACAGTAAACCCAACATAATGACTAGATTGCAATGTGCATTTGTTTTTCAAAGTTACAAACATAATAAGCTTTATCCTTTCGTATATGACTTCCATTAAACTATCTTTTCTTCATTTCATCTTCAAAATATACACCTGCTCTACCCAGTTCATTAACTACAAACATATTTTCTTCAAGATGTTTTGTATAGGTTTAAAAATAATTACAACACACTTAAAACTAAATTGTAATAGTAATAAATAGATTACAGATTTAGAAAACAGGCTGAAATACACTCCAAACACAACTGGGCTGGTAATAAAAAGGTTACAAATTAAAAAAGTACAGTGTTGTATATACAAACCCTGCAAAAAAGCTGCTTGCTCAGTAGTAAATTACCCTGAATGATAGATTCAAATCTTAGATTTGAATGTGAAAAGAAGAAAAACAGGTTAAAAGTACACGTGTCTTCATGTTCCATGTACTTTAGATATGGAGAACACAGCCGAAACAATCAAATTCTCTCTTCCTTTGCAACCTTGCTTGGCAATAGAAGATTCCGAAATAGTTGAAGCAAGTTTCAATCAGCCTCCTACTCAATTGTTTTAGTTTATTGATTATCAGGAAGGGCACCATAACTATCTTCTTCGCCTGAAACAGAAAAAGAACGTTGGTCAGTGTTTTTATCAATTTGGCAGAATTATAAATCTAATACTGGGCCTTTATCACTAAATCTTGGCTTCAGCCAGCCAAGATTTAGTGATAAAGGCCCAGGATCAGATTTATATGAGGAACTGGGTATTTTTTGACAGAATATGTACCTATAATGTTGTTATGTAATCTAAGATTGATGATGCATTCAGTGCAGTAGAAAAAACTTTGAATAAAGAATTCACCAAACAAAAAAGTAAAGAATAACATACCCCAATAACCATAGAAAGTAATGGAAACTCTGCTGAACATGGGAAGCACAGATTCCTTTCTGAATACCAATATAAATCCATTCTTTCTGCAAGCTGTTTCTCCTCCAAAACTCAGTTTCCCCAATCTTGCTCTGTTTTATGTACAGATGAACAAATTTTGTTTAAAACAAAGATGGAATTTCCAAATTCTTCTGCAAACATACTGTGATAAGAAATCTTGTAAGTTTGGTGTACTTGCCATCTATAAAAATACCCAGACCACCATGTTTTGGATAACTTAAAATTATGGATAAACTGCTATTCAAATAAAGGGGCTGATAAATGCAATTGTTTATGGCCGGCTTTGTAGTTTTTGGATTTGTGTATTTGGAAGTAGGAGAGATCACACGAAATGCTCATAACAAATCTCTCTTTATTTAGATATTGGACATATAAAATCTTTTGGCAGTGTCCTTACATGAAGACATATCTACACAGGCTGACATTATATTTCATAATATAAATTATTTTTCGTCTTCATCGATGCAGAGAACATCGGTGCGTTTGCATATCAATAATGGACTTTGTGGTTATTCTCTTTTATTGAACAGATATGCCATAAATATGTTTATTAGTGTGTGTTTAGGTGTGCCGTAGTTGTTATAAACGCCTTTGAGGCATCTGTTGTCTTTGTCCTATATAGACAAGCATCTAGGATTTAGGATATGTGATTTATTTAATAAAATGATTTAGACATGGAATAGGTACATAAACATAAATTTTAATATAATAATTATTGTACTAACACTGATAATAAGTCAATGTTATTGTTTTTTTAAAGAAATAATTGGATTATATAAATATTGATATCTCTGAATTGACATTGTTATTGAAATCCTAATTTAATTTCTCAAAATTTAAGTAAAATTTTATATTTACTAAAAGAATTCTTACGTGTCTAGGAGCATTCTAGGTTGTGTGCTTAAAGTGCCACAAATATGGTCACATTACTATTATTTGTCCAATAAATATGAGGAAGCAAATTTCCTACAGTAAAAACAAAAAAAAAGGAGTTGGGGCATCCTCGGTCAAATGCGCCCATGTCAAGTTGTGGTGATGAGGATTGCCCCTCTTTCAATAGGATGGAGAAAATATTAATAATGTTCCTATTTCTATGTCCCTTGACATGACTCACTCAGAGGTAACGATTTTAGAGGAGGGTTTAATTGTTAAGGAGGGCTTGGGTGGCGAGTTCTAGGAAGATTACGTCATTAGCCCTATGGATGGGATACAACTTTTGTCCATCTCATCTTCTGCAAAGAAGGAAAAAGGAAGATATAAATGGACTAGAGATTTACTAGAAGCCCTATATATTCTTCTATTTCAGAATCAACAATTAAAAAAGGGAGAATAGCTAGGAAGGAATTTAGTTCCAATGATTTTGTGGGTTGAGATGTTGGTAGTGTTTAAAGCTCTCTAGAGCACTATGGTTGCAAGCTACCTTGAGGCAACTGGGCTTTTTCCTTTTTGGGTTGTAGGCCCTGTGTTAAATGGTTTTAGTTCCCTCTCTTGAGGTGTTGTTTTGTTCTTGGTGTTGTTCATTTACAATTGTAGTGTTGTTTTGTTCCTTTTAGTTGTTTCTATGTTGTTTGCTAGGCTTCAATGATGTGTCTAATTTAGTCTTTGTAAAAGGGTGGGGGATATTTTGAAACCCCATTTTTATCCTTAATTAAAAAATTCTTACAATTACAATCCTATGTCTTATTTTTTAAAAATTTTAATTTCTACTTTTAAGTCATAAATTATCATTAATTAGTGAGAAATTTTTGGAATCTAATTCTATTAATTTGTTAAGTAGAATGTTATTGGATATTTTGGAATATAAACATTTTTTAAGTTTGTTGGTGTTGGGTGCTTCAAGTGCACAAATAATTGACCTCCTTCTATTTAGTGTTAAGGATTAAGAGACATCTATTTTACCAAATTTAACTTTGGTATCAAGTACTTTGAATGCATGAGTAATTGACCTCCTTTGGCTTAGCACCAAGGACTGAGGCATATCTATTCCACCGAATTCATCCTTAGTATCAGGGGCACACCAATGATTGAAGGTATTATTTACACCAAATTTACCCTTGGTATTGTGTGCTCTAAATGCATGAATAATCAACCTCCTTTGACTTAGCAGCAAAGATTAAGTGGGGCACAATCCCATCCTCATCCCTTAAAAATATTGGTCCTTAAAACTTAACAAAGACCAATTCTCAATGGGTTCTTTATGAATCACTCAGCTCCACTAATTAACTAAAACCCACTTAACTATAGTAAATTTACTTATTTACATAATTTAAATATATTTTGTATATTTCCATACCTTTTTTTGTTGGAGGGTTTTATATCAAACCTATAGAATCATTTTATCTACTCAATACAAGAGCATGATGCTTAGGCTAAAACCTCTTCAGCTAAGAGCCAAGGATTGAGGAGTATCCATTCTGCCAAAGTCCCCCAAAGAATGATCCCAACCTCATACCTTATATATTGCATCTCTGGGAGTTTGAATCTTGATAGAATAGAGTAATCAAGGAACATACCATCACCCTCACCAATTATACCCAACCAATTGAGTTACAACCATTTGATGTTCCGTACTTGCTTAACCATCACCTTATTTTAAATAAATATTTTGACAAAAAATAAAGGAAATTCTTACTTCTATAATTGTATTGTCAATTCCTTTAAACTTTTTAATTCAAGTTTTTTTAAATCAAATTATTAGTTAATGGGAAAACTTTGTGATGTGTATCTACTAATTATTAAAAAGTAGAATGTCATTGTAATTTTTCAATATTTACATTCAATATAAATATAAATATGTTTTGTACAATTCCATAATTTTTCTAAAAGAATATATCTACTTATACCAAATGTTCCATATGTTTAGAAATCAAAATCTTTTACCTAGGTACATTCTAATTAATGCCCTCCATGTATTGTTTTGTTTGAGAAGTTATTACAAATGGGTTTAATAGATTCACTTCTAAGCAAGTTTAATTTTCATAAATCTTATGATAAAATATGTTGGTAATTCATTTCAAAGATGTTTAAATGGTCTAAACTCATTTCTCAAATGAGAAGTTTATTTCTTTATGTAAATGTCTATATTGTTATTAATGGTTCACTACCTTTATTGTTTCACCTTCAAAGATCCATTAGACAAGGTTAAATTTTTTAGCTCCCTTCTTAGATGTTCTTACAATTAATGTATTAGGTTATTTGCTTCTCCATAAGGAACAACTTCGATGATAGATGAAAGATGAAAGATGAGGGATAGGTAGATGATAGATGAAAGATTGATGGATGATGAGGAATAATTTCGGTAGAGTAATAGTGCTTCCAAGTTCATCCATGCAAATGGCATGGTTATGAGTGAATTTATATGCAAGTGTGAGAGGAAGGAGGGATAAGATTTCCCATTTTGCATGTGATAGTTGAATTAGAAAGTTTCTTGTGCAACTTGGGAGAGAAAATAGAAGGTGAAAGAGTGATTTGGGAGATGAGAATGGAAGGTGAAAGAGTTAACTTGAGAAGATTTGAGAGATGGAAATGGTAAGTGATTTTAATTAATTAAAATAAAATTTTAATTAATTAAGTGGCATGAATGATTAAATAAATAATAACTATTTATTTAATCATAGAAGAAAGTGGATTAAATAAATAAATAAAATTTATTTATTTAATAATGTGAGATATGGGATTAAATTAAATAAATGTTATATTTATTAAATTTATTAGAGGAAAATACTAGATTAGGTGAATAAGGGGTTATGATGGTGACAAAACGGGTACCTAGGGAAAAACATGATGCAAGATGTAATGTTATGACAAGGTGGACATTTTTGGGTTTCTACATTTTGCCCCTCTTTGAGATGATGTTCAAGATGATGAGATTTGTGTCAAGTAACATCATTTCAAAGAAGCCAAGGTATGGATAGAAGAAAAAGATAGGATGAGGATGAAATGATAGGATGATGATGCCCCCTCGAGAGGATAGGCGAGTTGGACAAACATGGGTAGGCTCTCGAAATGAAATGGATTGGAGAGATAAGATGACTAATGCAAGATAGGAAGTGGAGGAAAGAGATGAAGGATACGTTGTGCTGCAATGAAAGTGAGCAACCATATGTTTGATATAGCACGAGACATTATGCACTAGGGTATAAGGACCAAGGTGATGATGTGTCTCATGCCCCAGCAAAATACAACCTTGTCTAGATACAAGATATGAATATTATCTGGGAGGATTTGATGCAAATGCAAGATAAAAATGATAACAAATACAAGCAAGCAAGCATGCACAAATGATACAAAAATAAACAAGGTATTTCCCCTGTCAAGATGCAAACCAATGATTAATTATTGATTGATTGATTGATTGATGATGATAGATAATGATAGCGTTGTCATGGTGGGGAAAGATATATCCCTAGATCAACACAAGGATGTTGATGATTGATTGATTAGGTTAACAACAAGGCTAGGATCAAGACCATTGATGCAATTGGATAATTTGTCAAGATTAATTAACTTGATTGGTATGGTTTAGGATGAATTGCATTTGAGTTTATTACTTGGATGATTGGAAGAAGTGATGGATTGATTTGATTTGAGGAAGGGATTTGATTGGAAAGAACTGATTTGAAAGATTGATGAATTGATGAAGATAGATGATAGAAAAAGATGAGAGATGGAAGAAAGAGGAATATCGCCTGTGCCTGAATCTGGGCACTTCCTTCGTACTCCAGACTACCTACATACCTGTGTCCATGGGATCAAGGCACTTAACGATAGAGATGATATGTAGTTATGATTTTGTGTTTTATTGATGGTGATGATGAAGGGGGACGGATTGAGTGATAATTTTGATTGATGTGATTAGATTGATTTGGTTTGATGATTTGATTTGATGATTTGGTTGATTGGAATAATTTGGCATTGATTTTATGGATTGATTTGAGTGGTTTGATTGATTAAATTGGATTGATGTAATTGATTTGCTTTGATTTGATGCTTGATTGTCGATTGAATGATTGGAAGAAATGATTTGGTGAATTGATTTGGTATGATTGTTTTGATTTTTGTTGGATTTTTTTTTTTTTTGTATTTTTTTATTGTTGTTTTATGATTTTTTAGCATTTTTTCCAAGACTTTTTATGATTTTTTGGATTTTTTCAGGACATTTTATGATTTTTTTTTGTGTATTTATTCAGGGCTTTTTATATTTTTTAGATTTTTTCAGGACATTTTCTAATTTTTATGGATTTTTTGGTAATGTTTCAATTTATTGGTATTTTGATATGTTATGGTATGTCAAATTGATTTACAATTTGGGCAGCCTTTTGTGCTAGATACCAATGACAAGGGAGGACCCAGTCTAGGTGCAAGGATGAAGATAGGATTAGATGTATGGACAAAGGGGTGGGTGATAAGAAATGGATATACGTGTAAGAGAGCAAGGATGTGATCTCAAAGGCTATGTCGCATCAGAATGACATGCCCCATTTGAGATAGTATGCTTAGGATTTTTCATGGCAACGCTTATGACAATAGGATAGTGATAGGATTGGGCTTATGACAACAGGATGATGATAGGATGATAGGATGGATTGTTTTTGAAAGGATGGAGTACATCAAGAGATAACTAAAGCATGTTTCAACATTTTGTCCCCAATATTTATCAAGATCAAAAGGAGGAAGGGAGGATGAATGGATACAATGGGATAGGTGTGTGGGTAGGTGGGTATAATGGACAAGGATGATAGGATAGGATATGATAAGACAGATTGAAAATGATACGATAGATGAGACAAGGTGCCCCCAAGTATAGATGACATAGAAGATCAATTTACACATGACATTTGTTTTCCAAGTTTTCATCATGGTACTTATTCAAGATGCCTTATTTGCTAGATTTTCACCATTGGATGAAGGGATTTCTCTTTACTATTTTGATTTTTTTTTTGGTTTTGTTTTTGACTTTTTTTATTTTTTGGATAGGAGAAGGATAGGAGGGACTAAAGTGTCTAGTGCTAGTGAAAGGTGATAGTCTTTCTAGATGGATGTCGTCACATGGACCATGTCAAGTGTGCTCATAGATGTTGGTAGGGGAGATTGCGTGAAAGTGAGATGGAGAAGGTAGATAGAGGATTATGGAAGGTGCGATAGTGGATGATGATGCGGATTATGATGTGGATTTATGCATGGAAGATGGATGGAAGGCTTATGCAAAAGCATGGACCATAGGGATTTGATGGGGCTGATATGTAGGATAGTGGATGAATGATGGCAAATGGAGGTATGTGGAAATGTTGTGGGATGGAAGGGAACCATGACCAACAGTTACACACACCATGATAAACATTGAAGCTTTTGAGTGGATGGTGGTGTGAGAAGAAATGGAGATGTTTGCTTAGGAAATGGTCAATTTAGGCATTTATGGACCCACATAGACTTAGTAATTTTATGATTTTTATTTTTTATGTGGGATGGAAGAACTTGAGGCTTTTGAATGGAGTGGGATTTATGAATGGATGAGGATGGTTGGGATGCTTGTGAGGTGGATGCCTCATTTGACTTGAGGGCTTGTTGCTTAGGGACCCATACCATTTTAGTTTTTGACTTTGCTTATGGAGGTATGGGTTTGGATATATGCAGCTTTTGTGTAGCTTTCGAGGTAATTACTTGTTGCTTGGGGACCCACACCTTTTTCATTTTTGCTTTGAGGTGTGTGGGTGTATGTAGCTTTGGGGATGGTTTTTGCTTTGATTCTTTGCTTTTGTACCCTAAGGCATTAGGGTTTTTAGGATTTTTTACTTTATGAGTGTAGGCATCCAATTTTTTAATTTTGAATCCCATGGGTATGGTGGGAGTGGGGTTGGTGGAAGTTCCTTGTTTAGACAATGTGTGCATTTGTTGGCCATGATTGGGAGTGTTAGAAGATTTATGGATGGATGGATAAGGTGTTGGAAGTAGTGGAGGTAGATTCAGTGAAGGAATATTAGGAGTTGGAAGAAGTGGAGGTTAAGTTGATGGAGAAAAACTAGGAGTTGGAAGTAATGGTGGTAAATTGGATGGTGGGAGGTGTATGGTCACATGCTTTTGACATTTGTAGGATGATGGAGGTGGAATGGAGACATATGTTTTGTGCATATGATGGGATTTCTGATAGGAAATGGTGGATTAGGAGGCATAGAGGAAGTACCAACATCATTAGATTATTGACCTTGAGGTGTGTATTCAAGGACAAATGAGCGTTGAGGGACCTTGACATGGATTGGCTCCAAAATACCTTGTTCAAGAAGGCCTAAGCCCTTACCTTGTTAGTTCATGTTTTGAAGCATGCAATGGACAATGGGACTAGGTGTAGGTGGAACACTAGAGACGAGTCCCTTATTGGATGGAGAAGGTGAGGTGGAGGACAAAGGTTGTTGTGTTCCTAAGGAGGAACATTCATGGATGAAAGTGGATAGACCAAGGGGATATGATGGTGGACTAGCAATGTGGTTGATAGTAGATGTGGATGGATGACTAGGATCTTGATCGTGCTCATTAGGATCTTGTTTACGTTCATTTATTTCCAAGGTATTTGTTTGATCTTCTATGATTATGTGTTCTTGGGAGGCACATATCTCATCATGACAAGTAGATATATGTAGGTCATGGATGGGGCTAGAGGGAGGATGGACAGGATCAATTTGGACATCTTGCTCATGGATGATCATGGGAGTACGGATAGGTGGAGTGATAGCCTCTTGATGATGAATTGGATAAAATTTGGCTAAGAGGCTCATCGTGGTTTTCATGATCATATATAGAGTCTTGATCATAAAGATGAGCATAAATAGGATTAATTTGGCTATGAATGGGTTATGATCATAAGTAATATCTTGATCAAAGAAAATACATAGGCCATGGATGAATTGGACTTAGGGATGCTTTGATCTTGATTTAGATGAAGGCTTGGTGTTTCCACATGCATTGGATTATACTCTTGACATAGCTCTTGGGTTGCTTGAATGGAAGGGGATGACTCTTGGATAGGCTTTTTCTCGACAACATGAGGGTATGCTAGGTCTTGATGTGGACTCATGGGAGAAGTCTTTTCAATAAGCTCAATGGTTTGTGGATCACATGGTAGCATTGGAGGAAGAAGCAAGGCATTGGGAGATTCATTGGTAGGCTCATGAACGAGACTTTGATGACATGGCAATGCTTTATTCCTTGCTAAGAGCCAATGGATCACATCCTTTGCAAATGTATGGGTAGATGGATAATATAGTGGATGGATGATAAGGGTAGATGATTTTGGAGGCTTAGGAGTAGGAATAGGATTGGAGGGAGGGATATTAGGACTAGATGGATTAGATGGTTGGTGGGTCAATAGACTAGGAATGGGATCACATGATGGTGTCAAGATGGGACTAGTAGACTCATGTGTTGGCATGTGATTGTATAGTGGTGGAGGTGACTCATAGAATGCAGTGACTAGATTGGTGTCTCCCTCATCAAAGGATATTAAATCTTGTAGCATAGGATGACTTAAGGATACTTGATTTATGTACAAAGGGTCACTTAGACTTGAGTCAAAGGTTATTAGGTCTTGTAGCACAGGTGGACTTAAGTCTATTAGGTCTTGTTGCAAAAGTGGACTTGGGTTCACTTGATTTATGTGCAAAGGGCCACTTGGACTTGCATGTTCATGTTGTGGGGGTCATTGATAGTCTTGTGGATGGGTTTGATGAAGAGATGAAGTGGTAGGATGTGTCGGTAAAAGATCTTGGGGTATGGGTTGTTGTGGATAATGGTAGACATTAGAAGAAGTAGGGTACATGGTAATGTGGCATTGTTATGGGAAGGTATAGGATTAGGTGATGTGGTACTATTATGGAAAGATGTAGGATAAGGTGATGTACAATTGTTATGAAAAGATGTGGGATGAGGTGATGTGGAAGTGATTTGAAATGCAGATGGATTAGATTGATAAGGAATAGAATAAGTTGATGTGGAATTGTTATGATATATGGATATATTAGATTGGTGTGAAATGGAAGAGGATGCCACATAGTAATGAGGTGGAATTGGTTGGTGTTGAATGGATAAGGGATGATGATGTACTTGTTGGTTTTGACTAGTGGCCACGAGGTGTTGGGCTTGTGCTATAAGATGTTGCATTTGAGGTGATTGGCTTGCTTGAGGTTGAATTTCTTGGATGACGGTTTGTAGTTCTTGAATGATTCCTTGGTTTAGGGGTTGTGGTTCTTGATAAAGTTTTTGGAGGAGGTTTTGGAATTGGGGTATTATGTCTTCAAATGTTGTCATGGTGTAGATTGATGTGGATTGGATTAGAAAGAGGATGGTGTATAGTGATGAGGTCAGATGACTTGGGTTGATTAGGATGCAGTTGATTGGATGACTAGGATTATTTGGCTAGGAGTGATTGGATGAAGTGTAATGATTGGGAAATGTGTGTTATGACAAGTAGGTTGAGGATGATGTGGCAATATCAAACACAAGACCATACATGCACATGCACGCACACCACAATGATCTTGATATGTACAACCTAGGCTAGGGAAGGACAATATCTACTAGGTTCCCACTTGGATTTCTCCTTCCGCACCTACTTATAGTAGGTGGCCTAGAAATCTGGTAGCATTGGCTCCCTCTTACAGTGCACTCACTTCTCAAGCATACCAAACTTCAAATTTCTAAAGATCTGAAGACCTCTAGAAATTTGCCATCTCTACTATAAGCTGCGAAAGTATGGGATGGATTCAGAGGTCCGACCTCCTATGCCAGTAGATAGAGGGTTTTTAGCTACTACACAAAGGTTTCTAGTAAGGGCTTCCATTCAAGTGGCTATACATGCAATGATTCACTCCAATAAGGAGGCTTCCTAGCCTACAGAGGTTACGATCTACAGGGTTTTGGGGGAAACATTCGTCGGTATAGCAGAACAACACTTGTTGTTTGTGACTTTCATCACAAACACATTATTTATATAGCAGCTTCGAATGGTTTGGCTTTAACCGGTTGCCGCTTGGGTCGTACCCCTTCTCACAATGGAAAGGCAGGCCCTCTAGAGTTAGCAATAGTTTCTCATGCACCCCAAATCCGTTAGATAGGCAAGGGGAGACGATACTCTCGTTGCTAATTTGGGTTACACACAATCAAATCAAGCAAGCCTAAGAAATGAAAAGTAGACACATTGCAAACAGATAACATCATTTTAAAACACCAAAACTAAATGTGCCTATTTTAGTAAGAAAATTATTTATGTCTTGGACCGATCAAGGCTGCAAAAGATATGTTAGTATGTTTTCATCCTCCATTCTTTGACAAGCATATGTGACAAGCTGCACCGAGAAACCATTAGTTTTCAAGAAAAACCATAGAATGAAGCCTGTAAATAGCTGAACTTTGACTGTAAAAAGAGCTGATAAAATGATAAGATTACCTAATTAAACCTACTCCATTGTTAAGTTCACAGAATTACCTTTCCAACAAGTGTTTATTTGCGTGATTTGGACGTCGTATGCAAAAGTTATGATAAAAAGAAAAAAATACGCCCCCTTTGGCAAGTAGATGAAAATCAGGATTGACTTTTCTGTTTGAAAGTTGACTTTTGACTTTGGATGGATTTGCAGATTTTTTGATCACATGTTGTTGTTTGCATTTGAAGATAGTTTTGAAATAAAATCCCACCTCTTTTGATAAAAAGTCAAGGTTCCAACTCAAAACATTAAACTATAATGTTAAAAAGTTTACAAACCCTAGATGCTAAGTTGAGGCCCAAAATGCCTATATTAAAGGTTTAAAAATGCCGACTATAGCGTTTTAAAATGCAGACTTTAGATTTTTAAAGACTGACCTTCGAGCTTTTAATGTTGACTGTGGTTTTTTTTTTTTTTGTTTTGAAGCTGACCAAAGGCTTTTTGAGATGTCGACCTTAGACTTTCAAGGCTAGCCTCAAGACTTTTAACACCGACCTTAGTGTTTTTCAACGCCGACTTAAAAGTTTTTTAACACCGGTCCTAAATGCCAACCACTAAAGTTTTTAACGTTAGCTATAGAGGGGATGGTGGAAGGTTGTCAAGGTGGTGGCGACTACACCGAAGGGAGGATCTCGACGGGTGGTCGAGTAGCGGATCCAAATTTTTAACTGGTGTTTGGGGATTTAACAGCAGTTGGCAGAGGAAGCAGATGTCGACTGGGAATGGGACGTTTTGTGAGTGGTGATGATAGTTCAAAGACTTCGACTGGCCACTTTTAAACTTCAACTAATGGTTTCAGATGTCAACAAAAAGGTTAGCAGCAGAGCCAAAGTCACGGGATGGCGTCAACTTGGTACAAGGAATGGCGACAAGCCGATACAAAAGATGTCGACCAAGTTTTTGACAGAGTAAGGTGAGCGACCATAATTAGGGTTCCAATTTGCAGAGGATGATAGTAAAGAATTTGGAACGGTGATAGTAAAATGGAGGGTGGTGGTTGGGAAATAAACAGTGATGATAAAACTTACAAGGTAGAGGTCGACAGAAAACCAAGGGGTCGATTAGAGTTTGCAAACATTCAATCTGCAACAAATAGCATGTTAAACCTGCAACAACAAATCAAAACCACACAACACCAGACCAGAACATGCAATGCAAGAATCAGACACCCAATGGTAGTCCGTGTCGTACGGATCCGTACAGATCCGTATGATACGGCTGCCAAATTAAAAAAAAAATTCAAATTTTTCCAAAAATTTTTCTGTGATGAAAAATATGCAACTTTATAGTCAAAAAGCTTGGAAGCAGCCTCCTGGAGATGATGGCATAGTCAGATTTTGTCTCGGAGATCACCTGTAATAGATTCCCTTCAAACATGCCAATGAGGGTTAGAAAGCACAATTTTTTTACTATGAAAACTTGTAAAAATAATTAGAAGAAGTAGGTCCCACTGGGTGTTCCTAAATGTAAACAGTAAATTTGGATAAAATAAAGATAAATAATACATGCAATTACCTTGATCCAGATTTTACGAATACGTCAGATGATGCATGCATTATTGATTCCTCAAATGGTTGATTTATTAGTTGCTCAGATCCACAGCATAATGAGGATAGGAGGACGATTTGATGGATGAGGGATAGGTAGATGATAGATGAAAGATTGATGGATGATGAGGAATAATTTCGGTAGAGTAACGGTGCTTCAAAGTTCATCTATGCAAATGGCATGGTTGTGAGTGAATTTATAGGCAAGTGTGAGAGGATGGAGGGATAAGATTTCCCATTTTGTGTGTGATAGTTGAATTAGAAAGTTGCTTGTGCAACTTGGGAGAGAAAATGGAAGGTGAAAGAGTGATTTGGGAGATGAGAATGGAAGGTGAAAGATTTAACTTGAGAAGATTTGAGAGATGGAAATGGTAAGTGATTTTAATTAATTAAAATAAAATTTTAATTAATTAAGTGGCATGAATGATTAAATAAATCATAACTATTTATTTAATCATAGAAGAAAGTGGATTAAATAAATAAATAAAATTTATTTATTTAATAATGTGAGGGATGGGATTAAATTAAATAAATGTTATATTTATTTAATTTATTAGAGGAAAATGCTAGATTAGGTGAAGAAGGGGTTATGATGGCGACGAAACGGGTACCTAGGGCAAAACATGATGCAAGATGTAATGTTATGACAAGGTGGACATTTTTGGGTGTCTACACTTTCTTCACATGCCCTCTCTTACTGCAATTCAAACACTTAACTTTATTCTTCTTCCCACGAGTTTTAGACCAACCTTTTGATTCCCTAGACCCCTTATGATCTCCTTTTGGTCCTCTTTCCTTAGAGCTTCCCCTGACATTAAGAGCATCCAATGAGCTATCCATATCCTTCTTCCTCATTTCTTGTGATGGTAGAGTTGCAACAAGGGCATCCATCTTTGGATCTTCGAGGTTAGCAGTGATAGAAAAAATGAAATTCTACCAAGACTCTAGCAAAGAACAAAGAAGCATAATACACTTATCTTTCTCATCTATCTGAACATCCACAGAAGCTAACTAACTTAGAATAAAATTAAATGTATTCAAGTGCTTAGCTATCGAATCACCCTCCTTCATTTTAAGTGAAAATAACTTTATTTTGAGATACAATTTATTTACTAGGCTCTTGGCTTGATATATTTTACCCAACTACTTCCATAACACATGTGCAGTCTTCTCAATAGAGACAATCAACAAGGAATAATCTACAAGGCATAATCAGATTATTCCTCTTACATTTTTGTCCAACTTGTCCCACTCATCCTGACTGATAGTATTGGGTTTCTTCTCTTTTGTTGAAGCCAACCATTGATCTCTGTCTTCAAGCAGATCTCCATTTTCACCTTCCACAACTCATAACCCATTCCATAAATTTTTCAATGTCCAATCAGGATGAGGATGTAGCCATGGCTTCTACACAAATATGTGAAACAAAATCAATGAGAACTCCCACTACAACTCAAAAAACCCTCACACTTCCACCCAAGATACAAAACTGGCTAGGCTCCAATACCAAATGTTAGAAATGAAGGTAAATAACTATCAATGGAAAACTAATTACAATTGTAATATAGGTACATTTAACTATGCAGAACCAAAATGGAGATAAATGAACTCAACACCAAGGAATAATAGAACAACAAATCAAACACATAACACAATATATATATGGAGAAACTCTTTGGTAAAAAACTCCACATAAGAAGAGATGCACTATTTTGTATTAACTTCAATAGAGTTTACAATACAAAACTAACAATCTCCTCTTTGGTCCTCAATCATGTAGCAATTGTGATACTCATACGTGTACAACTGTAATACAATACCCATTTTAAAAGGGTGTTTCCTTCTAGGGAAAAAAAACCCTAACATAGCCTCTACCATTAGATTTGTGACCTAATGATGAACGATCCAGATTGACTACAAGATTACAATATTTTACAAGGCAATTTTCTAAAAAAATTCTCTTTGGGGGTGCTGCCCCTGAACCCCTGCTAGGGGAATAGAAATCTGTTGTCACCCCTTGGACCCCATGGTGATAGTAGTGGGGGGCAAGCCCCCCACACCCCCCATCGATTACAAGGATCCAAAGTGTTACTAAAACAAGATCACTACTAGGTGAATACTTCATCCCTTATGAATGATTTACAAACAATCTTAGGAGTAATTAAATACATAAGATTTGCAAGGTTGATGGCACCTTAATCCTAACAAAAAGGTGAAACAAAATTGGTTTTTTGTTAGCATTTGGATAGGTGCAGAGGAGACTCCATTGAGGGTTTGATTTAACACTAGGGGATTCATTCCAAGGGGGTTTAATCTAAGGAGGTTTGTTAAAAACCCTTTTGATGGAACCCCTCAAGGCTCAAAACATTAATTTTTCTAAAAAATATGTGATTTTAGAGAAAAATAAGGATGTCCCATAAGTGGGACACACTATTGTGGCAGCACCTGAAGCACCAAATTAGATAACATATTGTACCATCATATGGGTTTGATAAAAACATGTACTTCACCAAGTTTGTGCCTAAGGAATCATCTGAATGCTCATGTATTCAAACCCTGAATCTTAAGCTCCCACAAGTGCTCAAACAAGTACAAACCTTTCTCTACACACCAAACTAAAAGTCTACATGATCCACTATGTAGTACTCTACAAATTCTCTCCAATTCCTATCCAAAATTCAAAATTTGATTTTGTATGCAAAAGTTATGACCATTTAACTATCCCTGAGCAATGCCTGACTTCAGGCACCAAATTCTAACACAAATAGAAAATATAATGACCAAACCTATACTATTGTATATTTTTCAGAGAGACCTTTCCAATGCTTATAAGAAGTCAAAATTTTGATACTATGGGTGAAAGTTATGCCCCCTAGAAGAAAATGCCCTCCAAGGGCTAAAGAGGGCCTCATAGGGACCTGTTTGTATAGTGTTAATGCAAGAATGATGTCATCATCCATACATACTGATGTCATTTATGGTGCATGGGTGGTGCAAGGGTGGTAGGTTGGCAGTGGTCGCACCTTAGGTGGTGCTCAGGCTAGTTGTTTAAGCAGTGGATCTGAAAAGGTTTTAAAAATAGTTAAATGTTTTATTTTAAATCTAAAACTCTTATCTCCGGGCCTGATTCAATATGGATTTTCATCTTATCTATTTTTAGTTCCATTTTAAAATTCCTACAAGGGGCTTAGGGTAACACTCATTTTTAAAAATGTTGAATATAATGCATAAGCATTTTAAAAGCATGTATTTATTTTCCCTAAAATGGCACATTTGGCCACTAAAATGTCCCTCCTCTTGGTTCACCTAGCTATTAATCAATCCTTGATTGAAAACTTGAAAATAAAATATATCAAATATCCACTAGTTATCCTTTGAATTACTAGTTGCAATAGTGGAGAATTTATTCCTTAGATCCTTAATCAAACAATTGTTTCTAGGAACCTCAATCGTGTACCCTTCCAAAGAAATTTGTGGCACCAAAAAAGATTATTTTCCATTCTAGGAGTATAAAAGACATTTACAAAGAATCCATTTTTTAACTTCATAGTTCCCACATCAAACATTAGTACCAAAAAACTATCTCTAACCATTAAATTTAGCTAACTATTTCCTTGTTTCTAGATAACAAAATTATTCATTATAGCTAATGTGCTTATGAACACCTATATAAAGAACCCAATTTGATGTATTTTTAGTAAAATTAACTAATTTTTTCATCCCAGTGACATCATCAGTCTTAGTGTCCATAAATAGAAAATTTCTTTTTGGTTTTAGAACTTGATAGAATGAAGAGATGCTAGCTGTAGCTCATGACTTGATACAACCTTTGTTGGGCTCATGGGTTACTAAGGGTGCATCTAGTAACTCCTAATCTAAAAACCTATTGTGTCTTCCTTAGAAACTCAATCATCACCTATAAAAGGCACCCAACACAAGTACACTCCTCTATGCAATGTTGACTACAAATGTCCTACACACATAATTGGCAACTATGTTTCCTTTTATAAATGGCTGCCACAAATGCAATCAACTAGATTTGTGTACTCTACACCACACATCTAGCATGCCCAAACTTTTCAACACCTATTAGAATCACTAAAAACTAAAAAAAAATAGAGTGAAAACTCTCTAATGAGGGTGTCAAAGCTCACAGTCATTGCTCACAATCAAATCTTTCTAACCACAACAAACAATGGAAATGGGAAATGACCACAAGACAAAAATGAATCCAAATAAATATTCATAGAGTCAAACTCAAAGATTTGAAAAATGGAATCTAAATACTAAAAACTAGTAGATAGAGATTCAAAAAATAAAAATCTATAAAATGAAGATGAAGATTGTACATTCACATTAACTAACCTAGAAAGTAAAATTGCCAAAAAAAAACAAAAAAAACCAAATGTAGCTATGAAAATGCATGTGAGGAGTCTTATGGACAAAACCTCTCAACCAATCACCAATGTCGATCTCAACACATGTAAAATGGTTGAAAAAATTCATCCATAGAGTATTACTATTCCAATACCTAACACAAAATGTAGATTTTTCCTTCATGCATGCACCTACACATCTAATAACATTTTAGAAAATCATAGTAACTACACAAGATCCCAAGATTTATCTTGTTGAAGGATATGATGCATAATAAGAGATGTACCATTTTAAATAGGTACATTAGGTACCTTTACTTCATTGATCAAATACAACTTTTAGATGAATTACATTAACAACCTTCTTATAAAGTGTCACTAGCCTAATGACCTTAGAGGTTTTAAACTCATGTGGGATAGATCTACATAGTTAAATGTTAAATCATTGTAGTATTACAAAATGACTTGTGGTACATTTGGGATAAATCATCATAATGCAATATTAACATTCCAACAATCAAAGAAAATTTAAAAACATATATAACAAAGGCATCATTCAAAGGGATTTTAAGATTGGGGATTTGGTCCTCAAGGAAAATTATGAAAATATAAATGTAAAAGCAAAGTTAAGAGGTATATTTAAGATGAATTGGTTGGGCTATTCATTATCTTTCTAAGTATGTCACAAATGCCTATGGTTTGACCACCTTTTATAAAAAACTTATAAAAGAGTCTAGTTAATGTTATGCATTTGTGTTGTTATTACTCCTATTGATTCCTCCCTTGGGCTTCTAATTGAAAGGGTAATTTCATGGTTCACAATCTTATCTATATATGATTTTCATAAATTTATAACTATTTTTTATGCTTTAATAGATTATGAGATTCTTTTCCAAGTATAGATATCTGCATGTATTATTTATCTAACCATAATTACAACACACAAACTTTTTATTAGCATCAATTATACCTACCTATGGGAAAACATGTCTTTTTCTTCATAGCTATTTGATTACCTACTCTTTTATGAATACCAAGATTATGTATTATGATACTCACATGTTTATACTATGTGACTAAATATCTTATGCTAACAAGATCATGATGACTACACTTTATTGATTCTTATTATGCTAACATTTCACACTCATCGATGCTTACATATTCCTAATATAGAATTATTGTCTACTCTCACTAGTTGTATGGCTCTAAGAAAGGGGAAAGCATTTGTGTCATCTTGTATCTTATCCTTATATATGGTTATCACATAATGATATCTTATTATTCCTATTAGGGTAGCAGGTTATAAGACTCATGCAAAACTATACAACACTCAATGCACAAACTAATAGAACAAACCAAAGGAGCAAGATATGCTTGTTGAAATACACAATGTGTAATTTAACAAATATGCCAATTTCCAATCTAAAGTATTAAATGATGCCATATTTTCAAATGAATGCAAGATCTAAAATGATTGATATTAATGACAAATGCAATGAAACAAAACAAAACTATGCTTGCTTATGCACCTAAAATGCTCAATTTTTTCACTTTTTTCAATGTAAATGCACATGTAAATGTAAAGATGCATGATGCATCCACACTACATTCAAAAATCAGATTTAAAAGAGTGTGAAAATGAGTAATAAAATCTTAAACAAGATTTTAATTACAAACCCTAGCTTTTGAAATTACTAGGTTATATGAAAAATGCAAAATTTTCAAGAAAAACTCTAGCAAATGAGAAATGCAAGGTAAATGATCATGAAAATATAAAATGCTGAAATTTATCTCAGATCTAATGTAAATATCATAAAATCAAATGATTTCAATAATATGCAAGAAAAATAGTGCAAATCATGTCTAAATGCAAGCCAAAAATGTCTTTTTTCTTTTTTCAAATTTTTCAATTTTTATGCAAGATTTTAAAATGTATGATGATAAAAATGATACATGCATGAATGAAAATCTGATGTACAACACTCAACAAGATGAAAAATTCAGCAAAAACACGGGTTCACCAAATGTTATGTAGGAAAACGAGGGTTTGTTGATTGAGGTTGATAATTTGATTAGATCCTCCTTTCACTACATACATTCAAGGACATTAAACTGAGTTGAATCACAAATTTTGCAAGAGGACTCAACTACAAGTTTGGTGTCACTTGGAATGACAAGGAAATTTAGAATTTGTTGATTAATTTGTTAAAACTTAATCCAATTACGCCTAAAACCCTAATTATGCAAAATCATAAACAAATGGATGAAACATGACAAATGCTTGCACATGAAGGCACTAAATGCAGATTAGATACATACCAGATTTTGAATTTTAGAAGGTGAAAAATTTAGGGACAAAAGAGTGGGTGCCCTTGTCCAATGTAGTGCTTTTTCTAAGGGCTTCGAGATAAAATATGTTTCAGACTGCAACCACTTTAGAGATTCCTAACTTTACTAAATTAAAGGACAAAATAGTGGGCATCCTTGTCCAATTACGAATATTTTCTATCATTTTCTTCAGATTTGGAATTGTCCTAGTCTACTCTAATCTCCTGTAACTCCTCTTTGCAAAATCTGACACCTGTAACCTGCAATCACAAGAGAGGGGTGGGGGATTGTGGTGTTTAGGAGCTTGCCTCGGTCAAGCCTCAAAATGGAATTCAAGCCTTCCAACACCATTTTTAGCTATAGCCTATGTGTCCTTGGTGGACAGAGGCAAAATCAAATGATATGATAAATTGATTGAAACTCAAAGTAGATGTCACTTCTGAGGTGAAGCTCTCACAGGGAGATGAAGATTTTTCATGCCATGAGAAGATGGATTGATGAAGACAAATCTGCAACACACAAGTACAAACACAACACAATACTGCTCTACAACACAATGAAATCCTTGAATATCCTTACCACAATGTCATAAGTTCTCATTAACCATCTAGGTTTAAAATGAAGTCCTAAACATGTTTATATATGCATTCTTGCTAAACATTCATAATTTAAATTGAATAGGCCGACAAAGGGAAACCTTTTAACAGTCACTTTACAGACATTTGAAATTTGGGTCCCGACAAAATAGGTCTAGACTAGGGCGCAGGTGCCCTTATCTAGGGTCCTATTTTGGGACTTACTTAAGCTTAAGAATGTCCCCTGACTCCCATTTATCATGGGTTTTAGGGGATTTTTCTCCAGGATTCATTTTTAACATGCATGATTAAATCTAAAGGGCCCAAAAGATAAACTTAGGAGGTAAAAGTCCTAGGGGGACATTTTACGACATAACACACTCATTTTTAAAAAAATTGAATATAATGCATAAGCATTTTAAAAGCATGTACCTGTTTTCCCTAAAATGGCAGATTTGGCCACTAAAATGTCCCTCGTCTTGGTTGACTTAGCTATTAATCAATCCTTGATTGAAACCTTGAAAATAAAATATATCAAAGATCCACTAGTTATCCTTTGAATTACTAGTTGCAATAGTAGAAAAATTATTCCTTAGATCCTTAATCAAACACTTGTTTCTAGGACACTCAATATTGTACCCTTTCAAAGAAATCTGTTGCACCAAAAAAGATTCTTTTCCATTCTAGGAGTACAAAAAACATTTACAAAGAATCCATTTTTTAAATTCATAGTTCCCACATCAAGCATTGGTACCAAACAACCATCTCTAACCATTAAATTTGGATAAGTACTTCCTTGTTTCTAGAAAACAAAAAATTTCATCATAGCTAATGTGCTTATGAACACCTATATAAAGAACCCAATTTGATGTATTTTTAGTAGAATTAACTAATTTTTCCAAGCCACTGACATCATCAGTCTTAGTGTCCATAAATAGAGAATTTCTCTTTGGTTTTAGAACTTGATAGAATGAAGAGGTGCTAGGTGTAGCTCATGACTTGCTACAACCTTTGTTGGGCTCATGGGTTACTAATGGTGTATCTAGTAACTACTAATCCTTAAACCTATTGTGTCTTTCCTTAGAAACTCAATCATCACCTATATAAGGCACCCAACACAAGTACACTCCTATATGCCATGTTGACTACAAATGTCCTACACACATAATTGGCAACTATGTTTCCTTTTATAAATGGCTACCACAAATGCAATCAACTAGATTTGTGTACTCTATACCACACATCTTGCATGCCCAAACTTGTCAACACCTATAAGAATCACTAAAAAACTAAAAAAATATAGAGTAAAAACTCTCCAATGAGGGTGCCAAAGTTCACAATCACTGCTCACAATCAGATCTTTCTAACCACAACAAACAATGGAAATGGGTAATGACCACAAAAAAAAAAAAAGAATCCAAAGACAAATTCATAGAGTCAAACTCAAAATCAAACTCAAAGATTTGAAAAATGGAATCTAAATACTACAAACTAGTAGACAGAGATTCAAAAAATAAAAATCTATAAAATGAAGATGAAGATTGGACATTCACATTAACTAACCTAGAAAGTAAAATTGCTAAAAAAACCAAAAAATAACCAAATGGAACTATGAAGATGCATGTGAGGAGTGCTATGGACAAAAACTCTCAACCAATCACCAATGTTGAACATCTCAACACATGCAAAATGGTTGAAAAAAATTCATACATAGAGTATTACTATGTCAATACCTAACACAAAATGTAGATTGTTCCTTCATGCATGCACCTACACATCTAATAACATTTTAGAAAATCATAGTAACCACATAAGACCCCAAGAGTTTTCTTATTGAAGGATATGATGCATAATAAGAGATGCACAATTTTAAATAGGTACATTAGGTACCTTTACTTCATTGATCAAATACAACTTTTAGATGAATTACATTAGCAACCTCCTTATAAAGTGACACTAGCCTAATGACCTTAGAGGTTAAACTCATGTGGGATAGATCTATATAGTTAAATGTTAACTCATTGTAGTATTACAAACTGACTTGTAGTGCACGTGGGATAAATCATCATAATGCAATATTAACATTCCAACAATCAAAGAGAATTGAAAAACATATATAACAAAGGTATCATTCAAAGGGATTTTAAGATTGGGGATTTGGTCTGTGAGGAAAATTATGAAAATATAAATGTAAAAGAAAAGTTAAGAGGTATATTTAAGCCCAATTGGTTTGGCTATTCATTATTTTTCTAAGTATGTCACAAATGCCTATGGTTTGACCACCTTTTATGAAAAACTTATTAAAAAGTCTAATTACTATTATGCATTTGTGTTGTTATTGTACTCTTACGGATTACTCCCTTTGGGCTTCTAATTGCTAGGGTAATTTCATGATTCACAATCTTATCTATATATGATTTTAATAAATTTATAACTATTTTTTATGCTTGAATAGATTATGAGATTCTTTTCCAAGTATAGATATCTACATGTGTTATTTATCCAACCATATTTACAACACACAAACTTTGCATTACCATCAATTATACCTACCTACATGGGAAAACATGTGTCTTTTTCTTCATAGCTATTTGATTACCTACTCTTTTATGAATACCAATATTATGTATTATGATTCTCACATGTTTATACTAACTATGTGACTAAATATCTTATGCTAACAAGATCATGATGACTACTCTTTATCGATTCTTATTATGCTAACATTTCACACTCATTGATGCTTACATATTTACTCATATAGCATTCTTGGCTACTCTCACTCATTGTATGGCTCTAAGCAAGGGGAAAACATTTGTGTCATCTTGTATCCTATCCTTATATATATGGTTATCACATAATGCTATCAAGTATTATTCCTAGCTATTGGGCTTACATGATTGCATCATTTGATTCACATCCTTTCTCTTTTCCTCCAAATTAATTCCATTATATGGATACAACCAATTAGATGGGGAGTACATTATCATGGATGTTCTTTGATGACTATGTTTGCAATTATTAGCTCATCATCATGATGATTACAATTACTCTAAGGAATACCTTATGGTTATGCCTCTAAGGGTGTATCCTACATCAATTGAGGTAGAGTTTTACTATGCTAATTACACCATGGAAATACATTATTTGCTACTCCTTGGCTATACCTTATCTCTATCCTTGGTAGATTTTCACTTTTATGTTTTCGTTTATAGATAATTACTAGCAATATGTGCTTATTTTAGATGTTGTGATAGATTTTACTCATCATATCTTTTTCTTCTATGCTTGTAGGATTCTAGATGGAGTGCTCATTGTGAGAAAGTGTGTAGAATGGATATCCTTATCCATATCCTTTATACGGGTGCTTGTTATTTACTTTCATGTTGGTTGCTTGTTTTAATTTGGCATGCATCATTATGGTAGTTTACAAGCAAATTAAAGTGGGCTAGCAATATGTAATGGTGAAGATTGCATATACCTTGCACTTTTCCCCTTCATTTTGAATTCAATTTCACCTTTTTGTCCCTAATACAATGACTAGTGTGCAAAACAATGTATTTCATGTGCAAGTTGGAAAATAATATGATCCTAGCTTGTCTTCATTTGCACTCATTCCCCAAGCCTATACTTGATTCTTACTTTATCCATCCATAACCTTAGTTCAAATTCAAAGATTATGGAATTAACCTATAGGTTAGTTTAATGATTTGCAAAAATGACCCAAATTTCCAGTTTTAAATTTTTGGGCATAAACATTTTATCACTATTTAGCTATTGTAAGCTAATTTGAAGCTTGAAACATTTAAATTGTAGCTAAGGCATTGTATTTAAGGACAAACATTAATTCATTTGGAACATCTAATGAATATTTTAGCACACATCTAGCACCTAGCAAGAAAGCTTCAGTATTCACTACATCATCATAAGAGCAACAATATATCCACAACATTATGGGTATATTGCATGATTGATTGTTGTCTTTGATCTTTGTACAAAGCTGTTAAATCAATATCTAAAAAGTTTGACAAAGGGAGGAAATATTCCAAGTTTAACAAAATCCTATATCCAAACTATCATTTTTATGCAAGTTCCAAAAATCAAGGCAAGCGACCTCCAAACCTAAAATTCAAAGTAGTTCATATCCAAAATGATAGTTTAGATCCACACAAAAGGGTCAAATCTGCTAACACACAATTGATTCTATAGATGCGAGTGGTTGTTCCATAGTCACAGAAGTGACCTAAATAATTAAATAGAAAATTTATTGATTAACATGTAATTTCTTGAAAAGCCCTACTTTTTTTTGGGGGGGGTCTAGGGACAAATGAAGGATACTTGGGAAAATCACATTAACATCAAACCAAGAATATGTAGCTGACCAGAGTACAGCAAAGGAAAAGGGTGATTTAGGCATTGACGAACCGACAATCTTTTCTGATTTCGCCATTATTTCCGGTGAGAGGATTGTTTTCAGAGAGAATGGTAAGTGCTCTTGAGAATTGAGAGAAAAAGTACTGGTTATCTTGGGCCATCTCTTTCACATAAGGGGAAGTTCTGGGATCCGAAAGCAGCTGCTGATCCACCACTAGAAGGCCCTTATTCTTCATCAGGTTTTTGTAATAATTGTTATCGAACTTCATGGGCGTTTCACGATCATTACGTGCGTAGGCGACTGCTTCCGGGTCTGGATTTGGTGTTGGGCAGCGACCTTTCAAATACACAGTGTATTGTGGATCCAGAGTCGGATCCACTTTGGGGTACAGCCTCTCTACCAGATTCACACAGTGTGTTCTTCCAACTGTGTGTGCCCCTGTTTTATAAAACCATTTTCGTGAGACTGTTAAAACCAGTCAGACCATCTATCAATATACAAATAGAATTGGGAAAAGAGAAATGATACCTAAGAGCGCCACAGCTCCTTCTGCATCGATGCCTAGGGAAGCAAATCTTGATAGAACTGTTGAGACGCTGTCATTATGCAGTGGAATGTATTTGTCTACTACTGCTGCGCTGCTCCTTTTACTGTCTCTTCTCCCTGTTTTCAATTCTACACGAGGCCCTCCTAACTGCAAGAAAAAAATATCAATTGAGCAATTGAAACAGGTAAAATCAGCTCTCTTATAGAGATGACATGTCTCAAAATGTTATAATGTACATTTCAAGCGAGAAAGGAAAATGATTGCTTTGACACAGCTTTGTATTTCAGATATTGATTGTATTGCTTTTATATTCCAGTCTTTGAAGATTCATAGGGAGAGCTTAAACATCTGCCACGATTTTGTGGTGAACTAATTTCAAAACAAAATGTAGAAAGAGCTTAAAACAATTAACATTATTTTTGGCCAAGTAATGCCAAAATTAAAGATCCTTATATCATGGAAGAGCTGAAATATCATACACATTTTGTTTTCAATCTGCAATGAAGATAAATGTGCAAATGGGCTTCAATGTAAAACATCTTCAAATGTGCATGCGCAGGCAAGACAACCATTCTTGGCTATTGTAGACGTTAGGATCTAAACAGAAAAGATAAACAATTCATACCAGAGCAGCATCAATAACAAACACATAAAAAAGAGGGTGTTTGAGTGGCCTAGGGCCCCCCTTCTCATCTCAGATTCATGTGTTAAAACCAAAATCTGATCTGAAGGACAGTGTGCATCATGGCATGACTGAAGTTAAAGATACAGCTGCTGGTAGGTTCCAGAGTTCTTTGAAGATGTTTGGCTTCAAGCCACCTTGAGCGTTGGGTTTGCCTGGCTCGTTTTAGGTTGTTCCTGTTGGTGGTCTCTTGCTGGTTTGTTGTTATTCTACTGTTCCTCCTTTTTGTTCCTTGCTGGGCTCTAACCTTCTTTTTGGTTTTCTTGGTTTGGCTCTCTCGAGCTGTGTAAAAAGGTGTGTCCTTTTCAAAACCCTTTTTCCCATTCATAGTTCTAGTCAAAAGTATTTACCAATACCAAAAACAAACACATTCACTTTAATCCTTAACAATGGATCAAATAGAAAAACCTCAACTTAAAACAACCTTAACAATCTAACCCAAAGGATTACTGCAAATTAATACAATGCAACAAATCTACTCTTAAATCAAGAATAAAAACTCCATTCACCATAACAGCTCCATCTCTGGCAGCAAGAGCAATAATGTCAGCACAGGAGACAACTCCAGGGCACTCCTTCTCAAGCGCGCTCTTAATTGTATTCACATACTTGAAATTCCTCAGTCCGAAGTTTCTATCAGATGCCTTCTCAGACACCACACTCCCACTCGTATCCAGCAGCAACGAGGCATCACATGACTGTAAACATAACAACACCAGTAAACACCAATTTACAACTAATCCTTTAAAAAAAACGAAAACCTAATACTCCAAATTCAAACAGATTGGGATCTAAAAAATACCTCGACCATGCAATCATGGAAAATAGTTCTGACCCATGAGACAGCAGTATTACCATGCTCTTGATAGATATTATACACTTGCTCTTTCACAATATCCTCTGCTCTCGGACAAGACGCTGCATAGCATTTGCTCTTCAATCCGCTGCTCTGAGCGCATGAAAGCGGTGCCCACACTGCAATCACAATAACTGCGAGTGATGGCAAACACAAACTGCTCTTGCTCGCCATTATCTTAAACTCCACTTGGGTTTTCCATTCCTTGAAGACTGCTCTGTATTTAAACTCGGAGAAAATCTTATTTAATTCTGTGGACACGTCATGGATTGTAGCCAGCTGAGAGGTGGATACAAGCCGGCGCAGTAAAAGCGGTTGCATACTTCCGTACTTGGGATGTCATACGATCATTGCAAATCTGGGCAACTTTGTTGAACGCCTCGCTTTGAATTCTTAATTACTAAACAAATTGTTTCCCTGGCTTGGAATTCAGCAGCGAAGATTGAAAATCGTTTGATGATAACTTTTGGGCCAATGTAGATATGGACTTTGAAGTAGATGCACATGCTTAATTATCTTTATGATAACAGGTATTGACCAAATAAAGTTAAAAGATTAGACTCCATGAGACGAGCGATTAAAATATGCAGACTCTGGAAGGTCAAATCAATTACTAGAATTGAAACAATTGCAAGTGTGTTTTACTATTTTGGTGTTGAATACCATTTCAGATCTCGACTGGGCGCCACCGACCTTTGCTTCTCTGTACTATGTACTGTCCAAGTACATTCCACACTTTTATAATCTTTAAATCTCCTTTATATAATGTTTTATTGAGATTTAATTGGAAAGTATCATTTAAGTGTAAAGACACGAGTTAGAGAGCTCTAGAATGAATGGTTCTTAAGGTACAATACTTGTTAAAGGTCTTGTAAATAGGATAGCAAGGTATGTGGGTTTAATTTTGGTGGAAGTTTTATGGTTAAACACGCTTGAGTTGAAGCAGTAATAAGATTGGTGACCTCCTAAGAAGTATCAAAGCATCACCCCTATACATCCTAGTGTGGAAAGTATAGAATTGGTTTCCATCATCTTGTCACAAATTTGTAGTGTGGTCAGAAAGAAATTTAATAGCAAAGGAATCCATAGAAACTTAGCATAGCGAAAAAAAAAAAAAACTAATGTTGTAGTGTTTCTAACTAGGTTGGCCTCCTCATTGGTATCACTAACCATCAGACAATAATATCAATTTCTTGTGGAGGAAAAAGTTTGAGATTTTTAGAGGTATTGTCACTACATAATTATTTTGTAGTATGAGTTCCTCAAAAACCCTTTCATTTTGGCTTGGCTTGGTCTACATGATCCTAGTCATGTCATTCTCTTGTCCTTGTCACCCTTGTTTCAAACTATAATTTCATGTAGGTGTCTTCCACATTTATTGTGGGATTTTTTAGTTTCCCTCACCTTTGGGTGATTTTTCTTTTCAAATCGCTGCCAACCAAAGTGACCCAACATTTGATGCTAGGGTCACTAGCTTGGAAGCACAAGCAAATGGCTCCAAATCACCCTGACAATTTCATCTCAAAAATGGTTCACGAGTTAACACTCATGCTCTTAATGTTGTTTTACCTATTCATGACTTTGACAATGCACGCAAATGGCTTGAAAAGTTTACTCTTTGTTATGGAGTAAAAAGTGGACACATGTCTTTTTACCTCCTCGTTTAGCTCCTAGGTCCCTATGAATACATTATACATTCTAATTATTCATCCTGATACAAAATCCCCCGAAATCAATGTAAATTGGGAACAAGGGACCCATAATTTATCTTACCTTGGATCAAAAAGGAGCCTGGGGACTTGGGCACCCGCACCCAAGTCTTTCCTGATTGGTCGAAGAAATTTAATTACATGTCAGCATAAGACCTTTAAAAAGGTTTCTCCTTGTCGATGGTTCTTTTGTTTAATTTGATGAATGTTAGCAGGAAAACATATATAAATGTGTTTTTTAATTCATTATGAACCTAGATAGAGATAGCCAACTTGAAGCATTGGAATAAAAAGCATTCAAAGTATTCATTATGATTCTAGAGCAGATTTGTATTGTCATTATGTGTGTTGTTGCAGGTTTGAAGTTATCATATATCTCTCCTTATGAGTTGAAGAGCATTCATCCTCCTAAAGGCTTCATCACATATGTGATATCATTATTGTTCATCATCACTTGATTTCATCATATTGATTTGTGTTTAGCCTATCAATAGTGTTGGGAAGCTTGAATGCTATCCCGAGATTTGACTGAGGCAAGTCCCTAAACACCATAACCCCCAAACACCTTCTCCTATTCTTGTGTGCAGGTTATAGGTGCGAGATCTGGGAAAAGTGAAGATAGAGGGAGACTGAGCAAGGATCAGGGTTTTAGGATTCGATAGTATTTCAGGAATATTCCTCCATACAGGACTTGGGTGCTAGCACCCTAGTCTTTGTGCATTAGCAGACTTCAGATCTGGCATCAAGGCAGTCTCTGTAGCATTTCTCCAGTTTATAGTTTCTGAAGATTCCAAATTCTAGGACTTGGGCGCTCTTGAAATAGTCCTCCGACATCTCTACTTCCAGAACATAGGTTCTATCATCTTCTTGATCCTCTCTGTACAATTGGTTTATGGAGATTTATTGTACATCTTCTATTATAATCAGATCTTCATAGAACTAGGGTTTTATGTATCATTGACCTAGGGTTTGATAAAAAGGCTTTATTAAATCTGATATTTCCATAGCACTCCCGAGTACAAGATTTGTAGTTGATTCCACCCTTACTTGGTAGTGGTTGGCTCAATCTTGTCCTTGAATGTTATTGTCAAAGAGGGTTTGATCTAGTGTGCATGTTAGCTTTCATCATTCATCTTTTTCACATTTAACACCCTTGTTGGGTATTTTGTTGGTAGAATTCTCTCTAAAAGCATGCTAAGAAGGTGGGTCAATTATTAGTTGAGCCTTTGTTGAATATTGTCCTTTTAGATCATTTTTCAACATGTCTTCACATTGAATTGCAAGATTTGACACCCAAGGTAGCTAAAATGCAATTTTACCTCAATGTGTCATTGTTGAGTCATCATTTTACTATAGCTCATAGTCAATGCATTTAGATGTTAAGATTAAGGTGCCATCAACCTTGTAAATCCTATGTAATTAATTGCTCCTAATATTATTTGTAAATCATCCATAAGGGATGAAAGGTTTCACCAGTAGTGATCTTGTTTCAGCTACATGTTTATATCCCGTCCTCAACGCTAATTCATCCATGACAGGGGGTCACAAGGGGGTTTCCCCTAGGGACCACGCACCCTGGCAGGGGCTCAGGGGCAGCGCCCCCGAAACCACATTTTATTTACATTTTATCATTGTAAATCTAGACCATTCATCATTAGGTCACAGATCTAACGGTCGATATTATGTCAATTTTCTTGCCCTAGAAGGCAACCCATTTTTATAAGGATATTTGTATTATGTTTTGAACAGAGTTGAGAGTAATAGGTGGCGCTAGATTGAAGACGGAAGAACAAGAGAAAGTGTATGTATTGTAATCTCATATTTGAAGATAATACAACTTGGAGCCTCTTTTCTTGGTGGAGTTTTTTACCCAAAAGGGTTTTCTCCATGTTACATATTGTGATATGTGTTCATTTCTTAATGAATGTTATTTATGTGTAGTGGGTGTTATTTATGTTGTAATCTCCATTGATTCTACATTGTTTAAAGGACATAAATAAGGTTTGAATTAGATTTTTGTTGTGTGGTTTGCACCTTCATTTCTAACATTTGATATTAGAGCCTAGTTAGTTTTGATTCTTGGATGGTAGTGTGAAGGTTTTTCAGTTGCAGTGGGAGATTTAGTTGATGTTTGTTTGCAGATCTTGTGTAGATATCATGGCTTCATCTACTATTGCTTCTACCCTTCAGTTGGACATTGAAAAGTTCAATGGCCTGGGGTAAGAATTGTGGAAGCTAAAAATGGAGGATTTGCTAGAAGAAAGAAACCATTGGTTGGTTGTTACGAAAGAGAAGAAACCCAATGATGTTGCTCCTGTTAAGTGGGAAAGACTAGATAAAAAGGCATGAGGTACAATTCAACTATGTCTTGTAGATTCTGTTCTACTAAATGTTGCAAGTGAGAAGTCTGCACATAGTTTGTGGAAGCATTTGGGTGAGATCTACCAAGCCAAGAGTATGGTAAATAAGCTTTATTTAAAGCGTAAGTTATCTTCCATGAAAATGAAAGAGGGTGAATCGGTTGTAGAGAATGTGAATTTGTTTAATTTGTTATTGAGTCAACTAGCATTTGTAGATGTTGAGGTGAATGAGGAAGATAAATGTATATTGCTTCTTTGTTCTTCACCTAAGTCATCGGAGAATGTTATTTTGGCTATCACTACTAACCTCACAGATCTAAAGTTGGATGCTCTTGTTTCAGTTCTGCTGTCATAGGAATTGAGGAAGAAAAGTTCAGATAGTTCAAGGGATACTCTTGGTGTCAGGGGAAGGTCTATGGAAAGAGGACCAAAAGGAGATTAGAAGGGGTTTAAAGAAAAGTTTAAGGGTCATTCTAAGACTCCTAGAAAGAAGAATAGAGTCAAGTATTGGAACTATGAAAAGAGAGGACATGTGAAAAAGGAATGTAGAAACTCGAAGAAACAATGAGATTCCACTATTGATAAGTCTTCAAATGTAGGTGATGAGGTTTTACTTTCTACATGTAATGTTGTTTCTCATGATCATTGGTTGGTTGACTCAGGATGCTCGTACCACATGACTCCACATAAAGAATGGTTTTCCACATACGAAGAGTATGATGGAGGAAATGTGTACCTCAGGGACAAGTCTACGTATCCTATTGTTGGATGAGGGAACGTAATGTTGTGTTTCAGTGATGGGAGAATTAAAACCCTCCCTAGTGTTTTGCATGTTCCTGGATTGGCTAGAACTTTGATTTATGTTTCAAAGTTGAATTATTTGGGATTGCATCTGACATTTGATTTATGGTTGTAGATTGGTGAGAGGAAGCTTGGTGGTAGGAAAGGGGAAAAGATTAGGAACTCTATTTAATCTAGAAGCCACTATTGTTTGCAATGCCTCTTATGCATCTAAGGCTAATAATGAAAATACATGTATGCTGTGGCACCGTAGATTGGGCCACATAAGTCAGTCTTGTTTAAAGACTATCTTAAATAAAAAAATTGTTAGACGGTTTATCTTATTCTGATGAGAGTTTAAAATTTTGTGAACATTGGGTGTTTGGAAAAGAGAATAAATCTCCATTTCCTTCAAGCAATAATAAATCTAATGATAAATTGGAAATTATTCATTCTTATGTTTTTGGTCCAGTGGATGTTGAATCAATTGGAAAATCTAGATATTTTGTTTCCTTCATTGATGATGTCTCAAGGTTTACCCAGATTTATATTATGCGTCACAAATCTAAAGTTTTCACTAAGTTTAAGGAATTTAAAGCTTTAGTTGAAAAGCAATTAGATTATAAGATAAAGGTTTTAAGATCTGACAATGGAGGGGAATATTGTTCTAAGGAATTTGATGAATTCTGTAACCATGCATGTATTGCTAGACAGAAGACAACTCCATATACACCGCAATAGAATAGAGTGGCAGAAATGATGAATTGGACAATAATGGAAAGAGCCAAAAGTATGTTGAGTGAATCACAGTTGCTTTTGGGCAGAAGTTGTGTGTACTGCGAACTACTTAGTTAACAGATCTTCATGTAAAGCTCTTGTTTCAACTCCTTATGAAATGTGGATAGGAAAGAAACCTTTTGTTTCACATTTAATGGTATTTGGTTGTGAGGCTTGTGTTCATGTGCCTAAAGAAAAATAAACTAAGTTGGATCCAAAAGTTGAAAAGTGTACTTTCATTGGATATGGTGATAATGTAAAAGGTTATAAGCTTTGGAATCCACTAACCCAAAATATTATCTATTCTAGAGATGTTATTTTTAGGGAACTTAGTGTTATTTCAAAACCTGAATAGCCAAACGAAAAAGAAGAAAAGGTGAAGAGAGTACATTTTGAATTAGAGCATGAAGATGTACCTCAAGAAGAAAATAATGATGGATTAGGGGGTGAAGAAGCAGAAGAAGACTTGAGTGAAAGTTCTGATGAGGAAGAATCTATTGTGACAAAAGAAATTGGTACATATGAGCATGCTAAATAACTTGAAGAGTCTATTGCTCCACCTCTGAGAAGACCCACAAGACAACGAAACCTAGTTGACAGGTATAGCCCACCAGATTTCTATTCTATATTTTCTTTATTGAGTATTGATGATGAGCCTAGATCCTACAAGGAAGCTATTCATGTAGATGATAGTGAGTCTTGGCAGTTAGCCATGCAGGAGGAGATGATGGATTTAGACTCTTGCAACACCTGGGATCTTGTTCGTTTCCCCAAAGGAAGAAAGGCCATAGGTTGCAAGTAGGTCTTTAAGAAGAAGTTTGGAGCAGATAGTTCATTGGAGAAGTACAAGGCTAGACTGGTAGCCAAGGGCTACTCCCAGAGATAGGGAGTTGATTTTGGTGAAATATTCTCTCAGGACTATTGCTAAATTAACTTCTATTAGATTTCTCTTATCCATTGTTGCAGCTCTTCATTGGGGAATAGAGCAAATGGATGTTAAGACTGCATTCTTGCATGGATATCTTGAAGAAGAAATTTACATGTAGCAGCCTATAGGTTTTGAGGTAAAAGAGAAAGAACATTCAATTTGTAGATTGAAGAGGTCTCTTTATGGTCTAAAACAACCCCCGGAATGTGGTACCAAAAATTTGATTCATTTGTATTGAAATTGAGTTTTCTTAGAAGTGACAAGGATCACTATGTTTACATTCATTGTATTGATGCTTCTATTATGATCATTGCATTGTATGTTGATGACATGTTATTTTTCAGCAATACAAAAGGTATGATTAGTGAGTTGAAAGCCCAACTTTCAGGTGCATTCGAAATGAAGGATCTTGGAATTGCTAGGTATATTTTGGGGATGGATATCAAAAGGGATAGAGGTCACAGAAAGCTTTGGTTTTCTTAGAATAAGTATTTGAATACCATTTTGTAAAGATTTAATATGTAGAACTGTAACCCAGTTAGAGTTCTTTTGTCCATTGGTACTAAGATTTCATTAGATATGTGTCCAAAGGATGAGGATGATTTAGAGGATATCTCTAATGTGCCATATGCTACTATTGTAGGGAGTTTGATGTATGAAATGGTTTGTAGTAGACCAAATATTGCCCAAGCAGTGGAAGTTTTGAGCAGATTTATGTCTAACCCTAGTAGACAACATTGGAATTATGTAAAGAGGGTGTTTAGATATTTAGCAGGCACTCTTGATTACTGTTTGGTTTATTCAGGTAGTGACAATGCTGGCAAAACTTTGGACATATAGGGATTTGTTGATGTAGATTGGACAGGTGACTTGGATAGTTGAAGGTCCACTAGTGGCTATGTGTTTACTTTGTTTGGCAGACCAGTGAGTTGGATGAGCAAAAGGTAGCCCACGGTTGCTTTGTCCACCACCGAAGTAGAGTTTATGGCTGCTACCCATGTCTCTAATGAGCCAGTTTGGTTGAGGAGATTGTGTATAAGTATTGGTTTTGATTGTAGGATCATTCAGATTGGTTGTGATAGCTAGAGTGCTATTTGTTTGGCCAAGAATCCTATGTATCATGCTCAGACTAAGCATGTTGATGTACAATATCACTTTGTCTGAGAAATGGTTGCAAATGGATAGACTGAGTTGAAGAAGGTAGACACTTAGGAGAATGTTGTAGATGCTTTGACCATGCCTGTGAGCATAGAGAAATTTGTTTCATGTAGAGAGGCCATGGGCCTTGCTTCTAGTGCCTAATTACTTTATGGTTTTCCTATGGGTATTTACAATGTATGATGTCAAGTGGGAGAATATTAGGATTAAGGTGCCATCAACCTTGTAAATCCTATGTAATTAATTACTCCTAATATTGTTTGTAAATCACCCATAAGGGATGAAAGGTTTCACCAGTAGCGACCTTGTTTCAGCTGCATGTTTATATATAGTCCTTGACGCTAATTCATCTGAGATGGGGGGTCACAAGGGGTGTTTCCCCCCTACGAGGGGTCCAGGGGATCATCCCCCTAGCGAGGGGTCTGAGGGATGTGGGCCCCAGCAAGGGCTCAGGGGCAGTACCCCTGAAACCACATTTTATTTATATTTTATCATTGTAAATCTAGACCATCCATCATTAGGTCACAAATCTGACAGTTGATATTATATCAATTTTCTTTCCCTAGAAGGCAACCCCCTTTTTATAAGGATATTTGTACTACATTTTGAGAAGTGTTGAGAGTAATAGGCAGCACTAGATTGAAGACTGGAGAAGAAGAGAAAGTGTATGTATTGTAATCTCATATTTGAAGATAATACAACTTGGAGCCTCTTTTCTTGGTGGATTTTTTTACCTGAAAGGGTTTTCTCCATGTTACATTCTGTGTTATGTGTTCAGTTCTTAATACATGTTATTTCTGTATAGTGGGTTTTATTAATATTGTAATCTCCATTGATTCTACATTGCTTAAAGGACATAAATAAAGTTTGAATCAGATTTTTGTTGTGTGGTTTGTACCTTCATTTCTAACATTAGAATCTTAAGCCACATCCTCCTCATATGACTAGATAGATCCAGTGGTGAACTGATGCCATCAAATAAATTACTTGATTTTTACAATGTGTGAATGTGTTCCCTTATAGGCTTCCTACTATGTAGTAGGCCTTTTGTGACTAAAATCTCACCCTAGATGATCTTAAAGAAGGGGGTTGTCTATGGAAAATGATAAATCTCTTAGTTGTGATGGGCTTCCTTAGAATTTTATGAAGCCCTTTGGGGCATTGTTGGGCCTTACCTTCTTCAAATCTACCTAGAAGCTTTTGATATAGGGTCCTTAGGTGCTTTAGTAAATAAAGGAAATATTAAATTCATACTTAAAGTAGGTGATTTTGATGACATCTACAACTAGTGACTAATCACTTTGTTGAATACCTATTATAAGATCATTTCTAGATCCCTTGCTCTCTATATATACCATTTGCTTCTTATTATCTAGTCCAAGAAGACTAGTTTCATAAAGAGTAGATACATTATAGATAATATTGTTGTTGTATGGGAAGGTATGGAAGGGGCTCATCAATCTCAACAATAGGCCATTTTCATCAAGATTGAATTTGCTAAGGTCTATGACTATATGAATGGTCATTCATTCATGCCATGCTTCAAGCTCTAGGTTTTGGCCCTAAATTTCTCTACTCTATGAAGATGTTATTTGTGGACACCTCAACTTACCTCACCATCAATGGTTGACAATATGCTTCTTTGGGGCTCTTTCAACTGATCTACCAAGGATGCCCTCTTTCTCCTATTCTCTATGCTCTTGTGGCCAAAGGTTTTGGCAATTTTCTTTCCAATGTAATTGATAAATAGAAGGTCAAAGGCATTTCTCTTGCCTCCTCTAATCTCCAACTTGCTAATAGCCACTTTGTTGATGATTCTTTTCTCACTCTTCTAGAAGAGAAAGGTAATGTTTGTCAATCCTTACAATGTCTTAATACTTTTACCCTTGCATCCAACTCTAACATATAGTGGAAAAAGACTCAATGTTATTATCAATCCTATTTTCCCAAGCATCTTTGGCTTGATTCATTTGGCTAGGAATTGATTTGATGATGGGGAAATTTTTGGTTTCTAAATATCTATTTTTCCTTTCAGGCCCCCCTCTTGAGCTTTGTGGCAAGTTGCTCTAACCTACATTGAGAAGAAATGACATTTCTGGGTTGCTAAGTCTCTTTCCCTTCCACGAAAGTTCTAGATTCATTCTAAAATGCTTGTTGTCATGCATGTTTACTATTCTTCCTACTAGGCTCCTTTAAAAAGCATCGTACCAAAATCTTAATAGATTTCTCAAAGGTTTTCTTTGGGATTCTTCCAACTAGGGAAAAAGATTCCACCATGTTACCTAGCAATTATGTTGTCTTCCACAATGACTCTAGCAACCTTAGCCTTATTGAAACTCACATATAGGGTCTACCCTTGTGTTCCAAATGATTTATTAGGTCCCTTGAGGGTACTACGGCCTAGAATTTTTTTTTTCATCATTATATTAATGTATCCTAAACTCCACATGGTTGATGAGCATGGAAAGGTTTAGAATTTCACTCTTCTCATTATGAAGAGGCCTATGTGAAAAAATAGAATCCTTGGGCATCATGGAAATATTGTATCATGGTTGGGAAAGATGGATTTTTTGGTTTGATTCTATAGTTTATTGGTCTATTAGTTTGTGGTTGCTAGTCTATGATAGACAATGTTAGCACATTTCATCACACTGGGAGATTGGCTCTGGTAGTTTTGGGATATGTTATGTTTGTGGTCAATGTATCTAGTGTTAAGGTTTTAGGAGACTTGGATTAGTTTAAGAATATAAAGTGGTTCATGAGTATCTATGGGTTGATAGTTGTGCACAGTTGGGGTTGTTTATATTTTCAAAGGATTATTTGGATTTTATGACAACAAAGGAATATTTTTAGGTTAAAATTAATTGTTGGGGATAAAAGTGGTGTACTTTGTGGAGTTACTCCATCATTTCACAATTTCAATTTTTTATTTTGTTATTTTTAGGTGGTGATTATTTTTGTGAGGGTAAATTGGTGATCAATCAAATGAATAATAGATGACCCAAACATCAACAGAATAGAGAAACAAAGAAGATTCAAATGAACAAAGCAATGAACAAACACAGCAAACCTCTTCCGTTTCGAAACTTCTGTTGTTCGCCTATCACGAATCGTCCTTTTATAGATGAGATGAGCCCTCAGAGAGTGCAATCTTTTAAAGCTGTTTGAGGAAGTCGATGGTGAACGGCTATGGTGTGATATGCAATGAAGGTGAGCTCCAATGCAACAATGGTGATCTCAAGCTTGTAGATGACAAATGGGTGCCAAAGGCGCGCTGGTGATATTTCTGCAGAGTAACGATGTCAAAAGCCTGGATGAATAGAATGGAGGGATGAAGCTTCATTTATAGACTCAGAGAAATAGGAATCAACGGTTGAGAGAAGATATGAAGATCAACGGCTGAGGATGGTTGAGGAATGTGCAACCAGTGGAAACGTGCCAAGTGTCCCAGCTCCATCATGAAAGGTGGGATGTGACAAAACTGATTGGAGAGTTAACTTCATTGACTGGTTTGTTAACAGAATTGACTGATCACTTAGAAGAGTGGATTGTGGAACTGACTGGATTGATTGAGGATTTGACTCAACTGATAGGTTAGTTAACAGATTTGATTGATTGGTTAACTGACCTCTGATTGGAGAAGAAATAGGCCATGTGGGTGAGGGAAAATAAGGCAA
This sequence comes from Cunninghamia lanceolata, assembly GCA_027924645.1. NCBI lineage: Eukaryota > Viridiplantae > Streptophyta > Pinopsida > Cupressales > Cupressaceae > Cunninghamia > Cunninghamia lanceolata. Next base: position 1,341,975 of record BSBN01000391.1, on the reverse strand, counting down.
TTAAATATTAAATATATTTAATTACATGTGCAACCTGATGAGGTGGACAAGGTGAGGTGGAAAAGGTGAGGTGTAAAGGTGATGTGGAATTTTGAATTTAGAACTTTAGGATAGAGGAATTAGGCTTAATTAAATAATTTATGATTATTTAATTGTGAAGGACAAATAGAAGAATTTTAATTAAATAAATAGAATTTATTTAATTATGGGATAGTGAATTGATTAAATAAATTTAGAATATTTATTTAATTGGTAGAAGAATGGAATAAATATTTAGAATATTTATTTAGGATGATTTGTGTCATTTTTAGGCGTATACATTTTGCCCCTCTTTGATGCAATGCAGTTTACAGCATTGCTTCAAAGAATTTGATAGTCTGAATGATGATACATGCCCCAGTTTGCCCCTGGTATAGGTTAAATGACGATAGGATGCCCCCTCGGGAGATTGGACGGGAAAAACGGTGAAAGTTTTAGAGATGGACGATCTCACGACGAAGAAGGGGTGAGGATAGGTTAGAGGAAAAGGGACGCGGTCAAGGATGCGGGAAGAAAATGGGAGGAAAAATGGACACGGGAAGTAGTCACAGTTATCACCTAGCCAGAATTAGGGTTTGGAGGCTATAAATAGGAGCTGGGGCCACAAGAATAGTCATTTGCACACTTGGTTGATCTGGATTGGAGAAAGAGGGCTCAGAGCAAACTTAGAGCAGCATGGCAGCTAGAGCAGCAGATATACCACGCGAGGAGCACCGATTCGAGCGAGTCCGACGATTCGGGCGGCCAGCAGAGGCAGGACCCCCGGTATGTGCTTCGAAAAATTTCTCCTAGGGTCGATTTCAGGCGTCATAAATGCACGTAGAAAATAGGTGAAATAGATGCGCCGAAACGCAGAACCGCGCATATGCCTCGCAAAGCTACGCTTTTGTATTTTCGCGGCGCATATGTCAGTTTCGGCGGCGCATGTGTAAAAGTTGCGCTTTTGTGTATTCTAGCTGCGCTTTCGTAATTTGGCGGCGCTTTTGTATTTCCGCCACGCATATGTGAAATGTAGCAGCGCATTTGATAAAGTTGCGCAAATGTGGATTCTTGCGGCGCATGTGTAATTTCGCGGCGCATGCGTGGAGTTCTGCAGCGCATGTGTTAGAACGGCGCATACGTGCATTGAAGCGGTGCATATGCATTTCGCGGCGCATATGTTGCTTCCTGCGGCGCATATACCAGAAACGGCACTTTTACCACCTGTAGTGGCGCATTTGCTTGGGATGGCAAATTACTTAGCCAAATTGATTCGATTAGTGTCCTATTTGACGCAGGAATCGATGAGCTATCTCCGAGATTGCAGGAATCTAGTCAAGAGATGTAGTGTGCTGTATTGATCAATTTGAAATGCTAAGTTTAGTTGATATAGTGCAGTAGATATGTTGAGTATGGTATATGCAGCTTGAGACTGACGCCTTGCTTTGCGTGCTTGCAGGAGGAGATACGAGAGACGCTGCAGTCGAGGGAGACGTTCCCTATGCCTCTGTTGCAGAGATATATGCTGACGGAGGCTGACAGAGTGGCGCTTGGTGCCATGGGCTTGGATTACGTTTGCTTCATGCCTGAGGTGCGGGTGAATAGAGGACTACTGACAGCTGCCGTGGAGAGATTCCACAGCGAGGATGGGACTTTCCACTTCCCTACGGGAGAGATGACCGTGACGCTGGAGGACGTCTATCGGATACTGCACTTGCTCGTAGTAGGCGAGTTAGTGGAGTATGACGCACAGCGGGATGCGGGACTCGCCGAGTGTCAGCAAGTATTTGATGATCCCGAGCTGGTGGGACAGGTCATCCCGTGGCAGGATATCTATGATTGTTACGACTACTTCCCTGGGATTGTGGCTGGACTGATTGGGGGCGTTGTATGCCCGGACAGGAGATCGCATGGGTTCCCCATTGGATGGGGCAGGATCATGGAGCGGATGTTGACTGAGGGCAGCCGATATGCGTGGGGACCCTGTGTGCTAGCCCACCTTTATCACGACATGCATCAGGTGGTGTACCACCGCAGCACGAGTCTATCGGCTGGGGTGTTGCTGTTACAGTTCTGGCTGTGGGAGCACATAGCGGTGACCAGGCCGATGTGCGTCTTTGCTAGGCAGAGAGGAGAGCCATACAGCTATGGCTATGCAGGAGTGATTTCCCAGCACAGGCTGGGGAAGCTAGAGTATTGGAGGCACACGTTGGATGGGGTAGATGTGGTCGTCTGGTGACCATATCTGGACTGTAAGCCTTGGGATGATGAGGGAGATGAGCTGCCTTACTGCTTCCAGACCAGGTGGTTGATAGGCCAGACACAGCACATACTGGAGAGACAGATGGTGGGCCGAGTGTTGAGACAGTTCGGCAGGAGACAGGGCATGCCACAGGGACAGGCCATGTTTGCACGGACACATGCAGAGAGGGTCCGATGGGGGCCGATGGCTTCTTATGAGGAGGCTCTGGCAGAGTTCCAGCAGTTGCCTTATGTGGCATGGGACATGTGGAGAGAGATAGCAGATGCGGGGGTCACACAGGAGTACGAGGATTGGATCACTGCACATCCTTTCCCGAGATATTTAGGACCCGACATGCTGGTGCCTCGTATTAACGAGGCGGACTCAGAGGAGGAGGGAGAGGCTGGCCTAGGTCGGAGGGGAGCTAGAGGAGGACGAGGACGACGAGGTGGCCGAGCTGCAAAGAGGCCGAGGCAGCGGAGGAGGATAGATCAGGCTGGGCAGGTAGTGCCAGGACAGGCGGAGGCACAACAGCAGGTGCCTCAGCAGGCACAGATGCCACCACCCCAGCAGGTACCACAGCAGTAGGTGCCCCAGCAGCAGGGGCTAGGACAGGCAGAGGTAGCACAGGGGCCAGTGCAGGGTGAGGCTCATGAGAGGACCATAGCCAGCCTGAGGGGACAGGTGCGAGAGCTGCAGGCACAGCTGAGGAGAGTGGAGAGGAGGCGAGACACAGACGCAGCAGTGATTACTGGTTTGACTCACGAGAGGGACTAGCGGATGCACGGGTACGTCTTATCCATGTAGAGCGGGATACTGCTGTGGCCGCTATGGGTACAGACGCAGCTAGCTCTTTTCTGGTTGGGCAGGTGCAGCAGGCATAGGCACAGGTAGGCCAGTTGCAGACGCAGTTGGCACAGGCGCAGACAGACCTAGCCAGAGCGCAGTCACAGGCTCAGTACTACCGAGGCTTGTACCATGGTGCCGTGGCGTCGAGCCAGAGGGCAGGGAGTTTCAGGAGTCAGTCTGGGGTGGCTCACAGAGCAGGTCCTTCACAGTCAGGGGCGTCCATGATGGGACCCCAGCAGTCAGGAGCCGGCAGCGGGGGCCCACAGCAACAGGGGTAGACACATACCAGACTTTGTACATTTTGGGACATGTATCACCGTCCATTTGGACATACATTGTATATGACACTTTGATTTTGAGAGAGATGGTGATATTGTACATTTGGACCTCTTTTATATGATAGTATATATGATGATGCAGCTTTGTGTATCTATTGCATGTGTTATGAGATGATGATTTACTTCTACTGCATGATGTGATCTATTGCATAGTTAGATGGTCTATCTGATGCTATATGAGAAATACTTTGATATGCTGTTATATGATTTCTATATGACTTGACAAATGAATGCAAAAATGATTTCTATGTGATGATGCAAATGTATGTATATGAAACATGATGTCTATGTTATGATGTAACTGTATATGTGATGTCTATATGATCTAATGCAAATGTATGCATATGTGATATGGTTTCTACGTGATGATGCAAATGTAGATATATGAGATACTACTGGATATTTAAATGATGTAATTCTTTGAATGTATGCAGTTGTAACCTGAGTACTATGTGGTGATGTAACTATATATGTGATGCACTTTGCTGTGTTGTTTTGTGGTTTTCTGTGCTTTTGAGATGTGATGCGATGCAGATGTATTGGTGACCTAATGCATTGGATGGTGGACTTGACTAACCTAATCATGTGCATGACTAGTCCTACGAATGATATGATATGCTCCTATATGCCTTGTTTTTGTGATGTCCAAATGTACTCTATCGACATAAGAATGACATGATGGATAGAAGAATGGTTGTGATAGAATGACCTAGAAACTTTTCTTGATATCGTTACTCTACATAGTTCGAATAATGAGGATTGTATGGATGTGTATATGGATATAGGACGGATGCTTTGCTTTTAGATTGCTTTATTTCATCATTGGGCATTTTGTTTTTGGTACTTTTCTGAAATGTTGTAAGTGAATACAAGCATCGAGGTATAATTGAACTGAGACGACCTGAGTACCGCTTACATGGATTGTGATTTAGCAAGTTAATACAAGCATCTAGTCAAAATTGAATCTAGATGACCTGAGTACTTCTTGCGCTTCAACAAATAAGGATTGCCCCCATTCCTGTAAGACCTTTGATGTCCTCGATGATCTTTTGCCGATCATGTCCTTAGACAAGGCTTCACATTACTAAAGTTTAATCCACAAACAACAAACAAAGAAAGTAATCATGCCCCCATCATAGCATCTCTAGCTTTTGGCATCCTTGAGTAGCATAGGAAGGTATGATAGCAAAAATCAAGACTCTGTAACTTAACCCTAGGTTCCAATCTACAAAGCATATTTGCGTTGATATGTGTTTATTTCGTGCCTTAATTTGCATAAAATCATTTAGAAGACCTTGGGTATTTGCTTTGCATTGGATAGGTTAAGATGCTCATAGTCAAGATTTCTGCTTGAAGCGCGGGTGTTTGCTTGCATTTGCTTACTTGATGAGAAGGTTGCACAATCCTTATTGAGAAGACTGACCCTAAGGGACTGACCTAGTGCCTCGGGGGCTCAATGCTAAATGGCCTTGCCTACGTGATGACGCAGAGGCAACGTAGTTCGGGGTAAACCCTAATGGACCATGGATGGACTAGAAGAAAGACGACAAGAATGAAGACAAGAAAGGAGACGAATGGGATCTTGGGAGAGATGGAAGCCTCGGGGGTGCATTAGAATAATGGCCTTGCCTACGTGACGGTGCAGAGGCGACGTAGTTCACAGACTTGGACCACAGACACTGACGAGAGACACTACGCTAGGCTCACACTGAGGAGACGGTATGGGACAAAACCTTGGTTGACAAGGCCACAAGGTGAGTATCAAGCCATGATAGGTAACTGTCAAGCGTTTATTTGTGGGATGGATATGGGTCGAATGGGAAAAATAGAGGGAGAATGGGCTCAAGGTGATTGGATTCCCAAAGATGGAGAATGCGGTTTGTCCCAAGTAATGCCTGTTTACCAGGTTTTCATCACTTGCTTTTATTTGCACGAGAAGCTAGAAAGTAACATGACTCTTGAGTGCTAGGTTTTCCTCATGATACCTATCCAAGGCACCTGTTTGCTAGGTTTTCACCAAAGGATGATTTTTTTGTGTGCTTTTTATTTTTTTCTGATTTTTTTGTATGTTCTCTTTGTAACTTTTTTTTTTTTATTTTTTTGATTTTTTGACTTTATTGTGCCCCCGTGCATTGGGGTTCTCTTAGGTATAGAACCGGCGAAGGTGCATGCTGTTGATTGGATCATCAAACAACTCACCTTCTAATGTGGCCAACTGATATGCCCCCGATCCGTAAGCCGCTACAATTACATAGGGTCCGAGCCAGTTAGGCTCGAACTTACCTTTCTTTTCTCTGTCTTGCTGATTGCGAGGGTTCTCTTTTAGGACGAGGTCCCCAACCTTGAAGCATCTTGGTCTAACCTTGTGGTTGTAGCTTCTTGACATCATCTTTTGATAGGCTTTGAGATGGTCAAAAGCTTTCTGGCGCCTTTCCTCTAGCAGTTCTAGCTCTTGTAGTCTGGAGACTCTGTACTCTTCGTCTGATATGAGACCTTTCAACGACACCCGAAGGGATGGGAGTTCGACCTCAATGGGAAGGATGGCTTCGGAACCATAGACGAGGGCGTAGGGTGTAGCACCTGTGGGAGTGCGTATGCTGGTTCTATAGGCCCACAGAGCGGGATTGAGTTGGACGTGCCAATCGTGACCAGCTTCATTGACAGTCTTCTTTAGGATTTTCAGAATGGTTTTGTTCGATGCCTCAGCTTGGCCGTTACCTTGGGGATAGTATGGAGTGGAGAAACGATGTTGGATTTTAAAACGCTCACAAAGTTCCTGGACATCCTGATTTTTGAAGGGTCTCCCATTATCCGTTATGATGGATGAAGGGATGCCATATCGGCAGATAATGTAATTCAGAATGAAAGAGGAAATTTGCTTTCCTGTGATGGTTGATAGGGGAACGGCCTCAATCCACTTTGTAAAATACTCAGTGGCGGTTATGATGAATTTATGGCCATTGGAAGAAGGCGGATGAATCTTTCCCACGAGGTCAAGTCCCCACTGGCAAAAGGGCCAGGGTGTTGTTAGAGGTCTCAACTCCTGAGCAGGTGCATGAATCAGGTTCCCATGTATCTGGCACTGTTTGCACTTTTTGACGAATTGATATGAATCCATTTCCATATTGGGCCAGTAATAACCCAAACACATGAGTTTCTTAGCTAAGGAAGGACCGCTGGAGTGTGTTCTGCAGATCCCTTCATGCACGTCTCGCAAGGCAGTTACAGATTCTTCTTGTTCTAGACAACGGAGTAAAGTACCATCCAGACCACGTCGGTAAAGGGTATTGGCGATAATGGTGTAATGGGAGGCTTGTCGGATGAAAGTTCATTTTTGGTTGGAAGAGAGGTCCAAAGGAAGGATATTGTCCTTGAGGTAAGTGTAGGTCTTACCGTACCAAGGCGAATCAGATCCTACTAGGTGGCAAATGGAATGGGTTTCGAGGAGATCATAAGCCGATTGTCGAATTGTTTCTACTAAGAACTCATACCGTGACTCATGTTCAGGTATCTCAAGAAGAGAGGCTATGGTCACCATTGCATCGGCTGCTTTGTTCTCTATCCTGGGTATTTGCTCAAACGAGATGGTCCCAAAATGTGCTTTGAGGTCGTCGACCATTCGTTTGTATGGGTGAGCTTCTCATCTTTGGTTTGATACTCGTCGTTGACCTGGTTTATGACAAGCTGAGAATCACTGTAGACACATAGTGCTTGGATTTTCCACTCAGTGGCCATCTTGAGACCAATTACCAAAGCTTCATACTCCGCTATATTGTTAGTGCATGGAAATAACAACCTGTAGGACTTTGGAATTGTGTCGCCTTGGGTAGTGATAAACAAGATACCTGCCCCCGATCCATGGTTGGTGTAAGACCCGTCGAAGTAGAGTTTCCAAGGAGATGTTGACAGAGTGAATAAAGACTCATCGGGGAACTCAAACTGCATTGGTGAAGTGTCCTGTAACGGTGCCTCAGCTAGTTGGTTAGCGATGATTTGCCCCTTGATAGCTTTTCTTTCCACATACTCTATATCATATTCACTAAGAAGCATAACCCATTTGGCTAGTCGACCTGTGAGAGCTGCTTTGCTGAGAAGATATTTTAGTGGGTCGATCTTGGCAATGAGTTTGACAGGATGTGCCAACATGTAGTGTCAGAGTTTTTGTGAGGCAAAAACCACTGCAAGGCATGAACGTTCCACCTGCGAGTATTGCAACTCGTAGCCCACTAGGGTTCGACTGACGTAATACACAGCTCTTTCCTTGTTCTCATAGTCTTGCTGCGCTAGGAGAGCCCCAAGAGTAGTAGGTGTAGCAGATATGTAGAGAATCAAAGGTTTTCCTTGGATTGGAGGCATGAGTATAGGAGGATTCATGAGGTACTCCTTGAGCTTGTTGAATGCCTCTTCGCACTTCTCATCCCATTTAAATGGAACGTTCTTATGTAGGAGATGGCTGAAAGGATGGCACTTGTCTGCCAGCTGTGAGATGAACCTGCAGATGGCCTGTAGCTTGCCCTATAAGGATCTCAACTATGTTAGAGTTTTGGGCGGAGGCATGTCCATGATTTCTTTGACCTTGGCCGGGTCTACCTCTATGCCGTTTGCTGACACGTTGAAGCCTAGCAGCTTGCCTGATGTGACCCCAAACACACATTTCTTTGGGTTCAGTTTTACTTGGAATTGATCCAATTGTTGGAAGACTTTTTCTAATGTGTCCAGGTGTGAGTCCCTGGTGAGTGATTTTGCCAAGATATCGTCAACATAGTCTTCCATAGTCACATGCATCATGTCATGAAATATAGTTGTCATGGCCCGCTGATATGTAGCACCTGCATTTTTCAGCCCAAATGGCATGACATTCCAGCAAAAGGTACCCCATGGACAAGTGAAAGTTGTTTTGTGTTGATCCTTAGGTGCTATTTTGATTTGGTTATACCCGGAGAATCCGTCCATGAGTGATAACATTGTATGTCCTGCTGTAAGGTCGACTATGATGTCTATGTTTGGCAACGAAAAGTCATCTTTGTGGCACGCCTTGTTTAAGTCTCAAAAATCATTGCATAGTCAAACTCGGCCATCTGGTTTAGATACTGGCACAATGTTTGATATCCATTCAGGATAGTCTATGGCTCTGATGAACCCCACATCTAGCAATTTCTTGAGTTCTTCCTTGACCAGAAGGGCTATATGAGGATGCATCTTTCTCAGTTTTTGCTTTACAGGCTTCACCCCTGGATCCAATGGCAAGTGATGTAGGATCAGGTTTGGGTCCAAACCTGGCATGTCGGCATATGACCAAGCAAAGCTGCCTCTCTTCTTTTTAAAGAATGGTACAAACCTGGTTTTCTCAGGCGGCGTGAGAGATTTTGCAAAGTGGATAATCTTAGGCTGCTCTTCGGTTCCAATGTTCACTGGTTCTGTTGGCTCCACCACGATCTGTGACCTTTCTTGATACATATCACTTGGGAGGGTGTCAAGCATTCCATCGTCAGGTGCCACAGTTGGGTTTTCACCTTCAGATACATCCTTTCTTTTTACTGTTTTATGATCTGACACTGCCGCACGGTGGTTTTCACTGTCAGATTCCTTTTTGATCTTTATATTTTTGCGACTAGAAGGCTTGGCACCCTCCCCGAAGTAAGCTACAGTATTGAGTTCGATAGCGAAACCGGCTTTATGATCTCCTTTTGGTAAGTGATCTCTAAGTCCCATATAGTCAATGTAGGCATCATCGTTCTGGAACATATCTAATTGGGGGGTTCCTTGCAGATCCTAGTCAATAAGCTCAAGGTGCAAGAGGGGAAGGGAGTCGGATGAAAGACCTGATTCATTGATAGTGTGGATGGAAATACTAGGAGCACAGGTGGGGGTAGTGTTCTGGGTGGTACTTTCCTCCAAGTTGTTTATCGCAATGGAATCGAAACTTTCCTCGAAAGCCATACTCTCAGGGAGGGGCAAATCAGACTCCATTGGTCTATCCCATTGCGTTTGTCTCTCGTGGTAAGGGCTAAGAGTTTGGATGGTGTCAACCTCTTTGTCGTCGTAGGAATGCTCCGTTAGCTCGTCCCACTCATACTCATTGGAATCATCCAAATCTGTGTCACTGTCCACTTGGAGTGTTTGGATTGTCTCCACAAGACAGGCATTTTCCTTGGCTTTACCCTTGCCTTTGTATCCCAAGCCAGTGGTGTTTCTAGCCAAAGAGGAGGAAGAAGGTTGTATAGGTTCAATGATCCCTTCTTTTCTGAGGCTGATAGGGCCTTGTCCTTCATATCCCATCCTATGCAAGATGGTCTCACCTCGCCCATAGAGCTCTGTAGGGAGTCTGGGTGGATCTTGGGGTGTGTTTTCTTCTTCGGCATAAAGCCATTGCAAGAGATCTCACTCCTCTGATTCATCGGATAAGGTCCCCCATTTTACAAAGGGGTTTGCGGGAGTTATAGGAGGAGCAGAGGGCTTTGGAAAATGCCTGGGTTGATGCTTGGGCTGGCCAAAGGAGCGAGGAGACAAGGGCATTTTTGCAAGGTTGAGGCTGTGCTCAATCTGGTATTCCCCCACGCCATTTTCTTTTATGGTGATTTTCATTGGTTTAGGCCGTGAGGAGGAAGCTTCAGCAGAATGGTCCTGTTGCGGGGTAGGGGAAATGTGGGCTCGATTGTTGGGTATGACACATTCAGGTTTTGCTTGGAAAGAATTGCAGTGTTGGTAGGGATCAGGGTCGCCTTGAATGGTAACCTGCTTGCCATTGTGCGAGAATTTAATGCACTGATGGTAAGTTGAGGGGACAGCCTTCATGGCATGGATCCATGGTCTCCCTAGTAAGATATTATAAGCAAGCTCTCGATCAAGGACTTGGCACACCACATCTTTGATTACCGGTCCAACTTGAATAGGTAGGACAACCGTGCCTTTTGTGGTTCTCTCTTCCTCATCGTAGGCCTTTATGGTAATCTTCCTCCGTGGATCAACTGCCTGTTCGGAGAACCCCAATGCAAGGACTAGCTTCAAAGTGCAAATATTCAAACCGGCACCCCCATCAATGAGAACCCTCTTGATGCGGTGCTTGTGTACGAATGCGACAATGTGCAGGGGAGTGTTGTGGGGTTGAGATACGGAAAGGTCATCTTGCTCAGTGAATGATATGGAAGGGGAGGATGTCAGATTGCCAGCCATGGTTTGAAACTTCTCTTGGGCCAGGTTAGTGGGGACAGTAGTGTCCACTAAGGCTTTCTCGAGAATCTCCTTATGAGAAGGAGATAGACGCAAGAGCTCCAATATAGAAATGTGAGCCGGGGTTTTCTGTAACTGGTCAATGACATTGTATGGACAGGAGTTAGATGGAGATGGCGACGACCTTGGGGGGGTGGTATTGATCGTGACTTTACCACTGCGGGTAATTATACTACAACCAGTTCTGTTAGGTCCTAGTTGTTGGTTGGGGGAGATGACATTGACCTGCGGAAGATGTTCTGAAATGCAGTTAATGGTGTACTCAAATGGAACGCTTGCATAGTTAGCATTACTCGACCCGTTGTTCTGATTTGGCCGGTTGCGATTGTTGTCGTTATTGGGATTGCCATTGGAGTTGTTGCCGTTGTGACCATTGTTGTGGTTGTGACCATTGTTGTTGTTGTGACTGCTGTTGTGATTTAGAAGAGGATCCCGGTAGGCCACATGAGATTCATTGGAGGTATGCTATTGTGTTCCTCCCTGATTTTGATCCAGTATATCATGTATGACATTCTTAAGACGGATGCAATTATTGGTTGTGTGCCCCCTTCCTCGATGATACTCGCAATAGTCTGTGTCCTTCCAATAGGGAGGTTTGACTATAGGCTCATAGTCACTTGTTGGCGGTAGAGAAATTTCATTGTTAGCCAACAACTTTCTGAGGGCCGATTCTTGAGATTCTCCTAACGGTGTGAATTTCCTCCTTGGATTTGAATTGAACCAAGGTCTAGGTTCCCGAGGGGGTGGCTTGTTGAGTGCACCATTATTTGCTTCTTCCTTAAGAGTGAATATGGGTTGTTGTTTAGGGGCTGCCGCCTTGGCATCCACTACTCCATCGTTGACCACATTCTTGTTCTTGGTCCAAAACTTTGACTTGTTAGTTGTGTAATTGGAAGGAGGTGTGTCCTTGTAGAGCTTGAGAGTTCCTTTAGCGATCATAGCTTTCTCAATGAATAGTCCCATTTTAATGACTTTGGCGAATGAGGTAGGGCATTGTATCTGAATCTGATAGCTAAGATCGGGATTCAAATTATGGACAAACATTTCCAATAGTTGCTTCTCAGGCATGTCGTAAGAACACTTACTAGCTAGCTGTCTCCATCGTTGTAAGAAGGTGGCGAATGACTCACCACTCTTTTGTTTGGTGTTGCATAGGTCTAGCATAGATACTTCGTGTTCTATGTTGTAAGAGAAGTGCGTTATGAATTTATTGACAAGTTCATCAAAAGTTTTGATTCCTGGTGGGAGACGCGAGAACCACTCCATAGCTTGACCTCCTAAAGATCTTGGGAACAGTCTCATTAAGTAGGTCTCGTTGTGAGCTACTTCTAAACATGCTGCAGTGAATTCCCTGATATGATCTCTAGGGTCCCCCTTCCCTTTGTATTTGTCAAATTTCAGAATTCCGAACTGATAGGGGAATGGTTTCATGACCAAACTTCTGTCAAAGGGGTATGGTGCTATATCTTCCAAGGAGTAGTTCTTGGAACTTGTGCCGATCTTAAGGTTGGAGATTTCTAGCTTTAGACTCTCAATTTGTTGTCTCACATCCGCCATAGGAGCATTTTGATCTATGGGTTGTTTTCCTCTCTCATTGGCATGGGGGACCGTGTCATTTGTGCCTCTCTCATGTGCATGTGGGACTGTGTCATTTGTGTCCCTCTCATGTTCATTGTCTGCATTTTCCATGATGGAGCTAATGTCAAAGTCTGCGGGGAGTTTGATTCCGAGACTAGCAAGATGATGGAAATATTTGGTGGGGTCCTTAAGGAGCACTTTCTCCACTAAGCGTTGGAATTTGCTATCTTGCATGTGTGCCACTAATTCTTCACGAGAAATTTCTTCATCATCATCGCGTGGTGGGGCGATGTGATCGGATGAGTCGGCCATTTCAATTAGCTTGTTGTACTGGGATCGAGTAAGAACCATGCAAGGTGGGGTGGGATGAAGTGGACTAGGATTAGAAATTTTGGCAAGGTGCCGACTAAGACTGTAATGAATGGGGTATCTAGGACAAGATTTGGACAAAGGGTTCTCTCGCTCAATGACTTCAGGTAAGATGGTTGACACAAGACTCTAGCCATTAGCAAGGGTAGTCAATACCAGTCTCACTGTGTAGGGCTTAGTCATTCAACAAGACTACTAGCAAAAGGTACTGTGACCTACTAGGCTTACGTGAATTCACGAATGAAACGAAGAAGGACCTATGTCGAATCGGTATGGGACAGAATGACGTTGGGGCAAGAGTGACTAGGACAGAAGGTGACTGGGATGACCGACGAAAGAGAGAGAATTGGGTGAAATGGATGAAAATTGACTGCAAGGTTGATTCTGACCTCGAAAAATGAAACTAGGCTGAAATGGGTACTCTGAACAGCTGACAAAAATTTCTCAAAAATAGGGCAGATGCTCACTGTCACACATGCGCAGAAACAGATGCACAACAAGAATGGGTAAATGCGCCATAAGTCACTGTAAAAGCGCGACTCTGGTGAAGCACGTATGCGCAGTAACAGTGTGTAAATGCGCAGCAGAAAAGTAAATGCGCAGCAAGTCGGTGTATAAGCGCAGCAAGTCGCTGTAAAAGCGCAGCCAAAAAGTGTATATGCGCAGCAGAAAGGTATGTATGCGCAGCCAGTTGGTGCAAAAGCGTAGCAAGTCGCTGTGTATGCGCAGCAGAGAAGTGTATATGCGCAGTTCTAGTATTTTTTTGCAAATTTTTTTTGGATTTTTCTTTGTTTTTGGTATTTTTTTTGGCTGGAAAAAGGTCTTCTTGATCTGATATTATGAATTAATTTAGCAAGAAAACACAGCAAGCACAAAGAGTATTTTGTAGTTTTCCATTGTTTTTGTAGTTTTTCGACTCTATTTTGGACAAAAGCAAGCACAAAAACCTAGGCGAGAAATGGGTTATAAGGGATTTGGGCCACTAAAACAAGAGGTATTTAATTCGGGCAACCGTTCAAGTGGTTACACGTGCGGCAGCACTACTCTCCGTTATGGAGTCTCCCAGCCTCAAAGGGTTACGCCTGAGAGGGTTTTGGGGGAGGTTGGCCGTCGGTGTAACATAACAGCACTCATTGCAGGAGGTTTTCACCTCAAGCACAATTTATTTTAAGTGGCTCGGTAGGGCTTGGCGTTAGCCTGTTACCACTCAGGGTCGTTCCCGCTTGGACAAGCGTGCATCCAAGGGCAGGCCCCTCCTAAAGGTTAAACAAATAGAATGACAAGTCTGGCACTCTGATCACCCAGAAGAGGGGAGAGCATAAGCCTATTGTCATTCGCAAGCACAGAATACACTGATTAATCCACCCTAGTTAAAAGATAAAAACTAAATGGGCTAATCTACTCAAACAGAACTTTGAATTGATTTCAGCAATATTGCAGTGGTTCAGTTTTAAATCCCAGAAAGCAATAGTGAGTTCAATTTTAAATCCACGTTGCACGAGATTGTTAACTTTGAAATTCAGGTCTCATGATATAGCAATGGTTCATTTTAACTGCAAGATCAGTGATGATTTCAATTTTAAAATCGCGAAGCACGAGATTGTTAACTTTGAAATTCAGGTCTCACGATATAGCAATGGTTCATTTTACCTTCAAGATCAATGATGAGTTCAATTTTAAATCTCAGATAGCAATAACTTTGAAGGTGTTTGTAATGCAAGCATGAAATAAACCAGTTACTTCCTCCCTAATTAGGACTAGATGAAGATTTGTAATGAACAACCATTTTACTCTTTCCCCGAAAATGAAAGGTGACCTAATTAGATGCAACTACATGTAACTGAACCCGAGCCTATCCTGCAAAACCGCTCCAGCAAACACCTGCAAAGGGGTTAACGTTAGCAAAATCCTCTAAAAAAAATATGAAAACCTGAGTCTGTTACAAATGCGCAGCTTTAGTGATCAGATGCGCAGAAGTGATCAATAGAAGCACAGCATTAACGAATGCGCCGTAGTTTTTAACGTATGCGCCGTTAAAATGAATAAATGCGCAGTTTTAATGGATGCGCAGCAACAGTATGTAAAAGTGCCATAACAGTCAACATATGCGCAGTTATAACCTATGCGCAGCAACAGTCTACAAAAGCGCCGCAGAAATGCACAGATGCGCAGGATTTACAGAAGCGCCGTAACAGTCTTCAAAAGCGCTGTAAAAATGAACGGATGCGCCGAACCAATCTGTGCGTGACTCTATGGGACCTGTACGGAACCTGCCTTCAAAAAAGCTCAAAAATGGTGAAATAAAGGGGCAACGGCCCCACATTGGGCGCCAAAAATGTGAGGGTAAATTGGTGATCAATCAAATGAATAATAGATGACCCAAACATCAACAGAATAGAGAAACAAAGAAGATTCAAATGAACAAAGCAATGAACAAACACAGCAAACCTCTTCCGTTTCGAAACTTCTGTTGTTCGCCTATCACGAATCATCCTTTCGCAGATGAGATGAGCCCTCAGAGAGTGCAATCTTTTAAAGTTGTTTGAGGAAGTCGATGGTGAACGGCTATGGTGTGATATGCAATGAAGGTGAGCTCCAATGCAACAATGGTGATCTCAAGCTTGTAGATGACAAATGGGTGCCAAAGGCGCGCTGGTGAAATTTCTGCAGAGTAACGATGTCAAAAGCCTGGATGAATAGAATGGAGGGATGAAGCTTCATTTATAGACTCGGAGGAATAGGAATCAACAGTTGAGAGAAGATATGAAGATCAATGGTTGAGGATGGTTGAGGAATGTGCAACCAGTGGAAACATGCCAAGTGTCCCAGCTCCATCATGAAAGGTAGGATGTGACAAAACTGATTGGAGAGTTAACTCCATTGACTGGTCTGTTAACAGAATTGACTGATCAGTTAGAAGAGTGGATTGTGGAACTGACTGGATTGATTGAGGATTTGACTCAACTGACAGGTTAGTTAACAGATTTGATTGATTGGTTAACTGACCTCTGATTGGAGAAGAAATAGGCCATGTGGGTGAGGGAAAATAAGGCAATTAAATATTAAATATATTTAATTACATGTGCAACCTGATGAGGTGGACAATGTGAGGTGGAAAAGGTGAGGTGTAAAGGTGATGTGGATTTTTGAATTTAGAACTTTAGGATAGAGGAATTAGGCTTAATTAAATAATTTATGATTATTTAATTGTGAAGGACAAATAGAAGAATTTTAATTAAATAAATAGAATTTATTTAATTATGGGATAGTGAATTGATTAAATAAATTTAGAATATTTATTTAATTGGTAGAAGAATGGAATAAATATTTAGAATATTTATTTAGGATGAGTTGTGTCATTTTTAGGCGTATACAATTTTTAATTTGATTTTGGAGTTTGTGTCATCTTATGGCCAATGCAGACCATTTGGAAAACTTGAGGAAGATATAAATACTTGATTGTGAGAGTTTGAAAGTAATCAAAGAAGATATGTGCAATAGAAGGTTAGAGAGCTAGTTTTAGTAGTGAGGGTGAGGTCTGAAAGGTTGAGTAAAGGTATAAGGTGTATGATGGGTTTAATCTAAGGAAGAATATAGTGATTTAAGTGGATTTCATTACAGTAGAGTAGTGGTAAATTTTTGAAGTTGAATTGTGTTTATATCCCATGAAGAAGGTTTTGGAAAGTAGAGTTTCCATAGTTTAGTTGTTATGTGCATGTAGGAAGCCAGAGTGGTTACTATCCATTTGTGAATCTTATTGTAATTAAATGGCTATGGCTTGGCATGTAAGATGGCCCACTGTAACGAGTTATATGGTTGTAACACAATGATAATCATGCAAGATTATATAAATGAGAATGTTGGGGTTGTTTATGTGAATATTTTTTGTCTATCGTTGTTTCTATGTGTGTTGACTGAGCTAGTTGTGCAACTAGATAGTCCTTCTTTGGACCCTCCCACCATGACCACGTCACTTGGTATCAAAGTAAAGGTTGGATCTTGGGAGTATTGTTGAAGTGTGGGTGTGGATGTGAGCACACCTGATTGATGTGACTTCTTAATAATGAATTTGATTAAAGTCTAAGTAGTGAAAATCCATGAAGGTTTGTAGACATAGGGCCAATTGCGAGGTAGTTTACAAGGGGTAATTGTGGACATTGTGATAATATAATGCTAACAAGAGGGAAAAGTATTATTAATGTTATAGGAAGAATGGAGGAGATGTATGAGATTTTGAAGGCTATATAGAACTAGATGTATGTGCTAGAGAAAGACCATTAAAGAAACCCTAGCCCAATGTTTGAGGAGAGTGATTAAGAGCAAGAGGTAGATCGTATAGAATCAAGAGGAAGCAAAGGGGACAAGGAAGAGAGAATGTTGAAGGCCATAAATAGCATTGGCAAGAGGACTAGAGTGGACATTCTAAACTATTTGAGGAATTTGGATCTTGAGAAGCTAATGGCCTGGATCACTAATCTAGAGGAGCATTTTGAGTATGAGGATATTGCAGACCTAGATAGGGTGAAATTTGTGAAGAACATGATGAAAGGTCATGTCACGATATGGTGGAAGGAGGTTCAGTAAGAGATGAATAGAAGAGGCAAGCCAAATATTGCAAAGTGGGACTAGATGGTGCAAAAGTTGAAGTCCAAGTTCATTCTAGTGAATTACCAATTGGAATTGTTGAAGGAGATATGCAAATTGTGGTAGAGAAACATGAGTATGAAGGAATACACCAAGGAGTACTGCTAGGTGACAATTAGGTCAAGGCATCATGAAGGAGTAGAGAAAGTGGCAAATTATGTAAATGGATTAAGGGAATCCATCCAAGGGGAGTTAGGTATGTGGAATATCGAGATGGTAGAGGAGGCCTACTAGTTGGTACTCATTAAAGACAAGAATCTAAATCAAACATAAGAGGAAAAATAGAGCCAATAGATATAAAAAAAGGAGAGATACAATGAAAAAAGAATGAGGTATGACGATAGAGGAGCAACCCCAAGGGGTCAAGGAAGAGGTATCCAATATTGCAACAAAGAGGAAGGCTAAAATTCCCATTGTAAAGAGAAACAAGATAATATTTGCTACTATGGCAGTAAGAGAGATGACAATAGTAACTACTATAGTGGTAGAGATGTTGGTAGAAATTATTTAAAAGATGAAAGAGCAGAAGATATGTAGCACAGAGAGGACCAACATGAGCATGGAGGATATTCTCAATAGGGTAGAGGAGGACATGAGGGGAAAATGCAAAAAAAATAGAGTAACCTCTTTCAGGTGTGGAGAAGAGGGACACAAGGCATTTGAGTGCCAAGGAAAGAGAACAAAGGCTAGAACATGAGTTGTATTTGGACATGAGAGGTCACCTACCTCAAAGATGGACCCAAAATGTGGGGATTCACTTGTTTTATGGAGATCCTTGAGGTGTGACAAGTGAGATGAGCTGACACAAAGAAAGAGTTTGTTTAGGACTAGACGAAAGGTTGATAGTAAGTGTTGTGATTTGCTAGTCAATATAAAAACATAGAAATTTGATGTCTGTGGAGATGGTGGACAAGTTGGGGCTAAGGAGGATAAAATATCCGTGCCAATACCAAATTGGTTGGTTATAGAAATGGGATAGAATTCTAGTGGAGGAACAATGTTGGGTGAGGTTCAACATTGGGGTGTATTATGATGAGGTGTTGTGTGAGATTGCATTGATGGATGTGTCCCATTTTCTATTAGGGTGGTTGTGGTAATTTGATAGAGAAGCTATGTATGATGGAATAGCTAACACCTAAATGATCCAGAAGGATGGTCAAAAGTATAAGTTGATGCCACTTAGGGTAAGAAGAGACAATTTTACAATAATTCTAGAGTGTGCATCAGGGAGGGATGATATTTGTTTATTCCAAGGATGTGTGGCATTGTTGTAAAATTGGACAACACCACAAATTCAAAAGAAGTATCATAGGGGAATGAATTTAAGAGTGGAAGTCACTAAAAGCAAGTCATCTAGAGGACATGACTAATGAACAAGATGATGAGGAGTTATACTAAGGAACATGTGGCCTAGTAAGAAACATAACATAAGGGTATGTGATAGCTAAGAAAGAGGCTAATAGATGTGAGGGACTAGTTGATGGGAAGAAAAAGTGGGCTATGACTGAATAAAGGTCAAATACAAGTGGTGTGGAGGATAATTGGTGGAACAAAGTTTCCAATAATGTGTGTGAAAGTAGTGCTCAAGGTGGATCACTTGAGGTGTACCTAAAGAGGTGGAAAGAATGACTTGAAGAGGAAGCATGTTGGAATTTCTAGGAAGAGGTAGGTTGTCCTAGAAAATGAGGGACATTTATTTTAATTATCCCTAGGATTCTGATATAGGAGCATCCCTGAGCATTGTGGAAATCTTGTATTATGTCAGGAAAGATGGATTTTGTGGTTTGGTTCTATTGTTTGTTGGTATGTTAGTTTGTGGTTACCAATATGTGATAGATAGTGTTAGTGTATTTCATTGCATTGGGAGGTTAGTTCTTGCAATTTTTGGATATGTTTTATTTGTGGTTGATGGATCTATTGTTAAGTTTTTAGGAGACTTGGATGAGTTTATGACTGTAAAGTGGTTCATGAGTATCTATGAGTTGGAAATTGTCCATAATTGGGGTTGTTTATATTTGTATAGGATTATTTAGAGTTTACAACAACAAAGGAATATTTATAACATTATAATTAACTATTAGGGATAAATGTGGTGTACCACATGGAGGTCCTCCACTATTTTACCATTTGAATTTGTGAGTTTTTTAATTTTTGGCTAGCAACACATTTCATGTGGTTTTGGGGTTTGTGTCATCTTGTGGATGATGTAAATCATTTTAAAAAAATGAGGATAATATAAATACATAATTGTGAGAGTTTCAAAGAAATCAAAGAAGAGATGGTGTGATAGAAGGTTAGAGGGTGATTTTTGGTTGCAAGAGGTGAGGTCTGAGAGGTTGACTAAAGGTATAAAGAGCTTGATGTGGCATACAATCTAAGGAAGCCTATAGGGAGTTAAGTAGATATCATTAAAGTACATTAGTGGTAAAAATTTGAAGTTATATTGTGTTTCCATAGTTTAGTTGTTATGTGTATGTAGGAAGCCAAAATGACAACTATCTATTTGTGGAACTTATTGTAATCAAACAGATGTGGCCTCACATGTAAGAGGTCCCATTGCAGAAAGTTATGTGGTTATCAAATGGTGATAATCATGAAATCTTATATAAGTAAAAATGTTGTGGTTGTTAATGTGAATTTCTATTGTTTATGATTTTTTGTATGTGTGTTGACTTGGTTGCGTGGTTGGACAATCCTTCATTGGGCCCTCCTACCATGACTGCATATCTAGAAGGCTTGGAAAGACATTAAACCATGGCTCCTATGGACTGGGAATGATTATGCAACTAGGAAATTCCATCAATTAGAAATCTCTTTGGTGGTCTCTTGTGATCACTTACTAGGATCAACCTTTTGCCAAAGTCCCCTAGGTTTGTGGTTTAAAGTTTTTCAAAAGATAGATTTGATATATTCCATGCCTCTTATCCAAAGCCACTAAGTGATGGTTATCTTGTCTAGAATTTTAAAGCTAAATACAACCTTAGGAATCAAGATTATGAATTATTCCAAACTATTGTGAAGTTTGTTCCTCTAGAGATTTGAGATTCAGTGTACCAGACCTTAGTGGAAAGATTATAAGTTGTATCCAACCACTCATTTATAAATGTGTATGCCTTTAAAATCTATCCACGACTCTCTCCACACCCACCCATGGTTTCAAAACTTAATGCCAGGTGAAATATCTAGTCCACTACTATCTAATGACACCACATATTTTAAACTATTGATCTACCATTTTGGAGCCTAAATTAGCTCACTTTTCTTGGTGTCTCTTCTACCAAGGTCTTCCCATTGGATCTTAGTTTATCCATTTGGACATTTCTGATCCCCTTTATCCTTTTTTTGGACATTTGGAAACTCTCAAGCATTTGTTCTAGTTTTTCCTACATGCTCAAGCTATATGGATTTGGATGGATGATTTTTTCAAGCCCCTTTAGCTAGAGATTTTCCATTGGCATATGATTTTTTAGGGATCTAGCCTAAAATTCCTTTAATATTTACTCATATTTGGCATGTTTTCAAAGTCAACATTCTATTCAACATATGAAAAGATAGGAATGCTACTTTATTTTTAGATGTTTCTATGGATGTTCATTTCCCTATACACTAAAGTCATTATCTATTCTAATGTTATGGTATAGATTCAGGTTTAGGTCAATAAAGTTTCTTTGGAAGTTTCCCACTTATAGACTCTTATTAAGCATTGAGCCAACACCTCTTATAGTGTTTCTTGTGTGTCACCTTCTCCTTCTAATAAGGATGCCTACCCACTAGATGGACACTGTCATGGCCCTAGCCATAGTGTTAGTTCCAAATGTGGCTCACATGGGTCTCCTCAAAATAGATGTCATGTTTGGTCTACCCCACTACATGATGGTCATTATTATATAGCTCAATGCTATCATGGTATAGTTTCCCTGATAGTTGGAAATTCCCCCAGCTAGACCTTTCCATTTTCATATTTGCATGACTTTAATTGATCAAGAAGAAAAATACAAAGAGGACACCATCACTAGTTGGGAGCCTTTTATCGATGGCATAATCTCTTGGGTGGATGGGGAAACCCCTCTATTTGTGACCCTTCTCCTCTCACTAGGATTTCTTTAGGTACATAGTGGTATGAGCACTTTTCTTTCATCTAGGGACTTTTGCATGAACTTTTGAGGGTGTGATTCCATTCCACCCATCTTTTATGTCAACTAGTGTATTTTATTTTTATATAATTTAATATAGAATGTGCATTATTCATGATAAAGAAAACACTTTCATACAACAACATGTTTTATGGAACTATGTTGAGAGCTTTAATAAAATCTATTCTTAACACAGTAAAATAATCTAGGTTTCTAATAGTTGATTGGATGATTTTTAACTTTCATAAATATATGGCACATTGCAGAAATATATAATCTAATTCATAATTCACTTTGATGCTCAAACTAGATGCCAATAAATGATGGTTATTATTCATGGTTCAAAAAACACATTGAAATATAGTGTAATGGGGAGATTAATAGAATTTGCATTGTGTCACCATTTATGATTAAAAATGTAGTTTGATTTCTTATTTTTAATTTGTATTATTATTGAAAGTATTAGTTATGGGCTATTTTTAGAGGAACATGCATCTTTATAGATATTATCAAGAGCACAAAGATAATAACTTTTTGTTAGTGTAGTTCCTTTTAATTAGTTTACTATGTATTTTCCTACACCTTGTTTATATTGCTTAGGTAGATTTATTTAGAATTAATAATGGTGAGTGGGAGTGATAATTGTCTCTCTCTTCCATATGATTTACACTTTCTCTATTATGATATTAAGGTACAATCATAGATATTTGGAGTTAAAATTACTGATGGATGAGTGGTCCATATTCCTCATCTCTTGCATTGTCTTATACTTCCACTAACCTTGCTTTGTTTTCTCTAATTCTCACAATCATGCATGTTATGTATTGGCTCTCTTAATTAATAGGAATAGCATTGTTTGTCATATCATTTGGTCTTTATTAGTGTTGTGACTATCACTATGGCATTATGTCTTGGTTTATTTCTTTCTTATTACAAAATCCAATAGTTTCATGCCATTTCAACATAGTTTATAGTGTCTTCCATGTCAAGTTTTCATTTAATTTCTCCAATTGTTATTTTTTTACTTATCTTTATATAAATTTGTTTTAGTGGTTTAGTCAAATATAGTTATAGTTACTACAATTTTTATTCTTTTCTAGGATGGAGGCTTTTTGGTCAATAATTTTGTCAATGGTTTTCTTTACACAATTGGTTGCAAAAGAAGTAAGAATCATTAACATTGGAAAAGCCATGTATGATCTTTCATGCACCACAATTTTCATAAAATGTGAGATTAATTTATTTTTCACATTTTCTTGCATTAGGGGCCACACATGTGATGGAAAATTAAACTAGGTGACTAATGTTTGTTTCTTTTCTTTCTTTGGGGTGTAAGAAATTGATCAATTTAAATTTTTGACATATTTGTTGAAACACATGTCTACTTTGCATTGTCTCTGTATAGAATTAGATGGTGAATTTCTTACTTCTCTTCTAGATGTGCTTATTGAGGAAGGAAAGAATGTGTTGATTACCCTCCTCAGTAGGGATTCCATCTAGAAAAAGTATGGTATCAAAAGAAAACACATCATCCTTGAGTTTGTTGTTTGCTATGTAGGTGCCAAAAATCATTTGTAGATTTCAATGGTATTGCAATGACCTAAGACACTCCAAAAGGAGATTGCATGATTGGATATCCACAAGCAATGAGCATGACTTTGTTTCCTATATCACATTTGTATTCATAGTCTACCTTTCCTATTTCTTGCCCTCTATTAAATAAAAACATTGGAAATCTCTATAGGGTGTTGAATGTTGGGATTGACCTCACATCAAGAATTGTGTCAAGATTGGTGGACTTAGTGGTATTGCATAGGACACAACCTCCTTGTGAAGACCATAAACCCCTCTAAGATGGAGTAAATGAAAGAGCTAAGATAGAATATTGATACATGCATGCTAGGAAATAAAGACAAGGACATAATTTGGAAACCACACTATAGGTTGCTCCTTGCAAGGATTTCTAGTATAAGAATTAGAGTTGTGCATGCTTTCACTAATCAATGATAAATTAGTGGCATGAAATTTCAAATGGATTTTTTAATGTATGTGAGTTTACTTGTTTTCCACCCAACCATTTGGAATTTCTAGATATCTTTGTAATGTCAGTCTTTTGGGCCTTTGAATTGGGTGTAGTTTTTTCTTACATGTTCAGATATGTGATGACCCTTATATATTTGCTTGTCTATAGTAGAACTATGTGGCCATTGTATATGTGTGCTCTTTGTCCTCTATGAGAAAACACTATTAGAAAAGAGTATGGGTTTTTCTTGATTGACATTATTTCATTATATAGAATAGTATATTCTTGTTGTTAATTTCTATAGTGTGTGGTGAGTATACTTAAAGGATAGACTCAAATTAAAACATTCTACACATGGGTGAGATATTTCTAGTAACAAAAATGAGCTTCAAGGTATTAACCTAATAAAATAATGTGATAGATTTCAAATATAGATCAAGGTAATGTCTAGTATTTATGAATTTTTTTATGATATCATCCCTTTCATTAGCACTAGCCTACAGTAATATTGTTTTACAATTTTTGTCATAATGGTGATTGTGTGTGGCTAGAAATTATTGTAGCATGCCAAGATATGTGTTCAATGTTTCGATTTCTCACCTATGTGCAAAAGTTCTTAAGTGTGGGGTAGAGGGGAGTTTTTACCCCATGTTTAAAAGGTATTAAGTTTATTTTTAATGTCTAATTATGGTGTGTTCTCTCTTTTGTGTGTAGGTTGGTTTTCATGTTTTTACCTTTGCTTGCAAGATTGGAGTTGGCTTGACTACTTTCAAATATAATTAGTGGTGTGCTAGAGAGATTTAGTCTCAATGATTTTCCTAATTCACTCATGTTCATTTGGAATGTGTTTTTATTAGGTTTGAAGAATTCGCTTAGTTTGCATCTATAGCTTGCAAGCTTGTTGTTTTTGTAGATAAACAATGGAAAATGATTTTAATTGGTCTACATTAGTGTCTATACAAAAGAGGTAATAAAATGCCTTTCCTTTCATAGAGTTTAGTGTTGGGGTTGTGGAACTTTTTCTTTGTCTTTTCCTACATGTGCTTGTAGCATTGGTCATGCTAATTAGACTTGGGGTGTTATGTTATTGCACATTTTTATGTGTAGGTTGATTCTAGTACAATTACCGTTGCCACTCAATTTGATGTAGATTTGGTTACTTGTAAGTGCTATTAGGGGTATTCTAGAGGCATTTGGTCTCAATCCTTCACTTGTTAATTTTTTTAGTTTTGTGTCGGTGTTTCTTGATCAAGTTTGTTATAGTTCACTTTGTTCATTTATTCCTACTTTCACATAATCTATTTGAACTAGAATTTCATTATAGTTTGACATCTTTAATATATCCTTGTTTTCTTTTGAAAAAAATAGAATACATATTAATATTGAAATAACGGATTGTAGTTACCCACTATCATTTTGATCTCCATCATAACAATTAGTTGTTATATCTAAAAGCTATTGAGATTAAGGAACACTAAGAGGGGGGGGTTGAATTAGTGTTCTACAAAACTTATTACTTTGTTCCTTTACTAATTTACCACATACATCCAAAAGAAAGAAGCATGAACACAAGAACTAAAATAGCAAGATCACAACACATGAACACCAAGATTTTTACGTGGAAACCTGGTTAAGGGAAAAACCATGGTGGGGGTTAACCCACAAGAAATTTATACTATATTAAAAGTATTACAAATGGGGAAGGCACATGCCTTCAGGGCACACTACCCAGAGCTCACTGCTCAAAGAGGCTCACTACCTACAAATTAATTATAAAATTTCACTGGAATGTTTGAACTGAGGAATGACATCTGACAATGCAAGATTATGTTGCAAGTATGGGCCTAACTAGTGTTGTCATTGATGTCAACATACTCTTGTTGCATTAATGATAAGGATTGGATGAGTTGTGTGCTAAGGATATTGAGAAAATTAGTCTCAATCAGGAACAACAAAGAACAGTGATGACAGTAAGGTAAAAGTCAAAGATAGGATGAGGATCAGAGGATGTCGATTAAAGGGTTTGTAGATATGTGTCTTAAGGTGATCCAATAGAGATTTCAGAGGTCCGCATGAAGATATGAAGAAGTTGTGGTCGCTCAAGTAAAATTGGTTCCGATAGGTGTTCAGAGGTGACAAAGTGTTATAGAAAGGTCCGGTGAGATCCGGAAATGCATTTTCCTATTCTGCAGATTTGGGGGAGTGTTGGGAAAGTCCTTATGATGTGTCAACTCTATTGGTTCGTGGTTTGAAGGTCTGCAAGCATCTATTTCTTTGTGAAAATAATGACAGACTATGTTCTTGAGGTTCTGGATGAAGGAGAGATGGGTTTCAACAAGTAAATGAAGTGTGGATGTTCTTGGTGATTCAGGCAAGCTTGTGGAGGTCTTTGGATCGTGTTTAGTTTGTGTTGATGGTCCGTGTTGAAGTTGGAGCTCACAATAGAAGAATAACTTCCAGATGATGGTGTTCTTCTTGAGATTGGCTGACTAGATCAGTTACACATCCTGTGGATGTTCTTGTGGATGTTTGTCAACTTAGATGATCATTCCTAAGTTGATGTCTTGTATAAATAAGAGATTACAAAGTCATTTCAAAGGTGTGGAAGAAAAGATGAGAATATTGTAGCGAGGAGGAGAATGAAAGGCAAAGCATAAGTATTGGGCATAAATGGAATTGATTCAAGCATAGTGAAGATGTTATTCCCCAGTTCATGTATGTGATACTTATCTCTTTGTAGACAGTGTGTCTCTTGTAGGCAATGAGCCTCTTATGAGCAGTGTGCTCAGGCAGTGAACCCTAATTGGCATGTGCCATTTTGTTCCTTCTATTCTTCTAACAAAGAATACTATCTTGGGTTAATCACCCCATGGTTTTTCCCTTAACTGGGTTTTCCACATCAAAATCTTGGTGTCTTATGTGTTGATGTGTTTTTGCTTTTGATCTGAATGCATTATGTTTTATGATTGATATACTGCTAATCACTAAGAGGATTTAAGTGTGTAATTAGAGAAAGTTGTGCACAACTAATTCACCCCCCTCTTAGTTGTGTGCCCTAAGTCTAACAATTGGTATCAGAGCTAGGTTCCTCTAAAAGGAGCTTAACCCCTTGAAGAGATCTAGATGTCGTCTTACAAGAAGGATAGTCCGAAGTTTGATGGAACCAATTTTAATCTCTAGAAAGGTCGCATGAAATGTCACTTGAGATGTATGGGAATGGCATACTAGACCATGGCTACAACACAATATGTACCTCCACAGGGTGGTCTGAAAACCCAAAGTGAAATCACAGATACTGAAAACAATCTGCGGACCATAGAGGCTCTTCTAAGCGCATTATCTGATTCAGAGCTATCAAATGTTATTGACCTACCAACTGCTTTTGAGATTTGGCAAAAATTGGAACTTCTACATGAAGAAGACAAGTATGTCAAAAGTGCAAGGTTACAAAGTCTGAAAGGAAAATTTGAAAATCTGAAGATGAGAGAAGATGAAAACATCACTACTTTTATGCCAAGAGTAAATGAGCTTGTTTGTGGATTAGAAATGCTAGTGGAGTCTTGGATGAAGATGAGATTGTTGGCAAAATTCTCAGATCCCTTCCTGCTTCTTACAAAATCAAGGCTGCTACCATTGAAGAATTTAGAGCTCATACAATTGTCACAAGAGATCAATTGGCTAGAAAATTGGCTGCATTTGAAATGATAGAGTTTGGAGATGACCCTCCTAAGACTAAATCTACATTCAAAGCCAGTGCTTCTATTAAAGGTAAACAAAGGTTTGATCTAGGAGAGAATTCATCAAGGAAGCTGTCATGGTATGAAAAAGGAAGAAAATATCTGGAAGAAGAAGAAGTAGAAACTGCTCAACTTGAAGCCCTTATTGCAAAAAGGCTGCCAAGAGGATCCGGTAAGTATGAAGGAAAATTACATTTTAAGTGTTTTAACTGCAATAAGATTGGTCATTTTTCCTCAAGGTGTTTGGAGAGGTTTTCAAGGCAAAATCCCATCAAGCCAAGGTTCCAAAAGAACTATTACTATGTACATGAAGATGATGATAATGAAGGAGTAACAGATGATGAATCAGAGATAGGAAACAAATCTGGAAATGAATGGGTGTTCATTGCCATCAAGGAAGAAGATCCAATTTCCTCTGTATCTGTCAATCATAAGACTGTGGAAAGAGCTCTAGCTGCCCAAGTTGAAGAGAAAGATGATTGGGTCATTGATAGTGGATGCTCTCACCATATGACAGGTGACAAAAATAAGTTCATAGATTTAGAGAGGTATGAAGGAGGAGTGGTAAAGTTTGGTGATAATTCTGCTGGTAGAATTAGAGGAAGAGGAACTATTTCTTTTGATGGAAGGAACAAAACTGGTAATGTACTGTATGTTGAAGGTTTGAAGCACCATCTTCTCAATGTTGGATAGCTAGTGAACAAAGGCTATGATCTCTGATTCAAGAATGGAAAATGCAAAATCTTTGAAAGTTCTGGAATAGAGATTGCATCCGGTACTCAAACTAAAGGTAATATCTTCCACTTGGTTGGTACTGGTAAAAGTTGCTTATTTGTTCAAGTTGATCAGAGTTGGTTATGGCATAGAAGGATGTGTCATGTGAATTTTGATAATATCATCAAGATAAGCAATACTCAGGTTGTAAGAGATCTTCCAAAATTGGTGAAACCTACTAACAACTTGTGCAATTAATGTCAATTGGGTAAGCTGAGCAGAGTCACATTCAAAAGTAAGGAACTGTCTTCTACCAGATTATTGGACTTGGTTCATACTGATCTTTGTGGTCTGGCTAGAATCAGGAGTATTCAAGGTGATAGATACTTCATGCTACTAATTGATTATTATTCTTAGATGATGTGGGTAACCTTTCTAAAAGAGAAATTAGAAGCTCTTGAAAAAATCAAAATATTCAAGGCTATGGTAGAGAATGAAACCAGATTAAAATTGAAGTGTCTGAGGTCTGATAGAGGTGGAGAATTCACATCTGGTAGGTTCATAGAGTTCTATGAGAAACATGGAATTAAGAGACAGTTGTCTACTCCTAGGACTCCATAGCAGAATGGAGTAGTGGAGAGAAAGAACCGGACCATCCAGGAAGCATCTAGGATCATGATGATGGAAGCAAATGTTCCTCAGATCTATTAGAGAGAAGCTATCAGCACTGTAGTCTATACTCTCAATTGAGTTCAAATCAGAAGCAATACTGGTAAGACTCCTTATGAACTTTGGTTTGGCATTACTCCTACTGTAAGATATTTTAGAGTCTTTGGTAGCAAATGCTACATCAAAAGAGATGAAGATCTAGGCAAGTTTGATGCTAGAAGTGATGAAGGAATATTCTTGGGCTGCTCTACTCAAAGCAAAGCATACCAGTGTTATAACAAGAGACTAAGAAAGATGATAGAAAGTAAAAATGTGAAGGTTGATGAGCGAATTGAGAAACCCTTGAGGTTTTATGAGTATGATGAAGATGATTAGAATGGTGTTCTGATTCAAGGAGCCCAAGCCTCTTCTAAGAGTCGGATTTAAACTGATCCAGTAAACCAGGAAGAAGAAATGAGTTTCAATGAGCCTGATCAAGAATTAGAAGTGCAAGAAATTCCCAAAGTTCCTAGGTATGTAAGACTGAACCACTCTGAAGATTAGATCATAGGTGATAAAAGCAAAGGAGTACAAACAAGAAGGAAAATTGCTTAAGATTTAGAAGAGTATTGTTTGATTTTAAAGATTAAACCTAAGACAGTGAATGAAGCTTGCAATGATGAAAAATGGACTAAGGCAATGGAGGAAGAGTTGGGCCAAATTGAGAAAAATCACACTTGGGATCTTGTTCCCAGACCTAGAAACAAGAATGTGATTGGAACAAAATGGGTTTTTTGGAACAAACTGAATGAAGTTGGTGAAGTAATCAGAAATAAAGCCAGATTGGTCTGCAAGGGTTATTCTCAAATAGAAGGAGTTGATTTTGAAGAAACTTTTGCTCCAGTGGCAAGAATTGAAGTAGTCAGACTATTTCGTGCTTTTGTTGCTTTCAAGGATTTCAAAGTATATCAAATGGATGTCAAATCTTCCTTCCTGAATGGTGACTTGGAAGAAGCGTACATTGAACAACCAGATGGTTTTCAATTGTCTGATCATGGTGATATGGTCTGGAAGTTGAAGAAGGCACTGTATGGATTGAAGCAAGCCCCAAGAGCCTAGTATGAAAGATTGGACAAGCATCTTTTCAAGATTGGTTTCAAGAAAGGTACTGCTGACAACAACTTATATTTCAAATTGATCATGAAAACATCTTGATTGTTGAAGTGTTTGTTGATGATATCATTTTTGGAGGAAGAGATAGTATGTGTAAAACTTTTGCAAATCAAATGAAAAGTGAGTTTGAGATGTCTATGCTTGGTGAAATGAATTTCTTCTTGGGTCTGCAAATCACTCAAACAAAGAAAGGAATCTTCATTTCTTAGACCAAATATGTGAAAGAATTGTTGAAGAAATTTGGATGGAAGATTCAAAGCCAATGAATACTCCCATGACAATCAGATGTAAGTTGAGGAAAGATTATGACTCTCCTAAGGCAGATCAGATAAAGTACAGATCAATTATTAGAGGATTGTTGTATCTCACTCAAACTAGACCAGACATTATGCAAGTTGTTGGTCTTGTTGCTAGATTCCAAGATGATCCTAGAGAATCTCATGTCATGGCAATCAAGAGAATTTTTAGATATCTAAAAGGAATAGTTGAGTATGGTCTGTGGTATCCTAGAGATCATGATTTCTCTCTTCATGCATATACAGATGCTGATTGGGTAGGAGATGTGGATGACCAGAAGAGTACCAGTGGTGAAGCATTCTTTTTGGGGAAGAGATTGGTTTCTTGGATAAGCAAGAAACAAGAGGCAATATCTATGTCTACAACTGAAGCAGAATATATTGCAGCAGTAGGTAGTTGCACTCAAGTTTTGTGGATGAAGCAGATGTTAAGAGATATTAAAGTGGAGTATGAGGAGCCTATCACAATTTTCTGTGATAATTCAAGTGCAATAAACATATCTAAGAATCTAGTGTTACATTCAAAGAATAAACATATATCCATCAAGTTTCACTTTTTGAGAGAGCAAGTGAACAAGAATGAAGTCAAATTGGAGTTTGTGCCTTCCAAGGATCAGATTGCAGACATCTTTACTAAACCTCTACCTAAGGACTCTTTTGAGTATCTCAGGGAGAAGTTAGGGATTATTGCCCCTCCGGTGATGAACTAAGGTGCACTAAGGTGCATCAGTCTGGTGGATATCACAATCATACCTTGTGATCTAGATTGATGATGGGGAACTGCTACTCAGGGGGAGCAGCAGGTATGATTTTGAAGTGGTAGAATTGCAAGTATGTGCCCTTTTCCATTGATGTCAAAGGGGGAGAGAAGACATGTGAAAAACAAGTGGTTGCTGATCAAAGGGGGAGTAGTAAAGGGAGAGAAGACATGTGAATGGTTGTTGCTGATAGAGGGAGTTGTGACAATAAGGAGAAGTTCTTGTCTTGATGGTTAAAATAGTTTTTCAGATCATATGTTGCCATCAATGACAAAGGGGGGATTGTTGCAAGTATGGGCCTAACCAGTGTTGTCATTGATGTCAACATACTCCTATTGTATTAATGATAAGGATTGGATGAGCTGTGTGCTAAGGATATTGAGAAAATTAGTCTCAATCAGGAACAGCGAAGAACAGTGATGACAGTAAGGTAAAAGTCAAAGATAGGATGAGGATCAGAGGATACAGATTAAAGGGTTTGTAGATATGTGTCTTAAGGTGATCCAGTAGAGATTTTAGAGGTCCGCATGAAGATATGAAGAAGTTGTGGTTGCTCAAGTAAAACTGGTTCCGGTAGGTGTTCAGAGGTGACAGAGTGTTGCAAAAAGGTCTGGTGAGATCTGGAAATGCATTTTCCTATTCTACGGATTTGGGGGAGTGTTGGGAAAGTCCTTATGATGTGTCAACTCTATTGGTTCATGTTTTGAAGGTCCGCAAGCATCTATTTCTTTGTGACAGTAATGATAGATTATGTTCTTGAGGTTTCGAATGAAGGAGAGATGGGTTTCAGTAAGTAAATGAAGTGTGGATGTTCTTGGTGATTCAGGCAAGCTTGTGGAGGTCTTTGGATCATGTTCAGTTTGTGTTGATGGTCCGCATTGAAGTTGGAGCTTGCAATAGAAGAATAACTTCCGGATGATGGTGTTCTTCTTGAGATTAGCCGACTGGATCAGTTACACATCCTGCGGATGTTCTTGTGGATGTTTACCAACTTAAATGATCATTCCTAAGTTGATGTCTTATATAAATAAGAGATTGCGAAGTCATTTCAAAGGTGTGGAAGAAAAGATGAGAATATTGTAGCAAGGAGGAGAGCGAAAGGCAGAGCAGAAGTATTGGGTGTAAATGGAATTGAATTAAGCATAGTGAAGATGCTATTCCCTAGTTCATGTATGTGATACTTATCTCTTTGTAGATAGTGTGTCTATTGTAGGCAGTGAGCCTCGTATGAGCAGTGTGCTCAAGCAGTGAGCCCTAATTGGCATGTGCCATTTTGTTCCTTCTATTCTTCTAACAGAGAATACAATCTTAGGTTAATCACCCCATGGTTTTTCCCTTAACCAGGTTCTCCACGTCAAAATCTTGGTGTCTTATGTGTTGATGTGTTTTTGCTTTTGATCTAAATGCATTATGTTTTATGATTGATATACTGCTAATCACTAAGAGGATTTAAGTGTGTAATTGGAGAAAGTTTTGCACAACTAATTCACCCCCCTCTCAGTTATTTGCCCTAAGTCTAACAGATTACAGTTCTGGTTGAGCTCAATATACTGACTTTGCACACTTCTCTCTCTGCCCTGCTTCACTGCTCTGCCATGATCCAGAGCTTAGATCTTTTTACTTCGCACTTGATACTACTCTT